>CM033355.1:17785593-19282189 GCA_019395295.1 Osmanthus fragrans | reverse complement strand
AATCTCAGTCTAATGGAATCATAGATTGAAGAATACATATGCAATAGTATTTTTATACTTGAGAAGAAGTTCGGTCAGTATGACAATTAGACTGATGGCCAATTAAATTTATATACTTTCTCTGGTACGCAGAAAAGGGCTCAACGTGAATATTAAGTTAGTTCATAAGTTCTAATAATTTTGGAGCAAACATTTTATAGGATCCATTCGAGTAGAAATGAACTATTTTATAGGATCCCATAGGAGTTTAAGTGTTTAACCATACAGCTCATCAAGGCTTTATCTCTTCCATTTTGATGCATCAAGAATATTATCTTCAACATGATGATACACAAAACTGAAATGGAAGTATGAAGCTATTCCATCTCTTTATGGCTGAAATGCAATGTGAAAAGTAAATAATTTAAGCTTAATGACCCCTTCGACCTACCGTATATACATCCCAAGAAATATTTGTTATCATTATTACTAGCTCTTTGACAATCATGATTACCAACAGGATTTTGACATTTGAACCTAATCAATGGAAGATGAAATACACCTGCTGAAGGTTTTTTTTTTTTTTTTTCTTTTCGATTTTTGATTGTTCAGCTGAAATGCTTCTATATAGATACCAGCCTATAAAAAGCATGTATATCACACTACATATAAAATTGATATACCAAACAAAAAAAAAGGGAAAAAAAACAAGATTAAGTATAGAGTTTGAGTTGCATAATTGTATCACCGTCAAAAGTATAAACAGGGCAAGAATTGGAGTTTCATGAGGGATTAAGCATAGGCAATCTGCTTTTACAGAACATTTCACTTCAAAGACCTAATAAAGTAATTAGTCGTAATTAGGGGTAGTTTTCCACAGCTTTGTGCAAAAGCTTCCAACAGTCTCATTTCAGCAAAGGCAAATAGCAAACAGATTATTATTTGCGTTGGCTTCATAGACAAGAACAAACAACTTGTAACAGCCAAAAAAGTTGTACTAGGAAGGTAAAACTTACATCTTTAATGGGGGTATTTCTAAAACCAAAGCCTATAAAGCCATTTTTCCGTTTGAACATTCCCCTGCACAACCAAAATTCACCAAAAGTGAGAGACGGCTCATTGAAAAAGATAAAATGGCCGAAAGAAAGGAACAAAATATCTCACAAGTTCTCCGTCGGCGACTTGAGAGAAATTGGTAGGCAAGTTTTGCCTTTTAGGCGACTGGAGACCGTGAAGATTGAAGAGTATACTGGAGAGGAGAGAATGAGTGAAGAGGTGAAAAACAGAAATATTGAGAGACGGCTCATTGATTTAGATTAGGGTTTTGTTTTATTTAATTTTTTTTCCCTCTTATCAAAGTTGGTACTGACATTACCCATCTTCATACTCAACAAGGACAGATACAAAAAAACGTCTGACATTTTTAGATTCCTGTAGATTTGTTGGAGATGATATGGATGGTATTATAAATTTCTGCCAGGGGTAAAATCATACAAAATTTTACAAATTTGACATTTTTTATATGTCTACAAAATTGTGGCATTTTTGTAATTAGTTAAGAGGAAATTGACACCTACTGTAATTTCCTCTATTTTATTTTCCCAAGTTCGGATGTTGGTTTTCGATGACAATGGTTTGTTAGTCTACAAAAGTGTGTTATGTTGTTTACCAAGACTTGTTTGTCAAAGATTTTTTAAAAATTATTTTTCAATTATAATTTTAGGGAATTCACAAAAAATTTCTACATTTTAATTGTATATTTTTCAAAAAATATTATTTTCCCCCCCTTAAAGAATGTTTACCAATTACCAAACAAGTTTAAATTTCCATTTTCTTTTAAAAGACATGTTTGATGACTATTATTTGGAAAAAAAATAGAGACTTGAATGGTGATTTATAAGTAAGCGTGTTGTTAAAAATTAAGAAAAAAGTTTAAAATTATTTGAAAAGTGTTGTAGAAAATGAATATATACGTTAAATTTTTTTGAAAATAATGGTCGTCAAAAGGAAACTAACCATCGTAGCATTAGCTGAAGGGAAAAATTCATAATTAAGGTGTATAATTTACACCAATTCAAAATTCAGGTATATAGTTTAAAAATTCAAAAATCAGATTTATTTATAATTAATTAAATATAATTTATTAATTAAATATAATAAACTCACAATTATACAATTAATGGTCACAGATTTATAATTAAGGTCACAAATTATTTATTGATCATATATTATCAAATTATTAAGTCACAGATTATTTCAAATTTTTTTTTATAGGTCACAGTTTATTTCGAGGTCACAAATTGTAAGTCACAATTTATTTATTCGTTACAGTTTTTCAATTAGTTAGTCACATAAATTTTGCAGTCACCCATTATCAAATTTTTAGGTCACAAATGAATACTTGGTCACAATTTTTAGATCACAGTTAAATGCTTGGTCACATACACAAGAATCCCCGAATCTTGACTCCAATAATTGGTCACAGATCGACCAAAAAAAAAAAGCCACCACCGATCCATAACAGCCCCACCAACCTGCACAAGTTGTGGGGTTTTCTTGAAAACATACTCCATCAATGGACTTGTACCCTAACCCCATCAGGACCAAAAGTCCAAACAACCCTGCTATAAGTACAGGGAAATTTTACAGAAATCATCCAGGAATTTGAAAAGGAGGGAAGAGATTGAAAATGGGAAGAGGAAAAAAAAACAGATCGAGAGCTTGGATGAAATCATTTCAAAATCCTGTAAATCATCTGTGAATAATTCCTGTACGCAGGGAATTATTCAAGTCCAAATGACTCTGAATATGATACCCCACCATATACTGAACCCATTAAGCCCTTCTTATCCTTCACCAACGGTGCAATCAAGAAGAACCACCACTACTCACCACCGTCCGTGGTTGTGGTGACTTATGAAGAATGTTTGAAGAACCATGCTACCAGTTTGGGGGGACATGTCGTGGATGGCTGTGGAGAGTTCATGCCTTCTCCTTCTGACACCACCGCCGACCCCACCTCCCTAAAATGCGGTGCATGTGGCTGCCACTAAAATTTCCACCGTCGTGAGCCTAATGATCCCTCCCCCACCAATATAATCCCTCATCTTTTTTATTTCCACCACCCCCTCCACCTAGCTACCTACAACTTCCCTCTCTCCACCACCACCGATCCACAGCAGCCCCACCAACCTACACCACCACACCCTCTATCACAGCAGCCCCACCAACCTGCACCATACCACCATTGTACGATACCACAATCCCCAAATCGCCGCCACCAACTCTACCATACCACATCTACCACATACCAACAAAATCATCAAGTCCGCCACCACACAAACACCATCCCACCACCACACAAAACACCATCCAACAATCAAACCGGAAAAAAAATCAAACAGAGCCAACTCAAAAGAACTTATCATCACAACCTACGAGGAAAGGAACGCGAGAGCAGAAACTAAAGGTTCAGTTGAAACGAAAGAGCATGTTTGGCTAAGGCTCCTGGCCGACGATGACGGGAAGGTGAGAGAGTGGAGGGAGGCGATTTGGGTGGGTTTAGAGAGAGAAAAGGGAGAAAGGAAGAGAGAGAAGGGAGAGAGGGAGAATAAAATGATTTAGGGTTAGAGTTTGTATATATGGATACCTGATTTGTGAATAAATAAATTTGGTCTTTGAATTTTAAATTGTCATATTTAAACCCCCAAAATTATGTAATTTTGCCTTAGGGGAATCCTAAAGTGGAAATTACATATAACCCTACCTTTAAAGATCTCATTTCATAAATAAGATGGAAGGTTTCATTATTCAAAAACCAGATATTTTGTTAAATAATATATTATTATTAGATAAATATATTAATAATTAAATTAATTTATAAACCTACCCCCAACCCCTCCCCCCTTACATCATTCCCCAACCCTAACCACGATTTTCTCTCGTCCATCTCCCTTTGCCTCTCGTCCATCTCCCTCCACCCCATAGGCATTCTGTCTCTACCTCTCGACGGTGGTATGGTGGCGCAGCTATTGTGGCAGTGGTATGGTGGCGGAGCTACTATGGCGGTGGATCTGCTGGGCATCGAGGCGATGACGAGTTTGCTATTTGTGGTTTGGTGGCGGCTTTGTAGGTAGGTCTGGTGGTGACTTTCTTGGTGGATCTGGTGGCGGATTTGTGGGTACGGCATTAGAGATGGTGCGACGGCGGTGTTTTGCGGTGTTTTTTATGGTGGCGATCGCTATGGTTGTGTGGTGACTGGTGATGGTGGTGGCGACGGGGATGAAGGTGGTGGTGGGTTTGGATTTGTGGATTTGGTGGCGGCTTTGTTGGTGCCCTGGTGGGGTGTGCGCGTTGTGTTGCAGTGGGTATGGTGTTGACGGTGTTTTGTGATGGCGGTGGTCGTGTGGTGGTGTGGTGACTGATGGTGATGGCGATGGTCGTTGTGGTGGTGCGGTGATGAATGTGTTGTTGGGCAGCGACGGGGATGAAAGTGGTGTTGGGTTTGGGATCTGTGGATCTGGTGGCGGCTTCGTTGGTGATGTTGCTGGAAGGTGGTGGTAGTAGTTCTGGCGACGGTGCTGCTGGAGGTCTTGGTTGGCGTAGGACGACAGTGATGGTGGTGAGGCTGGGGTGGTGGTGGTGGTGAGGCTGGGTTGGTGGTGGTGATGTGGTGGTAAGGCTGGGTAGGCAGTGATGATTTTTGTGGTAGTGGCGTGACGAGTGGAGGTGGGGTGCAGCAGCGTTGGTTTTGAGATTTTTATTCACTGGAAAAATTGGTGATAGCGGCAGTGGTGGTCGACAGTGGTGGTCGTGACGGTGGTGGTGATGTGTGGCGGCGACGGTGGCGCGATGATTGTGGGTGGTTGATGTGGCGAGATTTTTGCTAGATCTGGTGGCGGAGTGGGTTTTGGTGGCTACGGTGGTGGTAGAGGATATGGTGCTAACTGCTGTGACGTTGGCTGTGAGGAAAAGTGTGATTGTGACTTCCACTTGTGACTCGAAATTGGATATGTGACCTGAATATTGTGACCGTGACTCTAATTGTGACCAAAAATTTGATAAGTTGTGACTTTAATTAATCCGTGACTTATTGTGACCTATAAATTAATTGTGACGAGTAAATTTTTGATATGTGACCAATGGAACAAATTGTAACCCGTAAAATTTTTGAATTGTGACCTCGGAAAGGATTTGTGACATATTGAAAGTTCAATCCGTGACCTCGGAAATGATTTGTGACCTATAAATTTTTCACATGTGATCAAGGAAAAAATTGTGACCTTTAAAATTTTTGAATTGTGATCGTAAAAAAATTTGTAACATTTAAAATTTTTGATTTACGATCGAAAAGTAATATGTGACTAATTAAATTGTGAATCCGTGATCGATGAATAAATTGTGACCTATAAAATTTTTGAATTGTGACGTAAAATAATTTTTGACATTTAAAATTTCTAATTTGTGACCGAAAATAATATGTGACTAATTAAATTGTGATCAAATTATATAGATCTGTGACCTTAATATATTTAATTAATTACATATATATTTAATTAATTAAATTATAAATAAAAATTAATAAAAATCTGATTTTTAAAAATTGAAACTTATTTTCTTATTATTGAATTGGATCAAAGTTATATTCTTACTTATGAAAATTTCTCAATCCTAAATGCCAAAGCCATTGGAACAGAGCCCAAAAACTGGTTTCCATGAGCGAAACTCGGCCCATTCTACCCAAACCAAAGTAAATTCCTCTGGGGTCCTCAAGGTTTCATATGTGTGCGACTTCCAATCTTTCATTTGTATTCTTATATCCCCCAAAATTTAATCACGTGTTTAATTCTCCTACTTAATGAAACACGCACCGTGTCTAAATGAAAAGATAAAATTGTCTTAAAATGACAATATTTAGTTTCTGTTTAGTATGAATTAAAATTTAATACATTTTTTCTCTTTTTCTTTTTAATTACAAGTTCTTCAACAAATAATATTACATGCAAATTTAAAACTTTGTTTATTTTTTAACCATCAATCAACCATTTCAAAATGCACTTTTCAATAAAAATAGGGCTCAAACAGGCTCACACATTTTATGGGATCAACAATCTTTTAACTATACATTTCATAAATTTATATTAAAATATACTAAAAATATGATTTTTAACTATACGAACCAAGGGCTTAATGTAAGTTGAATTGTCACTTTTGGAGAAATAATGTTATTTAGTATCATTAATGTTACACCACCGGTCTATGTGGTATTAAATGATATTAAATAAAAAATACAATTAAATAAACCATATTATTTTACTTTTAATTGAGCCATCATATAATACGATCTAATTTGAAATTGTAGTACTAATGATATTAGATTACAATATTTTTTTTAAAAAAAATTACTTTAGATAATTTAATCATTCTATTAAAACATTACGAAATGTGTCACGTGACTTTTAACGTCTAAATAGACATTTTGTCTAGTTCAAATACCGTTAACGCAATGTTAAAATTTTTGGGACTTTGATGTCTCCACTTATGAAAAAGTTGGGGGACCTCTGGATGAATTTACCCTAAACAAATTTGCACGCTACCATCCCCAAACTACCAGCAAAAACAAAGCACGGGTGTTCTGAGCAGAGAGAGGCTGAGGGGGGAAGATAATACTCATAACAATCGATTACTTGTAAATCCGTTAGTTTTCCAAGATGAGTACCATGAAATTTTGTCGGGAATGGTATGACATTGCCTTGTTCTTACGCACTCACACGCATTTACGAGTGACTGTGGGTGTTTATGTTTGTACTGCAAATTCCAGGGTTTTGCTATTATAGATGCTATTCACATGTGTTTATATGTATATATATTTGCAGTAAGGATCCGTTTGATTGCAAGGATGAAAAATGGGTGGAAAGAAAATGAATAACAGAGAATTGATTTGCCTAGAATTCGTTTGTCTGAGAATTGTAATTAATGGTGTTTGATTGGTATAATTTTTCATCTAATCCGTTTGACTTTATTTTTATGCAAATTATTACTTTTTGGGATAAATTTTTTTACAATCTGCATTAAAATTTGTTTGGATTGTCAAAAAATAAAATAAAAAAAATTTATTTTCATAAATTTTTTATATTCGTTTGACTTCGTTTTTCATGCAAATTGTCAATTAAATGGATAAAATTTTTTACCATTGAATTTAGAATATGTTTCCATTGTCAAAAAGTAAATAAATAAAAAAAGGAAAAAAAACACCCAATAAGGTGGAAAACAAATTCCCACCAAAATTATAAAAAAATATTTTTCTATTTTTGTGTTTCAAGGGATTGTACATTAGAAGTTGGTGATACACATTTTCCATGACAAATTTGGCTAATCAAACAGCCATGACAAAATGTAGCTTTTCTATGCATTTTTTTTAAAATTTTTTTTATCTATTTGATTGTCTATTTGAAAAAAGTGATTAACTGAGGCCCCTTCTTATAAGGGAAGGCTGATATCCTTGCCGTTGTGGCAGAATAAGTATTTCACTACAAGACCATTAGTGTCCATCTATAGGACATGCTTACTCTCCCTCACTTGAATAGGTCTTAAAATAATAGTGATGCTAAATCTTGACTCCCGTTACAGAGATGGGCTAATGTTATTATACAACATTAGGGAGTTTGACATTGGCGAGACTGTACATTCTAAGTTCTTATATGGCTTACCTTAGTATATTTCATTTTTAGGAATACTATTCAATACTACCAAACTGTTCCCCATATATTTTCGTTTTACATTTTTTGGGTGGAAGGTGGGGCTTAGGGATGGTTAGTACTTAATAGGGTAAGATCTCTTATAGGGATGTGCTTGTTGGATTAATGTAATTCTTGAATCTCTGAGTGCGAGTACACTTTGTAGAGACTTTTTGTGGGATAGAGTAGTAAATTCCTGTTCCCATGGGCAGTGGTGGAGGGAGGGTGGCATTGGCAATTTCTTTTTCCATTTTCTTTTTAAATTTTTTTTATATCAAAAAGCACCACAATGAAAATGCAAGCAGATTTTGCATCCTGGGCTTCAAAACATCAAACACCCACTTTCTGTCTTTTCAGTTTTCCCACTTTCGAAATTCGCTTTCCCTCAGTCAAACCCCACTGCCCGTGCTTCATAATCTCATTTAATCCCCATTCAATCCTAACTAAGGCTGCACTTTTTATTTCTGTTTTTCTAGTGTTCATAATATGTTGATTCAGTACTATAATAAAAAATTTCTTGGTTTTTGCAGTATTTTTGTTCTTCTGTATTTCCAGTAACCAAATTTTCAGGATATTCATACTAGAAAATGAGCCTAATTTCTAAAAGAATTCCTACATACGCACTGAAAATATGATAAATGAAACTGCAATATTTTGAAATCGACTTATTCTAGCTGGAAAGCCTGTAGAATTTGTAATTTATTTATGTTATAGGGATGTGGCTTCATAAATCTGAAAGCGTTACTTTGAGTACTTGATAAGCATCCACTTAAGCTTTAAAAGTACGAAAATTTATGGAAACTTATTTTATATTGTTATAATATTGTGTTGTTTATAAATTATTTTCATAATTAGGTCATGCCCTTTGAATCCCTCACCCATGCCCATCGGCCAAGACTATTGTCTCTCTTGCCAGATTGGCTTCATCAAGCATGCAGAGCGTGGAGACAGATTTTTGGTTAGCTTTTTCCTTTCATTCTGTATTGAGGACTTACGGGCCTCTTCCTTCTTCAAACTGTCAAAGCCTTATGACAAGCTTCACGTTATGTTGTGGAGCCTAATTATTGTCACTTCCCGGAGGGGAAGGGAGGCGGAGCCCGAAATCAAAATTTCATTAAAGACGGTTAGGAATTTGTGTTATAGTAAAATTCTATTAAGGAATTGAAGTTCTTGTAAAATTTGATTTTGCCTTAATTTATTTCATAAAAGCTTTTTGATCATCATAATCATAAAAGAGAGAAAGAGAGGTAAGAGAAGATAGGTGTGCTATTTTTTCTTGTAAATTTTTTTTCATCATAGTGAATTACTGTTGTGGTAGGAGAGAACGTAGTTTCATATTTAGGCGAATCTCTATAAATTTTGCGTGTTTTAGAGTGTTCATTTTTATTTTTTCGATTGACTGCTCTCAATGGAATATAATTAGGATTTATAATTCTGAACGCTTCATATTAGTTCCAACCCCAATTCTTTTTTGGCACCTTGCAGTTGTTTATACTTGTTATCCTCGTTTGGGCTCCATTTTAATGATGTTTCGGGGAAAAATGTATTTTGAAATAGTGATTTTTTTGAAAAATTTGTGGTTAAAAAAGAAGGAAAAGTTTTGAATTTACATGTAATATTATTTTATTGAAAAATGTATGGTTGAAAAGATGAAAGAGAAAAATGCATTTAAGCAAAAATGCTTTGGAAGCTAGGCAGATTTCGTTTAATGTTTAATTTCTATTTCGACATATGACCGTGCAGGAGGTTGCTAATAACAATTGCGTCTACAGAAATGAGATACACCATTCTGCTGGAGAGCGCACCCAGGTCTTGCAGGACGTAGCTGCAGATCCTACTCTTCCCCGTACAAAAGCTGTTCGTTGTTCCAATTGTGGTCATGGAGAAGCTGTTTTCTTTCAGGTATTATTGCTGCTCTAAATTTAATTACTGGAAGCTCCAAGTTTTAAACATTGCTGTCTCTCTACATGCTATTATGCAAAGTTGTTACTAGTTGGAGCACAGCAGAAGTCTTTCTCAGTTTGAGTCGAGTCTTAACCTTCCCATAACCTGTAGCTAATATTCCTTTAAATTCTGGACAAAGTTGAGTTGAGATTGTTACTGCTTTGGTGAAAGTTGTCGATTTATCATTCATGGCTATGTACGTATTCTATTTAGATCCGATGTATATGACCACACGTGTTTAAAGGATTTTACTCACGTGCTTTTTCTCCTTTCGATTATTGTGCAGGCAACTGCTAGGGGAGAAGAAGGCATGACTTTGTTCTTCGTTTGCTGCAACCCAAACTGTGGTCACGCTGGAGGGATTGAAATTATAAACGGTGAAAACTGAATCTTGATAACTTAAGCAACATCAACTTGGAAATATTATGTGGATTGTTAATTGGAAATGTTAAACATTATGCAAATCATTGTTACTGAAGCTATTCGACCTACCTTTCTTTGAATCGAGTGTTTTCTAGAAAATATTGTTATTTTGTCTCTAAACATCACAGCAATGCACCTTAAAATAAGGATTTAAATGTTGAATTGGTCATTGAACTTGTATCTATGTCACATCTTACTCGTTGACCATTAAATTTGTACATTGATCATGCTTTACTTATTGAACTTTAAAATATCTCCCAGTGGTCGCTAACTTTAACACGTTACACTTTATTACTCATTCATAATGTTTCATTTGTCATTGAACTTATAACTCTGTTACGCTTTACTTAATAAACTTTAAAGCGCTTGCGAGTGATCACCGAACTTTATAATATTTTCTAAAGTTGATTTTTTGTGAAATTTGACTTAGATTAAAAAAAATGAAAATAAAATATCTACTAGATAATGAGACTCTTGGTATAAGACAGAAATATTAATACTGGTCAAGTCTAGATAATATCTTTAGTCTTCAAAAGTTATGTTTTGGCAAAAAGGCACTGTCTGGAAAATCAGGTTTCGTTTCAACGAGGGTTCAACCCACGCTTGAGACATCCACCTTCTCCTTGGGGAAGATTTACCCGGCTGGTATGGTTTGTGGGTATTGTGCTAGCTCTCAGGTTTACCCAGTGCGCACTGGTGGTCGGGCTCCGCTCTAAGAGTGGTCGGGCTCCGCCAGTAGCGGCTGCGGGTTCCTGAGTCATAAAAAAAAAAAAAAAAAAAAAAGAATAATAAAATAGATAAATTATTTCTTTATTTTGATTAAAATCGTAGACCCAAATTAAGAAAATAAAAAATTATATCTCAAACCGACTATGAAAGTTTCGATTTAGAGTCAATAACATTAATCAATACCAACAAAATATATTTTTTTGGATCGTTACAAAGTAATTTAAGAGAAGAGAAGGATGTCATTTTTCATGTATAGTATTTTATACTTTAAAATTTTCAATTTTCGAACAAATGAATTCGATAAGCAAAATTCAATGACCAATCGAAAGCATTTTAAAGTTCAGTGAATAAAGTGTGACGGAAGTATAACTTCAATAAGTAAAGCGTGATGGATTTATAAGTTCAATGATTGTAAAACATGTTGAGTAAATGATAGAGTGCTCAAGTTCAATGATCACTTAAAACGTGACGGATTTATAAGTTCAGTGATTAATAAAACATGGTAAGTAAATGATAGAGTGCTAAAATTCAATGATTAAATCGTAGCTGATGTGTAAGTTCAGTGACTATGAAACTAAAATATTTTGGAGTAATTGCAGCTACGATTTCAAACATTTCATTTTTTTTCATACTTTACCCAAACCATTTATCTGTATCACACACAGCCCCAAACTTTTAATTTAGTTGCAGCAGAAGTATAAAATCGATGGATTTCGTTTATTTGACCATTAATTAACCAAATATCAACGAATTGACCATTTTCATTGTTAAATGAATTGCAACATCGCCTTCTCCATTGCCCTAGTAAAATTTCATGTTCATCAACCATTTCCATTAAGTTGAAATTCACCAAAATAACAAAATGAGAGTAGTGTCGATTCCATATTAATACAAATTTAAAGAAAGTTTAGATAAAGAAGAGCAAAAAACTAAATATAAACATGGTAGGACAAGTTGACAGTCTAATTATTTGCTATTTTTTCCATCAATTTACAAATAATAATAATAATTCACAAATTTATCCAATAAATCGAACATTCTATCTAAGCACTCTAAAATAAGCAAACGAACGAAATTTGAACTAAGTAAACGCAAAAAATGTAAATGTAGTTATCGATTCAAGATAATGGAATGTTATTACTGTTCACGATAATTTTTATTGAATTTTTGAAGATTTTTTTTTGAGATTTTCGTATTGGAGAAGATGAAGAGTCGTTAATTTTTAATTTTAATTGGTACGGATATTTTCTTTTATAATTCAAAGGCTACTAACGTTTTTGTATCTTTTATTTATTTTATTTTTAACAGTTTTATAAAAATTAAGAAGGATTTTATATAAAAAATGAGTTAATAGTTTTATAAAAATTAAGAAGGATTTGATATATAAAAAAAGCGTCTAATAATTCTATGTTTACTGAATTGTGGGCATCCAAAATTGTCCACCCTCTCACGATACACGTAAGCCCCGCGAAAATTATGTACATGACATCTCCCCTCTGAATACTCCAAAATCAAATGAAAATGAGACGTTCTTCCTCTTCACAGTAAACCCTTTCATTCCAAATGGAGAAGTTTCGACTGGAAAGCACAAGAAATTCCTCATATCCTACAATCTTGCAACAATCGAAGGAAATCGGGAACTTTTCTCAGAAAAAACCCAGCCTCCCATCAGAAATCATAACAGAAATCCTGTCAAGACTTCCAGTAAAGTCACTCTTGAAATTCATGTGCGTTTCAAAAGCATGGCTTTCCTTAATCTCCAGTCCAGAATTCATTAAAACCCATCTCAAGATAGCATCAAACGACCCGAATTTCACCCGCCACAGAATCATGTTTACTATCTCGGAAACATGTTTTAATCTCAAAACTTGTTCGCTTAGATCTTTTTTGTATGAGCCTTCAACGGATGCGGTTGAGATTGTTTATCCAGGGAGAAATCCACAAGCATTTGTTCGGGTAGTGGGTTCTTGCAATGGGCTTATTTGCGTTGCCATAACTGAAAATGATTTTATCTTGTGGAACCCATCCGTTAGAAAATACAAGAAATTGCCAAATGTAGATGTTGTGCTGAAACCGCGGTTATGTATCCAATATGGGTTTGGTTTTGATGAGGCTAATGAAGATTACAAGGTTGTAGGCATATTCGGTAGATATGAAAACTTGGGTAGGTATAAGACAGTGGTGAAGGTTTATAGTTTGAAGAATGATTCTTGGAGGAGGATTGAGGATTTTAAGGGGGGTGCGCCTATGGATGATATGGGCAAATTTGCGAATGGGAAGCTCCATTGGTTTGCTAGACCTTGGGTGGTGCACACCGGTTATAGGTGGGATATTGTTTCTCTTGATGTAGAGAGTGAGATATATGGAACTGTAGAGCAACCGAATTACGGGGAAGGAGATTTTTTTGCTGTGATGTTAGGGGTTCTAGGAGGATGCATTTGTGTACTTTGCGATTATCAAATGACTCGTGCTGATGTGTGGGTTTTGAAGGATTATGGAGTTAAAGAGTCTTGGACTAAAGTTGTTTCCATTCCTTACATTGATGAGCCTGAGAAATATGTGTCCTCAATACCATTGTGCATACTACTGAATGGGGAAGTTCTATTGGCCTTTGGGTCGTCTTTTGTAGTTTACAACCCAAAAGAAAATTCTTTTCGGTTTCCCAACATTAGTAATGTGAATGATTTCCTTAAAGTGAATACCTATATCGAAAGCTTAGTTTTACCTGCTGCTGATGGTGGAACAGGGTGGCAAAACGAGGAAAGGTGAGACAAGGTACACGGTGTATTATATTATTTTTTCAATTGTACACCTCGTTTTACTTATTAATATAACCATGAATATTCTTAAGTTACATTGATCTTGGAGCTTATTTGGCTTTACTTAAAAGTAATCTTTTGAAACTTGTAAGTATGTTCTTAATATGCTAAACTGAATGAATGTGTCATGTATACTCTGGTGCATTGTATAATTAGTTTTGACAAACAACAAGTGCTTAGAGGATGAACAAGCTATTTTTCCACAATGTGATATCATGGAATGAGATCCTTTTTATAGGTTTCTTAAAACAACCCTTAATGTCATGGACACTCAGCTAAGTACTCTGTTAAGTGCCTCTATGAGTCTGTGGCTGCCTATTGTGATTTCTTGAAGCTCTGTAGTAGCTACTGTTACATCCATCAACATATAATTGTTTCTTGTTACAGTTTTGCATTTTATTCTTTTTTCATGCTGGAATTTGTTGGTTTTCAACTTCATAGGAGTAGTTTAATGAAGTTTCTTTTTTGTACGCACATTCACAGGCTTGCGGTTGATGTTACCGAGCTTTCATGACCAACATGACGAAGGGAGTACAAGTATGGGGAGGTGATTATCATGTAACTTATCTTATAGGTTGTGGTTTTTTGCGCATGTATCTTTTTGCTGTCTATGATGAAATGATGTTAATAATATGTATGAGTTGCAAGTTTTGTTTAACAACTAATGGATGATGGGAAGCCTCTTCGATGATTACTTCTTGTAGGATTGATGCCTGACCATACCAACTCTATAAATTCAACTAGTGAGCCTTTGACTTGGTAGTTATTACCTTTTTTTCCTTCATTTTCTTTTTTCTTTTCAAGTTAACAAAACTTTGGTTTAACTGTGGGGAACTTCTTTGTTATCACATTTCAAGTCATACTAAGGTTGGACATAGCTCTTACTTTGAGACTGAACCATTATATGTGTGACATTGAATTCAACTAGTGAGCCTTTGACTTGGTAGTTATTACCTTTTTTTCCTTCATTTTCATTTTTCTTTTCAAGTTAACAAAACTTTGGTTTAACTGTGGGGAACTTCTTTGTTATCACATTTCAAGTCATACTAAGGTTGGACATAGCTCTTACTTTGAGACTGAACCATTATATGTGTGACATTGTTTGTCTTCGATCTCATTTCTTTTTTATTATTTTTCGGAAGCAGGGATCAAGGTTTAATCTTCGACACCCCCCCCCCCCCCCCCCAGTATTCTTCATATTGACTAGGCATGAGTTTTGGAGAAAGGGTTAAGGTAGATTGGCTGCAATATTATTAGGAACATATTGATGCCTAGAAATATATTTACATGATTATCCACAAAGAAGAAGCCAGAATACAATGGCATTGGCTTTTGTGTCAACATGGTGCACTTCTTAGTTCCTAAAATAGATTTCAGGGCAAACCCTGAAAACCTATATAAGCACAGGAGAGAATGCAGCTCCTGGCTTTCCCTTTGCACTATGGTACAAAACTTATCTCGCACGAACTTCTCGAATTCTCACTGAGTAGCATAACTGAAAACAGTGCAACCTTACCTCAATAAAGCAAGATTAAAATTCCTTTCACAGAAATAGTGAGTACATTGTTTTTACTATTTGTTGAAAGAATTTATCTGCTAAGCAGTGTTGCCAGAATTTCACCAGATGCTGCCAGCATCGGGGTGGTCTGCCATTTTTTTTTTCCGCCATTGTCCAACAAAAATCTGCCGAGTGTATTCCGGCAAAATTCTGGTAGAATTTTTTGTACACATAGAGGCTGGGTCTTTTTTGCTTCCATATTTAATAGTGGATTATTCTACTCGGCCACTTTGGTTGACCACTTGGATGACCCGATCCCACCACACCACTCCCCTCACATGGGGTCGGGTCCCACCTCATTAAATTTAATATTTTTGCCTCCATGTGAGGGGAGTGGTGGGGTCGAGGTCATCCAAGTGGTCAACCAAAGTGGTAAGATAGTATGGTCCATTTAACAGTAAGGCATCTTTTGGTCCTCAGTTGCGTGCACACTTTTATGAATTGTTCATTTACGTTGTTGTTGTAGTGGACCAAGAGAAGACGCGACGGAGATTGGTTCGACGGATAAAATGTGATTATGCATTTATGATTGATAATGTGACTCAAACAAGGGCTCAATTATTAGGAGAAATCTCCTTGGCCCGGTTCAATGCCCAAGGCCAAGGACGGGCCGCCAGGAGGGCTGTCATTTGGCTCCCCTGGCACAGGCCTAGCAATGAGCCTGGCCCGTAGCCTCCTTCTAATTATTATTGATTTAGGATAATTGGCGCAAAACAATCTTATCCTTTACATGTTTTGTAAAAACAATCTTATCTTTTCATTTTGGGGTAATACTCCCTCAATGTGGTCATATCCTAACTTTCTTATACTTGCTCCTTAATTGAGTAGAATATTTCATCTCAATTTTTGTACAGAAAGTCCATTGAGGGGAAATGAAACAACATATTTGCCCATCGTACTTTGAAAAAATGCAAAAGTGAGAAAGTACAAAGCACGTAAAATAGAAAATTACTAGAAAGGTGAATATAAGAATTCCACAACAAAGTTAGAGACACAATTGTTTAAGATATAAAATGTTGATGGCTTTATGAACAATTAAAATATGATGTAACAAATAAAAATTGTGTAAATATAATTTCCTGTAATGAAATAATATGAATTGAGCATGAACTAAATAACTAATAACTTTTATCAAAAATTATTATGCTACTTAGTTCTTTTTTAAATAATAAATAAATAATGTTTTATATTTAATAAATTTTTAAGCCGAGTTAAGTTATATATCTATAAACTAGAATATAAATATTAACTGGATAAAAAATTATGCACTTGAATTTAACATTTTTAAAATCCATTTTGGATGTTACATAATATAAATAAATTGAATATTGTATTTGATGAAGTGTTAATTCATTATTCTTCACATTTCTTTCTCTCTTGGGACCCCGTCTCCTATTCCTCTCTCGTAAAAAATGAATTTTTCAATCACATTATTTTACATAAATTATCACACTATCGATGTTCCATTATCATAATGATAAACAACATTATTCTTTAAAATATCGTAACAAAATTTATTGGTTTTCTTTTTCGAGTAAAAAATTTAAATAAAGGTGTGTTTAATTGTATTTATTTTTCATGGAAAATATCAATTTTTCATCCAAATTTCTACTTTGGAGTGTTTGATTGTTATTTTTTTTTTCCATTGAAAATATTTTCCAACTTTTGAAAATATGCCTAAATTTCCTTATTTTTAAAGAAAATATTTTCTTTGTGGGAAGTAAATTTTTATTTTCCTCAAAACAAGAAAAATATTTTCTTTTCTAAGTGATATTTTTCATGTAAATTAAATACACTCTAAGTAATATTTAAATTGATAGTTTTTTATTTTCACATAGCACTTTTGACTAACCGCAAACCTAAGATGTTTTATGCTCTGCGCGCACTCAATCGTGTGCTATTTTCTTCTCCTGAGTAAACCCTTGCGTTCCCAAATCTCAAAAGAAATGGAAGAAATTTCTTCAGATTCCCCAATCCAACAACAATGGAAGAAAATCAGGTACTCCTCTGGTCCAATCCCCACTCTCGCATCAGAAATGATTTTAGAAATCCTTTTAAGACTCCCCATAAAATCACTCTTGAAATTCAGGTGCGTTTCAAAATCATGGCTTTCCCTAATCTCCAGCCCACAATTCATAAAAACCCATCTAAAAAATTCAACAAATGACCCTAATTTTTCCTTCCATAGGATCATGTTTACTATCTCGTACCCACGTTTTAATCTCAAGAATTGTTCGATTAGGTCTTTGTTGTATGAGCCTTTGACTGAGGCGGTTACAATTACTTATCCGAGGAAACATCCGCGTAGGTCTGTTTGGGTAGTTGGTTCTTGCAATGGGCTTATTTGCATTGCGATAAATGAGAAAGATTTGTTCTTGTGGAACCCATCTGTGAGAAAATCCAAGAAATTGCCCGATGTAGATGTCCCAATGGGGCGGGGTTGCTACATCGTATATGGGTTTGGTTTTGATGAGACTACCGCAGATTATAAGGTTGTGGGGATTTTCTGTGCATTTGGAAATAAGGATGGGTGTGAGACAATGGTAAAGATTTATAGTTTGAAGACTAATTCTTGGAGGAGGATCGAGGATTTTAAGAGTGGAGTGCCTTTGGATGATTCGGGCATGTTTGCTCAGGGGAAGCTCCACTGGTCTGCTAGTCCCGGGGAGGGGTTCAGTTCTGGGTGGGATATTGTTTCTCTTGATTTAGGTAGGGAGATATATGGTATGGTAGAGCAACCAAATTATGGGGAAGGAGTTTTTTCCTCGGTATTAGGGGCTCTAGGAGAATGCATTTCCGTGCTTTGCAATTATCAGAAAACTCGTGCAGATGTGTGGGTTTTGAAGGAGTATGGGGTTAAAGAGTCTTGGACTAAAGTTGTTTCCATTCCTTACATTGATGATCCTGGGAAATATACGTACTCGATACCATTGTGCATACTTCCGAATGGGGAAGTTCTATTGGCCCTTGGGTCGTCCTTTTTAGTTTACAACCTGAAAGATAATTCTTTTAAGTTTCCCAATATTACTAACGTGAATGATTTCCTTGGAGCGATTACCTATATTGAAAGCTTTGTTTCACCTGATGCTGATGGTGAATGACAGGAAAGGTAAGTCAAAGTATTGAATGGCATATTATGTGGTTTTTGCAATTGTCTACCTTCATATACTCATTTATCAAACCATGAATCTTCTTTGTTTTATTGAATTTATGGCGTGTTTGGTTGTGCTTAAAAGTTACTTTTTTCCAAAAATATGCCCTTAATACATTTTTTGAACAAATGTCGTGTGTATTGTGGTGCAATCCATAATTGTTGCCTGTCTTGATATCTTGAAACTCTGTACTATCCAATATCTATTATAGAATAGTTGATGGAAACCATATGGTTGTTGTTTGTTAGCTCATTTGGTATACAGTATTAGACAGACACTATGCAATCGTCAAGATTTATACTTCATTTTATTTCTTAATCTTGTCGGTCATGTCCAGTAGTTTGATGAACTTAATTGTAAATACACATCATTCCCAGGCTTGCGACGGACAATACTGAGCTTCCAGTGCAGGATGGAGGGAGTACAAGTCATAGGGATGTGATTACTGTGGTCTTTCTGTACATGTATCTTTTTGCTATCTTATGTGTGAATTGTAAGTTTGTTTTTGACAACTAATGGATGGTGTAACTTTAGCCTCTTGGATGACTACTTCCTTGTAGAATTGTGTGGTTATAAGTAGTGTTCTAAAAGCCCAAAGTGTGATTAGGCGTGGAGGTCAATCTTCAATAGAAACACAATATTTAAGTTTATCTATTACATGAGTCCCCCTGAAACCCCATGGTAATATAAATCTAATTGTTGCAAAATAAAAATTATTTTCAGATAACACTGCTCTGCGTATTTTGTTTTCGCGTCCTGGATTAAAAAGGAAAACGATTTTTGGGACTAGAAAAAAAATGATTCACACATGTTCTGTTAATCTAAAAAAAATTTCTTTGTTTGTTACTTAAAAATATGCATATTTCAAATAAAATTTTCAACCTATAAACAACTAAGGCATAGAGTAAGAAAAAAATATTCTTTGAAAAAAGAAAATGGAAGATAAATATTAAAAGAACCAAAGTGTATTAGCTTTTACGTCATGCTAAAAACATGACCTTGTTGCCAATGTACTATTAAAGTTGTTACCTAGAGTAAAGTAGCTACAGAAAAATGTCATCTTACTCTATAGAAATGGATGATTTATTCGTGCATTCCTCTCAATGCTATAAACTAGACATCATAGCTAGCATGAGCCCTAGCTATAAAGGGTCGAACTTTCATAGTCTTCGTCGTTATTTGTTGACTAAAAATGTCAAGGAGGTTGAGAGTTTTGTTGACGGCTATCATTCAAAGTGGAAGATGATCCGTTGCATAATTGGTTAAACCCTTATTTTCAATATAATAATCTTGATATGAAAAATCATAAACAAACTATTTTGTTAAATGTAATTGAGAAATATACTCATGGTCAAAGCAAATTCACTGGTTAAATTAGACTATTTAGACAAGCACGTGGTGACTTTGAACGTTTATTTGCTATAGCTTATCGCCATAGAATGCCTCCTAGTAAAATTTTATTCTTAGTTTATGTACTTTGTTGCATTATATATTTCAGGTTTCAGTTTATATAAAATAAATTTATCAAGCAAACATGATATTCTGATAACGAGAATGAGGAAATATACTTTTATCTTTGCTGAGTATGTCATACACCAGGCAGGGGCGGAGCTAGGTGGGATCCTGGACCCCCCCCCCCCCCCCACCCCAATTTTTTGACTTTTTTTTTTTTTTTGTTGGTATAATGTCTGTGTTAGACAAAAAACTTGAGAAGTTCTGAGGCTCTTATTTGCAGTGTGCTTGATTATGTATTTTATTAATAATTTAGTTTGTTCTTGGATTCTTGATGAATTTTTCTTTGTGTTATTGATTGGTAGTAGAGTCATTTTCGATCTATAGGCTATATTCATTATTCAATGCTTATGAACGATGAATTTTTCTTTGTTAATAACGTATCAAAAAAAAAATTCGGGGGCGCCCCTGTCCCCGCCCCTTCACTTCTTGGACTCTCCAAGTCCAACAAGCTGGCTCTGCCACTGACACCAAGCCCACCACTCCCGTCTTTACAATCACTTTCCAATTCTAGTTGCGTTACTCATAGAAGATAATGACGTTTATATTGTTTAGTCAATTAAATATTTTGATAACGAGGATAAGGAAATAACTATGGCGTTGCCTCCTAAACGAATGAGTCCACATGTCGTCGACTTCATGCTGATAGTATTTTTGCTTACTCTTTTGTGTGACATCAATGTTGACTTTGATATGGCTTTACAGCTACTACCTGATACTATTTAGGCTGTCATGTTATTTTTCAAAGTCTTTGTTCCTTCACACACTTTTCCTATCGATATTCGTCCGTTGTCTACTAATTATAGTCATATTCTTTTAGCTCCATACTTTGTTGATATTCACTTTGAGCTTAAGACATTGCTTTTAGTCATGAAACTTATGAGCTTAAATTTGACGTACAATTTCGACACATAAGCTTTCATGGTAATTGTTATGCCTTCTTACGTGTTTCTTTGGCACAATTTCTAAAATATGTGAATAGAAAGTTGGACCAGTCACTTGATCTTAATCTATTTAACTGACAATTACACTTAAATAAATATTTTGTTTTCAATACAGTAGAATTGTTTCTTTATTAGGGTACATTCGAGTCGTCGTTGCAATTATTTGTTTTTACAGACCAATCTACTATGCTAGTGTATTGTACTTCTCATGTGGATTCCATTTTCGTTTTTGTGAATGAGTTGCATAAGTTTTTGCTTATTAGCGTTCCTCATTGCTACTTGGTTAAAAGGAAATATTGTCTCCCATGATCAGGTAAGATGCTTGAGGCTGATATTTAGATTCAATTGTCGTCACATGGTTGGTTCTGTTGTTTGGTCAAGAAGAAATATCGTCCTCGCTGATTAAGAAATTGCAATCTATTTTGTTGGAGTCGAATTCTCTCAGTCACGGAGAAATGATGGAAAATTAGTATAGATATTATTTAATTTACTTTTCAATTTTGATGCTTATTTTTAAAAAATATAATTAATGTTTGATTTCGTAGGTTTTATATTATTTTCCTACTTCAATTAGAACTAATTTAAACCCTATATAAAGGGGGGCCATATGCAATGTAATTCAGGCAACTTTGGTAATGGAATAAACATGATTTTCTCCCATATATTCCCTCATTTCTCTCCATCTTCTTCTCTCTTTCCCCCTCCTTTCTCTTCTTTCTCTTTTCATTTTCTGATATATTTCTACCATCCGGTTCATGGCATCCTACATCAGAAGGTGAATTAGACAATAGCCATTTTGAAAAATTGTCACGAGAAACACTATATTGACGCAATTGTTCGGATGTGAAAGGAAACAAATCTTCAATAAACGTGACATGTCGTGACTCAAGATTTTTTCTTGAAAGGGGGATCGTAGCATTTGTAAGAACTTTGATGAATTAAATATCCCAAAAATATACTCAGCTTTGACTTAGGTTCAAGTTTTGAGTATGGTCAGAGCCAAAGATAGCACAGACATCCATATGTGCGAAGTTTGTCATAGACGGGGGTTTTCTTGAAATTCTTTCAAAGTTTCACTGATAATCTAACACATAGAATAGGCATTCCATTAGTAAGATAGGTAGTGGAAGTGAAAGCACGAGACCAAAAACTAAGAGCAAAATGGGATGCAATGCGATGTGTGCCAGATGTGGAACAGAGGAAACAAGAAGCCACATTTTCTTCTCATGCCCTTCTGCAACAAAAAACATGGAAACAGTTGCGATGGTGGCAATAGGCCATGCAATGCTCTAAGCTTCCAATCAATGAGGAGTTTGACAGATATGCTGGGTTCGATGGTTCATATGGTGGATCGATTCCAGTTAGTTCCTAACGGACACTAAAAACTGGCAGAACTGATTGGGGAACGAGCAATATCATTGTGCAGGGAAATGGCCCAGCTTTACAAGATACAAAACCAAGAAGCTCGATCAGGCACCCTAGCCAATTATAACTTACAAGTCATATCTGTATATGTTATCATGTGCAGTTCATCTTAAAAAACAAGCTTTAATAGCACTGGCCTTCTTGCCAGACAGTCTTATGATAAAATGATCATCCAAAGGCAAATGAATGAATCCACAAATATTCAGAATAAATTCCAACTGTATTTTTATTCAAGCGAAACAAGCACCCTCTGCCAGCAATATACACACACAAATCCAACGACAAGACTGAATTACGGATAACAGAGACTTATTTACCAAGAAGATCAGGGAGTTTCGGAACAACATTAATAAGCTCCACCTGATAATGCAGAGGTCTAATCATGGATCTTCACAACAGTAACGGGGCAAGAAGCATTGTTGACAACATAATTACTCACACTGCCCATTATAGCCCTGCAAAAATACAATGAAATAAACCGAATATGTATTAGTTTTAAAGACGATGCGCGCCCACAAATGAGCCATAATTTCTTCTACAACTTGAATTAAAAAACCTACATTATGAAATTTAAGGAATGTCTTGTTCTCTGACAGTGTTTGACACAAATGGTGAAGTATATGGTGGTAAAAGTTCCTTCCAAAAGACTCCAAAAGGAAGTCACTTATGGCATGTTTGGTGGGTAGATTGAACAATACAGGACATGATCAAGAAAGTAAAAGAAGATAAAATCTCTGGTTCCATGCATCAAGCATGCCCTTATACGACATGCTTGTATTTACATGATTCAAGGTGCCTTTACTTGATTAGTAAATAGGCATATAAACTTCTTAGGGCTTTATTAAGTAAAATGGTTCAATAGAAACCCATAAAGCCATAGAAAAAGAGTGAAGTAATATCTCCGAAATTACTGTCTCTACATAAAAGATTGTAAATCGTGGAAGAGACTTCAAAATGAATCAAACCTTTTGATTTTGCCAAGTCCTCTGTTTCCAATGACAAGGCATTCGAGAGGAATACTATCAATAGATTCACATAGCTTCTCTCGAGCATCTCCCCAAAAGACTTTCAGGAGCACAGTTATCTGCATTGTTAAAATATAAATATTGAAATTCTTAAAAGGGGAACAGCGTATTTGCTCAACATCAAACAGTATTAAAAACGCAAAAAGAAGCTCAAATCTTGTTTGATGTACTGTGAATCCTAGTGTTGACATGATGACTGTAAGCGCAAAAATTACCTCTTTCTGCCTAGAAGCAGTAGCAACAATGTCCAGTGTTTCGGGGTCGGGATTAACCCCATATTTCTTCATAGTATGGGGTTCCGTGAACTCGATCAAAGGAATCAAGGCTAACAAAATCACAAACATAAACACAGAGGTTAACAACCACAGAAATAAACGCTAAAGACGATGCATTTAAGTTCTGATATTGATCGCCAAAGTACAATTACACTTCAATTCCATGTTGTAGAACAACATAAAAAGGGTTGTAAGATTTCCAGCTTAAAGAGGCTTCAAATCCAATCATTATTGAGATCAATTAGTGTATTTCAGTTTTTTATCAGCGAGGACCACAAGTAGAAGCTCACGCGTAAACACCTTTTATTCACCAGAATTTCAACAGTTCAATCATCTACCAGGTTAATTAATAGATTAAAATCTTTCAGCAGACATTAATTGAACACAAATTAAGTTGATTAACATAAGATAATCATGTAATATCACCATAAGACACGAATATTTTTCAAAATTTGAGGTGCAGGTAAAAAAAAATTAGGAATAAATCCCATATATAGAAATAGAAAGCTTGAAATCATACGAGAACCGGTAGCTTCCCAGAGCTGCGCCTCGCCTTTCTCATAATGGCCTTCAGGTAGGACGGAGACCAGAATCAGGTGATCTCCCTTTCGCACAATGTTATTCACTGCCCATTCAAGTGCTTTCCTGCTGCACGATGAAAAATCAATTGCCACACCCACTCTTCTGACGTCTCCCATTTTTCTCTCTCTAGAACCTCAATTTCTCTCACTATTTCTATATGTTCTGTGCGTGTAGGGTGTAGCCAAATGAAAATGCCAAAGGAAAAAAGGCACTGAGATTGCTAAAAGTCATTAGTCAAAATGCTTTATGATCAGAAAAGTAATTTTAATTGGCACCGTTGATCATTTTGTGATGATCGAACGTAGAAGGGAATGGATATAGGATAAACCTTCCTGTGTTTCAGTGTTTGTCTTTGTGGTAATCAACCCTGTTTTCTGTTGAGGTGTCGTACTTTTCCCATATTACACAAAGGCCACAGCCTTTAACTTCATGTACATATTTGATACTTTCTTTTTTCTTTTAAGTTACAAGGTAAAGAGTGCGATAACATCGTAGAGACGAAAAGTGATATTATGTTCCGAATGGCATGTGATTCAAACTTTGTAAAATTATAAAATATTTTGGCAAAGTCCAAGTTTATTAAAGCCCATTTGATTCTCGTTTTTCTTTTATAAAAATGAAAAATATAAATCACATCCAACCATCAATTTTTATTTTTCATCTCTTATGTGGGACCTATAACGACTATATTTTTCATTCTCATTGTACAAGTAATGTGATTCAAACGGACCCTAAAACTAACAGTGGTCCTGAGCTATTTGTCAGTGAATAAATTATTAAAGTTTTGATTGTAATTATTTGAGAAAAATAATATTTTAAATATTAAAATTTTAAAGGATGTGCGGTTAAAAAATAGAAAAAATATTTTTTATATATATAAATGTGTATTTGAAAATGAGTATATAAAAAAAAAAATTGAATTAAAGATGATCAAATGGCGGCTAAATAAAAGTTGACCATAAAAAGTCATAAATATCACTGATGAGTTGCCGACAGAGACCATCCCAACTGTGATGTATTGCTAATTTGCCAGCGAAGCAAATTGTGGACAAGTTTATGCATTATTTAAACACGTGCCGAATTGAGGAGAGTTGAGGGGAATGGGCTACGACCTACCAGCAAATGGCTTTCAAGACCGAGGAAATAGTGGAAGATACCAGCCATCTCCCCCAATGACAGTTGACCATTTAAAAAAAGAATTAAGCTACTTATACCCTCTTGTTTACACTTTGATTTACTCGATTCCATCCGTCCTTTCACATGGAGGTCGGGTCCCACGTCCAAGAAGGTACCACTAACAATGTCCTTTAATTTATCAAAATAACTATAAATGAAAGGACATAATTAACCCTATAATTTTCTCTTCTATTATTGTGCAGACCACACTCTTACCATCAGTAATCTTCTTATTTTTTTACTTTACTTATCCCCTTAATGGTTGTTTTTTATACTCTTTGATCGTGGATCTGTTTTTGGAATTGCATAATTATTGTGGATTTTGTATCAAGATTTGATTTTTGTACAATTTTACCATGAATTAGTCTCTGATTACTTGTTCTAATTTATCATGTTCGTTATGTGGCAGCATTGGTGGTGAATAAACGTTTTTACAGTAATTAAGAACACGTCATGGATCAACATTTTCTTGGATTTAATTAAAAAACAAAGTGACTAGTGATAAACTTTCCCACGAAATGCAATTAAAAGGAGGAAATGGTGTTCAGCAAGAAATTGAGCCAAATGACTGCAAAAATGGATCTTCGGTTGATTCTAAAGAGCCTGAAAAATTGTCGTCTGGAAAATTTGATTCAAGTTGGAACTTTAGTTTTTATTGTGTTATGATTATAATTGTAAATTTGTTGTGGTATAATTATTAAAATCATGTTTTAATTGTGGTGTTGATATAATGTGATATAATAAATAAAATTTGTTGTGGTAATATAATTATTCTTTAAATAAACAACAAAAGGTCTAAAATACCCTCAAAGAACTAGAGAGAGAAGAGAGGCCCGCCGGGGGGGGGGGGGGGGGGACTCTACTTGGCCGGATTCACCCTGACACCGATGACCTAGATCGAATCCACGTCGACCATTGTCAGAGATCGCCATTTCTCAAAGGTTAGCTTGGTGGCTTGTAGTTAACTTTTGTGTTTTCCATCCATTGAGATAATATTTCATGTGATTAATGTGTATAGACTGCTTTATGGGCTGTAGATGACTTAAATTTAAGATTTTTAGGGGCATAGATCGTCGAAAATTGTGATCTCTACCATTTACAGGATGGCGCTATATGGATTCAGTCAACTGGGCCGCCTGGACCACTGGTGCCTCTTGGAATCCAACCCAGTTCCTTTTTCGCCCTTTTTAATTTTTAAATCTTTTTTTAATTTTTTCTATAATTTTTATTTTTTAATTGAAAATGTATAATTTTTAATTAATCTTTTCAATTTCTTTTTTAAGGGTATAATTTGTTTTTTTTTTTATAATTTATCTATTTATTAAAAAAAAATTATAATATTAATTATAATTTAATAAATGTCTTTTGAATTTAATTTTGTTTCTTGAATTTTTAATTTTGTTGATTTTTTAATATTATCATTTTTAATCCAATTTTAGTCTTTTATTTTAATTTTGTTTATATGTTTCATAATTATAATCACAGTATAATTATTGTTAAGATTCTAGCGGTCGAGTTCACATTTTCCCCCCTTGAAATCTATTTTCCTATTTTTATAATTTCTTTTATTTCCTTTTTTTAAAATTAATTTTTTATTCGTTAATTTAATTTTATTTCCTTTATCTCATTATCTATTAATTATTGCATATATTAGTTATAATTTGATAAGTTTAATTTTTTGATATTATATTTTATTCTATTATCTCTTACATATGGTTCTAAATATTTAAAATTTTGCAGGATGGAGTACCATTTAGATGTTGCGATGAGATAGATTCCCGGTAAAGTTACGTCGAATGGTGTTAGCTTTATGTCGATACTGGAGTTGTTTGATGATGAGCATGCATATATGTTACGTCATTCCTGTCCATGGCCCCTATATCCGTTGTGTGACCTATAATGTTTTGGGCAGTTACTCGATGCATTACTAAGCCAGTAGATAGTGATGTACTCTAATTCGATTTAGGAGGCAATGTAGCTACATTCTCTTTATTTGAGTTTTTCATATCATCATTGGATTGAAATGTACGGACGAACAAGTAGCGATGGCCCTTATCTTGAGAAACAAGAGGCTGCTGAATGAATATTTTCATGGACAAAAGACAATAGCAATGGCCCTCTCAAGTTGTAAAGCAAATTATGTAATGATTGCATTTTGCTTTCGTCAAGTGATTTGGCTTCGAAATTTGTAAAACGAAGTTCATTTGCAACAAGGTGATATAATAGAGATTTTTGTTGATAACAAGTCAGCATTATCGTTGGCTAAAAATCTCATTTTTCATGATCGAAGCAAGCATATCCACATGAAATATCATTTTGTTTGAGATTGTATTGACAAACAATACGTGGAGTTAAAGTTTGTGAAGTCTCAAAATCAGTTTGTTGACATTTTCACCAAGCCATTGAAAATCGATGCATTTATGAAATTTAGAAGTTTGCTCGAAGTTGACATAAATCAAGTTTAAGGGAGCTGTTAGAAATATAAACTTGATTTATAAATTAAGTTAATATTCATGTATTTTAAATTGGTTCATATACTAGGCTTTGTGATATTCATGCATTGTTGAGAATCATGTATTCTAATTAATTAATACACGTACAATCGATTCATGCACTAGTTGATTCATGTACTTCGATATATTCATCAATCATTTTAGAAGGAAGAATGTAATAATAGTGAATACATGTACTAGATTAGTGTTGGGTATGCGACCAAAGTCTCATATCGAATAAAAATGGGGAGGATCACGGGTTTATAAGTGTGGAAATATATAGTGGAAATTACAAAAATGCAGGAGTTTCAACTACTCGGTGCAAAAGTCAGGCCCAAATGTTTTTTAATCAAAACTCAGGTACCAATTTAATATTTTAATATTAATAATTATATTATAAATTCAATTCAAACCCTAAAATCATTTAACCCTCTCTCTCATCCTTTCTCTCCCCCTCTCTCTCAATGATGAAGCGGCGGTGGTGGTGGCGCTATGGTGCGGCGATGGTGGCGCTACGTTGCGGTGTTGTGCTGTGGTGCGGCGGAGGTCTTGTGGTGCGGTGGTGGTGCTGTGGAACGGAGGAGGTCTTGTGGTGCAACGATGGTCGCTCAGTGCTGCGTTTTCGTTCTCTCTCTTTTTTGTGGTTGTTGGTGGTGGAGGGGAGGTGTGGACAATGGTGGCGGACTTGGTGATTTGTTGGTGGGGTGGTGGCTGTTGTGTGGTAATTTTGGGAGAGGGCGTGGATTTTGGCAGGCGACGGTGGTACAGTGATGGTGCTATGGAACGGAGAGAGATGGTGTGGTGCTATGGGTGTGTTCATGGTGCTGCGGGTGTGCAGTTGTTGTGCTTTGGTTGGGCAGTTTTGCGCGGTGGTTGGGTTGGGCATAGTGGTGCTGTGTCAGTGCTTGGCTTGGGCGCAGCGGTGTGCGTTCAAGGTGGTGGATCAGGATCGGAGGTGGACTTTTTCAGTCAATACTGGTCGAGGCTCTGGAGAGGAAGTGGGGTATTGGATAATGTGACCAACTATTTTGTTATTTGTGACTAACCATCTTTAACTGTGACCTAAAAATTATATAACATGTGACAGTGAAAGAATCTGTGACCAACTAGTTTGGAAACATGTGACCGTGTGACCTATAAATTTTGTTATCTGTGACTAACTATTTTGAAAATTTGTGATTGATGAATAAAATGTGACCTATGAATTTTTTGATCTGTGACCATTAAATAATCAGTGACTAATTAATTTGAAAATCTGTGACTTACGAATGATCTGTAACCATTAATTCTATAAACGTGACCTTAATATATTTAATTAATTAATTAATTAATACCTGATTTATGAATTTTGAAACTTAAAAATCTGAATATTGAATTGTCTCATTCAAACCACCTGACTTTTGAATTCTTCCCAAATATATATCATTGGTATGAGGCCTTTTGGATAAACTCAAAAGCAAATTTATGAGAGTTTAGATTCAAAATGGACAATATCATACTAATATGGAGATATGTATGAGCCCATATTTATAACAAGTGAAATATGTGATGTTACATATTCCTAACAATTAGATACATGCTTTGTAAAGCCTATAAAGGATTTTTATTCAAGCATTTTGGGAACAAGCCAATTCAAGAAATAAAAGTTGAACGTTCTCTTCAATTTATCGTCTCCTCTTTAAAAAAAGTTGTCCATATCCAACTTTCCAACACATCCTCCCCCTACACGCATTAAATCCACCCCGCACTCCCACTCCCACGCCACCCCCAAATTCTCCAGCTGTCAGAAGTAGAAGGTTTTCAAATCCTATTCCTACTGGGCACTAAAATTTCTCCTTTTTTTTGCACAGAACAAATCATAAGGTGAGAACAGAACAAAAACCCCAACCACCGCAAAAAGCAACTAGGACTGTAGGTGAAGGCTCCATGTGCATGAGCAATACGTGGAAGCGGTTTCAGTTGCATGCTGCTGATATTGAATTCCCGCTGTGATTGGGATCGTAGTCATACGGCGATACAGTCGACGCTGCTTAGCTTACGAAAATCTGTTTTTAATTCGCAGATGCGCATACCAAATGGTCGATCCTTTTCTCCTTGATTCTCCTCCTCCTTTTCCTATCCAACCGATACACCCAACTCCCAAGCCCTTTCGTTTCATTTCGCTCTGATCATTTTCCATACAGAAGGAAAGTGAATCGCATCAAAGGATTGTGCTTAAGCTGCATTAGTTTTGAGTACAATCCTTTGATGTTATTCACTTTCCTTCTGTATGGAAAATGATCGGGAGCCAAATGAAACGAAGGGGCTTGCGTATATGGGATTGATACGAAAAGACGGAGGAGAAACAAAGAAAAAAGGGGTGATCCTTGAGAATACGCACTTTGGATATTACATAATGTGGAAAGGTTAGCAGCATCAATTCTCAGCCAAATAACAACGATTCCAATTACAGGTGGGGCAGTGTAGAGGGTACAAGTGAATAATATAAATAGTCATTTAACATTTTACTCTATGTGAATTCGGGGAATATTCAATTGGAGTGAAATCTCCTTGTGCAACCTTATTATTGTCTTTAACATTGGATTCTAATTTGACTTCATGTTCTTAGGCAGGATGCATCGTTCAGAGATCTTTGGAATGGTTTGGACGATTCAATTGATAATCTAAGGCTTGTGGTAGTAAGTGCAGTATCCATTTCCCTGTCCCAAGTCGACTTTAGTTATTTACAGTGTTGTCCACAATATAAAATGACGATTCAGAATGTTAGTTGAGTTTTTTGGACAGGAAGATAAATAGTGTCTCAATCAAATGCAGGTCAGCTTTCCTGATCTTAGAGATTCAACCATATCTGCCATGAATGCTGCTATGTATTCTGTAATGAAGGCAAATCTGCGTTGCGTCAAATCTTTTTTAAGTGGGAGCCGTCTAAACTGGATGAGATAGGAAAACATCACAGATGATCTGTAGTTTCTGACAAGCTGAATATCTGATGCTAAATGCAGTTGGAATGTTGGATGGTCGATACACATTTTTAAATGATTTAATGAGCACGTATTTATCTTATGTTAAACAAAGTTGACATGTACATTAATTTAACAATGGATAAATATATGAATGGATTTTAATATTTTTAATTGAATTTGTTATTCACCAATGAATGGTCACGAGTCCTTAATTTTAGATGAACACATATTCTCATTAAACCATTTCTTCATACATATATTCATCAATCTGATATGATTTGTTAACCTGCTACCCATATTTTTGTAAAGAGTTAATTCAATCAATGATCACCGAACTTTACCTTAGGTTACTCATTGCTCACCGATATTTGGAAAGTTACTAATTGCCCACTGAAATTTGCTATAGGTTACTCATTGCTCACTAAAAATTTAAAAGTTACTCACTACTCACCTAAATTTGAACAAAATTACCATTTGCTCACTAAACTTTACTACAGGTAACACATATGAGTGATTGATGGGTAACGTTTTCTAAAGATTGGTGAACAATGAGTAACATTTTAAATTTCAGTGAGCAATGAGTAACTTTATAAAGATCGGTGAGCAGTGAGTAACCTAAGATAAAGTTCAGTGATCATTGATTGAATTAACTCTTTTTGTAAATATTTAAAATGCGGTATGAACTAATTGAAACCATTTTGTTTGGTATTTACTATTAAGCCTCTATTTGGTACAGATTCTCATTCTCATTTTTCTTTTTTTACTTATTTTCAACCACACATTCTTCAATAAAATAATATTTTCTATCACATCAATAACTTTTCTTTCCTTTTTAACCACATATTAACCATCACATCAACAAAAAAAAATGCATTTTTTTTCCAAAATAATGTGTATCAAATAGACTCTAAATCCGACTCGTGGATGTCACTTTCAACTAAATTTCATAAATGTCCTTCCACTACGCAATAATTACAAAAAAAGGACTGATTGAAAGCACTATATGTTTGGTCTGAATGAAATTAAAACCTACAAACTTTGTTTTGTTCAATTTTTTTCCTGCTTAAATGAATAGAAGAAATAGAATAGCCTAGGAATTGTTGTTTCGTATACCATTTGATTTATATATTTCGAGTTTTCGATTTTTCAAAAACTAAATCTAATGTAGCAAGAAGTAAGAGTGTGCAAAAGAACCAAAACCATTAGAACCGAACCCAACCAATAGGTTTAGCTTGATTCTGAGTATATTTTCAAATGATTCTAGATCTTGAAATCTATAATTAGTCGATTTCGATTCTGATAGATCACCCAGAATCAAGAACCGAACACATTACAATCATTGTTATTTTTTAGGCAATTAAGTAATTAACCCCTTTTCAATTGTATATTCAATATTTTTTAAATGGAAATTTAAAATTTCTATAAAATATGCAGCGAATTTCCTTTAAGAAATGTTTCCAGAATTACTTATTTATTTATAAGAAATGTCCAAAATCCACCTAGCACTAAAAAAAAAAAAAATTTGATCTAATATATATTAAAATAAAATATTAAATGATTATTTAATTTCCAAATTGGAAAGAATTAAATTCATTACTATAAGGCCATATTTGATTACACAAGTTTTCCATGCAAAATGAAAATTAAATTCCATTTCCACCCATTTTGTATGTTTGATACACAAAATTTTCCTTGAAATTCATTTTTCATTTTTTCTTCGTTTTTCAGGAAAAGTTTTTCTCATGGGTTTGGTGGGAAAAACTTTTCCAGTTTTTTTTCTGCAATTGAAACAAATTCTAACCCCAATTGTTAAAAAAATTATCCATTTAATTGACAATTTTCATGGAAAATAAAGCCAAACGAATGATATTCAATTTTTTTTTTTTTTTTTTTGATAATTGGAACAAATTAAAACCCAATGAAAATCGAAAGATCCAAAATTTCAAAATTTTCTAGTGAAAAATTATACCAATCAAACACAATTAATTGACAATTCTCAGTAAAACAAATTCTAGACAATTTAATTCCTCGTAATTCATTTTTTTCACCTAAATTCCATTTTTGCAATCAAACGGACCATTAGTTCTTTATTTTTCTTTGTTTTATTTAAATATAAGGGCATATTCATTATTTCACAACTTTTTATAGAGAAATTGGATAGAAATGATACTTTCCTCAACGAAATGTGTAAATATAGGTGAAAATGAAAAAAAAAAAATGCAACGTTGGAATGATTTGCACAATGATTTCATACGTATGAACGTTTTGTGTGAATAACTCATTTCAACAATATATAGAAGCGTTGTTCATCATATCATTATTGACTTCATCTTTTTCAAGAATAAAACAAACTTTGCTTGACTATAAAGAATAAAAATGAATCCAGCCCTATCCAAGTGCTTCAATATTACTCGATTTGTCTTCAAAGGGAATTTAGTGAAATCGGTTTTGGTTTATGCTCAAACATGGGTTGGTTTCCTCGATATTTAACTCATTCAAGAGATCTTTGGCGGATTAATTTTTTCAATAGATGATAGGAAAAATAGCCCCATTTTGTCGATGGCAATTCAGTAGTTATCCCGAAATCATCGGTCATTTATTTCACGAATTCTTGATTGGTCAAGCCAACCTCCAATTCTACCTACCTCCAACCAGCAACCCTCCATCACTTCCATACCCTTTTGTGTAGTAAAACTTCATCACCTCCGTCACCCATACATACAAAACAAGGATGGTGCCCCCCAAGGCACATCTCCATATGGTAAAAGAAAAAGATAAAAAAATTCAGCTTTACTTGAAGCTGTCAGATAAAAAGTTCGAATCCTGAAATATGGATTTGGTTCTTGAGTAAGTGCAAGTGTACAAGTAGTTTTCCACCCTGTACCCTTGAAGGCATAATCTGCGATTTACCTCCATCACCAAGGCCCAGGGCAGGGTAGGTGGGGACGCCAGTAATGGGGCGTAATCCAAAAAAAAAAAAAAACAAGGATGGTGGAGAAAAAACTACGCAGCTGCACGTCTCGGGTTCGAATCCTAAGGAGAAAAATCTGAGATAATTCAGTGGAAACGCACTCAGACCCTGGTCAACTTGAGCATATTTCTCGATTTACCCTCACACAAGGCCTAGAAACGGACAGGTATTGACGCGAGTAATGGCGCGTAATCCCAAAAAAAAAAAAAAAAAAATTCACTATGTAGAAAAATGGGAGTACCAGCTGTATTGTCTTTAACAAGTTATTTATTTAGGGACGTGACCGTGCATGGAACAGAGTGTTCGCGCTACAAAAAGAGGATGGTATTATTAAGTTGTAATGTCTTTTAACATGTTATTCATATAGAAACGTGAAATTTAACTTTCATACTGATCACTGATTCATTTGAGAAGAGTTATTATCATGTGGGACAATAAGAAAGAAGGTAGAAAAATTAATCTATATCATCTTTTTAACACGTTACTCACATGGTCGCAATAAAATTTTACCTTAAAATTATCATAATTTATCTTGAAAGATTAATATTTAAATACGACTGCTCGTTTGAGTTTGAATAGCTAACTACCAAATTAAAAAAAATGTAAACCCCACGGATCCATAGGCCACCTTCTTTTAACAACAGTTCATATATAAACTCCCAAATTGTTTCTTTTTCTAATTTCTCAAGACTAATTGTCTTCAAATCAAAGGTTGGTACATTTTGTTCAATTCTTGCAGCCCATTTCTAACCTTGTTCATATCTTCATTCCAGTATGCGGGTTATGTAGTACTGTATTTCTTGGATCTGTTTTGTAGTCATTTTCGTATGATCTAGGATTTCAATAAGTGTCTGTAATTGGAAAAACAGTTTAACCATCTGATTTCTTTATTATTATTATTATTATTATTATTATTATTATTTTTCGATGTGCACTAGGAAACATGCCTTCATTTGTTGTTTACTGAAGCTATTGTAGGATTTAAATTCTCTTGGTAAACAGATCTCTGCTTTAACGGTCACTTAGAAGTTTTAAAGAAAATATTTTATTTATTTATTTTTTGGATTCTATTGCTTGCAATTTGTCGATTGGGTGTATAAACTTAGATCTGCATTTTTGGATAAAGTGAGAATTCTTACTTGACATGCTTTAATGAGGATTATTATTATTATTATTATTATTATTTTGGTTGATCAGATTTCAAGGTTACTATTGTCATGGCATCCAATTTATTGCATAGGTTCAACCGAGTAATCATTACTTTTGTTTATTATTGAAATGATCAAGAAATAAAATTAGAGCTGATCTGGAAATTTTGAATTACACCATACTTATTGCGCGCTATTTAGCTGTGTATTGAATTTTTGAAGTTTGTTGGATAACCAGATTTTGTTTAGAAGAGCTCATGAGTGAGTCTTTTAGGATTAGCTTGGACATTGGTGGGAAAATATCAATTAATTGGGTTGTTGACACGCCCAAAAGGGGGTCAAAATAATATTCCTTACTTTTCTAAAATTTGTCGTTCAATAGTAATATGGTAGGTAAAGGTCGCTCCCGCAGAGGATTGTTTTCAATTACGCCAATTGCAATAAGAAAGTAAAAATGTACAAATAAGTAAATGGGAGGAGGTCTGGTTGTTTAACTAATGAAGCGATAAACTAAAAATATAAAAGATGAAAATGACAAAGAACACAAGGAAATGAAAATGTGATCGATGGATATTTCTTCACCGCTAGAATGAATTTCTAATCGATATTCGCAAAGGATTTTCATTCAAAAGATCAATAACAATTCGAGAATAATCACAAGCTCGATTACCTCAAACTCTCCTTACATTTTAGTTGAATAAAACAAGCTCTTTACCCAACCCTATTCATTAAACAACCTAGGATAAGCTCCCTAAATTTAATTTAACAAAAGCATTCACACGAGAGAGTCGAATTGAATTAAGCACAAACACACAAGCTCGGTTTGTTAACTTAAGTGATAATCCACCTACATTTAATAGAAAATTCCTCATAATCCATCAAAGTGTAGTTGCTACTATATTTTGGTTAAATTAGCGATTACGTACTAAAATTTCCAAAATAGCAAATATTGTAAACAACTCAATCATCTAGTTGGCCCGCTAAATAACCGAGAAGAACAATAAAAACAATGAGCACAATGAATTAAACACATCAATCTCAAGAACTATGAAGCACAAATTGATTTAAAATCATTCTACGGTTAGAAAATACCCCCAAATCACAATAGTTTTAGTTACACATGGATGATTCAAAAATAACTAACAAAATACTACAACACATAGATGAAAACGAAATTAAAGGAAAAAGAAAGACTTATTAATGAAAGGATGAATGGATGGAAGCTTCTCTATCAATGGAGTCCTTCTTCTTCTTCCCCATAATCATCAATGTTGAAGGAGAGCTCCCATATCTTTTCTCTTCCTTTGGTCGGCTCCCCCTCTCCTTTCTTACCCAAAATGTTGTATTTAAATTGTGTTGAAGATGGGAAGCGATTTGGGTCGAAAACGGGTCAAAAATACACTTTTCTCGCTACCCGGAGGCACTGCGGCGCCTATGCCTGAAGCTTGGGCGTCGCGGCGCTACAGTAAATTTTTTTTTTTTTTTTAAGAATCGAAACCCAAGTCCTCTTTTTTGCACTTTTGATCTTTTCTTCATTTCTTCTTCAGTTTTCTTCTCCAAATTGGAATTTAGCATTGAAATACCTACAAAATAGAATAAACTATATTAGGTAGCAAAATCTTAATGAAAACTCACAAATATCTAAATTTAACGGCCCAAATAAGTGCGAAAACCCGCACTTATCAGTTGTGCTGCTCCTATGATTAACAATCGCCCACGAATCTTATTATTAAATAGATTTTGTTTACTGGATTTCTTATTCACATATTTAGTTTATATTATTTGGAATTTTTATTTTATTATTTTATTTTTATAATAAAAGTTTATATGTGCTGATGTTAACTTCTCATCCAGGTGTGTCTGCTGCCAAATATCATGGCAACTGGCCAACTTTTCTCGAAAACTACACAAGCATTATTTTATAATTACAAGCAATTGCCTATTCAGCGGATGCTTGATTTTGACTTCCTATGTGGTAAGTATGAGAGTAACATCTCATGCTCTTATTTATATGACTGCCAATGAGTTAGATGTTTTAGCGGGATTTTCTTATTTGATCAACATTTTAATCTTTGTTATGAAGGGAGAGAAACACCTTCTGTTGCTGGAATTATAAATCCTGGTTCTGAGGGATTCCAGAAACTCTTTTTTGGCCAGGAGGAAATTGCCATTCCGGTTCACTCCACGTGCGTTTTATTTTTTCTTATTTTTTTCCCTTATTCAAATTGCATACAATTTTTGTTGTGACTAAAATAGTTAAGGGTATTGACTGTTTGTCCGTATTGCAGTATTGAAGCTGCCTGTTCTGCACATCCTACAGCCGATGTTTTCATTAATTTTGCATCATTTAGAAGGTTTGTCTTGTCTAGTTCTTGAATACCTCCAATGCCAATTTCTTACATTGTCCTAATAGCTGTAATTACACTGTTCTTTCAGTGCTGCTGCTTCTCCCTGGCTGCTCTTAAACAGCCAACTATTAGAGTTGTGGCTATTATAGCTGAGGGTGTCCCAGAATCAGACACCAAGCAATTGATTGGGTATGCAAAGGCTAACAATAAGGTAATGTAAAAAATGTCTTTCTGCTCTCTGATTTGAACAATTAAATACATTTGCAATAAATATTTCTTTTGTATCTGAAGGCATATTTATCATATTTGCCTATATTCTTCTTCCTTGGGTGCTATTCATAGATGTGTCTGATTACGGTGATGAACGTGTTTCAGGTTGTTATTGGCCCGACTACTGTTGGAGGTATTCAAGCTGGAGCATTTAAGATCGGTGATACCGCTGGAACAACTGATAATATTATTCACTGCAAGTTATTCTGACCTGGATCTGTTGGCTTCGTGTCCAAATCTGTGCGTAATCGTGTCAAAGTTTTTCTTCATTCTTTCTGTACTTACATGTTTAATATATGTAAGGTTTTCTACCCACATTATCATCTAGTACTGTAATTCTTGGATCGAAAGAATACAGGTCAAGGTTTTACCTATTGATGCATCTATTATCATATAGTCTCATTAATTTAAATGCTTAACAGAATAAAGCTTTGTTCAATACTTCTTGTAGGCTGCATTTATCTACCTTTTCCATTCTGCTAAATTAAAAGGCTATCACGAAAGTTTTTAGTGATGCATTTTTTAAACCTTCAGTCGTATCCATTTTCCTGCATTTTAGTGGGGCGGTGTAAAACTGATCACGTATTTGTTATGATACTACGTTATTTACCTTGAACAGAGCATGACTATTAGCTGAATCTGCGTATATGTGATTTGTTAGGAAATGGAGCCCAATCAATCCCTCGAGACAATATTGAAGCAACCACAAGAATTATGACAATTCAAGAAAATTTAACAAAGAAGAGATTTGGGGAAGAAATGATTTCTAATGGAATGAAGAACAAAGGTTTGATTACTTGTACAAGCCACAAGTTAATCAATCAGGAAAGAAAATTAGTTTTTATATCAACCAAGGAAGAACAACCTCTTACCTTAGGAAAAAATCTCTCAAAAAACTCTTTTCTCTCTATTTCTCGGACCACAAGAGAAGGGGGAAAAAAAAATCGGGCATATATAGGTATCGGGGCGCCGCGGCGCCGAGGCTTCAGTTGGTGGCGCCGCGGCGCCACCCTGTATTCCCACAATCTCCACCTCGTCTATCATTTGATAGGCCTCAAATTTTGGACGAATAATCACCACTCGGCTGCACCATACAAACCATGGTTGCCTACGTACCCAAAACTCGGGATCAAGCCACCGTAGTTCACCTTCGTCTTCACATTCACTCCACCTCATTCCAACCCCGCCCCGAAGGGCCATGCCCTCATGGGCATATCAACACGAGCTAATATGAAGCAAGTCCAAGCAATGTTGGAACTTTCTACCCGTTACCACTTTGGTTAACATGTCTGCTGGGTTCTCATTTGTGTGTACCTTCAGAAGAGAAATATTACATTCCTCTATGACATCCCGCACAAAATGATACCTGACATCAATATGCTTGGTACGAGCATGATGAACCTGATTCTTAGCCAAGTGAATCGCACTCTGACTATCACACCACAAGTCCACACAATCCTGATCAATCCCCAAATCATCTAGAAGACCCCACAGCCACAATGTTTCCTTTACTCCCTCTGCCATAGCCATATACTCGGCCTCCGTAGTAGAAAGTGCCACTGTAGCCTGTAACATCGATCGCCAACTAACTGGAGCACTGTGTATACATAACACATAACCAGTAGTAGACCGTCGTCTATCTAGATCACCTGCATAATCTGAGTCCACAAACCCACTAATATGACAAGTATCTCCACCAAAGCACAAACCCGTATCCGCGGTACCTTTCAAGTACCTCAGTATCCACTTCACAGCTTCCTAATGTGTCTTCCCCGGATTCGCCATGAACCTACTGACCACACTGACTGCCTGTGAAATATCTGGACGTGTACACACCATGACATACATCAAACTGCCAACTGCACTAGCATAAGGTACACGATCCATGCGTACCTTCTCATCTGCTGTAGTGGGAGATTGTTTACCAGAGAGCATGAAATGTGGAGCCAATGGAGTCACCACTGACTTAGCACCTTGCAACCCGAACCTAGCAATAACCCGCTCAATGTAGCCTTTCTGACTCAAGAACATTCGCCGGTTCGACCTCTCTCTTCTAATCTCCATACCCAGTATTTTCCTAGCAGCTCCCATATATTTCATCTCAAACTTTTTACCAAGTTGAGATTTCAACTTATCTATCTCCACCATACTTTTTGAAGCTATAAGCATGTCATCCACATACAAGAGAAGATAGATAAAATTACCTCCACGAAGTTTTCGAATATAAACACAACAGTCATACTCACTTCTGGAGAAACCCTGCTTTAGCATGAAGGAGTCAAATCGCTTGTACCACTGCCGATGAGATTGCTTCAATCCATATAGTGATTTTTTCAAGCGACATACCTGATGTTCCTTATTCTCAACCTTGTAGCCCTCAGGTTGATGCATATAGATTTCCTCATCCAAGTCCCTGTGCAAGAAGGCCGTTTTGACATCGAGTTGTTCTAGCTCAAAATCACTATGAGCAACAATACTCAATAGTACCCGAATGGAAGTGTGCTTGACCACCGGAGAGAAGATCTCATTGTAGTCAACTCCCTCTCTTTGTGCAAACCCCTTAGCTACTAGCCTTGCCTTGTACCTCGTACCACCGAGTTTGGAAGGATCCTCTTTCCTTTTGTACAACCACTTGCAACCAATAGCTTTCTTACCTATGGGCAATGGGACAATCTCCCATGTTTGGTTCTTATGAAGTGATTCTATCTCTTCTTCCATCGCGCCCAACCAACTTTCACTATTGCTATTAAGAATAGCTTCCTTGAAAGTGGCAGGCTCATCATCCTCCACCGAGAGTGCATACTCCACCAAATTTGTCTGCCCGTAGTGCCTCAAAGGCTCATCTGACCCCAACTTCAAAACTTGCTTGTATGTTCGCCGTGGTCTAGAGGAAGCCAAGTTATCAACAAGTTGTTGTTGTTGCTGTGCCTGTACATTCTCTTGCTGAATCGCCTCATATTCAAGCTCATCATCTCTCTCATCTTGAGTGACTTCATGATGCTCCTCTTGAACCTGACTAGGACCCGATTTATCCGTAGGTTCTATGTCAATAGCTTGAGACTTTGAAGTCTCAACTTCATCACCACCGGGCACTATAGCTTTCAACGAAGCTATCATGGAGTTCTCATCAAAAGTAACATCTCTACTGATTATGAACTTAGAATTTTCTACACACCATAGGCGATAGCCTTTTACACCCGCTCCATAGCCCAAGAATATTGCCTTCTTGGCTCTTGCATCAAGCTTTCCCTCGTTGATGTGGTAGTAGGTTGTGCTTCCAAATATTCTGAGTTTATCATAATCTGCATGCTCTCCTGTCAATACCCTGAAAGGTACATCTCCATCTAACTTAGAATGTGGGGACCGGTTCACTAGGTAGCAAGCATTAGCAACCGACTCTGCCCAAACCAGCATAGGATCACATACACATCGATTTCTCTCGAAATGTGCGGTTCAGTCTTTCTGCGACCCCATTCTGTTGCGGTGTATTCCTAACTGTCCAGTGTCTCGCAATGCCTTCCTTATCACAGAACTCCTTGAAAGCACCATCTGTATACTTTGTACCGTTATCAGATAGCAGTGTCTTCAACTTCTTTCCTGTTCTGTTTTTGACCATTGCCTTCTACTTCTTGAAAGTGTCGAATACCTCATTCTTATGCTTTAAAAAATAAATCCAAGCATATCTAGAATAATCATCGACAAATGTAACAAAATACCTGGAACCGCCTTTGGAAGTGACAGAGGCCGGACCCCACACATCTGTATGCACATAGTCTAGTATCCCTCTGCTTCTATGTTTGCTTGACTGGAACTGAACCCGGTGTGCTTTCCCATACACACAATGCTCACAAAAGTTCATGCAAGGCTTCTTCAAGTTCTTCAGCAAACCTTCCTTACTGAGCAGATATAGACCCTTTTCTGACATATGCCCAAGCTGCCTATGCCATAGCCGAGTGCACTTACATGGGTCTCCACCACTTCCACTAGTTCCAACTGCCACATCTTCTGTAACTGTAGTACCCTGAAGGACATAGAGATTGCCTTCACGAATACCCTTCATCACAATCAAAGAACCCCGAACAACCTTCTTTACTCCATTCCATGTCACAATCTTGCAACCACCGGAGTCTAAAGCACCAACAGAAATAAGGTTCTTCCGCAATTCAGGAACATGCCTAACATCCATCAAAGTTCTAACCACTCCATCATGCATCTTGATCCTAACCGAACCAAGCCTCTCCGTTTTACAAGAATGGTTATTACCCATCAATACGGTTCTACCATCAGTGCTTCTATAGGTAGTAAACCACTCCCTATTTGGACACATATGGTAGGAGCAACCAGAGTCAAGAATCCACTTACCAGAGGATTCTTCATCACAAGAGATGGTGTAGCATTCATCGCTTTCTCCTCCATCCGAGGCATAGCTAACCTCCTGTTTGACTTGCACCTTCCCGTTGTAGTTTTTGTTGTTCTTATTGTTCTTCTTCCATCCCACTCTTTTGTTGGTACAGTTTGCCTTGAAGTGCCCGAGCTCGCACATTTGAAACAAGCATTTTCTGAAAGAGGTCTAGAACTGGATCTAGATTTTTCCCCTTTGCCCCTTGCTCGTTCATCGCTCCTCCCTCTCACAAACAACCCTTGAGCTTGCTCCTTGTTACCAATGGTAGACATGCCACTAGTTGCAATCTTTCGAAGATCATCCGCTAGAAGTGACGTTCTAGTATCCTCCATTACAAGTTTATCACCCACAAGCATCAATGTTTGCACTAGATTCTCATAGGACTTTGGCAAAGAGAGAAGAAGTAGGAGTGCTTGATCCTCATCATCAACTTTAACATCAATGTCCTTCAAGTTCGATATGCACCTATCGAACTTGTTGACATACTCCCGGATTGGTGTACCTTCATCCATCTTGCATGTATACAATTTGGACTTCAAGTAGATCCTATTAGTTAGAGTCTTCGTCATGAAGTTTGTCTCTAACTTGGTCCACACTTCCGCCGCCGTTACCTCACCATCTACCAAGAAAGCAACATCTCTTTCAAGGCATAGGATGATCGACGCTCGTGCTTCAAGATCAAGCTCCTCCCAATCCTCGTCCGACATATCTTTGTGCTTCTTCTCCTTTCCCCTCAAAGCCTTGTGCAATTTTTGAGAAATGAGCACATTCTTCATTTGCATCCTCCAATATGAAAAATCATTTTTTCCATTGAATTTTTCGATATCATACTTTCCAACCTTCACCGTTCCACTAGTAGACATGATCTATCCACTTGTTTCGATGAAATTCGACAACTAAGTTCACTCAAGAATTTTCACAAACACTTTGTGTGCACAATTGACTCAAGCCTACCTTCCTCAAATCGAAGCTTGACCACCTTGATTTGATATGTAGCTCTGATACCAAATTGTTAGGAAATGGAGCCCAATCAATCCCTCGAGACAATATTGAAGCAACCACAAGAATTATGACAATTCAAGAAAATTTAACAAAGAAGATATTTGGGGAAGAAATGATTTCTAATGGAATGAAGAACAAAGGTTTGATTACTTGTACAAGCCACAAGTTAATTAATCAAGAAAGAAAATTAGATTTTATATCAACCAAGGAAGAACAACCTCTTACCTTAGGAAAAAATCTCTCAAAAAACTCTATTTTCTCTCTATTTCTCGGACCATAAGAGAAGGGGGAAAAAAAAACCGGGCATATATAGGTATCGGGGCGCCGCGGCGCCGGCTGAGCGGCGCCGCGGCGCCACCCAGTATTCCCACATGATTAACATCCTAATAGTAATCTCTCTTGAATTACAGGGTGGTATGTCTAATGAATTATACAACACCATTGCCCGTGTCACTGATGGAATTTACGAAGGTGGGAAATTTAACTCCTGGACCTGAAACAATTTTTAATTTATTTTTCGTGAGGTTGGAATTCTTTCTAAGCTCAACTGTGATTTTTATAGGTATTGCCATTGGAGGAGATGTGTTCCCTGGGTCGACGCTTTCTGATCATGTCCTGCGGTTTAACAATATCCCTCAGGTATATCAATTTATTTTCTCCTCTTCTTCTTCTTCTTCTTCTCCTCCTCGCATTCTCCTTATTATTAATATTATTGATAAATATGTTATTTTTTTTTGTAGTAATTATATCCTTGATAGGGGGGACTTTGGTCATAAAGTTGCATATGCATTTTTTACGTTTGTTTAATCCTTTATATTAATAGTTCTCAAAAGTTGACAGAATATTTGAAACTATTTACTTGATTTTTTTGCAACATGCACTTTTCCCAACCGTTTTGTTCCATATTTTATCTGTAGAGTGCATCTAAGATGACACTAATGTCCTCTTAATCTTTGGTATTTGATTCTACCAAAAATCGTACCTGAGCAATTCCGATCCTGACGACTGATAATGAGCACTACGTTGATCTTCCAGTACCTGAAACAAAGGCGTCGAGGTGTGTCCTCGTTGCCCCTCCGATGCTTAAGTTAGAGAGAGAATTTGTGGTAATACTATAAACTGAAAATTGTGTATATCGCGTACCTGAATAATGAGATGAAACCTTATATTTATAGTGTTGGATAGTTCAGTCCTAGTAGGATTGAACCATTAGAGAGTCCTTATTTCAAGGAGTCCTTTTGGAAGTGGGCATTTGTAAGGTACAAGAAGTCCTTACCCTTTGTAGTTCACGTAACATAAGACTTCTTTCGTGACTAGAAGTCTGGCAAAATACGTCTCTGTTCGCGGGGAGGAGGACGTCGTGTTCAAGTGAGTTGCTCGAGGATGTTGTACGAGGGAGAATCTCGAGGACGGCTCCTTGTACCCGAGGATATCCACGTCCCAGTTTGAGCAAAGAGGTGGTCGAGCATATTTCTATATACTCGAGGGCAATAAAGCATCGACGAGGGAAAAATTTGTTCAGAAAGATCGGGCATGTTTAGTACTCGAGAACATGAGAGGTCATCGGGTAATGTGGTAGGTCGAGTTACGCAAAGTGACAATATCACTGGCCCCCGTGCATCGATGCTCGAGATTGGAGTGTTCGATGTACTGTCTTTTCCAATTTAGTCGTCGTTCGAAGAAACCCGAGGTTATGTGATCACGTGACATCAGCCCTAAAAATGGAAAGGCGGTTTAACCTGAGGGCCGTTGGATTGGTGACACGTGTCTGGATGAACGGTCAGGGGTGGACGACCCTTGGGTTCCACACTGGGGCCTATAAATACCCCAGTCATTTTCTCCATTTTTCACCTTTTTACTCTCAGTGAAAACTCTTGCACTCCTCGAGCTCGAGATTTTTGTGGGTTTTAGAGTCGTCGGTTTAAGGTAAGAGATCGAGAACTTAAGTTAAACTTCTTTATTATATAAAACTGGTAGGATGTTTAGTGACTCCACTGACTCGTCGTCCTCGGGGTCGAGAACAACCCCAGAGGACCTAGGGACCTCGATCATTCCTGTAGCCATCCCGATATACGCAACTCCTCGTGCTCAGGATAACTCCCCACTGTTGACATATCCCGACCAGTCTAGTAACCTTAAGGAACACTTAGCTATATCGACGGCTAGGGAACACGGTTTAATGTCGGGCTGTGACATTAGAGTGCCCGGGATAGGGGATAGGATGGCTATAGCTCGGGAAGGAGAGTTCGTTATCTTTAGGGATTCTTTGAAGGCGGGTTTTAGGTGGCCCCTTCACCCATTCTTCATGTCCTTACTGGTCGAGCATAACATGACCCCGGGGCAAATAGTGCCCAATGGGTGGAGGATGCTCGCCTATTTCTTCATTTCCTGTAAGTACCTAGGCATAACCCCATATGTCGACCTCTGTAGGATGGTCTTCGACCTAAAACAACTTCCTCAATATACCTGTTTCGCCTACCTTTCAACTCGAGGAGGCTTTAGGATTCCCAAAATGCCGAGCTCTTTAAAGGGGTGGAAAGAGAAGTGGTTCTATGTCATTCCCCAGGAACCCGACCTTCCTTTTAATCCTCGATGGGGCTTGCCTGACACGCCGAGATTTAGCGATGGTCAGGCATATTTCGAGTCTTTAGAGAGGGACAGGAGGATGCTAGAAAATCTCGAGCCCTTGGTCTTCGATATGGACGACATCCTCGGGGATGACGTTCTCGATCGTGCAGACATCAAAGACGTCGGGGGTAGGACATGTTTCTTTTCTCTCTATTTGTTTGAACTTACTGTGCTCGTGCTTATATGGTGCTCGTTATTTTCAGGAATGACGTTCGACGCAGCTGCCTTACGCATGTCGGTCCAGGCCAAATCCCGGGCTCCTCAGATTCGAACCCCGGGACAGAAGAGGGGAAAGAAGAGGGCCCGGGCATCCGGTTCCGAGCCTAAAAGAAGTGGGCATGGTGAGTGCTCGAGGCAGAGGAGCACGTCGCCAAGGAGCGAAAGACCTGCGCCTAAGATACCGACTCCTCGTGCCGCACCTAGCCCTCGAGGTACACCGATCGTAGATCTCGACGACGACGTCGTTATCTCTCCGACCATTCGTGTCGACGATCTGGATCGACAATACCTCATGCCCGGCGTCGTGGCGAAGTATCGGGACACGCTCGGGTATGAGGAGGCCAGTAGGGACCTCGAGTCCATGACATTCCAGGTGAGTTTTGGAGGAATTATTTTTCATCATTTTATATCGACGACTAACTAACTCGAACCCTCTTGCAGGCACTGAGCATAGCCCGGGGTGTCACGTTGAAAGGATTGGAGGACGCCAGAAAGGTGGTCGGGCTCATGGAAGTTGTTGAAGCTCGGGATAAGAGGGTGGCCGAGCTCGAGTCAGAGAGGGAAAGGGAAAGGCTCGAGCTTCGTAAAGCTCGAGATGAACTGGGCCTCGCGAAGGATGAGGCGGAGGAACTAAAGCTAGAGCTCGAGTTTGCGAAGAAGAATTTTGAGGAAAAATTAACAATTGCTCGAGCTCAAGCGATCGAGGAGTTTCAGAAGTCCGATGACTTCAACAAACAGAAAGGGGACTATGCTGCCGGGTCATACTTTCGCGGCTTAAAGGAGGCTCGAGCATTCCTTTGTATGAAGCCCGATGCTAAACCAGAGGAGTTAAAGGCGATTCCCGACATTGCGGAGGACCTCGAGCTCTCGGAGTTCGAGGGTACAGTCGACCAGGAAGAAGACGTCGACATCGAGGGGGAAGATGTCGACGATGACGGAACGGCCCCAGGGGTCGACGATCTAGACTAGTTTTCTTTTTTCTTGCATCTTTTATTATCGACCTTGTAATGAATCCTTTTTGTCGATGAAATATTTTGCCCGACGTTATTTTTTAGTTTTGCACGTTTGTTTCTCGACGACTGTACTTAATAATTCGAGGTCGAAGCGTTACAAACATGACGATGAAACATTATCGTGGTCGAAAGCACGACGGCATAAGAAAAGCCTATATCCACGATATAATAAGATTATCGAAGTACATCATGTAATTATTAACTCGACGATATATAAAAACCATATTGAGGTGAGGTATAACGTTTAAACCTCGATGATATAATATCATATCCGGGTTCCTGTACTTTCCTCTTGAACGTGAAGTGGAATACTCGACCGCTTAGATATGCTGAGGATTCGACCTTTGATAAGTGCGCTTTTACACACTTATTAGACACTATTTGGGATTTAACTGTGATAAATTTGAGTATATTTCTACCCATAATTGTGTACTTTTTGTATTTATAGGCTAAAACCCTGAATTGGAATGAAACGGAGGCAAAACGAGTGAAAAAGGACTTCAATTGCACAAAAATGTGAAGTTGGGGACTAACTTGCACTTGACCAAAAGATGGAGGGCTTTGACTGCAATTTGGTAGGGGCTTAAATGAAAGAAAGTTCAAAGTATGAGGACCAAATTGTACTAATTCAAAGATGAGGGATGAAAAACGCGCAAGGACGGAACGTTCAAGGACCTGAGCTGCAAATAGGGAAAAATCCATGCGATCGCATGGATTATAACCATGCGACCGCATGGATTGGTCAGAGACGTCAAAATAATATTTTGTTTCTTCCATGCGACCGCATGTGATATAACCATGCGGCCGCATAGAGATAAAATTTGAAAGGCGGTCTATTTTCTTTCCACGCGTTTTTGGTCAACTTTGGCAATATTTTTGGACTTGTTTAATGGAGATATTTTGGGATATTTTGGGTTGTCTCACAATGCATTGATATATCCCATATCTCTCTCATTTGCAAGGTATTAGGAGTTAGAACATTAGTTAGTTTAGTTTAGGTTTTAGAAGTTTTCTCTCTAGATTTTCTTCTTCTTTCTTTGTTTTCTTTTCTTTTCTTCTTTTAGTTAGTTGTTCTTTGATTATTTAACTCATTTTGGATGCTTGATCAATGGAGCAAGGAGATTAACATCAAAGAATTTGGTGGAAAGATTGGAGAATTCAAGTCATACTACAAGGGTTTTATCTTTATCTTTGTTTTCTCTTATTTATTTTGCCAAGAATGATATGTATTGTATAAAAGAATCTCTTTGTTATTATTTATATATGATGAGTTAAAGATTTTGTGTTGGAATTTATGTTAAATCTTAACTTTAATTTCATTAATATCGATATATATTGTTAGAAATGCATTTGTTATCAAAATAATGGTGTATTGATTATTAGTTTAAAATCACTTCATTTACTTGATCATTAGATGTTGTGGTTAGATGGTTTGGGCAATTATTGAAAAATAGTTGCACTTGCTAGATCGAAATAATTGATACCATAGGTTTGTATGGTTCCGACTATACGCGTTTAGATGATCTAGAAATAGACATCTACCTTATGTGACCCGTTGAGTATTCTCACAATAATTGAATGCTTTGATTAAGTTTTTATCTGCATATAGATTTGTGGATAACTAAATCAATAGGGTTGATATCACTCGAAAGAGGTTATTGACTAAAATTGGAGAATTGGGTCTAACTATGTATTTTGGTAATTTGCATGCACGTTATTGAATTGATGTTAATGAAATAAAGGTTAAGTGAAATCATAAATTCCAACCGCTTTTCAAACCAAAGATGCAACTACGTCTTTTTAGTTTGTTAGTTTAGTTTTATAGTTATTAGTTTATAATTAAATTTCAATATTAATTGTGTGTGTGTGTCTGTCGTTGTTAGAACCAAAATCGATTAGAGTACGTAATTTCAAAGTAACATTCCTCGTGGGATCGATATTCGGACTCAAAAAGTCCACTGTATTACTTGTTCACGATCCGTGCGCTTGCGGTACACTTTCCAGCGAACAACCTTGAATCGAGGTCCTTGCACATTGCCTTTTCGAGGGCATGGATTTTGGTCGAGGACGAACCTCGTGGCTTGGCTTTGTGGCTTGCTCGAGGACAAGGCTTGTGGCTTGTTGATGACAAGGCTTTGTGGCTTGCTCGAGGACAAGGCTTTGTGGCTTGCTCGAGGACAAGCTATTGTGGCTTGTCGATGACAAGACATTGTGGCTTGTCGATGACAAGGCTTTGTGGCTTGCTCGAGGACAAGGCTTGTGGCTTGTTGAGGACAAGGCTTTGTGGCTTGCTCGAGGACAAGGCTATTGTGGCTTGTCGATGACAAGGCTTTGTGGCTTGCTCGAGGGCAAGGCTTTGTGGCTTGCTCGATGACAAGGCTTTGTGGCTTGCTCGAGGGCAAGGCTTTGTGGCTTGCTCGAGGGCAAGGCTTTGTACTGAGACGATTCCGCGAGGGATTGTAAACTTGCATAATTTGGAATTTATTAAGTTTTTCGAACTGGACTTGGATTTATATTTCATCCAAGCTGCCTACGTACCCAAACGGGATCAAGCCGAACGTAGTTCATTACAAAGTAAAAGAGAGAAAACGTAGATGGGTGTATCTACCCGACGATAAGAAATAAAACACGGACGCGCAGGCCCAATTGGAACTAAAGGAAAAAACTAAAATAAGGTAGGGCATGCAAGCCTCACGATTTATTAATGCATGGAAAACATAAATTAATGAGTCGAGGTAGGACGACTTACTTGTAGTAGATTTTCAAGTTATCCGCGTTCCAGGGTCGGGGGAGAGGTCTACCCGAGGTATCTCTAAGACTGTACGCCCCTCCTCGAACTTGCCGAATTATTTCAAATGGCCCTTCCCAAGAAGGCCCGAGCTTCCCCTTGGGGTGGCCAGCAGCATCTGTTTTTCTTAAGACGAGGTCGCCAACTCTGAACTTCCGGGGTCTGACCTTGCTGTTGAAATGCTTTGCTACTCTGTTCTGGTAGGACGCCACTTTGATAGCTGCTTGCTCTCGGACCTCTTCCAGGAGGTCGAGATGTTCCGTGGTGTGTTCTGAAGAGTTGCGGTCAATAGTCTTGAGGCTAGGCAAACTTATCTCCACGGGGAGTGTAGCTTCTACACCGAAAGCTAACATGAACGGGGTCTCACCGGTGGTGGTCCTATGAGACGTCCTGTAAGCCCAAAGTATGGAGGGTAGCTCCTCCGACCAAGAACCTTTAGCATTCCCGAGCCTCGTTCGAAGGTCTTGCAATATAATTCGATTGGTGACCTCTGCCAGACCGTTGCTCTGGGGATGTGAAACTGATGTCTGTCGGTGATCAATTCCAAGGTTGGTGCAGAAGTTCCTGAACTGAGTATTGTCAAACTGTCTCCCGTTGTCACTTATGAGGACTTTGGGTATCCCGAACCTACAAACAATAGATTTCCACACAAAGGCCCTGAGCTTGGGCTCCGTAATTGTTGCCAGGGGTTCAGCTTCTGCCCACTTTGTGAAATATTCTACAGCCACTGCCACAAACTTTAACTGTCCTCTTGCCACTGGGAAAGGCCCGAGGATATCTATCCCCCACTGCTCAAACGGGGCTGAACATTTTATAGTTGAAAGCTCCTCGGCCGGGACGTGGATGACGTTACCAAACCTCTGGCACTTATCACATTTTCTTACATATTCCGCGGCATCTTTCTTCATGGTAGGCCAATAATACCCATACCTTATGAGTTTGAAAGCCAATGCCCGAGCTCCTTGCTGATTCCCACATATCCCATCGTGAACTTCTGATAGAGCTCGGGATGACTCCGAAGGCTTGAGGCATCGGAGGTATGAAAGTGTGAAGCTCCTTCTAAAGAGGACCCCCCTGATCATGCAATACCTGCTGGCTCGGGATCGGATACTCCTAGACGCCTGACGATCATCAGGCAGGTTGCCCGTATTCAGAAACTGTACGATTGGGTCCATCCATGACGGTTCGTGATCAATGTCCATAACTACCGGGGCCTGAGTGATACTGGGCTCTATTACCATTTTGACGTGGACCGTTCTGTCAAGCCCGTCCACTCCCATGAACACTAACCTTGATAGCGCGTCGGCCTTGCTGTTTTCTGCCCGAGGTATCTTTACAATTTTACAACTTTTAAATCGTCGCTGAAGGTCGTGAACTTTTAGACAATACAGACTCATCTTTTCTTCCTTCCTTTCGAATGTACCATCAATCTGTCCGACGACAAGCTGGGAGTCGCTGAAAATGTTAATATGCTCGAGTTCTAGATTGAGGGCCAGCTCCAGGGCAATGATGACAGCCTTATACTCGGCTTCATTATTTGTGGCTTCAAATTCGAACCTGAACGCACATTGGATGTCTACCTGTTTTCCCGGGTTCGTGATAATGACCCCGGCGCCAGAGCCTGAGGAATTGGATGCTCCATCAACAAAAATTTTCCAAGTGTCTAAAGTTTCACAGTCCGGGTTATCCCCTGGCCCCCGAGGCCTTGGGGTGAGTTCTGCAATGAAGTCCGCTAAGGCCTGTGCTTTTATAGAAGGTCGGGGTCTATATTCTATGTCAAATTCTCCAAGTTCAATGGCCCATTTTAGTAACCTTCCGGAGACGTCGGGTTTTTGCAATTAATGCCTGAGGGGCTGATTCGTGAGCACGACAATGGGGTGTGATTGGAAGTATTGCCGGAGTTTTCGTGCTGCGACGACCAATGCAAGAGCAAGTTGTTCGGCAAGAGTATACCTTGTCTCGGCATCGAGCAGGACTTTGCTCACATAATATATCGGTCGCTGGCCTTTGTTAACCTCCTTTACCAACACGCCACTTACTGCATTCTGTGATACGGCCAAGTATAGGAACAAAGTATCGCCGGGTTCGGGTCTGGTAAGAACAGGGAGAGTTGCCAATGTTTCTTTAAGTTGCTGTAAAGCCGTTTCGCACTCCTCATCCCATTTGAAATCCCGGTTTCCCCTGAGGGCCTTAAAAAAGGGGAAGCACTTATCCGTTGCTCGGGACATGAACCTGTTGAGGGCAGCGACCCGACCTGTTAATTTCTGGACATCCTTCTTATTTTTAGGCGGCCCCATCGAGGCCAAGGCTGATATTTTGTCCGGATTAGCTTCAATACCCCTGTGAGTGATCATGAAGCTCAAAAACTTTCCCGAGGCCACGCCAAAGGCGCATTTTTCTGGGTTTAGCTTCATTCTATATTTTCGCAGGGTAGCGAATACCTCCTCGAGATCGGCTATATGCTCGTCCACTTGCTTACTTTTTACTACCATGTCGTCGACATATGCCTCTATATTTCTGCCGATCATGGAGGCGAAGACTTTGTTGACGAGCCTTTGATAAGTTGCTCCTGCATTTTTCAAACCGAACGGCATGACCTTATAGCAATATATGGCGGAGTCAGCCATGAAGGACGTCTTCTCTTGGTCGTCATCTACCATGAGAATCTGATGATACCCCGAGAACGCATCCAAAAAACTGTATAATTTATATCCCGACATGCTGTCTATGAGGTCGTCAATCCGAGGCAGGGGGTAGCTGTCTTTCGGACATGCCTTATTGAGGTCGGTGAAATCAATACACACTCTCCATTTACCACTGGCCTTTTTCACCAGAACGACGTTGGCCAGCCAATCGGGATACTGGACCTCCCGGATGAACTGTGCTCAGGTTAGCTTATTGATTTCTTCGCGTATGACTTCTCGGCGTTCTGGCGCAAACTGTCGCTTTCTCTGCTTGACTGGCTTTGTCCCGGGTGTAATGTTAAGTCTATGAACAGCGACGTCGGGGTTTATCCCGGGCATATCCTCGACCCTCCATGCAAAAACGTCGATGTTACGAGATAGACAACTCACGAGTTCGGCCAGTAAGGTGGGGTCAATATCTCGACCAACTGTTACTCTTTTACCATGCTCGAGCTCGACTTCCTTCAATTCTTCTACCGGGGAAAGCCTACTTCGCTGTTCGAGATTGAGCTCTTTCTCTGAAATCTGCATGACGTCTGTTCTTAACTCTCGAACGCTAGTTACATAGCATTGCCTGGCAGCAGTTTGGTCCCCACGCACCACCCCGACGCCATTATCGGTGGGAAACTTCATGGTGAGGTGGTAAGTGGACACAATGGCCTTTACCTTGTTGAGTAATGGTCGTCCTAGGATGGCGTTGTATGCCATCGATACTTGGACCACCTGAAAAGACGTGATTTCTGTTACTTGTTCCTTGCCCGACCCTAAGGTAAGCAGGAGCTCAACTGCTCCCTCTGGGGTTATAATGCCTCCTCCGAATCCCTGGAGGGGGGTTTTTACTGTCTTCAGCTGTCCGGCGGAGATACCCATTTTGGCGAAGGCCTCATGCGAGAGTATGTTAGCAGCACTCCCATTGTCGACCAGTATTCTCTTTACCTCAAAGTTTGCCACTATTGCAGAAATGACCAGGGTATCGTCATGAGGAAAGGATATGCCTTCAGAATCTTTCACCCCGAAGGTAATGTCCTCGAGGTTGTCAGGTGCCTTCCTGGAGGAAGCCGTATACTGCCGGGCGTATTGTTTTCGCCCAGTATTTGAATCTCCCCCTGACGCAATACCTCCGACGATGACATTTATTGTTCCGGCCGTCGTCTGTCCATTTTCCCGGTCATCTGCTTTCTTGCCCCCATCTCGATCGCTTCTGGAGCGTTTATCATGACCTATATATGTACCCAAGAACCCCCTTTTTATGAGCGCCTCGATCTCCCGTTCCAGGGCCTTGCAATTCTCTGTGGTATGCCCATGATCGCGATGAAAGTCGCAATATTTACTCCTGTCTTGGGAATCTGGGGGAGATCTCAACCTCGTGGGCCACTTCAGCTCTTTCATGTTTTTGACCTCCATCAAAATATTTGCTTTCGAGGTATTCAACCTAGTGAGCGATGTCTGGGGTGCCTCATGTCTCGGCTTATTTCGAGGTATTTCCTGCCGGGGACTCGTGTCGTACGGCCTTTTCTGATCGGCCTTCTCGGTGGGTGGCCCTGCCTTCTTCGGATTCAGTGTCTCCTCCATATTAATGTACTTCTCGCCACGGGTTAATAGCTCGATTACTGACTTCGAGGGAGTCTTTGATAGTGAGATTTTGAACTGCTCACACTTTATGGTATATGTTAGGGCGGAGACTGCCGCTGTGATATGTAGGTCGGGAATCTGAAGTCTTTCTTTATTGAACCTCGTCATGAACGTACGTAGCGACTCGTTCTGCCCCTGACGGAGCTGCATGAGGGATGCCGCTGTTTTCCGAATGCGCTTACTACTAGCAAAAAAGGCGGAGAATTTATCGGCCAGTTCTGAGAATGAGGAGATGGAGTCAGGCTCCAGGGTCGAGAACCAATCCCAGCGGCATTAGTCAAAGTCTGAGGGAAGGCTTTGCACATGACCTGATCTGGGGCAACTTGCAAATTCATGACGTCGGTATATATGTTGAGATGGTTAACAGGGTCAGTTGTGCCATCGTATTCTTTTATCCGAGGATACTTGAATATGTCAGGGAGTGGGTACGACAAGATTTTCGGGATGAACGGTGTGTTGGGCGTGAATCCTATCGTCCCCTTGGTGTTCTGGCGCAGTCCCGCCGTAATACCATCTTGAATGATCTTGGCAAGGTCGTCGGTGCCCAATGTCACTGATTTCGAGGCCGAGCCCATATGTCCACCCGAGGTTCCCGCTTCAGCAATATCGGGGATAGACTGTGGGATATGAGTTCGAGCATCTGCCATGAAACCGGCTGGAAGCCCTTGTCTCGGTGGAGGAGTCCTCTGACTTAGCAATTGAGTTAGCGTGACAACCTGCTGGCGGAGATTTTCGAAGGCCTCAGGGGTGATAACTGTCGGGGGTGGAGCCGGTATTCCCGATGTTTCTTCTTGGTGAACCATGGGGTTTTCAGCGGGGGGAGGAGGGTTTGGAGCGGATGAGCTTGCCGGAGGAAGACCTGAACGTGTGCTAACCATGACTTTTAGTAGCGAGATTTCCCACAGACAGCGCCAATGATTCTACCAAAAATCGTACCTGAGCAATTCCGATCCTGACGACTGATAATGAGCATTACGTTGATCTTCCAGTACCTGAAACAAAGGCGTCGAGGTGTGTCCTCGTTGCCCCTCCGATGCTTAAGTTAGAGAGAGAATTTGTGGTAATACTATAAACTGAAAATTGTGTATATCGCGTACCTGAATAATGAGATGAAACCTTATATTTATAGTGTTGGATAGTTCAGTCCTAGTAGGATTGAACCATTAGAGAGTCCTTATTTCAAGGAGTCCTTTTGGAAGTGGGCATTTGTAAGGTACAAGAAGTCCTTACCCTTTGTAGTTCACATAACATAAGACTTCTTTCGTGACTAGAAGTCTGGCAAAATACGTCTCTATTCGCGGGGAGGAGGACGTCGTGTTCAAGTGAGTTGCTCGAGGATGTTGTACGAGGGAGAATCTCGAGGACGGCTCCTTGTACCCGAGGATATCCACGTCCCAGTTTGAGCAAAGAGGTGGTCGAGCATATTTCTATATACTCGAGGGCAATAAAGCATCGACGAGGGAAATTTGTTCAGAAAGATCGGGCATGTTTAGTACTCGAGAACATGAGAGGTCATCGGGTAATGTGGTAGGTCGAGTTACGCAAAGTGACAATATCAGTATTCTTATTCAAACCAGGTCAAAATGATAGTTGTTCTTGGTGAACTTGGTGGACGTGATGAATATTCCCTAGTTGAGGCCATCAAACAAGGGAAAATCAATAAACCCGTGGTTGCTTGGGTCAGCGGAACTTGTGCTAGGCTCTTCAAATCAGAAGTACAATTTGGTCATGCGGTGAGAAAAAACCATCTCTTGGTTATATGTATTATGATTTACAATGAACAAAATATCTTAAACTTTGCTTGCTTATTTACAATTAGGGGGCAAAGAGTGGTGGTGAGATGGAGTCTGCACAGGCCAAGAATCAAGCACTGAGGGAAGCTGGAGCCATTGTTCCCGCTTCATATGAAGCATTTGAAGGTGCAATCAAAGAGACATTTGAGAAGTTGGTTAGTAAAATATACTTTTAAGAAACATTTTATTTATGATTTTGGATATTTTACTTTTTTCTTTCTTTTAAGAATATGAAGGCACTTATTTGAAAGTAGCTCTTACCTTTCTTGTTAATCTATAAAACTTATTCATAATTTTGACTAATATATATATATATATATATATATATATATATATATATTTTAATTGATTACTTATAGGTAAACTTTTCAACCTTAGCTATTAATTGATTACTTATAGGTAAACTTTTCAACCTTAGCTAAACATGCTCTTGCTGTTCATATGATGTGCTGTTCTCCAACACCTGTTTGGCTGAAATGCTCTGATCCTTTTTTTATAGGTTGGCGAGAACAAAATTACACCAGTGAAGGAGCTGATACCCCCTCAAATTCCCGAGGATCTTAATATAGCAATTAAAAGTGGAAAAGTTCGGGCTCCAACACATTATTTCCACAATTTCTGATGATAGGGGTGAGTATGGCCTTCTTTGTCCATTTGAAAATTTACACAATTAAGTCAATACGAATTTTAAATGCTCATATTACTTCATTGTTCATTTTCCAGGTGAAGAGCCAACCTACGCTGGCGTCCCAACGTCCTCCATTGTTGAACAGGGATTAGGTGTGGGTGATGTCATTTCCCTATTGTGGTTCAAACGAAGCCTTCCCCGTTGTTGTACACGTTTTATTGAAGTGAGTTTCTCGTTACCTTGTATTTTCTTTTATCTTTTGTTTTTAGTTCCAAGCTTGTGAATTTGAGAAGAGGCTTGTATACCTAGCTAGTTATTTTCTATTTTCAATTGTCTTTTCTGATATTGCTTTTGAACTTATTCCCATTTTCTCATGACCAGATCTGCGTCATGTTATGTGCTGACCATGGTCCCTGTGTTTCTGGTGCTCACAACACGATTGTTACTGCTCGGGCTGGAAAAGACCTTGTTTCGAGTCTTGTTTCCGGTGGGTTGATCACGGTGTCTTTTAAATGGGATAGTTCACTATTGCTTATCGTTGAATATTTTTAAAGCATTACCTGAAAAATAGGGTCATTATGGGTTCTTTTCATGATATTCGAGTGATATGGCATAATTTTTTTGGAAACAGGTTTATTAACAATTGGTCCCCGATTTGGTGGGGCTATTGATGATGCTGCTCGATACTTCAAGGATGCTTATGACAAGGTGAGTTGTCTTGACTCATTGGAATTACCAGAGAAAATGATGGATCCCTAATGTTTAGCTATTCTGATCCTTCTAAAATGGCATGTCGCAATGCATCGTTGCTGGGTCTTACACCTTATGAATTTGTGGAGAGCATGAAAAAGAAGGGCATTCGTGTACCTGGTATTGGACATAGGTAATGAGAACTTTAATAATATACTCACCTTTTTCTTAGCCTCTCTTTTTCTGGGCAATTTTTTTCCCCCCCAAAAAAATGATTTTTCATGATATAGTAACTCCAGTCTCCAGTACCTGAATGATGTTGCATTGGTTTTGAGTTTTTCCCTCTTCAAATCTCATTCTGAGTATATTTCATCTGTGTTAATTTTTTTATAAAAAAGAATCAAGAGGGGTGACAACAGAGATAAGAGAGTAGAACTACTACAACGGTTTGCACGTTCCAATTTTCCTTCTGTTAAGTACATGGAATATGCAGTTGAAGTTGAAACCTACACCCTTTCAAAAGCAAACAACCTAGTGCTTAACGTTGATGGTGCCATCGGTTCCCTATTCTTGGATCTCCTTGCTGGCAGTGGAATGTTCACCAAACAAGAAATTGATGAAATTGTCGGGATCGGTTACCTTAACGGGCTCTTTGTGCTAGCACGTTCCATTGGTCTCATCGGGTGAGTATGAGATAAATTGTTCTTCATTATGGTCTTATAGAGGTTCCTATGCTGGCCCCTTATGGCCTGGTACAGGACGTGTAGTGGGCCAAGGCCTAGCAGCCTAGGCTGGGCACGCCCATTCTCATACCTCTATGTCATCTTTCTGTCTTCTTTCGAGTTCTTGTTTATCTTGCTTATCAATATATTATGTCAATCCATCCTTTCAAATTCAGGCATACCTTTGACCAGAAGAGATTGAAGCAGCCACTTTACCGTCACCCATGGGAAGATGTTCTCTATACCAAATGAAAATTTGAAGGATAAAAATGCGCGTGATGCCACCTGCCGCCTGCCATATGACCAGCATTTAGTTCGATTTTTTATGTCAATGGTTTGTCAGTTGTTAATCAAGTAAATGTACTGATTGTGCACTTGAATTTCAAGTTTTAGCAATAGTTCACCAAGAGGGAACTCACATTTATCATCTACAATCAAGGATTAGTCGCCACGAAGAGTTCTATGTTTGTAGTCTAAGGAAAAAGTAGCATTTGCATTGTTGTACTGATCGAAAATTCTGATCAAAGAGCCTTTTTCTCCATTCTCTTGTTGTGTGATTCAGTGTCTCATCTTGTTGAGTATTTCTATTTTCTTGCTGCAGCCTGCAAGTTGTTAAGTTCATTTTGGACGCTGCTATAGACGAAAGTTAATTCGTCCCTCCACATGTTTGTTGAGCATGATTACTAAAGATACTTTTTTACTTACACGGTTTATTTTTTAATAAAGTAAGTTGACTGACTATATAGAGAAAAAATCCGAACACACTTGAGAAGAATGATTCGAGTGTGTGCATATTTAGAGTAAACTTAAAGAAACTTTCATGCATAATAGCGATAATTCATTTTTAGCGAAACATGATAAGAAGCACAAGTAGATCGAAATTAACAAGTCAGTTTATCCATCGACTGTGTCAGATTTCGGTTGCATTGCAAAAGGTTGGCACAATAACACGACAATATCATTTGTTTTACCTCAAATTTATTAAAATTTAAGACTTGGCCCTACGTTGTGGTCAAACCAAATGAAGATATTATTGCAGTCATGGTAGGCATGTTCAAGTTAGCAAATATCAACTGTCTTGTCGTTTTCACTTAGCCCCCTCCATTAAACCTACCAAGTTTTATTTGACCTCAAATCAATCAAGATATACTATTTTAATACCCATGTCAACTTACAATATATATAAACACGTATATAAAGACACACGAGCACCGAGTCACCGACCAACAAGAGGAGGTGGGGCTATCTAGGACTTAGGAGATTGGAGCATGATTCTGGTCCACATGGAACTCACCCATAAGAGTGGTATGCTTTTAATGGAGCAATATAGACATTTAAGAGGAGGTAGAGCCATTCAAGAATTAAGAAATTGTACCATATTTTTTGGATTACGCCTCATTACTGACGCCCCCATCTGCCCTACCCTGCACTGGGTCTTGGTGAAAGAGATAAATCGCAGGTTATGCCTTTAAGGGTACATTGTGAAAGACTGCTTGTACACTTGCACTTATCCAAAAAAAGAAATTGTACCATGTTTTGGGCTAGGAAAAGAGGTTCACATTCATAAGAATGACAAGATTTTAGTTGAACAAGTTAGAAGATGGAGTAGACAAAAATTAACTTGGTCAGTGGTAGTTATTAAAAATTTAATTACTTTACGTCTCTCAACAAAATTTAGTGACGAGGAAGGATTTATATGGCCGACTCCAAATTTACTAAGAATCAGTTTACTTTGTAGTTGTGTGGGTACATCAATCCACTATTATACAAGTCTTAAAGATATTATTTACCGTATGAAAAATGATTAATACGCTATTCAACTCGTCATCCAGATAGAGTGAATTGATGTTTGTCGTTAGGGTAGGAGAGATGCATACAAAAAATATATGAATTTAGCAAATTAATTAGTATAGAATTTGCATTATTTTGATGCATGAATCTTTGCATGTATAATGTCCATTTTGCACGTTTTATACTAATTAATTTTCTTATTTCATAACCTTATCTATCAATCTGTCACAATAATTGAGTGTGTGTATGTGGGTATGTCTTAATCATGTTTTGCTCGCAAAAAAGTGGGCGCTTGCGTAACATATATTTTTTAATATCTAAAAACGAAATTGCTTAGAAATAATGTTGAGATGACGATTATGAAGACAGATACAAGAATATGAAGACGTATTTTTATATTGTACCTGTTAACCTCGATTTTTTCATGGCTGATGTGGTTAATAGATCTCGACTTCATTCACGTCCAAGTAGATAAGCTCTTGCACACTTGGACAAATTGTAAGTAGTACGTGACTTTCTCTTGAAACTTCCACTTGTTCTTTATTGAAGAACAAAACATTTCTCCGGGGGTACTTTTCAACAAGTTTTTTTCATGAGGTTTGCTTGTGGTCAATAGTGTGATTTCTCACAGACGACGTCAATCTGTTGACCCCAGTTTGTGCATGGGTAACGTCGCTAACAGATCTCGGGTCTACTCACGTCCACGTAGATAAGCTTTTGTACACTTGGACAAACAGTTAGTAACACGTGGCTTTCTCCGAAGATGAGGCAGGCAATCACGTGCATTTCGGCAGTGCAGTCAAGTCAATCAATTGTATGTGTATATTTGGATGCAGGATGATCGAAAGATGTGAGACACATTAGTATTCGAGAACCGATGGTTTATAGAGAACGAAAACAATAGAGCAATGCTATAGTTGATCATATAAATTTGAATTACTTTCAAATGACACTAAATGTGAGTTTTTATAGTAGAAGATGAGAAATAATAATTGTTGGATGAATAGATATATGGCCTTATCCTAATGGTCGATGTGTCTTCTCCTAGGTGTCACTCTATCAATCATAGGTTGCACGTCATTTAATATTTCTGAAAAGTAGTCACCCTATAGTTTAGATTTGATCTCTAAAAAGTGGATTGATAAATTGACCATTTAGGCACCTGTTGTAAAGATGTCACACCAATCAACCAGATTAATAGTTTGTACGAAAGATTTATTGCAACATGTGAAATGGGGAAATGGTTTTCATCAACAAAGAGACTAAATGTCTCGGATCATTTCTACTGCAGGTTATAGCACCTCACCTAGGCCATGGGAGGGTCGGTCTCTGCATGACATCTCGACAGAGGTGATGCACCATTTTGACTATTTTATATATGGCCTTACCTCGATCAGATAGGACAATGATGTGGAGTGTGAACCTGATTAAGCTTGCTAACTGGTTATCGCGCGGTCATGATCTGGTGTCTCATTATAAAATGCGTTATATACCCAAATTTGGTTGTGTTAATGAACATCAATATCTTGTACTCGACTAAGCATATTAGCCTTGGGGACACAGCCTTTGGTCTATTCCTCAAGCAAACTAATCCACAATAACGCAACGCCACATCAATAGGGCACTATTGCACAAGATTTGGAAATTTTTAATATTTCATGTCATTGCAAATTTTGTTATAAATTATAATCCTTGGAAATCCTTTTTACTCCTTAGTATACAGATGTAGAATTCCCTATACATAGCATCTCTTCAGAATTTTCATGACAAACTTTAGCCTTTACATCTATAATGTTATAATGTATAAATGAATAGAGAAGAAAAGAGAGTGCATTTTATTCAGAACCAATATCCAAATTAAGAGGTTATAATTAGGGTTGTAGGGGTACGATGGTCATTTAGAAATAGTAATGAACTTACGAGCCCATTTGACATAGCTTATACATCCTGTAGAAGGGCTTTAGTAGGAAGCTATTTTAATTTTTATTTGAAAATTAAATTTTAAAATACTTCATATTCAAGAAGTGCTTTTAGAGAAAGTTACATTGGACCAACTTTCTCCAAAAGTTCTTATAATTAGAAAAATTACTTTCATAAAATCGGTCAAATGGGTTCAAAATAGCTTTTAGGTCTTAAAAGTTCATTTTGACATTTTAAAAGTCAAGCCAGACAAACCATACAACACTCCCATTGATAACTATTTACACAACCATTCCATCGTTAAAATTATTGTTTGGTAAAAATCCAGTGAAACAAAAATAATAGAAGGAAAAAGAGTGTAAAATCTGAACACAGGAAAAAAAGAATACAATTACTCCACATAATTTCAATTAATGAAAATTCTTGTATTGCATCATTCATATCATGTGCATCAACATCTTCAATGTCACAATCTTTATAAAAACATGTATAAAATATTTTTGATGTTCCATGTTGATGTCCTTATTATAGCTTTAAAGTAATACCATCTTCATGTATCTCCGGTTGACCGTAGTCAGCATGATGATTTGATGAAAACAATTCTTGTTGTGACCCTCATAAGGAGTCTCGTATACAACTTGTAGCATATGGGAAAAAAAAAATCATAAAGTTATGTTGAGGTTAAATATTTAATAGATTATAGACATTCATAACTATATTAATATTTGTAACACTCAATTTTGGGTATCCATTTCACAAAGAATGTCTCGTCAAAACTTTGCTAAAAAAATTCTAGTGAAGGAAATATAGTGTATTATTCTTTTGAATACACTATAAAAGTTATCTCATTAAAAACCTTATCAAAAAAATTCATTAGGATAAAATCTTGATTAAGAAGAAGAAGAGGAGTGCATGAAATACTCACCTCGTGAGAATATCTCCTGAGATCTATGTTGTTTATCAATTCCTCTACTATTGCAGTAAATAATGCATTTATAAACATCTCTACCACATAAATAATCATAATAGCAACATATGAATAGATAAATTGGGCGATGTACATTATCTTCATCGAGTAATACCCATCATAATCAACTAAATTATTAGCAAGATGCGATAGTGCATCTATTGTACTAAGATCTGGTACTTCTAGACCAATAAATTATATATTATTACACCAGAACAACAATTTTCCTCTTTTTCACTTCAAATTAACAAATAACCATCGGGTATCGAATGGATGTCATTTTTCATATGAAATATGTTCTGGACATTCTATACAAATTGACTATAAACTAAAATTTAATTGGTTAAATGCTCGATCTATAGGTCAAGACAAAATCTTATTTTTTTTCCATATCTTTCATCATGAATTCTTTGCAAAGTAATCAATTGCCTTTGGAAGTTTTCAAGAGTTCCAATAATATTTAAATCCTCATTAGCAATAAAGAAATAACCCAGACGTTGATAATCACATTGGCATATCGGGTCATTCTTGTATCTATTTTCAACAAATTTTCACTAAAGTGATCATACTGCATGATTCCAAATTGCAAAGTCTCTTTGTACTTTGATCGAATAAGTTTATCAACTTGTATTATATGCTTTGGCATATTAAATCCTCTAATGATATATATAATATTATTAAGCATGCCACATGGGTTGGTTTTGATGCATATCAAGTTTTATATATTGTTGGTTCTTATGGTATCAACTTGTGATTGCATTCACGAAAGTCGAAAATATCTTTTTGTATAATTGTTTGCAAAAATCACTATGTTAAAAGCCGTGCATCTTGCAAATTAAATTTTCCATTTCCTTTTCACATAAGTAATACTACTGATTTACACCTTTTGGTGTTCGAACTACATATTCTCAAGTAAGTTCAATTTTGCTTGGATAGCCTCTTTTTATTTTGCCAATCATTCCTACTTCAATATTTTTTTAAGGGGTATTTTTAATTTATAATTTTTTTGATATTCTTGTTATCATTTATGAAGTGCTAAATGATATACAAAAGTGTTGTCAACAACTTTGTGTTTTTTATTCCATTTATTTCACCATAATGATATGAGTTATCAATAAAATCTTTATTTTCAATGTTCTAGGCACCTAAACCTTTTTGAGATTTTACAATTAGGAATGTTTATGTAATCTCTAAGAGTAGGGGTGGGCGTGGGTTGGGTTGGGTCGATTTTTTTCAACCCAAACCCAACCCAACTTGGTCGGTTTGATAAAAAATCAACCCAACCCAATCCAATTTTTGATTTAAACCCAACCCAACCCAAACCGATCAAAATCGGTTTGGGTTGGGTTGGGTTGGTAGGTTTGGGTTTCGGCCCAATCAAAGTTAGATTCGACTTATTTGCTAAATTTGGATAATTTTTTAGAATTTGAAATTATTTGAAAATCTACGCTTTTTAAACACACATATAAGAAATTCTTTCTAAAAATAATGTATAGATAAGTTTAAAATTTAAGAAACATTTTTTTACAATTTTTTGAAATTCAATCACTTCATTATCATGTCTTTAATTTTTATTTTAACGTCAAATGACATTGCATTTTAAATAGTGTTCATGTGAATCGGTTTATGTGAAGAAAATTGACATTTATATATTATAATTCATTATCTTATCTTTACTATTATGTCTATTTAATTTATTTTTTTCATCTTAGATATTAATTTTTTAAATTCATCGGGTTGGGTTGGGTCGGGTTGAGTTTTAATTCATAACCCAAGACCCAACCCAACCCAACCTTAAATTCAATTTTTCAACCCAACCCAACCCAATTGAACTTAAAAAATCAACCCAAACCGATCGGTTTGGGTTGGGTTGGTCGGGTTGGTCGGGTTTTTGCCCACCCCTATCTAAGAGTATACATCCCCTCAATAAAACTATCTTTACTATCTGATCCATTTTTTTATTTTGAGATTTTTATCTTGAAATTGAATGATATCATTCTTCAGACTTGCCATAAATTTATCAAATATAATGCTAACGAATTGTTCATGTGGAACGTCAATATGATTTGGAGCATTTATGTTTGAGATTTGATTAATCTCTTTCATATTTGTAAATGTATTTTGTAGTTAAGTTACTTTTCGAACTTCTAGTTTGTATTGTCATATTCAAGGTTATAGATAACATAATATGCTGCATTTAATGTATTCTTTTCAGTTATTTAATGTCTCCTTCTAATTTTGAGAAATTTGCTTTATTCGGATGATAGTCGATAAATCATGTTGTGAAATAATACCTGTTAGGATTTAAGAAATTTTATTATAAAAAAGATTTCAAATCAATTACGTATTTTCAGCATTCTTTTAGAACCATGCAAGTCATTTGTGGTGGAGCAACCCAACATTATTACAATATCACAAATCATTATTATGGGAATGTCATGCTTCTAAACGTAAGTCATTTATAACTAGAATTTTGATTATGACATGAGACATACTAATGTTATTACATGTAAAATAGCTTTTTCTAAGCAGAGTAATTGGAGGCATTTGAATGATATGCTAAATAATGAGCAATAGAATGTTCAACTATTATCCCAACTACAAATTACTCAAATTTTGAGATGTAAACTAACCAGCATTATCAAGACAAAACTGTCTTAATTTAGAAATCTTGAAATTGTGCTCGTAATTGAATAATTTGAGCAAATAATCTCGTAACTTCAACTTTCTAGTGTACGATAAACATGCATGTGACCATCTAGTGGATCCAAGTAATTATACTATAAAATTTCTGGATAGTCTACATGTAGGGTTAATGGGGCCCATAAAATTCACACCTAATACGTTTTAGATATGCTTGAGATTCGAGAGATGGTCTAATGACCAATTTTCTTTGAGAACAAACATCACATGAGGAATTTATTGGATTGAATAATCTTCTAGTTCTTCAATCAATATATATATATTTGAATTCTCAATAACTTTTGCATCATTACTAATTTGAGATGGTACCGATCATATTAAAAAGATAAAATATTTCAAGACATTAAACATCTAGTTTTATATAATATTTGTTCCAGTTGTTATTATACTTGTACGGTATAAACTGAGATGTACATATTTGAAATAATACAAGTTTTTTCATGTATATAGTGTGAGCAAGTTATTATGATATTCAATTTTGTTCATCCATATAATAAAAAATGACGCACAATATCATATTCTAATAAATTTTCAAATGACCCACAAATATTATTCATATACTACTAAAAGCCAATTATATTCCAACGATACAACTTTCAATGAAATTTGTGAGCAAATCAAAAGATTTTGCATCAATTTTAAAACATAATTTTTACATAATCTACCGAAGCTACTAAGAATCAACAAGTGGATTGCAATTATTGCATATACATAAAAATCAACACACTAATATATATACTTGTAGTTTACTTATGTTCTAATTTTTTTCATGAGCACAACCAATTTTTTTTAATTTTTTTTTCAATATATATCAGCAAGATAGATATATAACACACTATATATATATATATATATATATATATATATATATATATATACACACACACACACACACACACACACACACACACACACACACTTGTAGTTTACTTATGTTCCATTTTTTCAAGAACACAACCAATTTTTTTTTTTTTTCATATATATAGTTATACATCTCCTAACCATTTCTTTTCCTTCTTTATGGTATATAGTTACTTTTCTCCAAAAATATCTTTGAGAACATAAACACAATGTTCTCTATGCCTTTTCAGGAACATTAACACATTTTTTAAAAACATTAATTTGTATAAAGTTTTTTTTTTGAATCAACACAGTATTCCTATGGAGTGTATAAATGTATAAAGTCTTGCTTCTTCAAGAGCACAACACAATATTCTTTAATAAATATATTAATATGTATAATATATGCTTTTTCAAGAGCAATAACGTAATATTTTTCCCATATATCGATCTTTCTACCATAATATTGTAATATAAATTGTTGCCTCTTCATAATCATTAAAATTATTATTTTTCCAAATTATTTATAAGTCGTTCTTCGAGAACAACAATGCAATATTCTTCTAGATTATTGATTTTATATAAATTTGTACTTTTTCGAGAGCAATAATCCAATACGTATATGAAACATTGATTTTAAACTTGTACCTTTTTAAGAATTATAAAATAATATTTTCATGAATATTGATAAATAAAAATTATGCTTCTACGAAAGAAATAATATATACATAAATATTAATCTATAAAGTTGCTCTTTAGTAGCAATGATGCAATATTTTTATAGAATTGAATATATATATAATTCAATATTACATGATATAATTAAAATATTTGTAAAAATAAAATCACTTGAATTTTAGATTTGACAAATCTTAAAGCTTTGAGGAGTTCACAAATCTTTAAATGACTTTATATTTGACATATTTATAAAATTACGAGCATTGCGGTTCATAGACCTGGAATGAAAAACATAGTGATGCTATATACAATCTTTAAAAAAATGAAAACTCTTAAAAATAATAATCGTGCTGATAATATATTATCATCTAAAGAGTTATAGAAGAAAAGAGGGAGAATCAAAACTTGTGTATTTATTTTATTGAGAATGTTTATGTCTTCTAATTAGGGTTTTAAAGGCACAAATATGATAATTCACAATTAGTAATTAAATTACAACTTTTAAAACCTTTTACACACTTCGTAAGTATCCATGTTCACATTAGTAATCCCCATCATGTTTATGATGACAATTTATTTATTTATTTATTTTTTTAAAAAGGGTGTCCAGAGACTTGAACTCATGAACTCTGCTCGCACTAACATCAAATTAGATTAGTTCATCTAGAAATTTAAACAATTTGACAAATGAAACATTTATTTATTTAAGTTTAACTCTTGTTTAGGAATATATTATAATCTACTGAAATTATCTATATATAGAATAAATGGTAGATAAATAGATAATACTTCTGAGTCATATGAAATATGTTGATAAAAAGTAGTTTGACTTGTTATGTATAAACCTTGTATGCATGACACATGTTTGTAATATGCTTATATCGAGACTCCAGTTGAACAATTTTTTATTAACATAGTTTATGAGATCTATAATTACTACCCACTATTTCTATTTGTTTATATTTAAACTGATTATAAATAACTCCAAACATGTTATCAACGAAGTTAAATTTTATTTATTTGAACAATAAGGGTGATCATACTATTGATAAAGAAAAAAAACCCTGCAAAATTACTTAAATACTCTTAATAAGCTGACAAAGTTATTTATATCTGTATCCTAACTTCATGTATAATTACTTATAATAACTAGAGCTAGTTAGGTCAAAAGTATGGTTTAAAAACGCGTAATATTATTTATAGACTACAATTTTTACTATTAGTCAAATAACATTATAGATGTTGAATTTATTGGAAAGTAACTCTTGTACTATAGTGATCTAAATTGTGTAAACACTCTTGTACTAATGCAATAAAATTATTTCATTCGTTAGTTAAACCTATGAGTCATCTACTCATAAGTTTTGAAACCTCTTAAATCATCCATTTTCATACGAGAGACTTCTAGAGAAAGAACCTTAAGGGTCATGGGAGCATTTTTCAACGATTTTGGATGGTTTAAAAACTACTCAAAATCGGTATAGTGTAATTTTGATCGGTTATCTTAACCCACTAAATAGATGAGTTTTGACCGTTTCTCATATTATCTTCTAATTTTACACTTTATAAAATAATTATTTCCAATCAACATATTTTCTTCAAAACTAACTTGTAAATAAAAATATATTATTAAAAAATTATTTATAAGCGCAAAAAATACATTACAATTAAAAAAAATACTTATAAGTAAAATATTGCTTATAAGATAAGAAAAATTACATTATAATTTTTAAAAAAAAATTATGTAAAAAAATTTCTTTATAAAATAAAACTTTTACTAATAAGACACAAATTCACTTATAAAATATAAAAAGTTACTAATAAGTAAAAAATTCACTTAAAATTAAATATAATTATAAAATTTACATATAATTATAAAATATACCTATAAATAAAAAAACATTAACTTATAATTTTAAGTAAGTGTCTAATTTTATTTTATTTTTCAAGTTATATACTAATTTATATGTAAAACATATTACCTATAGGTAAAATATCACTTATGAGAAAAAAAATTCATATAAAAAACTATAAACAAATTTTTTTTATTATGGGACATTTTTGTAATTTTATTCCATTAAAAAACTTTCAGAACTGATGGATAATAAACTCTCAAACATGAGTTGGATAGTTTTAAAAACTACTACTAAAACAAGAGATGGTCTTGAGGGTGAGTTGAGCTTCACGCATGGCCTTAGCATTCTAAAGGCACCAATTTTTATTTTTATTTTGTTATAGGTGTATATATATGTATAATTATATATTTAAAATGTTTTACTAATTTTAAATTTTTATTGTTGTTAAGTTAAAGGCACAATATTTATGAAAAAAGATTTAAAAAAAAATTATATTACATTTTTTTTAATTTAACATATTATTAAAAAAAATTTATCTCATTTTAAACTATTTTGCTTTCTCAATCCCAAATGTCCAATTAACTTCATTAACCACTTACCAACTCAACAAGACAATAAGCAGCTCAAAATTCAAATGAGTAAAGTGAAGAGTGAAAAGCTAATCAGAGATCTGTTTTCGCCATTTTCCACTCTCCTACAGTTGCATGAAAATGTTAGTGGTTTGGATAGTTCTTTGTTGATCACAAATGAATTTTCATGAAGTTCGGGAGGTGTTTTTGAGCTTTACTTTTACTTATATTATTCACTACATGTAAAATAATAAAGAAATATTAAAATGTCATATTTTTTGCGATAAAATAATATTATTGGAATATATTTTTTCCCTTAATATAATTTTTTATTAAATGAAAGGGACACCATTTTAAAAATGTCATATAGGGCATCGAAGATCTCAAGAGTGACTTTAACTAAAATCACTCAAAATCGATCCACTCATAAATGCTTAAAATCGATACTTTAAAAAAAAGTTCATAATCAATTCGCTGAAACTCCCAAGCAGGCCCTAACTCTACCTATATAATGGATCATTCAAATTCATATTTGTTAACGAGAAATTCACAATACATTAACCTTGTTCATTTTGCATATATCATTTATACCATATTCCCTAATTGATGAATAAACAAAATCTTCTATCCTATTTAATCACCAAGAAAGCTATAATTTCTAGTATAATTCTACCCTTACTACATACTAGGGCGGTTGAACATCTCGATGCGCCAAGCCGATCCATCCGAACTTCATTATTTTATAATTCTTAATTAATTTTACATGATGAAAAAAGAAGAAGAGAAATTCAAAGTCCAAAAATCCAATCATACACGCATTGACTAGTATTTATATAAACCACTTCATAGCATAACTCATACTAAACAAGGATCGATTCACTTCACATTTCTAACTCCCTCTCCCTTAAAACTAAGTGCTACTATTATTTTTATTCACATATTGTAATAGTTTAATGCTAATTTTAAAAGCGATCCAAACTAATGCACCCACTCTTTTGTTATGTATGAATATATTTTATAATATTCAAATTTGTCATTAAAAAAGAAAAGAGAAGGGACGGGAAAATTAGAAAATAGAGTGAAATTAGTCTTTTCTGCCTCGCAATTGTAATTGATTACGAAAAAGACGTGTGAATAAAAAAGGTTTCCCAAGCACCCCAACTCATTGACCATTGTGGCCCTCCCCAAATAATAATTTATTAGGTATTCATAGGGGATATTAAATTAACAAGCAATTAATGCTCCCACTCCTTTATTACATATGAATATTTTATAATAGTCAATTTTGTCATTAAAAAGGAAAAGAGAAGGGAGGGGAAAATTAAAAAGTGGAGTGAAATTAATCTTTTTTTTGCTCGCAATTAAATAAGAAAAAAAAAAACAACGTGAATAAAAAAGCTTTTCCATGCACCCAACTCATCGTGGTTCTCCCCAAACAATAATTTATTAGGTATTCATATGGACCATTAAATTAATAAGCAATTAATGCTCGAGATAGTTGAAAAATAGGATTAAAAATAGACTGCACATGTGTCGATTCATGATTTGAGAATTTAAAAATTTTAAAAATAAAAAAATAGCAAATAATTTGCTGTTACGTCGATCTATTTTTTGCTTCCTATTTTTCATCCTGTTTGTCTATCATTTTTCTTAATGCTCCCACGCCTTTATTACATATGGACATATTTGTCATTAAAAAAGAAAAGAGATGGGAGGGGAAAATTAGAAAGTGGAGTGGAATTAGTCTTTTCTGCCTCACAATTGAAGAAGAAAACGACAATGTGAATAAAAAAGGTTTCCCACGCACCCAACTCATCGTGGCTTTCCCCCCATCCAAGTAGATAACCTAATAATTGTATGACAAATACCTATTTGTGAAATTGCACCATTGGCCCTCCAATTTTTCTTCACGTGGCAAATACTATTTCAAAATTTTTGATTCATGACTTGGTCCTTCATGTAAACCTACTTTACTTCAAAATTCTAGGCATAAGTTCAACATAGAAGACAAATCCATGCTTTACTTGGATATGTGAAAATTTAACATGTTTTAAACTCCTCAGATATGAACCTAAAAAATGAGTAATCAGAAACGAATCAAAAGTTAGAAATAATAAAATAAAATTAATTTTTAAAAGGACAATAAAAAAAACTAATTGCGGTTAGTTAAATTGGTCCCAGTCGAAGTATTGATTCACTAGGTTTCATCTTGATTTTTAACGTCTATTCTTAGGTTATAAGTTCATCTGGTTCCCAAATTTATCATTTGAACCAGTGTTGTTGGTCTATTTTTCAATACAATGAATTTTACTGTAGATTTGGTCAACTTATAATATCAAGCATAATAATGAAGTTAGACTTGATTTCCGTGAGGGCAAATTAAATTATGGGGAAAAAACAACACAATAATTCACCTATTTGATGTAGATTTTTTAGAATAGATTTATAGAAAATAATATTTTTTGAGAATGTAATTAAAATGCAGGAAAAAAAAATTAGAAGTCCACGTGCAAAATTCTTTATTAAAAGAATGTGTAATTGAAAATGAGTGTTTTTAGAAAATAAATTTTAAAAATATATACCAAATAGGGAAACATTACATCCTTTTTTTAACTTGTTTCATATGAAATTTCATATGTTTTTATATTCAATTTTTTCAGTTACATTTTTAAATTTTTTTTTTATCAAAACTTGCTAACTATCAAATTTAGAGTAAATTCACTCCAACTTATTCAATACTAATTCTATAAATAGAATAATCAATTTAGGTTTCTTATAGAGTTGGAAACTAACTTGCTAGTTGGACAATAAGTTGAGGGACTAATTCTGCAATTTTCTCTTTGCATTCACACAACTTACAGTTGTGAGAGTGGTCTTTGAATTTGGCGGTCTAAACTAATATTCTTTATCATTGGCTGAGAGAAGAACCGCCACCAATCCAAAATCAGAGAGAAAAAAAATATAAAATGATAAAAAAAAAAAAATGTTGGGAGAAAAGGTAGTTCGTTGTTCTAAAACTAAAAGGTCATTTTTTTTCTTCGTTTAGCTGCTATTGACAACCCATTTAACAAAGATTCACTATTAATATTCGCATATAATAACAACTTCATCAGGAAGAAAATGGAAAAACAGTGATTTTTAGTTCTCAGATCCATTTCTTGGATGTGTCAATATATGGAGAAAGGGCTTTGAAGAAATCCTTTTGCAATTATATATTGATTTTGTGATTTTCAAGATTAGATTTTAAAGGGGGCGTCAACAAATTTTGTAATTGTTACAATGGAAAATAGTGGAACACAATCATCGGAAAATCAGCCGCCGCCGCCAGCTGAGGATCTACTGAAGAAGATCCAAGAACTAGAAATAGGCCATGCCCACTTGAAAAAAGAGATGTCTAAGCTCATAACTTCATCAACACCAACTGCTCCAGGTGTTGTCGGTCATCGTCCAAGGCAGAGGTCCCATTCTGTTTCACCGCAGCGGGCTCCACGGAGGAGGGGCGGTGGCGGAGATGGAAGTGGCGCGCCGGTGGGGAAGAGGGGTTTATCCCCATTCCAGCAATCATCGCCGTTGCAGAGGGAGAGTAATAGCAGGGAGATGGTTCATGGGAGTGACGGTGTGGGGTTGGCGGAGGTTAAGTTTACCGATGGGCAGTACTTGAATATATTGCAGTCAATGAAGCAATCAGTGCATATATTTGATCTCAATTATCGGATTATTTACTGGTGAATCAATTGAACTGAAATTTGAAAGTTTCATTTGTGTCTGTGTTTGATTGATTGTGTTGGTTCTTAGTCATGCTTAAAAGCAGATTTTTAGCATTTCTCCGCAGAGAATTGCTGCCCAAAAATCCTCAATGCCTGCTTTTTATAAGTTCAGAAGGATACAAAAATGGATTACTGATAACAAATTGAATGTGTTTAATGATGTTCACATTACAGAAACAATGATGATCAAACTTGAGAGCTTCTTATTGGAAATTAATTAGTACTTGGAATTTATTGAGTAATGTTATCATTTCAATGTAAGATTCAAATCTATAACATTTTCTCTAACAAATATCTTTCTATTTCACAGGAATAGAAGTGCAGAAAATCTTTATGGACATTCAGCTTCTGAGGCTTTAGGGCAGGATGTTACTGAGCTACTAATAGATACTCGGGATTTTGCTATGGGTAGTGACATAGTGGATCGAGTGGCAAAGGGGGAAGGTTGGACTGGGCAGTTTCCTGTTAAAACTAAGGGAGGGGATAGGTTTTTAGCTGATGTGACCAACTCACCTTTCTATCATGATGATGGCACTTTGGTGGGAATTATATGTGTATCAAGTGATCCCAGACCTTTTCAGGAAGCAAAAGAAGCAATGTCTCGGGCAAAAGGGTTGGAAACCAATTCTAGCTTTAGCAGACCAAGAAACATTGCTCCAGCCAAACTCGGCCTTGATCCTCTGCAGCCTGTACAAGTAACAATAGCCTCGAAAATATCAAATTTAGTAAGTATTCTAGTTTACTTGTTTATGCTATTATTATTTATGTAGCTTATGCTGACTTCAAGAAAATCTTGAAATAGGCTTCTAAAGTGAGCAACAAGGTTAAGTCAAAAATAAGGCACGGAGAGAGTGACTCAGATATTGAAGGTAGAGTTGGAGATTGCCATCACTCTGATCATATTCATGGTTTCTCGGATGCAGCTTTCTCTGACCACAGGGAGGATGCTGCCTCAAGTGGAGCTAGTACACCCCGAGGAGATATACATCCTTCTCCTTTTGGAGTCTTCTCCAGTGCTAGTCATGAGGAACACCCTCCGGGTATACCGTCCCGGGAATTTGGTGATGAAGCTGAAGGGAAACTGGGGATTTCTAAGATCATTACTTCGAAGGCAGAGGCTTGGATTGGTAAGAAAGGTTTGGCATGGCCATGGAAAGGAAATGAACAAGATGATGGAACAGAAGCAAAGACTTCTCGTTTTGTATGGCCATGGTTAAACAATGACCTAGAAAATGAGTCGGGTCAGCAAAAGAGTCCCGAACCCACTTTAAAATCAGAAAATCCGCTTGCTGAAAATGATCGGTCGGCTAATAATGATGCTCCAGGGTCGTGGTCCTCATCAATCAATGTTAATAGCACTAGTAGTGCTAGTAGTTATGGAAGTACTAGCAGTAGTGCAATTAATAAAGCTGATCTGGATATCGACTGCTTCGATTATGAAATCTTGTGGGAGGACTTGACAATTGGAGAGCAGATTGGACAAGGTAAGTGCATTCCATGTTTGCTGGTAGTTATGTTGCTCATGGATGCCATGATGTTGGGGGAGGCCTAGTATACTGCTGCTAATTCGTGTAATAGAGTTTGTGAAGGAACTTGATATGGACAGAAATAGTTTCTTGAGTTTTTGATCTATTATTTTATTATGGCCTTTCATTCCCCTTAGCTTTGACTTTCCATATACCTCTCACATCTTTCTTTAACAAGTCTTTGCAGGTTCTTGTGGAACAGTATATCATGCTCTGTGGTATGGATCAGTATGTTCTTTGGCTCCTCTTTTTGGTAATTTTGTATCCATAAGAATGCATGAAGGCAATCCATCTACAAAGTATTGTGAATGAAATGGGATTTCTATCTTTCTAATATCCTCCATCCTAATAATTGTGATCTATTATTCTTGTGGCACATGTTTATAAATCTAAAACTACAAAGTTGTTCCAGCCAAGGAATGTACTTATGCATGTACATTGAGTACAATGGACTGTTTTCATGATTATTTATCTTGTTTACTTCTAAATTTCTTTAGATAAAATCAGAAAATATGTCTTGTCTTCTAATTGAAAAATGACTGTCTTATGCAGGATGTTGCTGTCAAGGTATTTTCCAGACAAGAATATTCTGATGACGTAATATTTTCTTTCAGACAGGAGGTATTTATTCTCATTAGCATATGAGTTTTGCCTGGTGTACATAATTTTATGTGCATAGGGGATCCCTATGGACACCCCTATGTACATAAAATTGTGTACACCAAGATTTATCCTTAGCATATTATTCAATTTTTCCTCTAAGCTATTAGATTTGCTCTTCTATTTGGTTTGATAAGCTTTTAAGTCATGTTGCAAAAAGCTGCACACTATGGCTTGCTTAATATACTCTTTTTGGATAAAGGGAGATCTCTTTGATTATAGTAGGTTCTAGTCGTATGATACATGTTGTCTGACAATAAATTGGTGTCATGGTAGAAATTTTGTGTTTCGTTTGATTGCATACCATGTTTTGGTAACATGTTTATTAAGGTAGATTTGACAGTATTAGACAAGATTAAGCCTATGTATGGCTTTTCTTTATAAATTGATTATAAACACTCAAGTCACTTTTTATCCATACATTTCGAAGACCTGCAAAGTAATATCCATTTATCCTCCACTTATTTCTATCCATTTATAGCTTGAACCGTTTATAAACACTTGCCAAACATGCTTTAAAAAATAAAACGAGTTGAAAATTTGTTCATTGTAGTGTCTAGTACTATTTAATACTATGTACCACCCTATACATGGCGAATGTACATTTTCTTTTGGTCTGTAATACATTTTATTGGTATTAATACCAAATAAGAAAATCACGTGGGTAGGCATGTCCTGAAGAGTTCTTTGGTTTTGAAGGTGTCACTTATGAAAAGACTTCGACATCCAAATATTCTGCTCTTCATGGGTGCAGTTACTTCACCTCAACGTCTTTGCATTGTAACAGAATTCCTTCCACGGTATATTCTCTACTTGTGCTATTCTTCCCCTTTTCCCTTACAATTTTGTCAATCTCACGTGTTCATTATGTCAACCTTGTATGTCAAGATTCAGTGTTCTTCCATTAACAATTTAGCAACGTGTCCTAATAATCTGTTTCCACCCTTTTCTTGAAACAGTGGAAGTCTGTTCCGGTTATTACAAAGAAATGCATCAAAAATAGATTGGAGACGGCGTATTAACATGGCTTTGGATATAGTAAGTACCTTAAAACCATAGATGTATTTCTGGAATGAATTTCTTGAACTCTATCCCTGCCTTATTTTTGGTAGAGATAGAGTGGACATGTTATATTCTCATGTTTCATTCAACTCTTTCTTTAGCCCTTACTTGGTTCTTTCCAGCATTTTCTGGAGATAATAAGGAATTCTAGAAAAAGAGTTTTCTTTGTTTTTATTTGGAATTGTTTATATTTTTACAGGCACGGGGGGTGAATTATCTTCATCATTTCAATCCACCTATTGTTCATCGTGACTTGAAGTCTTCAAATCTTCTTGTTGACAAGAACTGGACTGTTAAGGTGAGGTTTCTCTTGATTCATGTGCTTTTTAAACTCGTATGAGTTGAAATCTAACTTGTGGTTTCAACAGGTTGGTGACTTTGGTCTCTCGCGTCTTAAACATGAAACGTATTTGACGACAAAGACAGGGAAAGGAACGGTATGTAACGGGCACTATAAATTCTTCTTTTTGGTTATATTGCTATAAACTATTCTAAATGTCTCGCGTGCTTTATGAAAAGCTTCAAATTCATAGCTGATTGAGAACCTATTTATTTTTGGTCATGCAGCCACAGTGGATGGCTCCAGAAGTTCTTCGTAATGAACCCTCGGACGAGAAGTATGGCTAAGTGAATAGTGAGATTAAGCCCTTGTTTGGTTTAGATAAAAATCATATTTTTAATAGATGTTCATAAAAAATGATGAAATGTGATTGAAGAGTTGTGGGTCCCATGAAATGTGTAATTAAAACTATATGTTGACTTTGACTTGGATTTTAATATATTTTTATGAGTGATGCTATGTGTACAATCATTTTTTACAATATTGGTTGACAATCCTACTTGTCAACATCACATTCATCCATTTCAAAAACTGTTTTTAAAGTTAATGGACCAGATTTTGACAACATCAATGTTGTCATCCACTATTGTCAACAACAATTGTACAAGTAGATTAATTCTACTTTTATAGCTGAACCAAACAGGGGCTAAATCTGGTTTCAACTACGTTACGGATAAAGAGAGATGATCTTTTGGTTTTAAGCTTTGCTTCTTCTTTGGAATGATCAGGTCTGACGTCTACAGCTATGGAGTGATACTTTGGGAAATTGCTACCCAGAAGATTCCCTGGGATAACCTCAACTCAATGCAGGTATAACTAGTATTTCTGAAAATATATTAGAAATCTTATCAAATTGCCACTGAAGTGGGTGAACTAAGCGCATCGAGTCTGCTTGATAAGGAAGAGAAAGTAGGATCTAGGTGGGGTATTTGCAGCTCTGTACAACTAGCATGTCTTTTGTGCGAATGACCAATTTTTTTTCTGAATTCTGCAGGTGATTGGAGCTGTGGGTTTCATGAACCAATGCCTCGAGATACCAAAGGATGTCGATCCACAATGGGCTTCTATGATCGAGAGCTGCTGGCATAGGTTTGTGTCTTATTCATTATCGCTATCCAATGGATTTGTTTTTGTAGAGTCGAAGACTTTCAGTATTTGCCATATCACCTTTTTAGGATTAAACTCCTTCCAAAATGATTTATGACCTCTCAAATTTAGTGGCTTCCTTGATCCCCAAAATCAATAATTTGGATTATTAGATTTGATATAGTTCAATGAAATAATTGAGTTTTCAACACTGATAGAGATGTTTGGAGTTAAAATTCTTGGTGTCTATAGGTGGTTATGGTCATTTCCTTCAATTTCTCCTTTAGTGGTTGAAGTTCTTGACATAATGAATGTTCTTTTCTTTGCACAATTTCCTATTGCAAAGGCCAAACATTCATCTACCAATTATTTCCTCTTCATTTTGTAAACTATCTGTTTTGTTGATCTCAGCGAACCACAGAGCCGTCCAACATTCCAAGAACTAGTCGAAAGGCTTAAAGATATGCAGAGACAGTGTGCCATTCAATTCCAGGCTGGTCGTGCCATTGTTGGTGATGCCAGCCAAAAAGAACCGTAGCCATAGAAACTGTATATATTTTTGACCTCAAGTTTGTGCTTGTAACGTACAGAAGATAGACTAACATTTTCCCAAAGTTCCATGAGATGGTGGCAAGACGATGGTTTGAACTCTCAATGCAATTGATGGATTGAAGATTGTATCATATGTGAACGGTCCCACGGAGAATGTTTGTAATTAACAGACGTCTTGAAATTATTTTGGTGGTGCATCAAATTTATGAATTCTCATGTACTGTCACACTATTTATTGTCCATTCTATTGTGCTGAGTGCATACACGTTATTGATATAATTTGTGGATTTGTTATAGTTGAATGGAAAGCAGTAAAAGACAGTGACTTGGTATTCGCCTGATTCACGAGGTTTCCACGAGTTGTGTAGTTGTGAAATAACTCTGATGAGAAGAAACAAGGTGTTAAGAGACCCTCATGGCACAATCCTACACACTCACAAGATTTTATATCAAACCTGCTACCATTTCGAATCAAGATATATATGAATAGACATGAGTTCTTAGTGACTAAGGGGGTCGAAGATGAACAAAGAAGATTTTATCTTGTCAATTTCAACTTTGAAATTGATAAAATAGATCAAGATCTTAATTTCTTTTGGTTCTTTTAACTTATTTGTCAAAAAGGATTTGTGGTACATGAAAAGTGCATTATCGACCTATGTTCAAAAATAAAAATAAACATAAAATTATTTTTCGTAATATTTAATTTTACGTAAGTATGTAACATCTTGCTGAAGCAGATCCAAAATTTACTACTGGCAACATAAATCACATATCATAAAATTATTTCAAGAGTTTTAATGGCGTAAACTCTTTTTTATCTAAAGATTTTGTATACTTGATTTTTCACAAGGGGAAAATAAAAAATATACAATTTTCAGAAACTATCTACCACGCATCGGTTACCCTTTTAGAATCAAAACAATATCGGTCCAACGGGAGATATGTCGAAAAACAATTTTGCAAGGGTGCAAATCATTTAAGAAGAAAAAATTCGAATTTACAGCAAAAAAATGTTTCACTTTTGGATTGAACTTGTCAAATATTGGGGGAATTGCATGGAAGAAGATCGTTACAAGCAAAGAGAGTTTCACTCCACTTCAACGAATAACTGGTGAACGATAAGATATTTCTGCCTAAAATTTGAATTCTCGAGGCATGTATTTATTTTTTTAACCTAGTAGAGCAGGGATCTAATGGCAGCAACAGCATCACCTTTGTGTTCGCGCAATGTTCTTTCAGCCACCTTCTTGTCAAGCTGTTTACAAGATAACAGAAAGTATTTCAAAATGCTGAAATATTCATGGAAAGAAGTTGAGAATTGACAATATAGAAAAACTAACCTCGAGTTCATTTGCAATGACATCCACATCAGCTGCATTAATCTTAACAGCGGCTAATTCCTTCTCCCTGTTATAAAACATCCATGTACTTGACAGGAAAACTACCATTTTTTATTCCTCCTAATGATGAAATTAATCAAATCGTAAAAATAATAAAAATGCAACGTATTCACAAGTACCAAACATGTTCATACATTGTTTGAAACGATGATCGTAGTTATAGATAGAGCAGATGATACACAGCTCACTAGCTCAATTACTATTGATTTCAATCATGAAGAAAAAGAAACTACTTATAGATTATGAAATTTCATGGAAAAAACCCGAGAGCAGAATGCATAGGAACAAAATTTTGAACTCAAAACTTCATTATGGTTTAGGCTTCTATTTCAGACTATTAGAAATAATGGGATATACCAGAAGGGGATCCATGTTCAAGAAGAAGAGGAGGATGATCCATGTCACTGACCACAAATTAAGTATGGGATAGGGTTTCGTTGAGTTGGGCTGAGAATGTTATTTAAAACAGAATAGCATACAAAAACATCACAGTTTAAATATCTGCTGGGTAACTTTAAATTATCAAAAAGTACTCTATCACATAGTTTTGGAACTAACTTTCCTCCTCCGTAAATAAGATATGTTCCTAAATACACGAGGTACCACACCAATTCTAGATCACGGAAAATTATTTCAAGTTCTTTGAGCCATTAAAATTCATCATGCATGTTTGTGAGAAGCAAGGTTTTGCCACAGCAGCAATACCTAGATAAATAATATAATTGGCTAAAAGCCACATGAAGACATATAAATGGTTCTGAGCCACATATAGTTTAGATGTAATAAATATTTCAACATGCAAAGACATGGAAGAAAATGCTAGAGCTCAAGAATTTAACCACGAGGTTCTCTCTTAGAATTACATCTAATATACACACACTCATCATCTCCTAAAAATGTATCAAGGAAAGTCAGCTCTACTCCAAATCGTCACTCAATTAAACCATTAACTCATGTCAAGTTCTATGGTTAACTCCTTTAACTGATTGTAATACCATTTACGTTCTGGTAGTTTTTCAGCTTATTAATTTATATTGTAGATTATTCTTCTACGACTTGTATATATACAATGCACATGTATCCTTTTTATGTGTAAAAGAAGCCATTTATTCATCTTTCATATCTTTGGTATCAGAAGCTTTCAGGCAACCTAGATCTAATTATGTCATGACAATTGAAGCATATCCTTGGGAAATATCAGACCTGTCATCAGCACTCCTAAAAGCATCTCCACTAATGTAGAAGCTCGACTTCCCCAGGAAATTTACACCAATTAACTATCCATTACGACATGCACAGTTTCACTCTGTTCTCCTTGGCTACGACCTATTAGGATATCTTGATAATCAACTCCTTGCCCACACCTGACCCTCACTAGAACGGTGGGTGGTCATATCCATTTGAATTAGATAACGGAAATTGACTGCATTCTACATTTCTACTAGTGATAGATAGAACAATGAGTTCGACTAGAGCTGATTTTCCAAACATTAAAAATGGGTTCCCTTTCCCCCTTTATCTTCACTATTCCATAAACATTTCTTCATACTTCTTCAGCATATAAGCTACAATATGACATGCAATTCATTTCCAAGTCTTAGGCAAGAATAAGAGCGACTTCTTTAGCCCAAAAGGGATTTCGGAATCGAGATGCCTAAACCATAAACCGAAATATTAAATGTCTATGATCATCATTTGAAATCCTAGAAGAAAGAGTGTAAATTTCCACCAAAACAACACAAATAAAATGTCCAAAAGCCCCCAAACACAGAATTGAATGACTTCTACTATTTAAAAAAGTAAACAACACGCATTTATCTACCACCCACACATGGCATCAATCAATGACTCAACACTGCAAAAAAAATAAAATAATAATCACTAACCTCATTCTGGCAGCTTGAATGTCAGATTCTTTTGAAGCAGCAATTGAAGCCATAGCCTACATTAAAAAAATAATAATAATTAAATTAAAATAATAATAATAAATAAATAAATAAATCAAGATCACCAATTCATCCAAATTATATCCATACATAGAAAATATATATCATAAAATTGACCTCTTGGACTCAGGTCGAATCGAGCTGGCGATCCTCGACTCGATCAGTAAGCTTGTCCAGGGCTTTGCTCTGCTGCTGAAGGTCCTTGGAGTCTTCCATTCTTTCAATTCCTTCATCGCCTCCCTCCATCGATTTGCCTTTTTCCACTTTTTTTTCGCTTTCAACTTCAAGAAGTAAAATTCCATTTGTCAGGTATTTCAGTTTTCTGGATATCTGATAAGAGGGACTGAATGAGTATCGAGCCCTAAAATATTTTGTTGTGGGTTTTTTTGTATTGGGCTACAAGGTTGTTTAAAGTTGGCCTTACGCTCATTCCCCTTGGAAGAATAGACCACTCGTTCGAATTGTACGATGAGAAAAATTCATATCTAGAGTTCAAGGAAGAACACATAAATCATGCATATAAAACTCATATTTCAAAACTAACAAACATTATAATTTTTTTCAAAAATCAGGTGATAAATCAGTTTATTAAATATTTAATTATAATATAATATAATTAATCTATTTACCCACCCCACCTCCAACCCACCCAATCACCCATCATACATCAAAATTTAAATTCAAACCCTTCTCTTTCTCACCCCACCCCACCTCCAGCGATCGCTCCGATGAGTATTCCGACGATGCCAATCCGTCTCTGACAACTTCTCTGGCGACCGCTCTGACGACTATTCCGGTTACTACTCCGGCTCCGCAGATAAAAAATCTCAAAAAAATATGGTGTTCGTAGTAGTGCATTGTAGGTGATCAGATTTGTAACTGTGTTATATGTGATCATACCAGTGTTATATGTAGTCAATTCACTGACTTTGTTATCTGCGAGCAACTTTGTCTTCAGTGGCAGCAACAACATCACCTTTGTGCTCAACTTTGTTATTTGCGATCAATCTCAAGTCACAACCAACACAAAATTGGTCACAAACATTCACAACACATACTTGGTCGTATAAAGTCACCCCAAACAAATCTGCATATACCGCTGACCTGTGAATAACCGAGACCAACTTTGTCTTCGATGTGACTAACTGTGACCAAATTTGTATTCAGTGTGCCTGTCTGTGACCATGTCAGTCTTAAGTCACAACTGGTCACAATTAACACAAAATTGGTCATAAATGTCACAACAAACACATACTTGGTCACATAGGGTCACCACAAACAAATCTGTACACACCGTAGACAAGTATTGCAATCCACCACCACCATCACCTCCAATGTACCACCACTAACACCTTTAACTCAAATCGATGCTCATAAATACTACCTTCACCTCAAATCCACAACAACAATCATCACTACCATAACTTCCACTGACACCTTCAAAAAACCAACTAGACTGATTCTCTAACATCCAGTTTCAGGCTAAATAACAAATTTGATAAAACAATCACCCACCATAGTGGTGCATTGTAGGTGATCGGATTTGTAACTGTGTTATATGTGACCATACCAGTGTTATATGTGGTCAATTCACTGACTTTGTTATCTGCGAGCAATTTTGTCTTCAGTGGCAGCAACAACATCACCTTTGTGCTCAACTTTGTTATTTGCGATCAATCTCAAGTCACAACCAACACAAAATTGGTCACAAACATTCACAACACATACTTGGTCGTATAAAGTCACCCCAAACAAATCTGCATATACCGCTGACCTGTGATTAACCGGGACCAACTTTGTCTTCGATGTGACTAACTGTGACCAAATTTGTATTCAGTGTGCCTGTCTGTGACCATGTCAGTCTCAAGTCACAACTGGTCACAATTAACACAAAATTGGTCATAAATAGTCACAACAAACACATACTTGGTCACATAGGGTCACCACAAACAAATCTGTACACACCGTAGACAAGTATTGCAATCCACCACCACCATCACCTCCAATGCACCACCACTAACACCTTTAACTCAAATCGATGTTCATAAATACTACCTTTACCTCAAATCCACAACAACAATCATCACTACCATAACTTCCACTGACACCTTCAAAAAACCAACTAGACTGATTCTCTAACATCCAGTTTCAGGCTAAATAACAAATTTGATAAAACAATCACCCACCATAGTGGTGCATTGTAGGTGATCAGATTTGTAACTGTGTTATATGTGACCATTGTAGGTGAAAATTAGTCTTTAAATGTAGGTTTCTATGTAATTTTTCCAAGAGTTTAACTATGATCCATTTCAAAATTAAGAAATAAGGTTCAAAATTTCAAAAATAAAATAATATTAAATTTTGGGTAATTAGCACAAAATGTCCTTGCATTTCAATGTTATTGTGCAAAACATCCGGACCTTTCGCCCCAATTTTTGTCGTCGGCGTCAATAATTACAGTCGTGGACCACCACCATTACCTTCTATTCATCATGGTGAATAAGATGCACATATGGGTCCTCATCAATTTAGCTCGAATTGGCCGGAATTGGAGTTCAAACCATGCAAAATAAAATTGTCTCCGACAGCGAGGACAAACCTTTCGCCTCAATTTCCCGCTCCAGCGTCAACAATTACGGTCGTTCACCACCAACATTACCTTCTACTCATCATGGCGAACAAGATGCACATATGGGTCCTCACCAATTTATTTCGAATTGGTCGAAATTGGAGTTCAAACCGTGCACCTTACCTGTTCTCCAGCAGCGAAGAATGAATTTTCTGCTCCAATTTCCAGTTGATTTTTGATGTGTTTTGGTTGCTTGTTGGTATGGGATGAGGAGGTGGTGGTGGTGTAAAAATCCGATGGTTTCATTGGCGGTATGGTGGTCGAATTTGATGATTTTCGACACCGGCAAAATATGGTGTATGTGAGAAGAATTTTGTTTGATTGCTAAAGTTCAGGGGCCAATTTGTAGTAAATGAAATTAGATGAAATTTACATTTGAGGTCCTCAAGAATCTAATTCACGTGTTTTGGTCATTCAGTGATCGTTAGTGAAAGTTTAGGTAAATTTAGTAACCGTTTCTGCAAGTTTTGAAATTCAGTGACTGTTTTGTATTTTTGAGGTAAATTCAACGATCGTCTGTGAAATTAACCAATGACAAATATACCTTCTTCTTTAAATAAACAAAAATAAAGAACAAATTGCAACTATACTCACAATTTTTTTTAAAAAAAAGTACAAATAAATTTCAAATAAATAATTAAAAAAGAAAGTCATAACTCATAAATGGTAAATGAAAAACTGAATTAAAAGAACAAAAACCAGAAAGAAAGAGAGAGAGAGAGAGAGAGTCACTGAATGTGCAATAGCAACATGAGGGAGAAAGGGAGGCGACTCACCATCGCTGGCAGCATCATCAATAGCCCATGGCCAGTCTTGTGATTGTCGGGACTCGAGGAGAAGTCCATAAATTAGGCCACCAAATCAACGTAAATGTAAGATTCAACAGTGTATTCTACAACATATTGCTAACTTAAAATTTAACATTAAAACAACGAATAAATATATTATATAAACGATTTATATTATAAAATAATTTAATGGGAATGGTAAGTTGAGAAAAAGAAAAATAGACAATAGGTGAGAACGAGATAAACAACCAGAGTTGAAAAATATCCATTATGCAAATATCACCTGCTAAAAGCCTAAAACAACCGGTAACCGAACCCGTGCGAGCACTCGTTACTACTGCATGAATTAAAAATTTCTCCAAGATCTTTTATGCTTACCACCATGAAATTCATGCCTTCCAATATTTGCCACTTTACAGATGTAATCTTTCTATCTTTTCAATGATTTTAGCATAGGCAACACTTTTTAAGAACAAAAGAGAAATCAGCTCAAAATGATCTTGTAAATATTTGTTTCAAGACCCAACATTTAACTCAATACACACTCTCTAAGATACTTTAGCTACCAAACATCACAATTACAGAAGTCCACAAACTTCTCCACTATTTGAATGTCTGGTTTACATCAGAATTGCATTTGTTCGTGTAAATCTGAAAGTTATTCGCATTTGCATGTATCCTTCTTATTTCTTTTCTTCTCCAATTTATTTTTAATTTTCTCTTCCAAATGCTCTGCATCATTCCCTTTCAGTTCAGAACTCAACCCCTAGTTGTCACCAAGATCCAAGGGTTGATATAATCAATGGGTTAGGGTCGTGCCAAACTACCTAAGTAGTAAAAAAAATAAAAAGAGTGGAAAACCATTCTAAGCTTCTGATTCATGAATTGTCTCATCTGCCCATTCATCAGCCACAATCCTTATCAAAGCTAAATATCTCAAACAAAATAGGCCCCACAAACCCAACAATCAACTGGCTCACATTAAACTTGTCAACTAAACCCTGGCATTGCAATTGGATCATAATCTGAAACCTCGTCCTAATCTTAGTATAATAATCATCATAACTCAAATTCTTATGACTCGAGCCAACATCACTTGGCCCAGTAGGTCCAATCCCCTCACTATTACGATCATAATCATCAATATTCTCCTCGGTATATCATAATGATCCAAATGCTGCGACTGAGAATGGGTCTTACATGAGATATGGGTTTCGCTGCAATTGGATGTATACACCAGCGAATGGCAGAGGTATGGTTTATGTCATCTCCTTAATTTTTTTTTTTTATCGATAAATGTGTAATATAGATCAAAATCATGTACAGATACACCGGACATACCCCGGCAATCAAAGATCAAGTGAAACTTGCACTTCTTGTATGAAAAGAGAAAAACAATGTTACCCTATGGAAAGTTCACCATATTTACTCCTCTAGAAACCTAAATTCAAAACAGGAGATCTACCGACCAATGCATGAATAGGTCTTCTGTGGTAAAATAGTTGCTTACAGAATAGCTTACAAATTTGAGTAATGACAATTTCTTAATAAGACATAACATGGATTAAATTAATGTGATATCTTAACCAAACAGTCAAATCAAGAATGAAGTTGAACCGCAAAGCAAAAAAAGGCCAATAAGCAATAATGATTTCAGAGTTGTTCTCAGTGTATGTAACTCAAGCAACATGTACTGATAACACATAAGATCCATTCAATTGCATAAAGAAGAATGGCACGTCAAATTACGTGTTCTCAACAGAGTTTTGCATAATCTGTTTTCTGGCATGCACAGAATCTGGTGCACATATTGAGAAAACTATGAAACTGGATAGAGGGCATGCTAAAGAAGATCAAGTATTGGGACTAACTAAAACCTGTGTAACTAGACCAACATATGACCCATTTTCAAACCTTTTTATGTGTCTAAATACAGAAATCAAGCAATTCATCCATGTCACTTACCAAACATTAAAAGTTATATTGAGAGAGATATCACTTAATAATAGTGAAATTGAAAGATAGAATACAGTTTTGCCATCAAACTTCAGCAACAATATCAAAAGAAATTGTTTCATAACTTGTATTATTCGAATCAATCAGAAGTTTGCAATAGTCCTAGTTAATCTTAAAATAACAAAACGGCAAAGCTAATCATATACAACAAGTTCTCAAGTAAAAGGAAAGGTATACCCAACTGGGATACAAAACTGCACACACCAATTCAGCACAACAGAATGAATCCACTAGCAGTGCTCGACGGAACATGAACAATGCCATGAACAGCTCTTTTTTTTGCTGACAAACAGTACCAAGAATTATTACTTTTGCTGGTGATCAACAATCAATTTGTAAGAAAAACAACGATATGTACGTAAAAAAGAGCCCAAGAATGAAAATGGCTTCCAAAGAAAGAAAGAAATATTATTTACGCATTCGACTGTGAAAATGGCATAAAATCATCTCCAGTATTTTTCACAACCTCATCGCAACAATAGTCACAAAAGTCATTAGAATTTTGTTTCAAATGCATGGAATGATCAATTTGCTTTTCGAGCCATTTCAGCCTCCTCTCAAAACTCAAGACTCCATTATGCATCGTTCTAACATCAACCTGAGCAACCTTTGCACATGACCGGAGCAAGATATAATAATCCGCATGTACAGCATATATGTAGGCACCTTTCTTTTTCCTGACATAGTGCACATAGTCCTTATTCTTTATATTAACTCTTGGTGGAATATAACAAAATCTATTCTCTTCCATATCGGACTTCAAATCTCTTATTGCTCTATCTTTATAGGATTCCATTGAAGATCGAACTCCATGTGCTGGATCTTGATCACTGTAAGAAAATTTATCCTGAACCATGCAATCTTGCGAGTCATTATGTAGATGATGTGTTGTACTACCCTTTTGAGATGACTCGCACAATATAGGATCGTCCCAAACTCTTTTAATATCCTCATCTCTATTTACGTTAAAATCCCTTGATCTCTTGTTGGGCAAGCCACTGACTTTTATGTCGTCCGAAGTTCCAGCATCCTAATAACACCAATTTTTTTTAAAACTGCATATATAATATCATCTCTAAGCATGAAAAATTTACCTCAGACGAGAATGCAAATGTTTCAGTTATCAATGCATAAAATTTTTTTCAACTAAGAAATCATTTATGCATACATATTTCTAGAAAAAGATTGAATGTCCGAAACTTGAAAACAATAAAAAATATATGTAGATCAAAAAGAAGAAAATATTAAAATTATGTTTCCACTATTCACAAAAAGTAATAATTTCAGAGTTCTAAAACCACTACCATAGCATTAGAAAAAAACTTGACTTATGCTCAAAGTAACATCCTGAACCAAAGAGGGAGGGGGGACGAAGGGATGCTGGGGGATTAAATAATTTAGATACCTTCGAATTTTGATAGAAGTCCCATAAATCCTCTATCAACTTCTCTTCTTCGTGATCCTCAAACGATGGTTGTAATCCTGAAAAAACCACATCCTTGCAATACTGAAGATATGAAGGCAAGTCTTGGGAACACTCTGTAAAAATAGGCAAAGAAGTGAGCATAACTATCTGCCAAGTCCATATTAAAGAAACTAAAGACAAAAAAACTTTATCTAAATTATGATCCATAATCATTACCATATAAATCACCCAGCTCATTGTATTTTGCTTCAAGAATCTTTAAAAGCTCTACAACACCCAATCTAGCATCCCAAACATCTGGTTTAACGTCATCAAGCACCAAATCATTTAATAATAAGTCCTTAGTACCATCAGTTAAATCATAAGAGCATTGATGTTTGTTATCTCCATTTCTTCTGCACTGCGATAATGAAAACAAGGAACTAGACAAACTTGATTCCCATTTTCCATAACCGTTAATATCGAAAAGAATTCTTATTGCTACAATGAGTATCGACATCACACAAACTCGTGTGGGTAGCCTAAACTCGTTAGACGACAAATACAATTCGGGAGGCATAGACCATTCACAAGTGTTGCATGCCACGGACAGTATTTGGCTGGTAGAAAGAGATAGTTGCCTGCAATAACGAGAAGCTATAGCATAAAAGTTCACCGGAGGCAATTCCAATTGAATTTTGCGGGCAATATCAGCTGCCATTGATTCCAATTTCTGTGGTGAAACAACATGGATGGGTCTGAACATACGACTGACACTGATAGGACAAGCCTTGGAGTGAGATCCAAGCTGTTTCTTTATTTCAACATAGGCGGCAAAATATGGAATCTTTCCTTCAATAGCCCACTTTAAAATATCTGTGGGCAAAATTGCCTCTCTGGCCACATGACAAACTAGAAAGGAGATGGCTAAAGAATAAGATAATGGGATTGTACGGCTGAGAGATCTATACCATATCATTACTGCACGCTGGCCCAGTAGATTAACCGGTTCTGCACCAGGCTTGGAACTAAGCTCAAATTCGCCACCTTCCCCTAAAATGCAAAAGTGAATGAGGCCAAAAGACAAGCACCAGAAAAGAAGAATTGTATAACTTGGAATTATGATTTTCATTTCGAAGGGTTGATAATATGTTGACTAGAACTGTCAATATGGACATTTTTACTTAAGGATTACCCATAAGGACAGACTCATTTCTATCCATAACAAACTAATATATAAGCATTGCAGAAAATATTTCTAACTAGAGATTAACCACAGAGTATAATTGAAGCACTAACATATAAATATATTTACAAGGATCGAAGCTGCAGCTCAATTTCATTACTATTGGTGAAGGGCATATAAACGAAAAAGCAATCTCTCTCAACCAGAGTTGATCTTCAAGGCAAAATGAGATGCACTTTGAGACTTGAACAGTTCAATATTCCTTACGTTTTCATTTAAATTTCATTTAGAGTTCTTGCTTAAATTCTTAGTTAGCACCAGCTTTCATTTTAGTGGATGTAGCATCTTCACAAGGATCTCTATTCTCCTCTTGTACTTCAAGAGGCTTTATGTCCCTCTCACATGTACATTGGTTGACATAATAAATGGGTTAAGGGTTGTGCCAAACTCACCACCTGAGTAGTGAACTCCATTAAAAAAAAGTGGGAAACCATACCTTGAGTTTGAGCTTCTGATTCATGAATGGCCTTATCTGCCCATTCATCAGACATAATCCTTGTGAAAGCTAAATATCTCAACCAAATAGGCCCAACAATCCCAACAATCAAAGGGCTCACATTAAACTTCTCAACTAAAGCCTGGCATTGCAATTGGATCATAATCTGAAACCCCTTCATGTATCTCATCCTAATCTCGGTATAGTAATCATCATAACTCAAATTCTTTTGACCTGATCCAAAATCACTTGGCCCAGTAGGTCCAATCCCATCACCATCACAATCATCAATATTCTCCTCCGGGATTTCATAATGGTCCAAATGCTGAGACTGAGTGAGTCTTACCTGAGATTTGGATTCCGCTACAATTGGACGGATACGCCGGTGAATGGCAGAGTAGTTTTCAAAGAGATCTTCCTCGTCAACGCCGGTAGCAACGACATCATCAGCTTGGGACCCGCAGTGCACACAGTAAAAGTAGCCATCATCACTGTTGTTGAAACCAACAGCGCCACATACATGGCATATCCGCTCCAATCTTCCTGGCATTATATCTACACGCGGTAATTTCTAATTAGCATGTTCCATTTTTCAATCTTAACCAAATAAGCCCTAAAAATTATAAGCCTATACGCAGGAATATCAAAAAGTTCACTAAACAATTTTGTTCCCTATTTATACATGTAAGTAAGGGATAAAGAATAGATTTTTACCTTGATAAAAGCATGAAACTGAGGAAACCACATTACTTTCCATTGGTTTTTAAAGTCAGAAGCTTTTGAAGTATTGTATTTTCCCACAAAAATAAAAATAAAAAATAAAAAATCTAGAAGGGTGATTAAAAGATCAACAGGGCAAAAAGTTACCTGCGAAGGTTAGGTTTTTTGGGATGTGAGGCGCGACGGCGGTGCGGTGTGGTGTTGCGGCGGGGCTAATTCATAAGCTTCTTCAGGATTGAACTTCAGTATTGAATACCGCACGTCACCTCAAAAAACACCTTATCAAGAACAAATTACCAAACGGCCTACATAAAATCTTCATCAAGATAATAGCATCACCAACATAAAAAGCTGCAAACTTTATGGAGTAAATTATTGTGCTACACTCCGGTAAACTAATTTAAGCTCCGACAACAAAGCAGCCTCTCCACAATAAACCCATCATCACAATGTACAAATTAAATTCAACAGCCAGAAACACAACTTTTCCAAACAATACCCAAACATAGAAACACCGATCACAGAAAATACAAACAGAACAAGTAATTCACCTGTTCAGAAGTGTGAATGGGGGCAGGAAAGTGATTGGTGTGGTGTAGCAATTGGTATTCGTTGTAACACAAGATCCATCGACGGGTACGTTTTAGTATAGCCAAGTCAAAGGACTAGTTTTTCACTTTGGCAAGTAAATTGATTCACCACAATAGTCATTTAGCCCCTGTTTGATTCTCATTTTTTTTCAAAATTTATTTTTCTCTCTTTTCTTTTTAATCACATTCTTGAATAAAATAATATTACACGTAAATCCAAATTTTTTCTTAATTTTTAACCATACATTCTCCATCAATTAACTATTCAAAAATACATTTTTTCTTAAAAATGAGAAACAAACATGGCATTAATGTGTGAAAAATTATTTTACCGTTAAGCTTCTTATTATTGTTTAAAAGACAATAATACTCTTATATTGACTATAAAAAAATCACATTTACACTTCTCACGTAATTTCACTTTGTTCATCTGTTGAATCCAACACAGTTGAAAAGTGTTCTATTTTTCATCTGTTTCAAATTTGAAAATTCATAAATTTAACAATCACTCATCAAAAAATTCTGTTTCTAGAGCCATCAATTGGAATCGATAAGTATATTTTACGTATTTTTAATTTCACTTTCATTAAATCAGTAAATTGATTCGTTATTTTTACGTTGATAGATAAAATTTTATCATCTGTATCTATAATTGTTTAGGCAAACAGATGAAATAATATTATTTTACGTATTTTTAATTTCGTTATCATTAAATCGATAAATTGATTCGTTATTTTTACGTTGGTAGATAAATTTTTTAGGCAAACGGATGAAAAAATTAATTTCTCTACTATCCAGACGACACTTTTTTTTTAAGATTCTTATAATTTCTGATATTTAATTAATTGTGTTCTGGTATTTTAATTCATAATGCAGATCCATGGTATGTGTCCCAATTTGTTATTTCGGTGAATTTGAAAAGAAGAAAAGTGGCCAATGAGAATGAAAATGGACAAGTGAAGGAGATGGGGTTAATGCAATATATATAATAAAGAAAACACCGTTTACGAAAATGTATCAAAAAATACAAAGCATGCTTAACGTTGATCCTTCTCAGTACGATATGGAATTGTCATTTTTATTTCAGAAGCATTCAATCATGAGTATTTCGCCTATGAAAGTTATTTCTGAAGTGCAAATGAATCATCTAATTACATTGAACCAAGGCCGAAAGTCGACTCTTATTGGCGTAACTTTATCGAGAAAGAATGTCTTCGAGGGTGATCACGAAGTCTCCGATGGAGAGGGTTGTAATGTAAATGATTTTTGGGATACAGTTGAGATTTCTCGTGAGGATGATGTGATTATTCTCGAAACAGTTGCTACTCACCACGGTCACATGGTTACACACAGAATTCACGATGAAGTTCAAGACAACAAGTTTGGAAGGCAATTTACGAATGAGGATTTGCTTGTTCTATCTAGACAAAGACATGAGTCTGGTGGGAGTTCACATGTTGGGCCGAGTACACGCTCTTCTAATTGTTCGCTTGTAGTTTCATGAAGATGAAGATTTGTATATGGATCAACTGTTCCAATCGAAAAGAGATTTGTAGGAAGCTGTGCACAGGATTGCAATAAAACATAACTTTAAGTTCAAAGTTAAAAAATCAAACAAATCTGCGTACACAATTATTTGTGTGGACGATAATTGCAGTTGGCGTTTGAGTTCGACTAAGATGGAAACAAATGAGTGCTTTATAGTTCGCAAGTATGCGCGAGAACACACTTGCGAAGTGGGTATTCATCAGATTGATCACAGGCAAGCTAGATCATGGTTTATTGGGCGATAGATAATGCACAGGTTTGAGGACCCACAGACTATTTACAAACCTGCAGATATCGCCAACGACTTGGGTCGAAATTATGGGATTAACCTGAGCTATCAAAAGGCCTGGAAGGCTAAAGAATGTGCATTGCAGGATTTAATGAGATCGACTGAGGAGAGTTATGCCAAATTGGCCAGGTATTGCCATAATATAGGGAGAACTAATCTTGACTCAGTATTTTTTATTGAGAGCGATGACGAGAATCGTTTCAAGTACTTGTTTATGGCTCTCAGACAATGCATTAGAGAATTTCGAAATGCGATGCGACCCCTAATTTTAATTGATGGTACAACCCTGAAAGCTAGATATGAAGGGAAGTTGATTATTGCTACATGTCAAGACGCCAACATCCAAATTTATCCTCTTGCGTTCGGCATAGTCGATGGAGAAAATGATGTAGCGATGCGTTGGTTCTTCACGAAACTGAGAGAAGTTATTGGGGACGTCAAGAGCTTTGCATTTGCGACTGATCGGGGACAGTCAATAATAAATGGTATAATTGAAGTTTTTTCGAACGTACATCATGATTATTACATGTACCATATACAGGGTAATCTGAAGACTAAGTATCGGGGTAGTATCATCGTTACATTATTCAGGAAAGCTACAGAAGCATACAGTTTTGAAGAGTTTGATAAGTTTATGGTCGAAATAGAACATAAATCACACGGTGCATGATAATATTTAATAGAGATAGGGGTTGAACATTGGGCACGGTCACATTTTTCAGGACGTCGATACAACATGATGACGTTGAACAATGCAGAGTCGCTCAATGCATTATTCAAGAAGAATCGAGAGTTACTAATTCTCGCAATGCTTGAGAATATTCGACAAAAGCTACAGATGTGGTTCTATGACAGACGTGAGGAATCACAGAATTGTACAAGTGCGTTGACCCCGGCTCAGGAAGAAAACTTGATGTGATCCAGGATGCCGATACAACAAGAGCAAGTCAGTGGAAGAATCCATTGATTGTTGACGATGGATCAATGACACGTTTGAGGGCAAATCGAATAAAACAAGCTATGAGATTACTTGCACAAGCAACGGTGGACGACGTCATGATCTACACGCAAAAAGAGGCAAGTTCCATGTTGGGGTCGAAGTCCGAATCAACGTGGATCAACGTGTTGGAAGCAGCCGAAGACGAAGGTGAAAGTCACTTCTATGCGGCCGCATAGAAGGAACTTGGGTGCGGCCGCATCCAATGGTCAGAGACCCCAGAAGAAGCGACCGCATGAACTATGCGGCCGCATATAATATAACTATGCGACCGCATAGTTGTTTTTTTTGGATAATTTCGGGATTTTCCATATTTTGACTAGAAGTTATTTTATTTCCATAATTTCACAAGTTTTTAGGGTTTACACGTTTTTGGGCTAGGTTTTTGGGATAAGTATAAATACTTATCATTATTGACATTATTCAGAAACACATTATTATTGAGAGAATTAATTGGCTTCAATTCCTTTGTTCTTAATTGGGCAAACTCTGAACTTATCAAGAATCGATCTTGTGGCGTTCAATCCATTGGGTGAAGTTCTTAATATTGAATTCAAAAAGGGTCAGCGTTTCTTTCGGATCGTTGGTTGTTTTCGATTCATAATTTGAATCAAAATCTACAAACTAATGTTTAATTGGGTTTTCTTGCGTTCTTCAACAAACGACGTGGGTTTGGTAGTTCTAAACTATCCGGATTCTCATCATTTGGTATCAGAGCACAGGCTCTAACGAATCAAGGTTATATTCTTTCTAATTTTTGTTTGAGCCTTGTTTTCATTAAATTCAGCGTTCGTCGTGTTCTTGCGTCCAGTAAAATTAAGGAGTCTTTGATTCGTTTTTTCTTCTGCCAAAATTTCAAAAGTTGTTTTTGGGTTGAATTTTCATCCAAAACAGTTTTCGTTTGTTTTGCCGGACTCGTAGTTGAATTCTCGAGCTAAAAAAAAAAAAAAAAAAAATTCCGTACTGTTCACGTCAAATATTTAAAAAAAAAAAAAATTTATTGTTAACTCAAAACAATTCCCGGCAAATTCCTTGTTTCTTGTATCAAAATTCAAGAACCACTTTCTTGAATTTAAAAACCCTTTTCACATAGCAATTCAATTCTTGTGTCTTGAATCCTTCAAACTTCAAAAAGGATTCACTCAATTTTCGGTTGAATTATACTAGATTAATTCCTTGATTGAGTTCTATTTTGCCCTTTGAAGCACTTGGGTGGAAGTTTTGAGTGGAAAAAGGTAGAGTGGTGAGATTAATCGAGGGAAAAAACCTAAATTGAGTGATACACGAGAGATAAATTTGTGAGGCACAAAATTAGATTTTTTTTTAGGATGTCTGACAAGGAAGCAGCAACGCCAGCACGAAACAACAACAATCAAGTCAACATGTCTGAGGAGATGATTCGTAGGTTTGAACGTTTGTTTGAGGATGTACGGGATAGGTTGGATAGACAAGATACATAACTTGCTGATTTACGTAGGGGAGTTCCAAATGCGAGGAGGCAGGGTCGACGAGAACATAGGCAGGAGATTAGGGAAGAAATGGAATATGAGAGTGAGGTGGATGAGGAGGCGATTATGGATGCTGAAATTAGTAGGTTGAGGAATAGAGGAGCTAGGCTTGACAGAAGGGGTAGAAACTTGGTTGGAGATGGGTTAGATGGTGACATGGGCAACATCAAAATGTCCATTCCACCATTTAAGGGAAGGAGTGATCCGGAAGCTTATTTGGAGTGGGAGAAAAAGGTTGAGATGATCTTTGATTGTCAAAACTATTCGGAGGCGAAGAAGGTGAAAATAACAGTTCTTGAATTTACTGACTATGCTATCAATTGGTGGGATCAAGTGGTGACATCTAGAAGGAGAAATAGGGAGCGACCAATTGGAACATGGGAAGATTTGAAGGCCATCATGAGGAAACAGTTTGTGCCTAGTCATTATTATCGAGAGCTTTATCAAAAACTACAAAGCCTCTACCAAGGGTCGAAGAGTGTGGAGGATTATCATAAGGAGATGGAGTTGTTGATGATTAGGGCGGACGTACATGAGGATAGGGAGGCCACTATGGCCCGATTTTTGAATGGTTTAAACAGGGAGATAACTAATGTGGTTGAGCTACAACATTATGTGGAATTGGAGGACATGTTATACATGGCTATGAAGGTAGAGAGACAATTGAAGAGGAAGGGGACAGCAAGGTATTCATCGGGTACTTCGGGTTCTAACACTACTTTGAAACCGAGGTGGGATGACAACAAAGTGGATGGGCTGCTGCTCCTAAGGTTAAAACGGAGTTGCCACGGGGGAAAGAAGAAAGTGCTAGCAAGAAGGTGGAGTCACAACCATCTAGGAACCGAGACATCAAATGTTTTAGGTGTTTGGGAACTGGACACATTGCTTCTCAGTGTCCAAACAAAAGAACCATGATTTTGCGAGATAGTGGGGAAGTGGAGAGTGCAAGCGAAAGTGATTATGAAGGCATGCCAGAATTGGAAGACATTAGCGATGAAGGCCAAGTGGAATATGCTGTGGGCGAGTTGTTAGTCACGAGACGAGCTCTCAACACTCAAATCAAGGCTGATGCCTTGGAATTGCAAAGAGAAAATATTTTTCATACGCGGTGTCACGTCAATAATACGGTATGTAGCTTAATCATTGACGGGGGAAGTTGTACTAATGTAGCTAGCACCAGTTTGGTTGAAAAATTAGGATTAATAATGCTTAGACACCCTAAACCCTATAAATTGCAATGGTTAAATGAATGTGGGAAATTAAAGTGAATAAGAGGGTGATGTTAATTTTTTCAATTGGGAGTTATAATGATGAAGTGATGTGTGATGTAGTACCCATGCATGCGGGTCATATTTTATTGGGAAGGCCATGGCAATATGATAGGAAGGTAATACATGATGTGTATAAAAATAGGTACAGCTTGATCAAGGGGGGAAAACCTATTACATTAGCACCATTGACACCTGCACAGGTGTATGAGGATCAGCTTAAATTGAAAACTGAGGAGGAGAAAAGAAAGAGAGTGCTAGGAGAGAAGAGAGAAAAGGTGAGACACGAGAGCATGAGAGAAAATAGTGAGGTGGCTAAAAGTGAGAAAAAAGGAGAGGGGCCACATGAGAGAAAAGAAGAGGGGTCTGAGAGGAGAGAAAAGCCAAAGGTGAATTTATTTGCGAGAGGGAGTGAATTGAAAAAGGCAATTGTGGAAAAGAAACAAGTAATCCTCTTGGTTTACAAAGAGTCGTTCCTCAACTTTGAGGAAATTAACACATCCCTCCCTAGTTTGGCTATTTCTTTATTGCAGGAATTCGACGATGTCTTTCCCGAGGATGCACCTAGTGGGTTGCCAATCATTCGAGGCATTGAGCATCAGATTGACTTTGTACCCGGTGCAGTCATTCCAAACCGACCGGCTTATCGGAGTAACCCCGAGGAAACGAAGGAGCTTCAGAGGTAAGTTGAGGAGTTGTTGAGCAAGGGACACGTGAGGGAAAGCATGAGTCCATGTGCCATGCTAGTACTACTTGTACCTAAGAAAGATGGATCTTGACGGATGTGCGTGGATTGTAGGGCCATCAATAATATAACGGTAAAGTATCGTCATCCTATTCCTAGGTTAGATGAACTATTTGGTGCATGCATATTTAGTAAGATAGATCTTAGGAGTGGTTATCATCAAATTCGCATGAGAGAAGGAGATGAGTGGAAAACTGCATTTAAAACTAAGTATGGCTTGTATGAGTGGTTAGTTATGCCGTTTGGGCTCACGAATGCACCAAGCACGTTTATGCGTTTAATGAATCATGTTTTACGTGCTTTTATTGGTAAGTTTGTTGTGGTATACTTTGATGATATCTTAATCTATAGTAAAGATCTCAATGAACATATGGAACATGTGAGATGTGTGCTTGTGGTGTTAAGAAAAGAACAACTTTATGCTAACTTAAAGAAGTGTTCATTTTGCATGGATAGAGTTGTGTTCTTAGGATTTGTTGTTAGTGCGAATGGTGTGGAAGTAGATGAAGAAAAGGTAAAAGCTATTAAGGAATGGCCAACACCTACTACTATAACTGAAGTGAGGAGTTTTCATGGGTTGGCTAGCTTTTATAGGCGGTTTGTTAGGGATTTTAGCACTATTACCGCACCACTCACGGAAATTGTTAAGAAAAGTGTTGGGTTTAAATGGGGACATGAACAAGAGCATGCATTCAATACTATTAAAGATAGGTTATGTGAAGCACCAGTTTTAGCATTACCTAACTTTGACAAAGCTTTCGAGATTGAGTGTGATGCTTCAGGTATAGGCATTGGAGCAGTCTTGATGCAGGATAAAAGGCCGATTGCATATTTCAGTGAAAAGTTTAGTGGAGCGGCGCTTAACTACCCTACATATGACAAAGAGCTCTATTCATTGGTTCGAGCATTGGAAACATGGCAGCACTATCTATGGCCAAGGGAGTTCGTGATTCACACCGATCATGAATCATTGAAGCATTTGAGAGATCAAGGTAAGTTGAACAAGAGGCATGCTCGATGGGTGGAATTCATAGAGACATTTCCCTACGTCATCCAGTACAAACAAGGTAAAGAAAATGTGGTTGCGGATGCGTTGTCTCGAAGGTATGTGCTTCTAACTTCCTTAAGCGCGAAGTTGCTTGGTTTTGAGTTTATTAAGGGCATGTATGAGAATGATTTAGATTTTTCCAGCATATATGCATCATGTGATAAGGGAGCGGTGGATAAGTTCTTTAAACATGACGAGTATTTGTTTAGGGAAAATAAATTATGTGTGCCTAATTGTTCTATGCGTGATTTGCTAGTTAAGGAAGCACATAGTGGGGGATTAATGGGACACTTTGGGGTTGCTAAGAATTTAGGGATGCTAAGTGAACATTTTTATTGGCCTAAAATGAAAGTTGATGTTGGAAAAACTTGTGAAAGATGCTTGATAAGTGTGTTTTTACACACTTATTTTACACTTTTTCTAATTTATTATTGATAAAATTGAGTTGATTTCTATGCATAATTGTGTATTTTGTACTTTTGTAGGCTAAAACCCTGAATGGAAGTGAAAACGACCGAATAGAGAAGAAAAGGGACTAAAAATGAACAAAGTTGTGAAGCTGGGGACTTAAGTGCAAAAGTCTGAAAGATGAAGGACTTGAAGTGCAATTAAGGAAGGGCTAAAATGTAATGAAAGTCAAAGTATGAGGACTTAATTGCACTAAATCAAAGTTGAAGGACTGCATTGCACTGGACCAGAAGGCTGAAGGACCTGAGCTGCAAAATCACTTTAAAACATGCGACCGCATGGATTTTAACCATGCGGCCGCACAGGTTAATCAGAGACGTCAACTTATTATCTTCATTTGTCTATGCGACCGCATAGGATTGAACTATGCGGCCGCATAGAGTTAAATTTCAATGGCGGTCTATTTTTCTTGCACGATTTTTTTGGTCAAACTTTTGTATTATTTTTGGCTTATTTTAATGTTAGATATTTTGGCTATCTCACGAAATATCCTATAATATCTAAGATATATTAGTATTCTATTATTTCCACCCTTGATATATACCACTTTGGTCCTCATTTGCAAACACATTTGCACACACTTCTCTCTCATTTTCCCTCTCTCTCTCTCTTTCATTTTAATTTAGTTTTCTTTTATTTTGTGTTTTGTAGGTTGTTTTGGAGAAGAAGTGGTAGATTAACAAAGGATTATACAAGGAAAACTTGGAGAAATTGTTGAAGAAGGCAAAATCCATTCTTAAAAAAGGGTTTTATCTTTATTTTTTGTGTTCTTCAATCATTTATCCTATGTTTGTAATGTTTGTAATAGATAATCTTTTGTTATTTTGCTAGAATGATGAACTAAACATTTATTGTTGGAATTTATGATTTCATTTAACCGTTATTTCATTAATATCAAGTCAATTATGCGCCGATGTAAGTTATCAAAATATATAGTTAGATCCGATTCTACAATTTTAGTCGATAACCTCTTTCGAGCGATATCGACCCTATTGATAAAGTTACCCACAAATCTATATGCAGATAAAACTTAACCAAAGCATTAAGTTATTGTGAGAATACTCAAAGGATCACCTAGGGGAGGTATATATTTCTATATAACCCAAAACCACCTAGGGTACTAACTATCGAGGTCTAGCAATGCAATAATCTTTCGATAATTACATAAACCACCTAACCACATCATCTATTTGGCCAAATAAATGAAGCATAATCAATAATAATAATTAATACACTACACTTTTGATAACAAAAACATCATTCAAAACATACAATGATATTAATGAATATTTGGTTAAACTAATACATAAATTCCAACAATAAATGTTTAGTTCATCATTCTAGCAAAATAACAAAAGATTATCTATTACAAACATTACAAACATAGGATAAATGATTGAAGAACACAAAAAATAAAGATAAAACCCTTTTTTAAGAATGGATTTTGCCTTCTTCAACAATTTCTCCAAGTTTTCCTTGTATAATCCTTTGTTAATCTACCACTTCTTCTCCAAAACAACCTACAAAACACAAAATAAAAGAAAACTAAATTAAAATGAAAGAGAGAGAGAGATTTTCGAGAGAGAGAGAGAGGGAAAATGAGAGAGAAGTGTGTGCAAATGTGTTTGCAAATGAGGACCAAAGTGGTATATATCAAGGGTGGAAATAATAGAATACTAATATATCTTAGATATTATAGGATATTTCGTGAGATAGCCAAAATATCTAACATTAAAATAAGCCAAAAATAATACAAAAGTTTGACCAAAAAAATCGTGCAAGAAAAATAGACCGCCATTGAAATTTAACTCTATGCGGCCGCATAGTTCAATCCTATGCGGTCGCATAGACAAATGAAGATAATAAGTTGACGTCTCTGATTAACCTGTGCGGCCGCATGGTTAAAACCCATGCGGTCGCATGTTTTAAAGTGATTTTGCAGCTCAGGTCCTTCAGCCTTCTGGTCCAGTGCAATGCAGTCCTTCAACTTTGATTTAGTGCAATTAAGTCCTCATACTTTGACTTTCATTACATTTTAGCCCTTCCTTAATTGCACTTCAAGTCCTTCATCTTTCAGACTTTTGCACTTAAGTCCCCAGCTTCACAACTTTGTTCATTTTTAGTCCCTTTTCTTCTCTATTCGGTCGTTTTCACTTCCATTCAGGGTTTTAGCCTACAAAAGTACAAAATACACAATTATGCATAGAAATCAACTCAATTTTATCAATAATAAATTAGAAAAAGTGTAAAATAAGTGTGTAAAAACACACTTACATCGGCGCATAATTGACTTGATATTAATGAAATAACGGTTAAATGAAATCATAAATTCCAACATCTTTTCAAATCAAATCTTCCTTCTTTTCCAAAGTTTTAATTAATCTTTTTAAATTGAAAATCGTGTTTTAGTAATTTATCGTTTTTAAATTCAAATTTTAATGTGTGTGTTTGTTTCGGGAATTTGAAACAATATACTCGTAATTGAAAACAACACTCCTTGAGGGATCGATATCCGGACTTTAAAGGTCCACTTTACTACTTGATCAAGGTCCGTGCGCTTGCGGCATACGATTTAAATCCGATCAATGCTTAACTTGTAAACAGACTAAGTCTAAGGTCTTACCTCATGGGTTGTATACACCTTTACCCGTTCCTAGTGAACCTTGGGTCGACATATCTATGGATTTTGTGTTAGGTTTGCCTAGGACTAAAAAAGGGCGAGATTCTATCTTTGTAGTGGTAGATAGGTTTTCTAAAATGGCACACTTCATTCCATGTCACAAAACCGATGATGCCACTAACATTGCTGATCTGTTTTTCAAAGAGGTAATGCGTTTACACGGGGTACCTAAGAGTATAGTGTCGGATAGGGACGTTAAGTTTCTTAGTCACTTTTGGCGTGTTTTGTGGGGAAAGTTGGGCACGAAACTGTTGTTTTCTACTACTTGTCATCCACAGACCGATGGGCAGACCGAAGTAGTTAATAGGACCATGATACAGTTGTTCACTGTTATTAATAAAAACTTAAAAAGTTGGGAAGAGTGTTTACCTTTCATCGAATTTGCATATAATAGAGCTGTACACTCCACTACTTCACATTCACCATTTGAGATTGTTTATGGTTTTAATCCACTAACCCCACTGGATTTAATTCCTTTACCTGTGAATGAACGAGGTAATTTAGATGGGAAAAAGAAGGCTGACTTGATAAAGGTACTCCACGAGAAGGTAAAACTGCAAATAGAAAGCAAAAACAGGCATTATGCAGCACAGGCAAACAAAGGCAGGAAAAGTGTTACGTTTGAACCCGGCGATTGGGTTTGGGTACATTTGCGAAATGAGCGATTCCCAGAGTTGAGGAAATCAAAGTTGCAACCACGGGGCGATGGACCGTTTCAAGTGGTTGAAAAGATCCATGACAATGCATATAAGCTCGATCTACCTGGTGAGTTTAAAGTTTCAGCCACATTTAATGTTTCTGATCTATCTCCGTTTGATGCAGGTTCAGATTCGAGGACGAATCGTTTTGAAGAGGGAGGGGATGATGTGATCCAAGATGCCGATACAACAAGAGCAAAGATCCAGGATGCCGATACAACAAGAGCAAGTCAGTGGAAGGATCCATTGATTGTTGACGATGGACCAATGACACGTTTGAGGGCAAATCGAATAAAACAAGCTATGGGATTACTTGCACAAGCAACGGTGGACGACGTCATGATCTACACGCAAAAAGAGGCAAGTTCCATGTTGGGGTCGAAGTCCGAATCAACGTGGATCAACGTGTTGGAAGCAGGCGAAGACGAAGGTGAAAGTCACTTCTATGCGGCCAAATAGAAGAAACTTGGGTGCGGCCGCATCCAATGGTCAGAGACCCCAGAAGAAGCGACCGCATGAACTATGCGGCCGCATATAATATAACTATGCGACCGCATAGTTGTTTTTTTTGGATAATTTCGGGATTTTCCATATTTTGACTAGAAGTTATTTTATTTCCATAATTTCGCAAGTTTTTAGGGTTTACACGTTTTTGGGCTAGGTTTTTGGGATAAGTATAAATACTTATCATTATTGACATTATTCAAAAACACATTATTATTGAGAGAATTAATTGGCTTCAATTCATTTGTTCTTAATTGGGCAAACTCTGAACTTATCAAGAATCGATCTTGTGGCGTTCAATCCATTGGGTGAAGTTCTTAATATTGAATTCAAAAAGGGTCAGCGTTTCTTTCGGATCGTTGGTTGTTTTCGATTCATATTTTGAATCAAAATCTACAAACCAAGGTTTAATTGGATTTTCTTGCGTTCTTCAACAAACGACGTGGGTTTGGTAGTTCTAAGCTATCCGGATTCTCATCAAAACTCTTTAAAACTCTAGAGGTGGCGAGAAAGCTAATTGTGGAACCGCTGGATCAATTTCGCTTCTCCATGAGATGCGGACGTAATGTTGGATACATCGTGAGTTTGAATGGTAACACATGCACATGTAGACAGTTTCAGTTTGAGAGTTTCCATGTGCTCATGCAGTCACAGTGGCTAAGCATAGAGAAATTCCACCACAGTTTATGCACTCATTATTATATGGCTAATTATTGGAGAGCAGCATATGCCGAAACTATATTTCCTTTACCAAATGAAGCCGAGTGGGAAGTTCTCGACCACATTCTTCCACTGAATAATTTGTTGCCACCCGTCGCCAGAGCACGTACTCCTGGGCGTAGACGTACGTCTAGAATACTATCTACCAGAGAATTTTTCCAACAGCGTAAGTGTGGTAGATGCGGTGCAACAGGGCATACTAGAAGATTTTGTCCAAGTCAGATTCTTCTACACAACAATGAAACGGATGTTGAATAAAATTTAATTTTTATGTACTGTTTACATATTCTGCCCGTTATTTCATATTTACTGTGTTGTACAAATAATTACATGTGACGTTCTATTGTTTTTCATATTTTCATAAATAAGTTAGAACACGAGTTACAATAAAAAAAATTATTAAATTGATAATTAAAAATATTACATAGTAGATTAAGGATCACAATGATTTTCATATATATCGCAGGCTAACTTCAACCTCCACATATCTATCCACGATTGAGTTATTGTATCAACCTGACGATCAATACTCAAAAATTCTATATACTTTATTGTGAACATACCACAATCGCTCCTGCAAGTAAATAATAATATATTAGATCGATAACATATAGCTAGAAATAAGTTTTTCAAATTACAAACTTGTAAATACTTACGACAGTCTTTGTCTCGGTGTCGTCGTGACCCTCACAATGGCTAGTCTATCATTTACTCTAATCATCGCATGTCTAGCCATCATGGGAACTATCACACACATCGGCTCCAGTATTAGCTGCAGTTGGTCTTGTGACAAACAGCTATGATCCGAATCGTACACATATATAGTCGAATCAGCAAAAATAGTCTCAACTGCAAAAACATTGTGACTTCGCAACCATGGGCACGTATATATGTGTACAATCCGTCCACGGCTTTCCATAGGTTGACTCCAGTCCAATGACCCACTCCAACATGTACTCAGGCAGCACGTATCCGTTTCCTTGTAATAGTAGCGTGTTGTGCTCAATATCAACGATACGTGCAAACCCGGAGCTGAGGATGACTCGACCAGGAAAGTCAAACGATCTCGGGCATCTCTGAGCCCGACCGCGCAACATTTCCATGGCCACGTCAAAATGCTACAGTAAAACACAAAAATAAGAGTGTGATTGTTTAATTAAATAAAACAAGAATTTACGTAACGAAATTAAATTACAATATCAAATACACTTACATCGTCTGCGAGCCAAGTTCCCGATCTTAATACATCTTTAAACCACCGGCTGGGATTCGATACCCTCCTCTCCCCGATGGTGTAGCTATCTCTAAAAAAATAACGAGAAAAAAACTGAGTTGTTACAAAAATCATAAATAATTTCATAACGACAAATAAGCGAAATCATAAAATACTTACTCGGGTTTAAGAGATTTAAACCACTCATCAGATGTTTTTTGCCTAACGGGGTCGACCTCACGAAAGAGATTGAGAAATGTCCCGTCCATGAACGTTCTTCTCTTCGCCTCGGCCGTGAAGGGCGAAACGATATACTGTGACTGCAATCTCTGCCTCTTACCTACCACCAACTCTTGCACGTAGCAGCATGCTTCTGCCCCCTCCTGACCTCCGTCATCCCCTCCGACACAAGGACTACATCCTCCATCGTGTCTGGCGTCCTCTCGCCCTCTGGCACATCCCTCTCTACCTCCATTATCTCCGGTACCCTCTCAATCTCCACCACCACCTTCGGTACCCCCACAATTGTCTCCTCCACCTCGGGTACACCCTGAACCGTCTCCGCCGTCGGATCGATCGAGGACTGTCGCTGATAAGTGTCTGCAAAAAATGCGTCGAATGCAGCCTCCGACGTCCACGTCGGATCACATACCCCATCTGATCTCCTCCCCCATCACCCCCTCCTCCCTGAAAATTGTCATGCCCTCCATCACCCCTTCTATCATGATAACCGTCGTCTCCTTAGTCGTCTGCTCCATCCCGAGAGTCGCGAGTATCCCGCAGGGCTACTATGTCGCCTCGTAATCCTTCAACCTCAGTATGAAGGGCTCCTAAACCGGCTCGTAACTCCGTACGAAGGGCTCCTAAATCGACTCGTAACTCCGCTACTTCCACTCTCATCTCCCTCATAAATGTAGTGAAATGCTGGAACAAATCATCACTGGCAGCATTGCGATTACGTGCAGGAGGAGATCTCATTGTCGGTGAAGATCTGCTCAGCGGAGGTGATCTGCTCGACGGGGATGATACCCTCAGTGGAGGTGATATCCTCAACGGAGGTGATCCCCTCGACGGAGGTGATACTGGTTGACACTCCTACAATATTAAAGTTAACAAATGAATAAAATAATTTTAAAAAATCAAAACGACAATAAGCAAAAACGATATTCAATAAACATACCCCCAATCTATCGGCAACATGCTCGGGCACATGGTCGTCTGTAGCAATTGGCACATGGTCGTCTGTAGCAGTTGCAGGCGGTTTCTTCACCTAGAGATCCTCCCAAAAAATACATATTGAACTGCTCAATCACACATTCAAACCATTTTGGTATAGTATAATCAACAAATCTACTTCTAATATCACTTTATTTCAAAAATTAAATGTATTTCATGGTTTCAAAACTTATATTCTTCAAGTTAGAAGATGGAGATGGCGTTGACGGCTTGTGAATTGGTCACTGATCGTGCTGGCGGTGGACGTCGGCGGCTGCTGGGTGATTTTTCAAAACGAGGATATAAATGGGAATGCAGATTTTTTTACATATTTAAGCATTTTTTTTTTTTTAAACTGGTGAAATGCTATTTTGGAAAATGGGCAGGATCAACCGGCTGTTGACCACTAATTCCTCTCCATGGACTCCGGTTGTAGCTGACCTCGCTGATTTGGATTTGATAAAAATGGGATTCTGATTTGGATTTGGGAATTTTGGGTAAAAGGGGATTGGATTTGGGCTTGTAAGTTGTGGGTTGCTCTTGGGTAATTGTGGGGTTGGCGTTGTTTAGGCCTGTTTGATTCACATTAGAATGAGAATGAAAAATATAGTCGTAATGAGTTCCACCTACATAACATAAATATAGTTGTAATGGGTTCCACCTACATAAGAGATGTAAAGTAAAAAATGATGGTTGAATGTGATTGATAATGATTATATTTTTTTTATTTTTATGAAAAAAATGAAAATCAAACAGGCCTTAATAAAAAATAAAAATAAAAAAATTGGGCAAAAAATGAGGCTCCTTAGATTATGGACCTCATTTGCCTCGTCACAGGACCAGGCATGCAGCAGCTACACAAAGCCTCAGGGCAGGTCCGATTGCGCAGGGGCTGAGTTCGTACTTTGCAAGACAGCCTACGGGACAGGTAGGGTTTGAGATTTGGAAATTAGAATTGGCTATTCACAGTTGATATGCACAAATTGCCTGTCCAACTGTGAACTATGTCCATAAAATCAGTGGATTGATTTGATTTGGGCCTAATTTTTTTAGAAACAAGAGGCACAAAAAAGGCCCAATTTTCAATAACCCGAGTCATCCCATTTTTTCTCCACCGAAATGCCACTTCACCCTCCCAATCTGGCTGGCTCGCGTTCCCGAAGATTACTGTAAATTCAGATGAAGCCCGAACGAGCAGCCGTGCCCCCTTGCCGGGGACTGACTTCGCCACTAATCATAGGGTGCAATTTCCTTATAATTAATTTTAAGTGATAAATAAATTCTTGCAATATTATCTAGAAAAAAAAATAAATGTAGTAGAAAATATATTATTTAAATAAATTTAAAGTGGATAGAACGATACAATATAAAATGGAAGACGTATCTCTAGAGTAGAAGAACATCATAGGCAAAAGTGCCGCTACATTGAGATGAATATAATATGAATTGATTCGAAAATATATGTCACTTAAAAAAACGACGAGACTAATATTTGCTGAATAAGCATGAAGAGTTAATAACTTTTCGTGCATGAAATTCTATTATTGTTGAGAAACGGAGTAAGAAAATAAAGTTATATAAGTGGATGTTTGCTAAATAAGCATGAAGATTTATTAACTTTAGCGGAATTATTGTCTGTTTTTAATAATGCACCAAGTTTTCTAGGGATACATTGATTTTTTTGGGTTGGATCACATTATTCTTGTCATTTATTACAATATATATTAGGGCTGTAAGCAAAAATCGTCAAATCGAAAAATCAAATCAAAATCGCATTTTGGAAATCATTGGTTTGGTGCCACGTGGACCCGTCAACGAAATGGTTTTGAACCAAACAAAAAACGGTTTGGTTTAGATTTGAGAAATTTTATTGTGGTTTAAAACCAAACCAAACCAGCGAAAAAATATTTAAAAATTAAAAAAATTTAAGAAATGAAATTTTCTAAATTGTTACTTGTAAGATTTTTATGTTGAGTTTTTTTATTTATTTTTAAATGAGGCTCATATATTCCATATGCTCTTAAACTAAAAAATCTGAAACGATTTATCAAGCAATCTCACGTTGTATTATATATAAATTACTATCACCTAAAAATTATCAACTTATACAAACTGCATAGTACTTCAACGATTAAACAAACTTCAATTAAATCAAAATCCTACATTAAATTTGACATCCTTTAAAAAATTATTGCAACTTTTGATTCTGTCGATTATCATTTGTAGAAATCTAGATGAAAATTTTGATCGGATCAAAAATTATGTAATCAAAGTGAAAACGAAATAAAAATTTCAAATTTTAGAAATGAAATTATATATCGTAAATAAATTTATTTAGGTATAGATTTACCCAATATTCTAATTTGGCTTGAGAATCAGTTAATCAAAAAATTATAAGAAGAGAGAAGAAAAGAATAAAAGAGAAGAAGGAAAGTACTTGGATCTAAAATGAAGAAGGAATCCTATTATTTTTTATAAAAGTGATTGAAAATTGAATTATATATTTTACCAAAAAAAAAAAAAAAAAAAAAATCTATGAGAACCGTCCTGTTCCCGACAGTTCCCATACTAGAACCGGAAACTGGATCGGAACCGGTTGAGTCTTAATAATTTGTCCCAAAATCAAATTATTTTTTAGAAGATCCGAAATCGAATCAATCGGTTCTAAATGATTTTGGTCCGATTCTACCGGTTCTGAAAAAAAAAATGTCACTCCTAAATTAATGACATAAATGTAGACAGACAAAAATGTACGGCGAAATCGGCTGTTTAAAATCAGACGACGGATAAAAAAAATATACGGCGAAATTGACGATGACCAAACTGTTAAGTTTGGTTTGAAAATCTGTCAGAAATCGGTAAAATCGGACCGCTTATACCCCTAATATATATATTGCACTGAATAAGATTAAATAGAAAAAAAGAGATACGTTCCATAAGAATAAATCATGAAATAGATTGTCCTTGGATATGGAGAAAAACTTTCGCTAAGAAAATAGAGAAAAAAAGTAATTCTACGTTAATTTTAAACTATATATATATATATATTATGATGAGAGAACTTACAGTCGCTACCATTTGAATGCGCACTAGGTAAATTCTCGAAATGACACAATAGCCTGTAAATTATGTCAGTCATGTTAACTGCACTAGACAAGTCCGGTGCGACGGGCTCAAACAAGAAAGTGTTGGTAAGGGGAATTGAACTCGTGACCAAAGGCTTTCGTGCTCACCTACTCCACCAATTCGACCACCCCATGATGGGTACTTTTTATATAATTTATTGATCTATATTGACGTATATTTACAAGAAATAATAAACAAAAACAAGATTATTATTATATTAAAGGTGGTTTAAAGAGGGAAAATAATAAGACTAGACAATATAATGATAAAGAGAAAATAATATCTAAGCATATCAATTCAATCGACAAAATTATGCTAAGTTGAACGTTAATGACTAACGTGGTTTAACCTACTTGTTTTTAGTGTTTGGTTCGAAACTTTAAAGCCACATTTATGATGATGTCTTCATCTCGAATTATTATTTCTCCGCATCAAAATAATATTTAGTGTGCTGGCATAGCCTTTGGTTGATGGTACCTATATAACTACCTGCGATAAAGAAATTGTATTATATTTCATATAAATTCTTCAATTGTGAAAAAAATAAAAATAAAAATAAAAAATGGATAACAGAGAATTTTCGTTCAAATATAGGTCGGCCATACTTGTGATGGTTCTCTAAGATCCCATATGACCCCCCTTAGAACTATGCTGCCACGATCACTGGCGGACCCAGGGGGGTCCCGCAGGGTCCTTTGCAACTCCAGGTTTTCATTTTTTTTTTTTTTTTTTGGAGTTAAATTACAAAGAATGTCATAGGAGGACACTCCAATTTTTAAGTTTCAGGTCAATTTTCATAGGCGGACTCTCCAATGTGAATTTAAGGATTTTAATTTATATTTTTGTTTCCTGTTATTGAACAATGTGGTACTTGTGGTTGTGGAGTTTCTTTGCCTTGTTGTTTCTGTTCTTAGAAAGGAAGCAATGGTGGTTCTTGATTTGTATTTCGATTGTTGCAGATATGGAAGTGTAAAGAGAATGACAAGCATTAGAGTAGTTTAGTGTGAGGTAAAAGTGAAGAATTTTTATTATAGACAGAATTTTTCATGTGAGACAATTGAATTTTATAGTCCTATCCTGAATTGTGCTAATTAAAATTCGTGTTAATAAGGTATTCAAAAAAAAAAAATTTCCCGAACCCCCGTACTCCCCTCCTTCACCTCTATATCTTTAATTTTAGGACCCCCCAAATCCAACGGGTTGGGTCCGCCAATGGCCACGATATTGTTCTTTGAAAGCAGATGGATCGTTTTATAAACTTGACCCGGGTGTGGCAGGGAATCGATTGAACTCGGCCGATACCATCCATCCATCCATGTGACATTGGAGAAGACATGTGCCACAAGAAAATCTTACCACAAAACATGATCACAAGCTAGCAATCAAAGTCTTTTGCCCATTCTCGTATTTCTGGTTTGCTAAACATTTACAAACAGCTCCAACAATAAATGACTTTCATTTCCATTTCAAGCCACTGCATTAAATGTTACAAATGGCTTTGTATTTTCAGAAGATCGTTAGGTCTGTGGGCAGTTGAAAATATTAATGTTTTTCCAATTGCAAACATAAACACTGCTGGACCATTTCCTATAAAATTTGAGCCGTAAATTACCGCCAACAAATTCGAGGTCCGACGACCTCCTTCATTAAACGAGATATTGTTTTTCAGCCATATAGTAAACCATGAGTTATCGTGTCTTTCAATTACTACATTTAGCTCCATTATGGACCGTGTACTTCTCTGTAGTTGCTGCTCTTTCTCCTCAGCATTCAATGAGTTTTCTTGAATACCTTATACCTAACCCATTTTTCATGCCATCTTTTAGTTTTGTGTATATATATATATATTACAGCTGATTTTACAAAGAAGCAGAAAGTGTGAACGGAGGATGATTGGCTTATTTTCGAACTATAGCTTATGAAAATCGGCTTAAATCCCGCTTCGAGAATACTTCATTTTTTTCTCCAAATATTTCATTTTTACTTGAATTTAAATCATTTTTCAGAAGGCAGAAACTACCATTGCACTCTGTTCTTGTCTGGGAATTTTCAATGGAAAATCTATCAAACAGGACAGTTTTCACTTCCATTTTATTGCAACTTTCGACGATCTTGGTATTTTTGGAGATGAGTTTGGCAGAAAATATTCCTGCAAATTTTGTTTTTGGAGATTCTTTAGTTGATGTTGGTAATAACAACTACATTGCATCTCTTTCAAAAGCCAATTATGTCCCAAATGGAATTGATTTTGGGAATCCAACAGGGCGATATACGAATGGAAGAACAATTGTCGACATTATAGGCAAGGTTTCTGCTCATTCTGTCTTATTACCAACCCGTCTAAAAGTTTAAGCTGTCAATACCTGAATGCTTCAGTTTTTCCAAATCCTTGTATGGAACTTGTATTATAATTTATATGTCCCCTTTTCATAAGCAGGGCAGCAATTAGGGTTAAAGGATTTTACTCCACCATACTTGGCACCAAACACAGCTGGAGATAAGGTTCTGCAAGGTGTCAATTATGCTTCTGGTGGAGGGGGAATTCTGAATAACACTGGAAAGATTTTTGTAAGTACCATTGTTTTTTTACTTGCTTTTTTGAATATTTCTTGGTACTTGTGTTCCCTACAAATTATTTTACTATCCACAAGAGGTTTATCTACTTTTACCAATCCCATCATCATGGTAACTTTAATAATGTTCATGAATCACTCGAGGATATGGGTGTAAAAACGGTAGGACTTGACCTACTACGCGACCTGGTAAAGTGGGCCAGGTGGCTCTTCGAGACAGTTTGTGTCAAGCCCGATTCTCGGAGCCCTTGAGCATGCCTCTATGAAAATGGAAGTCCATGAGCCTAGCACAAGCCAGCCCTCATATAGTGTGGGCCCCCACTTTTGGGCGTGTCGGGCCGGACTACATTGCCACATCAATTGGTCCATACAAGAAAAGGGGTTGTGTCCCATTTTACATCCTTGGTTGAGAGTAGATACGATCTCTAGTTGTCCCATTGTAGTATTATCGCTAAAACACGTGTATTATATCTACAGGGAGGTAGGATTAATTTGGACGCGCAGATGGACAATTTTGCAAATACAAGGCAGGACATTGTCTCCAGAATAGGTGGTCCAGCAGCAATGAAGCTGCTCGAGAATGCCTTATTTTCTGTAACAATTGGTTCAAATGATTTCATCAACAATTACCTAACACCAGTTCTTTCAAAGCTTGAACAAAAATTAGTCACTCCAGAATCTTTTGTTGGAGCCTTGATTTCAAGATTCAGAATTCAACTCACGGTAAACTTTCTGTTAAAACACCGCTGGCATGTTTGGTATGTAGATTATAATCAACAAGAATTAAGCTTCTTTTTCTTTCGTGTCAGTATGTGAAGCACACAACTTGTTACGAAATTTCATATTAATCACTGAACATCATTTTGTAGTGAACTTACAATTGGTCACAATGGGATTGATCAACATTACATTCTAATTTTTCCAGAGGCTATATAATTTGGGTGCTAGAAAAGTAATTGTGGCGAATGTGGGGCCTATTGGGTGTATCCCATATCAAAGGGAGATAAATCCATCTGCAGGGGAAAACTGTGTGGCTTTTCCCAATCAACTTGCAGAAATGTTTAACAGCCAATTGAGGGGCCTTCTGACAGAGTTGAATTCAAATCTTCAAGGATCAAAATTCATTTATGCAGATGTATACAAGATAGTAGGGGATATTATTCAGAACTACCAATCATATGGTAAGAAAAATAATTATTTTTCAATCTAATTTTTACGCGATTCTGATTAAATAAAGCGTGTCCATCTGGTCGTTTAGCAATCATCCATTTAGGAAATTTCGCACGTCAAGCGCTTACAAAATTTAAGTTCTGAGATGAAGTGATTCAAATGTTGACACAAAGTTCATATAACATGCTAATGCTCACACTTCTATGCAGGATTTGAGAATGCAAATTCTGCTTGCTGCTGCGTTGCTGGTCGATATGGGGGACTTATACCATGTGGTCCACCATCGAAAGTTTGTGCAGAAAGATCTAAATATGTTTTCTGGGATCCATACCATCCATCTGATGCTGCAAATTCCATTATAGCCAAGCATCTGTTGGATGGAGATTCAACAGTTATTTGGCCCACGAATGTAAGACAGTTAATGAAATCACAACCGCAGGATTAAAAGGCTTTTATATTGAGGCGATAGACAAAAGGCTTTAAGGATGGAACGTGCAAAGTCGATCGTGCACCAGTTGGGGAAACTTCTTTATATTGGATTGGATTTGGATACATTGTTTATTTGTTTACTTACTGAAAACTTACAGAAGAAAATTATTAAAATGTAATGAAATTTATTCCGAGCATATTATGTTTTTCATTTCTTTGTTTATTTCTACTTATTTCATAGTGGTGAAACGAATAAAGACTTCAAATATTTCCCATGATATTATACATTGTTAGTAAAAGGTGCAATGCGGGGCAAGGTAATGAGGTCAAGCCTCAAGTCTTACGAGCCTAGGTATGCGTAAAAAACTTTTAGAACACTGGCATTATATAAAGGAAGTGTAATTTGGCGTAGATCTGGATGATTGATGTAAGAAACACCAAACATATTCCAAACTTCTTGCTTCCACCCATAACGTTCATCAAAGCAAAGAGCCATCCATTTTTGTGAGAGTCTAGCGAAGGAAAGAGGTGTCAGGCAAAGAGCACTTGACCTATACCCTTTTCTTTGAGACTTGGGATGAAAATTACCTCCTAGATCAGCTCGACAGGAGGAATATTTGATTCATGGCCAGAAATAGTGACTAAGCTAAATCCCGAGAGTGAGGAGCGTGATTTTTTATTTTTTTTAGATCAAATTGGACTGAAAAAGATCCATTCCCTTGCACATCAATACGTAGGAGTTTAGCAACAATGGACCTTGACAAAGGGCGAATCCAGGGTTCGAGTTCAACTAGGGCGGACCGCGAATATTGAGCGCTTACTGTCAATGGTCAACGTCCATGATATCGGTGTTATTTATTAATATTTAATTAAATAATATTCAAAAAATCGGACGAACTAAAACTAGATACACCACTAGAACTAGGTACTACCTCTCATTTCCGATGAAAAAATCGTTCTATAATTTACAAAATGTTCTAATTTATTTTTCAATCAAACATGCAATATATATTAACAAAATATCAATATTCAGTTTACAATTAAAGTTAATTAAACAAGCATTATTATATTAACAAAGTTGAAAGTATTTAAGTACATGAATGGTATTTCAATTTCAACATCAGGGTAAATTTGTACAAAAAAATACCAAAATGTCATTCTTGTAAAGACTACCAAAAAGTGACACTTTTGTTAGTGCTAATGGGAAAAGTGTCATCCAATGTAATTTCCTCTTAATAATTTTATATGTTTGTGTGATCCTACTTTTTCGCAATTGATTTTTTGTGAACGAAAAGTGAAACCTTCTATTAATTAAATAAGTTTTGTTAAAAGATTCCTTATGAAACTAAGATCAATTTTTTTTTTTTTACAAATTCATTCGCCATTAATTGACAAAACTCTCAAATCAATTGATTAGAGAAAAAATAATAATAAAAAAGAGGGACAAATCACCGGTTAAAATGTTTCTATTTGCATTAAAACAGGTAAAATGATCATATATATTTTTTTTTTATTGAGTGTTAGAAATCAATGCTTGTTATGACAGTAAAGCTGTCAATATTCTTTTAGGTAAGGTCACAGGTTCGAATCCCCTTTGTACTTGCTTTTGGTAAAAGTTGTTGAATTACAAAAATTATATAACATATTGTCATTGCAAACCCGAAACCTTTGGTCTAATAATGGAAGACCCAACCAACTGAGCAACCATGGATATTTGTAAATAAAAGGAATTATTAGATATATAATATAAATATTTTTTCTATTCTCAACCAAAAAAAAAAAAAAAAATTTCTCGACGGATTCAGCATGCACGGTCACAGGATCTCGTCAGGTGTTGGACCCGCCCCTGACCTCCTTGACTATAAGAAGAAGCTCAACTTCAAACTTTTCAATTTTTTGAAGTTAATGCTTTGCTATTTCTCTTATATTATATGAAGTTAAGGCTTCCACCCAATGGGAAATAAAGCTTATTTGTCGCCACTTCCAAACTTAGTCTAGCCGATTTGGTTCTTAGGTTGGTTGTGTTCCTGATTAATGCCCTAAGACTTACATTCAAAAATATATGAAAGGTGGTCTTGTCCTTTCCTTTCCAACTAGTAGCTAGTAGCTTCGTCGTTGATCTCTCCTCTTCCAGACCGGTTGTGACTCGTATGGCCAGACAAGGACTATCAATGCCACTTCCAAGTTCTTACCTCATCTTCGCAAAATAGACGGGAAGGGTTATAGGTAATATCAACTTTTCTTTGGGTTATAATAAAAGAATTTGTTCAAAAAAGAAAAAGAAAGTGAGAATGGCCTGGTTTGGTGATTTAGGCGGTCTAAATGCTAAACTATTGACCCTACTTGTTTGGATGGGTGTTCATGTCTTCTACGGCATGTTATTGTTCATTTAATTTTACTTTCGCGTATTACACATATATACCTCTTCAAGGTGTTAGTTGGGTTGAACCTAAATTATTTCACACTCTTTTGATAGTTGTTCAATTGCACTCCCTTTGGAATGAGAAATTGATGGTCAATGGCCGGTTGACCCGGCCTATTTTTCACAATAGCCTTTGGCTAGATTTAAGTAAAAAAAATAAAAAAATAAAAATTCACAATGTCCATTTTACCCCATTTCGAGCGTTAGAAATTTGAAGAGCCAAGAAATTCTCTTATACTAAAAATTGATTCTTCAAGGTTTTTTCATCTCCATTCTTCAAGGTTTCTTCATCCATCTCCAACTTCAAGGTTTCTTCATTTCATCTGGTTAAATTTTAAAACTTTTTTATTGAATAAAGCGTGATTGAAAAGTGAATAAAGCTATAGGTACATGAAAGTTTTGTTAGAAAACCAAACAGGATTTTAAAATGATGACTTGGCATTAAAATTAAAAGGAAAATGAAAAAACAAAAATAAAAATAAAAAATTGCTAAACCAAAAATGACATTCCCCATTTTCCCCAAATTTACACCATTGGCGGCTAGCCACGACTCACCTTCTTCTTGCCCTAAGCTACTACAACCCCAAGCAAAATCGACAGTCACACTCATTGTCGACTAATGCCAACGAAGAGCATACATCACAAGCATCTTCTCTCTTTTTGTTTTGCCTGAATTCAAAACCCTACGAATAATATCCCACACGCTAAATCAGGTCCTCCCTTCACTGCCGCACTCACCTCCATCCCCAGTGCTGCACTCGCCTCCCTTCAAAGCCGCACTCACCTCCATCCCCTGGCGCTAACGTAAGTGTTTGTTAAATTGTTTTTTGACATGGATTTTGAGATTGGATAATAGGTTAGCCTAGCTCACTTAATTGGAATTTCTTGCACTGGTTTTTGACATAGATTATGAGGTTTTTTTCCAAGTGACATGGATTATGAGGTTGGATGATGGTTTTTGACATAGATTATGAGGCTGCGTTGGTTCTCGCATTGGTATTGGACATGGAGAATGAGCAAGGATAATTGGACATTTGTTTTGTGTTTTTCACAGGTCTACGTAATGTGGAATTGCATTCTTAATGAGAAATTATCACTATCTATAGAGTGATGTTCATATGCAATAGTGGTATGCAGTAATCACCTATTCACTTTGACACTAGTAATGGCTGATGTGGGATTTGTAATTTGAATATTGATGTGGGTTTATTTGTTTTTTCAGCAGTTATCAGTTAGAATGAGAGGAAAGAATGTTGGAGTTTGTCCCTCTTGTAGAAGCAAAACTCACTACTTCGGACAATGCCCTACAAAACGTGGACACCCTTTGTGTAAACATGGATTTCAGACACTCTAGGTGTAAATAATCTAGCTCAAATTACCAAAAAACGAGACGTTGAGATATCATTGCACCTAACATTCTGCAATGAAAAAAGAATTGCGAAATGTGATGGGAAAGGAAAGGAGCCGATTTCAACGGGTGACTTGAGTTACGTTTGTAGTAGAAAGACTACTATGATATCATTTTGTATTTGCTATATGGTTCATCGTAATGTATTAACAATTTAGTCATTCTAGTCTTTAAGATTTATGGTTTATTTTGTCAACATGAATGATTGCATTGGACATATGTTTTTTATTTTCATGAATAACATTTTAACTTCCAAGCTAGTCGAGTTTTTAACAGTACAGACTTTAAGATAAAATTAAGGACACAAGGTGCTGAAACGAAATAGACAAAAGAGGGTTTAGGGACATGATGGCATATTTATTCATAGACAGCCCACTCCATACCTCTCATGCTGCAAAAATAACCAAATCACGGAAGGAATCACTTTTCTATTGTTTGTTTTTTCTATGTTCTTCGTAGGTGATTTCTAAGATATGAAGTAACATTAGCAGTCTACAAAAGCAAGAATGAAATAACAATCATGCCCAATTCAATCATTAATCGATCAACTGTCCAAGAGTACCCGTAAGGCAACAATAGAGAGCAACATAATGCATAATATTGCTATTTCAACATAAGCAATTTATTAGAAATATGAATAAATAAAATTCACCAAGTGAGTTAACTAACTACCGCATAATCCAATTTTTTGCCACCAAAAAATAACAGCAAAAAAGAAAACAAAATGCCAGCAATTTTTCTCGCAAATGCCAACGCCTTCCTCCCTTCTATTCCATCTACCTCTTCATCTTCTTCTCAACATGTAACATCACTATCTAATAGGAGACAACCGATTATATGCAAGACAGTAAATGAGGCCTCTATTTCTCCTCCAATTATCTCTAAGAGAAGGATTGCATAGCGAGAATCAAAATCCTGTGCCAAGTAACTGGCTGAGAAAATACACAAGTTGCAATACTAACAGGTTGAGAAAATATACATTTCAACCAAGTAGGAAATACTTTTGTTGTCTGTTATCTTGTTTTTGGACTTGGTTTTCAGAAGTCGGTTTGATATCGGGTTCGATTATCGAAGGTGAGCGACGGTGAACTAGCAGGATATTAGCAGGAGACGGAGCCGGTGAAGATGAGTCATGCCTGCCAATGGTCTAAATTTTGGGAAAATGGAAATATCATTTGATTTGGGTTTAGTGGTTTTATATTTTGTTATTTTCATTTTTCTTTTAATTTTAATGTTTGGTCAACATTTTTAAATTCCTATTGGTTTTTTGTCAAAACCTTCTTGTAGCTTTATTGTTGAAAAGAATAGAGAAAAAAATATAGAAGGTGTTTGAGAGTGATTTTTGGGGTAAGAATTGATTTTTGAATAGTGATATGATGGGAAACGTATGGTTGAAAAATGAGGAAAGTTATTGATGTGATGAAATGTTAACTGGGCTGCCTCTCTATTCTATTGTGGGCTCATCTTGGTTACTATGTGGGCCTTGGTGTGTTGGGCCACTGGATCACTACACTTGATCATTAACGTGTTTTGTGAAAACACGAGTTTGCCTGATTGCTGGAATTAATTGTGGACCCTACACTTGGCACTGTATTGGCCGTTTGATCCGGATCTTTGGTTGAACTATATAATGGTCCATTAGACTCTTCGAGAGACTAATTTTCATTGTATTCTCTAGGGTTCTCTCTCGCCTCCTATACTCTCTCGACTGTTTCTCTTCTGAGTGGTTTTGTGAGATTGTTTTCTGTAATCTTTGTGATTTCTTGTGTACTGAGTGTACTAAATTGTAGATGATTAACTGAGTGTTGTAATCTTCTAGTTAGAGAGGCAGAGAGAAAACCCAAACGAAGAACTGTGATGTTCGTTCGTACATTTGAATCTGTTCTTGGTGATTCTTAGTGGATTCGAGCAGATTCTACTTAGTAGATGTTCAATGTGGTGAGTAGCCCTTTGTGGGTGAACATCCGGGCCTAAGGGCGAAAAATCTTGGTGTTGTTTACTGTTTGTGTATGTTTTTGTTAAATCGTTTTTGATCTTCGATCTGGAAACCAACAAGTGGTATCAGAGCCCCCGTTTTCAAAGGGGTTAGGGTTAGGGTTTCTCAAAAATTATTTTTTCAAAACCCTAGTTTTTTAAAGATCTAACAATTTTTCAATTGGTTCTTGTTTTCTTGGAAAATAATGTGGGGTTTCTGAATGTATTGGTTGAAACCAACCTTCGATCTAATTTTTGGTTGGATCTCTGAACTTCGTGCTTCAAACTCTGTCTGAGTGATTGAGTCGAGTTGACTCACTCTGTGTTCTGATAAATCTTGTGCCTCACTGCTGAGTCGAACTGAGTTGCTGTGACTCGTAAGCTTCCTATGCGACACTCTGGTTTTCTCAACTGACTCTGGTATTCTCTAAACCTGCTATACATTCTGAGACTTTGTGTACTCAGCTCTGGTATTAAATTCTTACTCAATCTTTAGTTCGTTCTTAGTCAATTATAAACTGTTTTTTGTCTACTCTTGATTTGGTCATTAAGGTAATAGACCTACTGCTACCTACCTTTGTCCAAGATCCCCTGAGAGGGTCTGGGAATCTGAGGGGGTAGTGGACTCACGGGTCTTCACTCCTTAGGCCCTGTCACTTTGGCAAATTAAGCGATATAATTGTTCTTGTTGTTCTTGCATAATCAGTTATACATATTGATAAATACCTTGCTTGAAATTATGTCTACTACACATAAGTTTGATGTTGAGGTTTGGAGGGGGACTGGTGATTTTAGTTTGTGGCGACAGAAGATGAGGGCTTTGTTGTTACAACAGAGATGTGGTGGGGCTATTGATGGGACTTATGGTGCTGAGATTAGTGCCTATAGGAGATAAGAATTAGATGAAATAGTTTGGAGTTCTATATTCTTGCACCTGTCTGATAGTGTAATTAGAAAAATTGGTGAAACTACCACCACATTAGCACTCTGGACCAAGTTAGAATCTCTATATCTAACAAAGTCTATGCCCAACAAATGCTACCATTTGAGGCAGTACTATAATTTTAAATTTGATCATTCCTCCACTTTAGAAGAAAACATTGACAAATTCACTAGACTAATTCAAGAATTAACTAATTGTGACGAGAAGATATCTGAAGATCAACAGGTTGTTGCTCTGTTAAACGCCTTAGGTGACAAATACAGAGAACTAAGAAATGCTTTAGAATATGGGAGAACTGATCTTACTGTTGACATTATAATATCATCTCTAAGAAACAAAGAACTTGAACTGAAATCTGAGTCCAAAGATTTTAAATTTGGAGAAGGCTTAAGTGTGAGAGAAAAGACAAACCAAAACAAAAGGCAAGGTCAATGCAACTTCAATTCTCACAACAAGAGAAAACCCCAATTTACCAAATTCAGAAATCAAAATAAGAACAAAACGAAGCCTATACAGCCTCCTAGAAAATGCTATTACTGTGGTAAAACTGGACATCTAATAAAAGATTGCTTCAAGAAAGCATCTGATATGAAAGGAAAAAGAAACATGGATGGTTCTGCAGATATTGTCTACAATGATGAACATGACATCCAGGGTGTTGTACTATGTACAACAACCAGAAAAAACCTGAGTGAATGAGTTTTAGATTCTGGTTGTTCCTTTCATATGTGTCCCATTAGAGAATGGTTCACTGATTTTAATGATGTTAATGGTGGTCGAGTCCAGTTAGGAAACAATATGACCTGCCAAATAAAGGGTATTGGAAACCTTAGGCTTTTATTAGAAAATAATAGCCTTCTTGAACTCTCTCAGATCAGGTATGTGCCTGATCTTCAAAGAAACCTGATTTCTTTGGGTCAACTTGATGATGAATATGAAATCAGAATTCATAAGGGTCAAACTAAAATAATTCTTGATTCTCGAGAAATATTTTCTTCTCCTAGATCCAACGAGATCTTCACTCTGCAAGCTGAACCATTAGTTGGGAACAACTCTGCAGTTGTTAAACATCATGAAGATAAAACCTTAATGTGGCATAGGAGACTTGGCCATATTAGTGAAAAGGGTCTGATTATTCTAAATAAACTGAGAAGTTTTGGAAAAGACAATATTGTAAAATTAGAATTTTGTGAAGACTGTATTATTGGAAAACAAAATAAATTACCTTTTAAAACTGGGATTCACAAATCTAATTCTATACTTGAGTATTTACATGTTGACCTGTGGGGTCCCGCATCTGTAAACACTCTAAGTGGCTTCAGATTTTATCTCTTAATTGTAGATGATTTCTCAAGGAAAATCTGGACTTTTCTTCTAAAACTAAAATCTGAAACTTTCCAAAACTTCAAACAGTGGAAATTGATTATAGAAAATCAAACAAACATGAAAGTCAAAGCACTTAGAATAGATGATGGTTTGGAATTCTGTAATTCTGAATTTGATCTTTTTTGTAAAGAATCTGGAATTTTAAGGCACAGAACAATAACATACACTCCTCAGCAAAATGGTGTTGTAGAAAAATTGAATAGAACCTTATTAGAAAAGGTCAGATGTATGTTACTGAGTTCTGGCCTTCCAAAACTGTTTTGGGGTGAAGCCCTTAAGACTGCCACTTACCTAATAAATAGAATCTCTTCAAGTGTGGTTGATTCAAATCCCTGAACACCTATACTCTGGGAAGTCTCCTGATTATTTGAAATTAAAAGTCTTTAGCTGTGCTGCCTATTCTCACCAGAGTATAGGCAAACTTGAACCCAAATCCAAAAAATGTGTTTTTCTGGGTTATGGAGAAGAAACTAAGGGTTATAGATTGTGGGTTAAAGAAACAGGTGGGTTCAGGATAATCATTAGTAGAAATGTTATTTTTGATGAAAATAATTTCTCTTGTAAAACCTCTTCAAATCTTGATGCCCTTAAAGCTTCTACTACTAAAGAAACTGTAGTGGAAAGACCTGTTGACAATCAAACTGAACAAAATGATTTGATTGAGGTGGAGACCACTCAATCTAATACAGATCAGATTCAACATGAATCTGATGCTGAAAATCAACCTCAGGAAAATACCCTTGGCAATTATCAATTGACCAGGGATAGAGGTAGGAGAGATAGGTTCCCTTCTTCTAGAATTAACACAGATAAATTTGTTACTTTCTATACTGAACTTGAATATGTTAATTCTGAACCCACAACCTTCGAAGAAGCTGTTAACTGTAAAGAATCTAAACTTTGGCTAGATGCCATGAAAGAGGAAATGAATTCTTTAATTAAAAACAAAACATGGATTCTTGTTAAAAGGCCCAAACTTCAAAAGGTTGTCGATTGTAAATGAGTTTATAAAATTAAAGAAGGGGAACCTAATTCAGGAGGTATAAGGTACAAAGCCAGACTTGTAGCTAAAGGATTCACACAAAGGGAAGGTATAGACTATAATGAAATATTCTCACCTGTTGCAAAATACACTTCCATCAGAATCTTACTTGCTTTAACAACTCATTTCAACTGGGAATTGGACCAGCTTGATGTTAAAACTGCCTTCTTAAATGGTGATCTTGATGAAACCATATATATGAATCAACCAAAAGGTTTTGAAATTAATCCTAAATCTGATCAAGTCTGCTTATTAAAGAAATCACTCTATGGGCTAAAACAGGCACCAATGCAATGGTATAAGAAGTTCCATTCTTATGTTCAAAATTTGGGATTTCTTAAGAGTAATTTTGATCCTTGTTTCTTTTTCAAAGGTTCAGGTGGACCTGACTCTATCTATCTTTTATTATATGTCGATGATATGCTTATTGCTTGCCATGACAGTTCTGAAATAAACTCTATTAAAGAAAAAACTTAAAACTGAATTTGAAATGAAAGACTTAGGACAAGCAAAAAGGATTCTAGGCATGGAGATTAAAAGAGATAGAAAGAACTTCACTTTGCATGTAAATCAAAACTCTTATGTAACTAAAGTGCTTGAAAAGTTTGCTATGACTGAGTGTAAACCTGTGTCTTTACCTATTGCAAATCCTTTCAAACTTTCTAGTGATCAATCCCCAAAAACTGATGAAGAATATGCTAGAATGAATAATATACCTTATGCAAATGCTGTTGGCTCTATTATGTATCTTATGATATGCACAAGACCTGATCTAGCTCATGGTATAAGCACTCTTAGTAGATTTATGGCTAATCCTGGAGAAACACATTGGATAGCTATTAAATGGATGATAAGATACATAAAAGGTACAACTGGATTAGGCTTAAAATTTCAAAAGTGTAAAGAAGGTGTTGTTTTGAAAGGCTATACAGATTCTGACTTTGCAGGTGACCTAGATAAAAGAAGGTCTACTTCCTCTTATGTGTTTACCATGTGTGATGGTTGTATTAGTTGGAAGTCTCAACTGTAAAAACTGGTAGCCTTATCTTCTACAGAGGCTGAATATATTGCAGCCTGTGATGCTGTTAAAGAAGGTTTGTGGTTAAGGGGTTTGCTTAATGAAATTGATTTTATGAATGATAAAGTTAAAATCAATACTGATAACCAAAGTGCCATTCACTTAAGTAGAAATCCCGTCTATCACGATAGAACTAAACATGTTGACATTAAATTCCATTTTGTAAGGAATATGGTTGAAAAGGAAGTGATTGACTTAGTGAAAATCCCAACTGAATTCAATCCTTTAGACTTTGGTACTAAAGTGTTACCTCTAAACAAATTGAGAAACTGTCTGAAAATTCTGAATATATCATGAAGGTAATGGATGCTCTCTTTGTTTTATAATTGTTTTTCTTGAGACCTTAAAACTAATTTTTCTTTTTCTTTTACAGGTTTTTTAGAGCAAATGAAACAAGTTCTTGAATTGACTTGAATCCATTTAGGAATCCATAGAATAGAAATAGATCAGCAAGGTGGAGATCGTTAACTGGGCTGCCTCTCTATTCTATTGTGGGCTCATCTTGGTTACTATGTGGGCCTTGGTGTGTTGGGCCACTGGATCACTACACTTGATCATTAACGTGTTTTGTGAAAACACGAGTTTGCCTGATTGCTAGAATTAATTGTGGACCCTACACTTGGCACTGTATTGGCCGTTTGATCCGGATCTTTGGTTGAACTATATAATGGTCCATTAGACTCTTCGAGAGACTAATTTTCATTGTATTCTCTAGGGTTCTCTCTCGCCTCTTATACTCTCTCGACTGTTTCTCTTCTGAGTGGTTTTGTGAGATTGTTTTCTGTAATCTTCGTGATTTCTTGTGTATTGAGTGTACTAAATTGTAGATGATTAACTGAGTGTTGTAATCTTCTAGTTAGAGAGGCAGAGAGAAAACCCAAACGAAGAACTGTGATGTTCGTTCGTACATTTGAATCTGTTCTTGGTGATTCTTAGTGGATTCGAGCAGATTCTACTTAGTAGATGTTCAATGTGGTGAGTAGCCCTTTGTGGGTGAACATCCGGGCCTAAGGGCGAAAAATCTTGGTGTTGTTTACTGTTTTTGTGTATATTTTTGTTAAATCGTTTTTGATCTTCGATCTGGAAATCAACATGAAAAATATTATTTTATTAAAGAATGTTTGATTGAAAATGAGAATTAATTCTCAAAATTAATACCAAACAAGCTGGTAATAAAATTTTAATGGGAAAGGCTGAGTGATTGGAGGATTTGAAGCGACCAATTAAAAAACGTGGCCTTCTGGAATTGCGTCACAACTACTAATTTACGCATCACCGTATTGTGGGCTATGAATCTATGATGCAGCCAAGCCGTGACAATGACGAATCAACATTCTGCCTAATCAACTTGTCCCCTCCATGTCAGATAATAGAGGGTCTCAAATTTCCCTAAAGTTCAGGTTCCTAACATGCCAAATCACCTCCTCACCGTCAACGATAAGCTTGACACGCATCCCTATGGAATATATCACACTTAACTCACACTAAAAATAAAAACAAAGATCTCAAGGAAAAAAAAATTGCTTGAACAAAAAAAGTGAAAAATGGAAAATCCCTCGCTGGAAAATCTCATACTGGTGAACCGGGAACTCGACGGCGTGGCTTATATAATCATCAACCGGCCCAAGTCCCTCAACTCCTTGACCCGACCCATGATGGTTCGTATGGCAAGGGAAATCAAGAGCCTAGCTTCCGATAATTCGGTTAAAGTTATAATACTTTCCGGATCGGGTCGGTCATTTTGCTCCGGCGTGGACTTGACTGCGGCGGAGGATGTTTTTAAGGGAGATGTAAAGGATTTGGAAACTGACCCGGTTGCCCAGATGGAGCGGTGCAAAAAGCCGATAATCGGAGCCATAAACGGGTTCGCAGTCACTGCCGGGTTTGAGATTGCCTTAGCTTGCGATTTCTTGGTGGCATCAAAAGAGGTTAAATTCATGGACACTCATGCCAGGTCCCAATTATTTTCCTTCTGGAAATTATAATTATATGCTTATAATGTAGAGATTTGATCATTGACTCCTAGTTTTCTGAGTTTGTGATAAAAGGACCAAACTTTGTTAAACAAGTACTGCATTATGCATGCCAGTGTAGTAGCTGCAAAACATTAGATTCTTGGACCTTTGTTGAGTTGAATATAATTAATGAAATCAAGGACGTATTTAAGCTTGGTCATTTAACTTTTGTGAAATTTTAACTTTTGAATAAGGCTATCTAGCCCCCATAGTGTTTGACCTATGTCTAGGTAGCAACATATTAAATGATAGATTCAATTAAGATTAATGCTATCTAGCACCGGTCTAGGTGGCTACAATTTATAGATTGAATTAAATGAGTCATTTGACTTTTGATTTAAATGAATCTATCATTTAATGCGTATAATTGTCACTTAAATTGATGCTCAACACGGGTGGTGATAAATAGCCGTGACATAAGGCGCATTTTTGGACTTATCATGTGTTGCCAACGTGGGTGGCTTTTAATACCATTGGAGTTAGATAGCATTACTGTTTCACAATAAGCATCTTGTCTGGTCCCCTCCCTGCGTCCCCCAGCCCCCTGCTACTCGGGAGTCTCATGAGTAGCTACTGGAAGCTTGGGAGCCTCCCAATTAGCTTGGGGTTGTGGGAGCAGGGTACGGCAAGGGGAATGGGGGAAGCAATTGGCTAGGGAAGGGGGCGACTGGGACATAGGGTTGGGGCAGGGTTGTGAATAGGAAGATGAGAAGAAGGTGCAGATGGTGTTTTGAGAACATCTACCAGAGGGAGTGAGGGACTATTCTAGATAAAATTATTTAGGGATGCTATTTTTAATTCACTCTCCAGTGTGGTTTTTCTTATAAAAATTCTCCGTTAATACTTGAACAAATTTTAAGCCTATCTAAGTGGCTCAAGTCTACATTAGGACCCATCTCAAGGCTCAGCCTGATTTTTCGGCCCAATCACGAACGGCTGTAGTAACTATTTTACTGGGGAATTAGAAGAAAAAACTGATTGCTTGGGGATCATCACTTCATCATTTTTGTTCCTTGCATTTCAATTATTTTCTTATTTATGGACGTAGCATCTTTTCTATCTTGTGGTCTTGTTTCATATGTGACGGAATTTATAAGTTCTTCATGACATTTGAATTGATCGTGAATTCTCTAATGTTATTACAACTTCTAGTATAGGAAATGGAGTTTCTGAGTTTTTTGCAATGGCATTATTCTTTAAATTTTTTAGGTTTCATTACAATGTATTTTGGATTGAATCAACTTAACCATTGTGAAGTACCAATTTTCTCTGAACATGCCTTGTTGTGAACTTGGTTCTGGTAGGTTTGGGATATTTCCTTCTTGGGGCTTATCTCAGAAGCTTTCACGCATAATTGGGCCTAGTCGAGCTCGTGAAGTGTCTTTGAGTGCAATGCCTGTAACTGCTGAACAAGCTGAAAGGTGGGGTTTGGTGAATCACGTTGTTGAAGGAAGTGAACTCATGACGAAGGCTAGACAACTTGCAGATGCCATAATTAAGAATAATCAAGACTTGGTAGTGAGATATAAATCAGTTATTAACGACGGATTTAAACTCGACCTGGATCATGCGCTTGCTCTTGAGAAGGTACAGTGTTTCCCTTTGTGGGCTTTTCCTTTGCTAGTCTCTATATTTCAATAGAATTTTATCATTAAGTACGAATCTTAAGATCTTATGCCAAAATGAAGTTAACTCCTCTACTCTGTTAGTATAAGCTGCTCCATTCATCTTTTAGCATGTTTAATAAGGAGGATTAGATAGCACTCGGCTGTATTGTCAAAGAAAAAAAAAAGAATTAAAATTTGTTCATGATAGTCTCCATTTGTGTCCAATATTGCGTACTAAATATAATTTTATATTGACTATTATTTTGGTCCTCATACTTTCAGTCACCTTCCACTGCTTCCATTTCTTGTTTGTATCTGTTGAGAATGTCATATGCTCAGTTTCCATAGATTAAAAACATACCTTGAAAAACATAACGTGTTAAGAATTCAAAATTGCTTCACTCCACCCTGATTTGTGAGATTTGACAACTTGGGTATGTTAAAAAATAGTGTACCGATATGAAAAGAGAACCAAGAAAATCAATTTAGAGCAGTAAGAATGCTAGCTAGTTTCTCGTATTCAAAGGTTGTTAGATTCAGAACTCATTCCCCTGTTTTTACAATTCTCAGGAAAGGGCTCACGAGTATTATGATGGGATGACGAAGGAGCAATTTAAGAAAATGCAGGAATTCATATCTGGTCGGAGCTCAAAGAAACCGCCATCAAAGCTGTAAATCTACTCCTCAGATCTTCTTGTTTTGTAAAATGAATTTGATGCTTCAGTTTAAGGTGACAAAGAGGGAATAAAGATCTTGGTTATTTTAATTCTGTAATGCCTTTGCATCCTCTGAAGACGGCGTGTCTTGGATTATACAGTACTGATTTCCTTTTGGATATAAAATTGAAGGATATAGCCCCTGTTTGGCTTAACTAAAATCAAACTTCTATTAGAATTTAATAAAGATTGAAGAAATTTGTAGTTGAAAGTTGATAAAAGTTACAGATTCTATGAAACGTATGATTGGAAATGAGTTTTAAAAAATGGGAAGCTAAGCAGATGCTTGTATCTTTCATGATCGGTAAAGTGAAATCGACTCATTTTCGTCCCCATCAGGCATTGATAAGATGTCCATGTCCGGCATTCTTCCACGTCTACAAGTATATTAAGATCTAAGATGGGATGACACGAATGGTAACTTTCAAAAAAGTTAATAGTAATCTGTAATAGTGTTAACTATTCGTAATAGGATTATGATTTTTCAATAAATATTTTAGCTTTCCCTCAGCATCTGTATAAGGACTTTTATTTCATTATTATATAAGCAACACTAAGGGGGGTGTATTTAATTGAGACTTTTAGAGACTTTAGGAGACTTTAAAAGTTTAGGTGTATTTAATTGAGAATTTCAGAGAGTCTCTAAAAAATCAGGTGTATTCAATTGAGACTTCTAGAGACTTTTAAAAAGTCTCTAAAAGTCACGAGGTATTCAATTGAAACTTTTTAGAAGTCTCTACAAGTTACGAGGTATTCAATTGAGAATGAATTTTGGAAGATTTATAATTTGGTAGACTTTTGGAGACTTTTTTGTTGGAAGTATAAATAGAAAAACTCCCCCACAAATCTCACCTAGGACGAGAGATTTCTATAGCCGCCTTTGGGTTTTCTGATTCTCCTCCATCCCTCTTCTTCCCGTGGCTTTATAGGAAATCTGTGTTCTTGAACTCTGCCCCCCACCCCCCGTCGTCTCTGCTGCAAATTGCCGCTCCACCTCACGCCGTCGTCACCGGCTAGATCAAACCGTCGCCACCATTTAACTGACCGCTACTGTTCATTCGCCGACCATAACAGGGTTGAGAAAAACCCCAGTCCAGGTTCTTCAACCAAATCCCTAGATAGATCAGTGATTATAAATGCAGTGCTCGTGAAGTTTGATTTGTGGGTTCTTCCAAAATCAGTCTATATTTCTGCTTTGAGTTGTATGCATTTCCATAGAAAAAGGGGTTTGTGAAGTTTGATTTGTGGGTTATCAGATAATTGTTTTCTTCTGTACCTTTCTACTCAATTTCATCCAAGTTTTATCAATTCGATATCATCTTCATTAATTGCCTCAATTGTTTCCGATTTCGCCTAAAAATTGGACCATTTATTGCTGAAACTCTCCTGACCAGCCTCAATTGCTCTTATTTTTCTTCAAAGAGTAGCACTGTTTATTCAATTTGACTGTATATTAGGAAAATGGGGGATCGGTGTAGGTCATGTTTGATGGATTCTTTATTATATTGATCTTATGGTGTCATTTATTTCAATTGGGGTATGAATTAAGGATTTATTTTAAAATGGAATGTATATTCACAATTTGGGATTATATATATGATAGAAGTAAGTTTTATTGTATAAATTTTAGCATTTCCTTTTTACAGGCTGCACCATCCTGGCATGAATGTGTAAAAATTATGTTCACAGAATTTTTATTGCATATGATGAATTTTATACTGATTTTCACACTAGCTTGGTAATGGGGGTGTGGATTTAGTTGAATTTTGAGATAGGTATGGTAACTTTATGTTTGCATATTGTGATTTCCGTTTTGGTACTTTGGGCATTTTCTATTAATCTTGTAAAATTCTGTTCACAGAAAATCATGTTGGAAAGAGTTGGTTAATTTGTTATTTTTGATTATTTTGGCTTATGTTATTTCAAAAGGAATGGTTTAGGCTGTAGCACTAATTATTTGTTCTGTAATTACAAAAATAAAGTCTCCAAAAGTCTTAAATGTCTCTAGTGAAAGTTTCCAAAAGTCCATGGAGAACTTTTATTAAAATCTTAACAAATCCATCTAAATCACTTGAAAGTTCAAAAAGTCTCCAAAAGTCATCCATTTTAAAAAGTCTCCAAAAGTCTCTGAAAATCTCAATTGAATACACCCCCCTAATTTAAATTGGTAAAATTAACTTTTTACCACAATGTTCATTACCTATTTTTTATCCGAACATTTCGAATGACTAATATTTTAATTTAAACACTCCCAAACAAGTACTAGTTATTGAGGGAGATTAGAGTTTGTAATCTGAAATTTGTTTATTCTCTTTTATTCAGACTAAAAAACGGGGAACAAGAGGTGGGAAAGAATTTCACTTGGAGTATAGTTCTTCACACGTTAGAATTCTGAGAGAGAAAAGCATTGGAAAACAAATTAAAAGTTATATATATATATATATATATATATATATATATATATATTTAACAATTAGTTCTCAAGCAATAGCGTTTCAGAAAAAAAGTAAAAAGTGGAGCAATTCATCGAATATGGCATCAGGTACAATAATCTTCAATACAAGAGTAACATATAGATTATATGATTAGACTACACACATTCTAACGGTAACATGAATATTTTGTTCTATTAATCAGGTTCTGGTTCTGGAGAAAATCAAGCTAACAATGTCGAGTTCAAACACTTTGATGTCGTGCCAGAGGCATCAGATCATCACTACAGCAATTCTAAACAGTCGCAAAGATTTTCCAAAGTCGACAGTTTCGCTTATCGCAAAATCATGAAAGAATGGAGAAGCCTTGAGAAAGATCTTCCGGAATCCATTTATGTCGAGGTTTACGAGGCTAGGATTGATCTGCTTCGTGCTGTGATTATTGGCGCTGAAGGAACGCCTTACCACAACGGTCTCTTCTTCTTTGACATTTGCCTACCGTCTGACTATCCATTTCGACCTCCAAAGGTGTACTATCATTCACACGGCCTTGAGTTGAATCCCAATCTTTATGCTGATGGAACAGTTTGCTTGAGCCTCCTCAACACTTGGTATGGGGCTAAAACTGAGAAGTGGACTCAGAATTCTACTATTCTTCAGGTTCTGGTATCCATTCAAGGGCTCGTGCTTAACGACAGGCCCTATTTCAACGAGCCTGGCTACGAACGTGGCAAAAATCGCAATTGTCCAACATGGATAAAAAAATTTGTCACCTATAACGAGAATGTATTCATTTTGTCTTGCAAGACAATGCTCTACACAATGCAGAACCCACCGAAGAATTTTGAGATTTTCGTCGTTGAGCACTTTTGCAAGCGCAAAGATTCAATACTGTCGACCATAATGTCTTATCAAGATTTTTTCTTGCTGGTTGGTGCATCTAAGATTAAAGCTTCGATAACATTTAAGTGGAATTTGAGAATGATGCATTCGAAGCTCAAAAGGGTGTTTGACACAATTTCAAAGCCAAACATCAATAACTTAGAGAAAATAGAAAATGTTAAAAAGGAGATGAAGCTACACATGTTCCTGACTGACTCTATAGTTCTTATTTTGGTTCTCTTAGCATATGCCTTGACGTTTTTGGTTATAAGCATGCTTTCTTAGTTCCCATATAGTTTACTAACATGTCAAGGAATTTTATGTACCAAAAGGGTAACATTTTTGTTAGTGTTAGATCATTGTAATTGGTTATTTTGTGAACAAAAGGACCAACTTGAACATTTTAGAAGTTTAGAGACTTAATTGTAAAGTTTCAAAGTTGGTTGTATAGTGTAAGGTTTAGGATTCAAGTTTGGAACACGAATGAAACTCGCCACATTTTCGCTAGCTACTCGCGGGAGTCATACTTGAGCGGATGAAGCAAAACATCCAGCACTCAACCTTCGCCCACCTGTCGCTCGAGTGAGGTGGTCGCTGAGCGAATATGCTCATTGCTCGAGCGACCAATTTACGGCTAGACCTAATTCGCGATTTCGCGAGATTTTTATTGACCAAAGTTTTCATATTCGTCCAACATATAAAGGGGGCGTTGCGCATTTAGAAAATGCGTGTTGAACATTATTCATTCAAGAGAAAACAAATTATTTTCGCAAGAGCCAAACATTCAACAGTTCAATCACCCCATCTATATGCGCCCTTTCAATTGAAAATATCAAAGTCTTCAATCAATACACTGTTGCTATTCTTCACTTGGATCTGTTAGGAAGATTGTGTCTTCAACTTGGCTGGCTGCGAAGATCAAGGAAGAATCTTAAGAACGAGGAGTTCTTGGTGGATCTACATGAGACAAATTGCGTGAAGAGTCAGGAGTGGAGTTCATGTGCTCACTTCAGGATGACTGCTTTACAACAAAGAGTTAGGATTGGTGTTCGTGTGCACATTCCAAGAGAGTTGCTTCAAACTTCAGATAGGAGATCAGAAAGCTTGTGTCGTCAACTTTGCTGGTGGTCTGTAAGTTTATAATATAGTTTATAGTGAATTTTTGACTGGCAAAGCGCCCGGAGTTTTTCTCACGTTGAGTTTCTCTGTAAACAATTCTTGTGTTGTTTATTACTTTAATTATTGCTTTCATATTACTGTGATAGTTTAAGATATGATAAATTGAATTGGTTGATTGATCATTTAGAAACTAATTAAAGTGACTTGTTGCTTTGGTTAGATTAATTTCGCACATAATGTCAAACTAAAAATGGGTAATTAGTAACTGTCTAACGCTATCCCGTAACTTTCAATTTCAATACCCAAGAAACTATAGATATTTATATTAACGTAATTTTTTTTTTCCTGCTTTTTATTGGGTTGTATTCTAATTTGATTGGCTTATTTTTAACTCGAAAACGTCGTAACCTGGAAAATAACAAAGGAAGATGATATTTGTAGATCTTCAATCGGAAAGTTTCTAGTATATTGCTTTAGAACATTTAGAAGCTTTATACATCTCTTTCTATGTCGTCGTAAGTATGGAACCATTCAAGCGTTTGCTAGCGAGTCAAGTCTCTGGTATCTACATTTTATGGTGCAAGAATAAAATTTGTATGGCGTCAGTCACATCTTCAATTGAAATTTATATATAAACCCGGTTAATGATAGTTTTGTAGTGCTTATCCCGAAGGTTAAGTCTCCATGGAATATCTCAGAGTTTTGTCCTATAAGTCTCTTCAACATGATCTAAAAAATTGTCACAAAAGGCTTTGGCAAACCGAATGAAAATTGTGGTCACTGCTTACGAATTGTGATTGATGTGTATAAATCAGGTGAACCCCGCCGAGTACGTAGTATCCCGAGCACAGGGGAGGTCGAGTCATGGGCTTCCACATCGAACCTTCCCGGGTCTCTTACTCGTTGGGAAACAAGTATCGGGTTTGGAGCTCGGGTTTGATAGTCTTGGGGGTTTGCCCTTGCTCGACCTCACTTGTAACTCTACTTGATAGGATTCTACTAGTATCACGGTTTCAGTAGATCTTTAATGTTCAAGTTTTATATGACTCTTAACGCCTTCAATGACTCTTACATAGATAGTATATCAAGTGACTTAATCCTATCAGGATTCTGCCGCCAATCCCTATAAACACTTCTTTCATTCAAATGGTTTAGTTACACTTGTTAAATTATTATATTCAATATATAAATATAAATTTATATAGTACAAAATTTTAAGAAATTTTTTCAGTAATTTGCTAGTTATCAGAAAACACCTTTTGAATTTGTTCATATGTGCGTATAAAAAAAAACTTTTGCTAAAATAATTTATTTTCTTATTACAAAATTATAAGGGAAATATAAGTATTATGATATCAAAATTAGTACAAATAAATGAAAATCAATGATAAATAATTTAAAACTTCAAATCCGTCTTGAATTTTTTTCCCCCCATATTTTTTAATAGACGTTTTTTTTTTTTTTAAAGAAAATTTGTTTTTATTTTCTATTTTTGTCAAAACACTCGTATTTGGATGCAAACTGTAAGAGGTCCTTCCAATACACATTTATTAAAGGTCTGAAATTGCACTGCACGTTCTTGAAAGTTTTGGAACCTCTGATGTAAATTTTTCTTCTTTTAATTAATTAAAGGTTAAAATTGGTAAATCAGGGTCAAATTCATTCCAAAAGTTATTCTATTGCATATTTTTGAAATATTTGAGACATATCTGCTACTATTTAAATGTTTAGATCGATCTGCATTATTTTGAAAGGTTTGGAACATCTGCAACAAATTTTTAATAAGATAAATAAGTTACATAATAAATATTTTTACTTGGTCAAACATCAAAACAAATAACTTATTCTCATATATTTGATTAAAGAAGTTACTTTTCCGCCCCCCGGGCACATCCAAAGTGGCAAAGATCGTGTGTGTTGGAGGTTGTCAACCCAGCGTGAGGAGTTCGAATCCTGGAAGGAGCAGTCAAATGATGTAAAAATCTTTGGGTAGAGCAGCTTGGTGTTGTAAGACCCATGGAGGAGGGTCTCTTGAGACAACAAGTAGAAGGGCGCACGAACACTGGTTATGGAGAGCATATCCCGCGGTTTACCTCCTCGGGCTGGAGAGGGGCCAAAGGCTTGAGATCCAAGATTTAGTCTGGCGAAACTGGGATACCTGGGTATCAAAAAAAAAGAAGAAGTTACTTTTCCAAGTCTAGCCATCCATGCAGCAAATAGGTTGTTGTATCGAGAACCCATCGTCACATTCTCAATTTCTGTGGCTTTGATTTTATATTTCCTAGGATTACTAATTATTCTCTTTAATTCCAACGACCAAACAGGACATATACATTGGGAAAGGCTTTCACTTGCGATAGAGTTCCCGACAAATTAGAATAATATAGAGATAATGTATTGGACTACAACTCGTGAGTTTTAGTTTATATTGAACTTGATGTCATCAAGTAGAATCGTTTCAGAAAATAAGTAAAGAACTAAAATAAAGTTGAATAATTGTTCATCGAATATGGCATCAGGTACAAAATTTTATGTTTTCTTGATTCTCTGTGTACAAATTGTTAAGGTAATATTTGTTTATTTATGTATTTTTCTTAATTATGTGTGTATGTAACATTCTTGAATTTAGGATTAGAACACATGAAATAATAGAAGAAGGAAAATAATCTCAATCCCTTATCTTTTCTACCCCACACCCACCTCCGATCCGCCACCACACCATCAGCCAGTACCTCGCCCTTATCCTCTTCCTAATCGAGTGGAAGCTACAGTAACCCTACAAAAATGTTGAAATATGAGTTTCATGTGCATAATTAACATTAAACTCTAAACTGACGGTAAGAAACAAGTATGCACCAAACACGTTAAAGTTTGAGGTAGAAATGATATCTTATCCATGGTGTGTAGGATCAAACATGATCACCATTGATGTGACGATTTATAATTTTTGACAATTCAACGTTGAAAATTGCACATTTGATTCCCAACCTTATAAAGTGATCTTGTCAAAAATTGTAGGCCTAATTCAACGTTGAGCAAAATAACTCCTACCCTCCATCGGTAGGAGATCATTTCTGAAGGTCGAGGATCGAAAGGATCACTTTTTAAGGTTGGAAATTAAACGTGCAATTTTCACTTCTTGAGTTGTTGACCTAATTGACTATTATGGCCTAACATCCACGTCGCCCTTAAGAAAAGGGGAAAAATAAATTCCTTGACTGACAAAAAGGAGAAAATAATAACAATTTAATATTAATAAGGTAATTTTTTATATTTTTATATTGTACTAGCTTACTAGGATTAGGATTTTTGACTTTCCTCCATCAGATTAGGATTTTAGTTATGAATCTATGATACTTTTTAAGGTTTCCCAGTTGCAATGAAATTCCCCTTCACTGTATAAATAAGCTACCTAAGGGATTGTCTTGGAGTTTTCTCAATTGTTCTCCAATTCTCATTAAGATATTCTCAAGAATTATCAGAAATTTAGAAGGTTATCATTCAATAATCTGATATGGCATCAGGTACAAGAATAATTGTTCTCATGATTTTGTGTTTTTGTGTGCGTAAACATTTTTTTTATTGATTAGACTCCACATAATCGAACACTTGTATCTAATAAATATGCGTACTCTATTTCATCAGGTTCGGGACAAAAACAAGCTACCGATGTCGAGTTCAATCACTTCAATATTGTGCGCGAGGCATCAGACCATTATTATCGGAATTCGAATTGGTCGAATACATTTAGCAATGCAAATAGTTCTGTTCATCGAACCATCATGAGGGAATGGAGAAGTCTCGAAAAAAATCTCCCGGAATTGATCTATGTCCAAGTTTACGAGACTAGGATCGATCTTCTTCGTGCAGTTATTATCGGTGCTGAAGGAACGCCTTATCACAACGGTCTCTTCTTCTTCGACTTTTGTCTACCGCATGATTATCCACGACAACCTCCGAGAGTGTACTATCGTTCACACGGACTCTGTTTGAATCCAAATCTTTATGCCGACGGAAAAGTTTGCTTGAGCCTAATCAACACTTGGCCCGGGGAGAAATGGACACAAAATTCGACTATTCTTCAGGTTTTGGTCTCCATTCAAGGGCTCGTACTGAACGAGAGACCCTTTTTCAACGAGCCTATCATTGCGGTTGCCAAAAAAAGCAAGAGTTCGATATGGATCAAGCAATCCGTGGCTTATAGCAAGCATGTATTCATTTTGTCTTGCAAGACAATGCTCTGCCTAATGCGTAATCCGCCAAAGAATTTTGAGAATTTTGTGGCTCAACATTTCAGCGAGCGTGCAGATTCTATATTGGCAGCCGTCAAGGCTTACCAAGAAAATAATCTGCTGGTTGGTTCGTGTTCGATTAAACCTTCGTCCTCATTTAAGTCCAAATTGAGAAAGATCCAGTCAGAGCTCGAAAAGGCATTTGATAGAGTACCGGAGCCGAACATCAACAAGTCGGAAAAATTAGAGGACATTAAAAAGCCGAAATGTGGGCTCGTGAACAAGTTTATGATGTGTATCTGGAACAAAGATTAATCGGCGGAAAGAAAATAGTTATGTAACGTCACATGCTCGTTTTTCGTATTTATCATGTCTATCTGGATTATTATTAATGTTCAATTTATTTTTTTAATTAATATAACCATCTTTGTCGTGACTAATTGTCTTTTTTTAACGGTGGAACAAGCCCTGAACGCCCTATACGATCAATGTGCCTATAAATTGGGGGAATTATATGCTGTAAATTTTTAATCAGTGTGTACAGGTATATATGAATATGTTTATATATTTCCATGAATTCATCCCTTTCTTTTAACTCATTATTCTATGTTAAATTGAAAATCCACAAAAATTTTTACTTACAAAATGCATGGAATCCAATTTATTTTATGTGCTGGACATGAAATGATTCATTTGGGTGTATATAAATATAATTTTACATACAGAATGCGTGGAATTCAAATTAAATAATTCGTTTTCATTCAACCCATTAACCAAGGGCTCGACAATTTTTTGTATGTAATCTGACTATCTGAGTATGGAATCCAATTTCGTTCATGCGTTCAATATGTGTGTATGTGATCCATGTATATATGTATATATAGATCTGTTCACATGGGTTGTGTATATATATGTATTCCGTATGTCTGAACATATATGTGTACATGTGTGAGCTAAGCACCGATGACAATGTGCTAATAAAAGAGTTGAGCAATGCTCTCTAATCGCTTGAATGAGAAGTTGGAAAATAGAATATAATGTCCAGGGCAATAAACTAAATTTTAGGAGTGCAGGCAGAGGTTATGCATTTCAGAAAGTTACACACCTTGGGATTAATGATCATCTCCCACAATCTGTAGTTGAGCTCTAATTTCACCAGTTAAGCCATGGGTCTCCAAATTCACGACCCCAAAACCATCTCCACCAAATAAGAATGCTCTAAAGGCCAAGCAAACATAGCATAAGCCCAGTAAGATAATGAACGGTTTTCTAGGAAAATGCATGTGTGAAACTGATGAAAGAGAAACTATATTACCTTTCGAGGAGCATCCTTCAGTGTATTAAGTATATCCTCAGATCCATCCCTACCAGCTGCAACGTGAAGAAGTGTCGAATTTTTCGGCCCTACAGCATCAGGTTTCAATTAAAAATCCCATCATATTCAACCAGGGATTCATATTCCGAATTTAGTTCATCTGCTATAATCTCAGGGCCGTATCTCAACGGTAGCGCTACAAGAGACTTAGAATTTTTTTGCACTGCTCGATGGAGACCAATCTCTTGCAGTGCAAACTTCAAGAAAGAACTTCAAGAAAGGTTGCTTGCCTGGACCCACTATTCCACTGAGAAGAGCGTCCAAGAGATTATTTACAACAGCATACGAATCATGGCCAACTGAGAACTCCATGAGGTACTCGAAGTCCTAATTTCCTTGGAGCGTGAAAAATATTATCAAATGTCCCAACGAATAAATGTTGAAATCTGGTTTTAACTAATTACATTCAACTAAACTCATAAGGAAGTATGAAGACAAAAATCAGCATTGCCTCAGGCTCAACAACCAGAAATGTGACGCACAAATACTGATTAATGTCAGCTGAATAAGCAATAGAAATTGGATAGAACAAGTTAGTAGTTTGATCCAATATCATGAAGCTATAATCACCTATGCAATCGTACAGGAAGCTATAATTACCAATTAAAATAGAGCTACCACTTTGCTTTGGGAAATGATCAGTTGATAGATAAACATGAATACTTGATGTTCTGTTCACAAAACTTTGATCTTGACCACTGGTGAAGATTAATTTGTTTGCCACGTCTAAGATTTCTTAACCAATTTGGATAAACTATGACACTTACCAATATAAATCAAAATTCGAAGACATCAACTGAGTTCAGATTTTTATTGCCATTGGAAAAAGTGTTCACCAGCATTACTTTTGCACCACTCTTCATAAAAGAAACGTAAGTTGTGTCTATAACAGTGGCTTGGATGAATCTACATAATATGCATAAGAATCTATATTAACTCAATGATACTAATATCAGATTATAACAGGTAGCTTATAATTAAATACAGTTCACAATAGAGGGTATGAAGAAAATAGTAACTCACAGCTTTAATCCAGTGGTTAAAGGCTAATGTTTGTGCCCCGACATCTATAGACAAACGTTTGCCCACCTGTTCATAGATTTGATCGAACAGAAACTATCAAATGCAATCCCTTTGGACAGGAAAACTTTCCATTGAAATTACTAAATTACAATCAAGTTTTCCATTTTTAAAAGACTCACAAGAACAAATTATTTTTATACCGTTAAATCATTGAAACTGATATGATTCCACTATGATGGTGCGTTTTGTACTTCAACTTTGGATAACATACCTTCACAGAAGATTTAAAAAGGACAAACCCAACAAGAACTTAACAAACACTATCAATAGAAATAAGGTTTGACTACTTCTGGACATAACATTGATGGATGGAAACTGTATCATGATAAATAATAGAAAAATGTGCTAATACCTAATGATGACTAAACTTTATACGACTACCAAAAAATAACAGTAAAATTTTATCTAGCTTTGAGTTCAAGACTTAACACCCAAGTTTGCAAACAACAAAAGGGGATAACAGATTGCCTAAATGATGGACAATTGTTCAATAGCAAATTATAAGCAAATCCCTTAAAAAGTATAAGCAAATTAAAAAACAAAAAAATTACCAAACTGACAACACACAAGATTTGAAGCAGAAATGATGAGAAATAGACAGCACAAGAAATTATTTACAATTTGGAAAAAGAAATGAACCTAACGAGAACAAACAATTAAACTTAAACTAAAATACTATAAAATTGACATACCTTAATTATACGGAAAATTTGAAGCTGAAATAATAAGAAATCGGTACCTGAAAAAATATCATGGTGAAATATCTTCAGGCATTACACTATCTTCTGCTAAGAGTTCATTCGTCATTAATGAAAACAAAGAATAGTTTATTTTCATGGTGAAAAAATAGCAATTATGATGGTAGTCGTTAGTATTAAAATATTGTATCAGCTATTCTCTGGACAAAATGATCAATTTTAACAATTTTAGAAATTTAGGGATTAAATTGTAAAGTTTTATAGTTGGTAGGTTAGCGTAGGGTTGGTGATTTTATGTTTGGAACATAAAGGTTTCTCGCCAATTTTTCGCTAGTTGCGCGCTGGACTTGTGTTCAAGCGGATGAAACACTTAATTCATCACTTGACCTTCGTCCTATTTTTGCTCGAGCCACAGTCTCTTAGCGAAAGAGCTACTCACTCGAGCGATATATTTATATGGTCAATTGTAAGTCACGATTTTGAAGACTTTTACCCGGCCCATGACACCTGTTCTGACCTACATATAAATAGAGGTGTCATGCAAGATTTTCTCAAAGTTGTTGATTGTGCTTAAACAGTATAATACATTCAAATCTTTGTTCAAGATATCCAAAGCGAAATTAATTGGTGAATCCATCATATCAATTCTTGAGATCCAGCAACCCAGTTTTGAAAAATATCAAAGTTTTATAATCTAAAACATCTACGGCAGATAGATCGTGAATCTGGAAGTTAGATAGTGAATCTTGAAGATTGCAGGAATTACTACAGCTAGAACTACTGAAAGTTACTAGTCTGGAATCACACTGTAACCCTTATTGTCGATAGTGGAGGTAACTGGCTTGATCCCTGAATTTTTTCCTTGTTGGGTTTCTCTGTCAACATATTGTTGTTATTTATTGTTTTCCATATTATTATAACTGCGGTAATTAAACATAAGAATTGGACTTGTTTGATTAACCATTTAGAAACTAATTAAAAGTGACTTGTTGCTTTGATTAGATTTACTCCGCACATAAGGTCAAATTAAAATCGGGTATCTAGTAACAGTCTAGCGTTATCCCGTAACTTTCAAGTGGTATCAGAGCCTAATTCGTGTCTTGACTTTAATTTTGTCTAGATGAGTAGCTCATTACGCCATTGTTTGAGCCCCATTTTTGGACAAAAAAATGTATTTTTGAATAGTATTTTGTTGGAGATTGTGTGGTTAAAAGGTAAAGAAATTTTTTCGATTTACGTGTAATATTATTTTATAGAAAAATGTGTGGTTGAAAATGAATTTTTAAAAAATGAATTTTTGAAAAATGAATTTTTGAAAGAATGGGGGCCAAACATAGGCTACATGTTCCGCCATATTTTGATGGTAGTAATTATACTTATTGGAAGTGAGGATGAGAGTATTTTTAAAATCTATGGATGAGAGAGTATGGATGAGTGTTGTGAAGGGTTGGAGTCCCCCTAGTACAAAAGTAGGTGATTTGTCACTCCCACTTCGACAGAAAATTGGTCTAAAACTGACTTAGATGAATGTAACTAGAATAGCAAAGTCCTGCATGCCCTTTTTAGATCTGTTTCTCCCGATGAGTTTAGGAGAATGTCTATGTGTGAGGTAGCCAAAGAGGTTTTGGATATTCTAGAGATCATAGATAAGGGAACACATGCAGTTAAAAATTCTAAGTTACAAATGTTAACCACGAGGTTCGTGGAAATTAAAATGAGGAAAGATGAATGCTTTGATTCCTTCTATGCGAGCTTAAATGACATTGTGAACTCGAGTTTCAACATAGGTAAGAGGATCTCCAAGCCTAAGATAGTGAGAAAAATCCTTAGATCCTTACCTGAGCGTTTTAGGTCGAAAGTCACAACCATTGAGGAAATTAAGGATATTGATTCTATCAAAGTTGAGGAGTTAGTCGGATCCCTACAGACTTACGAGCTAACCATAGAAAACCCGATTAAGAAGAAGTCTATAGCTTTAAAACCTACTATGACCAACTAGAATGAGTCTTCTGATTCTGATTCTCCCAATGATGATAAGTTGATCTACCTAACTAAAAAATTTCAAACAATGTTTAGGAATAAAAACAAATCTCAGGAGAAACACAGAGGTGTCTCGTGTGAATCTAGGAGAAGATCTAAAGGTATGAGATGCCATAAGTGTCTAGGATTTGGTCATATGAGGAATGAGTGTCCTAGAAGGAAGAGATCTCAGGAGAAGGCTACGAATGCTACTCTCACTGATGACGAGTCTGACTCGGATAATCAGAGTGAGAAATCCACCCGTAAGGAGAATGAAAAAATTGTTACATTTGTTGCTAGAGTTAAGAGTAGATCTAACTAGGGAAGTAAAAAGGATGAGGATGTAGATAATTGTGAGGAATCTGGTGAAGATGATGAGAGTGAGGTAGACATTTTTGAGGCGTTCGATAAGATGTATGAGGAAAGTCTCAAGATTCTAGGTACTAACCAAGCTTTAAATAAAAAAGGTTAAGGAACTTAAACTGGAGAAAGAAAAGCTTGTAGCGTATATTCAAGAATCTACTTCCATCCTTAGTGAATTGAAAACCATGAATGACACTTTGGAATCACAGGTTAAGAATCTCACCAGTGAGTTTGAGAGGTCATCTAGGAAAGTGAGTAAGTTGACCATAGAAAGAGAAACTTTAGAGATTTAGGTTAAGAACCTTCTGAGTGATCTAGAATATTCCAAGTCTTAGTTGCTTGCCTTCTGTAGCAATTCTGAAAAGTTAGATAACATTCTAAGAATGGGCAAGTTGGCTGGTAATAAGGGAGGTCTAGGTTTTAAGGAGAACACTGCTAGCACTTCTAAGACCACATTTGTCCCTGCTACTGACCAGCCCAAATATGTGCGTAAGCCCGAGCCTAAGGATAATGAATTTGTTAGACAGAAGCCTACTAGACAGCGTAGGACCTGTTGACCTAGGAATAGACGTCAACGTCCCCATAACATTGCTCCTAGGTGTGTCCCAACCTGTTTTCACTGCGGTGAGTTATGACACATACGTCCTAGATGTCATCAAGTCCTGAACAATCATAGACACGTGAGCTTTAATAGGAATAGAAATCAGGAGTATATTGGTCAGATAGGATTCCTTACTACTCAAGTGAGTCAATTGACCAAGTTGGTGACACAATTGTTTAGGAACCGTTATCCCACTAGACAAGTTTGAATGAAGAATGGTGATCTGAATAACTTTGGTATAGATCACAGTACTCTTAAAGATAAAAGCGTTCTTATACCTACCTGGTTAGGTATGTTTGGTGCATACTTGTACTTATTATTATATGATATTGCCTTTTGTATGCATCACATGTGGTTTAATTGCTTTTTAGGATATAGTTTCAAGCATGTGCATTTTCTTTATGTTTGTTTTGGCACATGCACATTTTTTTTTGTGCTTGATTATTTTGTTTTTAATTGTGTGTGATGCATTCTTTTTTTTTTGAAAAATCAAAAACACAAAAAAAAAAAAAAAATTGATTGAAAAATTTAAAAAACAAAAATTGAAAATGGAAAGCTTATTGCTGCATGAAGTATAACATGTTTGAACGTGTACGTTGTGACCATGTTTGGGTATAATTAATGAGTTGTAATATAATTTCTATTACTTGTTTAGATTAATTTGGAGTACTTAGTATAGATGTCTTCATATACCATCTGCACTGCACATACTAATAGTAAATTGGATTTAACCACATGTGTGAGATTTGGGATGACAGTCACTTGTTGGTAAGTTGACTTTGAATATGAATTGACCATATTTAGTAGACATAAGCTTATGCTTATCCCCTAGTGTTAAAAGACTCAAATCTTAATGTTCTTTTTCGAAATTATTTGACTCGACCAATTAAGTATGAAGGGTATTTCAAAATATTGTGCCTATAATCATCTGACTTGGGTTAACAAACCTAAAGCTCGCTACAGGAGTCATATTAGTTGCTCAATGAATTAGAACCTACATTTAAGATGAAAAATTATGAGCTATTGAAAAAAAGAAAGATATATTGAGTTGGTACAAAATTGAAAATTTTGAAAAATCATATATGATCGAAGTTAGGGGGAGTAAAAATTGACATCTTTGCAAAATGAGCTTCATGTAAAAGGTCCTATTGTTCTTTAAGGTTTGACTTTCATTAGTAGGAGAATACCCTTATTGGCAGTGATATTTAGCATATCCATTCTCACAAAATTAAGGTTTGGAGTATTGTTTACCTTGAATTAGTGACACTTTATACATATGAGTCACTTATACTATTTACTTCATTCTGACTTATTCTGAGTATGTGGAGAGGCTTACTACTTATTAATTCTGCGTATGCATGTTATCAACTGCACTTTTAATCTGTTGTATATCCCTATTATATTTTATGTTTATCCCTTCGATATTTGTGACAAAAATGGAGAGATAGAATATGCTTTAGCATGCTTATTTTATGTCTTTTGGGGTTAATGAGGTGAGACATAAATACTGTTTTTATAAAAACATTGTACTTTATTGATATATCTGCATATTGCTTGTCTTTTGGGATTGTTGAGGAGAGACATAGTACTATATTTAAGACATCACTGTGCTTTGACTTGATTTGATATATTTTACATGTCTTGTGGGGTCGTCAGGGAGAGAGATAGATACTTTTACCTACTATTTTAACTTTAAGTGAGTTTACAGTAAGGGGGAGCTTGTGCACTACACTTGCATTGCATTTGTGTTGCAGTTCATGCATAATTATTTGAGTTTTGATGTTTTGTGATATTAATGTGGTTATGGTGTTTTGGTTAGCATTAATATTGCATCTCAAACTAGCATGTTTATTTGTTTGATGATGTTGGTGAGTTTCTAAGTACTTTATTGCTTATTTCTTGTATCACGTGTTTTTATACTAGGTATGTGAGTTTTTGATTTCAGGATACATGTTTAACAAAGTGAAAGCTACACTCAGTTGATTCAGTTGGACTTGATAGTTTTGATAGGTTTTATTTGTATTGTATTTGATTTTATCACAGAGTACCAAATGAAAAGTTTGTTAGTGTTAAAATATTGTATTGGCTAGTATGTGGACAAAAGGACCAACTTGAACAATTTTAGAAGTTTAGAGACTAAATTGTAAAGTTTCATAGTTGGTAAGTTATCGTAGGGTTTGGGGTTTTATGTTTGGAACACGAAGGTTTCTCATCGATTTTTCGCTAGCTGCGCGGTGGACTTGTGCTCGAGCGGATGAAGCAGTTAACACATTGCTCGACCTTCTCCCCACTGTCGCTCGAGCGGCAGTCCCTTAGCTCGAGTGAAAGAGATCCTCGCTCGAGCGACATATTTATATGGCCAATCATAAGTCGCAATTTTGAAGACTTTTACCCAGCCCATGACACCTATTCTGACTAGGGGTGGCAAAATGGCTCGGTGGCTCGGCCCGTGAAAAGCTCGAGCCGGACCCGGCTCGCGGCCCGGGATACAGAGCCAAGGCTCGGGCCGAGCCTCATTTTTGGGGCTCGGGCCGAGCCGAGCTGGGCCGACGAGCTACGCGGGTCGGCCCGTATCACGGGCTTTTTAGGTTCGCAATCAAAAAAATGTAAAAAATAGGATAATACTGAATTTTTTAAAAGAAAAAATTTTAAAAATAGAAAAATACGGGCCGGCCCGGGCTCGGGAAAAGCCGAAGCTCGGGCCGAGCCCCAAAAAATTCACCGGGCTTGGGCTCGGCTCGGCTCGGGCCACGAAAAAATCCGAGTCCTCCGAGCCCGGGCCTAAAATTTTGGTCCGCGAGCTGGACCGACCCGGCTCGCTGCCATCCCTAATTCTGATTGTGTTTAAACAGTATAACACATTTATATCTTTTTTCAAGAAATTCAATGCGAAATTAATTGGTGAATCCATCATATCAATTCTTGAGATCCAGCAACCCAGTTTTGGAAAACATCAAGGTTCCATAATCCAAAACACCTGGCGTCCTTAATCTTTTAAGGAACTGATTCTTTCGTTGGGATTTAGAAGAGGTGGAGCAAGCGCATGAAGAGCACAAGAACAGAAGGTTCTTGAAATTCTACTTTTAGAGACAATTGGCAGAAGATCAGGAGACTGGAAACGCGACAGCAGATCTTGGAAGTTGCAGGAGGTAGATCGAGAGTCATCTACGACAGATAGATCGTGAGTCTGGAAGTTAGACAGTGGAACTTGGAGATTGTAGGAATTATTACAACTAGAACTACTGAAAGTTGCTAGTCTGAAATCAGACTGTAACTCTTATTATCGATAGTAAAGGTAGCTGGCCTAGTTTCGGAGTTTTTCCTTGTTGGGTTTTTCCGTCAACATATTGTTGTTATTTATTATTTTTCATATTATTATTACTGTGGTAATTCAACATAAGAATTGGACTTATTTGATTAACCATCTAGAAATCAATTAAAAGTGACTTGTTGCTTTGATTAGATTTATTCCGCACGTAAGGTTAAATTAAAATCAAGTATCTAGTAATGGTCTAACGCAATCCCTTAACTTTCAGCAGTGAAAAATGATAAATAATATGAGCCACAACAAAATGAGTTACTATGGTTTCAAGAGTCAAGTACTTGTAAACTGTAAACATAAGTTCAAAACTTGGAGCTATAGGAAGTTTGTAGAGTTAAACTTAGCAAGAATATGTGAACCATCCAGAAAATTTTATTTTGTTTATAAATAAGTAATGTATTTCTCTTTACCTTTTTCTTCTCACCGTTATAGAATAGGCAACCTTATTGTTATTTGAAAAGGTTGAACCACAACCTTGAGAGTCCCCCATCGTCCCGCCCTTAGAGCATTGTGGAGAAAGTAAATCGCGAGATGTACCTCAACAGATCAAGGTACAAGAGCTGTAATACTGGTACTTACAAAGAATCCAATTCCAAACCTTGTAAGAGGAACCTTATTGCTATTTGGTGATCAGTGAAAATGGTTGAGGGCAAAATTTTCAAATTCACAATCAGTAAAGAAGTTCCATGAATTCAGTTATCAGATCCTACAAAATCTTTACTTAATTTATATTTATATTTATTTCAATATATGATTTATATGTCACTCAACTGTTTCCTATCACGGACAGAGACCTATAAAATAGGCAGTCTGAATGTGAACATGAAGGACAAAGAACAATATATTGTGATTGTGAAAGTCCATGTCTAATATTGACAGATAAACTCAACAACTCCACAACCCATCTATATTTATACTCCAAGCATCTCCATGGATGAGTTTCTATCATACAAACAATATAAGAATCTGCCCCAGGGCATAGTTCAGTGGTGCAAATAATAGAAGTGAGGCACATCTCTCGATTTATCTCCTCCACGATGCTCTACAAGCGGGGCGGTGGAAGACCTTCAAGGTTGGGGTTCAACCTTTTTTTAATATATAAGAATCTGCTCCAGTCCAATCAAACCATTGTAACTTCTTCTCAGGTTCTTCTACAATCTGAATCTAATTTTGAAAGCTTCACACAAATCCTATGATTGACCAAGAGGAAGTCTTACGCTAGACATTGTATACTTCCACTTAATCTTTGGGTAGAAAAATCTTATTTAATGTGTTCACTAGATAACTTTTTATAAACGAAAAAGAAAAAAAAATACTTAACCAATAAGATTACAATAATTTATGCGTGAAATTAATTTTTTTCTTCTTTTTTTCTTATTTGAGAAATCCATAAGATGGCACAATTCTCTTTCGTAAAGCTTGTAAAAAATTTGCAATGCGGTGAGCTCCATCCATTTTATCAGGCTTACAACTATGTCAGGCACATTCAGTTGAAAATGTACAGCCCAAAAACAAATAGCTCCCAAATTCTAACACTATCCCATAAACTGGAGGAAATGTAAACTTAAAACGAAAAACTGTAAATTCGACATAGCTAAGTTGCCCGGTCTGCCATTTCGGTAGCAATTTTTGTTGTCAACCGGGTTTAATATTGAGTGAAAAACTTGTTTGTAAGAAGAAAATAAATGTGTAAAAGTTTAACTCGAAGGAACGTAATTATACCTCTAATAAATGGATGAAAACATGAAGTATAACAACTCCACAAAAATCAGAAAATAAGAAGAAGACGAAATAGCAATTTGAGGCAAGTAATGACACTTTCTCCTTAAGAAAATATTGCACCACTATGGTGCTCACGGTTTACGGCACTTGTCTCCCAAGATACAACGAATTTTTGGTGTGGTAGCAGCACTTCAAACTACAAGAAACGATAAACTTTCGACGGAGTTTCCCTCACTACGAGAAAATGATATGAAAAGAAGAAGGAAGATGATTTGCAAGAGATAGAATGATTCTCAATACAAAGTATAAGATGATGTGTCTACATGGTTGTGCATAGGATCCTTTATATAGATGATAAAGTAGTGTGAATAAAAGATTACGGACAAAATCATGCAACCTTACGAAAAAAACATCAGTTCATTTTGCTAGTTTTTCGCTAGATTCTCGCTCGAGCGACACTTTCAGAGAGTTGATCGCTCGCTCTTCACTCGATATTGCTCGAGCAAAACACCTGTCGCTCGAGCGATATTGTTATCTAGCTTCCTCTAAATTTCCTCCAACTTTTGGATCGCAATTTCTCATTCATTCGAAATTGGTTTTGGCATTCTAAATATACACGAAAAATAAAATTTCCTTTCAAGGGCGTTGCTCTCACCAGATCAGACAGATCGATCCTCATTTCGGAGCCCCGAAGCGGCGGAGCGGCAAACTATTTTGTCTAAACATATCGGATCTAAATATTTGGCCGAAGTTGACACGAAATCTAACGTTGATTTTCAACACTTAACCAATTCTCGAGTTATAAACTAATTTTCAACAATTTTTTGGATCCTTTTTCAAAACTGAAGAAAAGTTGCCAAAAAAAAAAAACCTGTAAATGCAGCCAAAAAAATTGTAACAACATACAGAGAAAGAGATCAAAATGGAGCTCAAGAAAGCAAAATAAAGTTGTGACTCACAATTTACAGGTTGATTCTATGAAAATTTTATCCAAGGGTTCTCTTGGTAAGAAGAAATAATACAGACAAACGTTACCGACAATAATGCCTCATATTGGACTTCAAAAGTAGCTACAGTGGAAGTGGAAGATATTTTGGTTTGAAAAGTGGGATTTAAAAATAACTACAATTAAAGATATTTTGGGTTGAAAAGGGCGAAATAATACAAAACTTTAAAAGCAAACAACACTGAACTGAATTGGCTAAGCAAAAGAATTCAGCTACAGTGGTGTGAAAACAGCTCCACTAGGATGAACAATAAATGCCACCTCTCTCTTTTAAGGTAGCGTAGGAAAAAAATTAAAAATAGTGAGATATTGCTCAGATGAATAAAATAATCCTAGTCACCCTAATGCTCGGACAGGCCAAAAATTTCCCTCCCCCTTGTAAAACTTGGGATGAGCCTTTGCATTCGTGTTTTTCGGGGGTAACATTCTGCACCTTAACTTGAATCTTTGGTGATTCTAATACCATGTTAAAACGTTTAGTAAAAGTGACGATAAATCTAAAAGTGTCTTTGACAATTTTATTTACCGGCTCGCCAACAAGATTTAGCTCAAGTATGAAGTTCAGTGTCTCGGCCAATTCTTTGTTCAAAAAATGTGGCAAAACAATTATAATTCACTGTTAACTAACAAGAACTTGATACAAGTTTTCAGGTTATTAAAGGTCAGTCTGTCTGTGCTTCCAAAATTGATTACTGGACCGTTGCAGTCAAAGCATGGGTCCACGCCAAAGACAAATGGTCCAAAATGTCATGCCCAACGGTACAATTTATGCTGTCAAACGGTAATTTTTTGCTTTTTAATTTTTGCCAGGCAAGGCCTAAATCTTTACAATTAATACTCACATTTTGCAAATTTGAAAATCCAGAGAACAATTACAGAAATCTAAAAAGAAAAAAGGGCAATATTCATCAAACTGTACCTCAAACTAAAATCATAAGGACTTAATTAATTATTACAAGAGCTTCTGATAACTCTCCAGTACCAGTCCATGGCACTTCAAACTTCAATACTCCATTACTTGCCCATTCAAAGTCTATGCTTTCATAATTCAACATAATCTTCTTTGGCCTAATGCTCGAGTAGGCCAAGAATTTTCCGGCCCCCTTGATTGTTATCGTCACCTTACAACTGTTCTCATTGCATCTGTACTCGAGGGACTCAATTGATCCACCGCTGTTAAACATGTTTACAAGTCCGATTGCAGCGAATTTAGCATTCGCAGTGACTTTGTAGATGGGCGAGAATGTCACTATTTCAAAGGAAGTAGGCTTGAGAGTGACATTTATTTCATCCTTCGATTTCATCAGGTAAAAGTTTTCAGCTTTATTGAGGTAAACTGCAAAAAGCTCATAGTCCCTGAAATCAGCTGTGAAATCTTTTTGTTCCCACTCGACGTCATTTGGAGACACTACACCAGACATTGTCTTGTAACACTCAGGATGAGCCTTGCACTTGTGTTCTTCAGGGTACCATCCTGCTCCTTGACAGTTGAACACTCCAACCACCCCACCAAACTGCATTAAACAAAATTATCCACTTAGTATAAGATTTTAAGTTTCTTTTTTTTCTTTAATAGTGTAGAGTGTTGATAAATAGCATCATTCATACGAGATTATCATCATAGTATATGAATTATCATAAAAAAATCAAGAATGGGTTGGCACTTGGCAGTACCTTGTTTAGATTCCAAAGTTTAAGCAAAGTTATGCCATCGAAGAGAGGGTTTTCGAAGAGGCAGTCTCTAGTTGGAAGCGCATAATGCTGGCATCTGAGTACCGTCCCATCGGGTAGTATTAGCTTCCTCAGAAGATCGAAATTGTGCTGTCCAACTTTGTCGCTAACATAAACCGGTCCACCACATATGGCTCTTGATCCTGCATGAAACTCGGCACAAAGATGATCTGATTGAAACATATCCCAATCAGGTTGAATAAATTGTCCCTGCCACAAGCTGTTGTAACTGCAGTGTATCATGTGAACTCCTTGTAGCCAGTAAGCCCCCATCGGATCGCCATTAGGATCCTCGAACCAGAAATCATCACCTACACAGCACAAAAGAGAGTAAGTGCACATTTAATAGTCCAGTATTAAACAATTCTTGTTACAGAACATGTCATATGGGCTTATCGACATGTACGAATCAAAACCAAAATAATCTAAAATGAATCGAATTATATATAGGTTCGATGAAATTTACCAACTCTCGCCATGGAAATTTGCTTTGTAGCGAGGAAAAAGAAATCGTTGCACTGTTCCATGCTTGCAATAAAACCTGTTCCACTGAAGTTTTTTCTAAGGGATTTAGTTAGGCCATCATAGTATGCCTTGGCAAGCTGAACTCTGCCTCCATGGTCCTCACAGACATACTCCAGAGTCTGTTCAAAACAAAGAAAGCGGCCTTAATCAAAATAAACCGAAAAAGTTTTAAAATATATGAATTCAGAATGAGAACTTGTGTGTCAAAAGAAAAATATTGATATAGACTTATAGTAGTCGAAGGTCTAACTGAACGTCAAAACGATGTTTTTCATTGAAATCACTCAGATCAAAAACCAAAACTATGAACTCGAAATATGAATTCATTTTCAGCATAATGACAATAACTTAGTTACCAGATATTTGTGCGGTGAACTTCTATAATTTAGGAGGTTTTCTTATTAACAGAATGGAAACTGATGATGGTGGTGGAAATTTTGATACTATCATAAATATATCCAATGTTATGCAATACTCAATCGGATAAACACTTACATGAATAACGTCGACTTTCACGCCTGTAATACCGACATCAGCAAGGTATGAATGCATAGCCTCGTAAAGATCTGCTGCTTGATTTGGATGAACAAGTCCAATACCGCCTTTTTCAACCATGACAACAGCCAAATCATACATGGTATTTGCCAATCCAGCTGCCATTTTTGCTGAGGTCACCTTGGCATTCAAATGTGTTGTTCCAGGCCTAACCCCACCCCAAGCTCCACATAAAGCATGCCACACGTAAACTTCATCCAAAGTTGGAAATTTCTCCTTCAAATCACTGATTAAGGCCTTTAGCCCTCCTCTTTCGACACCCTCTTGTTCTTTCAAGTATTCTATGATCGTTGCCTCGGGAAGGCCTGACTCAACTCCATCTCGTGATTTAAGGGCCTTCTTTTTCTTTGCAAGCTCCACCATTTCCTTAAACATCTTGTCATGCTTTTCTTGATTGAATCCTGGTGCATCGTGTCTTAACATGGTACCGGCCTGATATTTGGCAAACTTCTCGTTTTCCTTGAACCGGTACAGCCTGCAAAGCATCTGGGACCCTAAACCTGTTAAATCTTTTGAGTCCTCGTAGGGGTTTTCGTGATCCATGTTGATGCTTTGCCATCCATCATCAATGATAAGGAATCGAGGTGGGATTCCATTTTCAGCTAAGCTCTTAACACCATGCCACACCCCAACTGGCTCTACTGTTAAATAGAAGGCATCCCAAGTACACCAACCAAACTTATCGATGATTTTAGGGAGTGTTTTCTCTTCCAACAACCCAAATGTCCCCAAATGTACACGAATCGCAGCAAAAGCATCTCTCATCAAATCGTATGGATTGTCACCAATATGAAAATACGTGCATGATGAGAATGAATTTCCCTTTACTTTGGTCGAGCCACTCTCAACGCATAATACCACTTCTCCATTGACACCAGGATGAATGGCTGATCGAAAACTTCCTTCTATTAAAGGAATAATGAGTACATAAGAGCTAAGTTCAGGAACTTGTAGAAGGATCAATTGAGTCTCCATTTGAAGATCAGAACTGCACGAACCGATCCACATAGTTGACCACCACGTCTTGAATCGAAAAATACTCAAGAACTTCCTGTTACTGAATCTTCCAATAGGATTTAATATTCTGTCAAGAGGTTCTTTCACAGAAAGGCCAAGAAAAGCACCATTTTCAGCTTTGGACTGAACAGATTTTAGAATGTACGGTGGGGTTGAAGAATCGGTATCAGATGAATGAGGGACGGAACGAAAACTTGAAAGCGTTACATTGAAAGGAACATCAGACAAAAGGGTTATTGAATCTACAGATATTTCTCCATCTGGAGACAGAGAAAATCTGGAAGATGGAAATATTTCACTTGGAGAATTGCTTGATATTTTATGAGGAACAAAATTAGGAGCCATGGATGAACCAATTAAAGAATTACTCCTTTTTTATTTTTTTGTACACAAACCAAAGGCTCAACAAAGAAATAGTTGTAAAAATATCAAATTTTTTGTCGCTCCTCGAGCAAGGAGTTCTACACGAGCAGAGCAAAAAGAAAGCAAGGGGAATTCTTCGATTTTGGGGGAGAAATCGTTGACTGCCTATTTAATATATACTGCACACAAGACTGAAAAAAACTTGAATGCTATACAGAATAAGCCACCAAAGTGTAGAACTATAGAGAAAGGTCCACTAGGAGGATTGAAAAATTAAAGAAACTCTGTTTGAGAAAGCAATGAACAATTCCAGAACTTGATGGAAAAAACTGGTAGGCATGTTTAGAGTATTTATAGACAAATGGGAAGTGTTAAGAGTGTTAATCACGTGCATGAGTAAAGAAATTACTGATAAATCTTGACCATCCATCAACTATTTGGTTAATCAATCAAATTAATCAAAAATAAGATCAACGAGATTGACTTAACAGGTGGTATTTCAACATACCAGCATCCAATAAAAGTCCTCCAGCTGCAAAAATTGGTTCTTTTCAGAGGAAACAGAAAGGGCGCAAGAATGGATGCATATGACAAAATATGATCAGACAAATAAAGAAAAATGACAAGGACATTCTCAGATTAGTTACGGTAGATTAGGAAATGATATTCTAAATTTAAGTAACTATTAAGAGACCGACAGAGTTTTGAAAACTCAAAACACTGCATATTAATAAGCTAATTTTGAATATGTTTAAATAAGGGGAATTTTCAAAAAATGTTACTGTTTTTTAAAATGCACCAAAAATTTTCATTGGCACATGATTTGATAAAAAATATCACTTTTTGACAATGTTCTAAAAAGCGTAAAGCGTGGCTAGACATAGAACAGAAGCTTCAAACTTTACGAGCTTAAGCGAATCTAGGCGAGGTTTAGGCGTAAAAAAGCGTTTTCTTATTTATAATATTATTTTAAATTTTTAATCTTTTAAAAAATTATTTATTAATTAAATAATATATATTAAACATCTAGAAATTATAAAATACAATATTTATTTAATAACTCCTACTATTAGTTAATTATACAATTTTCAAGTTTTGAAAATGCAAAAATTAGAATATTTCTCATAGTTTCAATTTTAAACTAAACAAGTCCTACTTAATAGATTTATAGGAATTTCATACATATTTTTGAAGTTTGTATTAAAATGAATCTCAAAATTATAATTACATAATGTATTTAACATCAAAACTTAAATCTTATTTAACTATTTAGATAAAGTCATTTTTAACTTTTATACAGATAAAATCTTTTAAAAACTTGAAATTAAAGTTAAATGAAATTTTTTTTTTTTAAATAATAATAAGTTAAAGTTAAATAATTTTTAAAAAAACTAATAAAGTGTCTACGAAAGACCAAAAAAATAAAGGAAAAAATTCAGTCATTTAGGAATTGGAAAAAAAAGTGTTTAGACGTGAAGCGAGGCATTTTGCCCAAGTTTTGAGCCTAGACGGTGACTAGGCGTTGTCTATGCGAGTTTTTTTAGAACACTGCTTTTGGGTGTGAATTGTTCATATTACCCTTAAACTCACAATGCTATGAGCATTTAATGTTATTTAATGCTCATTAAGACTAACTTTCATTACCATTAATGTTTGATGTGATGATTGAATTTTTATATCATAAATATTAGATATTTGTATATTATATTGTTAAATATGAATTTTGTTAATTCAAAAATTTCCTAAAGAAATTTTCTGTTAACTCCTCTAATATCTTCCTTCCCCATTAACAGACTTTAACTTTCCCTACATTTTCTTCATTCCTTGATCAAGCTATTGAAATCTCCATTCATTTTGAGATGTTAGTTCATAAAATGTGTTTACATTTTTTTTATAGCTTACTATTTATTAAATGTTAAATACAATATGATCACATTTATTTTTTTAAACTTTTTAAACTACTATTGATGATGAGTGCTTGATATTTGAAATATTTTTTAAAAGGAAAATTTTAACAATATCATTTTGACAAATGTGAAGAATTCCATAATTAATGAAGTACATTGAGTTATTAATTTTTGGTAAGATGTTGCAGTTGAGAATTAATTATGACCATTAATATTTCTAATACATTCTTCCAAGGTACTGGACATTGTATCATGTTTTCAAGCTTTTCGACGATCGGACAATGTGTCATCTTTTTCGGCAAGTCTTAACAGTTGAAATGTCGAACTAGACATTTCGAAAACATCGAAAACGACATTTGAACTGTCGAAATCCGACATTTTGAAATTGTCGAAATAGTCAAATCACTTTAATGTGACATTTTTATTGAGTAGTCAAATCACTTTAATGTGACATTTTTATTGAAGTAGTCAAACTGTCGGATTTGTACAATATTTCATCTAGTCAAATAATTTTTATTGAAGTAGTCAAATCACTTTTATCGAAGTACATGAAAGATATTTAAATTTATGAATAGGGGCAAAAATGTATAAAAATATGTCAAAATGACATTATTGCAAACACTTCAAAAAAGTGACATTTTTGTAAATGTAAAGGAAAAAAGTGTCACCCAGTGCAATTTCCTCTTTAAATAATATTTTTAAAACAGTGTTTCACTGAAAGAATTTTTAGAGAAAATTGATCTAATGCAACTTCCTCATGAAATTATTTTACAAAAAATAGAAATATTGTCAAATAGATCCTAAATATACGTCATGTGCATACTTAATATACTATTTAAAACATGATTTTGACTTCTCCCCTTACAATTTATGTAAACAACTCTATATTACAATTCTAAATAATTTAGATAAATTATTTATTCTATTATTTGGAAAATAGATTATTACTAAGCAAGAAAGTTTCGTGCTAAGTTGTGATAACGAAACTATAAAGAAAGGGAAATGTCGATGAAATTTTAAGACAGAAGGGGATTCAGTGGGTCCCAGAGTCAAAAGCAGTTATAAAAGTTAGAGGATATTTGAGATGGGACCCAGTTATCAATTACAGGTTTTGACCTGTGATTCGCTGATTCAAGATTAGTTGGTCGGTAGAAACGAGGTGTTGGCGGTTAATCTGTTATTGTCGTAAACTGTCGGTTTTCACTGTTTAGCTATGGACTGTGGTCGGTTTGAATGGATAAAATTAAAACATTAATTATCTGTATTGTGCCAAAATGCACTTACCTTATCTATAAAGTGTTATGAATTAGAAATTGCTTTAGCTCTAGTGATGATATTTTATTTTGATCGGATACTTCATTTTATGCTCATGTTTAGTAGTGATTAAAATTCAAATTTAAATCTAAGTTAAAATTAATAATCAATTTTAATCATATATTTTATTGTTCTCACAACTTTTCAACCACACATTTTATTAACTGTTATCAAAATCTACTAAATTTTTTATTTTAATCCTCGTCAAATAGGAACTATTTTTCGCGCGAAACTTGCAAACATAAAAGATCGTTGACAAGTAATAATAAAGTGAGTTATGAGTTATCGTCCACGAGAAATAATGTTTAATTCTATTTCACTAGTTACTACTAAATTCGATATTCGTGGCACAAAAGACGTGATTTTATTGTTATTTAAACTAATTCTAAACTAGGAAGCAATAAAAAAAGTATTTTGTCAAATATGTGAATGATTGTATTGGAGTTTGAATCACCCTATTGTCATTTATTTTAATTTTTTATTCGTAATACAGTTAATTTCATGTTTTTGTGACAATCGATAATATTAGTGTATTAATTCTTTTTTTCAAGACAATTTAAGTCTATTCTCATCACAATCCGATCATATTTCTAGTTTGAATCCATATGACCAAAATGTATTAAATTATAAGTTATCATACGTGATAAAGATTATTCTGAATTCTATCTACAAGTGTCAATTTGGTCAAGTTCTAAATTTATTGTGAGTCTTTCAACACTGCAACAAACAATTAATTATTCAGGCGATGGCCAATCAATTAAATAATGCAATTGATATACAAAATCAATCAAGAAATAACTAAATGACTAGTCTTAAATCAAAACAAATATGCAATAGCCAATATGGTTCATCATTCATCCAATACAATAGAAAAACTAGTCTACCATTCTAGTGATTAAATTATACAATAAATATTGAAAAAAATCACTCGGAAAGAAGACATAATAAAGAAGAGGAGAAATTCAATTTCTTGGGATGAATCTTGAAAATGGATGAATATTTTTCAATGAACTTATATAATCCGTCTTGATCTTAATGCTTAGCCTCGTTCTTCGCCTACAAAACAGGTAGAATATGTGATTTTTTAGGTTAAAAGGGAGGTCCCCTCACATTTTAGACTATTTTTGGTGTATATATATATATATAGTGTCAAAAGATTGTATATAAAAAGTTTTCAGAACAAGATTATGAAACACATTTTTTTTCTCGGAATCGAACCATGCTTACACATAGCTCATTTGGTGCATACGCACAGTACACTTGATTTGGTCTTTATAATGTAATATTGGAACCTTATGTACGCATGGTCTGCAGAGCTATGTTTAAGTATAGTACAATTTTTGTTGCCGAACTTTCTTACGCGCATATTTTGATTATTTTCAACAAATTCTCATCCTGCTAACTTCTCTTCAAGTCCATTTGACCCTTGGCATCTTTGAGCTTCATTTTGTCGTCCGTCTTATCTATGGATTGTTTGCAATTTAGTCCTCGACTTTTGGATTTCGCCATTTTTCACTATTTTTTTTTTTATTCTTTTCTCCAATTTTTCATCAAATATCAAGTTTTACTTATTTGACGCAATATAACACGAATTAGGCTATATTTCATTAGAAGAACTACAAAATATCATTAATTAAAACCCTGAATAAGTGTATTTTGTACACTTATCAACTATGCCTATTTTTGTTAGTTGGACAACGTGGCAATACGACAACCCTCTAATTAAGGACAGCCAGAATTTTTGTATTGTGGAGTCAAAAGTTAAATAAATAAATATATATATATAACAACATAGTATTAATAAAAATAAGTTAATATACTACTAGAATTGTAGCCTACTACACTGTAAAGTGCTGCAATATTAGCATCCATAGTCTTTTTTTTTTTTAAATGATGGAAGTAAGAGTAGTTTTTTTTTTTTTTTTTTTTTAATCCATTAATCTAACGAGCAATAATTTTCAGGAAACTGAAATTAAAATTTGCGTGCAATGATCCATTAATCTAAAATATTCAAAATTTAACACATTGTCAGCCAAGAACAAACCCAATTATACCTAAGAGGCCAAATTTTGTTAAACTTCGAAATTGTTCAAATCTTTAACTCTAAAAAATCCTCCATCTAAAATACTAAATTCAACGACACCATCAACTTTTCAATTACATTCTACCCTCAAAACCATACAAAATCAAATATAACCCACTTATTAATTTCAATCAAATATCATTTACAACGAACAAAATTGAACCTTGATTAAGATTGTATCTCTTCAGCTTTTCCATATTATCAGGGTAGAAAGCCACCACGAAATTATCATCATTAATGGCCTCATCCACTACCAGCCTGTTTGCCACCATTTTCCTTTCCAATGTCGTACTACTATCCCACTTTGCACCCCTACTGCACATCATAAACAAAACCCACAATGTTCAATTAAAAAAAAAAAAAAAATCAAATACAAGTAGGAACCTGCAAACTGAAATTTGCATAATTTCTAATCTGTTTTCACCCCCCCCCCCCCCCCCCCCCCTTCAAATTCAATTACAATAAAAACCCCAATTTATGTGAAACAAATTTGAGTGAAAAAAGGAGAGGAAAATGAGAAAAAATCAAATATAAATATTAAAACATTTAATTTCATACATGATTGAATAATAGAGATTGAAATCGGAGATTGGAGGAGAATTTTTTTTCTGTTTATGGAAGGATAGAGTAAAACATAATCTGTAAATGCGAGCAATAAAAAATAAAATAAAAAAAACTACGACAGAATTTTTGAAAAAAAAAAAAAAAAAAAACAAAAAGTTCCGTGAGTTCGCTTGACCCCATAGGCCCACATGACCCCATTGGGTCTGTCCCTGCCTCTTAACACTAAGAGAATTGTCTATATAAATGGGTACGATCTATTTGATATAAAAAAAATTGTTTTGATCAGTATTATAACACAACGTCTAAGTCTCATATGAATGTCTCAAGTTAATTGAAGGTCGCTTCAAGTTTAGTAAGACAAATGAAATCCTTAGTTTCCACCTAGTTAGCTTCCAAGATAAATGTAATGCTCAATGAAAACCATAGCATTTTGTTATAGTAATTTTCGTGAAGTTCCTATAATTATCGTATGCTTCTAAACCTTTTGTGATATATTATTTATGTTATGGTAAAGTCTTAAGTTACTTAAAATTTTGGAAATAGAATCTCTCGTATTAACTTATCAATAAAAAAAAATCATCTTTATAATTTTTTGATCTAGAACAATTATATTTTATAAGACAATACCTGGTTAAAGTTGCATTGACTTTTTTAATCCAATAAATACCAAAGTCTCTCTCATAAGTGTAGTTTCTACATTTATTTGTGATCCTAAATAATGATATTTTGTTACTTTTTTGAATAAATTAGTGCCTAATTTATTATTTATTACATTTACTAGGAAAAACTCATATTCGGACGAAGAATTGGAAGAAATAACGGAAAGACTAAAATGAAGCAAATTCAATGTTCGGGAACTAAAGTGCAAGTACTCAAACCTGTAACGGTCTTCAAATTGATCATTGAAGATTGTTAGGATCAATTGAATGCAATAATAAGTCAAATATGAATGAAATATAATCAAATGATCTTTACAAATCAAAATTTAACAGCAAAAAGGATATTCCGGATTTTCATCCAAAGTTTTAGACCCATTTTTGGAATAATAAACATTCTAATTGGAATATTCTATTTCTAGAAGAATTGTAACACTTTGAGTTAGATTTTTATTTCATTTTTAATCACCTCAATCGGATATCGGGAGAGAAAATTATGACCAAAATACTTAAAGTTATGCAGAAACAAAATCATGCGAGCGAAGACAACTTTCATTATTTGATTAAAACTCTTTTGTAGAGCAATTTGGACATGAATTTTTACCTAATTTCATCACATAAATATAAGATATGGGCGGCCATGAGGGATCTCTCTCACCTCTCAAATTAGATCCATATTATAAAATCATTCAAGAACAAGGGAGATGAGAACAAATCTAGCAAGATATTGAATCAAGAAATATCAAGAACTTAAAGAATCAAATCTTGGGGTTGATAATCAACAACAAGAATTAAACCGTGACATATTTTTCTTGTATTTATAAATTTCGAGTAATGTGTCTTCCATTCTTTTTGTTGTTTTATCATTAGAAACATGTTTAGCTAAATTTCCTTTGTATTGGATGATTGATGAACCATATTTTTGTTTAACTCAATTGAAGAGTTTCATTTAGTAATTTCTTGCTTCTTCTTTTTTTTTAATTGATTTTGCTTCCATTGTACTATTTAACTGTTTGACTATCAATTGAATAATTAGTTACTTATTGTGGTGTAGGAATACTCACAATAAGTTTAGTACGCGATAAAATTAACATATGGACAATAGATATTAACATGTGCAATCATGTAGATAACTTAAACTAAATATATACACGATTTTCAAATAAATTCGGACTAGGAATATGATCGGGTCGTGTTAATCAAAGGTTGATGTATCTTGAAAAAAAACATTTAACATATTAGCTTTATCAATTGTCAAAAATACACGAATTGACTAGATTATTAATAAATAATTGTAATAGATGGAAATATGGGAAATCATGAATCCAATACAAGTATTCACATTCAATAAAATTTCAATTTACTTGATTTATTAGTATAGATTAGAAGTAGTATAAACAACCATAAAATCACTATTTTGTTGCTATTACTCACTCGAATTTAATACTACATTTTAAACATTATTCTTCGTAAGAACGATAAACTCGAAACTCACTATTTCTATTACTTGTAGAATGATTCGATACGCTTAGAGGTTTCACTCGAACAAGTTAACTCTTAATTGGTGTAGAATTGAAACATTCACAACCATTCCACTTGTTACCCTGTTAGTTTAAGTTTAATGCCTAGTTACACGACATTAAAGCCTTGTTAATAGGGTGCTTCTTTACCTATAAGTAAATTCAGTACCCGAACATACTCTGTCAACTAAACGTCTATGATCGGAAGAAAGAGTATAGATGTTGATCACTGGAACTTTCTCAAGTGATGTCTATCTTAGCTCAGGACCCATCTTATGGAAACTATTATTCGTATAAGCTTCTTGACCACAATATTCCAGGTATGATGTCACTAGAAAAAAAAAAGGCCAAAATTTAGTTTACTTGATTTCTAAATATCTAATTTGTACTCAGGATCAAAGTAAATCATTTATTCATCGAGTTAATTTTACAAATGATGAGTTGAAGTTCAAGAAAATTTAAATTAATCAGTAAAGAATTTTTTTGATCTATTTAGTCACTAAAGTTAAATAATACTGCAGTATTTATCGCTACAGTGGCCTTGTCAAAGTCAAATTACCTTGGTGTAGACAAACAACTGTTGTAGTATCCCGTTCCTTCCAACTGGCCTTGAATTTCAGTTTTGCTGCAATTTTTGACTTTTAATGAAAGAATAATGTTATTTAATACCACTAATGTTAAAATATTAATTTATCTAATATTAATGTGACATTAAATAAGATGTATAATTAAATAAATCATTTAATTCAACATCTAATTGAGAGTCTATCACTTAACACCATCTAAACTAGTGTTCTAACACCAATAGATTTTATGAAAGATGAAAATGTTAAAATTGTTAAGATTTGGGGTTGCATTTTAAAATGTTAACCTTATTAAGAGAAGTAGTCCAAACTCTTATAAATTGATATATGTTTTTATCTTTAATCGATGTTGGATATTTATATCTTAACATGTTCCCACAAAATGGTGGCTCGTTTGAGCAGACCAATCTTAAAATTCGTATGCTCATTTTTTTATTTTTAATCTGATCGAATTGTTCGTTAGAGTTTAATGGACTCTAATACCATGTTAAGATTTGTGGTTTCATCTTGAAAGACCAACTTTATTAAGATGAGTAGCTCAAACCCTTATAAATTAATTTATGTTTTCATCTTTAATCAATTTGTGATATTTATCTCTTAACAGAAAATAGGGTTTAGAATAAGGAAATATCTTTATATTTAGTAGGTTATTATTATTGAATATTTAGTCATATTTAGATTTATTGCTTTCCATATTTAATTGTATTTCAATTCTATATAATAAAGAGAACATCTCATTGAGAAGCATCGAGTATTATCGATTAAATCTTAACATGGTATCAGAGCCAATTTAATTTTCTTTGGGTTAAACTTTCAAGATTTCGTTTGCGGCGAGCGGCCTTGTGTCGTTCGTCTGGCTAGCCAATTTTTGTTTCTCTTCTGAATTTCTTGCCCCCATTCAATTTTTCCCCCTCTGAAATCATACTTCCCAGATTGTCACACGCAAAAGAGAACCCAGTAATCCAGTATCCACCCTTTCCAACCATGGCGGCAGCGAAAATAGAGTCTGTCCAGCACTACGGTAGTTGAAGACAGGGACTTGTTTGGTTTTCCCCAGTTATAAAAATTGTGGTTTGCATCTCTGGCTGTCGGCCATCTGCAGTCGTGTTCTGTTATTTTGGGATTTAATTGGTGCTGGAGTTCCTTGCTATCCTGGTTCAGGAAACCCATTTTTTTCATTTTGGTGGTCAATCTGAGATAAGGGTCGACAGCTTTTTCGGTTGGAGCGACTCTTCTGTGCAACTTTGAGAAGGTGAAGGGTGATAATTCTTCATTTGTCTTGGGTCATCTAAAGATTCGTTGGCATCTGTGAGTTTGTTTTTGGGCTCTGTGCTTCCGGCTGCTTCTCGGCCCCTTTGTGAGATATGGGTTTGTAAACGATTTGCTTTCATTCTTCAGGGTTGTCAACGTTCTGCTTCATCTCTCTCACGGTTTGTATGGGAGAACAAAAAAGTCTTGTGCAATCGCATGTTGGGTCCTGTTGGTGATTGGCGGAGTGGCATCGAGGTCTTTCTTGCTGTCGGCAATCGGTGATTAGGAGTGGTGGTTGGTGTCGTGTTTCCTGGTTGTGGTGAGTTGGGTCTTCTTTGGAGGGTCGTATTTTTGGATTTATTGGGCAGGTTCTGTGTCACCGTTTTTGGAGGTCTGTGAGTTGGCCTTGGCTTTTGTGTGGTGTAATTGGGCTTGGGTTTATTAGGCCCAAGTTATTTGTGGTTTAATTTGCTTATTGGGCTGCTGGATCTTATTTGGGCATCTTGTCATATGATTGGTTTTTGGTTTGGGGCCCATTATTGGGCTGATTATTGGACTGAATTATTTGAGTTATTTAATTAGAATTTTTGCAGCCTATTAGAACTCTTGGGCTTGCTGTTTTGGGTCAGTTTGTTGGATGTTTGGTGAGTTTGTTGAATGTTTAGAGAGTTCATTTGTTGTTGGGTTCTTAATTTTTTTTTATTGGGCTACAGTTTCTTGTTGAGTTTTTTGGTTGGTCGAGTGATGAGCTCGAGTTTTGGATTCTCGGAGGAAGATCATTTTGGTTGTTTGGGTACTGTGTTGTGGGATTTTTGCAACATTTTGGTCAGCAATATATTGCTGAAATTTCGGCCTGTATTGGCGTGCAGATATAAAGCTCATGGTGTGTTGTCGGCACACTTCGTGAATTTCTTTTTGAAATTCTTTTTGGATTGTGAACTCTCTTGGTTTCTTCTCAATCATAGCTCAGCATTTATGGTGTGGGTTTCTCGGTCTCGGTCATAGCTCAACCTTTATGGTGTGGGTTCTCGGTCATAGTTATAACTTAGCCTTTCTGGTGTGAGTTTCTTTCAGTTGTCCACGGTTGATATAATTTTTATCAACTTGTGACTCTTCGGTGCATCAAGTGTGGTGCGAATTTTTTTGGTGTTTTGGTTTAACTCGGTTCTTGGGTTTGAAGATGTGCAATGTTGTGTTCTTGGTTTCTGAATTTTTTGAAGATGATGACTCGACAGCGCAACTAGCTCGTAATGGCAAATTGATGTTTTTACTAACATCAATTTGAGGGGGATGTTAGAATAAGGAAATATCTTTATATTTAGTAGGTTATTATTATTGAATATTTAGTCATATTTAGATTTATTGCTTTTCATATTTAGTTGTATTCTAATTCTATATAATAAAAAGAACCTTTCATTGAGAGGCACCGAGTATTATCGATTAAATTTTAACAGGCTTAAAGGGTACAACTCGAGAATTTTCAATTTAGCATTAGTCGATGTTAACGCTTAAGGGTACAACCCAATAATTTTCAATTTAACATTTGTTGATGTTAACGTTTAACCATTAAACTTTATGTTGAAAAATTTGTGATATGAACGCATAATCGTTAGTCCATGATTTGGAGTGAATAATGAAATTAGTGGGAGACACTTCAAAATATTGAGAAGATACAAAATTGAATATTATATAATCCTTGTGAACACAAAATATACTTCAAAATTGACAGATCCCGATTTGGGTATGCCAACTTACATCATCTTTTTATTTTTTTATTTTAAAAAAAAAAAAAAGAATTATTAAATCAAAAGATTTGTATCATTTGTAGAGTTGCATTGATTAATTCTAGAGCCATCTATAGTTGGAACCATTTTCGACCACAATACAAAATTCAGGGTCTGCCAATTCTATTAAAATACCAATTTTCAACACATAATATAGAATAAATTAATAGTTTTTATTGATTTTCTTATTGTTTTTATGATTTAAACTACAATGGAAACAACCCTCATAACCACATATATTAACTTATTTTGTTCTTCCACCTACTTACCCAGATTAGGAAATAACACTTAAAAAAAATTAAAAAAATGCCCCTTCTACCTTCTTCTTAGGGTACATAATTATCAACTCTTATTATTTAAACATTGTCATCGCTCAAGAAACTGAATTAATTAATCATCAGCCACATGTATAATCGAACCGGCTGGTTAACAAAATTAAGAAAAATAATTTGATAAAATATCGATTATTTTGGTCAATCTAACACACCCACCCACAATATGTAAAGTTGTCGTCGATCAAGAATAGTATATCAACAATGAAGTGACCATGCTATTCTCAACCTTCTGAAACCACGTGCTTAATAATAAAATTATACAGTAATAAAATTTATTTCGAAATACGAAAGACATAATTTCATAGTAATAGATAATATTTTAGTTGTTTTCATTCTAGTCCGTACAATATATTATTAAAGAAGTAGTAAATGCTCAATCAGTGACGGACCCAGACCATTTGTCTTGTGGGGTCAAAAATAAGAGTTCAAAAATATTGAGGTGAAGGGGAAGGGCATGGCTGCTCCTGAATTTTTTTTTGGATACCTTATTAACAAAAAATAAATAAATAAATAAATGTATAAAAGAAAGTACTTATTGAGTACCAATCTTTAATTTAGCACAATCATACCTTATGATAATATACAAGTTAAATGTATTGTGGATTGATCTCTCTCATACTAATTCAAGTTCAAGAGCGTTCAAATTTCATGACTATTCATTTACAAATGAAATATATTAAAGATTTCTTATATATGCTATTCTTATTCAACCTTTTTATTTTTATTTTTTATGGGAGTAAAAAAGGAAGAACAAGGACATGTACTCTCACAAGGGTATTAAAATAATGTTAATTCAACATTCAAATGGAGAAAAGTACGGTTCACTGCACTCTTCTACACACATGTGGTCCCCAAGCCTACAGTTGTTGACTCAAGAGAAATGAGTAAAAATGGAAATTAATGGGTATCAATTTATGAGAGCCTGTAGATTCTCCAAGCAGGCGACCCATATCCTTGGATGCGGAAGAAAAACTCCAGAAAAAAGGAAAAATCAAAAAATAAAAAAAATATGTGGTGTCATCTAACATCACATGACCCCACGTGAGTCCGTCCCTGTGCTCAATCGAGCCTAATCCTTTTAAGCAGCCTATTGAGACTTTTGTATGCAAGTTGAAGGACTCTTTTTATCCATTTGCTCCAAGTGGGAATGACTAGTCGTTTGTGAGAAAATATAGCACAAGGAAAAGCACATATAACTATTTTGAATTTCCGTGACACGTGTATGAAAATTTCATATCACAAAAGAATCTAGTATAGTGAAGGAGTAATTCAACATTAAGGGGTTGTTTGACAAAATTTTTAATAAAAAATAAAAAATAATATATTTTGATAAAAGATGATAAAATATATGGCTGAAAAGTTGAAAAGTTGCGAATCACAATATATGTGTGCTTAAAAGAGAGCTAGTCACTCGAAAAGTTGATAAATTTTTCACCAAATTTTACAAACAAGCACTAAATGTACATAAAAGTTTTCAACACTGCATTTGAGTGAATATCGTGTTTGGTATCACCCTATAAGTATCTCCAGGAGACATTCTATTTATAAAGACCATTTTATGTATAATATAAATCATATTTATATTAAGTGGGTAAATTATTTTATACGCTCTGACAATGATCTCTATTTTGATATTTCATTCTTTTTTCAAGAAATATTTTCTATTCTGAAACAATATTGAATTACCTATTTTTGTTACCGTAAAAATAGACACACGTCCTTATTTTATTAAAAGATGAATTTTGCTGATTTGCCAGAACTATAGCTGCCAACTCTTTTGACCGACTCTCATAGACGTGGACCCCGCATAAATTTAAAATGAAAAAAAAAAAAAATGGGACCAACCCTTATTGTGAGGGTCGGTCAAAAGAGGTGGTCTGGCATGGCAGCACGGTTCTTAAAAGATTATGCGATTTGAAAGGAAAAAAGAAAAAAAAGCAAGCATGTTGAAATTTGAACGAAATTTTAATTTGACTTATGTTGACGCAAATTTGGAAGCTGGTCTAATTATTTGATTGAAGTCGGTCACCTAAAATACTAGTTGAAGGATATGCTAGGGATTGGATAATAGTCGAGGTTATATCCACCTTTAGAATTAATGTCGTTAACCTCATGATTTGGACGACCTCAAAAGTCAACAAAATGCAGTCACCTCTCTTTATTCACATGTACTATAAAACCTACACACTTAGGACATGTGTTAGAATGTAAGATCGTTGAACCAGAAACAGTGCAACGGTTGCACGCTGTTCAATCCCCAAGTCGAAACATAGAAAATGGGTGCTGAAAAACAAATTGACAGAGCTTTTGGCTTTGATAGATTCCACCTACCTTTGTTGAGATGCAATGAAGGATATTTATAGGGTCAAGGGGCAAAAATGGGCATCTCCATCTCTCAGGTGGACTCTTCCCGCCCATAAGCTAATGTCAGGTGGTTGGCCGACTGTCGCGTCACTTACCTAAGTGGGTAGTTCGATTAGGGTCGCATTTGCTTGAGCCTTTTGCGAAAACTCCTCTAAGAGTGATTATCAATAAGTGTCCCAACCTGTTTTGTTGGAGTTTCGAATCCCAAGTGATCTGTGATCCTAGGGAAAAGTCAATCAGGTTGGGCCTAAGGATGTTGTCTAATACTTCGTCTCGATCAGGATGTTGAGCTTATTATTCAGGCTCAATCCAAGGCCTCATCACTTAAAGTAGAGCTCAATCCAAAGCCTCATCATTTAAGTTAGGACTCATGAGGGTAGGTCTCATTATTGAGGCTAGAACTCTGCCTATGAGGTTCATCAGCCTCAACTTGTCCAAGTGGAATCGACCCCTTGTTGCTCCTACGTGGCATCGACTAAAAATCCACGTAAGATGGAGGCTTAATAAGTAATATTTATTCCCATGAAGGAAGCAACAGTAATAGTAATCATTATATATGACATTTACTATTTATCACCATGCGTGTAATCACATGACCCACCAACTAGAGACTGTCGATAGAGTTTGTGCTCGATTCTGGCATATGAATCCCAAGTAATCTTGCAATAACATACGCCTAGATCAATGGGAATCAAATGTTCTGTTATGGTAGCACACATCTCGGAGAGTCGTCAACTCCATCGTTCACTTGGTTAGGATGATGGATACTACAGCTCGTAAAAACTTAATACTATGTCACTTGTAAATATATTCTACAATTATACAAAATAACTTTTGATCATGACTATTTAATCATACGAGAGTTTTCAACCATTTCATCAAGGGCGAATTCAGAATCAGACCCAAAAAAAATTCAAGTCAGACTAATATGTTAAAAAATTTACACATAAAAAAAATTATATAATTTTTATTTATTTACATAGCAAAAATGAAATGGGCTGAGGATTTGATCGGACTGTAGATTGACCCAATCCGCTACATCCGCCCTTGCATTTAACCCCTCTTATCTTCCAACAACCAACGAAATTGACCATATGTTCATTTTGTAAGATTACCTTTAAAGTTGTCATAAAGTTGACACGCTTGCCACGTGAAATTTGATATTAGCATCGTACGTGACATTCATTGTCACGTTCATAGAATTAGTTCTTCACCAAAAAAAAAAAAAAAAAAGGAGGGGGTGGGGGGGGGGGGGGGGGGGGGGGGAAGAAAAATCTCGTTTCACGTTTTTTTGGGCAAAAATAAAAATAAAAATTATCAAGCAAAACTTTATTCTATTTTGAAGCACGTTTTTAGGTTATTGACATGAAAGCCACTGAAGATTGTTGGGGGACACCCTTAGTAAGAGACAAACCGGCCAAATACTCCTAATTGGTGGGAGAATCGTCTTATCAATTAACTTTGTCCCACTTTTGTGTGGAAATAGAAATATGGAATTATAATTATTAATCAAATAAATTCTTTTCATTTTATTGGAATATTCGCATTCAAAAGGGAAAAGGGCAATGAATTTTAATTTTCCTTTGGAAGAAAAGAGATTATTTTTGACAAGTTCAACCACGATTTGTAATGAATGATTCTTCTTTCTTTGTTTTTATTGTCCAATCTAAGATGCATAGCATTCCTATTTACATCCATGCCGACGTGCAATCCTCAATTCCCCATCCTTACCACACTTCCCAATATCTAGCACAACTCGTTCGTTTCATGTACTAGAACAATCCTCCCTTGTACCTCAGTTTGTTGAGGATGGAAGAAAAATCATACGTGATTTTAACTGAATTAGATTAATACTGATAATTAAAAATAATAATAAAAAATTTCACGAAGGATTTTTAGACATTTTACATCAACGTTTGGGCCACATTTTCATTTTTCATTCTCATTCTCCTACTCATTTTTAACCACACATTCTTTAATAAAATAATATTTTTCATCACATCAATAACTTTTCTTTCTTTTTCGACCACACATTTTTCATCATATCTTTATTTAAAATACATTATTTCCCCAATAATCTCCATCAAACACACTTCAAAATAATGTTCAACTCGGTCTAATTTGCAAACTATTGGGACCCTAGTGTAATTTCCCTAAAATGACATCACAGACAAGAGACGATGTCTTTGACTACTTCGAGAAACTTGGTCAATGACGAGAATTGTTCGTTTCCCACGTGCGTCATCTCATACGTAATCGGTAATAATATATGCAAATCTAAGAATCTAGTCAACTTTATTGCGGTCCCCGAACTTTCAAAATAATTTCAATTAGTTCAATAACTAAACTTTATTTTGTTCAATTGGTTTCAAATTTTCATCAATCACATGCTACTTCAAAATTGATAAAAATTACTTAATTATTGGTCATATCACGACAAATCTTCCATGTAATCGTGTGTGCTATGTGAAATTATCACTACACTACAGACATAAAAGTATTAAAATAAAGGCATGTCTTTTAATTTCCATGTTGCTATGTGGAGCTTATATGGAAGACCAATTACGATATGATTGTCAAAGAAGCAATTTCTAGTATTTGAAAGACGACAATTGACAAAATATGACAAGTGGTGAACAAAAAATTAATCATGAAACTTAGTGACCCAATTGAGTTAAATTAGTATTTAATGGCCTGATTTAGATTTCGCAGAAAATACAGTGGCCATAGATGGAATTTTACCCTATAGAAGTTTTAATTTCTACAAATTCAAGAAAATAAACTTGATGAGCAAGTCAAACTCTAACTATAAATACAGACTTCTTGCCTCCTAAAGTCTCTCACACCGTTTCATAAAAATCCTGTCCTTTCATTATTTCTTGGTTTTTCCGGAACAAAATGTGTCCATCGGGAACCGCCTCGGGCAGCCGTGAAACAAACGGAAAACCCAATTTGAGATCAGCATTCGATGTTCTTGACGCCGATAGCGACGGAAAGATTAGCCACGACGATCTCCGGGCTTTCTACGGAGGGTTTTCGGGCCCCGGGGATTCTAATGAGGATGAAATAAAGTCTATGATATCCATGGCGGATTTTAACAAGGATGGCTATGTCGAATATGAAGAATTTGAAAAGGTTTTGAATGGGAAAAATGGTAGAAATGGGAGATGGGGTGTAATGGAGGATGCTTTTCGGGTGATGGACAAAGATGGAGATGGAAAAGTGGGCCGTGAGGATTTGAAAAGCTACCTTAAATGGGCCGGGTTTGAGGCCTGTGATGAGGATGTTGAAGCCATGATCAGGTTGGCTGGTGGTGATGAAAATGATGGGGTTACATTACAGGGTCTGCTCAAGGTTTTGGCTTTTTGATTTTTCTCGACTGGAGCACAATTGAAACAGAACTTTTACTTGTTCAAATAAAAAATCAGGCGAAACAGGGTCGTCTGCAATTGCAAGACAACTCTAGCCAAACATTTTTGTCTGTTTATTGTTTTTTATTTATAATTGTTGAACAATTTTCTTAATGTGTCAAGGGGGGTCGACAGAAGATTGTTTTGAGATGACTCTGTTCTGACCATTTTGTTACATTTGGTCTTTTATTCTGCATTACAAAATGATCCCCAAGAATTATTCATCCAATTTCATTTCATTAAGAGCATGTTCGGAAGGCAGGTTCATGCCTTCATGGGTACCTAGGCAAACAACACATATTATTCAATATTAATTACAACTTTTTTTCAAATAAAAAGTTACTTGAAAGTAACTATTATCTTACCGCTAAGAAACTTATTCACAAATTTAACCAATAGAGGCGAAAGAAACCGCACGTCGTGTAGAGTTCTTTTGAACACATTCTCTAAAGATGTACTTGGTTAATACAAGAAACGGTCTGGTGCTCGTTAGAGGAAACACTGCCATTACATATAGTTTCCCGTGTTTTTCCAATAAAAACAGAAGTTCCTAAGCTTGTAAAATAGTTAAACAAGATCGATTTGGCCGCTCTCCACTAGTGGCTTTATTGACTTGTAAGGTAAAGCATACAAATCATCAGCTTCAATGTTGACAGGCTCTTCCCCACTGTCACGTTTCCAATAATTTCAATTGTCAAGAAATGGTTACACAAACAAGTCCAAAACTTGGAAAAGAGCACAATGAAGATTTAATAAATTACCTGTCATCCAGCTGAAACGCTCCTAAAAATTTCTTGCTTCTACAAATAATGTAGGTGTCCAGCTTTGGCTCTGGAACTAAATCACGCATCGAAAATAAATCTAGTATTCAGTGTTGCCATGTAGTGGTACACTGATCTCTTTCAGAAAGATATCAATGGAATGTTGAGAAAAATGAACCATAAAAAGGATTCCAAGTCCAGTTTGCAGTTAAACTAGATATCATTCAACTCTAAATCTTCGTCACTGTTGGGTTAAGTGTTGAAACCGTCACATCTAGAACTCCTATTTACATGTACTACATGCGTGTACATAAACTTAGATTCCTTACATTTCAACAAGGTACTTAAAAAATTTCAAGTGCAAAATAAAGTTAATCTCTAATTTATGCAAGAGATGTATTTTCAAGTACAGAATGGCCTATAAATGCACTTAGACTGATTATATTCAGCAATATTAATAAAGAGTTGTTCTGCACGTATAGGACCTGGTTCCTAGGTCCCTGCCAGGCGCGCACACAGCGGCAAGGCCCACACAATTTTTTTAATACTAGCGGGTCCCGCGGCTACAGTGAGGGGCCTTGTGAAAGCTGCACCAGTACGTGCAGCTTTATACATTAACGAAATATTCAAACTGGAAGCAAACTTGAACTCTGGTACATCCAGGATTAGCATAATGTTTATAATGAGCTCCTAAAGCCACAATTTTTATGTTTATGAATCCTAGTTTAGTACAAAAAGAGCAAAGGTAAGTTATTTACAACCAAGTTGGTGTTAGAATATTTGAGCCTCAGAGGTCGACATTTGAAACATGCTAAGGTGGAATTGGTAATGCGTAGCAAGGAAACATTGCAAAAAAGAACAAGTGACAGATCGAACTAGTGCCAAGATAATAAACTCACCCATGTCATCATCTTCACTAGCTCCAGATTGCTTCAAATGGGACTGGTACTGATCAGGCAATTTTGTGAGCACGGATTGTTCCAGATGTTGTGTTAGGTCCCCAATACTCCTGTTTTTCTTGTCAACTATAAAAAATGTAATTTTATTTACAAGCAATAAAAGAGAATGAGAATATCCATCACCTTGCAGCAAATTTTTGTTCTTGTTTAGAAAGTCGATTCCATAATTCAGTAGTTTTTTGGATGTGAAGAACGTACTTTTCAATCTGTCAAAGAGTTTATCAGAAGTGAACAAAGCTGTTACCAGAAGAATCCTAACATCTCATTGAATGCAAAAAGTAGATCAAGTCATTGACAGTGGCAATTATCACAACTGGACACACCCAACATTGCATAATAAAAGTTCTAACCAATGCTACCTTTTGAAGACGAGTCCGGAGATATGATCTCAATAGGAACAGGTCCGGTCCAAGTCCATCTGGTAAAGGGACGCTGTGAGTGGATCAACACCATTTCTTGTGAAATCTTCCACTGTTTCTTCCTAAAGTAAGAATATAAAAATTAAAAAGTGAGGCTCTATCATTGCCAACTATAGCTGATACCCATTAAAGGGTCATGTTAGAAAATAACTATACAATCAGCAAAAACTACATTCCATTTAGTTCATATAATCAACAACCTGTTAAGTTTCTATTGCCAGTAACATCCAATGCAAAGCAAAGAGTAAATCTAGTCACTGGCCATCCAAAAGCTATGGAACTTCGTGCGAGTCTTTGGAATGATTTTTTCTTTTTGTTTATTATTTATCGTGAATGATGGAATTATTACAAATAGTATGCCCCTGTGATATTTTAAGTTTCTTCCTCTTGACTGAATTTGTAACCTAAATTAGCAGCTTCATTTTCTGTGGTGTTTCAATATTGCTAGAAATAAATTCAAAAATTAAACAAGTAAAAAGATTAGAGCATTAATAATAGAGGTGAGGAAAAAATCTGTCTCTTTCATATATTAATTTGCAGTTTCCAATCAACAATGGGTAAATCTAAAGGACATACACACGAACACATACTTCATAAGCAAATGAAATATTAGACGGATGATAGACTTAGAATACAAAAGCTTTATCTACCATAATTGTTTACAGTTTATAACTTTTCAAGACTATGGTCAACTTATCTAAATTAGTTCAATTCCTCCAAAACTCTAAATCACCCCAGTACAAAAAAATTAAAAAGAAAAAGTTTGTGAAGCTAGCAGAGGAAGACAGGGGTCTATTGATATTTACTGTGCCAGGAGCTAGGAGCAGGCATGTGGGGAATTAGATGCCCGTAGCAGTGACTTAAACTAGAAATTGAATTATCCAAGAATGGTGGAGAAACACATATGAATTTTATCAAGGCACTAATTTGTTTAACATTTTTATTTTTAGGACGGCATAATAATCCTGATCATGTACACATTCTTTATGTTCCAAATTCTTTGTTTTCTGTAGAGAAAATTTGTAGATTCTTCTCTTCCACACGTAGTTGAAGTGGATGAAGTGCATGTTTGAAAGCTACAGTAATTTGGTATTTTTTTCCAAAGTGACATAATCTGCATTGCAACTCATCGATTCATCCAAAAGATTCAATTTTCATCGTATTGTGTAATATATCCATATACCATTCACACTAGTGAAAAATTCCATCCAGACTCAAGAGAACAGAATGCAGGTTATGGCAAGCCACACAAATTCAACCTTACATTCAAGTACCTTTTGCTAAAGGTTATAAAATCCTGTCATGTCTTATACTATCCATCCATTTAATATAAACCATGATATAAGCATAGTGTAAAAAATTCATTTTAATTTTTGGTACAATCTGTTGAGAGTTTACTCTGCCAAAGTCCAACGATTGAATTCAGTTTACAAGATGTCAAGAACATTCATTTTCTTTTGGTTTCTAGAAAAATTGAACATCAAATAATTGAAATAAAACTTTAGCTAGGTTTATTCAAAGCTAAATTGTTGAAGAATTTTTTTTGTAAGATTATATGAACAAAAAGAAAAGCTGCAACTTTTACAATTTGCACAATTAATGGTTTTTTCCACATAAACGAGTTTTTCAACATATTATTACCTAAACGAATGAAGCACAAATTCCAGTAAAAATTGAACATCATAAAATTCAAGTAAAATGGTAGCTTTATTATTTAAAAACTGCTAAATTTTAGAGAAAACTGCAGTAAGATTACATAAACAAGAAGACAAGCTGCAGCTTTTAAAATTAGAACAGTCAATAGATTTCCCCCCATTAATGCGTTTTCAACATATTGCCTCTACAAATTAAACACAAATTTGAGGACAAATTGATCAAATAATTATAATAAAGCCACAGCTGAATGCACTCAATCAAAAGCTACTAAATATAACACACCCTCTCCCCATGGGAAAAAGGTAGAAAGGCTAAACGTGTGGGGAAGATAATTAAATTTTCAGAAATATTAATTAATTCAATTAAAAAAAAGAAATATTCCATCAATTGGATCTGCTGGCGGGATCTCTGAACTAAACTACTAAAGCCACCTCGAATTCAATACTAAAAGCAGAAGGTTCAGCAAAAATTTTAAGAAAAAAATTTGAACATCATATAGTTATATAAAACCATAGATGGGTCCTCCAAGTTGTCCCTCATGGCGTCAAAACATTAGTCAATAAACCCCAACCCACCCAAACCACGCACTCAAACAGAAATCTGGAAGCCCATTAAATAATTCTTTTAATTAACGCATTTCATAAAACAGATGCAGGACAACACCGCAGAAAGGCAAAGAACGAATAGCACCAATTCTATCGCTGTTGCTAGTTCTGACTCAAAAACGGTATAAAAGTAAAATGTGTGGGCATGAAAATTAGGGTTTCAAAAAGATAATTAATCCATTTTAACAATTGTATAAGTATACCATCAACTGGATCTGCTCTCGGGATCTCTGAACTAAAGCAGCCTCGAATTTGAGAATCTCCGGCGCTGCCTTTTCGTTACGCCATGAGCGCTTCAGCAGCTCAGCGTCGGTAGTCGAAATCAACGATTCGTAATCGTCAGTTGATGAGCCTTCTCCAGCCCCTGGCTCCATCTGATTATCTCCGTCTCTCTTTTTCCGGAAAATAGAAAATAGCAACTGTGCTATTTTAGTTTTCTCTGAAAATCAACTTTAGAATGTGATTTTTTAGTTAAATTAGATTAAAGAAATGGCGCCAAAATATTAATAATCTTAGGGAAAAGTTGCACCATTCGTCCCCTACATATGGCCCTTGTATCAATTTAGTCCCTAATCTGCTTTTTTGATGCGGAACTCGATCCTAATCTCTCAATTTCAAAGCATCCTCCATCTCTTAAGGTAAAAAAAATAAATAAATAAAAAAAAAAAATGAGAGAAGAATAATGTTATCTAGAATAAGTGGTGTTTAACATTAGCTTGGGTGTTAGTATATGGCAAGTCCTGTGAAATGAATCGTAATTCATTTTATTTAATTGAACCTGTTATTTAATGTAATTAGTGTTATCACATAATAAAGTGTTAAACAAATAACTAATAAATTGAGCCACTCTCAAAGCTTTTAAAGTTCACTTGTAAGTACATAAAACTTGAGTTTATGTCCATATAGTATAATTTTGCCGATACAAAATAATTTTCTTATAATAAATAAATTGTAGTTTTTATTTACTTTGTGTTACTGATTTATTTAATATTGAGCATGCAAATTTAAAATCACAATGATAACTTGTAATAATATAAGTTAAGTGGTTGCACAGAGAAGTATAGTATAATATAACTTATATTTTAATCATAAACATTTGTTCAAAACCGATGGTCCAATGTATTAGGATTGGTGTATTATACTAAAAGGTTGTGGTGTTGACTAATTCAGCATTCGAATTTGAAATTTGTCCTTGTATAAATAGTTTAAAATGACACTATTACAGTTGGGGTGTCTTAAACGATCACGTGTCAAGTTTTATTTAATGTGCGAAGAATTAAATTCCACTTGATCGTGCAGGTATTCCATATAAATCATGGATAGAATTGTGTATATCTTTTTATGAGTTTAATAATTCTTTGATTTGCAATTGGGTATAAAATATTTCAATGAGTTGAAAACTTAAAAACCAACAAAGAAGAGAACACGAATTCATATCTAGAATTGTCGTCCTAAAAAATATGACACAAATTTTCATATCATTTGATGTGGAAAAAGATAACACAGGATAATGCGTTTTACAGAAGACGTGCATTTACTATTGAAATACACACGTGTTTATTTAGCTTGTGTTTAGTTTTTTTTTTTTTTTAAATAAAATAAAATAAATTTTTAGTAGATTTTGATAAAATTTATGGTTGAAAATTTGATAAAAAAATTATGTGTCTTATAAAATGTGTGATTGAAAATAAATATAAAAATAAAATCTTTAAAAATTAGGGCCAAACGAGAGCTTAAAAACAGTTTTAACTCTTAAACAAACAGAAAGTCTTGCAGCCATGGCTTGCCTTATTGTAGACAATGCAATTTACACCTAACATTTTTACTGTTACATTAAAAAACTTACTTATTACCCAAACTAATACCCAGGGGCGGATCCAGCTAGCAGCAAGTTAGAGCGCTGAATCCGCCTGAAGTTTCAGCGCCGGCCATGGAGTTGAGAGGAGTTGCTGCGCCGGCCATGGATGATGGAGTTGAGAGGAGTTGCTGGCTAGCTGGGGCAAGTTAGGCGAGTTGAGAGAAATAATTAAAAATATTTCTCGATGTTAATTATATTTATCATCTCATGTGATCTTCCTGTATCTCTATGAAAGATGTGAACATACATTAAAAATAATAGAACATCTATAGAAATCATGTCAAGTATAGCGATATATCTCTATTCCCTATCAGATTTTACAATAATTGTTATAAAAGTGTTATCTAACCTATTATTTCTCTCGAAATCAATAAAATTCACAATCAATAATTGAAAAGTTTTAAATCTTATAAGAATCATCAAAGAATAAATATTTATTGAACGTCAAATTATTGAATTTATATTATAAAACGTCATAATAATGGTTCATCAACATCTTAGTAATTAAAACTCAGGCCTAGCATTACAAAATCATAAGAATACATGTTTAATTGGAAAAACATAACCAGAATTTTAGATTGATCCCATTCAAAAGAACGGGGGGAAGAAACCTCATATTTTAAGATTTTTCACTTTTATATCTGTTTTGAATGTAACTTTGGTTTTTAATTTAAAATAAATGCTTTGGATTAATATGACAAGGATGTTTAGTATGTAATTTTGTTGTTTCTAAGATTTTGTTTGGTACCAATTAAAATCATATTTTAATTTAAGTTAAAGTCAAACAATCAATATCAACCACATCTTTCATGAGTCCCACAACTTTTCAACCACACATTTCAAAAAATTTCATCACAATCTACTAAAAAATCAAATTTTAATTCTCATCAAACACCCTCTAAATGTGTTTAGATAAAATGCTTTTCTGTTTTTATTTTTTAAGGTAAAAAAAATTATTTTACAAACAAAATGAGTAATTTTTTATTTTAAAAATCATTTATGTACGTACCTTTAGTTTATTTATAAGTAAACATTTTAAACTTAGTCAAATGTACATCTTTTAATTTAATTCCTTTTTGTGTCCGTCCATACAAAAAAAATGGTCAATGTCGTTGTAATAGTTGAAAATTAGGGTCCAGCTAATGTCTAGCATAAAACAAATAAGTAAACAAAATATTACATTTTAGTTTAATCAACATTTTCATATTATATATATAATTTCATAAAACTTTTAACAATTTTAAATTTTATTTAAATAATCAATTACCTTACTTTATAAATATTTCGCATATCATTTATTTCGTACATAAGATGTGCAATACACATGCTTATTGCTAGTATGTACCAAAAACGAGTATCTTGGTATAAAAGTACTTGTGTGTTCTTTGCTGGAGAAGTACCACCAAAAGTTAGCCAAGAATGACAAAAGAGAAAAAGAAAATAATAGAGAGAGAAAAGAAGAAGACGACATATTCTTAACACATAAAAGTAGGCTATGGTATGAAAGCAATATCGGTCCCTCAAATTTGAGGAGAATTGCATCCTAGTCACTTATTTTTAATTTGATATAATTAAGTCAACCAACTTTGATTTACTTGTAAGTAGCCGTCAAATGTTGTGAGTTAAGCAATAAATAACCTTGTTCGGCCCCCATTTTTTTTCTTCAAATTTTAATGTGTTGGAATAGTGTTTATTTGAAAAATACGTGGTTGAAAAAGAATGAAAAATATTCGATTTACGTGTAATATTATTTTATGAAAGATTATGAAGTTGAAAATAAGAGAAAAAAAGAGAGATAATGAGGGCCAAACAGGAGCTATATAATGAATGATTGACAAAAAAACGTTATTAACTTCTTAAGTAAGCTTGGACATGGTTCGAATTTGGTTGATTTTGAGTCCAATCTGAAATAAAAAACGACTTAATCGGTTTGGATAAATTCCAACACAAATCAATCCATTTTAGTCGTTGAAACCAAATCAAACCAAACCAAATCGATTTGAGACTATTTGGTTTTGTTAATCGATTTGGACATTGGTACGAGTTAAAAAAATTGCCAAACTATTTTGAGTTACAAATTTTGTTTTCCTATACACATAATTTTTTTTTTATTTGCGTAGTATATATCAATAATATATAATATATATAATGTAAATAGTTATTAACAAACAATTACAACAAAATAAAAAGTAAGGCTACAATCTAAGGCCCCGTTTGATAGAGATTAAAATTCAATTAAAATTGAAAATATGACCGTTATTGGGTCCCACTCGTCTAATAAAAGTCAACACTAACGGTTAATTTTTCAATTTTAATCCGATTTTAATCTCTACCAAACACACCCTAAAATTTAAAGTTTACATCAAACACTTCTTCTTCTTGCATCTTTTCTTTTGATATTTTGGAATTTTGGAAGAAAAAACATAAACGGTAACAAATTATTTGAGAAAAAATTATATTTGTGTTATTATTATTATTATATTTTTTAAGTTTAAAAATATGATTTTTAAAATTTTAAAAAAATGTATTGGCGGGTTAGGTCGGTTGGTTGATTAACCCGAAATCAACCCGATTTGAATTTTTAATGATTAAACTTAATTGAACCAAATTGATTTTTTGGTTCAAACCAATCAGACTCGGTTTGGTTTGATTGATTTGGTCAATTTTTCGATATTTTTGCGCGCCCCTACCTTAAAGCCTCTTATCCATAAAGTAAATGGTTTTTACCGAGCACCCTCCCAATAAGGGGCAGCCACATATCCCTAAAGTAAATATCTAGTGTCCAGTCTTGTCATTCTAACTAACATGATATATTGACTTAAACCATAAATTTAACGGATGATAGACAAAAAATGTTTATATCTACTTTATGCATTTTCTATATGAAATAGATGTCACCTTCTAAATTTCGTTCGCAAATGAGAAAGAAAAGGAATAATTAGGGTTTGAGGGGTTAAAATCATTTTTGAATTGATGCGCTTTATAGAATTGTTTTAATAGGATAGGTAAGCCTGGTAAGGTGAGGAGTATTGCGAGGTCAAATGGACATCCACGTTCGTCATCCATTAGTTTTCACATTCATGTCAACGGAGCAAGTTAATTGGTATGACAACCGTGAATAGAGTGGCTAGATTGATAAGTAAATTGAAGCTGGCTTATATGATTGTACAAACTTGAAAATTGATGACTTGGATGCAGCTTTGTTTGTTGTGCGACCCTTAATGCATTTAACCTGATACAACTATTACTACAGGAGACACGTTTTACATAAATATGCTAGTATAGATGCAGAGCGCAATTTGATTTGGATGGTTTCAACTTCAACACGAAATCAAAATCATATTAGTCAGTTTTCAATAAATTTTAACACAAATCAACCAACTTTAGCTTTTAAACTGAACCGAACAAAGCCAAATCAATTTAGTTTGGTTCTGTTCGATTAGTCGGTTTGAAATTTTAGTTTAAATTGAATTTTAAAAAAAAAATATTCAAGTTTTGGGCCCATTTAAATTACAAGAATTAAAATGACTAAATAATTTTATATTATAAGAATTATTGAGTATCAAATAAAATCAGGTTAATAGAGACAAATCAACATAAAACTTAAAAATTTTGTTGGTTTTTTTATGCATTATGCAACATGACTGTCTGATTATGGAAAAAAAAAAATGTAAAGTACAACACAATAAGCTTGTGAAATGAAATTTTCAGTGCTATTACTTACCGGCAACATCATAAATTAGAGGGAATCGAGATATAGTTATGAGATTATGGTTTGTCTTTTAATTTTTCTTTATCTTTTAATTTTTCTTTATCTTTTTCTTTAAAAAAAAAAAAAAAGATAAACGTGTAAGTGAATTAAATTGATTCGGTTAATCAGCGATTTGAAACTTTAAATCATGATCGAACCAATCCATCATGATTTTGTTTAAAAGAAAACTAAATCAAACCAATTATCCGTGTCAAATCGATCCAAATCAACCCGAGTCGGTTCGATTTAATTGATTTGATTGATTTTTCATTTTTTTTTTTGTCCAGGCCATGCATGCTCCATCTCTTTTCAGCCGAAACCGATTTTAACTGAAACTGGACAAAATTGGAGCATTTGACACCGGAAGAGGAGTCCAAGACCTCTCTATATAAATTCATCACAATATTTTGGATATGACAATCAAATATTCAAATTTCCCCGCTTCATCACAATATTTTGAATATAACAATCAATTATTCAAATTAGTTGGTTTGGGTGAATTTTAACACAAACTAACCAACTTTAGCTTTTAAACCAAACTAAACCAAATCAAACCAAATCAATTTAGTTTGGTTTGGTTCGATTAGTCGGTTTGGAATTTTAGTCCAAATTGAATTTTTTTTTTTTTAAAAAAAATTGTTCAAGTTTTGAGCCCATTTAAATGATAAGAATTAAAATAACTAAATAACTTTATATTATAAGAATTATTGACTACCAAATAAAATCAGGTTAATAGAGACAAATCAACATAAGACTTAAATATTTTGTTATATTTTTATGCATTATGGAGCATGGCTCCCTGATTATGGGAAAAAAAAATGCAATGTATAACATATTGAGTTTGTGAAAGAAAATTTTCAGTGCTTTTCTTACCGGAAACATCATAAATTAGAGGGAATCGAGATATAGTTATGATATTATGGTTTATCTTTTAATTTTAATTTTTCCTTTTTAAAAAAAGATAAACATGTAAGTGAATTAAATTGATTCGGTTAACCAACGGAAGCTTTAAATCATGATCGAATCAATCCATCATGATTTTGTTTAAAAGAAAATCAAATCAAACCATCGGTGTCAAATCGATCCAAATCAACCCGAGTCAGTTCGATTTGATTGATTTGATCGATTTTTTTCCGGCCATGCATGCTCCGTCTCTTTTCAGCCTAAACCGATTTTAACTCAAACTGGACAAAATTGGAGCATTTGACACCGGAAGAGGAGTCCAAGACCTCTCTATAAATTCATCACAATATTTTGGATATAACAATCAAATATTCAAATTTTCCCGCTTCATAGCACAGGGCAAAAATGAGAGATTTTCACCTACAAACACCACAGAGGGATCAGATTCCTTCCAATCACCGATCAAAATCCAATTCCGATCTCAATAAGAAGCCTCAAAAGGTACAATTCAGCTCAGAAACCCCTAATTCGTGCACACATTTACATATATGTATGTGTATATATTTGCGATATAGATTTGACAACTAATTACGCATAAATTAATAGTTTAATCAATACTCTGAATTTTCTGATGTAATATTTGTTTGTGCAGTTCACGCGAAAGAACTTGAATCATGTCTTTAAGGCAGTTTCTGAAGAGGATCCTTCGGCTTTTCAGTTTCCAAAGGAATTGATTGAATCGGTACCTGAAGTTTCTGATCATAATCCGTTCAATGAATCTGAAGAGGTAATTTATAGTTAAATTTCACTTTGCTGAGTAATTTGTTTCAGAGATTTAGAGCTTGTTTGGTTAAGCTTATAAATTTTACTTAGAAGTAGATTTACTCCTGTAAATAGTATGTTTAAGATTAAATGATTTTTTTTCTTGGTGAAAGTTTGAAATATTTAAATTACTTTGGAAGTTTTTACATAAATGTAAGGGGGGGGGGGGGGGGGGGGGGGGGGGGGGGGGGGGGGGGGGGGGAATTGGTTATCCGAGTGTTTGGAGAGAAAAAATAACGTAAAATTAAATTGACTTCTTTTTAAGCTAGCAAATGAATTTTATAATTTAATTTTATTTGTAGGTTATTATTATTATTTTTTTTTTTTTTCAGAACTTTCTTGTAAATCCAGTGGCTACACCTACATCAAAAACAGAAACAGTTGCTCTGACTGATCTCACTCCATCGTCATCCTCTTTGTCATCTACAATTACTTGTGATAAAGATATAGCTAACAATGCCTCGAAAAACAAATGTGTAAATCCTGAAATCAACTCTGTGCAGAACATGGAATCTATTGAGTTGGGCATAGTGATCAAACATCTGAAAGATGCTAGAGTTCAGGTCATGAATTCAAGTAATGTGAACCATTCAAAGAAGCTTCTAGATGCTTTGATAAATGTTGTCATTGAAGATTTCTATGGTGGTTTGTATGAAGAGAAGGACTGGCTATATAAATTAGTTTTGAGCAAAGTTCGTGTGGTTTCCCTAAGTATTCTGGTTGGTATTCTTGCTGTTTCAGTGTTTTTGTTCTCAAATTCTGGAGCAAAAGGCCTTCATAATGGACTGACACCAACTTGACACAATCCACTGCTTGGCTGATTAGTACGTGAAGTTTCAGTCTCTCTCCAATCACAGATGTATTTTCTTCCTGTCCTCTGATGATGTGTCAATGAAGAAAAGAAGCTAAAAGCAAGTTTACTATATTGTTGAATTTATGTCTAGTACTGCATACTATACAGTAGTTAATAGTTAGTAGTTCTTGCTGAACTTTTTATTGGTATCGAAGTCGTCATAATACATAATATTCGGATTTGTGTATAGATGCATATGCGTGATGCCACTTTATGTGTTAGAGATATATAGTTCTCGAATGATGGTACATAGATGCTGAATTTCTATGATTAGTTCATCAGTTTTCTCATGGATCATTTGTTAATATAGTGAGTGTTATGAATTTCTTTTCCGGACATTCTTGTGTTTGCCTTTTGCTTTCATGTAGAATAGGAAATATTCGAGGTAGGCAGTCACGTGTGTATATATTTTTATATCTGTGTCTAAGGTTAAAGGACTGACGACACGTTCCTGGCCAGTGGATGACTATCTATCTGCGTATGAGGATTTCTGGTAACTAAAATATTCTGGCCTTTATAATGAAAATGTAAATGTTCTTTAGGCCGAAAAACATATAAGTTATTGCATGCAATTTGTGTGATCTTGAACTAGGCACTAAACTTTGTGCCCCTGGTATCTGAACCTTAACTAAATATTTTATCCGCCCACTTTGCATCTTTTAAGGACTCTTCCCAAACTGAATGCTGGCCGGATTTGTTCAGTACAAAAGATCAACAACCCAACTCTTGAACTTAAAAGCAGCGTTGTTGTAATAGCAATGTCTGCTTTTGTTGCAGAGGATCTGCCCCTGGTATAGTACAGGATTAGTGTGCCTTGAAATGTTCATCTTATCACGCCTTACTCGAGATTTTTCTAACCATTAGATGATATGACTGCTCATATATTCTTTGTCTAAGCAAATATTTACCTTCCATATGTTGAGAAACATAAAGTTACCTCTTTGCTTGAGTAATCTATTAGCGTCTCCAAAGGAAAATAGAAATAAGCATGTTAAAGCTATAACAATCATTTGCATTTGGGTAAAAAAAAATAATTATTAATTATTTTCAAGGAATTAAGGATATCTAAAAATAGTTAGGCAATGATCGTTGTACTATTAACAATTATTTTACTCGGAGTAATGTTTGCAGTCGTTCACTACCATAGTCGTCCTATGTGGATACATGTGATAGTTAATGATTTGATAGATGAAACAATAAAAAAACTACCACATTAATTCATCAAATCACTATCCTCCACATGTATGCCACATAAGATGACTATTGTAGTGAGCAATTGCAAATAGCATTACTCGTTTACTCATTGGTCTTCTCAACATTAATGTTGAGTCACACTTGCATTAGGATCAGGAAGAGTCCTTACAGACGAAACATGCACTATTTGTCAATTAATGCATGAACTGGCATCTACTTGAAGAGGAAGGATAAATGCCGATCGAGAATTGGTGAAGGAATACAACACGCTCCAAGCATCAGCTAGATTATCTGGTATGTCATACAGCATAGTCCAATTTTATCTTCTGTACAATTGTCAGACTTATATGTGATATCTTACAGTTGAGTCACTTAATATCTGCTTGCTGATCACTTGGAAACCAAAGCATGAATTTTCAACTTTCAACAATGGAACGTGAAAAGGTTGCAAAACAAACCTCCGTGCTCTCCTAGTGGCGTAGGGGTTATTCTGATTAACAAAAGTCACCTGCAAAATAAGGGTGAGGTTCTTCTCCCCCGTTGTACCTTCGGCGTAAGAATTAAAATCAGATTGAGAAATATAGATTTAGAAATTGAAAGCGTAAGGAAAGCTCAGATAGTAAAATTTCACCAGTCTCGTACCTGACCCGCCTTAGGGTATTTATAGGCGGCTAGAGCACCGTAACTACCGAGTGGTTGCAATACCACGTATTCCACGTTGTGCACCCACTTTTCCCACGTTTTGAGAAGGTGACCGCCACCCGTCCGTTGGTTGTTTCTTTGTAATAACCGCTGAACGACCTCTATTTTACTTGGTGATCTCCCGTGACTAAGTGTTGGAGAGCGCCTCGTGGTGGCGGGCGGCCTAGCATGAATGTAGAGTGCCTGCGTGGGGTCGATGCCTCCATGTGGTAGGCGTGGGGGTCGATGCCTCCATGTGGCATGCGTGGGGGTCGACGCCTCCATGTGGCAGGCGTGGGGTCGACTTCCTCATGACTAAGTGTTGGGAGAGCGCCTCATAGTGGCAGACGGCCTAGCATGAATGTAGAGGTCCAACGTGGGGTTGATGGCTTCGTGTGGTAGGCGTGGGGGTCGATGCCTCCATGTGGTAGGCATGGGGGTCGACTACCTCATGTGGCAGGCGGGGGGTCGACGCCTAGGGGTCGACTTCTTCATGACTAAGTGTTGTGAGGTCCTTATAGTGATAGAAGGCTTTTCGTGAGGGTGTGAAATGGGCGGGTTTTGCGCCACCCAACATCAGAACGTTTATAGCATGTTTTGGTACATTTGACTAGATGTCTCTCCTCGTTTAGCATGTTTGGTACATTTGGCTCGCAGCTGAGGGACGAAACTGTACAGAATAACTCCAAATCCCTACTTACAAAACCCATAAACATCAAAAAAAAAAAAAAAAACTTTATGATTTAGATGATGTTATGAGACATAAGTTTTCCCCCTCTCTTGTATTTTTCAATATCCCATCAATAAGACTATTTATCTTAATAATGTTTTGTGGTAAAAGCAAATTGAGTGGTTTGGATTGTGTTTCAAAAGAGCAGAATAATAAAGGCAAAATTTTCTGTCTAGATCTTGTCTAAGGTTGCAAGGCATATTGTTTGGTATGTGACATGTTGAAACACACATACTATATACGATCTCGTGGATATCCTTGAGATGCGGTGTGAGATATAATGATAATTTCTGCATATTCTTCAAGTGTGTGTAAATCTTGTGACAATAGTACGTCTCCTCGATCTAACATCGGGCTTATAAAACTAGACATGCAACATGTAATAACATCATAATACTTTGTTATTGTTTACGTCAATCTTGTGCACCGAACACGCACCAGACGTCTCAAGAGCGTAGAATTTCAAAATCTTTTACCTTCTTTTTCCTACATTATTATCTTAGCAAAATGTACAACATTTTATCCAAAAATAAGATTATTTCCGGTTATTTTTCCATTATTATATAAAACCTCCCTCAGTTTTTCCTGCTTTAATTACATTATGCTCTAATTTAGTTGTTTAATGGTGTCTCGTGGTAGGGGCCAATCCCTCTGGCAATGCCTGAAGTCTGTGTTCATATATTTTCTTAAACGTAAATTAATGGATTTACAAATATATTGGATTAGGTCAATGATTTAATAAATAAATTAATTAGGAAATTTTTATAATCATACACCCATTAAATTTTTTTTTTTTTTTCATTAATCACTATTTTCAGTCAACTTATTTGTTTAATTTCTTTGGATAATTGATGATAGTAGACTTCTAGAGCGCCATAATTGATATAGGTTGCTACTATAGGGTGGTGTTTGGAGGAAGATGAAGTTACAACATAAAATTCCATGAAGAAGATGAGATACAATGTTATAGACATCTCTAATCGAAATTATCAGCTTATTTTGGAGTTGTGTACAAGAAAAATTGCAGGGATAATGGTGGAGCCTCCTTTTGCTAGAGTTGAGATCTGCTGTTCATTTTGCTGTCCATCCGATTAATTCTTGACACATTATGAATTTAGTGGATTAGTAGTTAATTTAATGATGATAAATTTGATATAACATGTTAATTATAGATGACATGTTAAGAATTAATTGAAAGGACAATAAAATGGATAGCAAAAATAGACAATAGATCTCAACTCCTTTTCCTAATTCTCAACATCAGCATGAAAATTTAGGTTCTTAAATCTTACTTTATCTCTTGTCAACCACTCACCCCACCCCACTTTTCAAACCTAACCCACCACATTATTCATGTGATTAAAGATGATATGCAGAAAATCTAGCAAGTGAACAGATTACACGAAATTGTTGAAAACTACAGTCATAATATAATTCCTATGAGCAACAGTGTTAGTGACAATGGCAGAGATGGTGAAAATGCAAGTGTCAACCAATATGGTACAAGAAAATTTGGGTTTTTCCACAAATAACAGTAGTGGTGGAGTGGAGCCATTAATTTCCATATTGATACTGAGAATAAGCAAAAGAGGCTCCACCGTGATCCTTGTGATTATTATTATAAACGACTCCAGTGGATCGTAATGACTTTTTTTTTTCTCTTCTGAATCGTAGAGGATAATTACTTTCTCAAGTGGTGATGGTATATTTTGGCCATTAAATTCATGGTTGACACTGACTCTAGATAAATATTGTTGCTTGTGGCAAAATCAAGTTTCTTAGTGCCATTTCCGTTGACACTTGCATTTTCGCCATCTTCGCCATTGTTACTGACATTGCTGCTCTTAGGATTATATTATGATAGTTGTTTTCAAAAAATTCCTAGCAACCATTTCTGTTTGTCTTCATTTAAATTTTTAAACAAGTATGACTATAAGAATTGTGAAAAAATATAAATTGTATTATTATGATTTTGTAAATATTACAATGTAGAAGACCCTATTTATAGGATTACAAATAACTGTAAAAGGAAATAAACATAAAAGAAAAAATTACATTATCAACTACTAAGAAAAGTAATCTTACACTAAAAGAAAATATTATAATGAAAAATACTTCATATTATATTTCTATATTTAACGCCCTCCCCTCAAACTCAATATGAGGTACAATATTGAGTTTGAAGAAATCGATCCAATCAAATCTTCCAAACTGAAGAACTCCGAGCACTTGAGGTCTATATTATTGTTGACGGGAATAAGTGACTTCTTGCTTTCTGGAAGAAAATATTTGATGGACATTTTTTTTCTTTGTTTTTAACATAAGAAAACCCTGAATTTTTCAAGGGGCAGGGGAATAGTCGATAAAGTTCAAGGTACCGATCCATCAATTTTTTTTATATTTTTTTTACATAAAAAAATCTCTAGTTTGTTTAAGAGGCAGGGGGAATGTCGGTAAAGCTCAAGGTACCGACCCTCAAAAGTGTTTTTTTTTTTTTTTAACATTAAAAAAACTCTAATTTGTTTAAAAAGCAAGAGGAGAGCCGGTAAAGTTCAAGGTACCGACCCTCCAAATATATATATATATATATATATATATTTTACTTTTTAACATAAAAAACCCTCTAATTTGTTTAAGAGAGAAGAGGGGGTGGGTGGGTGGGTGGGTGGGTGGGGGGAGAGTTTCGGTAAAGCTTAAGGTACCAACCCTCTAAATATATATATATATATATATATATATTTTTTTTTTTTTTTTTTTTTTTTTTGATATTTCTAAAAACATGATAGAAATATTGAAAATTTAGGAAACATGACCACTTATTATTTGAGAGCTTCAAGAAGGAGTTGCAAAGTGACGACCCGACATTATTAAAGTATCTGCAAAAGACTTCTAAGACATCTCTTTCAAGTTACTGATATTGTGCTTTTGAAGTTTATGTGTTGCAAGTTTAGCTCAAGACCAAGTTAAACCCGCTCTAATACCATGTGAAGAAATATAAATTGTATTATTATGGTCTTGTAAATATTACAATGTAGAAGACCCTATTTATAGGGTTACAAATAACTGTAAAAGGAAATATTACACAATCAACTACTAAGGAAAGTAATCCTACACTAAAAAAAAATATTATAATGGAAAATACTCCATATTACATTTCTATATTTAACAAGAACCACCTTAATCTTTTATCTGTCTATGAAATTCTTAAACGATTTATGTGAATTGTGCTTGGGATGTTGTTGGGCTTTTGGCTTCAAAAGGAATGCTTCTTTTGATGAATAAATATGACCTTGTAACTTTTTGGCAATGTTATTTTTCACCGTGGTTTCATTCAAGAAGCCAATTCTCTAATCTTTCCCTTAAATTTGTGAGCTATCTTTCAAGTGTGCAACTAAATTTCATTCAAGAAGGATTTATGTAAACCAATTCTCCAATCATTCCCTTAGATTCGTAAGCTATCTTTGAAGTGTGCAACTAAACGCTAGGTTAATTTTGGATAAGATAGGTTGTGACTATAGGACTGTGTTCCGAGAGATGAAGAAACAAGAAGAAATTCCATGTTGATGTTGAGAATCAACTAAAGAGGCTGAACCATTATTCTTATAGGACAGCAGCAGAAGAAGTGACTAATTTTATTCTTCTGAATCGTTGAGGACAATCATTTCCTCGAGTGATACAGTTTAATTTTGGTCATTAAATTCATTAGTTAGGTTTACAATCTAAGACATTGAGTCAATCTAAACACATCGTTTATGGGAAATCATAGTTGTGTGCCATCTTGGTTGACATTTGCATTTTCATTATCTCTGTCATTGTCACGGGGGTTAGTCTACATGTACACCTCATGATGTACATAATAGATTACACCTCCCTCACATGGAGGGGGGCTCACGAATATTTAATTATGTGTGGGCCCCCTCCATGTGAGAGGAGTGTAGTCTATTATGTACATATAGACTAATTCTTGTCACGGGCACTCCTGTTCAGGAATTATGTTATTACCAATGTTTTAAAAAATAAGTGACTATCAAAACTGCATTACTCTTTTATATGTTTTAGAGATTCTTAAGCAACTCATATAAATCTTGCTAGGGACGTTTTTGGGCTTGTGGGGGTAGGAAAGGGTGGTGGATGCTTTGAGGGGATAAAGTAAAGACAAGTAGAAATTTCATGTTGATGTGGAGAAATAGAATAGAGGCCATGTGATTGTTATGGACCTATGGTAGAAATAGAAAATGCAAATGTCAACTAGGATGGTACGAATAAACGTTGATTTTGCCATTGAGTTTAAGTCAACTTTCATGCATATGGACCGAACCTATACCTATACCACTTGAGGATGTAATTATTTTCCATGTGTTGAAAAAGGAAATAAATCACTACTTCCTCCGTCCATGAAGATATGTTTATTTTCTTCTTTTTTTGTCCCAAATTATAGGTTGCTTTCTATTTTGAGGGTATGATAATACCTTAATTTTTTAATATATCCATATTTAATATGTCTTATTATCAACAAAAATAATTATATATAGCACAAGTGATGCTAAAGTACCATTCTATTTGACATTATATGATAGTTTCAATAAAATGTAAAATTATGCGATTCATTCAATTTTACTTTTCATTTTAATAATATTTTAGTGTCATCTAGATTGATTGAATTTTTATTTTTTATTTTTTTTTGGGAGCTGTCCACATTAGCAATCAGATGAATATTTTTCTTTTCATGTTTTATCCTTTATTCTTCCTTTAGTGTTATTTCTTATCACAAAATTGAGTGACAAACGGATTGAATTTTTGGACTATTTTGTCCTTTTAAAGTTGAGCATGTGAGGTGAGAAATAAAGATGGCAATGGGACGGATCACTCCAATCTCGCCTCACCTCGTGTCCCGCCCCGTCTTAAATGGGGCGGGGTGGGTGGGGTGGGACGGGACAGGGATGGGGCGAGAATTTGTCCCATTTATTGTCCCGTTTAATTATTATTATTATTATTTTTTTTACATTTTCAAAATTAGAGTTATGTTATTATTTAAAGTTCAACCCTTAATCCAAAATCTAAAAGTCATTTCATATATTTTAAATTTTTTTTAGTTTTTTCGATCAATATATTATCTTGTTTTGATTAATTTGTATAAATCTTTCAAAAGTAAAGAATATTTATTTAACTATCATAATTCATAATTTTAAATTATATAATTTAATTATAATAAAAAGATTGAATGTCCGAATTTATAAATTATATAAACAATTGTTAGTCATGTAAAATTTTAAATTGACAATTGTATAATATAATTGTTGGATTAGAAACATATTATAAAATTACAAATAAAACTAACAATTTATTAAAATTCTATTTTTCATTTTTTTCACGAGGCGGGGCATCCTCGCCCCACCCCGCGACCCGCCACGGGGCGACTCACGACGCCCCGCCCCGCCAACCCATTGAGACGAATTTTTTTGCCTCATTCGGGGCGGGGCGGGACGGGTTAAATTGTCATCCCTAGTGAGAAAGCACCCACTTAGTCCTTGTTAAGTTTATCTAAAATTAGATTTTTAGCAGATTTTGATCATAATTGATAAAATGTATAGTTGAAAAGTTGTGAATTCCATAAAATGTATAAATAAAATTAATTATTGAATTTAATTTTTTTTCTTTTTTATCAATTTTTCAGCGAAATCAAATAGGGCCTAAAAAAGTCACCAAAATCTCATAAGAACAATTGAACCTAGAAGTAAACAATCACGACTAGTTTCATACATCTCCAATAACATTTGACACTATTTTACCTTAACTACAGACCTACCGCCACTCTTCTTGTTTATTCGGATTTTCACACTTGCATAATTATTTTTAGAAACAGTAGGGGTTCCAAATTACGTCTAACACTAGTATTAGATTATAGTAAAACATCCATCCATATTCCATTCCAATTATATATGGATCCACACTCATCTTCCTCAATGTGTAGTGTTGTCTATAAAGGTACATGCATTATCTTTTGTTTTTCAATTTTTCAGTGCACCCTGCACTGAATGGAACATAAGAAATTGTTGGGTGAGGGTGAGTGTGAGGGTGAATGGTGTGATACCACTCAAATTTTGCACACCACATCATTAAACTTCTTTATCTAATTGTCGAGCAGGACAAATTGCAGTCACACCCCCTAACACATATCATCTTTTATAATTTTAACTCGACCCGAACGCAATGATTAGATGGAGTTGGTGTGTATCCAATGATCATAGACCATCTTGGGAGGTTGTGATCTTAAACATCTTAGCTAGTTATTTTAGTGTAAATAGTCCTTGTTGAATATTTGAGTTTGAAATATGACATGTAAATTTATTTCTTTGAATTTTAGTAATGAGTCATTTGGAGTACAAGATAAAGAGATTCTCAAATTTTAAAATTGATGATGAAATTGACATGATATCTCTAATCTCTATTAACTCAACAAATAAATGAATATAGAAACAACATCATGGGTGACTCTGTAGTCGTTGATAAATTCTGAAGAAAGCAAAGAATTATATGACCTCTATGTATCCAAGCAAAAATAAAATCGATTGGTTACTCTTTATTAATTACCTTAAGAAGGGGTCATTCAAGGAACTCGACATTGTAGAATACGGAGAAAAGATTTAAAACTCAAATATTCCGAAGTACAAAAGAGCAAAATGCACAAGTTCCCCACCACTTGAATAAAGAAGATAGTGACCTTGATTCCTTGCACCAAACCCACATTATCATTCAATTACCAAATTATATTATAGCTAGTGCAGAATTATATCACAAATTATTTTCAAGGAAATATGATTCACGGGAGAATATTTTATTTTTAATTTTTAATTTTTAATTTTTTGAATGCATTCACAGTGGAATATTCATAAGGACGGAGAATATTTTTGAAATAATAAAAAAAAAAAAAAGAAATGGTAAAGAGCGCATTTTTAGCTAGGGCGAGACTGACTCGAGCCAGGCTGATTAATCGGACCACCAGAAGCCGCAGGGGCGCTGGAAGAAGAAGATGAAGAGCCGCTGGAAACAGAAAGCAGCTCCGTCAAAGCGCTCATAGCTCGGACTTGCATTTCAAGAGCGGCTATATAATCAGTAGCCTCCTCTAAAATCACCGGCAAAGGCTCTTTTCGGCAACCGGGAACCAATCCGCCAAGAACGCGAACTTTCCGGTGAACCGCCGGTAAACTCTTCGATTTCAAACGGAATACGCTCACTTTTGATTTTTTCTTTGGCCGGCTGTTCCCTGTGGTAACCACCATCACATTTCTCTGCCGTTTGGTGATGTTATTCTTCTTGAGAAACTTGAGCTTGAGCCTATTCGTGAGAATCGCGCGGCTCCATCGTGAGCGGCCTTTGGCGGTGGTGGCTAGTACTCTATCAGCGGCTTCACGTACAGCTCGGCCGCCCTTAGGAGTTGTGGTTTGAGCTTGTGAGCCGTTGTGTCGGACATGGCGCAGCGCTTGAAGCAGCTTTGATGAATAAACTTGTTGCTGAGATTCGGATTTCCATTCAATTACAGAATTTTGATTCTGATTATTATTCAAATTACCTCCATGGTTTTGGCTTTGGATTTTCTTCTTCTTCCTCTTTCTTCGAATCGATGATCTCTCGGAGCTCACCACGGGATTTGAAGGCAGCGATGGAGTCATTTCTACATCCATCTCTATGTATATATTTATTCAGGTACGGAAATAGAACCTATAGATTCAATTGAAAGGATAAATACCGAGTTAGAATCGAAAGTATTGGTAGATTCAAATTCAAAGAAAGCATCTCGTAAAGGAATGAAATTTAATGCGATTGATAATCGATAATTAAAAATTAGCAATAAATAAACAGATGATTTATGGTTGAGCAACCGCGCTACAAAGAGTATTACGCAACTTCTGTTAATACATCGCATAAGGAACTAATAACAAGGAATTAAAAGAACTAATTGATTCAACAAAAGCCTCCGGCTACACATAGAATTAGAGTTTCAGGATCAAATAAATTTTAATTTGAGGTCTCATTTGCACGCTCTGTGGTTCATACTTTAGCAATTAGCATCAATGGAAAAAAAAAGGCAATAACTCGAAAATGAATCTGAAACATTCTTCAGAACAGTACTCACGCAAAAGATACAACAATAGAACAAATATGAATTGATATTTTTAATGCTGATGTTAAAAACTTCTCGTGAATCATCACCTTTAGGAACTTGAAAAACTCTGTCTTGTATCTTGATTGATTTACTGCAATATCCAAAGAAATTTATTCATATATGCGTGTATATAAAACGGGCGGCGGTGGTGGCGGAGGAGGGAGAAACGCCGAGGACGAGTGAAAGAGGAGGCTTTAAGGGGATTAAGGGAGAGCAGGCGGAGGCTTAAATTGAATGATGGCAGTCAGTGTTAGAGCAAATAATTAATGGCTTTTATTTTTTTTTATAAAAGTGTGGCAGTGGCTTTTTGGGCCATGTGGTGGGTGGGGCCCAGAGGGCCCATTCACATGTGCGTATCTGTCCTGTTACTCCTGACTTATGTTTTAATTACTATTTTTCTTTTTTTTTTTTTCTTTTTTTCCAATATTTCATTTTTCGATTCTGTATTTCTGGTTGCTTAACAAAGTTTTCAACTTTTTAATAAAAATTTTAATAGATTTTAATAAATATTAATAAAATATGTAATTGAAAAGTTGATAAAAGTAGCAAGTCTTATATATTGAATTCTTTAAATTTGAAGTTTGATAAGCTGAAACATTCTCTAAATAGTTGAAATGGCTTCAAATTTTTGTTTGAGTTGGGTTCGAATGAATATTTTGCAACATTTGCTAGAGTTCAAATAACTTGATAGTTTACATTGTATATAAAAAAATATTAAATCATTAAATACTTCAAACACAAATTCATTGTTTTCCACCAATGTGCTATGACCTAAGTTATGTATCAAATTTGATAAAAGAATAATTCTGTGCGTACAAAATTATTCCTCACATAACAATTACAGAAGTCTCATATGGGGTGGACCCCATGTGAATATTTTATTACAAAAAATAACCCACCACCCCCCTCAATGTGAGGTATCGATAGGAGTTATGTGATCCTCTACTTGAACACCAAGCCTCACTCTTGATAAAAATAAGTGTTTGAAAAGGCTTTCTATAAAATCAGTTGTTTGGTTGCAATCAAAGAAGTCCTTATTTACCATGAAAAAAAATATTAAGCTATTTTAGAGAAGCTCCAATTTGGAGCGAAGTTTTTATATTTGTGTGTCGATATATTGATAAATAATTAAGAAGTTCGACAAAGTTTTGTGGGACAAATTGACTTAAGGTTATGATCTTAAGGATCAATGGAGAAAGAAGAGATGAAAGCATCAAATAATTGGAGGGTCACTAATTTAATAATAAACTATATTATTAGTCTTTGGTTGGAAACATCATAACTCACATTAGTGTTAATTAATTGGCTAAACAAGAATATACGATCATCTATCTAATCTAAAATATGCACATATGGTTTAGGGTTTGGTATTTGTAGCTTTATTTTAATTACAATTTTCATTAAGATAACAAATTGCTTATTATTTTAACTTATAATTAGCTTTTTAAAAAGTGAGACAGCCTGTTAATATATAAGCGCGAGGGCATTAACCCTATAAAGATGCTAAAGGAGAATATTTATTCAGAAATGCTACAAGTACCACTTCCATGACCGACTTTCACATTTGGAGGTTCCACTTTTTTTTTGCATTGTTTATTCACGCGGGTCCCATTACATGTGAGTGGATGTCATTCAAGTGGTAATGAATAATTCTGTACAAGTAGTTTAATTCATATTTATTTGCTAGCTTCTTCAATTTACATACAAAGTGACTTTTGCCTTATTCTTTTTTTTTTTTTTTTTCTAATTCACTTAAACACCACCACACCTACATTTTAAATAAATTTAAAATTATATATGCAAGTTGTTTTTAATTATTTTGCTTGAGTCTTTATTATTATTATTTTTTTACGGGAGAACTCGCAACCACTACTTTTAGAATGGACACTAGATAAATCCTCGGATTAACGCAATAGCCTACAAACTACGTCAGTCATATTAAACACACTAGGCAAATTCGGTACAACAGACTCGATCGAGAAAATGTAAGTAGGAAAAATCGAATTCGTGATCAAAAATTTTCGTGCTTACCTACTCTACCAATTCGACCATCCCATGAGAGGCTACTCAAGTCATTATTGTAACTACTGAAAGTTGCAATTAAACCAAAATAACCATATTATTGATGTTTTTTTTTTTTTTTTTTATAGATAATGCATCAAGAAAATCTCTTTAAATTATTCATATTCGCATGTCTCAAAGTCTATGTCATCTTTTCTCGATTAAATAATCCCATGAAATTAAACATTGTTGTCTCCAATCATTTTAAATAAATTTAAAGTTATATACGTGAATTCCTTTTAATCATAATATTCTATTCATTATTATATCTACTAAAATTTGCAATACAACCAAAACACTCGTATATTTTTTTGCTCTACATACTTTGATGTTTCTAATTGATAATGCATCAAGAAAATATCTTTAAATCATACCTATGTCACGTCTCAATGTCTGTGTCATCTTTTCTCAATGAAATAATCCCATGAAAATAAAAGATTTTTTTCCACCAATCATTTATATAGTTGAATAAATGAATTTAACCTAGACAAGCCTGATAAAATTTCAGTTTGTAATCATAGACAGACCTAATCCCCATTATTACAGAAGTCAAGGTACCATGTATATTTCCATTAAATTGCATTAATCAAACACAGCATGCAGCCATCATGGATTGCCACCCTACCATGAGACACCATTAAACAACTAAATTTAATTAACTAAGCAGCCAAAAAAAAAAAAAAAATGGAGGGAGGGAGGGAGGGAGGGAGGGATGTTTATCCAATAAAAGGGAAATAATGTGTGTTACTTTGGTGCAAGGTAATTTGGGTCACAATCTTCTTTATTCGCGTGGTCAAAATGAAACTTTTACATTATGTCCTTTAAATTATTATAGTTTTCCCAATTGTTTCTTGAATCAACATCTCTCATAAGCTCATCAATAAAGAGTAACCAATTGTCTTGGACTTTTGCAAGTGATATTTATGGTTCTGAATCTAGTTTGCAGTTTTAACATGATTACAAATAGTAGTCGACTCGCTATGAAATTGACATATAAGTTCGTTAAAAGACCTTCAATATGGATGTTAACAATTGTTCGTTGAAATGCATTTATTATCGATTAGGTCATTTTCTGTATTTATATTATTCAGATATCTTATCTCTATAGGATGGTGAGAAATCTCTCTCTCTCTCTCTCTCTCTCTCTCTCTCTCTCTCTCTCTCTCTTCTTTTGTTAGTTGAAATGCATTTATTATCGATTAGGTATTTTTTCTATTTGTTATGTATTTATATTATTCAGATATCTTTTCTCTATAGGATGGTGAGAAATCGTGAAATCTCTCTCTCTCTCTCTCTCTTCATAGTGGTGGACATGAGTGTCATCACAAAATCCACACTTTATGTGCAAGAAAATCTAGAGAAGTAAAGTTGTGGACTATAGAGGTCCTTCGAGTCCTATCCATATATTGGAGACAATCAATTATGCTACACATCTAGGGTGAGCAAGCTCAAAAAAGTGTTTTACAGTTTGAAAAATTAAAACAAAAAATATTCAACCATTTGCCGCCATCTCAATCTATCTATTCATTCTCTGTTTTTAACCCTGGCTAACTGGCTTAATCAGGAGACAATAGCCATTTGACTAAATGATTGATATTTTACTTTCTCAATTATATTATTCATGGTGAGCGAATAGATCATATTTTTGTTAGACTCGCCAAAAGAATAGGAATTTAACAAATTGTATTATTAGTTGATATTTAAATTACTGATTAAAAGCAATCTACTATCACTAGATTATACATTGCAATTATTCACTCCGAACATAATTTTTAGGACAATCAATGACCCTAACTACACGATTGGCTAAAAATTCTATTATGAGCACTTTGGAGTAAAAATTACGGATCTTTCACAAGCGAATTGGAATTTAAAAATACGGTATCGATTCAATTCACCACCTTCAGAATCAGTGTTCGTGGTTGCCCTTTTTTTTTTTTTTTTTTTTTTTTTTTTTTCCATTGGCCAACTTTACGAATCATACTACTATATGTAGTATCTTCCTCAAATAGTCATTTCCATCGTTATAGACTTTTTTTTTTTGGAAAAAATCACCTTTAAAAGCAACTTGTAAAGAGAGTATTCAAAACTCATCGAAAGTAAATTCGAGGGACACATGGGAGTGACATGGATTATTTCATCACTATAATCTATGGGTTTGTTACTTGTTATGAATATGGACAGTTGATGATTGATGGAAACCACGATGAATGCACATAGAGAGGGCTCTAAAGTCAAAATAGTGACACACAACATTTCAATTGGTTTCATTAAATCCCAACTTTTTTTCTGTTTTTAAGAAACGGTTTGAATTTGTATCAATTACGCTGGCTAGAATATCATCTTGACTGGCAGTGTGGTGGCCGGTCCGTCATGATCCTGCCGTAATCAGTCTTATTGTAAGGTTGTGCTAGCATTGACTCTTGAGAGTTTCTCCATTGGCCGGTAATAATATTTTTAAACAAATTTAGAGTTCTTTTAGCAATATCAATAGATTGATTGTTTCTCTCACGTCTCTTCCAAAATAAAAAGAGTTCTCTGAGAGTTGTTTCCTAAATTCGAAAGAGAATACTTGGGTTCCTCCAATAACTAAAAAGTATATCATACCTGAATCTAATTGGGATTTGTGGTGATGAAGGAACTGGATTTAAATTCTAAAAAAGACAGAGACTCGATAGTAGGGCTGGACAAAAGTCTCGAACCGAACGAGCGGTTCTTCTGAAATTAAATACCCGAACGGGTACCTGAATCAAGAACCGACGAATTCTGTTCGATTCTCGGTTCTTCTAGACCTAGACCAAAGAACCGAGTAATTTTTAAAAAAAAATTGTAGTATATAAATCAAATTAGATCTTTTTAAATCTTATTAGTTTAACAATTTTTAGTTTATTTATATTTGTTAATTGTGCTTTTCAATTTTTTCTTGTAGAATTTTTTAGTAGTTCGTATGACAAGACAACCAATTGATTGTTAGATCAAATAGTTGGTAAACATTAACAATACTTTAAAGTATTTTTACCTCTATGACTTCTAATTTATATTTCTTTATTTTATATAGATTTGAATATTTGAAGCAAATGAATTATTGATATGGATCACCGATATTTTAGTATTAGTATCTACTTTTTGGTATTTGTATAAATTTGTAAATTAATCTTATTGTACAACTTGTTATTTATATGTTATTAAATTGAACTACGTTAATTTGTAAAATTAAGATTGAATGTGTCATTAGTTATTTTTATTATAAATGTTAAAAAAATTAATTATGGTACGGAATCGAACCGAACATGAACGAGTCTATAATTATATTTGGACCCGACGATTTCATTTACTAAATATCCGAAAATTTTTGGTTCAATTCGGTTCGATTATTTTTAGAATCGAATCGAATCGGACCATGTACAGTCCTACTCGAAATTACCTAAAATAAGGGAAGACCAACCAACATTATTCCATAAAATATTTGTGCATGCATCTATTAGATTGTTAATGATTAGTTATTATGATGATAGTCATGTTGTTACAAGTTCAGTTTAGGGGCCAAGTTTTCATCATTTCAGTAACTCAACGGCCATAATATTGGTCCTCTTCAACATTATTTTACTTATGAGAAAAATCACATGGAGAAAAAATAATATTGTATCACTTTTATATATACATGTGAAAAATTAATGATATATTAAGATTGTTGAACTCTCGAACAAGCAACAATGTTTTTGTTTTTATGTTCAACATTGCGAACACGATTTTTTTTTTGCAAAAAATGTTTTGAAAACGAAGTTTACTATTCCACTAACACTATCTAATATAATCAAGATATCTTGTTTACTTGTGTTAAGAATAATTAAGAGACTAAATTCAATAGATAAAAATCACAAAAATAGAGAAATAATCTGAATTTTAGTCTTTTTATTTGAAAAAATAAATAAATTTAGAATATCTTAAACTAACCTCACAACTAGATAGGCTCGTATGACAAGAAAAATTGAATACAGGTGATCCGATAATGTGGAAACTACAAATTTTGAACTTTTTAAAATAATTTCATAACTGGTTGGTTCGTTCTCAAAATTGACGGATTTAACGTTTTATTTTTTTTTGTATAAGGTTCAAGATTGATTTTTAAAACATTGAACATAAAACTTATTAATCACAAAAGTTAAAGGGATAGAATCCCTAAAACATGTCCTTAATCATTCGACACCTTAACTAATTGAATTAGTGGAATCCACAGCTAGTCTAGTGCTTTACATCAATCAAAAGGAACAACGCACATGGGTTGAGCCCTATGACTGGAACCCACATTTTAATATAAAAATAAGTTTTGACAGTTTCAATAAAGTGAATAAATCCAGTTAACAGAAACTGTACGAAATGCATTGAAAATTTGGGGCTCGCAAATGTGGAATGTGGGTTCGACCCAGCATGAATTCAATTGCAAAGACGAGGATGATTGGTTGTATATTTTGCAGTAAAAATCTATTAATTTTACAAATTTGATACAGGGAGACAGTCTCCCTATGATTTGCTGCTGTCAAAGGCAGCCAATAACGGGGAAATAGCTGTTTTCATGTATAAAATTTGTACAAATTTCTTGTACTTATAGCATTTCTCTATTTTGTATATGATGTGACCCCAAATAGTGGATTCGTCCGAATAAACCTCATGGCCCCTCCGATAGTCTGAAAAAAGGACAAGAGAATGTGAGAATTAGTAGTGTAAAAGAAAGATATATTTTACTCCCTCTATATTGGCCCTGCGTCTATGTATAAGTGATTCAACTAAAAAAATGAAAGTGTAGCACATGACACTTGGGGGCCCTGTTTGAGCTTATTTTTTGGAAAATATAAAGAGACGCACTACACGTACAGGTTGGGAGATTACAAGGGCTTTACAGACACTCACAAGCAAGGGTGAGTGAGTATTTTTGGGTTATTTTTTAATAAGGTAGTGAGTCTCGTTTGTGAGTAATTTTTAAGCTCCTTGTAAAATATGAGCATGTACATATAGTTTTTTTCAAAAATAAATGTTGAGATAGATTTTTATGGAGAAATGTGTGATTAAAAAAATTGGATTACGAGAAAAATTATTTCTTGAAAAATTTGTGGTTAAAAATGAATTAAAAAGAAAAAAGAAATACGTTTTGGGAAGAATGAAGCTTAAACATAGAATCATTAATTTGTTGGTAATGATTGTTTTTTGTTTTTTACAAAATTGTTTGCACATGACTTAACGTGCATACACCTTTCTCTATGTACATTCAGAGACTTTATTTCATACACCTTTTCAACATATCGTAATTATATATTTATGTTCATGGATAGAAATTAGAAATTGCAGATATTCTGCCCTGGGTATCGTCACTGTTCCTGAATTTATCTATTGGGCCCCATTTGGTAGAAATTAAAATCCAATTAAAATTGAAAATATGACCGTTATTGAGTCTTATTCGTCTAATAAAAGTCAACAATAACGGCTAATTTTTCAATTTTAATCCGATTTTAATCTCTACCGACCACGTCCTAAATGACAGTAGTTTTACAATCATATACACGACGATTAGGTTGGACAAATCTTGGCGGCAATAGGTGGCGTCGTGTGGTTTAAACTGACTAGATTCCTTTAAATTATTCAAACACAGCAACTTGCTCAATTCCATAATTCAACTCTCTGATTCCAGTTGTAAAAGTAATTTCCTCTTTTAAGTTTGATGCAATCATAGTTTTCTCATAGCCAATATATGAGTAATTATGTGTTTGATGGTATAAATATATACATATATATGAGCTAATTCCGATGCAACAATCCTTCTTCACTAACTTTATTTCTTATGCCCTGAATTTTACATTCACCGATTTAATAGTTATTAGATAGATTTTTCGATTATATTTAAAAAGTTTACGAATATGAATATTATGTTTAAAAACTACTACCGAAAAATTAATTTCTTTAGATAATAATTTGTTGGTACTCTTGAAGTAGGGCAACATTGTTAATATATTAATTACTTCATAATAGTATAATATTAATATTTCAATATTCTAGAGAATATTGATCGATTTCTCGGAAAAAAATACTTACTCTATAAATAATACATAGCTCTTAAAGAGTTAATGATTCTAAATAATAAAATATTGTTACTCCCGAAGTAACACGCTATTATTGACAAATATTCTAGTTAGATTTTACTTGCTCTCGAAAAGTATAATTAAAAATAATCAAATGTAAATTATGTTTTTACTATTGAAGAGTAATTTTTTGTATTATTTATTATAATAATATGTGATTACTCTTGAAGAGCGTGAATTATAATTTTTAATATTCTACAAGAATATTGACACATTATTTTTGAATGAGTAATAATAAAATACAACGTGCACTTGAAGTAGCACATATTTCAAAAAAAATGTATAATTTTGAATTCATGTTTACCCCTGAAAGAAAACTTATAACTAATGTCATGAGGAGTGAGGACATTGACTATTTTGGCTACTTGAATTATGTATAATTATATAATGTTTAATCATATTTTTCGAAATTAAATAATTGAATTTTATCTTATATTGAACCAAAAGTTCGTTTTGACTTTATTTTTTGGCATGACTAGTTGGATCAGCATTGGATCAATAATTATGCGAAATTAAAAATTCAAATAAATATTAAATGAAGAACAAGAATATTCTTCAATCCAATGATGTCTTATATCATGTTTGTGGGAGCATGAAATTATTTCATTAACCATCAATTGCTAAAATAGGAATTGAATTTTCTATATTTCTGAAAATTATTAGGCTGGTAAACGGGGCCGTATCATATCCACATTGATCATCTAAATATTATTTGTATCTAATAGATTTAATACAAATACTAAATCATTGTATTGTATTCGTAACCTGAAGTTTTGTGATATTACTCCTAAAATTATGAGTGTCTTGTGAATGCTAGTGATCCTAAATCTCATTTTTTAAATAAGTGTTAGTTGAGATATCGATAAATGATTTAACATTATTGTTCATTAAACACTTCTAATTAATTTAATTGAAAACAAAGTACCTCTCATTTCTGTATAGGGAATGTTATTATACATCATATCAACATTAAGTTTTCCCTATTATAATTAGCTTATGATCAGAACTTAATTTTTTCATCTATTTATTTTGATAGTATAGTATATGTAAAACTGATCCATCACAATGTACTAAGATGGAAAGTAAAGAATGCTAAGAATAAATGAGTAGTTTGAACCTTTATACAATATCTCAAATCCTAATGGCTTATATTTGATAAAGCTGTCCGTTGATTGTCAATTTAACTGAATAATATTCTCAGCATTTGGGAGATGAATTAATAAGTTGAAAATAATATATAAATTCATCATTATATAAATCTTCACAAAAGATAATTCGAATAAGAAGTTCAAAAGATAATTCATTTAGATACATTTATTGACAAAAAAGATCTACAATATCACCCACACCAACTTTAAATGCTCCAACTCGAATTGAGTTCTGGATGGACAATTCGTTCATAATATTTGATAAATTTATAGCATGCCTAAATTGTGATGATATTCGATTCTAATACAAAAGAATTTTCAAATGAAAATGGAGCAATTAACAAAGATGATCATATTTGCATATACTTTTGATGATTATTTAGATACAACAAATTATAAAACCTCAGAGGAGGTTTATGTACTTGATATATTGAAAATTAAAATATCTTAGAGCCCGTTTGATCCCCATTTTTAAAAATGCATTTTTCTCTATCTTCTTTTCAACCACACATTTTTTATTAAAATAATATTTCACGTAAATCAAAAACTTTTCCTTATTTTTCAACCACACATTCTCCATCAATTTACTATTCTAAAATGCATTTTTTCATAAAAATTGAAATCAAACGGACTCTAATAAGTTTTGTTATTATGGAGAAATAAATAGAATCAGAAAGAAAAATTGTCGACAACACTTTTGCACGTGATGTACTGCAACATATTATGAATAGTGAAATCGAAATAAATTCATCAAAATAAATCAATCGAAGTAATGATTGGCTAAATAAAATAAAGCGATCATATTAAAATTGAAATGACTAAAGAAACCTAAAATTTCTGGATATACAGTCTGAACACCTAAAAGCATACACTTGTACAAAATGAAAATTGATCGGGCCGAATACGAATGTCACAAGCGTACGGATCAAGTAGTATAATGGAGCTTTTAAAGCCCAAGTCGATCCCACGAGAAGTGTTTTTCCAATTACAAGTTAAAGTGTTTCAAATTAACGATAGACACACATTTAAAACTTGATTTTAAAAACTAAAAAATAAAACAAAAAACTTGATTTAATTTTAAATAGATAAAATAAATGACGAAAAGGGTTTTTGATTTGGAAAATGTTGGAATTTATGCTTTCACTTAACCATTGTTTCATTAGTATTAAAATCGATAAAATAAAGATGCTAGTGTTACAAAAGTGTCAGATTAGACCCGATTCTCCAATTTTAGTTAACAACCTATTCCAAGCGAAATTAACCCTAATTGATTAACCTATCCACAATATCTCTATGTGGATACAACTTAACCAATTGCATTAAATTGTGTGAGAATACTCTAAGGATCACCTAGGGTAGATGTATATCTCTATAACACCTAAACGAGTATCGAAAGTGCTATACGTACATAATGATGTACCAAATGCATTACACCCCCCTCACATGGAGGAGGGCCCACACACAATAAAATATTTGTGGGCCTCTCTCCATGTGAGGGGGGTGTAATGCATTTGGTACACCATGAGGTGTACAAATAGCATTTTCCAAACGAGAATAGTCGAAACTATACAAACCTAGGGTTTTAATTATCTTAATCTAGCTAGTACAACAATTTCTCAATAATTGCACCAACCATTAAATCATATCATATATTGATCAAGTACATGATAGTCAATAAAACACAATAATTAAAACATTTAGAACTTGGTAACACATGCATTTTACCATTCAAAACAACATACTAATGAAACTTTTGGTTAAGTTACTACATAAATTCCAACATAAAAATATTTAGCTCATAATAAAAGTAGTGTAGCAAAGAGATTTTTGTTCCATTACAATACAAATATGGAAATTTAAGGAAGAAATTCAAAAGGTTAGATAGAACCCTTGTAGAACAGCTTGAACTCTTCCATTTCTTTTCCAAATTCTTCTTTGATAAGCTCTCTTTGTTCACCACCTTTACCCCTTCAATTAACCTACAAAACTTAACAAAAAACAAAGCAAAATTAAAGAAAAGAAAATGAAACCAGAGAGTTTTCGTGAGGGAGAAAGAGAAGTGGCTCAAGAGATGAAGATAAGTGAATCCCTCTAAATTATGAATGAAGTCTATCCTTCATTCTCTATTCCCATGATTTTCCACTAAGATTTCTCCACTAATGCTATTATAATAGTTATAATATATAATAATAGATATAGATAAGTTTAGGTATTAAACAAATAAAAAAGAAATAGAAACTTTCGACCAAAACTCGAGAAAAATGCAAAATTCACCGCCTCTGAAAATTCCTTCTATGCGACCGCATAGGTTATTTCTATGCGGTCGCATAGAAGAGTTTAAAATGGTATTGGGTATTCTGTGGCCACTTCGCGGCCGCATAGGCAAAATGCATGCGGTCGCATGGTTCATCCAATTTTTGCTGCTCAGGTCCTTGAACATTCTGACCATTGTGCACTTTGATCTCTCATCTTTGAATTGGTACAATTCAGTCCTCAGATTTTGAACTTCATATCATTTAGGCCCTTACTAAATTGCAGTCAAAAGCCCTCCATCTTTTGGTCAAGTGCATTTCAGTCCTCAATTTCACAAAATTGTACATTTTTAGTCCTTTTTCTCCTCTTTAGCTCGTTTATTCGTCTGATCGGGGTTTTTGCCTATAAAATCAAATAATACACAATTATGCATAGAATATGCTCAATTTCATCAATAATTATAAGCCAAAAAGTGTCCAATAAGTGTGTAAACGCACACTTATCAAAAATAGGAAAAAATAAAAATCGTAATATGAAATGTACGACTTTTTACATAATGAATTTCGCGAAAAACTAGTATAAATAGATAAAATTATCATATAGTAGATGTAATCATAAGTATCTACTTTACTAGCATGACAATGCATGTAATTTCATATAATAAATGTAATTATAGTCAATTTACTTTATATAAATTTAATATTATCCTTGAAGTATTTAATATGCCTAAAGCTTATTTCAAATAATATTATCATGGGGGAGAGTAATTATGCGTTATACTCTTTTTTCTTCATCAAGATTTTGTTCAATTGTGTTTTTTTGGCAAGCTTTTTAATGAGACAATTTTTGAAGTGTACTTAAAAGAATAAATGTAATATTTTTCCTTCATTAGAATTTTCTGATGGGATTTTTCATAATAAGGTTTTAATGAGACATAATGTGTAATAAATTTCTATATCATATAAGATATTTACTCTCAAAATAATACTTTTATATCTATGAGATCCTCGAACAGAAACAATAGCTATTTCTAAATTATCATGTTACTACATTTTTAAATGTTGATAAATATCTCGTATAAAAACGGAGTTATTTAAAAACTATACAAAATAACATGAGACATACTTCACTAGAAAATGCATTATTGAAGACATTGTTATACAAGATATAGATCGCTTAATACAGGAATTGAAATTATCAGGAGTTACTGTACTTTTTTTTGTCGATCAAATTTTGTTCCATTGAATTTTCTTGATAAGGTGGGTTAATCCCCAAATGGTCACCGAACTTTGTCAAAAGACCCCAAGAGGTCACCGAATTTCAAATATTTCCTAAATAGTCACAGAACTTTGAAAAAGTCCCCAGGAGGTCACCGAATTTAAAAACTCCCCTAAATAGTCACTGAACTTTGCAAAACGGCTCTAGGAGGTCACTCAACTTTGAAAATTATGTTAATAGAAGAGCTTACATAGCTGAAAATGCGCACTATATTGACCCACTTTGGTGCATGCATAAAAAAATTATTACTTTTAAAATTATTGAATTCTCTCACAATGCTAATAATATATTTAATGCTATTCATTATTAGAGAATATAATTGTTAGATTAAAATTCTTTTTTTTTTACATTCGATAATGCTAATAAACCAGTCATCGATAAATTGTTAAAGGTATTGCAACCTGAATTTGATAGTTATTTGTTTCATATTCGTTGTGTGTCATATTTTAAATTTAATTGTGCAAGATGACTTGAAACATATCAAAGACGAAATGCAAAGAATTCGAAATGCATTAATGTAATACCCCGAAAATTTTATAGAAAATAATTTATTTATTTCGTATACTATATTTTTAATATTTTGAAAGTTGGGGGACTAAAGTGATATGTGTGTTAATTCAATTTTATTTGGGTCAAATATTTAGATTTTGATAGAGCAATAACAAGTATATAAATATCAGTGTTCTAAAAGGCGGCATAATGCGCCGCCTAGGCGTGAGGCATGGACAAAACGCCCCCATTCCAGGCATGCGTATAAAAATGCGGTCAACGCAATGAAATGCCCACAAAGGGGCTATAATGTGCACAAAGGCACGCATTTTATTTAAATTTTTCTTTCAAATTTTTTGTTTTAATTTTTTAATTGCAACTTCCAACCCACCAATTAACAGGCCCAGGAAGCATATTGCATATATGAAGCTCCTCTTGACCCATTTATTTATAGGTAAAATTTATTGTGCTGCATCTCTAGGATTCCGATGTGGGATCATTCGTATGTGCATTTTAGGCTTTAGCCATTGTAGTCTGTAGATCAAATCCCCCCCTTCACCACCCTGAGCCCCAAATCGCAAGGCCGAATTCCATCGTCGGCGGTCGTCTCCAGCTGAATCCCCACGAATCGCGACTCGAGCAAGTCCTCACCATCGAGAACCCCAAATCCCAGCAACCCAATCCCAAATTAAAACAATCCAAATCACGACTTGAGCTGAACGAAGCCCAATCGATCCTCCAGCAACACAGGTACATAGCATTGTCCAATTCAAAGTCCTTGTACCCAAAATCTTCCTGCTTCAATTGGTTTCTATATGCTTCTAGGATTGGCTGTAATGTACTATTTTATGTTGTAGTTGGCATTGCTTCATGTGGATGTGGATGTGGATGTGGATGTGGATGTGGATGTGGGAAACACAGTGGCGATGGTGTGGATTGTGTCGTTAGTTGAGACTCTGTGAGGAAATGCAGTGGCAGTGATGTGGGGAAATGCAGTGGCGATGACGGTGGTGTGGAACTGTGGATTGTTTCAGATTTCCTTTTTTTTTTTTTTTTAATTTTATGCAAAAAAGTGTTAAAAAATGCTAACTATATAATAATCCAGTGTTAAAAAATGCTAACCATTTGAGTATGAGATTCTGAAAGGATGAAGTTTTCGGCCATTGTAGATGAAATTTCAACCATTATATTTCCTTAATTAATAAAAAAATTAATTAACTTCTAACATTAATTACCAATATTATAGTATTATATTAAATGTAAAAATTTATCATTTTTTAATTATCTTTTTTTAAGGTAAAAAATATTTTTTTTTTATGATATAGTAAAAAATCAATTTTTTTATATAAAAATATATTTAATGTCTTAAAAATAATTAAAATAATATTAAAAATACAAAACGCATTATGACGCTTATTCTTCGCATTGACACGCCTAAACTTGTGATTCTTGATTCTCGACCTCGACGTCTCGCAACGCATTACGCCTTTTAGAACATTGCTCGTTGGATAGATCATAATTAATCATGCATATCGAGCTCGAGAAAAAATCGATTCGGATAAGTCTGACCTAAGTTATTACTGTTTATATATGTTGTTATTATTTAATTTTTAGTTTGAATAAAATATAGTATTTTTATTAGAGGTGGCCACGTGAGCTTTGGTTGGACTTCAATATTTTTATTTGGTTATGATAAAGTATCGGCCTTAGTCCAATTAGAATTTTAATTGAATTTGCTCTAGAATTAGGTGGCCCACTTTTCTTTAGGTTTGTCATATAACTTAATATATATACATACACATTACAATGGTCAAAAAGTACACACACAGGGGACACAGCGGCAGAAACAAGAGAAAAGCTTTGGAACTTGATTTTGAAATTTATTTTTCACGAAAGTTGTTTGTTCTAACGAGGTAGGATTACGAGGTGCAAGTGGTTAGTCCCGTTTAATTTATTTCTTCATGTCGATAAATATTATGCTTATGAAAGTTATGATATGATATGATATGATATGAAACGGTCATTTCGGTGCCAAAGATGTGATATACTATGAGCTCTTACCGGGTTTCTAAAGATATCATATGACGGTATGATATTTTTGGCATATGATTTAATATTGTTAATCGGGATTGCACCATTGATTCGTGTCCTACTGAGTATCTTCATGTACTCACCCTTTTCCTACACCTCACAGGCTAGAACGGGTCGTGTCGGAGCATGACGGTTCGATGGTGTGGTTGTGCCTCGGTCCATGGGACCTAGGATTTGAAATTTAAACGCCTCACTATTTCTTTTAATTTTATTGAAATGAACGTGTATGCTAATTTATTGTCCTGGAGATGTTCTTAAAGTATAATTGTCAGTTTTCAAATAAATTTATTTTTATCCACAATCCCTTACATGTTTATGTACACTTTGAGATTTTTTTCATTCAATATTGTTGACTGTCATAGGAATTTAAGTGGTTGCCTGCACTTTCATTGATGTGATTATTTATTGGATTATTAATTGGCGATTTATTTTCTTCTCAATTTGTCCACTACATTCATAAATAAATTGTAATGTACATTTAAAAGAAAGTTTTTGGTAACGACTCCTATTTATTTTTATTGTTAAAATTTTGGGACGTTACAGTTACTTGTCCAATTGGTACCAGGATTCCCCTTAAATCTCTCATATGATGGAAGTCTTGAGTTCGAATCCTCGAGAACGCAATAGAAATTCGTGAGGGACCAAGTGGGCACAGGCTCACCCAAAGCGGACAGTACGTATGTTCTAGCGGTTTGGGTGCAAGGTTCGGGTCGTTACAATTAGTGTATATCACAATCTCACATAGTAAAAAACAAGCATTTGAGAATTTTTTTTTACCGAAAATGAGGTGATGAATTCGAAAACATTTGTTACTGACGTAGAGCATAGATTGAACTTCACTTATTTAGAGTGACCACCCAAAACCGTTTTGCAAAGTTCAGTAACTATTTATGGGAGTTTTTAAGTTTGGTGACCTTTTGGGGACTTTTGTCAAAGTTCGGTGACCATTTGAGGGATTAACCCTGACAAGGTTTTAACAAGGTAGCATTTATTACTCAAAATTTTTTGTACTTTTTTTTTCATTTATTGAATTTTTGTCCCATCGAGTTTCTACCAAATAATGTTTCAATGAGATAATTAATATATAAATAGTTATTCAAGATAGAGTGTTATAAATATAGTAGTATTTATGAATGACTTTTATATCCCTACGGGCCTAATCATTATGACTGTTATATCTTTTGTAACCCTAATTTTTCATTATAAATATTAGGCTTTGGTTCCAAATAAAACACACACGTTTATTGGTTTCTTTCTTTTGTTCTCTCTCTTTCCCGTTGTGATATAGAACATATTGTTGAATGGACGGAAGAAGAATTGGAAAAATAGGGAAAAAGTGATAGTGGAGAGAAAATATTAGAATTTTGGTTTGGGCACATAAAACCATTCCAAAAAGAGGATGACGAGACAAGTAATACTCATGGTTAGGCCATGATCTACAATGGATTTCGGTCATTTAAGTTCGTTTAGGACACGAAAACTAATATTTAAAGTTTTAGCGTTATTTCATCATTTAGTTTGTTTTGTATTCTTTTCAATTTTAATTTGTTTAAACTTTGTTTTCATTAATTTTAGTTATCAAAAGCTAGGTTTCCATGTGAACTCTTATAAAGAAGGGGTTATTTTGTTGTTTTGATAATCTTTTCATTAGTAGAATTTGTTAGCTTATCATCTTCATAATTTAATAGATTTCAAATTTCGTGTTCTTAGGATTTCGCTTGAATTCCGTGATTCACGCTGCGTCAAGTGGTGTTAGATCTGACTTTCCTGTCTTTATATCTTTAATTCATAAGCATGAGTGGCGTACCAGTTACTAGGCAGAGATGGATGCAAAAAATCGACGGCTTGACGATCTTACCACTCAAATTGAAAAGATTCATCAACTGTTTCTAGGGTGTTGGAAACAATAGGCAGAATTAGTGGTGTCAAGATGGGCGAGCCGCGCTCAGCCCGCTCGTAGGAGAATCAGCCGCGAACCGAGCAGGCCGGTTCACGGGCCGAAATTTTTATTCAGCGGTTGACGCGGGCCTATTTTTTTAAAATTTTTTTTTTTTACCAATAATCTTTTGGGGGGAAAAAAAGGTTTGCAGTCCGGGCTGGGCCACTTGATTTTTTGGCGTCCGGGCCCGTAAGCTCGGATGATGCGGGCTTTTTTCATTCACGGGCCGATCGGATTGAAAGATTCGCGGTCCGGGCCGGGCTGACCCGCCCATTTTGCCACCACTAGGCAGAATGAGCGACGAATGATCAATAATGAATGGATCGCTGAGCTTGTAGTTCGGAGAGATAATAATAGGAGGCGTGTAGTAGAAGAAAGTGAATTAGAGTCAATAGAAGAGTTCAAAGTACCGTCGCGTAATCCTAAACATCAAAATCGAAATAAATTTGATGATTATTGGATTAAATCAGACATTCTTCCATTCTTTGGAAACATGAAGATCGAGGACTTCTTCGATTAGTTGGTATATGTTGAAAGATTCTTCAAAACTATTAATGTTTCAGAGGACAAGATGGTAAAAATGGTGGCATTCCATTTGAAATCTACACTAGCAGTATGGTGGGATCAATTACAGAATGCTCGAAAGAGACATGGGAAGGGTTGGATTCGGACTTGGAGAAAGATGAAACAATCTATGATGGATTGATTTCTACCCGCAGATTATGAACAGATTTTGTATCGTATGTATATAGGATATACACAGGGCAGTCATACAATATCATACTACACCAATAGATTTATACGATTGACGGAGCAGAACAATCTGTTAGAATCTGAAAATCAAAGGGTAGCCAGGTATACCAGTGAATTGAAGGTGGCTATTTAAAATAGAATTGGGTTGCAATATATTTTGACGTTGCAGGAAGCCATTAACATAGCGATGAAAGCGGAGATGATGGAATCTAATAAGAGGAAAATGTCATATAGGAGGCCCCCATCTTTCGAAACATCACCATCCGTTCCTTCAGACAAAGAAAAGGCCCCATAACAAACCTCAACCAATCTTAACAGGAGCAATGTTGACAACAGTGGTCGGTTTGGGAACAGAGGTCATATTCGAGACGCACCTCAGAATGTAAATCTGCATGCTATACCCACGGAAGATATTTGTTATAGATGCTACAACCCTGGGCATCATTCCAATAACTGTCCTGAACGGAAGCAGGTCAATTTGGTGGAACCGGAGGCAGTAGATGAGGAGGAAGATAGTGAGGTAGAGGACGAGTATGCAGGAGTAGAGTTTGTTGTTGAGGAAGGTGTAGAAAGGCTCACTTTGGTGCTGCAACGAATCCTTGTCACCTAAGGAGAAGTGGCAGCGTCATTACATCTTTTGTTTACTTTATTCTATCAAGAATAAAGTGTGTGAAGTGATTATGGATAACGGAAGTTGTGAGAACTCTGTGTCGAAGAGGTTGGTAAATTTGTTGAAATTACCAATTGAGAACCATCTTAAACCTTATTCACTAGGATAGGTGAAGCGGCATCCTTCCATTCGGGTTGCTGAGACTTGCAAAGTACCTATTTCCATTGGTAAGCATTATAAGGATAAAATTATGTGTGATATCATAGACATGGATGCTTGTCATATCCTATTGGGTCGTCCATGACAGTTTGATGTATATTCAACTCTCTAAGGGCATGATAATGTAGTACTATTTTCATAGGACAGTCATAAGATTGTTAATATTCCTCTCAAACAAGCGGAGAAGTCTACTAAAACAACGAACTGAGAGTTTTCTTACTCTTACAAGTAATGAGAATGAGATTTTAGAGTTTGTAAAAAAATCTGATTATTTTTATCCAGTTGTAGTCAATGGGCCTTTTACAGCAAATAAGGAAGATAATGGTGTTTTGTTTGAGGTGGAAGAAATATTGACAAAATTTGAAGATTTGGTTTCCGATAAATTACTGAATGAGTTACTTTCTATGAAGAATATTCAGCACCAGATTGACTTGGTACCTGAGATTAGCCTTCCAAAATTGCTTCATTACCGAATGAGGCCAAAGGAGAATGAAATTTTGAGGAAGAAAATTGAGGAGCTATTGAGGAAAGGATTCATAAGAGAAAGTATGAGTCTATGTGTAGTGTATATCCTTCTAGTGTCAACGAAGGATGGAAAATGGCATGTGTGTTGAAAGTCGTGCCATCTACAAGATAACGGTGAAATACATGTTTTCCATTCCACATTTGGAGGACATGTTAGATATGCTTGGGGTTCTAAGATCTTTTCAAAAAATAGACCTTTTCAATGGTTATCACCAGATCTATATTAAACCCCTGGACGAATGGAAGACTGCCTTCAAGAGTAAAGATGGACTTTACGAATAGTTGGTGATGCTGTTTGGGCTTTCAAAATCTCCAAGTACATTCATGAGGGTGATAAATTAGGTTCTTTCTCCTTTTATTGGGTATTTTTTTGTGGTATATTTCAATGATACACTTATTTACAGCAAGTCCAAGGAGGATTACCTAATTCAATTAAGGCAAGTCCTAGAGGTTTTGAAGGAAAATCGGTTGTACATCAACCTGAAGAAGTGCACTTTCTTTACACATAAACTGTTGTTTCTAGGTTGTGATGCTAGTGGTATAGGTATTGGGACTGTTCTTTCTCAAGAAAAGAGACCCGTGACTTTCTTTTCAGAAAACGTTAAGTGATGCTAGACAAAAGTGGAGTACCAATGAGCAAGAATTCTATATAGTTGTGACAACTTTAAAGTAATGTGAACACTACCTTGTACACAATGAGTTTGTGTTGTTCACTGATCACTAAGCCCTGGAGTTTATTCATAGTCAGAAACACATCAGCAGGATGCATGCTTGGTGGGTAACTTTCCTCCAGAAATTTCATTTTATGATTAAACATAAATCTGGAAGTACGAACAGGGTTGTAGTCTTGCAGATGCACCAAGTCGAAGAGCTTCTTTATTGGTCACATTATCACAGAAAATTGTTTGATTTGAGTGCTTGAAAGAATTGTATGCAAGTGATCCCGACTTTAAAGAGATTTGGAGCAAGTGTGTGAATCAGGAATCAATGGTGGATTTTTATATTAGCGATGGGTATTTGTTCAAGGGCAACCAACTTTGTATTCTTGTTTCATCTCTACGTGAAAAATTGATTCGAGATCTTTATGGTAGATGTCTAAGTGGACAATTGAGGCGTGACAAGACAATAACCAATTTGGAGGCTAGGTATTATTGACCACTGTTGAAGCGGGATGTAGGAGTTATAATCAGATAATGTTATACTTGTTAGGTGTCAAAGGGTCAAGTGCAGAATACTGGTGCCACTTCCCGTCCTTCAAGGCATATGACAAGATTTTGCTATGAATTTTGTTTTGGGATTACCTCGTACTCAACTGGGCGTAGATTATGTTTTTGTGGTTGTTGGCATGTTCTTTAAAATGGCTCATTTCATAGCTCGTCGGAAGACTTCAGATGCATCGAGTATTGTCAAATTGTATTTTAGGGAGGTTGTTAGATTGCATGGAGTTTCCAAGTCTATCACATCATATCGGAATACAAAATTTTTGGGGCACTTTTGGATTACCTTGTAGAAGTTGTTTGGAACCAATTTGAATCGAAGCATCATTGTCCATCCCTAAACTGATAGACAGATTGAGGTTACTAACCGTACTCTTAGAAATATAGTTCAAAGTGTTTGTGAAGATAAGCCTAAACAGTGGAATCTTGTACTACAACAATGCAGTTCATACTGCTACAAGCAGGTCCCTGTTTGCTATTGTATATAAAGAGATTCCTTACCACATGATGCATCTAGTAAAGTTGCCCAAAGACAATAATAAGAGTGCATCTAGCAAAAGAGGTGTTAGCAGTCCGTGATGAAGTAAAACAAAAGTTGGAGAAACTAATGCAAAGTATAAGGTAACAACAAAATCACATCGACGAAATAAACAATTTCATGAAGGATACTAAGTGATGGTGTTTTTGAGAAATGAGATATTTCATGCTGGTACCTAAAATAGACTGAAACAAAGAAAGCATGGGTCATTCAAAATGCTTAAGCTGATTAACAACAATGCCTACATTATTTATTTACCAGCTTCTATAGGTAGTTCTCGAACGTTTAATGTGGCAGGTTTGTATGATTTTCATAAAAATGATGAGCTTTTATATCTAATTTTATAACTCGAGGTCAAGTTCTTCGGAGGTGAAAGGACTAATGTAGAACATATTGTTGAATGGACGGAAGCAGAATTGGATAAAATTGGAGGAAAAGTAATATTGGAGAGAAAACATCCGAATTTCGGTTTGGGTCCATAAGACCATTTCGAAAAGAGGATAACAAGATGAGTAGTACCATTGGCTATGCCATGACGTACGATGAATTTCGGCCATTCGAGTTTGTTTATGACTCAAAAACTAATTTAAAGTTTTAGAGTTATTTCTGTCATTTAGTTTATTTTGGATTATTTTCAATTTTAATTTGTTTAAACTTTGTTTTCATTAATTTTAATTATCATAAACTAGGTTTCCATGTAAATCCTTTATAAATAAATGGTTATTTCGTTGTTTTGATAATCTTTTCAATAATAGAATTTGTGAGTTTATTCTTATTTCAAATTTCGTATTCTTAAGATTTTCACTTGAATTTTTTGTTTCGCGTTGCGTCACATTAATTTATAATAATCTACATATTTTTATTCTTTTTAAAAAAACTATCTAGTAAGATAATAAACCCTGAATTGTAAATTGAATTATTTAAATAACAGCTATTAAAAACAACTCGGGATCGAACCCTCAAAAACTTTCAAAACTGGTATCCAAAACTACCAAGCAGGCCTAAGGTATAGTGGTCTTTCGATGATTTAGTCATTCAACCCAAAACTACCCAAGCTTTTCTTCCACACACTTCCAGTAAAAAAAAAAAAATGCAGCAGAAAACCCTCAAAGTATAAGTAGAACCTGTAGAGATTCACTTGATCATATAAGCATCAGAAAATGGCAACATCGGCATCCACATCAGCAAGCGGGACGGAGAGAAGAGGAATTCCGGCGGCGTCGTTCGTGGAAGACGTTCAGATATACCTTTCTCAAACCGGTCTAGATGTCAATTCAGCCCTCGCTTTCCTGCAAGAAAGGTTTTCCGTCTTTACTATCTCCCTGTGTGCAATGTGTATAAGAGAGATTGTGATGTGATCAGTAAATGTTTAAGTGGGTATAGTTGAGATTTTCTTTCTTTCTTTCTGTTCAATGATTTAGGGCAGCCTATTACCAAATATATACTTAATAATGCGTTTCCTCTATGTAGTGTTACGCCATGGATTTTGATTAAAACTTACAAGTTACTACATGAGTTAGATTATACCACAAAGTTGGGTTTTTTGAATTTTTTTTTTTTTTTTTTATATTATTATGCTCAGTAAGAAAATATTATTTTTTAATTAATTTAGTTAATTAATTTCATCTTTGTAGTGTTTAGTGAAAAAAGAAAAAGAAAAATATAAGTACTCTTTTCCAATTATATGAAGGATAACTGGATTTTGACTAAACTCTAGAATCTACACAAGATTAAGATTATACCAGAAAGTTGGGTTCTTCAAAGTTTTTGTTCATATTATAATGTTCAGTAGGAAACAATTCTCATTTTCAGCAAATTCGCTCTGTTGTCTAGAATATTCACACGAGTGCTTATGCTCACCCTCTCATGCATTCTAAAATTTTACAAGTTTAATGTTCTGATAATTTAGTTTCGTTCCATTGAAAATGTGGATATCTGTTTCGAGATAGAAGTTGATTCCACAAGGAAAATGCTTGCTACGTATACTAAGAGAACTTCGAGAGCAGGATTTAAAATTCATGATCAATTGGCTATCCAACATCAAGTAAAATCATTTTTGTGACAAATTTCTTAAGACTCAAATTACATTAGTTCAATGCATTGGGTTCAGGCAAATAACTCGGACTTCATGTGTAAATGAAATAATATGTTTTTCAAGTATTTGGACATAAAGGTTTATTGCTTGTGTGGTAGTATTTTTTGAAAAGAAATTTGTTGAAAAATGATTTAATTTGGAGAATGTGTGGTTAAAAATTATGGGTAATTTATGGGGAAGCATGAAAAGTTATGTGGGAACATGAAAAATGTTTTTTTTTTTTTTTTTTTTAAAGAATGTTTGGGAGAAAATAAGTGTGGGAGAAAAGTAATTTTGAAAAAAATCATTTTTTTTAAAACAAGCACTTAATAACTCTGAGGGGTAGCTCAGTTGGTCAGGCATTGAGTTTACTTCCCAATGGTTACCAGTTCGAATTCCTTCAGGACTACTGAGGTGAGTATCCGACTGTAAACTTTAGGGTCCCGTGGAATTAGTTTAGGTGCGCATAAGTTGATCCGAATATCCATGGTCATAAAAAAAAGCCACTTAGTAACATTTTCTTTTATATGTCATGTTTATGAACTTATTGAGTCGTCGTACTTGATCGTGAGAACTGAACTCAAAGTTAGGATTGGGTATGCAATTACTGTCGATTTTGTTATCACCTTGGACTCTTTTTTGTTCCCTAAGATTTGGGGTGCATATGTTTTTAATTAATAAATGGCAAATTTATTTTTTTGCGCGAATACAGTCCATGTAGTTTATAAATAAACATATTTATTATAGTAAATTTTGCATGTGGTTGCTGAATTATGTAATTGTATATCATTTAACCAACAAGCACAAATTACCAATTGGTCGTACGTTCAAATCCTACTTGGAGAGAGATTACTCAATGGTAAATCTTGCCTCGGGTCAGTCACATATTATGCATTTATCATGTGATTTTGAAATTTAGAAGGACTATAAATTATAATGTTATCTCTTTACTTAATTTATCCTACAGTGATTGGCGTTAGTCTACTTATTGATGCATAACTCGTTTGCACTCTTATTCTAATATAACTAAGTGTCTATCTTAACATCAAACAAACAATTTAAGTGTTTAAAATTTTAATTTAATACGAAAATTAACTATCATCTTCATCTTTTGTATTGAAGTCGTACTATGTAGAGCTCACATTCCTCATTTTAATAAGTTTAGTAGATCTGATTGCTGTATTAACCACTTTATTGATACTGTCAAACTTAATTTATTAATTATTTATTGAGACCCAATCTTTTTGTTCACCCGTGTGCCATGCACTTTTTGATTGAAGTAAATCACAGTGGTGGTTTCCACTAAGGTAGTGAGTTCAATATGACGCGATGATTAAAGTAATATGTTAAGATGTGAATTGTGAAATGACGATTAACAACAGGTTTAAGTGATTCCATCCCTTTTGACTTTTGTGATCAATGAGTTAAAGATTTTTCGAGATATTATGCAACTTGATCAACAGTTCTAAAGTTGAAGATAGATTTTCCGATGACGTTTGTTAGTTATCATGAACCATATCCTTCATTTCTTAGATTAGAAGTTGTCATGGATGGAGCAAAAATTATTTGTAAAATATATAAGTTTTATCCTGACAAGAAAATATATAATGGATACCAAATTAAAGGTATTCCATACCTTTACTATCATTTTGGCCTTTTATTCATAATCAATCCATTTTAATCTTGTTATATCTCACGTGCAGATACTAACATCAGTTACAATTGGCATAGGGTTCTTCATGCTACTGGTGCATGGAGCCCTTGATAATAATGTGCACTTTATCTCCCTCTTTTGTTAGTTTAAATGTGAAACAGGCAACTTCTTCATTTTTGGAATATGTCGCTTTTATCTTTGGTCTTCAATTAAGCTATTCCACAGACATATTTGTTCCCTACTATGATCATCTATTGTGGTTCATTATATGGGTCATATGGTTGAAGTGAAGGAAACCGATGTCTAACATGTGTTGCGCATGGATATCTGTGAACCAGCAGTTGGTACACGTTTCCTATTAGAATTTTGAAGTAGGACACACATGTCAATGGATTTTGATATGTCTATGTGTTTTTTGTACATTATAAGAAATGCTCTGTATCACTTCTTTTTGCTTTCAAAGAAACTAGCGAACTGATCACTTGTGATCCTCTATAACAAAGATGTAATTATGAATACCCTTAATAGGCTCTAGCTGCCCGAAGGTCGATAAGCTAAGACTAAAAGTAATTAGGAGACATTTAGCCTATGCTGCATGTGATATACTGCTTCTTGAATATCAAATGAGGGCCGGAAGGCAAAATAAGAAGAGCTTCACACCTTTTATTCACAAAATGGTTGACGAAGCTTGTCCATGTCATGATACATAAAGATTGACCACTCTATCAAGTTGACTATCAATCTCCTATTTGTTTTTTGCATGTATTTCTCTTTCTTGGGTTCATTTTATCTCTTGGCCCATAATATTTATATTAAACGGCTATTCTGACTTCAAATTTAGTCTAGTTAGTTATCTTGGTTTTCTATATCTAAATTATTTTAGCATATATAATATCATTTTTAAGTAATGTTTTCCTGGTATGTAATCCAACTCTTTGGAATCCATATGGCTTCTTCTGATGTAGGACTTTTTATTCGATTTTTCAATAAAGACGAAGTTTAACTTCTTTCTTCTTTATAATAGAAAAAAAAAAATCACTGAACTTATCAAATTAACTTCTTATTGATGTATTGTTTTCATCGAGATTCAATTCAAGGAAATCCAAAAAGAACTCGAATTTTTGGTGCGATCCCCTGGGAATTGAGACAATTTTTTTATAAAAGAAGATATCAATGGACTTCTATGAAATGATTTCATGAGATTCAGCTACGGTAGAAGAAAAGTTTCATCAGAACAATTATTTATTTCAGTGCAGAGTTCCTCATTTCTTTTCCAAATGAACAAATTCAAACTTGAAAAGGAACTCTCCGATTCTCAAAGAATGAGGGGCAAAGGGATTGATGGAGAAAGATCTCTTGTTCTTATTTGGACTAGTGTGATCCACTTTGAGATAAGTGTGAATTATGAGTAAAATTTGGATTTTTCCCCAAATAACTAATGTTTCTAGCAAGCATGTCTTGGAGCTGACTGGATTTAGACTTGCCCAAATGTCATTGCTCTCTGATTGATGCCCAGGTATTAACCTAGTTGTAATAAATAAATCTGGAAAAAAGAAACTGAAATGATGATTGAAACAGATACATTTGTGTGCTTCACCCTGCTCAAACTCTTCAAATGTTGATTTCCGTGATTGGAGAAATAAGGAAGTTGACGAGTGATGCTATGAAGGAAATCGAGTATAGATTAGGGTGTCATCTGAATGTATCAGAGATCAGATTTGGTTTCATGCAAGAGAGATTTAGTGTGGAGGTCAGTTAGATATTTCAGAATTGATGGAAAATTATTACAAAGAAAAGTAAAATTTGCCTATATATTATTACAAAAAAGCATTCATTAGGTGTCCAAAAAGGTTCTTTGACAGATATCTCAGGAATAGTTATAAAGAATTTTGTATCCCTATAGATTCTAGTCGATAAGTTTTGTATCAATACTTTGCCAAAGACCTTTGCTTCCCCGCTTTATTCTTAGCTAGTAGGTCTCTTTGTGCATGTTTGTCACTGACGACATAGTTTTGATTGCTTAGATTATGAGAGAGTTAATTGTAAATTTTTATAGTAAGTTGGGATATAAAGGTTTTAGATTAGCTAGAATTAGGATTGAATATACAAAATTTCCTCTTAATCATAGCAGTTGTAAATTGTAACGATGACCGTTGAGACAATAGAGGATCAGTTATTTAGGTTTTAGTTTATGCATTCAGATTCAGTTATTGAGTAAACTAAAAGGGGATGAATAAAATGCAAGCAGGTTGCACAAAACAAAGAATCGAGAGATTTATGTTATCACAATACAGATAATATATATATATATATTTATCAAATAGTTATTACACAAATTATACTTTGTATTCTCAAGTTCTGTGGAATAAGATGCAGTTACATGATATTTGATTTATCGGACGTTTCAAAATATGTACTGCTGGATTGAACGGAGCGACAGAAACTGATCCATGTAACTAAGAATAAGGTTTTTCTTGCTGTTGTACTATATAGACTTTTCTACAAATAATAACAGATATTTGTGTAGTTTTCTTTGTAAGTGACAAATGCAGCTCTTTTACAACACAACGGCTTAAGTTGAACCGTAAGGTGCCGGATGGTTGTTTTTGAGCTATATATCAATTAGACATGAAATATTATGATAAATTTGTTTGCTAATGATTTTCTTCAAAATGAATATGTTTTCGGTCTATCTTGTGAACATTTTTTTTAGTTTCCTACTATATATTCTACTTTAAACATTTGCTAGGCTTCAGCAGTACAGGGTAGTGGAGATGAAACTTCTTGCTCAGCAGAGGGACCTTCAGGTATACCAGTTCGTCGTTTTGCATTTTTATTTCTTGTTAAATATTTCCCTAACTTGATTATCTAGGTTCAACTTCTTTCAAATTTCTAAGGAAATGAACATGATTTAAATTCAGTGGACCCATAATTGTATACTTTTCTTCGCAATGGATGATGATTAATAAAGATTTAAACTACTGGCTTGACATTTCTTGTTGTTTAGTGTTAAATTAGCAGGTTCTTTTCTTTTCCTGGTTTCTGTGCAACTAATAATAAAAATTGAGGCCTTCTCGTCTGAAGTCTTGCCTTTACTTCTGCATGAATTTGTTTTTACTCTAGTGTTTGGAATCCCTAAAGTTATTCGCGGTGTGCCAAACTCCCACCTTCATGAATATGCAATTTTAAGCCATTATCCTGAAGTAAAGAAGTGAAAATTGAATTTTCAGAGCCTCGATCACATTGTGTGTCCTTGCCATTCCTTACATTCTTTTCTTATTTTCAAAAAATTGGCTGATTCTTTAGTTATTTTATTAATTAATGGAACAGGCAAAAATTCCTGACATTGAAAAGTGCTTAGACGTGGTTGCAACTTTGCAAGCTAAGAAGGGTACTGGTGAGGTTAGTTTTTCTAGTGTTGAGCATTTCTTAGATATTGTGTATATGGAACGTTGGCCGTCATTTTTCCCTTTCTATCCGATGTATATACACTGTCTTTCTAAATAAAAGTACAAAATCTATTTGTATAAGCTGTTCTGTTTGTTTGATAGATATTGCTGCTGTTCCATTGTAGAGCTTATATGTAACTGAGGTTTATAACATGTATAAGTTTGTCAATACACTCCAAATAGAAGTGCCAATTAATTAAATTATTTGAAAGATCAAGGGTGATGGTAGAAAAAACAGAATAATATATGGAAAGATGTCAAACAAGCCAAAATGAAATTGTTAATCAAAAATCGCGCAAGAAGATGAGTTCATAAACATTGTAAATCCCATGTCTCTTCAGAACAATGTAGAATACTGAATTGTCTGCCATGTTTCAGTATGCATTAAAATTCTTTAATTTTTCTTGTATATATTGAAAAGGTCATTTGAAGATATTCTTAGCCAACAACACTTGAATAAGTTTTGGTAAATTTTTCTCCCACTCCGTCATTTGTACCATGATTTGGTGAGAAATACTGAATTACCAAACTATCATAAGACGATCAGAAACCTGCATCACAGTTATATATCTTAGGTTGACGGCATCTTTGGTTTACATTTTCGTGTCTATATCTGTTGGAACCATTTCTCATCACTCAACTTGAATCATACATCATCTAATTTGTATAACTTTTAGAATCCTTTGACTGACTTTTTTTGTTAGGTTGACGGTAAATCCTGATTTTTCATCCTTGAGCTGTGTTATTATTTCGAGCATGATAATTTTCTTTTTGAAATAGCTCTGGCTCGGCTAGTTGCTTATGGGTGTTAATGTTGATGGCTCATGTAATTTATCATAGGCTAGTCATCCGGAATGGTTGAACATTCTCAAGATCCCAAAGAAATATAGATTTGGTCATAAAGGACTGAATTTCGATGGCAGAATAGCCCCTGTTTGGATTCTATTTTCTAAAACTCATTTTTGACCACAAATTTTATAGTATCCACAACTTTTATCAACTTTTCAACCACACATTTCATGAACTTTTATCACATTCTACTAGAAATTTGATTTTTAGCTAAATCAAGCAGTAGCATAATTATATGAGCAATTATTTCATATTATGCATTTCACAAAAGTTCACTTTCATATGCTCGAGTAAAATCTGGCATATGCGTAAACTCTGTAGGGAATAGACTAAGTGCATGTTTGGTTCGGATTAAAATTTGATTTTAATTTAATTCAAAGTCAAACAATCAATATAAACCACATCTCTTATGGTCCCATAACATTTCAATCATACATTTCAAAAACTTCTATCACAGTGTACTAAAAAATTTAATTTTAATTCCCACTAAACACCATATAAGTAGCTGCTTAGAACTAAAATTTTCATGCATATGCTAGTTATATTTATTTTCTGCAACCCCCGATCTAGTGCTTGCAGTATGTTAATTATTTAGCTCAAACTTATCTGGTGCTCCATTTTTGTTTTTAGATTAGTTATTGCATATGACATTACTTTGAACTTTGAGATGTTTTTTTTGTTGGCCGTACATTTTGGTTGCAGGCACTAATTGCCGATTTTGAAGTGTCAGAAGGCATATATTCCAGGGCTCGCATTGAAGATACTGATTCTGTGTGCCTATGGCTTGGAGCAAATGTCATGCTGGAATATTCGCGTGAAGAGGTATATTACTGATTATCCGAGAAGGACTTTAACTTGGTCTTTTCTGCACTACTTGCCCTTTATTTATGAGTTTTTGAAAACATTTTTCTGCAGGCAACCTCCCTTCTTCAGAAAAATTTGGAAAATGCCAAAGAAAGCTTAGAAGTTCTTGTTGCGGATCTACAGTTTTTAAGGGATCAAGTGACAATTACTCAGGTAATGGTGCCATTTTCCTTCTTACACTTTCTGGCAAGGTTTTAATGGGAATAAGTTCGTCCCACGTATTATGAAGAGTAAAAAATGACTTATAATTGTTCCTACACATTATAATTTTATCTGCCGTTTCATTTGTACTCACTTTACTACACGTGCCCTATGATGAAATGAAGAGCAATATACTTGTGTTGAATATTCTATGGTGTGTGAAATGCTTCTATTTGGGATAGATCACATGAAACTACTTCCAAGGGTTTTTCTGACATTTTAAGTTTGCCATATTTTAATCTTTGTAAATGCTATTGTCCAGGTTACCATTGCTCGTGTATACAACTGGGACGTACATCAAAGAAGACTCCAGCAAGCTGCCGCTACTTCCCCTGAGTCATGAGAAACCATTTTATACTCTACACAGCTGGTGGGGCTCAGTTTTCCAGTCAAGGGTATAGCCAAATCTATCTTTCATCTCATTTTGCTATTTTCTTAATTTAGAAAGACGATTCTCTCTTTTCTCATCTTATTTGAGCTTCCGGTGCTGAATTTTGGTTTTATTCAACTGATTAGTGTGTAAGAAAAAAATATTCATTAGAGCGTGTTTGATGCCCGACAAGACTTGACCTTTTATGTGATTGATTAAAAAATTCTTGTTGAATGACTTCTTGTCCTTTGTAGCCCTTTGTTCATTCGCTTGCCTGTTCTATTTTCGAGCTGACTGAAATTTGGCTAATAGGGTTAGTGTTTTATAGTAGGTTGTGAACCTAGGTGGGTTGCTGGATGGTAAGGACCAATTATTCTTACAGAAAATTTCTCACTTAGCTTCATATAATGAAGTTGCCAACTTCCCTCCTACTCATTGATAATGTTGATATATGGCTCGTTTGATAAGGTAAATTATAGAGTACTCTGCAACGTTAAGACAATAAAAGCTAGAGTTTTGTATATTATATTGTCTTGTCCTACCCCGTCCTTCCCTTACCGTCTTGTTTAATTTGTATTGCATGCCAAACATGTAATTAGGGAGCGTTAATCTTAAGCTACAATTATTTTCTTTCTTAAAGTTAGGTACTTGGCATTGGGATGAGAACTTGTGGGTATTATTAAATGCTATACAGAATTTTTTTTATTATTATTTTTTAAATTTTTTTTCAGTGAACTTAACCTTGTAACAAGTTGACATCTCAAAATTTGAGCAAACTTTTTGTCATTAGAACTCTGCATATTGATTTTCAATGACATTCACTTGGCACTACTTTAAGCATGGAGAGGCGTAATTTATAGGCTCCGTTTGATTCATATTATTTGTAGAATAAGAATGAAAAATATAATTGTTATGAGTTTCACATAAGAGATGAAAAGTAAAAAATGGTAGCTGAATGTGATTGATAACGATCATATTTTTTATTTTTATGGAGGAAAAATAAAAATATTGCTTTTGTTTCCATTTCAATTCAAATTGCTTCATGGTGCAAAAAGCCAGTCAATTCATGGACCTGACTCATTCAAAGGAATCACAGGAGACCTCAATTATTAGAAAAAGAAACAAAAAATAAGTAGTTTTGGCTTATAAACATTATCTTCACCAGAAGATGGTGGGGCCCTAGCAGACTTTTGATTTTGAATAGAGTTCAACTTGGGCTTCTTTCTTGGATCTCCAAACCCCGCGTTGACATTTGAGTTCATTGGTATTTGGTAACAGTCTGTTCACATCATACTTGGCCCGTTCATGTATCTCTGTTTTTTTAGAATTATATTTTCATATTTTTGCTTGGTTGATTTTGCTAAACATAAGAATTTTAATAGATTTTGATAAGATTGAAAAAAAAAAAAAAAATTAAAACAGGCACCAAACAAATACTTAGCCCCTGTTTGATTTTCATTTTTTTTAAAATTTATTTTTCTCTCTCGTCTTTTCAATTACACATTCTTTAATAAAATAATATTATACGTAAATCCAAATTTTTTTCTTAATTTTGAATCACACATTTTCTATCAATCAACTATTTAAAATGTATTTTTTCCTCGAAATGGGAATTAAACAAGGTCTTAATATTAAATAGAAAAATAGTCCGTCAAGGTGTCATAGCGCTTGAGTGACAATAAAATGCAAGATAAAAGTTTCATGCACGGTTCTAAAATAAACAAAGACGGTAACTTATTGAAAATACATAATTTTTGTCTCAACTTATCTTGAAGCTTTACTTATTACGGTGGTTCAGAGGACGATCACGGCCAAATATATTGGTCTCATATAGACTAATCTCTAGTAAAATCATCAAATTTGTTCAACTTATCCAGTGCATCATGATCTTGTAAAGAAAATTTATATATGAATTCTACTAATTTCAAGTCTTGGACTATGGCCTTCGAGCTTTGTTAACCATCTACAAAATATCGATTTGTCCCATGATAGTGTAGAATACAGTATCTTCTACTTATGTTAGCATCTCTTATTTCATTTTTCACTTTGTATTTCGGTAAACACCGTTGAATTAGTTTGTACAAAGCGTTCGTCCACGTGCAGGATATAAATTCTTAGACATAGTTACTAATATATTATCGTCATTATATAAATCCATGTTACACTATAGTTGTATGTAATTTATCCCCTACATCACCCTCTAACAACTCACCCCACCCCCATCTTTCCCAATTGAAAAACATAAATACTATAAAAGAAATAAATAAATAAAAGTAACAGAAAAGTTGAGAGGGGCAAGCAAAAAGTATGGGGCTTTGCATGCAAAATAATTTTTGGCCCAAAAAAGTGAAGGAATCACTTATAATTAATTATGTAGAGAGAGAGAGAGAGAGAGAGAGAGAGAGAGAGACGTGCACGCAAAACAAGACTGATTTTGTCTGGACTCTTGTTTTGTGTTTGACACGGTACAGCTTCAAATCAAGTAATATAAAATAACAATAAAACCCATCAAAGAAGAACCAAAAAGCTGTTGACTTTGACTTTTGATCATGTGCTGCAGATTTGATTATTTCAATAAGTCCCATAAGAATAAGATTATGTTTTTTCTTTCTTTAATAATTTCGAGGGATAATGGCCGTAATCATCGGGAGTGTTCAAACTTTCAGAGGGTTTGAGTCAACCAGATTTCTTTTCTTTATGTTTCGTTTTAAATTTAATTTGATCAAAGCATCTTCTTAGAAGGTTAAATAATTATTAATTTTGTTCTTGCCATCGTTTCATTAAATCTAATATATAAACCACTATGAGAAGAATTGACCGTGTAATGAAAGAATGATTTTCATGAGCAGTGTAAGTTACAAATAGATTGTTCCACGACAGTTCATTTCTTCTAGCTGGTGACTACACAGAATTAATCTTTTATTGGATGTAACCTCCTCAGGTTGTCCGTGTCCGCAGTGAGGGCTCAATACGAGTGCCTGTTTATTATATCAATTTGAACAACTTAAGGTGAAACTCAACCTTAAAACGAGGTTGTAAGATGAAAATGTTTAACGTGCTTATAAACTTACAAGATAGACAATTCACAAGATACAATTAGATCATTAATGTGTGTGAAATGGTGTTTATTTTCCCCATTTATTATTGATTCTAAAGTTATTGGGAATATGATAAAATTGGTTATATATGTTCATGTTGTTTTTTGCTGCAGCCCTACCTAACATGTTCGCGACCTAGCTAGCATAGCACAAATTAAGTTCATGTTTGGACCCCATTTTTAATTTTTTTAAAACTCATTTTCAACTACATATTTCCTCAATAAATTAATTTTGCATGTAAATAATCTTTTCCTACTTTTTAACCACACATTCTTCAAATAAATTATTTTTTGCAAAATATATTTTAAAATTCTTTGGGACTAAATGATCCTATAAAATTTGTTTATGTCAAATTGACGAAGTGGTTAAGCAGAGTTTAATATAAATTTCACGGGTTTTAATGAACAAAAAGTCAAACAATACATATATAAAGATTAGACTAACTTTATTTAGGGGAATACATATAAATTTCACGGGTTTTAATCTGTCATGTGAACTAGTTTCTGAATCATTCAGTATCTTATCAGATCTTTTAATTTATTAAATTAAATTAATTAGAAACTCCACAGTTATTAACAATTAAACTTGTCACAAGTTGAGTAAAATTGGATCCCATCAAAGAGTTTAAACATAATGACATTGAGTTAATCTTAAATGTGCACTTTGCTTAATTTGCTAGTTTAAGCTATTTCAAATTCTGAAAAGTAAAAGTTACTTTTTAGTTCTAAATATTTTTGAATAACTTACTTTCAATTATAAAATATTACCTTATCATAAAAAAAAAAAACTTATTTTTAACTTTAACGAATAAAAACGAAGAAGCTGCCCCTGATGGGTGGTCGAGTTGGTGGAGTAAATGAGTGCGGAGATCTTTGGTCATGAATTCGATTCTCTGTCAACACTTTTTCAATCGAGTCTGTCGCACCGGACTTGGTTAGTACAGTTAATTTGACTGGCATTATTTGTAGGTTATTGCGTCAACTCGAGAATTTATCTAGTGTGCACTCGAAGAGTAGCAGTTGTGAGTTTCTCTGTTAAAAAAGAAAAGAAAAGAAGAAGAAGCTGAAGATATGTGGCAAAATGGGGTTTGGAAATGCCAATATATTTCTTTAATTCAGTGTGTCGGTTAGATGATGAGATTGACTTATTTATATTCAATCTTGTCTTCACGTATTTAAATTGCATGCATCAATTATAAGCATAAAATCTTGCTTAGTATCTTCTTAAGCATAAAAAATTTAAGCGGGTCGGTCCAAGTGGAATGAATGGTTGTTGGTAGAATGCTCAAAGAATATTGAATAATTTAGTAACTGTAAGAATATTTGATTTGTATATGTACATTGTATACATGGAATTTTAGCAAATATGGAATACATAGATACAAGTTATATCTTTTGAATGAAAGATAATTCTAAAAAATTTGCTTTGTCTACGAGGAAGAAAATGAACTAATGCTAATACGAAATAATCGTAGAGTTCGAGGCTAACGCGGCTCACCTCGCACGTTAAAAGATATAAAATAATTGAAATTAAAAAGAATCTTAATGCAAATAAATAGTTCCCTAAGTTCATCTCGACTGGAGAAGTCCCGAAACTCAAGCCGGTCTAAGATTGTATGTAAATCATTTCAAGCCTTTGTGCAATGTTGTTGAACTAGTTTGGTTGACACGGCTACGCTAGTGGGACGATTAACATCAAATCTTGACATATCTCTTGTAGAAAACTTAATGATCGAGACAGAGTCTTTTAAAATCTTACGAGAGTAAATTAGCCCTAAAACAAAAATTTTAAATCGCAAGGTAATTGCCAATTATCTATTCATTCACAATTTAAAATCTTAATTTAGCCTCTTACCTTTTAATAGGAAATCTTGTAATTATTCCTTTGTGCCCTCACAATTAATTGAAAATATTTAGAATTGCATGGTCGGTTCCACTATCTTTTCAGTTTAATAAGTTAATACCTAACTAGGGGCAGTTATGGGCTGCATTATATTTGGTGAGACCTATTGAAGGCAACTTTTTAACTAATTAAGTTGTAGATTATAATTGATTCTCTGGTTTAATTAATTATGTTGAAAGAAAAAAATAATCATTAAAATTAGAGAATCTTGATAGCTTCTTGTTTCTAGTGGCCGTGAATGACTAAAAAATTACGAGGCCTCCCAATGTCTCTAACAAGGAGTGATAGATAGGTTGAGTAATTAGGGTACGTTTGGCATGATTTTTATTTTTGTTTCGTGTAGAAGAATTTTTGAAGAAAATTATCTTAATTTTTGTTTGAAAACTACTTTTTAAAAGTGTTTCTTATTTCGAAAGTGCTTTTAAAGAAAGTGACATTTGTATCAACTTTCTCTATAAACACTTCAGTAAAAGAAGCACTTTCACAAAATTAGTCAAACAAATTTAAAAGTAGATTTTGAGTCTCAAAAACTCCTTTTGAACTCCTTAATCAATTATCTTCTTCTACCACCTATTTTCTTCGTGTGAGGGTAATGCTATCCAACCTCACTAGTATTAGTATATAATATCAATTTATGTGACATTAAATACTATATTCATTTAAACATAAGAACATAAAGCCTTTTGATTGGACTATCATGTATTGTTACCTAAATTAGTATTCTAACATTAATTGAACTATATAGCATTATTTTATATGCATGAGCAGATTTACTTAGGTTCAGGTGACCTTGAGGAATTTTTTTTTTTAATTTTTTTTTTCACTTCCCCATATTTGCATGACTTTTTTTCATTCCACTTTTTGCCTCTCAACTCATCTCAAACCCCGAACCTCATTCTTCTCTCAATATCTAGGTTTGCCATTTTTATCAAATAATTGCTACTCAGTTCATCTGCACCTAACACAACAATAGACTACAATTTTTCTTCACCTCAACACTAGACTTCTCAAGGCCCCTCCGCTCATGATTTGAATCATGCAATCGGATTGTACATTTTCTAATGTGTATTTTGAGGATAATATATTTGATAAATGATAATAATGAAATTATATACAAGTATTCAGAATGAAAATGGGGAAGAAGGAGAATGATTCTTCTATTTCTCTTGAAAATAAAACGTCTAAAGCAGCCGACTATATATACACAATATATTACAGCCAATGAAACACTACCAAAAAAGAAATATACCAAACGAATATACAACCCTCTGTACAAAACAAAACAGAAAACAAAATACCCATAATAACCTTCATAATGTAAGCTGGGCCAAGGGGTTCAGGGTAAAAGACAATACCACCAATTAAACTTCAAAATTCTGTTGGTGATCACGATCATCACCTTCACACGTGAATTCCAATACCCCCCCCCCCCTCTCCGGCCCGCAAGATGGAGAATAGAGGTTTACTATTCCCATCTTGGAGAGGAGAGTGATAAGAACATAAGAAGAGAGAGACTTAGTGAAAATGTCGGCCAGTTATGAATGAGTAGGTACATGTGCTGTGATGAGACTACTTTCCTGAATTTTGTCCCTAATAAGATGTCAATCAACCTCTATATGCTTAGTACATTCGTGGAACACAGGATTAGCAGCAATATGCAAAGCTGCCTGATTGTCGCAGTGAAGAATTGCAGCAAACGGATGGGAAATGTGCAAATCTTTTAGCAACTGTTTAATCCAAGGAAACTCAGAAGCAGTTGTTGCCATTGCGCGATACTCTACTTCTGCGAGAAACAACAGATTATTTCTTGGATTTCCAAGATATAAGAGAGCTAGTGATGGAGTGTCGAGTGTCTAGATATGAAGCCCAATCAGAATCACAGTAGCCTCGTAATTGCAAAGGAGACGAAGAGCAAAGTAAAATGCCTTGGCCAGGACTACTCTTTAAATACTTTAGTACCTTGTGAGCAACCTTTAGATGGAGATTAGTTGGCAGAGACATGAATTGACTGAGTATTTGAACCGAATAACTAATGTATGGTCTTGTAATGGTTAAATACAATAACCTACCAACAAGTCTCCTATAAATGCTTGGATCGGGAAGAGGACACCCAGATTCTTTGCTAAGTTTGATAGTCTGTTCCATGGGAAGCTTAGCTAGCTTGGAACCAAGAGTACCCGAATCTGCTAGTATGTCGAGTGTATACTTTCGTTGACAAAAATGAATCCCTTGTACAGATCTTGCCACTTCAATGTCGAGGAAATAACGAAGGGTGCCAAGATCCTTAATCTTAAATTCAGTATTCAAGAACACTTTGTGAGAGTTAATAAAATCAATGGAGTCACTAGCAACCACGATGTCATCCACATAAACCAATAAAACAGTAAAAGAATCTCCTTTAATCATGGTGAATAAGCTGTAATCTAATTTGGATTGTTGAAATCCAAAGTGTATAAGTGAGTCGGAAAATTTGGAGTACCATTGGCGAGATACTTGCTTAAGGCCATATAAGCTTTTGAATAGTTTGCATACCTGTCTAGGTTTTCCTTTATCATAACCAAGGGGTTTACACATATAAATTTCCTCTTCTAGCTCCTCGTGAAGGAAAGCATTATTAACATCAAATTGTTGCAAATGCTAGCCATGTATGGCAGCAAGTGCAAGGAGACAACAAACTGTGACCATCTTGGCTACAGGAGAAAAAGTATCGTGATAGTCTATCCATTCTTATTGTGTATAGCCCTTGGCCACTAATCTAGCTTTTAACCTTTCAACTGTCCCATCCGAATTAAATTTGGTCTTGTATACATACTTACATTCTATTGGTTCCTTACCAGGTGGCAGATTAGTCAATTTCCAGTTCTGGTTGCGTTCAAGAGCATCCAATTCAGCCTTCATAGCTTCACACCAACCGGGATCCTTAACAGCTTGATGGTACGTTTGGGGATCAGTTTGAGAGTAAATAGAAGTCGAAAAAGCAGCATAATTGCGAGACAAACGATGATAAGATAAGGAATGAGTCAAAGGAAAAATGGTACATGTATCGGAAGAGGACTGCTTGGCCAATGATTGGTTCGGGGAAGTGAAGTGCGCTTGTTGACAATGAAATTCCTGCAAGTACTGTGGTGCTCTTCTAACTCTTGTTGACTTGTGGATGGGTGATTGAGCTTGGGTGATTTCCTCTGTAGAATGAGGTAAATCAGAAATATGAGGGAAAGAAGCTATCTCCAAAGTTTAAATGGGGCTATCAAAGGAGACAGGAATGGAAGAAGAGTCCAAAGGTGTTATGCTTTAAGACTGGGAAGGAGAAAGTTCAGAATTAATCTGCTCAGTAATAGGAGAAAATGATTGAGGAGAAAAATGGCATAAATTATTATTATCTGTAGTTTGTGGTGTCAGGTTGGTAGGGTCGATAGTGCGGAAAGGAAAGTTTGTTTCATGAAAAACAACATCCCGTTAGATGAAAAAGGTCTCGGTATCAAGGTCAAGCAACTTGTATCCCTTAACACCAAAAGGGTAGCTAAGAAAGATAGATTTTCTAGCTCGGGTATCAAATTTAGTTCTCCCTTGTGAAATAGTTGAAGCAAAACACAGGCAACCAAAAACTTTCATGTGACTGTAGGTCAGTTTTCTATTGAAAAGCAATTCAAAAAGAGTTTTTTTTACAGCAAAGGGAAAGGGATTCTATTGATGATGTAAGCAATAGTTAAAATGCATTCATTCCAAAATTTCACAGGAAGTGAAGCTTGGAACCTAAGTGCTCTAGCAATGTTCAAAAGATGTTGGTGCTTACGTTCAGCAATAGAATTCTGCTGTGGTGTTTCCACACAACTAGTTTGATGTAAAATCCTCCTTTTATTGAAGAAATCTATCATTTTAAATTCTGGCCTATTATCACTCCTTAACACCTTGATTTTGACATCAAACTGGTTTTCAACAAGGTTACAAAAAATTTCTATGCAGTGACGAGTTTCGGATTTTGTTTTCAATAGATAGACCCAAGTACTTCGAGAAAAATGATCCACAATAGTAAGGAAGTACTTGGATCCATCGTGTGCAGCCATAGAGCAAAGCCCCCATATATCACAAGAAATAAGTTGAAAAATTCTGGTGCTTGTGTATGTGCTGGTAGGAAAAGGAAGACGATGTTGTTTAGCTATAGGACAAATGCAACAAGAACTTTCATTAATATTAGTAATTTTAGTACTTATAACAGGATCATCGATAAAAAATATCCTAGACAAAGTGTATGGCCAAGTCTATAATGCCAAATATCTATGGAAGAACCATTGTCAAAAACAGAAATGGAAACAAAAACATTTTTATTTAAAAACTTAGAGAAGTTGTCAGCAAGAGCTTCGGGAGACACTTCAACATGTTGCAGTTGGTAGAGTCTACTCTTCACTTCACCCTTCCCAATCGTTGTCCAAGACAAAAGGTCCTGGAGGAAACAACAATTAGAAAAGAAGATAAGACAACAAACAAGTGAGTGGGCAAGTCTTTTAGCAGAAATCAAGTTGAATGTAAAGGATGGGACACATAAAATGTTTTCTAGAACAAGTTTTTCAGTAATACGAACTGTTCCTATGTGTGGGACAGGTGCTTCATCACCATTTGGCATTTTGACATAATAAGACACCTCTGAAACAATGGTGGTAAGAAAGGAGATGCTGCAAACCATGTGGTCTATAGCACCTGTGTCGATAATCCAAGGAGTTTCAGTAGAGAATAAAGGTCTTTGAGAAGACGTGGAACAAGAGACAGATATACCAGACATAGTAGGAGCCTTTGCTGCATTAGCTATGGGTTAAAAAGCTGCCTTGGATGGATTGGTGGAAGTAGAAGACATTATTTGACAGTCCTTTTGCTGCAATAGAGAAAACAATTGTTGATATTGTCCCTTTGTAAGGTCAACTCTCGAATTTGAATCCTCTTCTTGATCTGCAGAGGCTGCATTAGCAAAAGATTTGGAAGATTTTTCCTTGTTGAAATACTTATGCCCAGGTGGATACCCGTGAAGTTTGTAGCATTTCCCGACCACATGACCAGTCATATGGCAATGAGTACAAATAGGTGGCTCGGCATTCCCTGCTTTAAAGCAAGCTCCTAGATCATGTCCTGGTGCATGGTAATGAGTGCAATAAGGGCGGTCACGCTTGAAGGGTTGGCGAGGCTTAATACTTGGTTTAGGAATGGAATAAAACTTCCTACTAGCAAAGGCCGTCATGTCAAGTGGTGGCAGGTTGTTAAACATCAGGTGCTGCATTTCTTATTGCTGAATCATGGACAAAACTTTCCCAATTGAAGGTAAGGGATCAAGGAGCATAACATGGTCTCATGAGTTCATGTATGAATCATTTAAACCCATCAAAAATTGTATTACACAATCCCTTTGGTATCTATTTGTAAGTGTAATTAATTTTCCACAGGTGCAGTCAGGCAAAGGGTCGAACACATTGAGCTCATCCCAAATGGACTTCAACTTCCCATAGTAAACACTTACTGAGTCTTGCTCCTATTGCAAGCTTGTAAGAACCTTCTTGAGCTGGAAGATTCGTACTATTTTGCTGAGTAAACCGTTCCTTCAGTTCATCACAAAGCACATCAGCATCATCCACAAGAGCTATGCTAGACTTGATTGATGGGGAGATGGAGTTTTGCACCCAAGAGGTTACAAGATCATTGCAACGCTCCTAGGCCTTGAATAAAGGATCATCTAAATCAGTTGGCTTGGTGATGGCACCACTTATGAAGCCTAATTTGTTCTTTGATCTAAGGGCTCTGCGCATTACCCTAGACCAAGTGATATAGTTGTCAACTGTAAGAAGTTCAGGAACAAGAGAAATCGATGGATTATCACCATGGTCAAGACGATAAGGATTTGTGACATCGGTGAAATTAAGAAAGAGGTTTGAAGTTTTAGGTGGAGAGGCAGTGGCAGAATATGTGGGGAGAGTTTTTGTACTCATGGTTGTTTTGGGTCACCTGCTCTGATACCATATAAGTATTCAGAATGAAAATGGGGGAAGAAGGAGAATGATTCTTCTATTTCTCTTGAAAATAAAATGTCTAAAGCAGCCGACTATATATACACAATATATTACAGCCAATGAAACACTACCCAAAAAGGAATATACCAAACGAATATACAGCCCTCTGTACAAAACAAAACAGAAAACAAAATACCCAGAATAACCTCCATAATGTAAGCTCGGCCAAGGGGTTCAGGGTAAAAGACAATACCACCAATTAAACTTCAAAATACAACTGGTGATCACGATCATCACCTTCATACGTGAATTCCAATATTATATGATGATTTCAAAATATGAAAACGTGTTGGTAAGTTTTTAATAATATATTGAATTATTTTCATTAATATTTTGTTAATTGGAAAAAAATTTGTAACTTAAGGTGTTGAGATTGCACATCTAGCGTGCGTGCGATGTCTCTTGGGGTGCGACATGCAGTGGCGGATGGAATGTGGCGATTGAGTCCCGATGCAGTCCCCAGCCCATTTCATTTTTAATGTTTTAAAAAAAAATTGAATGTAAAAATTTTTTCTGTAAATTTTTTTTTTCCCATATTAGTGTGGCTTAAAATTTTTTTAGTTCAATCCTAAACTCGTCCCTAATGACATGCTTGACAGAGAACTTCCTGCAACCCATCGAACTACCAGTCTACTACCAACACAAATTGATTGTCAGTATGCTATGGTCAAATGTTTAGTGTATATATAGACACACAAGTCCATGTTCTCCAAGTTTTTGATTTCTGACTTTGTTGTTCTTAACAATGTATACGAGGGATGGGAGACAGGGACCCCTACACAATTGGTTGAATTAATATTATTATTCTGTCGGTGTTGCAGACAGCTACATACGCGCGGCTGCATGACTTGGCCTTATGTATTATATTAATTAAAAATACAATGTACAAAATTTGTTAATAAGATTTTCTCCATATAATTTAGCATTTTATTTGATCAATTTAATGACATATAAAAAATTATATTATTCAAACAAAGTTGATTGGATTATTAAAAGACAAAATATTTTTACAATAAATATAATAAAAGAACTGTATGGGTGAATATGAAATGTTAATATAAAAAAGTAATTCACGTATGTTTTTTATTATAAGGGTATTTTTTTATGACGGGGGAATACGCGGTCACTACTCTTCGAGTGCGCACTGGGTAAATTATTGGGCTGACACAATAACTTGTAAATCACGTCAATCAGGTTAACCACACTAGACAAGTTTGGTGCGACAAACTCGATCGAGAAAGTATTGGTAGAAGAAATTAAATTTGTGACCAATGATCTTCACGCTCACCTACTTCACCAACTCGACCACTCCATGAAGGATTATAAGGGTATTTTTTTAACTCGTGTTTCTTACATATAACGAGTACAAGAGGCATCTTTCCTCGTATGTGAAAAGATGAAGACCTGCAATAAAATTTTTCTATATAATATTTTACAGTAAAAAATACAATAATAATTGACTACAATACTTTGAAATTTGACTGTATCTATATATATTGGAAATTAAAACATTAATTAAACTTTTGAAGGCTGTGATTGCGTTAAAAACTTATATTTATGTTCGATTAAGCTGAACAAACGGTGCATATTTGTCCCCCCAGACAAACACCATAACTTATGTAGGAAGTAAAAAAACAGTCAACTTGTCGGGTAAAACATTATTCAAATGCAAGTAAAACCTTAATTATAATATAATTTAAGTCTGCAATTAGCTATTTTTTTTATTTTGCTTTCTAGAAAACAGAAATATATACTAAATTTTTAGAGAAAAAGCAATTATAATATTGTCTCGTCGACAATTACTCTTTATGTAAATCCAAACTTAAACTCTTAATTTGAACAAGTCAATGCCGTACGATGCTTTAAAGTAAATTACTTGGTTTTGGACTAAGCATGAATTAGGTGAAAATTTGCCTTCATGGATATGGCTCGTGATATATATATATATATATATATATATATATATATATATTTGGGATTACGCTCCATTACTGGCTCCCCTGAACCTTGGTGAATGAGGTAAATTGCAAATTATGCCTCCAAGGGTATAGGGTAGAAGACTATTTGTACACTTGCACTTATCCAAGAGCCAAATTCATATTTCAGGATTCGAATTCTTGACGCAACAGCTTCAAGTAAAGCTGAATTTCTTCACTTTTCCCTTTTACCACTTGGAGATGTGCTCTGGAGGCGGCTCGTGATATTTTAGAAGACTAATTGAGGATAATCATTAGTCTAGCAAAGAATAATTTATATAACTGAAAACAATTTTTAAAAAAAAAAAAAAAAACTCATAGGTAAATTCTTGGAACCTCCCATAACATTTTGAAAAGTATTGTATGATCAAATTAATTGTTCTTCAACCAATTTTTCTTGTAGACTTTAACCTTAGAGTTTCTATTAATCGAAAGAGTATTTTTGTTTTGAGGAAAGAAACTTGGGTAGAGTCAGCTCAAGCATAAAGCCATTTAAGTGGCACCACGAGACCCATGTTTTCAACAATGAAGTTCTCGATATTTAAAAAAAAAAAAAAAATTATTTCAATGGATTAAGTATACCGATATAATTTTCATTGTTAAATAAATAATAAAGATAAAATAATTAGAACATTTGCTTTAGAAAATTCTGTCTATATTAAATAACATTTAAGGTTATTTCTACTAGTAATATTAAAAGGGTAAATAATGGTGATTTCGTCAATGAATAGTATAATTATGATATAAATTTTAATATTAACAAATATTTTTTTTATCAATGATAACCCTGTAAAATAATAAATTAAAAATTAAAATAAATGTGAAATTACGGGGAAAAAATCTTTAAAGAAAAGTAAAGAATACAAGCTTTTTCATTGGTGATAAGCTATCGAAACATTGTTATCTGTTACTGACGATTATAAATAAATAATGAACGTGTATCGATAATCTCTGGTGGTATTGCTATCAATTATTCCGTCAAAATAATTGACTAATATTATTATTTTTTTCAGATATTAAGTAATTATGTTAGTGATATTTTGTCATTTAAATTAATTTTTATGAACATTTGCCCTATAAAAAATTTCTCTAAAGCCCTCAAGTTGTTTGAGCAACTTTAAAACTCAGGATAAGATTTTGGATATTTCCCGAAGTGATTAATTTCGGATGTGCAAAAATTGAATATATATATATATATATATATATATATATATATTGAAGTACGGGATATGTATGCAAAATTAATTTGTATATCAAGTTGCATCATCATTATAAAATTACTATAAGGTAGACTAGAGAATCGCCAAAGACTTTCGTTAAAAGATAAAATTAAAAGAAAAGAGTTGCATGGTCAAGATAAATGACAATTAGTTATGACAAGTATAACTTCAGTTGACATTCTAGAATAGGCAAATATATTGTATTAACGTAAAATGCATAATTAATTATTTGTAATAACAAGACAATTAAAGTTATTAATAAAGAAAGAAAAAAAAAAATACTGCGTGTAATGCAAGAAATCTAAAATAATGAAACCGCGTTAAATTGCATGTGATTTTGTCCTTCTATGAATTTTCTAATCAAAAATAGAATTTTCTAATCAACCCTTATGCGTCAGAGCCAATCGCCTATGAAAAAGTCCTTTCTACACAGAGCTTTACAGTTCGGTATACAATCTCTTCGCACGTAAGAAGGGACCCACATCAATAAATGCGCAAATCCCACCCCCATGTTTGGGGGCAATACATCGAGTTGTAAGGCTCGATGTACGTATAGCGAGGTTGATCATCGTACAGCGAGGTTGATCATCTATATATGCATATAGGTGTAAGAGAATATTTTTCAGCTAAATTGTCCAAATTTAATCCTAGTAAATTTTTTTATTAGTAAATCAGCGGTATTATAAGATTGCTTCTGTTATGGTGTCAACATTTTTTATTATAGTTCTAGAATTTCAACAAAACGTAGTTGTCAAAATTAATTTTTATTTACCTTGACCAATAAAAATTAATAAATGACTCCTTTTTGTTCTAATTTTTTTTTCCTAAAGATTTTTCAACAGAAGTCTTCAACAAGCTTAGATATAGATTAGAAAAACCACCAACCACCACAAATATATAGAAGAATTGTTTTATGTTTTGACTTTGCAACAAATATCTTTTTTCATAAAAGAAAATAGCATCACCGATAAAAAATTTCCATGGAAAATTGAGTCAAAAATTTAATCTGCCAGGAAAAAAAAAATGTTGTACAGTGTGAGAGGAAATGGAAAAAAATTTTAAATTTGTGGTGTAACAAAATAAAAAAATTCTATCAATTTTTTATTATCTAAAAGTGTGGTTATGATACAATAAATAAAATTATGGTGACAACATTTGGAATATGCTACTTATACATAATGCGATGTGCATAACGGTGTTCATCCACATCACATGGAAGGAGACCCATTTAGGATAAATTACTTGTACATAATGCGATGTGCATAACGGTGTTCATCCACATCACATGGAGGAAGACCCACTTCGAATAAATTACTTGTACATAATGCGATGTGCATAACGGTGTTCATCCACATCACATGGAGGAAGACCCACTTCGAATAAATTACTTATACATAATGCGATGTGCATAACGGTGTTCATCCACATCACATGGAGGGAGACACACTTCGAATAAATTATAATTTATCTGAGGTGGACACCATTATGAACACTTTGATATACGTGTAACATGACCCACAACATTTTCATGATGAAAAGAAGCATCAGACATAGATCCAACGTCAATTATAGCTAAAGCCCCTACCCCAAAAACGCACCCCTATCCTCTCCACTCCCCTCGTATCCCTACCAATAGAAACAAGATTACTTGCCAAAAAGGTACAATGGAAGAAATTAAAGAAAATATATTTTGGAGATCAATAAATACTCATTCATTTACATAAAAGTGTGAGTATTACATTCACAAAGAAGGGTAATTGAATTTATTCTTATGAAGAAAGCTATAAATGTAAAATATAAGATGATGAGTTGGAAACCTTACACCTCATTTATTCATCTGAACACGATAATTTCTATATATATTCTCATAAGGAAATTTCATTGATTTTGTTCCCACATAACCTAACTTGAATTATACTCCACTTAAGTTTCGTCAAAATCTTGTTCATACATACCTGAATTCTTAAGCTCAACTAAAATGTTGAACTGTTAGCACATTTCCAAGTGATAAAAGGGGAAGGTGGAGAAATTCAACTTTGCTTGAGACTGTCGCGTCAAGAGTTCAAATTCTAAAATATGAATTTGGCTCTTGGGTAAGTGCAAGTGTACAAACAGTCTTCCACCCTGTACTCTTGGAGGCATAACCAACGATTTATCTCTTTCACCAAGGCTCAGGACAGGGCAGGTGGGGGCTTCACCAATAGGGCATAATTCAAAAAAAAAAATGTTGAACCGAGACATAAATAAGTATTATCTATCAACAAATTTTAACTTTATTTTTCAATAAGCACTTTCTTTTACACTCGTAACTTAATTTTATTAAAGAGCATGTCTAAATCCATTTGATTGTTGCAGCCACCAAATTTGGGACCCTTTATAGTGATTGGGATCTATCGAGCACATCACTTTTGTTAGCACAATATTATCATAATGGGTACACTTAATCGTGGTGTAGACCATGCAACTATTATAGCTTAAAAAGGTAAGGGCCCTAACACCATTCCCATGAATCTATCAACCTAAAGAGGAAAAGGACCAACTTCTAGGAAACATCATCATAAATGATAAGGAAGTACGCCATTTTATTTGATTAATCAATTTTTCTACACATAATTTACTCACTCACACATATTAGAAATTAATCAACAAATTGGAGTCTTATAATTGAAATTCGTGAAATTTTGATTCTGATATAAAAATAAGTTATAATCATTTTTCAACAAATAATAACTTTTTAATAGTCAAAAAGTCATTTTTTTTGTTCAACTTATGCGATCAGATGAAAAGTTGATGATCAAAATACTTTCGTATTAAGATTCTAGATCAATTTATTATTGTCGATACACATACATCGACCCCATGCACTCAGTGCCTTTCCATTTAAGTATTGAATGAAATAACAACGTATATTATGTGAAAGATCATGGTGAGCGTCAGGGGTCCTAATGTTCATTCGATTACAAAGTTAAATTTAGTCGTCTTTTTGAGTTGTCATAAATAGTAACAAATGCGGAAGAACGGTGCAAAATTTCTTAAATGAAAGGGCATGAAGGACATTCTCTTTTCTGAACTTCTGGTAAAGCTGAGGGAAATTAGTCCATTTAATTGCAAGATGGAAATTGATTGAAAAGAAAACAAATGGTAGGGAATTGAATTGCCTAAAATTTATTTTACTGAAATAATCAATTAATTGTGTTTAATTGATATAATTTTTTACAACCCTGCTACTCGTACGAAAGAGGTTGACAGAATACTCACAATGAAGAATCTCACTTCTTTTTTTGGATTTTTATTCACACGAGATCCACTCGCATGTGAGTGTATGTCAAACTCTTCTGTCAACCTCTTCTTTACAAGAAGCTTTATTCAATTTTTTATTTGAAAAATGTTGAAATTTTTTATCTTATAATATTCGTTTGACTTTATTTTTCATGAAAATTGTCAATTAAAAGGATATAATTTTTTATAATTGTGGATAAAATTTGTTTGAATTGCAAAAAAAAATAGGGCCTAAAGGTAAAAACAAATTCCAAGATGAACTAATTTTGACCACCTAGAGCTATTTTTCCCTCAATGATAGGTGAAATCGAAAACCCATTCACACGAAATAACCGGCTACCGGTCAACTTCCCGCGTAAGGAAATGTCAACTATATTGCCTTCCACAGTGTTGTCTGTCCTTAGCATTAAGTGCCAACGGCCCCCCACCGTTTCAATTCCCGTACCAACTGTACACCGGCATTTCTCCGGTCACTCTCAGCCCCCACACCCCAACCCCCTGCGTGGAAAATTTACAAAGAAAGTTTTTAGTCAGATTTTTAAAAAATGACTTTCTAGCTACATTTCTTCATAGCTCCTTCAGAATATAATTCAAGAGAATCATTTTTAAGTACATTCAAGCAGAATTAGGGCATGTTTGGGATAGTTTCTATTTCTTTTTAGCATCTGTTTTTTGTAGATTTTTATTTAGAAAGTCATCCCGTGTCAAATTTCGTTAAAAGCTTTTCTAAGTAGATAAAATGTTTTCAAAAGATTAAACAGTTTCAAAATAACTTTTAACTTTTCAAAAACAACGTCGCGTAGACCCTTAAGTTTTGCAATAAACTCGGGTTTGGTAACTAAATAGTAAATACACGGTCCAAAACAAATTTAAAGTCACCTAGTATTCTATATTAAGAACTAATAATGTTCTTTTTTCTCAAATTACTTATAAAAGTAGAAACAGAAATTACATCAAAACCTCTATAAATTAATAACATCTCTTACCTAATAAATTTTTTTGGCCCAACTTGGACTTAAGAGAAATAAATTTTCTAGAATCAGTCTCAATTTCAAAATAACAGAATAAAAAGAGAAAGAGATTAATTATTAAAACCAAAAAAAAAAAAAAAAGTATGTGGGGCCAAGCTGCTATCGGAAAACCACCCAGAAAAGCACCTTATGAAAGTCTCTTCACAAATCTCTTCACACTTCAAATAGAGAGAACAAAACAAAAGCTCTCTATAAGAGCAGATGGAGAATTTGTTCCTGTAATCAAATCCATGGAGAAGAAAGAGGAGAATTCAGCTGAAAATACCGCACTTTCCGATCAGAGTAATCGGATGATTCCGTCAAATAGTTTTTTCATGGCAAATAGCATATTTGACATCCCAAGTGAGGCTGATCAGAAGGGTTCTTTAGGCTTCGTAGACATGTTGAATGTTCAAGATTTTGCTGGCCCGTCTATATTTGATTTGCTACAAACACCGCCGCTGATTCCACTACAGTCACAGTCACGGCCTCTTCCGTCACCGCCGTCAACTGTCCCGGAGTCGTCTGAGGTGGTCAACACTCCGGTCAGCCCGAATTCTTCGTCTATGTCTTCATCCTCAAATGAAGCTGCTAATGATAAACAGACTAAAATTGTGGATGAAGAAGAAAATGACCAAGAAAAGACCAAAAAACAGTGAGCTTTTTTTTTCTATTTAATGTACACAAAGATAAAGGTCCAATTTTTAGATCCTCTTTGGTTCTTTCTAACGATTGCATCAAGGCTAAGACAAATATTGGCTTAAACTTCTAGACGAGGGTTCAACACATGATTAAAAGGGCTTTTTTGTTGTGCATGCTCTGATTACTGTAAATACAATGGATTTGATTATGCTCAAATTCTGTCTTCTATATTCTTGTTTGAGAGAAAAATAAAACTAACATTTTTATTGGTAACTTTAGGCTGAAACCCAAAAAGAAGAACCAGAAAATGCAGAGAGAACCGAGATTCGCGTTCATGACAAAGAGTGAAATTGATAATTTGGATGATGGATATAGATGGAGAAAGTACGGCCAAAAAGCAGTGAAAAACAGCCCCTTTCCAAGGTATATTCACACGCGTATATACACACTTATAGATACATTCTTGTGTATGTACTTATTTTTTTCACTTTTTCACTTATAATGATTTGATGAGGGAGTAAAAAGTGACATCAAGATAATGATTATGAGTAGATTTTACTAAAAAATAATTTGTGGGCTAATTCAATTTTTTTGTGCAGGAGTTATTATCGTTGCACTAGCACAACTTGTGGTGTGAAGAAAAGAGTTGAAAGATCATTTGAGGATCCATCCATAGTTGTCACAACCTATGAAGGTACCCACACACACCTGTGTCCGATATCGCCTCGTGGAAGCTTCGGAGTAATGCCAGAAAACACCACTTTTGGGGGAGTTGGAATCGGCAGTGGTGGTGGTGGTTCTTCTTTTGCCATCCCTCGAGTGATTCATTATCAAAACCAACGGCATCAAATTCAGCAGCAACCCTATTTCCATAATTTGACACCTCCTTTCAGTTTCACCAATACTAATCCGTTAGTTCCTCGACCACGTCAAGAAAGACCTTTTTACCCCTCTGCAGCCCCTTCAGCCAGAGACCATGGACTTCTAGAAGATATGCTACCTTCACAAATTCTAAAGGAGACAAAGGAGGACTAAAAGGGAAATTCACCTTGCTGTGATTGGTATGTTATTTTCCACTGACAAATGAAGTTGGGGTTTTCTTTAGACATAAACCTACTTCAAATTTACTTTAGAAACTCTATTATTTGCATGTAAATTACTAGCTTTTAGCTCACTGGGGTACTAGTTTGTTGATTAAATTAATTTTCATTCTCATTTCTTGTATTTAATTAAATTCTACTAATAGTTAAGACTGCTTAATTTTCTCATATTCCTTTTGTTCTTGTTTTAAGTGCACTCATGCATGTGTATTATTGACATATATATATATGAATCAGATCAGGGATGTTTTTCTCAGAAAAGTTAGGGTTAGGATTTCTTTACGGGCATTTAAACCTTTTGAATGTGAAAAATCAGCTCCCGGGAGGCAGATGCCGAAAGCCTCCTGGAATTGTTGGAGGAAAGAAGCGATAACCCTACTCTGATTATAACCAGTATGCGGTGAGCAAAGCAGTAATAGGAACTAGAATCAATTGATGCTTCAACATGAGTGTGGACCTAAATGTCAAGGGATTCTCAAATTAATGTCTAAACTAATAGCACTCAAGATGGATTCTCGAGCATGTTCTTGGGTGATAAATCTAGTTTAATTGCACATCTCCTAGTAGCAAAGCTTTTCGGAGAACTGGTTGTGTCACCGTGCATGACATGACAACTCTTCACCTTCATATGACAAATTGTGAAATAATAATGAGTGTTTTTTAAATTCTTATGCACAGGCCATTAAAAATTAGGTTCGATTTTAGAATGTCAATCTTATAAAGAGGAGTAGTGAAACCCTTGCTTTATATTTTGGTATTTAACATATGTGATTTATGTCTTAATATGCTCGTATGATGGTGGCTAGGGCTGTAAGTAAAAATCGTCAAACCGAAAAATCAAATCAAAATCGTATTTTGAAAATCGTCGATTTAATGCCACGTGGACCCGTCAACGAAATGATTTTGAACCAAATCAAATCGGTCAAAAACGGTTTGGTTTAGGTTTGAGAAATTTTATTGCGGTTTAAAATAAAATCGGACCGACAAAAAAATATATAAAAAAATAAAAAAATAAATGAAATTTTCTAAATTGTAAGACTTTTGTGTTGGGTTTTTTTATTTATTTTTAAATGAGACTCATATATTTCATAGGCTTTTAAACTGAAAGTTTGAAACGATTCTTCAAGTAATCCCACATTATATTCCATATAAATTACTATCATCAAACAATCATCAATTTATATAAATTGCATAGTACTCCAATGATTAAACAAACTTCAATCAAAATTAAAATTATACCTTGAATTGGAAATCCTATTATTTTTATAAAAGTGATTGGAAATTGAACCATATATTTTACCAAAAAAATAAAAAAAAATAAAAATCCTATAGGAATCGTCCGGTTCCCTGTGGTTCCCATACTAGAACTGAGAACTGGATCGGAACAGGTTGGTTCTTAATAATTTGTCTCAAAATCAAATTATTTTTTAGAAGATCAGGAATCGAATCGATCGATTCTAAATAGATCCAGTCCGGTTCCACCGGTCTTGAAAAAAATGTCAACTCTTAAATTAATGGCATAAAAGTAGATAGACAAAAAAAATATACGACGAAATCGACGGTTTAAAATCAAACGACAGACAAAAAAAATATGGCTAAATCGGCGGTTTAAAATAGGACCAAACCGTTATGTTTAGATTTGAGTTTTTTTCAAACCATTCAAAATGGTTTGGTTTAGGTTTGAATTTTTCTCAAACCAGTGTAAACGATTTAGTTTGAAAATCTGTCAAAAATCGGTAAAATCGAACCGCTTACACCCCTAATGGTGGCTCATTTAAGAATATCAATAATTTGAGTATGTCCATTCGAACTGCTTTTTTGAGTTTAATAAGTTATGATATCATATTTAGACTAGATGTTCTAATTTAGAAGATTAATCATTTTAAGATGAGTGACACAAGCCCTTATATATTAGTTAATATTTAATATATAATCAATGTGAAATTAACCTTTAAAATTGAGATGAGTTACATGGAAGAAGACTCAATACATATCAATTGACTGTAACCATTTTTTTTCTACAATTTTCCTGTCAATACTTTCTCGATTGAGTCTGTCGCACCGGACTTGCCTAGTGCGGTTAACCTGACTGGCGTGATTTGCAAGCTATTGCGTCAACCCGTGGATTTATCCGATTGCGGGTTCCCCCGTAAAAAAAATGATATATAGCATATTTGAATTTAGGAAAAAATGATATATATATATATATATATATATATATATATATATATATATATATATAATTTGTGAAAGTCTTTTGCTAAAAATGTTTCACAGGAATAATTTTTATTTGTCTGAGCTAGATGTCATGCCAACATTTTTTTTTTTACCTTTCCCATCCTTAGAAAATCACACACCATAGATGCAATGTATCTTGAGTCATTGACAAGAAAGAATTTGCTAGTTTTGGGAATTTTTCTTTATATTATAATTAGAAGGTATACGTTTAGACATGACCCTACCAGTTTATCAAAATCGAAACATAACAATACATAGCCTCTGTTCTAGTTTCATTTTTTCACTAAAAAGTTACTTTCAAGAATGGATGATGGATAAATATAGAATACTTATGAATCCTACAAAACGTGTTGTTAAATTTATAATTTGACTTTGAAAAAAAAGTAATAAAAAAATGAAACACTAATGGTGCCATTATTTTGCAAGTTTCTTGGTTTGTTGCAAAAAAAAAGTTTATTTACTTTGCATATTTTACAACGTTTATTTGCGTTTTTATAATCTTCTCATTTAGCAACGTTCATTGGGTGTTGTTAAAAATTTTTATATTTCATATATTTAGCAGCAAGCAATTACCTATGGCTACGTATTCTGCCCATTACAAAAAGTCAAGTTTCTTGTAGTACATAGACTGACTTAACTCTTGAATATGTGGAAGTAATTTACTATGCGACCCACTTTAATTTGATGCGTGAATGTGATTTGAAATTTAATTTTAATACTTTAAACAGCAATTAAAAAAAAATCAAACATCACACAAGAAAAATCAAAGTATTTTTTGCTTTATTTTGAGAATTCATACCAATAAAAATTGATTAATTTTGACATACTTATTGTTCTTGACCTGACCTTGTAAATGTATAGATCATGCAGTATCAAGAATCGGGGACCAACTTGCCCCAAGGCACATCTCCAAGTGGTAAAAAGGAAAGCTGAAAAAATCCAGCTTTGTTTGAGACTGCCGCGTCAAGAGTTCGAATCCTGAAATATGGATTTGACTCTTGGGTAAGTGTAAGTGTACAAGCAGTTTTTCACCTTGTACCCTTAGAGGCATAATCTGCAATTTGTCTCTTTCACCAAGGTCTAGAACATGACAGGTGAATGCGTCAATAATCGAAAAAAGAAGAATAAAAAAAATAAGAATCGGGGACCAACCTAACATATATACATTAGATTTTTTATTCTCTCTACCTCTGTGAATGTCATTTCTATGTCAGGAAATGCCATGTGACAAGTAATACTATAGGTAGAAAATTGTTGACACAAAAATTAATTATTTTGCCTATTTATCAAAAAAAATTACCTTAAATTTTTTTTTTTTTGCCTATTTATTGCCCCAGGGCATAGTTCAATGATGTAAAGAATAAGAATGAGGTAATCTCAACTGAGCTGACAGCCGCAGTGCAAGGGTTCAATTCATGTCTCTTACAAGGTTTGGAATTGGACTCTTTGTGAGCACCAATATGATAACTCTTATACCTTGACCTGTTAAAACACATCCTGCGATTTACCTCCTTCACAATACTCTAGAAAGTGGGGTGGTGGGGACCCTCAAGGTTGGGGTTCAACCTTTATTTTGCCTATTTATCATTTTCATCAGTGCTAGTCTATGCTTGAGTTTGATACGAAGGACATGAAATTGGTCTGGTTATCTAGTTCTTGAATTTGTGAAAAAGTGAGGGGAGAGAGAGAGAGAGATTGGTTTAAAATTTCAAGAATACATTCAAGAATGGGAAATATTTGAGATGCCAGCCATCATATAGGAACGAGAATGAACAGGTTTTTTCTAACTGTAAAAAGATGTGAATAATTTTGAGCTTTGTTTTCCAGAAAAGAGAAATATTCATGAAATTTTTCTATGCTTTTTAGGCTCGATGCATGCATTTTCGCATCGACTATCTTTAGATTTTAGACTTTTCCATATATGATCAATGACATCAATACAGGTGCGAAAAAAATTAGGAATAAAGTTATGCCTTTTGTGTTCCATTTAGTCAAAAGTCGATGCCTCCAATGTGACTTACGGGGAAAAAAATACAAAGAAAAAGATACTCAAATAATTAACATAAAGATTTGCAGTATTTTCTTCAATAACTGTCCAAAATACGGGGATAAATACATACTAGTGGGGAACATACAGAATAATACATATGGGTGTGTTTGTGCACGCGCGCATGTGTGTGAAATATACCAGGCTCAAGCATGAATAATAATTTTTAAATTAATTACTGGATAAAGGCTTATTTACGATTTATATTACTGGTTAATATGGTGTGAAATATTTATTTCGTGTAATTTTGATAACAAGTAATTCAAATTTGTGAGGATTATGGCACTGTTTTACTGGATTTTCCAATGGAGATTTGTCTCCCACCATTAGGTATTCTAGAACAAAAAGAATTGCTAATAATTGTTAATGGGATAAATATATAACGTGTATAATGCATTGAGTTACTCCTCTGAACAAATTAATATTTTAAGATGAAATCACAAGTCTTAATATCATAATTCACTTATATGTTTTAGGAAATTTTGCGGTTGGGCGCCTCCAACGTTACACATGGTATATTATGGACATGCAGCAACCTTCAAAAATGAGATTCTTAGTCCTTGACCTAGTTAAATATGTTAATATGAATTTCCATGTGACTAGAATCATCAATGTGGGCATTAAAATTGCAAGCAACTTTCAATTGAACTAAAAATAAATGTTAAGTGATTTGATGGTTTTTCCTTCCGTTTGTAAGTCACATAAAATTCAAGTGCAATTATAACGTCTATATTTATGATAGTTCGGTCACGTCTCACATGGGATCCAAATTGCAAATTTAAAAGCTTGTTTGGCATAAATTTTTTCAAGTAAAAAATAATTTTATTTTTTAGATGCGTGGTTAAAAAATGAGAAAAAAGTGTGGATCCCACTCGCTAAAATTTCGCAAATGTATGATATCGTAATCAAGTAATAAAGTATTCGTCTCCATGACAACTAAGCATTTAATATAATTTTTAACCAACACCAACATTAATCGAATAAGATCAATTTTATATTAACAATCTAATATTTATAATTATATTAACTATGAGAAGTGTCATAAGACTTTGTAATTGAACAAACACTAAGATCTCAAATCCTTCTATATTCATCCATTTTAATACAAATCAAGATTTAGACTCACGTTCGAATACAAAGATTAATATTCTTAATTCGTTTACTAATATCTCTCTAGTAGAACTAAATATATATACTTATATGTAACATTCCTACATCTTTATGAAAGATTCAAACATGCAAAGAAGCATTAAAATACAAGAACATTCATAAGATCATGCAAAGTATAATAATATATATTTATCCTTTGTCGAACTTTACAATGATTGTTACTCCTTGCCAAATTTTTATTCACTCTTTCGAATGTCAATAAAAATCATAAGACAATTCAATTGGTATCTAATTAATTGAAAAATATTAAGTTCTTAATAATAATAATCCAAAATCAAACACGTATCTTGATGTAAAAATTCGAAATTAAAGGTTACAACTTCAAAAGTATGGTTCAACATTATCATAACATCTATACACTTATTCAAGAATCATATTAATTACAAGAACACAAAAAAAAAATTGATACATGACTCAATACGAACAATTGGAAAGAAATGGGGAAAAAATCTTTTAAAAGTCTTGAATCTCTTCAATGACATCTTGATCAATCTCTTTCGATTCTTCTTCGTCTTTCGTCTTCTTCAACCCAAAAAAAATGTTGTTTGAAAGTATAAAGGAAGGGGTTTGTAAGAAATTTCTATAAAGCTTTGAATAAATATATGGAATTATGGATCAAAAGCTCTCTCTTTGGCTATCCCCTTTAAAAAATTATGAAATTTCTAACCATAGAGCCTCCTTTGGCTTGAATATTTTGTATATAATGAATCCCTCTATAACTCTTTGAATTATTGAACGAATGTATGTATTTATAAGAAAAAATTTAGGTCAAAATTTGTGCCCTAGATGGAAATCATCTAATCGGATCAATACTGCTACCAATCAACACCTACAAGTGTACAATCGCACGTCTCAACTTCTGATCTTCATATGGCACCAAGATTTCTTCCTCCATTCAGCTTGAATCCTTTTGTTGTGCAATTTTAGTCCTTCATCCTATAATCTTCACGATTAGATCATCATCATCCCTGAATTTCCACCGATTACTCAATTAATATTTTCATGCAATCAATTACAATTCAGTTGATCCTCAAGTGCTTCATCCCCAATTAAGCTCCAATTTCACTTATTTCTCGCCAATTTCGTCCAGGTGAATCCTAATTGGGGGTTTACCTACAACTAACATAATTTGACGTAAATTAAGTAGATTATTGCTTAATTAATCACAAATAAGCAAGTGAAGATGCCCTCATTTATCCTAACAACAAATTATTTAGCCAATCATTTATTGAAAATAATAATAATAAAAGAAACAGGTAGCTGCTGGTACTCCGCATTAGGGATGTAAGCAAAAATCGTCAAACCGAAAAATCGAATCGAAACCACATTTTAGAAACCGTCAATTTTGTGTCACGTGGACCCGTCAACGAAATGGTTTTGAACAAAACCAAATCAGTCAAAAATGGTTTGATTTAGGTTTGAGAATTTTAATTGCAGTTTAAAAACAAACCGGACCAGCGAAAAATATATAAAAATAAAAAATGAAATTTTTGAAAATTCATCCAAAATTTCAAGTTATTATTATTACTTAATAATTCTAATTTATATATTATATATAAATTATAGTAATCTCAATTTTATATTTTTCAGCCAATAAGAATAGGTAATTTTCTAACTCAAAGGTGAACGGCCTCAACCCATGAGTCCATAACGGCAGAAGCAGAAGCAGAAAGCCAGAAAACTAGAAATACATAACCCATACATTTTCCATTTCAATTTAATCAAACAAAAAACCTAACCATTCCCTTCTCATTTCCACACAACGCGACCTTGCCTCCGCCGCCCTCGCCCACCCAGGTTGGAGAAAAATGATTTGGTAGATTACTTGTCCGACCAATGTAAAAATTTGACTGAGGGGTCATTCAACATTTTATTGTGGTGAAAAATAAATGCTCCTAAGTATAAAATTGTCTCCCAAATTGCCAAAAATGTATTAGCAATTCAAATTTTTACAGTTGCTTCTGGATCTACATTCTCAACTGGAGGTCGGATACTTGATTGTTTTAGGAGTTCATTAGGTGCAAGGATGGTTGAGGCTTGTATATGCGGAAAGAATTGGTTACAAACTAAAAGGAACCTATAGTAATGCGCCAATATTTATAATTTTTATTATCATATTTTTGCAGATTCTCTTATCTATCTAGTATTTAATACTATGATGATGTAATGAATGTATTTGTTTGACTATGCGAACGATGAATCATGTGTGACACTAATTGATGGTTGGGTACATGTGAGAAATTGAGTTCGTAACAACATAAAATGGTAAGCTTGTGTAATTGTTTTGTTTAGATATTATAAACAATAATTTTATTATTGTGATTGGTTATTCTCTCTGTCTAATCAATAACATTTTTTTCAGATATGATAATCACGCAGTCTTGTTGAACATCATTATATTTTTTAGGCTTTATATTTAGTTTAGTAGACTTGTATCGTAACATTATCGTAACGTTATTAGTCTAAAAAATGCGAACAAAAAACTATGTTTTGATTTATTGTGATTTCATTTTGATTTAATTGGTATTTAAATTTATAGTAGATATATTGAATTTGTTTTAGATTTATTGCTAGTAAGATGTAAATATATATTAAATTCAATGAATTAATGGCATAAAAGTAGACAAACAAAAAAATATACTGCGAAATCGACGGTTTAAAACAGGACCAAACCGTTAGATTTAGGTTTGAGTTTTTTTTCAAACCATTCAAAACGGTTTGGGTTGGGTTTGAATTTTTCTCAAACCAGTGTAAATAGTTTGGTTTGAAAATCTGTCAAAAATCGATAAAATCGGATCGCTTACACCCCTACTCCGCATCTTAATGGAGAATTCAATTTCACCGAGTCCGTGTCAATACAAGTAATAAATAAAACAATCCTAACAATTGTTGTTCTTTGGCACTTATTTCAACAATGAATCATCAAGCTCCCATTCAAAGTTTGTAAATGTCCCTGCCAATTTGTGTTTTTCAACCTTTAAATCTCAAATTGAGATACAAATCTTGAAAATTTAATGTATTTTGATGTGTAATTTTGATTCAAGATTGTATCTCTAGCCTCTTCCTTTTAATTAAATGGAAGATTCACATTTATGGACTTTAATTTAAGTCTAAAATGGAGTCCCAAAATGATACGGAACCATAGTTATATTTTTGTACATTTAGCCGGAGGTTAGGCTTATGTGAAGATTGAAATATTATTTTGATCGAATCATCTCAAATGAACACATCAAGATCATCTTTAGCTTGTATCAGAAGCACATGGGCATTAGGTGAATAGTTAGACTCATGTCATCATCCACATACAAACTGACCATTTCTTAGCTTGACAATGTCTTTTTTAACCAATTTTTTCTTATGCTCACTCTTAAAATCTACGTATCAACATCTATATAAACTGCAGTTTTCCCCTATCACGTTCATGTTCAAAATTTCCCTTTAAATATTGTTTAAAACAATGGCCATTTACTTAGGTGTCTACATGATTTTGCTGAAATTATGTGTAGCATTTGCTAGCATCATTAGGAATGAGTCATGCATTGATGGTGCCACTATTGTATTAAGCTTTGGTTTCTACCAAAATAGTTGTCCTGAGGCAGAACCTATCATCTTTTCAGGGGTCAAAAAGGCGGTTTCTGATGACCCGAGAATGGCTGCTGCTTTGCTGCGACTCCATTTTCACGATTGCTTTGTTAATGTAAGTCATCTATCTATCTTAATTTATTTGCTAAATGTGTTTGGTATGCAACACTCAACATGACTGACTTAACAGTATTGTTGCGTTGTTCAACGCTATCTACTTCACCTTGCCAAATACATTACAAGTATGAAAGTCTTGTTAACTCATTTTCGCTCGTTATTTCTTATTATGATTAATGTGCAATATATATTTCTAGGGATGTGATGCTTCAGTCTTACTGGATGACACACCAAAATTTGTTGGAGAAAAAACTGCAGCACCAAACTTGAACTCACTAAGGGGATTTGAAGTTATTGATGCAATAAAATCTGATCTTGAATATGTTTGTCCTCAGATTGTGTCCTGTGCTGATATTCTTGCTGTTGCCGCTAGAGATTCTATTGTTTTGGTACATATTCTCCTATTTATTGTGTTGGATGCTTTAAGTACCATGTTAAACTAGTTACTGTTATAGGTTTAACTCCATTTAACATTTCATGTCATGTATACCCTAATATACGAACTGGCATGAATTAGAGGTTTAAATCAGATCGCCTCTTCGTTACATTACGATTTTGAGGCAGCCTGTGCCATTCACCATTTACCCAGTCGGCGCCTTATATACTTCATCCTTGAATGGCCCATCGGCACGACCAGATCAGACTAATTCCATTTTTTTCATAGACCAACGTAGTTTTTATTTTAAACAAAGGCCCAAGTGGACCAGTCCACACGGATGAGCCACACACCCATGCAACTAGACCAAGACTAGTGTCGGACCGCTCAGGCCTAAGCAGATCAACACATTTTCATGCCCCTAGTTATGCTTCACTTCACAGCGTGTCAATACTCAATAGAAATGATCTAGTTAAATTTGCTTGTTTTTAGTCTAAGAGCATGTTTGGTACGAATTAAAATCTGATTTTAATCTAAGTCAAACAATTAATATTAACCACATTTTTTATGGGTCCCCCAACTTTTCAACCACATATTTCAAAAACTTCTATCACAATCTACTAAAAATATAATTTTAATCCACACCAAACACCCTCTAAATACTTTCAGCTGAATTTGATAATTTTCCTTGTAATTGGACTTCAATTTTCAGTCAGGTGGGCCTGGATGGGAGGCACAAATGGGCCGGAAAGATAGTTTAACTGCTAACAAATAGCAGCCAATAACAACATCCCAGGCCCAAATTATGATGCGTTCACCTTAGTAGCCAAGTTCCAAAATGTAAGGCTCTCTAGAGTAGGGCTGTACAAAAAAATCGCGAACCAAATCAAAATCGTTGGTTTGGGTCCACGTGGACCCGCAATTTTTTTTCTCAAACCGAATCAAACCGTTTCAAAATGGTTTGATTTTGGTTTTAATTTTCAAAAATCGCAAAAAACCAAACCAAACCGCACTTTTTAATTAAAAAAATATTTTTATGAAATTATAAATTCTCATACAATTTTTTTATTAAAGTATTGTTTTTTAAAATTTTATATTTTTTTGCTTTGGAACTTTGTTTTAAGTAGGCCCATTAATATTGTTTCTTACCCAAATCGGTATGGCCCAAACCCAATTACCCATAGCCATTTCACGTAAACCAGTAAATAATGCCCTAATAGTGCTCAGTTTCAATTCAACAAAGCCCTTGTCAAATCCAAGAGGAACCTCAAACGCTACTCCGATGTATTCTCCAAATCCACTTCCAAAGGTTAAAATCTCTTCTTATTTCTTTATTTATCTTTTTTCCCCTTAAAGGATAACTCAATGACGTTCGAAATAAATTTGAGGGGAAAATTTTCTGCTCACTCAAGTTTTGGAGTGATTTTTTTTTCGTATATACTTATTCATCAGTTGTTGACCTGGGCCCCATATGAACATGATGAAACCCATGATAGGTTATTGAAATTAGATGGAAGTAAAACTGGGTGTGCGTAGGGAGTAGTACTAGACAATTCATTAGCTCATTTCTCCTCTGTTAAAGTGATCTTATTATTTAGATTATCATTTATTATCCCTTTTGTTCTTTTTATATTCTGCTAACAATATACTTGCATGCATGCAAATAGGTATTGATGGAGAGGGGTATGTAAAATTAAAGGAGTTGTTGGTGGAAGACACGTGGTTGGAAGTTCTTCCAGGTGAGCTTGAAAAGCCATACGCGAAGAAGTTGAAAGGTACATTCTACTTGTATTATTTAGAAGCAAAAACCTCCTGTCATATATTAGTATACATTTGACAGTAATGGAAGACTATATTTCAGCCATTATCTTTGAGCATATTTCAGCCATGATCTGTCTTTTTAAGAACTCAATTTATTAATTTCATATATTAGATAATTCTTTGATAGATAGAAGTTATTATTGCTGTTGGGGCTAGTCTTTCATCAATAATACTCTCACAAAGTTCTGGGCTCTTTTCTGTTTGACATTTAATAAGAAAAATGAGAAGTCATGATGAATATATAGGGCAAACAGTTAATTTTGGGAACAACTCTTTCAACTCTTGCTACTTTATGCAGTATAAACTACAACTGTTTTACGTGTTATAGGTCACATAATTTCAAGTCTTTCAATAGGATAAGAGATGAATGGAGCTAATAGTATAGTATGGTGTTATATTTTATAAATATGATTGTAAGGCTCCAATTTCCTTGTGTTCTTTCTTTCAGATATGGATCCAATTTTAGAAGAAGCCGATGATGCAATTCCATTACAAGATGACCCTAAAGATATGACAATGGATGTAAAACGTAAAAAGGGAAACAAAAGGTCCGAGATGTGGGATCATTTTAAAATTCGAAAAGATGAGAGGGCAGAATGCAATTATTGTGGACAAACATATAAGCATCATGCAAAAAACTGTGGAACTAGTACATTGAGGAATCATCTTACGGATTTGTGCAAGAAGTATCCATATAGAGTTCAAGACAAAAAGCAAAAGAGAATGACTGGTTATACTACAGAATGTCAGTTATTTGTGTTTAACTGCTCATTGGGTGGATAATGATTGGAGGCTTCAAAAAAGGATTATAAGTTTCATTCAGTCCCAAGCCATAAGGGAGATATGGTGGGAAATGAGTTGATCTCTTGACTTAAAGATTGGGGAATCAATAAGATTTTTTGTGTGACTGTTGATAATGCATCTTCCAATGATGTAGCATTGCTGAGATTGAAGAGTTGTTTTGAGGAGAAGAAGAACGGTCTAGTACTGGGTGGAGAAATGCTTCATATGAGGTGTTGTGCTCATATATTCAATCTTATTGTTTGTGATGGCTTGAAAGAAATAAGTCATGCTATTTCAGCTATTCGTAATGCAGTGAGGTTTGTAAGATCTTCCCCAGAACGACTAAAAAGGTTCAAGGAGAGTTGCAAGGAAGCAAATATTAAGTTTCGAGCTTTGTTGTGTTTAGATGTCACAACTAGATGGAATTCTACATATTTGATATTGCAAGCTGCTATGAAATTTAAAAAAACATTTGTTGTTTTGGAAAGCGATGGAAACTATACAAATTATTTTAATGAAGGTAGATCCGATGGAAGAAATATAAATGGACCACCAACATACGTCGATTGGGATCAAGCAGAAGTATTTGTGAGGTTCTTAAGGACATTCTATGAAATGACTTTAAAATTTAGTGGCTCGAAGTATATAACTTCTAACTCTTTCTTTCAAGAAATATTTGAAATTCATGAAGAGTTAAATGAATTAGCTGAAGAGCATAACACTTTGATGGGATCCATGGCAATTAGTATGCGGAAAAAATATGATAAGTATTGGGACAATGTTGAAAAGTTTAATCAGTTGTTGTTCATTGCAACAGTTCTTGACCCGAGGTGCAAGTTGGAACTTCTTAAAGTCGGGTTTGAAATTATTTACAATGTAGACATTGCAAAAATGTTGTTAAAAAGAGTTGAAGAGACACTCCACAAGTTGTATGCATACTATAAAGAAATGACGACTCCAATCACTCCACCATTGGCTTCATCAAATGAGACTACCAGAAATAGTAGTACAAGTCTTTCACAACTTGCTTTCGGTCTTTCTAAACAAATTCCTTCTATTTTTAAAGCTAAATTTATGCAAAACATGCAATCTGAGAAGAATGATTTGGTTGATTATTTGTCTGATCGTTGTGAAGATTTGACCGATCCCAATTTTGACATATTAGATTGGTGGAAATTGAATGCGCATAAGTACAAAATTGTCTCCAAAATTGTCTAAAATGTATTAGTAATTCAAATATCCACGGTCGCTTCAGAGTCAGCATTTTTCACGAGTGGTCGAATTCTTGACTCTTTTAGGAGTTCATTGGGTGCAAAGATGGTTGAAGCCTTAATATGCTTAAAGAATTGGTTGCATAGCAGCAATGAACCTATATTGTTTCGTCAATATTTGGATGAGGTAGAGGCATTGGATGACTCAGAGAAAGTTGTAGAAGGTGACATTTGTTTTCTATTATCAATTTTGATATTTTTATGAATATTGTTTCTTAGTTGCTTGTTAATATCATTAGTAAGGACTAATAAATATTTTGATATTTGCATATTATACAAAAGCCGAATCATGTGTTACAATAGGGGATATTAATCCAATTTTTATCAAATTAGATGTTAGTACTTTTGTACTTATTCTGATATTGTTGCTTGTAAAAGTTTGAATGATGCTAGATTAATGCTATCTTTTTTGTTTTTTTGTTATATATCGAATTTCAGACAAATATGAATGTAATTTAACATTTAACATTATTAGTGTTCGTTTAAATTTATATGTTAACTTGTTTTAAATATATTATTATAATGTCGATAGGTAAATCGCGGATTAAAATCGAACCAAATCGCAAATAATGGTTTGGTTTGGTTTGAAAAATAAAATGGTTTGATTTGGTTTGGTTTGGAAAAAGTCAAAATCGCTTAAAATGGTTTGAGTTGAAAATATAGCATAAACTGTCCAAATTGAACCTTGTTCACCTCTACTCTAGAGGTGTCAAGATGGTCCGGCCCGCCCGAAGGTTAATTGGCCCGTGAACCGAGCGGGCCGAATCACAGGTCTAATATATTTTTTACCGGTCAGGTCCGAATTTTGGAAAACGGGCCCGTGGCTCTTTTTTTTAAAAAAAAAAATTTACGATTTATTTTTTAAATGATAATCTTTGAAAAAAAAAAAAAGAAGGCCGAACCGTTCATGACCCGACCCATGCAACTTTGCGATCCGAGTCGAGTTACTTAGTTTTTTCAATCCGGATCGGCCCGTAAACCCGCATAACGCGGGCTTTTTTAATAACGGATTGTGCACGAACATTTTAGTATGCGAACCAATCTGACCCGGCCCGCCCGTTTTGACATATCTCACTCGAGGATATGGTTGCACTCTCTGGTAATTAACCTGGCTTCTTGATTTAAAATCACTTATTTTCACCTTTGATTATATGTTTGAACTACAAATACATAAATACATTTAACAAGAAAATGCCACTTCTTCTCTTTGCATGAGCAGGCACACACCATGGGAAAAGTTCGATGCTCGTCGTTTAGCTCTCTAAACAGCAACAATGCAAACTCACCCGACATCAATTTGGAATTATTAGTCCCTCCAGCAACTATGCTCAAGATCTGATTCTAAAACAACACTTGCAGATCTTGATCATATGACTCCATCAACGTTTGATAATCAGTACTACGTCAACATTCTTTCAGGCGAGGGTGTCTACTAGCGTCTGACCAGGTGTTAGCCACTGGCAATGACGGGACACGAGAAATCATCCAGACTTACATGGATGATACTGCAGCATTTTACAAGGATTTCAAAAACTCGATGCTGAAAATGGGAAGCTTGGCGTCTGCATCTGGTGGTGGTGAAATTCTTAGAAACTGGAGGGCTGTCAATTAATTTGATTCTAGCAAAAGAAGAAGTGCATGATCACTAGACGTGCCTCCTAAATTCCAAGTTATGAAAAGTAAAAAATATTTGAACAGAATCACTTGTTTACAAATCAAAGTATGTGGGCAACATAAAGAACCCGTAGCACCTCTAATGCACATCTGATGCTGCTATCGTGACATGAGGAAACTCGTACGCCACAAAATGCAAATTGATGCAACTCATCAGGGGCTAGTAGCAAGATTAAAACTTCTACACCCATAAAATATTTCTACACTGCATATTTTTCACAATCTCAAGGAAAATGCCGTAATATAATTCTAAAGCGTTTAAGCATAACATGTAATATTGTCGTGAGTGGCTCACGGGGTAGCAGCCTCGTACACGTACTTCTCAACAATGAGAAGAGAACTCGGACAGATTTCTGTACATTTCAAGATTAGAGGATGCTCGTGTCCCTGCTTTGCCTCCCTCATCGCCCAAACAGAAACCGCCTCATAGTTCAGTATTAAGTGCACAATCTGTTTGATCATCTGGATCAGGCTCCTGAGGACATGGGACCATGAGAGTTGTCATATACTGATGGACAGACATCACTGTTTTTAGTACTATAAAACCCTTAGGTGAGCAGGGTAAATGAAACATTAGTCTTAATCCAAGGATTGAGATCGAGACCAGAATCAAGCCACAAGGATAAACAGATTCTTGGATAACAATCTTTTGCAGGAAAAACAAAACCAAAAAACATGGAAGAAGGCATCAATAGATGGTTCAAAATATCGGTATGCTTAGTTTTCATTTATGTCAAGTAAGCAACAGATAACATTTCAACATAAAGTAAAGAATGAAACAGACAGCATCTACATTGCTGTTTATCAAAAATACCTGTAGGCTTATTCTTCCACATCCATTCTTGAGAAAACTGGAAACCCTACAAAAGAATAAAAACAAATAAAAAAATTTGACAAGTGAAATATAAAAGCACTTAAAAATAAATGATTCGAGTATATAAATTTATTAACTCCAACCTGCTGATAACGGGTTAGGTCATTCATAGAACCAATGGCTGCAGATGACTGTGGGTAGCGAAGTTCCTGATATTAAAAATAGTCCCAAAAAGAATAAAATAAAAAATCTCACCAGTACATATACACTGATGTACGGAATGAGCACGTCCCATTTACAATTCTTAGCTGGGCTGGAGAATAGCATCAAACCGGACCCGAAATTTTCGGGTATTTAGTAAGTGAAATTGTCGAGTTCAAATTTAATTAATGAACCATTCGGGTTCGGTTTCCGAGTTCCGTACTATAATTAAATTTTAATATTTACAAAACTACATTAATTCAACTAATGACATGTTCAATTTTAGCTATTACAAAATAACGTATTCCGATCTTACATGTCTTTTGCGTCTCTTCATACTGAGTTCTTCATAAATTTGATTGTTAAAATCACAAAAAGAGGAAGATAGCGAGCTCACAATAATTAAAAAAGACGTTGTCAAGCTTCAAGTGAATTTATCTAGAACGGTAGAAACGACACTATGGTAGAATAACAAATTTGGGTAAATTTTAGGTCAATTTAATTAAATTGGGCTTTGACTGAAAATTAGAAATAGAAAAATCATATTTTGGGGTTTGAGTTAAATTAACTAGTTAGCAAATTTATTTAAAAAATTAAAATAATTTGGCTTAATTAAAATAAATTAATTAAAAAAATTAAGGAGATTCGGGTCTGAATCTAGAATCAAGTACCAAAACGAATCGATCGGTTCTCGATTCAAATATTCGTTCAGGTATTTAACTTAAGAAGAACTGCTCTGTTCGATTCGGGTCGGGAGTTTTGTCAGCCCTAGTTCTCACTATGCATACCACCAATATCAATGAAGGCTTTTTAATACAGTGCATTTTTTTTCCCATATCATTGATCTAAAGTTTAGGATGATGTAGTGATGTAGCCAACCCCAAATTGTGGATCTAAGCCCTTGTTTGAGCCCCATTTTTGGATAAAATATGTATTTTTGAATAGTATTTTGTTGGAGATTGTGTGGTAAAGGAAAATTTTTCGATTTACATGTAATATTATTTTATAGGAGAAAGTGTGGTTGAAAATGAGTTTTAAAAAAATGAATTTTTGAAAGAATGGGGGCCAAACATAGGCTAAGTTGAGGAGATCAATGTAGAATTTAATAACACATCATGGGAAAACAAGAGGATGCTATGTATGGTTGTAATTACCAAGAAGCCTATACACACGAGAGAGAGAGAATCATAAAGGGAAAATAGCTTTCTACTGCAGCCCCGAGGATCACAGTTACCATTGGAGTTCCAGCTATAAACATATAAAAAAACATAATGAAAAATTCAACTTCCCAAGTCAGATTTAAAAAAATAATGTATTAGCCTTATCTTTTAAGTCTTTCTCATATGCTTTGGAATGGAGGTAGTACCTCCACTGTTGTGTTTGTCCAAATTCACAATTTTTTCTCCCCCATTAGCGATTCTGGAGGCAAGGTGCCATGTCCGCCTCTTTTTGTGCTCATTTATCAATATATACATACATACATATAAATACATACATACAAATAAAATTATTTCGAACCCAAATTACCTGAGAGTTTTGACGAGTGGGAAGTCCAGGGACATGATACTGGAATATTAAAGTAACACACTAAGAAATGCATTGTAAAACGGTCGCAAACCAGAAGAGTTAAGAACACAACAAATACTGACCGAAGGTTGCGAAGTTTGCTGCAATGGCCGGACCGGGGTTTGGAACTGTGCCTGATATTGACCTTGAATGTTTATTTGGGTCTGAGGACCTTGTTGTACAGATAGTCCTTGTGGCTGAGACTGCACTTCACGTTGTTGGATAGACGGCTTTTGTAGCTGTTGCTGCTCAAAGAGTACTAACTCTTCAGGTTTTTCCCACTGCCAAAATCAATAATTATGAGAGGCCATGTTGCTAGGAAGCTGCAGATAGATGATAAGACTTTTACCTTGCTTTCACTAGTTGTACTGTTGTAATAATATGTGTATCCATCAGGAGAAGTATGCTCTGTCCAGTTACATTTAACAGGAGCCACAGCCAGTGTCACAGCTGCAACAGAAGACGAAGCAGACGTAGGAGGAGCTACATCTCCTGGCTGGACACCAGCAGTACTGTTAACCGTCTGTGATGCAATTCCAGCCCAAGAAGACTATAGAGGACCAATAAGCAATATTAGCAAGACATGCACTCAACAAAATACAGTGGTAGCGAAATAATTCATGGTGAGTACAAAGATAACACCAACATTTACGTGAATGAGTATCACTACACTGTAAACATAATGAAGAAGCTAATCATTTAGTACAAAAATATCAGATTGCTAACCTCTTAAAATCATACTAACAAATAGTGATTAAGGATAAAAATGTGTTACTTCATATCAAAGAACGAACTAGACTGGATTTCATGTATCAAACCAAATGTCCTTCAGGCCAATATAGGCACATGTCCTTAAACTTCACTTTCGGAGAAAACTACCTAGAGATTCACCCCCCAACCAAAAAAAAAAAAAATAGAGAAAAAAAAGATCGAGCAGTATTCTCAATTTTAAAGAACTGATACCTGCTGTTTAGCAACATCTGGACCCTGCTGCGCTGTAATACTCTGATGTGATGGTTGCAGCATCTGCAGCTGCTGTTGAAGCTGAGAGAAGGATTGCTGTGATGAATGAAAGCTGGCCTCTAGAGTTTGTTTTTGCTGTGACAGCATCTGAGCCAACTGTGATTGTGATTGATGAAGAGGTTGAAACTGCTGAGCAGAAATTTGCTGTAAATTTTCCATCACCGATCCTTGTCCTGGGGCAGATGGTGCATGATGCTGCATCTGTGGTCGAGGAACAGTTGACTGCCCACTCAAACCAGGCAGCTGTTGCGTTTGTGGAGCCTGACTGTGAGGACTATGACCATCTGAGTACGGCATATGCATTTGACCCAATTGCATGTGTGATCCATGCAAACATTGTGTTTTGGAGAAAGATGCTGCAGTCGAAGGTTGTAGCTGCAAGGAAGATGGCAAGTGTTGTCCTGATTGAGGTGGCCTCTGCATCGGTGATACTTGCAGACCAACAGATGGAACTTGAGGCCAAGACTGGCTAAAACCCTGGATTTAATTTCGATAACAAACAAATTTCAGTTTGATAAATTATCCAGATGTTAGCTGCAAATTAAGATTAGTCATTAATTAGAGTTAGTTGTTAATTAGGTTTTTTGGATGTTATAAATAAGGGTTACAGCAAGGAAGTGATTTTTGAATTGAAATAAAATATCAATTATTGAGATCTCAAATTTCTTAAATTCTCGATATTTGATATTTAAAATGAACGAGTCCAAATTCTCTGTATTCGAGCGTGAATCAAAAGAGTTTTTGATGGCTCAGTTTCTAGTATTCTTATGAATCAACGGAAACTAGAAAGTGACGTGTTGGGGTATTTCTTTGGAATCAATGGAACTTCGATAACATGTTCGTTTTATTATTTCTATCACTACCGTACTACATTTTCAAGTTTGAAAGATAAAATAAATAACCCCCCATCCAGCCAAGTAATCTAATTATTCTACATACCATCTGTGACACAGGTGCAGAAGAAACCACAGGCCCAAAATGCATGCCATCAACAGTGCCAGGAAGGCCACCAATAGAGCCCTAAAAGTTTATGCACGCAACATACAATTTAAGAAATATCAGAATATTGGGGAAAAATAAGCAGCACAATGTGGATATAATTCCACAAGTTGCTATATCTACAATAAATGCCTGTTAGTGCAGAAAACCAACAATAACAACCCAACAAAATATGTGGATTAATGTATGCAACAATGGAAACAAAATAATAGTCCCAAGATAAATCTTTAAAAAAAAAAAAAAAAACACTTCAGAATAATGCTGCACAGTAGCACTGTAGACTTTAAACATTGAATGTTCAGGCACGCTAAAATTCAGAAAAGTTTCTAAATAGGGAACCCATCAGACAAGTGGTGAATGCTCTTACTGGAGTAGAAGACACAATATCCTCAGACCTAGCAGGCAACTGATTTCCAAAACCAAGCATGCCAACATTAGAATGTGGGCCCAGATTTTGTGAACTTGCTGGAGGCCAGGCATTAGGAGGAACGCCGCCACGCAATGGGTTGCCAAGGTCAGCTGCTGGCCTTCAGAAAAGTCCAAAAATGAGTTAAAGACAAAAATGTTCACATATCGAAGGCATTTAGAATGCGAATGTTTAGCAGTAATAAAGGAGGAAGAAGCTTAATGTAAACACAAGCAGAATAATATAAATGAATACCTAGCCCCAGGTGCAGGAATGCGAGGGCCAAAACCAGGACCACCTCTGAGAAAGGAGAAAGAGTAATGAAGTCTATTATGCCAAAAAAAGAAAAAGTACAGAACTCTGAATAGGAGTTACGATGTAAGCCAAGAACAATCTGTGCACGCCATCAAAAGGTACCAACTATGTTGGAAGAAACATGTCGAAATTAATAAAGGGCTTAGTTAAAAATCAAAATTAATGAACATCAAGTCAAATCATCATTTCTGACAGGAAAAATTTGCACAACAGTCTAAAGACATGGACAATATGCTTGTAAACATAGAGCTAAAACATAATTGCAAATAGCCATAATGGAATAACATCAAAACGCACAAGTAAAACCTTGATTCTCCAGGTCTAGGTCTCTTAGGATCAGCAAAACGAACAATCAATGGCTGATCACACCCCTGCAATGGAAAATGGAGTAATAAGTCACTATATTCGTAACAGGACCCAAAACAGAGCACCACTAGGAAAATGAAGAGAGCTTACTCTCATTGTATATATTCCATTGAGAGAATTGATTGCCGCCTGTGCTATCTCTCTATGAGCATATTTGACAAATCCACATCCTTCCAACAATTATATAGTACAAGTTAGGGGAAACTAGAATTAACAAACGTCAAAAGTGAAATACCATCACAGAAAATAGATCAGACATCCTACTGCAGCACAGTGAGAATTCACCAGATGATAAAAATCTTTCCAGAGCTAAATTTTGAATAAACACTAATTATGTGCGCGAGGCTGATTTTAAAATTTTGAGTTAAAACGAAGTATGAGAAAATGCAAGACATACCACGACTCTGCCTCATTTCATCTCGCATAAGATAGACATCTTCAACTCTACCATAAGGCAAAAAGATCTGGAAGAGTAAAAACCAGTATTAGAGCATCTACAAGGCTCTCTATTTTAAAGCACATCGTCAAAATTTTAAGAGTAAACGCTCAAACAAACTCTTTAATTTTGCTCTGTATTTTACTTTTCCCAACATTCATTCTTTTTTCCTTCATTTTTCAACTAATATATTGTTTTAGATGTTAAAAGCTAAAATATTCAATGTAACATCAATAATTCAAATAGTGGAACATTGAAACTTGCAATTTCATTAAGTGCAATCTTGATAAAATACAAAAAGAGAGTGAGTTTGGCTCTCCACAAAGTTAGATTAAAGAGTCCCTTGGAGCCTAATTTTAAGGTTTGGCTCTTTAAAATAAAGAGCATCTCCCTTTTAAAGAGTTGAGATGCTCTTAAAATCAGTATAAATACTCCTTCAAAGAAAAATGGTTCCAATAAACTAAAGCAATGCTAAAATTAACAGGTAAAATTATGAATGACAAAAATTCCATTGTTGAGACACCAAATAGTTGACGATAAAATAATGGTAAGAATAAAGTTCTCAACGGCCTTATAAGTTTCCTAGCTGACACACATAAGTTGCAGAAAAATAAGTTCACTATGCCTTCTGCACCTCTCCACTCCTCCTAATGCAGTGTTTAGAAATAATCAGCCCCCTCCCCCTCGGAAAATACTTCATGCAAGATTGAGTGGCCTTATTTCCTTTTTGGGTTGTCCAAGAATAAAATCCTCACCTCCAAAAATAGATATTTCTTTCCACGAACACCATGCAAAAATGTGTATTTTTATATGAAACTCATTTAGGTGACCTTGGATGTCTCTAAGAATGGTAAAAGCACTCTTCGGACCAGCAGGGAAGAGAATGCAAATGGACAACCAATCATTCTAAGGCAAACAAAAAAGGAGTCAGTTTTGTCACCATTTCCCTTTTTCTTCCCAGCTAATGCATGTCATTACAGACTTAAAGTAACCAAGCCCCAAAAAGCACCTTCTAGCCATCACGCACGGGTGGATAAAAATGCATATAGGTGTGGAAGTAAAAACAACCCCCAGGATCCACAAAGATACAGTTCTACCTTCCATGTGGGAACTTATTTATTTGAATGAAAGAAATGTAGGAAGCTTCACAAAAGTTGGAAATACCAAACAAAACTATGAAAATGACCAAACCTAAAATGAGAGAACCGTCCCAACCAAGAATCATCATCGGTGAATGTAATCAAATGTTTATGGGAGAAAGAAATAATTTTGAAAAGCAAGTCTCATATAGGATATTTCAGTACAAAAATGCTATTTGAGATTGTGGTTGGTGTGCTCTTACTAGTAGGGGCACCCATGTCTCGTGATCAGAACAACTGAAGAAGACACTAGTCCAAGTATAAAGATAAAAAGTTACCAAAAGTATTAAATTTTCCAGCCATCACTTAAAATTCAATGTCTATATTCAAATAAAGACAATCAATCCTAGATGGATGTGGTATATTGATGGGAAAGGGCAAAAAGGAATATGCTAATAAAGAGGTAGGCACTAGCTTTACATTTCATTTATACTTGCAGGCAGTAAGATATCAATACCATAAGATCATAGAAGGTAAGGAAGGGATAAGCTAGCTCAAACAAGTGTATAGAGCATACTTCTTCAACATCTTTCTCTGTAGCTTGTTTATTCAGAGAACCAACAAATAACTTGTACTCAGTCGCCCCTGCAATGGGTGCGAAAAAGAAAATGAGCAAGAAGATAAACATCAATTCATAGAAAGTAAACAATTCTTAACTGCTAATCTTCCACAAAATTCGCTGCCAAAAGTTAAGGGAGAAGAAACACTACAGAAGGAACTAAAAGCGTGAAAGGAAGCTTGAAGTGTGAAATAAATAACTAAATAAATTACAAAACTAGAATTTACTGCAAACCACAAGAAATCACCTAGCCGTTCTCGTTCCCCATCAGCATATCTGACTTGGATAGGACCAACTCCCTGTAAAAATTATAAATGGATAAAGATTCCAGAAAGATAGGGAGCCAACTAGTATAGCAGGCAGGAAGAGAGAAGAATCACCCCAGGTAAAGTATACTGGTTATGCAAAGCTCTAATGGCTCTATCAGCTTCTTCTGAAGTAGCATATTTAACAAAGCAACACCCTGCAGAAGTCAAAAGTGTGTTTCCGAATTTTATCAAGATACTCTACCTTCGCCCGAAAATAACACATGGATAAAGTTATGCTAAAGCCTAAAACAGTAGTACTTTTATAAGTACATGTGTTCATAGATGCATATGATCTATGAATAAACAAACTGCAATGTTTCAACTGTGTTGGATCTTCACAAGATACCATCACTCATTTAAGAGGATCCAATGACCAATGCTGTTGTACAGCAAATATCAGCACTACACTATCATAGCATAAGAGCAAGCAATGGAAACAGGTAACAGAATAGTGGAAGGAGAGAAGGAATTTCATAAAACAAATGCATTAATCACCAGCAGCAGCAGGAGGGCTACCAACATTGCGTATTGACTAATCATTAACTATTCTTCGGTATTCAAAGGCCATTGCCAGAGAATTTCTTAATGACGTTCAGTCATTCACCACCTAGCAAGACCGTCTATATCGTTAATATTGACCAACATAAACCTCATAGTACAAGTGATACAAATGTAAGAAAAAATCGTCCGACTGTATCAATTAAATAATCATCAATTTTCCTGGTATGCAACAATCATCAACGGAGAACTCAGTGACATTCAACACGTGGCAAGACATTTTAGGCCGTCAATGTATTTTCCAGCTCAAAACATTATTACAGCACAAGTGACATCAACACCACTTCCAACTGTCAGCATAAAAATCAAAGAACATGGTGCAACAAGAAAAACAGTAGCATAATTAACTCAGTCTTAAAATCCATCAGTAGAGTTGGATGAATAATTCCCAAGCTGTTAAATTGATCCAAGGAAAGCATGATTTATAAAATGTTAGTACGATATCCTGCATACACGGTAAACCAATTGAGGCGCATGACCTCAAGGCAAAAAGAAAACAAACATTCGACGAACAGCTGCAGCATGTATATGCCCATTACTAGACCAATCACTTGTAACATATGTGCTACATTGCATGTAGTCCATGAACAAAAGAGGCTGAACTATAATAAAACCAATGTTCAATATAATGTGGGCATTGCACCACATAAATAAATGTCTCAGCTTTCACTAATATAGATTGGCAAAACTGGAAAAAAGAAAATGGAATTTGTATGTGGGAAAAGATGAACCACCACCTAACAATATCACAATTTAGTTAAGGAAGCCTGGGAACATAAACGGTTTGATACATTGTCAAATCATACAGTCAACGAACTACAATAGGGAAGCAAAGCCCACCATAAAAATGCTGTTAATTGCTCATTATCCTTCCATACAAACCTAGAGATCAATAGAATTTGTTGTCTTGATAAGAAAAAAGGTTCATTCACCCACCTACTCCAGAAATCACAAACATAACAATCACACAACCCATCTATCTAAACTAAAAAAACAATTCAAACAACAAGCCGCCTCCATCCATCAACGAATACAGAAGTGAAACATTGAGTAAAAGAGCCAACTGGATTGAGTAAAATACAAATGGCTATTACGAGGAAGAAATCATCAAGGACTCGTGTCTTAAAAAACTAACTAGCAACATTTTTCTAAAAGGATGAAGAATGACTACATCAAACTTGCAAGAAAATAGAAATGAAGATGGCGCGTGAGATGAGATGGGATGTATATCGACTACATCTCAGCTTATTAAATCAAAAATGATAAACTGTACGTTCTAAAAGCTATCTCAATCAGATTCTCATCCATATAATGTATTAGTAGTTAGAATTACTCAGTTGATCTCCATTGGCCATACCGATAAATCCAAAATATGCCCAACAAAATTTAGAGCTGTACAATATGAAGCAGTAGCTTCTTTCTTTACCATTTCCAATACAGCAGGAAGAGAAATTAAGTCAGTGACAAATCTTTATATCTGTATTCAAACTTAAATAATACAATAACTCAGCTAGATCTGCAATCATACATGAACACACTCTAGACACCATCAAAATTAAAATGAAACCAAATATATAAACGTTGCTTCTTTCAAAATTCACGAGTCAATGTAGTCAGCGTCACTATATTATTAAACCCACGGTATGGAAAACTAATACTTATGAGAGTTTCCATGTCCGAGCCTAATTCACCAGAATTTCAAGTGCGCAAAGAACTTAATTTGGCCAAAAAATACATGCATACATACATACATATGAATATTCAGCTTAATCTCCTATTGCATGTATATCTTTCAGCATGATGATAAGAACAATACTACAAAATACCCAACAATATATAAAAGCTCCGACAATCAAAATTTCAAGTGTGTGGTCCTTGTATCCATATCACTCCAAGTTTCATCATTACACCACCAAAGCCGCATCCAATTAACAAAATCATAATGCTATATGAATAATAATTGACCACATGGTTTTGGTTATAAAGTACATAAATCATAACAGTTTTATCGGGAAAACCAACTCCGGGAAGCTTTGATACTAATTCTACAAGGAATATGTGTGGAGCCCCCTATCATTGAATCAATTAAGAACGAGCAATACATCCAGTTAGTACATTCGTGGCGTCAAATGTTTAACATAAAAACCCATAATTCCATCATAAAAAACCTAACTTCAACGATAAACATAATCAAAATTGCAGCAAGCATAAATGACTATAAATACAATGCTGTTTTCCAAACAAAAAACTAGGGCTTCAACGAGCAACCTTCACCAGTCCTATGCTAGCCCAACAACAGAAAAATTGCAACCCATGCACAACATACAGTTCTGGGTTCATAGCATTTTAGTTGTCCAATAAGTTCGAGATCACATTCAACAGCAATCTAAAATATAGATAAACCTTTAATATTCACAGCATCAAACCAAACGGTTCTGCAAAACCATATTCCATCGTATTGCTTTATATGTTAACCCAAAATTGCTATGCTTCTGGATGAGGAGCATATACTACAGCGGAACAAGTGAATTTAAAGAATCATAATTGATAGTTAAAAGGGAAACAGCACACACGCTTAATAAGCCATTAGAAGAGAGACCACATTGCTAACCCATCTCAAAGATTTAGATGTATGCAAGGAGCATAGGAGCATAAAGAACCAATAACATAACACATTGCATCCATATGCAGCCAGAGTTCATCATCAGTAACTAAACGATGTCAAGGTACCGTAATGCACACAAACATTAGTTCACAAAAAAACTCTTAATCATTCTAAATATTAAATAAAGCAAGCACCGTGATGCAAAAACTAAAGTATGAATTGAGCCAACAAAGACATTTTCTCAAAAAATTACCAACTAAAGCCAATTGCTTAAGTTTAAACAAAAAAGAAAACCAATCATCATTCAAACAGTGACAGTTTTGAAATTTCGCGATAGCTTCAATGGAAAAGGTATAAACCACTTGGAAATCAAAATTAAAAATCAGCCGACTTGCTGATAATCCATATTCAGGCACATCACAGTTTCCAAAATTTAACTACTTCTATAAAGAAGCCCCAGACCTTTCAAATGTAACCAGGACAGGAAAAAGCATTGAAACCTCCCTGAAAACTCAAAAACGAATACATGAGACAAACAGGATATTGTTGCCTCAAATTCCATACAACAGACTTTCTACACATCAGCAAAACAATTATTGTCACTGACTAAACGCCACAACTAGAGGTACAGGAGAAGGAATGATTTCTTCCTATTATCCACTACTACACACGGAATGATTTATAGTATGTTTAGTCTTGTCTTCTCTTGGTTGACGGTATGAATGAAAGGATAGGTTCGAGAAAACAGGTGACTTGACACGTAAGCTTACATTTGCTCCCTTCAGCCCCCTCAAAATACCTGAAAAGACATTTTGCATAATCACGAAAACAAGTAAAACACAGAATCTGCACATACCTTGTTGTTGTCCAGTTCTCTTATCCTTAATCAAAGCAACCTCTAAAACATTCCCTTGTTCCTCAAACAAGGGTCGGATCTGACATCATTTAACCAAAAATTAATTAATAAACTTAACTGGGTAAGTCTACATGTTACTGAAAAACACTCAGTCAGCACGTAAAGCTTGGGATTTTTATGGAAGTAAGTGTTAGTATGCATTAAAGACTATTGCAATTTTATCTTATTTTTCCATTTCATGTAGTGCCTAGGAAACATTATTAATAAACTACAAGAAGTAGCAAGATCTTTCTGAGATTGTTACACATAACAATGGAATTTAATCGTAGCTGAATCCAATAGAACACAAGGACACAAAGTAATAGTACAAAAGAATCCTATTAGAAGGTATTTCTTAAAACTGAATCTGCATATATCAACAACTGATATCTCATCAATACAACCAACTTACATCTTCTTCTGTGGCAGTTCTTGGAACAGATCCGACAAAAAGCTTAGCGAAACGAGTTCCATCGAATTGGTCTACAAAAGTAAAATATATACAGATCAATGCAAGAACATAAAATTAAGACTAAATGAAGATAAGCACACATAATCAGGCTTCAATGTAGAAGAAAATGGCTCCATAAATGAACATAGAAATACTATTTAGAGCACATATGGTGTAGAGAATGTCAAAAGTACAATATGAAGTAGCCTGTCAAGTAGACATCCTATTACCAAATAATGTCCTAAAATATTCATGGTTGTAACACCAAGAAAATCAAAAAGCATAATACTGTCAAGATTCTTAATGAAGTAAAGTAAAAAAGAAAACCCAGGAGAAATAAATTCAAAGTGCAGCAAGGGAAATTCTCATGGTACAAATTTGTTCCATTTTTTTTAACTTTTCCCGACTTCTTTTCTAGAATAACTAAGCCTGATGGAAGATCTTTAGTCTTAAAATATACAGCAAACTGATAACCATCCCTTGGTCTGTAAGTCAAATCTTAATTAATTGATGCCTCAAGTACCAAGCATTTACGAATCAAACTAACTTACGACTTGCCATAACATACCCTAAGTGTATAACAAAAATAGTTATGGTTTCTTGTTGACTGCATACTATGCCCCTTTTCCAATAAGTTTTAGCCATAGTTAATTAACCAAAACTTCACCCAGCAAAAATTCAAAACTAAACCTAAAGTGCAATTAATTCTAGAAAACAAGAGCAACCCAAGGACTAGTATTCAAAATGCAGTTAAAACGAAGAACAACTAATAACGTCCAAATAGGAACACACAAAGGAAAACTAAAGCTCCAAAACTCACAAATTCAGAAACTGACTTTTCTAGAGTTAGCTCTTTCGTAAAAATTGGAAAAGTTCTCTCAAGAAATACCTGGGGACCTTTCTCTACCAGAAAATGGATACCCACGTTTTTGCCCAGAGATAACGTACGGTGACATCGGTTGATTATTTGAAGCAAACCCTCCACCATCACCACCACCACCCATTGGCCGAATCCCTCCTCCACCCCCTATAGATCGAAACCCTCCACCACCATCAATTGGTCGAAGTCCAACCCCAAGGCCACCAACCAGCCCGAATCCTCCCTTGGCCCCACCATCAAATGGTCTAAATTCTCTCTCACTACTTTCTGGATGAGGGTAGCTCGGAGGACTATCAAACGGCCTGCGACTTTCCCTCCCGCCACCACTTGAGAATCCGCTCGGATAATTTCCTGGGCTAGTATACCCCCTTCCTCCACCACCGCGGTAACCTCCTCCTTCACCATCGCCGCTGCCTTCTGAGAATCGAGAGGAGGGAGGATCTCGGGACTGTCTGTTACTACTACTATAGTTATGAAATTCTTGATTGATGCTGTTATTATATCTATCTCCACCTCTGTGCCTATCGAATTTGTCCATCGGTAGTACAGTCGAATTCAATTAATTTGCCAAAAGAGAATGAAAAAGAAACACCCTAAACCTTTTCCTGTTTTCGAAGTTGAGAAATTTCGAATTGCAGAGGAGAGGATGAATTTTTAACGCCAAAGACGGAAGAATTAGGGAACTGGTAATGGTGCACGTTTGGGTAAGCTTAAAAGTTGACCTCAAAAAAAAGTTTTAGGATAGTGTGATAATCATTCCACATTTTTTTATAAAGAGGAAATTTTACAAAATGTCCATTTTCACCTAGTCATTTGTAAAAATGTCCATAATTTTCTCAATGTCCAATTTCGATTTATTTAGACGAAAATACCCTGTAAGCAAATTCTATTTCCACACTAAAATTCAAATTTTTTCATATCATTATAATTATGTTGGCCAATAAAATTTTGACATGTCACATGAGTAACTTGTATCAAATAGTACAAATGTCAATCCACATTGAATGCACATTAAATGCCTAGGGTCGGGTCAGTGTAAAATGAAGCCGGTGGTGGAGTCACCAGACTTCTCTGCCACAGCCTCCTCCGCAGACAGCGACGGCTCCAAGCTCCTCAACCACACTTTAACAACAACTCACTTGGTCGACAGTCGCTCTCCTATGGTTTGTCACAATCTCATAAGCTCGCTGTTTTGAAATTATATTTTTCCTTCTGGATTTTCAATTTCACCGTTTTTTGTAATTTGGTTTTTTTTCCTCATCTTATCTTGTTCGATAATATTTGAGAATTATGGTTTGATTAACACAAATAGCTGGAGGCGGGATACGACCCTTAACAGTTTTGATTTTTAAATGACCAACATTACGGAATAATATTAAAAATGAAATCTTGAAGAAATAAACCAATAGAAGAGAATATAAACAGAATTTGATTTTTTTTCATCAATATACAGTAGGATTTTTTTTCCTTTGACCAACCTGATTAACACTAGGAAAAAGAGATATTAGAGATTTTTGTGCAGCCATATATTGAAGACCGACATGAATCGTGGAGAAAAACATGAAGTATTGTATATTGTTACTCAATGTTGTAAATGGGGTTTTAGTATTTATTCACATGTGCAATGCCAGATTATACCATTTGTATTTGCTGTTGGATAAAATTTTTGGATACCCAGAAGCTTTAAACTCAGCAAAACAACAGTCAATTTTTGCCTAGACATAATTTTCGATCAATCTGATCATGTAACGTTGTTAAACAATTTCTTATATTTTGCTATTGTCCAGCATTGCAGTGTGTACGGAGATCAAATTCCGTTAAAATAACTTGCACGACGTGTTGCCAGTTACGTGCATCTGTGTACACTATATTGGTGGCTCAGGTTTACTACTGCATCTAATCAAATTCGCGTGGTGATGTGGTGGTTTTAATTTATGAATTTCGCCGATAGTCTTTCATTTTTTATTGCTTTGAAGTTTCCGATTGTCCAAGATCAAAGATTCGAGAGTACCTATAACAATCTCTTGAAGAAATTATATTTTAGTTATTTATCTGCAAAGTTTTCATTTTTTTCTTCATTCTTAAAGCTTTTTATGTTGTCATTCGCCATTTTTCGTTGAAATCCATATCTGTTGTGGGTAAAAAAAAAATCTCTTCTTGTGGGTTTTCTGTGTGCGACACATGCACTAGTGCTCTGTTATGAACTTCTTGAATCTCACAATTCTTTGTAGCGTTTTGGACATTAGATGGAATTAGTTTGTTCATTGTATCATCATTGCCTAACTTTGACAAAAAAAAATTCCTAGGAATGATTATCAAAAACGTTTTAGGAGTATTGTGATATGGTGTCTGTCATATTTATACGGGCAATGGTGCACATTTCTGATTGTTTTCTAAATTGTGGAAATTGAATAGCAAGATTTAAATAACTTACAGAAACGAAAGTAATTTATAAGCAGTTTTATGAAAGTGTTCATTTCAAGTTTTAAATGTGCTTTTTCATTAACTTTTTGTGTGCTAGGATGTGCTTAAATTATCTAAAATTGTAGCCAAGGTTTTTTTTTTTTTAACCTGCATTCAGGTTACGTATCATTGCTTTCACTGGAAGAAGTGAACCCCATTTGCAGATGATCAAGTTATCTACAATAGGTTGAACCGGTGGGAAGAAATAGATAGTAGCAAGTAGCTCACTCTCAATAGGAAATTTTTTATAGTCATTGATCTAGTGCTGTAAGTAGCCTCTCAATCCCCTAATTTTATAAGTTTGAATGGTCATCTAAGTGACAATTGTCTTTCTGTCCAATTTCTTTCAAAAAAAAATATACATACTCAGAATAACATATATGGGTGTCTTTCAATGGATAATTCATATGATAGAGTCTTTGAACTGTTGCCAAGCAATATGGCTTTATGCTTAATGGTTACATCAAAAACATGTTTTCATCATTGGAATTGTTTTCATCATTGGAATTTAAGAATATAATATCTCCATCAATAAGATTCTGTTATCCTATGGAAATAGCCAACAGATTGGTTTGGAGCAATTTTCTTTAAGGATACCTCAAAGCCAACCAATAGTTAAGATCATACCAAAATGACTTAGAACACGAATGAAAAGAGGTGCCCATGCATGCTTTCTAAGGTAATATAAAAAAAATTAATCTTCCCACCAACTCAACAAAATAATGGAAAACCTCCTCAAGAGAAAATTTATAATAAAAATAGAGTGATAAAAGATAAATATTACAAGATCTAAATGTAGGGTTCAATTGTTCGTTTATTACAAGATCTTATTCTTCTTCTTCTTCTTCCTCCTCTTCTTTTCTATAATTGCGAGTCTTATGTTGTGATACCACAGGTAAGAATTCATCAATTTGTTTAATTATTCTTTATGTTTTTTTGATCAATTCTTTATATGTTATAATCCGCAAATGCAATTCTTTATGTTGACGATTGGCATTGTCAACAGAGGCGGCCCTGAGGGCGTGCGAGGTGAGCGATCGCACAGGGCCTCAAAAATTGTAGGGGCACAAAAAATAAATTTGTTATAGTTGTATATTTATTTATAATTAAATATTTAAAATATAAAATTATTATTATGCATAAGATAATAAAATTAAGAATATCGTGACTAACTAATTATAATTTTCTAATTTTATTGAATATAATATTTTTAAATAGTATTCCTACCTTAAATTATATTCGTAGGAGGAAACATTTTGATGAAAATGCTACTGTAGACGATGCACAATCACTTGAAGATTCTTTCAGAACCAATTATTTTCTTTATATAGTAGATCAAGCAATTGGATCGCTTGAACGAAGGTTTGATCAATTCAATTCATATGAAAAAAATTTGGATTTCTATTAAATTCATTGGATGATGCTAATTTGAAAACATGTTATGATCATCTTGATATTGTTCTACGACATGTAAATTTTGGCGATCTTGATGGCGAAGATTTATTTCAAGAGCTAAAAGTTTTGTAAAATATTTTACCAAAAGAAATAAAGACGGCTTTTGATATATTGACTTATTTGAAAAGATTGGATTGCTTTCCGAATGCATGTATTGCTTATAGAATATTATTGACAATTCCTGTCACTGTTGCATCTGCTGAAAGAAGTTTTTCAAAATTGAAGTTATTAAAATCTTATTTGCGATCAACCATGTTACAAGAACGATTGAATGGATTAGCTTAGATATCTATTGAGCAAGATTTTCTAGAAAATATTGATTACGAAAGTTTAATTACTGAGTTTGCTTCTAAAAATGCGAGAAGAAATATTTTTACATGATTTGTTGCATTTCAAGCTTTACACGTGATATTTTTATTTTTTGTTATTTCAAGGTTTACTTATATGGAATTGCCCGAAAAGTCTTAGTGAATGATGGTTCTTGGATGATGACATATGAATTTTGATGAAGTTCGAGAGATGCTTTTGAGCTTTATTTATATTTTTCTTATTCATGATATGTAAAAAAAAAAAAACAAATATTTAAATATCATATTTTTGCGATGAAATAATATTATTGAATTTTTTTAATATATGTTTTAATTACTTGAAAGGGGGCACCATTTTAAAATCTCGCATAGGGCACCAAAAATCTCAGGGCCGGCTCTGATTGTCAATATAATCCATAATTTATATTAGCTATGAAGAAACGGTAGTCTAATTATTTCTCCAAATTATTATTTTAAGTTTTGTAAATATAATTTATATTCTTTACTGTACAACGAGAAACCGGTTAAAAATCAAGTTTACCGCCAAAGAAATATAGACCCATTTATTTGAAATCTAGTTTTCTTCTCCTTCTATATCTTCTCTTTCTTTGAAAAAATAATTCAGAAGAAAATAGTGTGGATGAGAAGAAAACCTCACCCATTTCTCTATGTAACGTGCATGAGAAGAAATGGGTAAGGATTTCTATTTCTTTCTTGTCCTTTCCATATAAAGTAGTAGTAGTACTCTCTTCTCTGCCATGGATACGTACAACATAAAACAGGAAACAGTGGAAAGAAATGTCTAAAAGAAAAGATAAAAATGAAGTATAGTTGCGGTGTATTTATTAAAACTTAAAATTCTTCATTTTTTATTTTTTTTATTCAATTAGGTATGTAATTGTAAATTTGTTGGGTATATTAAAGTATGTTTTAATTGTGGTGTAAATATAATGGTATTAATAAATTTTGTAACGATAATGTAATTACTCTTTATAAAATGTGTGAATATGTGAAATTAAAACACCCCATCTTTCATTTCGTTCTTACGTTTTTTTAGTTCGTGGTCAACCATACCCTTAACATTGAATTTAGCTACAATACATAATAATGGTCACCATTTTAAATAAAACATTCATTACATGTATTATCGTAAAGAATGTTATATTTGATCTCGTTATTACTTTGTCCTCTTATTTGTTAAAAGTGTGTTTTTTTTTTTTTTTTTTTGGATTTGTAGATGACTTCATCCCACCAATATAAAATTCCAAAGGAAGAGTGCATCCCGGCCCATGTCTCACAGGTCAACAACACAAAATATATATCTGTTGTCCTCAACAAATTGGATCCACAACAGAAGTCTACGTTGGATGACAGTTGTATAGTATAGGACACCTTGCAAGATTACCGGAGCTGAAACTATCCGCTCAATTAATTCATGAAATGGTAAATAGATTGATGATTTGCCGAAAGCGTTCTAAGGTTTGGTTCAAGGTGAACCAAAAGTTAGCATAGAATTTGCATTAATAACCAATTTGAAGTGCGGTCCAGTGCCTACGGGTACCGAAGTCGACAAAATCATACAGAAAACCCATCTACAAGACAAAATGTTTGCTAACATGAACCGTATAACTTGTACCGATTTGGAGAAAGTTTTATTGAAATGTGTCAACCGTAACGATCGTTACAAATTTGGGTTAGCACTAATTATTGAAGGGATATTCAATTCAAGAGACCGAAATATAAGGATACATCTAACAACTCTCTCTATCGTTGACGACTTGGAGTTCTTCCATTCCTACCCATAGGGGACAGTTTGTTTTCAACTTCTTATCAAGTCACTGTTAGTGGATGGGGAAGAAAGACGGACTTGGCAAAAGTGAACGAGTGTGAAGGATGACTTACACATTGTATGGATTTCCTCTAGCCGTCCAGGTATGCATGTGTCTGTATTTATTTCATTTCTTTCTATCGCACAGTATTATGTACCTCCAAATACGGTCATTACTGTTATAAATATCATGCAGATATGGGTGTACGAAGCAATACCGGAGTTGGGAGCTCGATTCTCTATTAAGTCTTGTGACGATGTTCCGACGATGTTGCGATGGTCTGGCACGAAACAACCTCATTTAAGAACATATGCAGATTTTTTGAGAAGACACATTTGAGCAAGATTCGGTAAACATTATTGCACTTACAATTTATGAATATATAATGTTGTCATTTTGCTTATATTTTCCATCCCTTGTAGGTGCACTTGTGGATGATGCTACGTGTAAATTCGGCAGAATTATTGCAGCCGTACTTCGTCGATCTGGTTCCGTTGGCCAACACATCTGACTCTGTTCTAGACGGTCTCATTGTTCAGTCAACAGAAATACAAGTTTGTCCAATTGACGAGGACATCATATGGAACGATGACAACAACCATCGAGAAAATAAATCTCGGAGAGGCAACATATGTGGACTTTGTCATCGAGATTTGCTTCACGCTGAAAGCAAAGAAGAAGAGGATGGGGATCCGGTCATCGACTTGCCAACAACATCTATTGGTTGTCACCATACACTTAGAAGGCATGTGTTTGTAGACGATATATGAGCTCTCTTGAATGAACAACGGGTGGCATTTGAGAGCAAGTTGGGCGATTGAGGGAGAAGATGAACACAAGATTCACTCGTTTTGAAAATGAACTGGGAGGTCATGTGACAGGTTTGAGATCGCATGTCACTGATGAGATAAATGTGATCCGATGTAGGTTTGATGAAATTGCTACAGAAATTAGGGACACACAATGTTGCTGACGAATATGGTGAATTTGGTCTTCATGACAACGGTGGATATGTGCCCAGAAGTGATGTTTTCACTCTTAATGCTTCTGCGAACAAACATAATCTCGGAGAGTCAGCTGAAGCAGTTGTTTGCAATGTCCCTGATGCGTCCATAACGTCGGTAGGTAGAGTTGGAGTACTTGGGTTAGTTTATGTAGCTTGTGATACTGTGAAAGAGGTATCAACCATTGTCCTGATAGTTGACGCATCCAATGATGATCAGTCGGTTGATGATAGCATCGTGGCTGGACCTTCGACGATAGCTGATCCATCTACACACAGACCACGATCGTTGAGGATGAAGAAGGCTAGTGTGAACACAAGAACGCCGTTCACGAAATCCGATCGCAAGAGGGAGAAGAGGGATGCGTAAGGTTTATATGTTTTGGTTGATGACACATAATGGTGAAGAGTTGGTTGATACATTTCATGATTTGTAATAATTTGTTTGCATATGTTGGTTTACATTATAGTACGTTTGATGATATTTTGTTTTGTGTTAGTTGACATACTGTGGTGTCATAGCTTTTTATGATGATTAGTAGTGAACTTTAGGTCGATTCGAAGTTATTGGTTTGCATATTTTGATTTTCAAGTGTTGAGATTAACCGAAAGCAAATGTCGATAACAACATTTCAAAGTCGAGAATGGAATGAAATGTCAAGATGAAGACAATCGTTACAATTTATATGAAGTAATGGCTTGCCCTATCTTGTTGGTTTTGTTATTTTATAATATAAATCTTTTATATAATATATTTGTTTATTGTTGTAATATTAAGTATTAAATTAGCAATATGTTGCATAATACACCATTAAAATTTGCTTTTACGTTGATTTGGGGCCTAGGAGCTTAATTTCTAGATTTCGCCTCAGGCCTCAACAAACACAGAACAGGCTTTGGCTGTTGCCTTGGTGAAGGAGAATGTCATTCCCCAATTTATCCAGAACTTGAAGGTTAGGAGGCGTTCTCTTCGTGTTTCAGTTTTGTGTTTTGAATTTTGAATTCATCTTGTGTTTTGTGTTTTGGGAGTCTATTTTGAAATTGTTGAAAATTAGTTCTTTTTGTCGTTTTGAAAAAATATTTTTCAACCCATGTTTTTTGAGTTTTGGCAGATTTGTGAAGAAAACAGCCAAAACGTAAAAGTTGTTTTCTGTTTTCTTCACAAAAATTTCAGCCGTTTTCAAAAACTCGTTTTCAAAAATGGGAAAGAGAACGAATTTTCAATGTTTTGGAAAATCGAAAACAGAAAACGGCTCGAAAACAATAAAGAGAACGCACCCTTAATTTTCATCTTTTCCACTAGGTGAAAATTTACCATGATTTTATGTGTAAGTGATTGGATATTTGATAATTTTCCTTTTTTTTTCCTGGAGAAGTTTTTTCAATCAAGGATCGACAGGGGGTGATCAATAAGAAAAATCTTGGCCTCTACATTTTTGCATCGAAGCCATCAAGTGGTGCTGCCATTGTCAAATTTTAACGACGGCAAGCGAATACTATGTTTGGAAGAAATGCGTATGTTCTAGTTTTACTTACACGGGATAATTACCGGCATGTCAAGTTGAAAAATACAGATAGTGTTTCTTCGGGAACTTGCTAGTATAATAATGACTCCAATAGTAAGTTTTGTTGTGAACGTGATGCAACATTTTAGTTTCTAACTTGATTTGTATGGTAGTTTTTGGTACAATTATCTGGGCATGACTAGTTCTCAAATTTTGAAAATGGTCCTAATCTTCTCATCGATCAATTATAGAATTTTCATGCTGATTTCTGAGCCTATAACTATATGAAGATGATAAATTATTCTGTCAATTTTTTTTTTTTTTTTTTTTTTTTTTTTTTTTTTTTTTTTTAAATCACATTCAAAGATATTAAAAGAAAAGTTTTGATATTATAAGAATACTCTGGGTTGCATTCAGTATTCTTTATAACACTTTCAAAACTATTTTTCAAAATCATTTTGAAATGATAAAATCATGCCATCTGGAATATATGAACTTTGGCCTAACTTCCATTTTATAAGGACAGGACTTTTCAGACAATTCCTTACAAAACGATTTTAAAACAGTATCCCTTTCTCTCCTCTATAGCGCTTCTTAGCCTCTCTACTGGGCCTTTACGCTTTCTGGGAGGTCACTCAGGACTGATTTTTTTAAAACAGCTTTTTTAAAAACTTAAAATTAAGACATGCTCTTATCATATATCCAGTATGAAGCATAAAATCTTTTTACAAAACATTTACAAAAACAGTTTTCAAAATTTTGATATTATATTCTAGCCAGGGTTGCATTCGGCATTTCTTTTATCTTTCAGTAATGTAATATCCCACAAAAATATTTTTAAGTTTTTGTATAGTTTGGTTTGAATGTTCTAAGGAATGGATCTAATAATCAATATTAGTTCCAGATCCTATAATATTGATTATTAGATCCATTCCTTAGAACATTCAAACCAAACTATACAAAAACTTAAAATATTTTTGTGGGATATTACATTACTGAAAGATAAAAGAAAGCTAAGGATTTCCCTTTCAGGAAAGGAAAGAAATTAAAACATCTTTGAGAGGAAACTTGATATTGTATTTTTATATCAAAACTCTATATATTTACAAATGAATTTGGTTCTCCTTTTATAGATGGAGAAACCGTGTTTCTACAACAAAAGAATCTTTTGCTTTACAAAAATTCAAAAAGAAAATAGTAAAAACTGTCTAACTTTTTCAAAAGTAAACAGTATTCTATCCTATCTTTTCTTTTTTAAAAAGTAAAGGCATCTTCTTTTTGACTAATTCTATACAAAACAAACAACTTTTAATAATCGTGCAACATCTTTTTCTAATCTCCATACAAGTGTCTTCATCTTGTCTTTCTTTCTAATTGGGAATCTGGCTGTCTTCTACCATATCTTATCTTCTTTTGTCTTTTTCATCTAGTGGCATAATTATGCTCTCCAATCGTATCAAGTGAGTCTCCACCTTCAGAGAGTTGGTCTGGATTATCTTCTTCTGAACTATTGTTGGATCTGATTATAATATTTCTTCCTTTATTTTTCTTTTTTATCAGCAACTTCTTCTTTTTCCTTGTATTTCTTTGTTTAACTTGTTGCTGAAAATCATCAATTCTACCAAGCATTTCTTTAAGTCTTTGAATATCTGACTGAGAAATCTGGTTTGGATCTTGAGCATCTTGATAATCTGACTCTATAACTATTGGTTTTTTCTGCTTTAAGTCTAAAGGACTTATTAATCTAGTAGCAGAAGTACCAGTCTGCTGTGTCTGGTCTTGAAGATCTGTAACAGGATTAACAGCCTGTTGAGTCTGTCTAGTAGGAGAATCAACAGTCTCCTGAGTCTGTTGAACTTTTGGCAAGTTCATAGCCATCAACGGATTTGATAAGTCTTTACCAGTTTCCGTTTGAACTGGACTAGCTATAGATTTCTGGGGCTCTATAGTACCTTGACTAAAAATTGAACTTGAAATCTTCATTTTTATAATCTCTTGTTCTAAATCAGAAATCTTCTTTTGTAAAATCAGCTTTTCTTGCTGAAGACTCTGATTAGATTCATTTAAAATTTTAAAATTCTTATTCATATTCTCACAATTTGAACAAAATTTTGAAGAAAAATCTAATGGATCATCTGAAACATTCTTTAATGAAGGTGCAATAAAATAATTTATGCCTAAATACTTTCTACACTCATCTAAAGCTTCTGAAATAGAATAAAATCCTTTATAAAGAGGATTTGGAAAATTCTTAATACAGTCTGCTACTTCTAACCAAGTATGATAAATACCTGGCAATCTGCCTTGTAAAACTACATAACATTTAAACTTCTTATGATCTTTATTAAAATATTCTGATAATGAATTTAAACAAGCTAGAAAATATTTTTGATCTTTAGGATTCTTATTATAAGAAATCCATAAATTGTCTAAAATACACTTTTCTGCTTTACTGACTGAAATATGAGGTAATAATTTAAAACTAATATTACTATTTGGAAAACATACTAATTCTGTATTACCAAATCTCAGTTTATCAAAAGTCTGTGCTATATTAGTCTGATTCTGAGTCTGAAATGAAGAACTGGGAGTGCTCTGAAGCATTCCTGGTCTTGGGGCTCTAGGTCTTTGCATCTGCAAGAAAATATTAGTCATATTCTTTATTCTTAATAATTCTACTAAGAATATCTGCTATTTTGTTATCACTACCTTTAATATGCTCAAAATTAAAATTTATGCCTGTATTTGTAATTCTATCTATAAAATTTAACCATCTCCTTCTGTTACTTCTTTTATTTTCTAATTTTAATTTACTTACAAAACTAACTATGGCTTCACAATCAGTTCTAATAGTAATTTCTTTTTTAGAAATAATAAACAACTCAAAAGAATCTATTGCATAAATAATTGCTAATAATTCTAAATCTATACTACTAGAATTTTTATTTTTTCTTTATAATTTCCACTATTATATCTAACTATCTTTTCAGTTTCTTTATCTGAATATTTATTGGGTTTTGCAATTAAAATTGCTCCCCAACCTGTAATGCTACCGTCTGTCTCTATTATTAAATAATCTGTATCAAGTGGCATAGCTAATTTAGGTAATTCTCTTAAATTTTCTTTAATTTTTTGAACTAATTTAATATCTTCTATATTAAAATATTTTTGTCCTTTTGGAGAAGTCTTACCATATAATGGTCCTGCAATTTTTCCTAAATTTTTTATAAATGGTCTTGCATAATTTACTAATCCTAAAAATTTCTGTAACTGTTTTAAATCTTCTAATTTATCAGGAAATTCTAAGGCTTTTTGGGCTATATGAGGTTGTAATTCTATTTGCCCTCTTCCTATATTTACTCCTAAAAATTCTATATATTCTTTAAATAAGAACATTTTCTTTTTATTTATAATCAAACCATGTCTAATAAATTCTGAGAATAAGATCTGTAAATGACCTCTATGTTCTCTTCTATTTTTACTAAAAACTAAAATATCATCTATATAAGTAATAATAAAATTACTATGTTTACTAAAAATACTATCCATCTTTCTCTGGAAAATACTAGGTGCATTTTTAATCCCAAATGGCATGACTAACCATTCGAAATGTCCTTCTGGACATGTAAAAGCTGTCCATATAATTGAGTCTGGATGCATTTTTACCTGCCAAAATCCTGACTTTAAATCAAACTTGCTAAAAATATTACATCCTTGTATTCTATTTATTAATACTGTCTTATCTGGAATATTATATGCATCATCTATAGTATTATCATTTAATCTTTTATAATTTATTACCATTCTACTTTTCCCTCTAACTATTTCTGAGTGTTTTCTTACTATAAATGCTGCTGATCTATGTGGACTGTCTGATTTTCTTATTACTTCTAATTTTAATAAATCTGTAATATGCATTTTAAAATCTTCAATGTCTTGATTAGTGGCTTCTATGTTCTTAGTTTTTATTATATATTCTGAATTCTTAATTTTTAACTCACAATATATTTTATCTTTTTCCCAAAACTTTAGAACATTTTCTCCTAATATTTCTAATATTTCTAATTTACTAATCATATTCTCTATATCTTGTTCTGTAACTAACAAATCATATACTCTTTCTATTTCCACAAATTCTAATCTTAAATTATCTTCTTCTTTAATTGGCTCATAATAATTTTCTAATCCTAATTCTAATTCATCATATTCTTCTTCATTTTCTTCTCTTAACTGACATTCTTTTTCTTTACTACACTCACATTCTTTTTCATTGCTTTTTATAGTTCCACCACGCTTCTCAGCGAACTCTGATGGAATGTTCTTACTATAATTAGGAGCACAAATTGTAAATTTTTGTAGTTGCATAAAATCTTTACTAATCATTATACTACCATTATCTTTTAATAAAAAACTTAATCCTAATATTAAGTCTGTATTTAAAGATAAATCTCTTACCCATACTGAATCTTTTGGTAAACTATATTCTGTACTTTTACCACAATTAGTTTCAAAACTAATTTTTGCTGGTCTTAATATATTTTGGTAACTATAAAAATTACCATCCATCTGTTGTGCTTCTATTGGGTCTTTTGCTTTTATTATATACTTATCTGGAATAACTCTTTTATTTATTATACAATGACTACATCCTGAGTCTATTAATCCTAAACAAACTATTTCATAGTTTTCTATTCTAACATAACATTTTACTTTAATACTTTTTAATTTTTCTGAATTACAGAAAACCTGAACTAATTCTGGTTTTGGAATTATCTCATGATTTTTTCCCTTATTATTAGGTTCTAATAATTCTATTTTTTGTAATATGTATCTCTGCATATCTTCTAAATTCTCAATTCTTCTTCTAAGAATCTTAATTTCTGATAATTCTATTTGAATTATTTCTGTCTGTTTATTTTCTTCAGGTTTTATTAATTCTTTTTGAATTAAGCATTTTTTACATGCTTCCTTATAACAATTATTACATTTAAGTCTTACATTTTTACTAGGATACCATCTACATATATAACATGCTATACTATCTGATCCTAAATCTTTTATCCAATCATGTTTACAATCTAATTCAAATTCTATATTCATAAATTCTATATCTTCGTCTGTTTCTGAAGAATTTTGAATATTAGAAAATTCTTGAATAAAATTTTCATAATCTGAATGTTCTTCTAAATTAATTTGATTATCTAAATCTTCTATAGATATTATGCTATAAATTGATTCTTTATCAGAAATATATTCATCTATTTCTAATAAATCTTCATTAGTACATTCTATTAACGTACTTCTCTTATCATTATTATTTAATTTTTTAGGACAAGTCTTTGCTAAATGATCTGCTCCTCCACATACATAACAATTTAACTTATTAGGATAATTTCTTTCTGGCTTAAATTTCCTAACATGTCTATTTTCATCTAAATAAGGTTTTCTCCTATTAGACTTTCTAAGATAATATCTTTTCTTAATAGGTCTTTTATATTGATATTTCTTTTTATATTTTTTATTTTTCTCTTTAAACTTATTGCCATAAGTCTGGGGAGTAAAAATATCTTTACAAAATTTATAATCAGTCTTTTTAAGTTGATTCTGAATTTGTAGTTCTACACATTTTTCTTCTAAACATTTCATTATAAACTGTGTTCTATGTCCTATACTCCATAAATAATCTGGTCTATTTTGAGTTAAAATCTCATTCCATTTCTTTGTTATTTCTAATCCTAATGGTCCTGGTAATTTATGGAATAATTTATTTCCTAATTCCTGATTAAAAGTATTTCCTGAAATAGAAACTAAATAATGATATTCATTTAAAAATTGTTTAACTTCTCTACCTTTTGTCCATCTATTTATACTAAGTTGTTCTAAATCTCTAATGGCTTTTTGTTGTAATACAGTATGTCCTATATTTGGGTCTGCTCCTGTCAATAATTCATGAATTTTAAAAACAAAATTATATGGATTATTACCTAAGGCTACTAAAGCTTCAAAATCTTCTTGTTTATCTTTTTTAAATGCTTCCCAAGTTGACTTGGCACTTTCTCCTAAAAATGTTTCTAAATACCTATACATTTCTACTGTATCCATATGAACACTATGAGCTAGTCTTATGTAATTACCTATTACTGTATTTTTCCATACTTCTATTACATTATTCCATGTCTGTGGATCATGTGCTGTAATATTTAAAATCTGTGGCTTATGAGGAGTCTGAAATTCTATAACTGGTTCTAAAGGCCTAAGTTTTCCTCTAGAAACATAATTTTGTCCTTTATCTTCATACTGACTAAAAGCTTTCCTAGGTGGATATCCTAAATTATAACTATATGTTTCTGGTTCTGGTTTCATTTCTTCATCTGCTAATTCTTTATAATTACTAGCTTCTGAAATTTCTGTCTTATTATCTATTTCATCTATATTTTCTCCTACTCTTATATTTCTATTATTATCATAATATAAATATTCTTTTCCTCCTATTTGTTTACTTAAAAACAAATGATCTTCTAATTTTAATAATTCTGTTGGAGATAAGTCCATTTCTAATTCTTTAGGATAAATAATTCTATCTTCTATTTCTGTTTCTACAGCATTCATAAATGGTTCTTGTCTTGGTTGTTCTTGTTCTTGTTGTTCTTCATTATTATTACTAGATTCTGTTTCAAAATCATTATTATTAATAGTATTATAATCTCCAAATCTTAAACTAGTCTTTCCATAAACATCTCTATATGTTATGGCTTCTTGGGGAGTTATTATAGGGTCTTGTGTTTCTAAGAATTTATCTAAATTCCATTCTAATCCTGCTAATATTTCTGAATCATAAGTCTTAGGCTTAATCATTTTTATTCCTTTACTACTCATTAAGTTTATCACCTTATCTATATAAACTTTATATTTAGTCTGAGAACTATTACTGCATCTTCCTAAAAATCCTATGCTTATTAGTAAATTTTCTCCTGACTTTACTTCTTCATATCCATGAGTCTGTATGCCTATTTTAATTTCTTCTGAAAAATCTTTTATTGTACAAAACATATCTGGATTACAATATATTATTCCTATATTGTTATTCATATCTACTTCTGTACTAGCTATCATTCCTTTTTCTATATTTTGGAATCTTCCATCATAAATTGTTAATAAAACTTTGGTTCCTAAGTTTTTTCTCATTAAACCTTTAACATCTATTACTATTAAACCTAAATGCATAAATTTAAAATTTTTCTTTTTTAAATCTTTTTTAGATTGTTCTGAGATTAATGATAATTTCCTGACTTGACCATCTAAACACTGAATTGAAACTTCTCTAGTATGTCTGAAAAATTGAGTTCTTGATTCTAATAAACCTCTATTATATAAATTCTCTGGACTTAATAACTGTAAACCATGGGTCTGAAATCTATCATAATCCTGTTCTGGATCAATTAATTCTTCAATATTCTGATTATATTGAGGTTGTCTATTTAATATTCTTTCTATAATATTACTACTTATACTAGAAGTACTGAGTCTCCTATTTGAAGATTCTGGAGTTACTTCTTCTCTAATAGTCCTACTTCTCCCAAGAAAACTATTATTATTCATATTTATAAAAATTTGTTGAAATTTTTCTAGTTATACTTTCTTTTCCTGTTGTTTTTAAACTTAAATTTTCTAATTTATTTATAACATTATCTAAACCTTCTGTTGGTTGATTTCCTATATTACTTAATCTTTTATTAATACTTTCTATAGCTTCTGTTATTCTTAGATCTGGAAATTTACTAAAATTTTCAATCTTAATAATTTTATCTAAAATACTTTTATTTTGTTCTTTTATAAAATCTAAATTTTCTCTTATTGCTAATATATCTCCTTCTACTTTTAAGATCTTTTTATTTAAATTAATTACTTCTTTATTTAATATATCCAGTATCTACTAATCTGACAGATAATAAAAAGAATCTAAAGAATGTCTGCTTGATGTATAACTATAATTTAAGTAATAATAATTATTATGATTATTATTTTCTATTTCTAATTCACTTTCAATTTCTTTTACTAAGTCTATCTCTAATTCTATATCAAATATATAATCAAAATAATCTATAAAATATTGTTCTCTAAATTCTGATATTAAAGATCTATATAATATCTGTTCTTTTATTTCTGAAGGTAAATATTTTACTACTTGTAATACAGCAAATAAATAATCTATAGGTTTTCTCTTTCTACTGCGTCTATAAAATTTATACTATATTCAAAGTTTCTAAATTTATTATTATGAAAAGAAAAACTATAAATTATTTTATCTACTTCTATTCTATGAATTTTAAAAAACATAAAATTCTAATTTATACCTTTGTAGCGTATGCTAAATCCCAAAAACTCGTCACTTATGCTCTGATACCAATATGAGGGGGGGTCCTGAAAAACAAGGAATATTTGTTTGACAGAATTGGAAGACGGTTAAAACAACTGTTAAAAATCCTACTCAGTACTTTCCTTAACTATAAATTCTTCATCTTTTTCATAATATAATATCCCTTTTATGACTTTTTTTTTTTTTTTTTTTTTTTTAAATCACATTCAAAGATATTAAAAGAAAAATTTTGATATTATAAGAATACTCTGGGTTGCATTCAGTATTCTTTATAACACTTTCAAAACTATTTTTCAAAATCATTTTGAAATGATAAAATCATGCCATCTGGAATATATGAACTTTGGCCTAACTTCCATTTTATAAGGACAGGACTTTTCAGACAATTCCTTACAAAACGATTTTAAAACAGTATCCCTTTCTCTCCTCTATAGCGCTTCTTAGCCTCTCCACTGGGCCTTTACGCTTTCTGGGAGGTCACTCAGGACTGATTTTAAAACAGCTTTTTTTAAAAACTTAAAATTAAGACATGCTCTTATCATATATCCAGTATGAAGCATAAAATCTTTTTACAAAACATTTACAAAAACAGTTTTCAAAATTTTGATATTATATTCTAGCCAGGGTTGCATTCGGCATTGAATATAACACTATTCAAAATTTTTAAAACTTTTTAAAAACAAATTATGAACATTTGTTCTTATAGGATCTGGAACTAATATTGATTATTAGATCCATTCCTTAGAACATTCAAACCAAACTATACAAAAACTTAAAAATATTTTTGTGGGATATTACATTACTGAAAGATAAAAGAAAGCTAAGGATTTCCCTTTCAGGAAAGGAAAGAAATTAAAACATCTTTGAGAGGAAACTTGAATATTTTTGAATACAGACTTAATATTAGGATTAAGTTTTTTATTAAAAGACAATGGTAGTATAATGATTAGTAAAGATTTTATGCAACTACAAAAATTTACAATTTGTGCTCCTAATTATAGTAAGAACATTCCATCAGAGTTCGCTGAGAAGCGTGGTGGAACTATAAAAAGCAATGAAAAAGAATGTGAGTGTAGTAAAGAAAAAGAATGTCAGTTAAGAGAAGAAAATGAAGAAGAATATGATGAATTAGAATTAGGATTAGAAAATTATTATGAGCCAATTAAAGAAGAAGATAATTTAAGATTAGAATTTGTGGAAATAGAAAGAGTATATGATTTGTTAGTTACAGAACAAGATATAGAGAATATGATTAGTAAATTAGAAAAATTAGAAATATTAGGAGAAAATGTTCTAAAGTTTTGGGAAAAAGATAAAATATATTGTGAGTTAAAAATTAAGAATTCAGAATATATAATAAAAACTAAGAACATAGAAGCCACTAATCAAGACATTGAAGATTTTAAAATGCATATTACAGATTTATTAAAATTAGGAGTAATAAGAAAATCAGACAGTCCACATAGATCAGCAGCATTTATAGTAAGAAAACACTCAGAAATAGTTAGAGGGAAAAGTAGAATGGTAATAAATTATAAAAGATTAAATGATAATACTATAGATGATGCATATAATATTCCAGATAAGACAGTATTAATAAATAGAATACAAGGATGTAATATTTTTAGCAAGTTTGATTTAAAGTCAGGATTTTGGCAGGTAAAAATGCATCCAGACTCAATTATATGGACAGCTTTTACATGTCCAGAAGGACATTTCGAATGGTTAGTCATGCCATTTGGGATTAAAAATGCACCTAGTATTTTCCAGAGAAAGATGGATAGTATTTTTAGTAAACATAGTAATTTTTTATTATTACTTATATAGATGATATTTTAGTTTTTAGTAAAAATAGAAGAGAACATAGAGGTCATTTACAGATCTTATTCTCAGAATTTATTAGACATGGTTTGATTATAAATAAAAAGAAAATGTTCTTATTTAAAGAATATATAGAATTTTTAGGAGTAAATATAGGAAGAGGGCAAATAGAATTACAACCTCATATAGCCCAAAAAGCCTTAGAATTTCCTGATAAATTAGAAGATTTAAAACAGTTACAGAAATTTTTAGGATTAGTAAATTATGCAAGACCATTTATAAAAAATTTAGGAAAAATTGCAGGACCATTATATGGTAAGACTTCTCCAAAAGGACAAAAATATTTTAATATAGAAGATATTAAATTAGTTCAAAAAATTAAAGAAAATTTAAGAGAATTACCTAAATTAGCTATGCCACTTGATACAGATTATTTAATAATAGAGACAGACGGTAGCATTACAGGTTGGGGAGCAATTTTAATTGCAAAACCCAATAAATATTCAGATAAAGAAACTGAAAAGATAGTTAGATATAATAGTGGAAATTATAAAGAAAAAATAAATTCTAGTAGTATAGATTTAGAATTATTAGCAATTATTTATGCAATAGATTCTTTTGAGTTGTTTATTATTTCTAAAAAAGAAATTACTATTAGAACTGATTGTGAAGCCATAGTTAGTTTTGTAAGTAAATTAAAATTAGAAAATAAAAGAAGTAACAGAAGGAGATGGTTAAATTTTATAGATAGAATTACAAATACAGGCATAAATTTTAATTTTGAGCATATTAAAAGGTAGTGATAACAAAATAGCAGATATTCTTAGTAGAATTATTAAGAATAAAGAATATGACTAATATTTTCTTGCAGATGCAAAGACCTAGAGCCCCAAGACCAGGAATGCTTCAGAGCACTCCCAGTTCTTCATTTCAGACTCAGAATCAGACTAATATAGCACAGACTTTTGATAAACTGAGATTTGGTAATACAGAATTAGTATGTTTTCCAAATAGTAATATTAGTTTTTAAATTATTACCTCATATTTCAGTCAGTAAAGCAGAAAAGTGTATTTTAGACAATTTATGGATTTCTTATAATAAGAATCCTAAAGATCAAAAATATTTTTCTAGCTTGTTTAAATTCATTATCAGAATATTTTAATAAAGATCATAAGAAGTTTAAATGTTATGTAGTTTTACAAGGCAGATTGCCAGGTATTTATCATACTTGGTTAGAAGTAGCAGACTGTATTAAGAATTTTCCAAATCCTCTTTATAAAGGATTTTATTCTATTTCAGAAGCTTTAGATGAGTGTAGAAAGTATTTAGGCATAAATTATTTTATTGCACCTTCATTAAAGAATGTTTCAGATGATCCATTAGATTTTTCTTCAAAATTTTGTTCAAATTGTGAGAATATGAATAAGAATTTTAAAATTTTAAATGAATCTAATCAGAGTCTTCAGCAAGAAAAGCTGATTTTACAAAAGAAGATTTCTGATTTAGAACAAGAGATTATAAAAATGAAGATTTCAAGTTCAATTTTTAGTCAAGGTACTATAGAGCCCCAGAAATCTATAGCTAGTCCAGTTCAAACGGAAACTGGTAAAGACTTATCAAATCCGTTGATGGCTATGAACTTGCCAAAAGTTCAACAGACTCAGGAGACTGTTGATTCTCCTACTAGACAGACTCAACAGGCTGTTAATCCTGTTACAGATCTTCAAGACCAGACACAGCAGACTGGTACTTCTGCTACTAGATTAATAAGTCCTTTAGACTTAAAGCAGAAAAAACCAATAGTTATAGAGTCAGATTATCAAGATGCTCAAGATCCAAACCAGATTTTCTCAGTCAGATATTCAAAGACTTAAAGAAATGCTTGGTAGAATTGATGATTTTCAGCAACAAGTTAAACAAAGAAATACAAGGAAAAAGAAGAAGTTGCTGATAAAAAAGAAAAATAAAGGAAGAAATATTATAATCAGATCCAACAATAGTTCAGAAGAAGATAATCCAGACCAACTCTCTGAAGGTGGAGACTCACTTGATACGATTGGAGAGCATAATTATGCCACTAGATGAAAAAGACAAAAGAAGATAAGATATGGTAGAAGACAGCCAGATTCCCAATTAGAAAGAAAGACAAGATGAAGACACTTGTATGGAGATTAGAAAAAGATGTTGCACGATTATTAAAAGTTGTTTGTTTTGTATAGAATTAGTCAAAAAGAAGATGCCTTTACTTTTTAAAAAAGAAAAGATAGGATAGAATACTGTTTACTTTTGAAAAAGTTAGACAGTTTTTACTATTTTCTTTTTGAATTTTTGTAAAGCAAAAGATTCTTTTGTTGTAGAAACACGGTTTCTCCATCTATAAAAGGAGAACCAAATTCATTTGTAAATATATAGAGTTTTGATATAAAAATACAATATCAAGTTTCCTCTCAAAGATGTTTTAATTTCTTTCCTTTCCTGAAAGGGAAATCCTTAGCTTTCTTTTATCTTTCAGTAATGTAATATCCCACAAAAATATTTTTAAGTTTTTGTATAGTTTGGTTTGAATGTTCTAAGGAATGGATCTAATAATCAATATTATAGGATCTGGAACTAATATTGATTATTAGATCCATTCCTTAGAACATTCAAACCAAACTATACAAAAACTTAAAAATATTTTTGTGGGATATTACATTACTGAAAGATAAAAGAAATGCCGAATGCAACCCTGGCTAGAATATAATATCAAAATTTTGAAAACTGTTTTTGTAAATGTTTTGTAAAAAGATTTTATGCTTCATACTGGATATATGATAAGAGCATGTCTTAATTTTAAGTTTTTAAAAAAGCTGTTTTAAAATCAGTCCTGAGTGACCTCCCAGAAAGCGTAAAGGCCCAGTAGAGAGGCTAAGAAGCGCTATAGAGGAGAGAAAGGGATACTGTTTTAAAATCGTTTTGTAAGGAATTGTCTGAAAAGTCCTGTCCTTATAAAATGGAAGTTAGGCCAAAGTTCATATATTCCAGATGGCATGATTTTATCATTTCAAAATGATTTTGAAAAATAGTTTTGAAAGTGTTATAAAGAATACTGAATGCAACCCAGAGTATTCTTATAATATCAAAACTTTTCTTTTAATATCTTTGAATGTGATTTAAAAAAAAAAAAAAAAAAAAAAAAAAAAAAAAATTGACAGAATTGGTAGGCGGTTAAAACAACTGTTAAAAATCCTACTCAGTACTTTCCTTAACTATAAATTCTTCATCTTTTTCATAATATAATATCCCTTTTATGACTTTTTTTTTTTTTTTTTTTTTTTTTTTTTTTTTTAAATCACATTCAAAGATGTTAAAAGAAAAGTTTTGATATTATAAGAATACTCTGGGTTGCATTCAGTATTCTTTATAACACTTTCAAAACTATTTTTCAAAATTTGAAATGATAAAATCATGCCATCTGGAATATATGAACTTTGGCCTAACTTCCATTTTATAAGGACAGGACTTTTCAGACAATTCCTTACAAAACGATTTTAAAACAGTATCCCTTTCTCTCCTCTATAGCGCTTCTTAGCCTCTCCACTGGGCCTTTACGCTTTCTGGGAGGTCACTCAGGACTGATTTTAAAACAGCTTTTTTAAAAACTTAAAATTAAGACATGCTCTTATCATATATCCAGTATGAAGCATAAAATCTTTTTACAAAACATTTACAAAAACAGTTTTCAAAATTTTGATATTATATTCTAGCCAGGGTTGCATTCGGCATTGAATATAACACTATTCAAAATTTTTAAAACTTTTTAAAAACAAATTATGAACATTTGTTCTTATAGGATCTGGAACTAATATTGATTATTAGATCCATTCCTTAGAACATTCAAACTATACAAAAACTTAAAAATATTTTTGTGGGATATTACATTGTTCTAAATTCATCCACTAGTATTTATTTTCATAAATTCTTTTAAACATTTTTATATTCTTTTAGAGTTTGTGTTTAACTAAAATTTTAATAATCATAAAATATCATCTTTAACTAAAATTATAAAACCTTAATCATAAAATACACTCTTCAATGGAAATAAATAAATAAACATATTATTAAAGTTATAATTCTTTCATGATATGAAAAATAGAATCTTATTTTTTATGCTTTTTTTCAAATATTGATTTGACAGATAAAAATATTCTAGAAATTTCAAAATAAGTTTCAATACTTGTTCAAATATTCTTACATTATAAAAGGAAACAAACTTTAAAATTTTCAATCGAAACACAAACAACCAAAATTATGAACTTATAAGCAAAAAAAATAAAAAAAATAAATATATGATTCGATGAGAGATTTGTTTGATTGTATCTTGTACGAACAGTATACTCTTGAGTCTTGAGAGAATTCTATAAATACAAGAAAAGAGATTTGCTAACTTTTATAACTAAATATTAAAGCACCAACCCGACAATATAGAAAATAAAAAGTAAGAACTAGATTAAATATTGATAGTGATTGAATGAATATAGTGATTTTTGAAATTATATTAGGAAAGTATTAATAGTAGGATGAATATATAAATTTTGTATGGATTTATAATATTTAAATGAATGGATTTAATAAGGACAATATTGAAATTTGACGTAGATGAAAATAGTATTTTTAAAAAAATTTTAAAATATTAATAGAGATGTATATAGAGTGTGATGCGTATATAAAAACTGTGGGTATAAATGACGGTACCCTTAAAAAATTGTGGGCCTTGTGAAATATGTAGTTGAAATTAATTGTCGACTTTAACTTGAAGTAAAATCTTGATTTTAATTTTCACCAAACGGGGTTGTATTGGTAAGTGCGATGCCTAGTTTTTATGTTCTTTATACCTTTTTTTTCAAGAATAATGTTATTCATCATCATAACTATCAATATGCCATCTAGATGATTTTAATTGATTAGTAATCTTAATTGTCATCTTAAATATTTATGATGGTCAATTAATTAATGTAGAATCACCTATGATAGTAAGCATCTTCCCCCTCCCCCCCCCCCCCCCAAAATTTAACGAAGAATATAATAATGGAATTGATTTGATTTGGGATATGAATTGAACTGAAATAATTCATTGGAGAGCAAAATTAAAGTAAAGAAGAACATAAGCAATCATTTGAACATGGATAATTAGCGCATAACGTCCTTAAGTTTCAATATTATTGTGGAAAACGTCCTTACATTTTATTTTTTGGCATTTTTACCATTATTTTCACATTTTATTAATCAAAAGGTTCTTTTCATCCATTTTTTCAATTAAAAATTATGAAATGATGAATATGTCTTTTTATTTTAATAAAACAAAAGGAAAAATTGATCTCCTACCCCTAGTGAATACGATAAAAATTTCTCGTTTCGATGTGATAAAAAGAACCGTAAGTACGGTGATCTCTAAATATATGACTATTGTAGAGAACCATAAATAAGATTCTCTTACCATGTCAGTAGTAGAAATTTTTTATCTTACCCATTATGGGCAGAAAATCAGACCTGTACGAGATCAATAACTATAAGGAGGGCACATCACGTAAAGTCGCAAATGCTTATGAATCAAGAATTATCGAAAAATTGAGTAAAATGGTTTCTTACAAAATCGTTATTTCACAGCTTTTTATTGAGAAATTATATGAAAATGGATAAAAATGATGGTTTGCAAAATAAAATATGTAATTAATGGTGAAAATGTTAAAAATTGAAAGGTATGAACGTTTTTCACAATAATAGTGAAAGGTAGAGACATCATGTCATAATTACTCTTTTACTAATTTAGTTGGGACTCGTTTGCACTTTCTTAAAAAAAAATAAAAAAAAAAAAAAAATTGGGATTATACTTGCAATTAGTTATTTCTTTTCTTTTTGTTTTATTTAAATAGAAGGATACATTTGTCATTTCACGGCTTTTAATTGTAAAAATGAATAAAAATGATATTTTGCGCAATGAAAATTTGAAATAACCAAAAAAATAAAAGATATGAACGTTTTTCATAATAATAATGAAAGATAAGAATATTATGTTTTAATTACCCTTTGAACAACATGCAATTGTCCCGAATTCAATGCATTGACATGTTATATGAGATATGGGTCCAAACCAGCACCACACCAACATACCATGAAATTAACCATCTTTAATTACACATTTTATTCAAAGTTCCAAACATCTGTTTGTACAACATTGCCACATGCTTTAGGCACCATCAAATCCGTCGAATCCACTGTGGGTCAGTACAAATTGATAGTCACGTCCCATTGGAGATTTTCGAGAGGGATGGAACGAGAATGGGCAAATTAAAATATCTCATATTTTTTCATCTCATTTAATTATTTGTTTGTTTTTAAAAGAAAATAGACGAGGTCCAAACAAATGAGATAAGAAATTAAAAAAAAAAAAAGGATTTTTTTGATGGATTATAAATATAAAATTAATAGATCAGATAAAAAAAAAAAAGACAAGAAATTATCAAATAATTTAAAATAAAAAGATTTGGGGTTCACTCGAGAAATTCAACCCAAATTTTTTTTTTAGCAATTCAATGTAGTATTAGGGTAAATAAAAATTCGAGAAATGGAAGGCTCTTTAAATATCTAATCATGAAAGAAAAACACGTTGTACACGAACGAGAAAATTCATGTTAATGAAGTAAATACATTTAGTCAGGGACGGATCCAGGATTGGATTGGAGATCGGGCTACAAATTTTTTGACCGGGCTAATACGTAAAAAAAAAAAAAAAAAAAAATTACATATATATATTTTTTTTGCCTTAATGGACTGTTGGGGGACTGGGCTACAGCCCTGCCCAGCCCAGCCCAGCCCAACCCCCTACATCCGTCTCTGAATTTAGTTAGGTGATGTTGTTGGGTTTTAATTTGTCCTATAGATTAATTGTGTAAAAAAATTATCTTAAGCTTAAACCCGTTTAAAGTAATCTAATAAATAATTAAAGTTATTGAGTTTTGAACATCTAATTAAAGTGCAGGACTACACATGTATAGAGACCGAATTCATTAGGATTGTATTTCATGATGTGTGAAATATATAAATAAAAATTATATATAAGGTTATGATCATTAAATCATATATGATTCTCATTCTCTGTGCCATCACATCAATACAAGAATATAAGAAAAAAATATTTAAAAAAAAGATTCAAAATCTACAATTAAAATTAATAATCAAGAATCAAGATGAATGATTGAAGAACAAGGTAATCAAGATTAAAAGCTAGAAACGAAACAAGAGGGGATTGCAAGTTGATCTTCAAGATTAAATATTTAAGATTCAAATCAATGGATCAAAGTATGTTCCACATTAATAAATTATCTTGGTGGTTTGACATGAAGATCTTGACAATATGTATGGATTCATAAAGTTTAAGTTTTATAAATATTCAACAAGTGGTATCAAAGACAATCCTTATTAAATCATTGAGATTAAAAGAAGAATTTTAGGGTTGAAATTCATAATTTAGATTTCTAAATTTTGGAATGTGAATTTCAAACCCTGAGGTTCAAAATTTTGGATTTTTGGAAAAATTTCTAAGTTAAAACGGTAGCCGCAACGCAGAAGCGTCGCATCCGAGCACTCCAACTGCCCATCCAACAGCATGACTAGTGCTGAAATGCCTAGGTTCGGTTTTAGTATGCATTTTTTTTTTTGGGGTTAAAACAAAAGAAATAAAATTAAAAATAAAAGATAAGGGGCAATAAAATTCAAATTTTGGTATTTAAAGTTATTTTAGAATTATTAATTTTTCAAAATAGAATAGTTGAAGTAACACATTACCAAAATAACCTCTCTTGTCTAAATCAATTTATTTAAAATATTATGATGGTTTTGTGTAATTAATTCATGTGGATATGCACCGGCCTAAAAAATGTAAATATTTGGCAGAATTACATGCATATCCGTGGTAATAAATATGTGACAAATATTAAGTTTTTTTTTTTTTTTGTGAATAATAAATCGATCCAAAGATGGGTTTATTATTTGACATAGTTTATTGTCAATATTGATTACAACATAAAGAGTGTCACTTACAAGTTGATATTTCTGTCCAAAGATTAAATATCTATGTTGTGTTCGATCTCTTGTGATGGGGTCTATCATTTTTTAAATTTATTGATTGTCTAATATGGATTCTCATGTGAACATGTTATTTAGCTTTAAGTTCTCTATTCGGTTAATCAATCTACTTCTACAATATTTGCCTACATTAATTTAATTTTGTGCTTAATGGAACCAAATTTAAGGACTAAAAATAGAACGTCATATCATTCTTAACTACATGGATATAGACCCTGCATTAATAACTAAACATCCAACTGCTCTTATGGATAAAAGTTTGGCTAATGAAAAAAAAGACTCGGATAAGTGGGATTGTTTAAACCGCATGAGTTTTATAATTATGAGGCATGGAATTCCAGTAACATTTAGGGAGCATTTTGTCCAATAAAGTACTATTGCCAAGGAATTTCATAAATAAATTGAATAAAAAACGCTTTGCTAAAAGCGATAAGGCCGAAACTAGTACGTTTTTTGACGAACTTGGTTTCATTAAAGTACAAGGGTAAATGAAACATATGAGAGTACATCATGGAGATGTCTCATCTTGCATTTGCATTTGCATTTGATTTCTCTTCTAGTACAATTTAGTCAATATAATGTCAGTTACAACTATTAAAATGGGAAGTGGTCTCTTAATGATCACATCTAAAGGAAGAGAGAATTGAAAGTGCTCACTTTACAAGTACCTCCAAGGACAAATTCAAAAAAAAAAAAAAAAAACTGTATTTTGTTCAATTCAAAAGAAATAGCAGAAGCCTGAAAATGATGAAGTGTCTAGCTAATACTTTTGTAGAAATTCTGGACACATCAAGAGATATTGTACTAAATAGCACACTTGTAAAGAAAATTACACTTCTCACTTTGGTTTGTTCTTAAGTTAATTTATTTTCAATACCTAGACACACTTTGTGTATAAATTTCAATGACACTACTCATATAATTGTGTCTATGTAGGATTACCTGAACAACTGAAAGCCAATTGACGCCTAAATATTCATCTATGTGGACGATGACATATTAGTTAAAGTTGAGGTTATATGTACTTTTAGGTTATCACTAAAGACTATTATTATTTGGATTTGAAAGAGACATTTGAGATACCATCTTTTAAGATGTAATTTGGCTTTTATTTCTACATTGGATAAATTCAATTACTCTTTTTCATTTGATCATATATCAACATAATTGATTGACGAGATTTTTCAGAGATGCTATTTGTTGTGATAGCAAAAGTTCGAACTCATAAGGTTATGCACATTTATAATGTGACATATGTAGTTCAGGTGGGATATTGTTGGGTTTAATTTGTCGTGTGAGCCTACATATGTAATTAATTATGTATAAATGTTAGTTTAAGGTTAAACTCGTTTAAATGATCTAATAAAGAACTAAAGTTATTGGATTTTGGACATCTAATTAAAGTATGAGCCTGAATATGTGTAGAGAATGAATCTATTAGGGTTGTAATTCATGATTGACGAAATACATATGAAAATTATATATAAGGTTATGATCCCCAATTCATAATTGATTCTCACTCTTTGTTGCATCCTATCAATACATGAATACAAGAGAAAACATATATTGAAGAGAAAGATTCAAAACTCACAATCAAGATCAAGAATAAAAAAAAAGAATGATTGAAGCAATCAAATTGAAAAATAAGGCAATCGAGATTAAAAACTAGAACCCAAACAAGATAGGGGATTGCTAGATGATCTTCAAGATTCAAATCAATTGATCAATGTATGTTCCACATTAATTAATTCTATTAATGATTTGACATGAAGATCTTAGCAATATGTATATATTCATAAAGTTTAAATTTTATAAATATTCAACAGATGTGAAATTATTAGAACTTACAAGTAGAAAAATGCATTTATTATAAGAGAATGAGGCATTTGATTAATAAAAAAAAGATTCCTTATATATATTTGTCCTAAAACCCGTTTGACATTACTTTGTTTTTATTTTTCTTTTGGTAAAAGAGTTTCCTAAAAAATTTACCTTAATTTTTGTTTCGAAAATAATTTTTAAAAAAAAAAAAAATCATATTTCAAAAGTGCTTTTAGATTAAGTCATATTTGATTATCTTTTTCTAAAAAAAATTCTAATTAAAAGAAACACTTTTATAAAATTAGTCAAACGGATCTAAAAATAATTTTTGAGTCTTAAAATTTTCTTTTGACCTTTTAGAAGCTACGTCAAACGGTAGTTATATTGTATGAGAAACAAACTTTAAGATGCATCGAAATGTTTGGTGAAAAAAAACAAAATCTTGCATCAAAAGAAAGGGGACAAAATATAGTCAATATATTTAACAATCAAAACACAATCGAAGCAATAGAGTGGATTAAATTCTGTTTTCATCGTTCCCTTTGACACGTATATGAAGCGATAAAATAAGAATCAAGTTTGGTTGAGCTTTTACTATCATATATTGTAGTTAAAACATCAATTTCGTATGTTTGCAAGTTGCCAATACAAAAATCTACTTATATTAATAGCATTATTATAACAAATATTTTATTAGTGAGTTTTTAAGAGATCTTTGTCAATTTGATTAAGCAAAATTACTTGCCTAATTAAAAAAATATATATATATTCTTTGTTAGTGTTATATTTTGTATTGACGATTCTGTGAACAAAAAGGACCAACTTGAACAATTATAAAGGGACTAAATTGTAAAGTTTCATAATTAGTAGGTTAACTTAGGGTTTGGAGTTTTATGTTTGGAACACGAAGGTAACTCGTCGATTTTTCGCTAGCTGTTCGCCGTACTTGTGTTCGAGCGAATGAAGCAGAACATTCAACACTCGACCTTCGCCCCATTGTCGCTCGAGTGACAGGTCCTTCGCTCGAGCGAAAGAGCTCCTCGCTCGAGTGACATATTTATCCGGGCAACCTAATTTTCGATTTGCGAGAATTTTACTTGACCCATGTTTCCTAAACAGTCCACATATAAATATTGGCGCCGCATTATTCCATCCAAGAAGGTTGAATATTATTCTCTTAAGAGCAAACATTCTACATCAAATATACTGAGTTCAATCTTTCATACATATGCGCCGACCTTGTTGAAAATATCAAAATAACCAAATCAAACACCAATGTTGAATCTTCTCTCGGTTCTGTCAAAAACTTGAAGATCAAAGAAGATTACTGAAAAATGAGGAGTTCTTTTTGAAGATCCGCAGGAGATAAACGTTCGTGAAGAGTCAGATTTGGTGTTCGTGTGCACATTCTAGGAGGGTTGTTTCAAATTTCAGACATGAGATCAGAAAACTTGTGTTGTCAACTTTGCTAGTGGTCAGTAAGTTTATTAATATGTTTATAGTGGATTTCTGACTGGTAAAGCGCCCGAAATTTTTCTCACGTTGGATTTCTCTGTGAACAATTCTTGTGTTGTTTATCGCTTTATTTATTGCTTTGATTATTGTTTTATGTGATTGTGGTATTCAAATATAGGAAAATTGATTTGGTTGAATTAATCACTTAAACATAATTAATTAGTGACTTGTTGCTAATTAATTATTAATTTAATTTCGCATTTACATCTAATCACTTCCATCTAGACGTAGTTGGGTCGAATCTTGCATTTTTCATTCTTTTTCCATATTCACTGTAATTAAAAATAGAATAATTTTTAACTGTATTACGAAAAAGAATTATTCTCTTAAGGGTCCATCAGTTTTAGGATTAATCCATGTGAATTTGATTTAATTGCCCTAATGTGTTCTTCTTTTCAATTATGTTGGGAAAATTGTATTACAAATTTCGAAATTCTTTCTTAAATATTATAGTACGTGAATAAATACATTTCTATATTGCAATATCACGAAAAACTAGTTGGTGGGCTAACTCAATCATAAACTATAAACTATGACGACACGTTTGTAAAAGTAGACTAAACATTAGGACACGAAATTAATGAAAAATAGAAAGTTAAAATCTAGATAATTATATATTCATTTCCATCTAATATACCAAATATACTTTTACGTCATGTTTTGATTGCACAATTGAAGATGCTCGAAAATAAGTCCAATATTATGTAAAATGCAATCTCAATCAATGTGCCTAACTTATCATAGTAGTGTCCAAATGGGTCACGGGATAGAGTCGTGCAAACGACCCACCTGTTGAAATTTTAGACTGAAACTAATCTAGACAAGTTTGAGTTGGTTCGCATATTAGCCCGTCGTACTACGCGGACCACCCCTTAGGTCAAGCTTAGTAACCCTTAAGAACTAGTTAGGTCAAAACGATTTCTTATTCAAATGTTCTAAATTATATTTAATTTTAAGATAAAAATGTGAATCGAGTCTAGCTCAAATCATATTTTTACAGCGGTCAATTCGGATGGATCCATTCGATTTTGATTGTTAAGGTGGGCAAAATCTCAGTTTGAGTTTCCGTATGGGGGCTGTCACTTTCAAATTCAAAGTGCATTGCATTATATTCATAAATAAATTAGAGATAATTGCAGTCGCGATTTCTAATTTTTGCATTTTTTACAGACTTTACCTTAATTTTCACTTTGTATCTCCCGAAGTCCAAACCTTTCATAAATTCACACCCGAGGTCCAAATGGATGAAAATCGTCCAATTTGACTGTTAGTTGACCAATAAAATTGATTTTGATCAAATTTTGATCATTTAAAGAGTAAAAATGTAATTTTATTATTTAACCCTATACAACAAAAAAATAAAAATAAAAGGAAAAACTATTTATCCTCTTCTTCACCCCCACCCCACCCCACCCCACCCAACCCAACCCAACCCAACCCAAAACCACCTTCCAAAACCACCACCCAAATGGCCCTTCGACGGCGAAATTGATAAAACTTCCACTTCCACCGCGTTTCTTCTCCACACGCCCTTTTTCTTGCTGGAAAACAAACCCAAAACCACCCTTCTCTTAACTCCTCCTCCACTTCCTCCACCTCATTCACACTCCTCTCCCATGGCAACAATGCATCAAAACCAGATCTCTTCACCAACTAACAACCTCTCGGAATCATCAAAACCCAAATTCAAACTTGAATTTACATCACCCTCCTCATCTTCTTCTCTATCATCCAACCCTACTGCAAGATTACGCAATCGAAGGACAATTCACTCAATGACAGTAGTTCTAACATGGGTTGTATCTGAAATCGGGTTGGAACCCTGTTTATGAGAAGGGGGAGGCGGGGCTGGAAGAGGCAACTGAAGCCCAATCCCACCAGAAGCTTTCGGGGCAGAGGCCTTCTTCATGACCTTGAGAATGGCGGAATGTGCGGGTGACCAAGAGTTGGTGATTGTGAAGTTTGTCAACAGAGAGACATCGGAGGCAGAGGATGACTTCGGTGTGGGAACAATGCCATCCCAGGCAACGGGAGAATCAAAGAATAATAACCAAAAAATAACTAATTCAAATTCATTTGCCTCTTATCGTTTGCTTATTTGTGGTGTTGTTTGAGATTGATGGCGGTGGCTGTGGCGGCGGTGGCCGATGATTTTCTGGTTTCAATTTAGGTGGGAATGGGAATGGGAATGGGAATGGAAATGGGGGTGGGTTGAAGAAGATGAGTTTCATTTTCTATTGTTTTTTTATTTTTATTTTTAAGTTTAATTATTACGTTATTTTATGTTTAAAATAGTAAAATTACCAATTTACCCCTTTCAATTTGGTCAAAATAGGTCAAAACCCACTTTTCTTTGTTAACTAGCAGTCAAATAGGACGATTTTCGTCCATTTGAATTTTGGATGCAAATTTATGAAAAATTTGGGACTCCGACTGTTACAAAATGAAAATTAGTTGAAGTAAAAAAAACGCAAATGTTTGGAATCGCAATTATCCCAATAAATTATGGACATATTCTGCTACTAAAGAATCGAAGTCACCACTTTTCCGGTTGTGAGCTTCAGGCCCAATTCCTCGTGCGCTAATCTTTTTGTTTTTGTCTCGCTCTCTCTCTGTCACTCTCACTCTCACATACATACATACACCATATTCAAATTTCTCTCTCTATAAAAAAATAAAAAATCCTGAATCTTGAATGGTCACTGGAAGCTTCTACTTTAGGTACTTTGACGATCTTGGCTTTCATTGGATCTAGAATTTAAAAAGATATATTCATTTTATTGTTTTTAGTGCTTGCTTTTGTTAGTTGTTAATGATATTTTGCTTTATTTTGGTGATTTTATGGCTACCTTTTGTTACTTAGGCCCTGTTTGATTGGTCAAATTTTCCGTGGAAGGTGGAAAACGTTTTCCTACTTTTTACTATTCACCTGTATGATTGCACTAATTTTCCAGGAAAAACGTTTTCCAACATTTTCCAAGGTACAAGCGCTTGATGCACAAAAGCTAGAAAACGTTTTTTCACCATAGTGGTGGGAAAACGTTTTCCAACTTTTTGACAAATTTTTTTTTTTTTTTTTAATTTTTTTTAAGCAATTGGAACACATTCCAAAGTCAATGGTAAAAAAATTTATCCATTTAATTGACAATATGTGTAAAAAACAAAACCAAATGAAAAATTTGTCAGGTGGAAAATTATACTAATCAAACACCATTAATTACAATTCCCTGTAAAATATTTTCTAGGCAATTCAATTCCCTGTCATTCATTTTCTTTCCACCCATTTTCCACCCTTGCAATCAAACAGACCCTTAGATGATTTCATGTATGTAAATGTTTATGCTTTGAATACTTTGTTTTCATTTTCCTAAATCAATAATCGATTTCGTAATTTTTGTTTTTTTTTCGCTGACAAGCATTTCTTTGTAGAATACTAGAATTTTACTCGTCTTTATGAAAATTTCATTTTTATATTTTTGTTTTGTGATTCAAGTTCTTGTCAACTCTATCTGGGCTTGGAAAGAAATTGCTTTATGACTTCCTGAATTTGCATTTGAGTAGTTCTACTGTTCTAGTTTATGGGTTTTCTTATATGGGAATGTTTGCAGTAATTTAATTAATTAATTAGCAAGATTTTAAATTTCCTGCATTTGACATATATTTTGAGGATAATTTTTGAAGTTATACTGTCGGCAGTTTAAAATTTTATGCATCAACAAGAGAGGGAGGTACCAATGGATCACATTCTTATGAGAGAAGTTGTGATTGATATTGAGTGTGATGTAAATATGAGCCGAGAAGCAGAAAGCGCCGACCTTTTGGATACCAAACTCGGGAAGATTTCTTCTGCTAAGGTCTGCAGTGCAGCAGTGAGTTTAGATGGACCAGTCAGGGGTGAAAATGGGGTGAGCTTGAGCAGCAATGTGAAAAATACGAGCAACGTTTCTCAGGTTCAGGAGAAGAACGGAAGGAAGGAAAAGCGCAAGTCAAATAGTGCGAAGAAGCCGCCTAAACCGCCTCGTCCTTCAAGAGGATTGTCACTGGATGATGCTGATCAGAAGCTGATCAAAGAGATTGGTGAGCTTGCAATGATTAAACGCGCAAGAATCGAGCGAATGAAGGCGTCGAAGAAAATGAAAACAGCAAAGGCATCCTCCATGTCATCAACGAGTGGAAACTTGATTGCCATGCTATTCACTCTTCTCTTCTGTATTGTGATCATTTTTCAAGGTAATACTTATTATCTGATAATGAATTTGACATGCCCCTTATGCATCGATTGCCAATATTTAATGCATAATTTAGAGCATGTTTGGCTGTGCTAAAAAGTTAGTAAGTTTTGTTAGGAAAAAAAAATGTAATTTTGAAATTTATATTGGACAAAATAAGTAATTTAAAAGTATGTTATTCCACCTTCCTCTGTCCTTTGGGACCAGCAAGAGCATTCATGCTATTCCTTTCCCAACTATTCTCTTAGATTTCATTTTTTACTGTTCGAATTTTGGATGTTCTGTTATATTCATTATATCTTTTATGTTTACATCTATGTTATTCTTCCATGTTTGTTGTGTCACTATGTATTAGGGCGTGATCTTGTGATTCCTAACAATGGTGTTGCAATATGTGCTCACTCAGGAATGTCCCCCGGAAATAACTCAGCCGCTGGCTTCCATGGTTCACCTGAGAAAAATGTGGGACCGGAGAGTGGTTTCATTGTGGTTCACGACCACCAAAATATATTCACTCACAACATGTCATCAATTGGTTCTGGATCTTCCAAGTATGTATCTTCATTTCTCCTAAATGAATTACAGCATTTTGGCTAAGCTTATAAGTTAGATTGAAGTCACCAAACACGTTTGAAGTTTTTAAAAACTTATTTTTTTTCTCAGATTTTTAGTACAATATCTTACTTTCCATTTTAGATTAAGCCAAACATGTTAATCTTTCAAGAAATTGACGTCCTCCAAACTTGGGGGAGGCGTAGGAAACTCTATCCACTGTAATTCTTAGCTTAACGGAACTTCCTTTGCGTTTTATTTTGTAGTCTGGTGGAATTGGCACCTGGTTCAGATATGAAGGGTAAGGGGAATAGAGACGTCCAGTGAAGTGGAATTATAATTAGAAAGAAGCTCGAGTACATGAGTGATACAACATGTAGAGACTGTAAGATCATGGCCGATATTCAGTTGCTGATCGTTATAGACTAATAATCTGCCTTCTCACATCAAAGCTCGATAGGTAGGAGTCCCTGTCATAGAGTTTGATACTAAAAGGGAGAAATAAATTGTCATAAAAAAGTTGCCACAGCAGCTACTCAGGCCTTCCGAATAGTTTCTTGTTCGAAATTCGATCTAGTATTTCCTTCCTCGAGATTGCCTTATTAGGGTCTTAGCTAGCATAGAGTGAATGGTAAGTTACAGTCATATAGAATGTTTGAAACCTTTTTTGCGTTAAATCAAGTTTTTTTTTTCTCACTCATTTCACTTCTGTATTGGCGATATAACCAGAGATTTTTCTTCGCATATAGAAAATAATTATTTTGTCCCCGGTTTTACCACTTATTATGCAATGTTCATTAAATTTACTCGTGTTAAGCCCTTGTTTGAGCCTTTTTTTTTCTTTTTCAAAAATAATATTTGGAATAGTGTTTTTTTTTAAAGAATGTGTGGTTGAAAAAGAAAGAAAAGTTTTCGATTTACGTGTAATATTATTTTATGGAAGATTGTGTGGTTGAAAGTAATAGAAAAAAATATGTGATAGGAAAAAGGGGCCAAAAAAGGCTAACATGTGGCTAGTTTTTGCATGTATTTGAAATAGTACATGTCTGGCTAACATGCATCATTTTCTCGCCTAAATTCAGGGATCTCTGCATTAGACTCGAGGATTCATGTGGGCAGATCATCCATTTACTATTAATTAATTTGATAAATTCTCTTAATTTTGTTTTTAAATTGGTTGACATTAAGTAGAAGGGTTAATTTCAGAAATGGTCACTGAAGTTACAGAAAAATTATCAAATGGTCACTGAAGTTCAAAAATTTCAGTAACGGTCACTGAAGTTTTGGGCGCTTTAAAAAACGGTCACTAAAGTTTGGAAAACTTTAAAAAACGGTCACTGAGTTACAAACATTTTTTCAGTTTTTTTGTGACTTTTGCGGTAATTTTTTTGCCACTTTCGACCATCGAAATCGTCAAATTTTGATACCGTTGGAAAGTCCACAATGTCCTCTTCAATTACCACCCAAAATCTTCTCGTAACTTCAAGGAATTCGACCGAAAAATTGCCGCAAATGTCGCCCAAAAAATCTGAAAATCTGGGCAGATTTTCAGATTTTTTGGGCGATATTTGCGGCAATTTTTCGGCGACTTCCGACCACCAAAATCGCCGGATTTCAATATCGTTAGAAAGCTGACAATGTCCTCTTCAATTACCATCCAAAATCTCCCCCCAACTCTAAAGCATTCGACCGAAATAAGCCCACAAAGTTAGCATCCCGAATCTGGGCAGATTTTCGCCTTTTTGGATAGCCGACTTTGTGGGCTTATTCCGGTCGAATGCTTTGGAGTTGGGAGGAGATTTTGGATGATAATTGAAGATGACATTGTCAACTTTCCAAAGGTATCAAAATTCGGCGATTTTGGTGGTCGGAAGTCGCCGAAAAATTGCCGTAAAAGTCGCCCAAAAAATCTGAAAATTTGGGCTGATTTTCAGATTTTTTGGGCGACTTTTGCGGCAATTTTTCGGTCGAATTCCTTGGAATTAGGGGAATATTTTGGATGGTAATTGAAGAGGACATTATGGGCTTTCCCACGGTATCAAAATTTGCCAATTTCGATGGTCGGAAGTGGCCGAAAAATTGCCGCAAAAGTGTTTATTACTCAGTGACCGTTTCTGCAAGTTTTTCAAATTTCAGTGATCGTTACTGAAAGTTTTGAATTTCAGTGACCATTTTTTAATTTTTCTGTAACTTCAGTGACCATTTCTGAAATTAACCCTTAAGTAGAACCACAGTTTTGACTTACCCTCAGTTTCAAATTATTTAATATTTGCTTTGATGGGTTGGTGAATTTCATAATTTATGTTAGAAAGACGAAATTTTAGTTTCTTTTTATTCCGTCCAAATCACTGTATAAAAGTTCCGATTACGGCTTTAACAAATCACAAAGATTGTACACTGCGTCGTTCAATCCGGTTAATGGCGGTATTTGATGGTCGAAATTCCCATTGCATAAATTGATTTGTACAGACGGATCTTCCATGGCATCTTTAGCGTACAATGGAAGGCCTTCGTTTAAGTATTCCACTACTATAGGTACATCAAACTTCGTAATTACATGGTACTGAATGGTACAATCATTCAATGCATCTCTCAACTTGGGTCGAGAACCCTTTAGTTTGTGTATGGCATAGAGTGTTTCTTTGGCCGTGGCATTCACAGCTTCCACCATTATAAGGCCAAGACCTATTCCATTTGCAGTTTTGCTTTTGGGATTTGCACGTAAAGTAGATATGCATAGTTCATAATCCATGGTGTTTCTGCAGGTAGTTTCTAAAAGTGAAAGGTCATTTTTCTGCGCCATCCCGTCAGCGGCGAATTCAGCGTCGAAGTTCAGCTAGAACGGAGATTGATCGTTGACCGTCGACAATTCACGATCGTAATAGTCCGGTCGTTTATTAGATTTTGATTAAATAATATTAAAAATTATTAAATGAACTAAAACGTAAAAATTATATACAGAAGTTTCACGACTTCCCCCGCCCTTTTTTTACTATCAACACTTCTAACAACAAACAAAACTCATTCTCAAGAAATTTGGGCCAGTTACAAGAATTCTTTTTTACCACTCCATTCAATTCATTGCTAAATCTATGGAAGTTTCTCAGCTTCCACTGCCCCTCTTTCATTACTCTACTACTTCTTTGCACTATCGAATCAACAATTCTAACAACTAACTAAACCTAATATATCAACAAATTTGGGTCAACTACAAGAATCACTTTTTACCACTCCATCCAATATTCACTGCTAAAATGGAAGATTCAAATTTTTATATCTTTAGCAACCACAACTCACCCATGTTAGTTTTGCTCTAGTGAATCAATAACTCCAAAGTGGGAAAATTCAATTAAGCCTAAAAATATAAATTTCCCTCAAGAACCAATAAGATGCACTCTTAGCAATCATATAAGCTTGTACATTTCATAAATTAATCATTAAAGCTCCATGTTATCAATTTAATTTTCAATTAAAATTGATAAACAATTTCATAATTCCAATATCCAATATCATAAAGACAAGTAGAGAACCGCACAGGAGCACCGAGCACACGACACATTCACAACTCACAAGTCATAAAGGCAGTCATACGGCTCACACAACACAACACAACACAGAGTACAAACACACTTAGATAGTGACTTACAGTCTCACACAGTCCCACACACGGTCGCACAACACAGTAGTCACACAACTCAGTCACAACTCACAAGGCTCATAAATAACGAGTTAATCGAACAATTAACTGAAAAGTGCAAAATTCAATGAAGAATGAAGAAAGAAACCGAACTTACCTCCTAAGTACTCCTCAGTCGAAGTCGTCGCGAAGTAGGGATGACTGGCGAAGACAACCGCGATCTCCAAGTCTCCAGTGAACAGAACTCCAGTCTCCAGTCCAGTGAACTCCACAGCAGAAGTCTCCAGTGAACTCCAGTCAAACTCCAAGTCTCTAAAATCCAACTCGGCAACTCCAGCGAACTCCTCCAAGTCTCCAACCATACACCGCACGCACGGTGAACTCGAAGTCTCCAACTCCACTCTCCAAGTCTCCAACCAATTAATTAAAGCTGGTTTTTGCTTCTGTCTTCGATTTCAAGGCTTTGACTTCAACAGTTCACCTGGAATTCTGGAAATTTGGAAGAGGAACTGAGGAAGGGTTTGGAAAATCTCGGTTTCCTCTTCTCCTCCTCAATCGTGGCTTTGGTGGGTTAGAAATTGGGGTTTAGGGGGTAATGAAATTGGTTTGGGTTGGACCGTTGGGGTCACTTGAAATTGGGCCTGGAAATGAATCAAATGATATGGGCTAATTTTTTTTAAAAGCACAGGCAGCCTGCCACCAGCCACCACCACTGTGCTTCGTCTTCCTCAGCTCCGGTCTCCCTCTTTCCATTGCCCAGCCCACTGGCACTCCACAGCAGTCCAAAATTTCGGCGAATCGAGCTAGAACGGCCACTCTAGCTCGCCGCTAGCTGGATCTGTCCCTGCATCCCGTGTACAAGAAACATAAGGATTACGGTTGCATATAAACTCCTTTTCATGTTTATAAGGAAGAAAAGATGGATGGATGGATGAATAGGAAAATGGTGTATGCATAATTTGCTATTATACATGGAGTAAATAATGTCGATATTGTAAGATGGAACTCTCAAGTTTTAGAGTTTGTTTGGAAAAAGATTATTTGAAATGAAAAATAAAGTTTTGTTTGAGAATGTAGTTAAGAAGTATAAAAAAGTTATGGCTTCATGTGCAAAATTATTTTATTGTAAGAATATGATTAAATATGAATTTAAGAAAAAAATTAATTTTCAAATAAGTTGTGCCAAACAAAATCTTAATATGTATTAACTTTTTACTAATACAGATTTAGCCAGGTATAAAAAAAAGGGGTACCGCTATTTCCATCCACACTTTTTATATTTACATCCACTTTTAAAAATAAAATTTTGTTATATTTTAAATTCTATGTAAATTTACTGAAATATATATAAATAAAATTGAATAAAAATACATAACTCTATATTCATCCACTTATTTTTATTTTCATTAAATTACCCTTTTTTTAAAAACTTTTTTTTTTTAGAATTTGTATTTAACTAGAACTCTAATAGATCAGAGAAAATTATATGAATATGTATGAAACATTTTAATACTCAGAACTTCAATAGACAAAGCGAATAATATATATTTATATAATGTTCAATTAGTTCAACTTTGTTCTCATTTCGTTCATCTGATTTAAAAGAGATTGTGGTTTTAGAGAATATATGGATTTATAATGTTAGAGATGTACTTAAAGTGGGATGAATATATAAAATTTATTTGGATGTATAGTAGTTAAATGAATGAATTTAATAAGGACAAAATTGGAATATGACATAGATGTAAATAATATTTTTTTAAAAAAAATTAAAAATTTAATAGAGATGAACTTAGAGTGGGGATGGATATATAAAAAGTGTGAATGAAAATAGCGGTACCCAAAAGAAGGGTGAATGAAACACTTTGCCATGATATTTATTCTGACTTGATTGTATTTGTTGGTATTTGAATCTATAATTCAAAACACATAATTTGTGTTTTTCATTTTTAATAACATAAAAAGATATTTTGTAATCGTGGACCATTCTTTGAGATCCATACGTTTCCGATGTATTATCATTCAATTCACTTTTTAAACATTTATAAGTACTAAGATTAACAAGGCGCTCTCATTCTTTGTCCCAAAATTTGATTTTCCTCTTGACTTGTAGGGGAGAACCTACTTGATGTACAACGGGGTCAGCAGCCTCACTCAATTTTCAGATTTTCATTTTATTTTTCGGTTTTTCAGATTTTTTTCCTAAGGCTTTTTTGGTTTTGCCCTCACTCATCTTCCGTCCTTAGTCCGCCCCTGAATTAACTTCAATGGATGAATTAAAGGGGCTCATTTGGTTGGGTTTGTCAATTTTATTGCTAGTGGTTTCTTGACAATGGGGTTGCATTATGCGTTCACTTTGGAAGAAATAGCTCAGCCGTTGGCTTCCATTGTTCACGAGAAACAAATTGAAGACCAGAGAGTGGTTTCATTGGTTCTGGATCTCCAAATTATGTTTCTTTGTTTCTCCTAAGAGCATGTTTGGCTAAAGTTATTAGATTTAAGTAACATTTTATACTAAACATATTTAAGGTTTTTAAGAAGTTAATTGTTTTTTTTTCTCGGATTTACAGTTTCTAAAGTTCAGCCAAAATGTCAATCTTTCAAAAATGAAGTCTTCCAACCTTGGGGGTGGAGTAGGAAACTTTGTGTAAGGTTTTCAAGAGATCACTGAACTTCAAACTTAGTCACTGAACTTTACCCAATATAATCTCGTTCATAAGTAAGAACTTCAAAATTACCCTATTAGTCACTAAACTTTATAAAATATAATACATCCATTACTGAGATTACATTTTTTAAGTTCACTGACTAATGGAATTTTTTTTGAAGTTCAGTGATCCCCTAGAAACCCTACGCATAGTTCAGTTACCAGTCAGAGAATTATCCCTAACTCTTAGCTTAACGGAACTTCAATTGCACTTTATTTTACATCATATGGAATGTTTGAGACCTTTTACACTTTAGATCGAAGTTACTTCACTCATTTCGCATGTTTATTGATGACATAACCAGAGTTTTTACTTCGTATACTTAGGATAATTATTTTGTCCGGACTTTTTGTCAAATATTACACAATATTCATTAAATTTACACAGGCTAAATCCATGCTGGTTTTCGTAAACATTTGAAGGGTTGTGCTGCATTTTCTCGCCTAAATTCATGTGGGCAGATCCATTAATTTTATAATTGCTTTGATCAATTCTCTCAGTTTTGCCTTTTATTCTGTCTACATCAATTTATGGATAAACTGGGATAACATCTTTAGCAACAATACAAAGATCACGCACTGCGTTGTTCCATCCAGTTATTGGCGATTCACCATGGAAATTCCCTTCACAGAAACCGGCTTGCAGAGATGAATCTGCCATGTTATCTCTAGCATACTGTGGAACCCCCCTGTTTAAACTGTCTACTGCTACCAGTACATCAATCTGCAGAATTAAATTGTACTGAATGGTACATTGGATCAATGCAGCTCTCATCTTGGGTCGGGAGGCCTTGAGTTTGTCTATGAGATAAAGCGTTTCTTTCGCCTTGGCTTTCACAGCATCCACCATTATAAGGCCAAGACCCGTTTCATTTGCGTTGACGCTTCCGCGATTTGCAAGTAGAGTGTGTATGCATAGTTTATAATTCTGGGTGTGTCTACAGGTAGTTTCGATGAGTGAAAGGTTTTTCTCTTGCGACATCCCGTGCACATGAAATATAAGCATTATAGTTGCAATCAAACGCCTCATGTTTAAAATCTCCAAAGAAGAAAAGATGGATGGATGAATAGGAAAATGGGTATGAAGAAAGACTATATAATGCTCCAAAAAGGTACTTAATTTGCTGTTATTTTTTTTGGATTGTGAGTAGAAAATGCAGATTTTGCTTGGATTTTGGATATTTCATATCAAGGAAAGAGATTATGAAAATTCTCTTTTGTTTACAAGAATAATATTATCTGTATCATTTGAGATTATGTAAATTCTCTTTCTCAATTACTAGAATAATTCTGTGCATTATTTCCAACTGCTTTTCCTTTTGAAATCTAAAGTCAAAATTTGCTCCTTGTTTGGTTTAGATTAATCAAATTGAGTATATTTTGATAAAAGTTGATGAAACGTATGGATCTTTATGTATGATTGAAAATGAGTTTAGGGAAATATGAGTTTGGAGATCAACAAACTAGATTGATTAGTGATTATGTTGGAGTGGGCAAATTTTCTCATAATTTCTGAAACTTGAGTTCAATTCCCACGTGTTTTGGGACATCAAGCATAGAAAAAAAAAATGACATTGAGCCGTATTTGCGATGGTGTCCTCAACTAAAATTTTGCTGAATTTTAAAAGATTATAAATCCTAATAAATTTCGTGGATTTGAATAGTTTCCACAAATTCCATAAGAATCTTATCAAGGGAGGTATCCTCAATTGAGATTGTGATGGATTTTAAAAATTTTAAAATAAAAAAAAATCTAACAAATAAATTATTTTTTTATAAAAAAAAGTAAAAATTGAATTCAAAAACTAAAATTGATAAATTCCATTAAATAAAATAAAAATAAAAAATTGAAAATAAATAAAATTCTAAAAATTAAAAAATAAAAATTCAGAAAAGATAAAATAATAAAAATTTCTTATCAAATATAAATTATAAAAATTGATAAATAAAAATTGTTCAAGCTCTTAATGCTTATTTATATTGAAAATTAAAAAATATATTTAAACGAATACATATAAAATTATTCTTAACCCACATTATTAAATTTTATTTTTACTTCCTATATTTTGAATATAATTTATAATTTATTTTTATTTTACTTTTGTAGCAAGAAAAAATATTGTAAGATTTTTTTAAAGTGTATATATTAACATTAAATTGTTTTATTTTTATTGAATAATCAAATTTTACGGAGTAAAATGTCACAAATTAATTTTTCAAATTTTCAAACCCAACGTACTTTTTTTGTTTTTTTGCTTTAAGAAATAATTTTTCGAAATGACAAACCAAATGTTTTTTTAACAATCTTAAAACCGACATTCAAAACAGAACAATTGAAAATGAACTGAAAACTAAAAACTGGAATTCAAATCAAACGGGCCCTTACTCTTCCAGATTATAAAACATGTGAACTAGATAGAATTGAATTGAAATAGGAACTGAATAATTATTCGAATCTATCGACTTCGTGATATGTCCTTAAGATGAATTTGTTCCCTTCAATAATGTTTTATCCATTTCTCATAGAAGCAACACAGCAATAAGTAAGAGTCCAATGAATTCAACTTTGTATTTTGTAATTGAAAAGCAGAAGCAGAATTTAGAGAGAAGGAGAATTCAAAAATAGAGGAATCATTGCATTCGAATGGTGTATTGTATTTGGATTTTGCTCTTTGTACATCCGGGATGACAGACCCCCTCACAAGAGGGGAGCCCACGCTCCAATAAAACCCCCCTATTATGAGGGGGTCTGTCATCCAGAATGTCATCCCAAATGTACATGTAGCAAAATCGAATGTGTTTTAACAAAAAGGCAGGCAATTTATAAAGTGTTTATGAACATTCAAACAACCTAAATGTCTCTTAAAAATCAGTGGTGACCATTCATACAATATTTCAAATGAACAAAAGTGTCTCTTCAAACAAAAAATAGACGTTTGTTACAGTCGGTCACGCTAAAAAAAATTCGCGAAAACATCCAATTCAAATTTTTATACTGTTAAAAAAAATTCATCCAGTGCCAAAGAATTTAGTTATTTATAATTTAGTCCAAAAAATTTAAATAAAAAATCTACATAAATATTCTCTAAAAAATTATATGTTTTACTCATTATATATAAAACTCTCAATAAAGGTCACGTGGAGGCACTACGTACGTACATTTGACGGTTGATCGAGTCAAAACAAAGAAAGACAAAAATTGTCTTTGTAGCCAAAGTATCCCCTCTCAAGGCTGAAGTACTCTCAAGACTGAAGTGATTCCTTTCAAGGTAGAGGCCGAAGTACTTCCTCCTAAATAAAGCCTTTTCACATCCGAAACTCCACGCTATCGAAGTACTTGCTGTTTTTTAGGCAAATTTGATGAGTATTTTTAAGAATGATTGATGTAACGTTTGTATTAATAAGTGTCAGATCTGTCAGTCTAGAATGATAGGACAGCTGACCACTTGTTAATAAAAGCTGTCAATGTAATTAATATATGATAGAGTAGTGTGAGATTTCGATCTATTAGATGGAGCTACGTGGATCTGATCCAATAGTTTCCACGTCGGCCTGAACACTTTAATTAGCAACTCTTGTAACATTGTAAATGATGGTCTTTTTGACAAACAAGCATACAAGCAAACTCTGTATACTTATTGTTCTTGACTCTCATTAATGTTTTAATACTATGTTACTTGGGAAAAATCGGTTCATCTCTTCGAGGAATCATTAGTAGAGGTGGTTGTACTTATCACATTTCTTCCTTTTCGTTGGTATTCCGTTCAAGAACGTGTTGAGAATTGCTCACGTGTACGCTTGTGTGTCTGACATCTGTTGGCACATTTTTTGGGGTCAACAATATGTAAGACCAACACCCGAACAAATCGAACGGATAGTGGCACGCGCAGGTGAATCAAACCCATTGGTACCTAGGTCTTCTCCAATTTCCATAAAATTGGATGCTCTTTAGGGTCTGTATCCAAATGCCAAACTTGCACCTTATAAACAAATATTTTTTCACATGTTTTCCTATGCGGGCCAAATATTTCCAAAATACTCAATCAAATTTCTATCTAGCATCCGACATTTCACATGGATGGCTTTGGAGTCAAATATTTTGTTCAATATTTAATAATTTTTGACAAATAAATATATAATGTTGTTCTCTCATGGAATAGAACATGAATATGTAGTTCATTTAAATTTAGAGAACGAATCCCACTTAATTTTGATATCAAAGTAACCCAAAATTATAAAATCATTTCCAACAGTTTCTTCACTCATTTTACGAGTTCATTGATAATATAACTAGAGTTTTTTTTTTTTTTTTTCATATAGACAAAATAATTATTTTGTCCAAGGCTTTTCATCACTTGTTACAGAATGTTCATTAAATTTACGCAAGCTGAATTCATGTTCGATATTGTTTATAACAATATTATTTTGCTTTTATAATTTATGAGATAACATTTAATTTGTTGAATATTATTATTTTTGGATATTTCCAATTCTGATTGATTGATTGATCAATCTTTTCTACTATTGTTTCTTTTGAAGTTTTGATTGATTTTTCTCTTGTACATTTCTCTTTCGAGATATGAAGTCTTTGACACTAACTAGTCAATAGCTTATATATGACTTTTTTTTTAATTTGCTTTTGTTGACATGTACATCAAGTGATTGATTTATAATTCTTTGTAAGTGAATAATTTTTCAACTTCTTATTTATTTTGATTTTTGTGGAGATGAAAGTGAGACATAGTTATTTCATTCCAATAAATTTTACTTTGTTATTCCAGATGTAGTTTTGTTTATTCAAAAGTAGGAAATGTCATTTTATCAAAACGACAATATGCAAAGCGTGCATTAAATAAATTATTTATAAAAGGTTTAATTGTATCTAAAAGTGGATGGTAAATCAAAATCAACATGAATTTCAAGTTTTTGCTGGATACATATTTTGGTACGTTGTGGGTGTTAAAGTTTGGGGGTCCATCTTAAAAAGTTAACCTTGTTAAGAGTAGTAGCTCAAAACCTTATAAATTGACTTATGTTTACATCTTTAATCGATGTGGGATTATATCGCTTAATATGCCCCCACAAGATGGTGGCTCGTTTGAGTAGACCAATCTTAAAATCCATATGCTCATATTTTTTGAGTCTTACAAGAATTGAATCGCTCGTTGAAATTTAATGGGCTCTGATACCATGTTAAATTTTGAGGGTCCATTTTAAAAGGTCAACCTTGTTAAGAGAAGTAGTCCAAGACCTTATAAATTGATCTATGTTTACATTTTTAATCGATATGAGATTATATCTCTTAATAGTGGGGTTGAAATTGGGACATGACAGTACAATTGAAAACTCATACTTGAGAAATATTATATTTTTAACAAAATGCAAGTTGTAAAGGTATTGGCGGACCCAGGGGTCACATGAGAATATATGTGTGTTGTTTTTTTTTTTTTTTTTTTTTTTGGGAAAAGGTCATGTTTTGTATTAATTGAAATCTAAATTTTAATTTTAATTAAAGTTAACAATTAATTTTAATAACATATTTCATGGAATCCTTAACTTTTTAACTTTTATCGAAATTTATTAAAAATTTGATTTTAATCTCAATCAAACATAGGCAAAATTACAATAAAATTGAATTTTGTTCTATTTTCTCTCGTGCTCTATCTTACTCCATCTCTTACGCATTTTACCAAAACCTTAAGGGGGCATTCTCTTCGTGTTTCAGTTTTGTGTTTTGAGTTTTGAATTCATTTTGTGTCTTGTATTTTGGGTGTCTGTTTTGAAGTTGTTGAAAATGCGTTATTTTTGTCATTTTGAAAAAAGATTTCTCAAAACGTCAAAATGAAAAACGCGTTTACTTCGAAATTTTGAGAATCTTTTTTTTTTATAATATTTTATTGAATAAACCACCGTAACACCACCACATAACCACCAAAACACCGCCACAACACCTCCACAAACACGGCCAAAATCACCACCACCACTACCACCACCATCAACCAAAATCAGCAACCACCATCAACCAAAATCAGCCAAAATCACTGCCAAAATATTGTAAACCGTCGACCATGTTTTGGGCCACTAGCAACCACTGCCAAATCAGCCAAAATCAACACAACCACCACCATCAACTATCGACATCGACATCGACATCGACACCACCAACCACTGCGAAAATCAACACAATCCACCACCACATCACCATCGTCACCGCGTTTTGGGCCACCATCAACCACTGCTAAAATCAACCAAAATCAACACCACCACCACTACCACCATCAACCACCAACCACTGCAGTAAAAACCCCCCAAAATATTGTTCAAAAAGAGAGAGAACTGAAAATGGGTCACGTCGCTGCGTTCTCAGCAGCGTCGCCTCCCTACGCCGAAGCCTCCCCACGTCGGAGCCTTTGTCGTCGGTTGCATTGTTTGCTCCCCACGCTGACGTCGAGAAGAGAGGATCCGGCTGTGGAGAAGAGAGAAGGGGAAGACGGGAATGAGTGAAAGAAAGAAGAAAAGTTGACGTTTTCTCTCTTCTGTTTTTCGTGTCTTGTCATTTTTCCATGTTTTCAACATAAAATGCCCAAAACGACTTTTCACATTTTTCTGTTTTCCTCAGTGTTTTTTGGTGTTTTTGAAAACTCGTTTTCGAAAACGGAAAGAGAACGCTTCAAAACGGCTCCAAAACGTCAAAGAGAACGCTCCCTAAATCTTCTAATTTTTTAAATTTTGTTTATAATTTCTCTACAAATTATCACATCTACTGCAAAGTTACACTTTCCAATCAAATTTTCAACTAATTAGAACTTAAATTTGCATTTCTCCTATCCTATTTGTGTGTATAGAATGTGTCTAGATTGATTATATCCAATATAACTTATATTTAACGAATTATGTTTATTTGTTTGAATATTGGTTATGTGTTTTTTCTTTTGATTACTTGAATTGATTGTTTGTATAAATGCACTATAAATTTTTTAAACATAAATATGCATTTTCTTGTGATAAACAAAATATTAATAAAATGGCTGTTCAAAATCAAATGGATGAAAATGATGAGCAAAATATTAATGAGGAAATATTTTTTAAAATATAAATCTGCATTTTCTCAGGTCAAATATGAATAATTTAAAAATCAAGAACAAAGTATTCGATTTGTACAGAGTTTGATTGTGTCACCTAACTCAAAATGTCTGTGTTCGCCCTTGTGTAAAAGTGAATATTAATGATAAACAGTTGGTCTTATACGAACCAATGTTATAGCATGTTATATAGTATGGCCCCGAACAGAAGTTTTTGCGAGTAGACATGAGAAAGAGAATGTTCAATGATATTCCAATTGGCATATAGTGCTCGTCGAATGTTTGTAATCTAATTTCATTAATATTATTAAGACAAATAGTCTTGATTGAGTAATTGAGGAATTAAGCACTAATTTTATGATTTGATCAGGTATCATAGCAAAGATAGCATTTACAATTGAAGCAAGCAAACATGGAACCATCTAGTAAAAGTATTAGTTAAAGCCATAAAATTACAAAATTGTCTACATGGTAGGTATATCAATCGACATAAATCTCGATGATTTTTTTAAGAAAGTTAGAGATTCAACATTGACATGTACATATGGAATGTATGATGACTAACTTACCTTATGAAGAAATAGCACATGAATAATCATTAAGTAAAAAAATCATCCGATTTTTTAAAGGATAACCATGTGAGTTGTTAATTATTTGATTCATCATTATTGCTCTTAGGTACTATCCAATCAATCATGCCAAAGTATAAGCATTTTTAGTTAAAGAACTTTGAGTTCGCAACATTGTTTTTTGAATGTATAAAACATACCAGATGTAACTGTTATGTGTTTTTATCTGCTAAATACAAATGAAGTATATAAAGCTATTCATTATTATTTTTATTTTTTTGGATAGTCTCAATATGATATCTATTGCAGTGAATATGTTAAAATTAAGCAAAATTCTTTTAAATTTAACAGAATAAAGTGCATCATTTATATATTTTGATATAATATTAGCTCTTTTCGAAGTTTTCAATGATATTTAATGCACATGATATTGGTAACATTATTTTTCTGCTAGTGTTAGTTCTAAAAAATACCTTTCGTTTGGAAGAATTGTTTACGTAGTTGCATTGTCACTTAAACAGACATCTTATTGATTTATCTTGAATCTATAAACATGATTAAATAAATGACATATAAACAGAATTTAAAACCAAGAAAAATTAAACATTATATAATCATATCAATTGAGGTGTCAAAGTAATCAAAACATCAATGCCAACATAACATGGTCTTTCATGTATAAGTATTTATTTATAGATTACACATTCTTTTTTCATAAGATTAAATAATATAATATTTTTCAAGACACGCTACTTCGAGAGTACCACAAATATATATATATATATAAATTAACACATTAGGCTAGCACTTCTTCAGTTGCAATAACTCAACATTCGTCCAGAATATTGAAGTTTGTAATGTTATCTTCTTCAAAAACAAGTAATATTCTTTCTATTATTAAAGTAACATTGATTGGTCTCAAGAGCAATAGTGAATTATTATTCTAAAATGTTAAATTGTATTATGATTTTCCTTTTAAGAGCAAAATAATAATTTTTTTAATAAAATAATAAATATTATAAAATCATGCACTTCAAGAGTAAGTAATATTCTACTAAAATTTTAATGTAATATCAAATTGTGTTTCTTTGAAACAATAATGAAACATTCTAAAATATCTATATGCTTTTTCGAAAAGTACATTATAAATATTGTTTAACATTGATAGAACTATAAAATTATATTTGTTGACTTCAAAATTCGACGAACGTGGCCAATAGAAATTTCGGCCACTTTCCCTCCATATAGGTGTCACATGTGTACTTGAACACCCGCTAGGAAGCAAAGGTTACCGATCAAGAAAATATTCGACGATTGTTTGTTCTATGATGGTCAAATCAATTACTGGAAAAAAGATAATAAGTACAAGAGACCAGATATGAGAATTTGGCTAGGGTTGTAAAACATTATATTGTGCATTATATGGACTCACCTATATAAAGGGAGAAAAATAGGCCAAGATGGACCGTTGAATTGGGTTGATGTACAAGAACATGTTCAATATTCCCAATCCAATTGACATAATTGGTTGTTGAGTTGATCATTGTGGAACCCTACCGTCATGCATGTGCCACATAATTTATAGATATATCAATAATCTCTCAAGTTCAAGTCGTATGTTCATGCGCGGATAGGTCTTCGAAATATAAGTTATCACTAGGAGAACTTACGAATTGCCTACAAAATATGAACTGTCGTGAACAAATGAATACTTGCAAAGTTATGTAGTAACTTCTTAGAGTAAGTAATACAATTAAAAAGACTAAAATAGTCATCAATAATTATCAATAATTGACAACATTTTGGAATCAATTCAAAGTCATTTTCCAATTATTAATATGTTAGAAAATCTTTTTTATTAGCACTTTAGGGTAAAATAGAAAACGCAATCAATCATGTAATTTTGACTAAATTAGAGTTGCAGAGATATCCATTTGTAAATAAATTATGATTCAATCATCTAAATTCAAGTGTAAATTGAAATATTCAAGACAATGAGCTAAATAACAACTAACAATCTTGATTCCTTGAATCTTACAATTCCATTTATTTTCCCAAAAAACAATTTTAAGTAACTGCTTAGTCTTAATCCTTAACCAAATTTATATTTCAACGGTGGCGTAAGCAAGCATAGATTGGTTTGCTAATTCAACTTCGACTTTTTAATCTTCCAACCAATTCAAGAAAGCTACTTTGAGGAACAATCACTGTTATCCAACAAAAGGGGTTTCTATTTCTCCAAACAAACAAGTTACGAAAATGTTGATTTTAACAATGAATTGCTAAATTGATCGTTCGATCGTACCATTCTTTGTTCAACGAGAAAATGGATCAAATTCGATCAGATCAAACCTTAAACATTATCAAAATAAAATTCGAACAGATCAAACCTTAAACGTTATCAAAACAAACTGATTGGAAAACACAAAACCAGGTATGAAGATCTCTTCAGACAACAACAATATTACTATACATATTTTGGAAGAATATATATGATTAATTCATATAGTACAACCACAGAAGATGAAGAAATAAAAAAGCATACAAACCAAAGCTAAGGATTCAAACACTGTGACCAAAGTCCACATAACGTTATCCACGACAGATATATCGAGTAACCGGAAGTTCGGGCTGCTCCACCGTGACGTGAAGGAGGAGAAATTGATTTCTGGCAGAGAAAAATCAAACTCCGGCCACCTGAAAACTGACCAATACCAACTCCCTATACACATCTCTGAAAAAGGTTTCTTATTTTCTGTAAATTAATAATATGAAAGTTCCGTAGTCTATTATTTTATATGATGTCAAAACAGCATAACCATAGAGTTGGATTTTGCTAGAGAATTTTAGATCAGTTATTACTTGTCTTGGATATTTTGGCGATTGATGCTTGGGGTACAGAGGGTGATTCACAGGGGGCGTACAGGTCCCTCATAGTGACGGGACTCACACTTTTTTTTTTAAATTCATTGTGGGGCCCACCCCACTGTGAGGGCCTGTACGCCTCCTGTGAACCACCCCTGTACATGGGACTTTACTCTATTTTGGCTAAATGATTGTGACTAATAGTTAATTTAATGTAAAAAAGCCATAATCAACACGAAAATACACGTGTTTAGCACACGTGTCTATCATTCTATCTCAAACTTCATCATCCTTCCTCCTCTCTCCTCTTTTTTTTTGTCCTCCATTAGAATAGTGTATCAACACGACTCAATTTTGAAATGATTCCTTAGTCAAGCACAATCCCTATCTTACTGTCAATTTGGCATGAAACTACTTGGTCCGGCCGTATAATTAAGCTTACAGGAACCTACCGTCAGACTCGACCCGATTTGTATAAGAGTGAGTTGGCCTATGGCATGATCAATACTGAAAGTTTGGAATGAGTCATTCTTAAAGAATGATATATTGCCAATGTAATGGTTATCTAACACATTTTGATACTTCTAACCTCGCAATTTGGCTTAGAGATTGACCTATGCAGCATAGATCATACACATTTTCTTAACTTGTTCATAACAATATAAGATAAGTCTTCGAGAACAACTATATAGTTCGAGAATAAAAGTGAATTGATATAATATTCAATGACATAATAATTTTAATTAAGAACACTATCCTGTGCCAACCAACAATGATAAATAATTTGGTCTACCGTCCAACAGATAAGTTAGGTGAAAAGAAACGTAAGCTCATGGCAAGTGGCTGGCGTCGGGACAAAAGCTAAGTTATTGGGCCCATCGCGCTACACGACCCGTATGGAGGACTGGATGACACCACACACATATGGGGGTCGAGATTATTTTATCAATCATGTTATTCGTAAATAATGTATCACCAAATGCATTACACCCCCTTCCATGAGGGCTCACACACAATAAAATATTCGTGGGTCCCCCTCCATGTGAGGGGGGTGTAATGCATTTGATACACCATGAGGTTTACAAATAATATTTTCCTTATTTTATTCGCATGAGACCCACGCATTCCATGTGAGGACGATGTCATCAGGGGTGTCAACCGTAGTGACAAGGTAGCTTAATCAGTTAAATTTCAGTCTAAGGCTAAGCTAAATTTTGGACGTATCAGTTTATGCCGACATAAAATTGCATCTGCTCATAATGAAAAATAATTCGTCAATGCAAATTTAATTGGTTCATCTTTTTTTCTGTCACGTCACATACTGCTTACCAAATATTTTAGTAATCTATTTGTTTGATCCTTTGGTACAAAAAACTGAAACAAAAGGGTTTATTTGAAAATCAAAATTCATTTATTTCAAGCTGATTTGATGAAGCAAAGTCTAAAAATGCTGTTTATTATTATGAATTTCCTCATTTTGATCTCTATATGTTATCATGATTCATCTTAAGGGCATGTGAGGCAAAACATTTGATACAAATTTCAGTAAATTTTGATAAGAATGGATGAAATGTGTAATTGAAAAGTCTATAAAAATCGTCAATCTTTTGAAATATGTCGTTCAAGTTAAAGTTTGACCACTTAAAAAAGCAAAAAGTAATTTTCTTACTATGGGCCTATATAAGGCCACGATGAAAAAAAGGGTTTTAATGTGTTACTTGTTAGAGATAGTGTTGTTAAGTAATTAAAATTACTATGTATAACTCATTGGTGTATTATTATAGGATTAGATATTAGAATCTATGCAATATATATAGTAAGGTCGTAGTTATATTTTCTCTATTTATTGTTGTTACAAACCTAAGCTAGAACATTGTCACCGAGAGAACACATGGCACCCATTCGTCATGTTGCAGACATGTTTTGGTGTGTTTACAAAATTTGTTGACAAAATAAGTGTTGGCAAAATTCAAACCATTGATTTTCAATGATTTAAAAATTTGTTTTGAAATGATTGGTGTAGATATTATTTTGTCAACTACTTTGTAAACGAACTTTGTACATATAGTATAACTCTATTTTCAATATGCATTTATGTATCTTCTTTTCAACCACACATTTTTCAATAAAATAATATTATTCAAATATTCAAACCTTTTTTTTTAATCTTTAGTACATATTCTCTATCAATCTACTATTCCAAAAAGCATTATTAACCAAAAATGGGACTCAAAACATGTACTACGTCTGTATAATCGTCCCCTTCCACCAATAAAAATTCAATAATGCTTGATGTATATCATTGCTTACACTTTGTCACGTGACATTATCTAATTGGACAGTTAAAAAAAACAAATTTTCCATCTAATTATTTGTTGACAATAATACAAATGTCAAAAAGGAGGTAAAAAATGAGCGTACAAATGACATAATCCATAAAAATTACTTCACTGCCTCATCGGGCACACCTCCTAAGGAGAATCACTATAGCCCAATTTGACCAGTGTGGTTATGTCAAAATTTGTACCTATTAAAAGGAAGTTTTCCCTTAATGTGTAGCATAAAAAAATTGAAGAATGAGATCAGATTTTTTCATATTTATTTTGAACCACATTCTCACAATAAAATATTCTTCACATATATCTAATTTTTTTTCTACTTTTTAACCATATTCTCCAAAAATTTACTATTCAAAAACTCATTGTACACAAAAAAAAATAAATAAATAAAATTCAAACATTGGCTAAATTTACTCTGACCTCTTCAAATATCACAAAACACGGGTCAGCCTGCATTCCAGGCCAAAATGACCCGTGACACGGGCCATTTGGCCGGTGTCACAAGCCCGACAGCTAGCAGGCAGTAAAGTTCAGCAGCAACAGCTGTTGCTGCTTCAGTCGCTGTTGCCTGCTTTAGGAAGGCAAGGCAGGAGATTGCTAGCCGCCTACTTCACTGCCTGCCTTGTAGGCAGTACAAATTATATTATATAAAAAAAATCAGGCCGACTTGGTTCGGCTCAGGTCAAAAAAGTCTTGAGTTATTTTTTGCTCGGGTGGATATTGGGCTTGCAAGTTGGCTTGATCCCACTCGTTTACATCCCTAATTATAATCCATCTAAATGTCACGTCGCCACAAAAAGAGGTCCATCGTGTGCTGCATGTATTGAAACAAACATTAATGTCTCGATCATCGACATTTACATGAACTAAAGAATCCGTAAGACTAACACTTGGCCAGAAACATGATTAGAGGCGTCGACCAAAAGCATGATTAGAGGCCTCGGATATGGATGGAACTCATCTTAGTTGTAGATGATGAATTTAAAATTCTGAAAAAAGAAGAAATTTTGAAAACTCGAAAGTATGTAAGAAAATAATTTAATTACAATGAATTGGTGCCTAAAAAGGGTATATAGCATTTGCATTTATGCAAAATAATCTCCTAATCCTAATAGTTTAAGGAAGATAAGTAATTAAAATCTAAAAGAATAAGTGATAAAAATAAAAAGTCCTAATCTGAACAACCATAAATAATTTCTATCCTAGTTGTAATATGATTGTCCTACACCAGCTGCAATCTTTGCAACTGGTACATATGTATCAAAATTCAATGCATTCTCTCTCAGTAAAACATTTTGCTAATAATCTTGTGTTGAGCTTCCATAGTTCCATCTACTTTCATCTTCTTTTTAAAGATCTAATTGCAACCAATAGATCTTGTCCTTTGTGGGAAATCTACTAACTTCCATGTTTTGTTGCTCATAATGGATGCCATTTCATCATCTGTTGCTTCTATCATTTGATTTCACTGCCTCTTTATATGTTAGGATCCTACTCAATAGACTATTCCCTAATATGTGAGTCCCTAGTACCTTCTACTACATGCATAATGAAATTCGGTCCAAAGGTTTTTCCTTTCTAACCCTTCTAATTCTCCTTAATTCCCGAGGATCTTTAGTTGCAATTCTTTTAATTTTCAGCCTCTTTCACAAAATGTTGATATGTATGCAGTTTAACCTAGAAATAGTAGCACATCAATCTTCACTAAAAAAATTGTGTTTCGAGATTCTGTTATAATATTAACCTCAACTGAGATGTTAGGTTCTATAACAAGAAACTTATAACATTTACTAATATTATACATAACCTAAGAAAATGCATTATATCCCTTTTTCTTCTACTTCTTTTGTTGGATTTTGATACCCAATAAATCAAATCCCGGGCGATGATGATAAATTGATATTGGATAATTTTATATCGGCACTTTAGTGACGGCTCAGCCCGAAAACAACTTTGGGACACTAGAAGCAACTTAATTGAGTTAATGTTGCTCGTAGCCCAACACTAGTAGATGACCTAAGTTATTGAGTTGGAGGATGATATTATTAGCCCATTTATAGTTGGATAGTTGTGGTCATTATTGGTGGCCCAATTAATGACTTGTCCTAGTTGGAGGTGACCTAATATTCATCTTATATATCCATTTCCTTTGTCAGCCACGTGCGTGTGTGTGCAATAGAGGAGAAATGGTGATGTAGCCGTTCTTGGTGGTTCGTTTGAGAGTTCAACCATTGCACATCTTTTCTTCCTCCCTTTGTGATATTGTCAGCACCATCTTCCTCCTTTGTGGGGGTGAAAACTAGTAGTAATCGGAGTGTTAAAGTTGTGGGTCGAGTCAAGCTCGGTCGGTTTTCGTTTTGGTAAGTTAAACTGAACCAGTATCAAGATTTCTCGAAGATTTTCGCGACATCTTTATCTTAAGTTCAGGAAGTCTAACAATAACCCCACAACCCTAAACATATAAGTTATTCAAAATATGACATGAGCAAATAAGGCTTCTGACATGGAAATAACAGTTTCAGTTAAGACTTAAAACTTATTTTTCCTTTCTTCTACACAGTTTCTTCGAGGAGTATATTTAGAAGACGTTTCATGAATTATTCCTATGTTTTCGCAAAATTCAAGAAAATAATATGAGAAAATTGCATTGGGTGACACTTTTTTTCTTTGCATTTACAAAAATGTCACTTTTTTTTGAAGTATTTACAAAAATGTCATTTTGACATTTTTTTATACATTTTTGCCCTTGTTTATAAATTTAAATACCTTTCTTGTACTTCAATAAAAGTGATTTGACTATTTTAATAAAAGTGATTTGACTAGATGAAATATTATAAAAATTCGACAATTTGACTACTTCACATTAAAGTGATTTGACTACTTCAATAAAAAAATGTCACATTAAAGTGATTTGACTATTCTGACAGTTTCAAAATGTCGGATTTCGACAGTTCAAATGTCATTCCCGACATTTTCGAAATGTCTAGTTCGACATTTCAATTGTCGGGACTTGTCGAAAAAGATGACACATTGTCCGATCGTCGAAAAGTCTGAAAACATGATATAATGTCCAGTACCTCGAAAAAATGTGTTAGAAATATTAATGGTCATAATTAATTCTCAACTGCAACATCTTACCAAAAATTAATAACTCAATGTGCTTCATTAATTATAGTTCATTATGGAATTCTTCACATTTGCCAATATGATATTGTTAAAATTTTCCTTTTAAAAAATATTTCAAATATCAAGCACTCATCATCAATAGTAAATTTCAAAAATTTCAAAAAAATGTGATCATATTGTATTTAACATTTAATAAATAGTAAGCTATAAAAAAAAATATAAACACTTTTTATGAACTAAAATCTCAAAATGAATGGAGACTCCAATAACTTGATCAATAAATGAAGAAGATGTAGGAAAAATTAGAGTTTGTTAATGGGGAATGAAAATATTAGAGGAGTTAACGTAAAATTTCTTTGGAGAATTTTTATATTAACAAAATTCATATTTAACAATATAATATACAAATATCTAATATTTATAATATAAAAATTCAATCATCACATCAAACATTAATGGTAATGAAAGTTAGTATTAATGAGCATTAAATAACATTAAATGCTCCTAGAATTATGAGTTCAAGGATAATATGGACTATTCACACCCAAAAAGTGACATTTTTGATCAAATCATATGTCAATGAAAATTTTTAATGCATTTTAAAAAACAGTGACATTTTTGAAAATTTCCCAAATAATATTCATATTCTCTATCATTTCTGGGCATTTAATCTCGGTGTTACATAAGTTTTTCTATTTCAACCTTAAAATTTTCGAATCTGTCTAACACTTCATCTTCAGTACGCATAAGATAAATATAAGAATACTAAGAATAATAATCAATTAATATAACAAAGTATAGTTTGTCGAGTTGTGCTATAGTGACCTAATAGTTCACCTAAGGCATGACATCTTCCTCACACATGAGGAGAAAAATGTTATTTAATTCAGGTGGGCCCCTCACATCATGTGAGGGAGATGTCAAACTTTAGGTTATCCTTTAGGTTTGTTTAGCTTAATTCTAGTTTGTCTCCTCTACTAGGACTACTAGGTAAATCATGTTGGGACCCAGTTGAAAAAACTACGCGGGGAAATGGTTGTTTATATGTAGTAATAAAAAAGTTAAAGTTTAACCCGTAAGAGCGTGATTAAACCAAATAATATTGAATATAAAAGATGACAAAATACAGTAAAATATACTACACAAACCGAAATAGAAATGAAAAAAAACAATCTGAGGCAAGTGATATCACTCTTTTCTTAAAATACTATTGCCCTGCAACGGTACTTGTCTCCCAAAATACAACGGATTCGATTTGTGATAATAGTACTACAAACCACAAGTTTCAGAGAACTTTTGACGGATTTCCCTCTCTACAAAGGAAGAGCTTTTGGAATGATTTTAGGAGAGTTTTGACCAGAGAAATACATTATGCTTGATGCACAAATGATATGGGATGCATTAGGGACGTCCAAATGGCCCTATATATAAAGGATGAGGGGTTGTGGATGATATGTTGCGAGCCAAAACACAACAGACACGGGAATCTATTTTCGCTCGTTTTTCGCCCGCCATCTTGCTCGAACGACACTTTTAGAGATTTGGTCCCTCACCCTTCGCTCAACGTCACTCGAGCGAAACACCTATCGCTCGAGCAACAGTGTTTTCAAACTTCCTCTAAATTCTTTCCAACTTTGGATCACAATTTCTCATTCATCCGATATTGGTTTCGACACGTCATATATACACGAAAATCAAAATTTCCTTTCGGGGGCGTCGCCACTGAGCCCCATGAGGAGTGCTGCCCCCTCGACCTGACCGAGCAAGCCGATCTATGTTTTGGAGTGACGAAGTGGCAAACTATTTGCATAAACAAATCAAGTCTGAATATTTGGCCGAAATTGACACGAAGTGTAACGTTAATTTTCAAAACTTAACCAATTTCTCTCGAGTTTTAAACCAATTCCAACAAATCATATACACCATTATGCACAAATTGTAACAAAAAAGTTTTTCTTTCAACTTGAGGAATTTAAGTCTTTATTATTTTAGTTTGAGCACATATTGTTGGGTATGCGACTAAAGTCCCACATCGCTAAAAGTGGGGAGGATCATGGGTTTATAAATGTGGACATATATTTCCATTGGTATGAGACATTTTGGGGTAAAGTCCAAAAAACAAATCCATGAGGGTCTAGGCCCAAAGTGGACAATATCATACCAATGTGGAGATATGTGTGAGTCCATACTTATAACAAGTGAGATATGTGGTGTTACATATTTCTAATAGTGGTATCAGAGTCATGCTCCAAAATTATTCATGTGGATGAATCCTCGGAATATCAAACGAAAGTAATGCCACGGTTAGCTCATGATGGGATCCGTGGATGAGCTCTATTGGACAGACGGTATGCTCCGGATGCTTCACGTAAGGCGTGAGTCCGAACGCGGTGGAGAGGAGTTGATCTGTATAGAGCAAGCTCTTGAGGTAGGCAGTGCTCGGTGCTTCACATAAGGTGCGTGCCTCAACGCGGTGGAGAAGAGTAGTTGACCTCGATGGAGTAGGAATCCTTCTTGGTGAGGAAGATGGACGGATATATGATTGTTTGAGGGAAGATTCGGTGGTCCTTTGTTCGAGGGGAGGATTGTTGGGTATGCGACCAAAGTCCCACATCGCTAAAAAGTGGGGAGGATCATGAGTTTATAAGTGTGAAGATATATATCCATTGGTATGAGGTCTTTTGGAGGAAAACTCAAAAAAAAATCCATGAGGGCCTAGGTCCAAAGTGGACAATATCATACCAATGTGGAAATCGTGAGTTCATACTTATAATAAGTGGGACATGTGGTGTTACATATTCCTAACACACACTTCACATTTTTCATTCGTATCATTTTTATGGTTAGGAATTAATTCTAGCATAATCATGTCATATACAATCTTCTATGTTAACATGTACAAAACGTAAATGTCATAAAGATAAAGACTCAATATTATACTTGGAATTTGTAGTCATTTTATTGATATCCCTTTCGCACAAACAAACCACCCTTAGACAACTCAAACTTATTTGACTAAAAAACACATGTGAAACCGAACTTATCAAGATGACTTTCGAATATGAGATTCTTCTTAACTTCCGGTACATGATACATATCGGCAATAGTAAGGGTTTTCCTGAAAGTGAACTCATATTTGATGTTCCCTTTTTTCTTGCTCAAGAGCAATAGAAGAATTTCACATATTGTAACAAACTTCGTCATCTTCAACAACTCCATAATGCACCCTAAATCGAGATTCCATAACAAAATCTTCATTAATCATAGCCATGAAATTGGAGTTGCCATCTTGTTTTTGTTTCTTCAAAGGGCAACAGTTACTTTTTGTGTCTTCCGGTTTGCCACAATTGAAGCAATGTCTCTTCTTTTTCTCTTATCTTTGAAGTTATGTTTCCTCTTCTTGTTATTTAGTGATGTCTAGTGCCGTCGTCTCCTCTAGGCTCTTACATAAGAAAAAGTATGAAACATAATAGTCAAGCTCGGTTAAGGGACAAAAAAAGACACCATTGGTGTCACTTAGCAGCGCAGGTGCTCATCCATGTCTTCATGCTAGTGTAGGTGTGCTAGTTTGCTATGAAAACTTCGCCCGGATTTTGTCCAATTCCATCCTCTCTTGTTCTTGTTCCATCTCGATTCAATGTTTCTTGACTTGTCTAATTCATCTTTAATTCAAATGTACCAAAGTCCAAAATCGACATTTTTGAAAATCTTCTTGGACAAAAAGAAACATGTCAAATAATATTAGAACTCAAAAAAAAAAAAAAAAAGAGGAAAATTCCACCACTAATTTCTAACCGATGATTCAAATTGCGAGTTAGTCATCAATCGATAAAATGAGCAAGTTAATTCTCATCTTACAATATATTTTTACAATCTGTGCATTATCATCAAGTGAGACTCATATGACCAATTAGATAAAATTGTTAAATTTTTAATGTGATGAGATTGTCCTAATAATTTTGCCCTTCATGAAAATGGCGTGCCAGTTCATTAACTATTTAAATGTTGAGGGCTATTATGTAATTCGAATAGCAAAATTTATGGACTAATTATAAAATTTCCTAAAGAAAAAAGCCAAAAAAACAAAGAGGGGGAAGAATCTTAAACCCTAGATACCCTCACGCGCGAATCACGTGACAAGACCAAATATACAAGATATGAGTAGGGCGCCGCAATCACAAACCCACAAGAAACAACCCCTAATACCCTTTTCTTTACGGCCAGATCACTGGCCACGTCAGATATCCGCGTCAAATCTCAATTCAACGGTTCAGATCAACTCACGTTCTCCCCTTTCAGAAAACACACCTCCACCTCCTTCTTTCCCCCTTTATTCCCTCACAAAAAATTAAAAATTCCCTAATTTCCAAAAATTAAAAATATCAGTAGTAAAATTTTCTGATTTTAGCTCGAGGAAATATGGTTGTGTTCGAAGACGACGAAAAATTTGAGGAAAACATTGAAGAGGTGGACAGTGAAGATGATAACGAGGACGACGGCGAAGGAGAAGAAGAAGACGACGGCAGTGATGAGGAGGAAGAGGAGGACGTAGAACCGGAGAGTGGTGGTCAGGGACCGGCACAGCCTGTGTTTGGTGACGACGAAGATGATGAGGCTGTAGAAAACGAAGAAGATGATGATGATGACGACGATGACGACGACGACGATGATGACGACGACGACGAAGACGAAGAGGTAATAATACTCTGTATTTTCACATGTGTATGTACTTTATTATGATTTTTTCTACGTTTTTTTAATTTTTTTTTTTGATGTTTTCAATAAATTTTTCGTTCTTTTGGCTTTATTTTATTTTAAAACAAGTAGATCTGGAGTTTTCTGCAGAATTTTTCTTGTACACCAACTATGCATATTGGCAGATGTATATACATATACCATTTTTTTACGTCTTCTCCTTTTTTTTTGCTTATATTTTTAGGTATTTTTGGTTATTTTGGCTTAATTCTCGTTCAAAATTATAGATCTGGAGTTTCTTAGAATTATTTCAGCTTTTTGTTGACTAGAAATTGTGATTATTGCCTTTTGACGTTTTATTTGCTTTCTAGCTTTGGTTTATAGCAAGCAGGGTCAGTTTGTTTTTCCTTTTAGATCTGTTGCCTGTTTTGTTAAATTTCTATAAAATGGCCCTGTTTGGTTCTAGATCTGTCGTTTTGGGACTGCTTCTGGTCATTCCAGATTTTTTTGGGCATGTTACAAGTAAAAATGGACTTTCTTGATAGTGAATTTAGTATTTTATATTGGAACTTGTACATGTACTTGTTTTTAATGGAATTGTTATTTTTTATTTTGTTAAATTTCTATAAAATGGTCCTATTTGGTTCTAGATCTGTCCTTTCGGGACTACCCCTGGTCATTCCATATTTTTTTGGGCATGTTACAAGTAAAAATGCACTTTCTTGAAAGTGAATTTAGTATTTTATATTGGAATATGTACATGTACTTGGTTTTTAATGGATTTGTTATTTTTTATTTTGTTAAAAAATGACCCCAACAGAAAAATATTGATATGCATGGACACACTTGTATTCTATGAAGCTTTAAAAAAAGTTCAAATTTGTTCGAGTCTAAGACCTTTCATGAACCTGTTGGGTCGATCCAATAAGTGCTTTTGTATAGTGATATTTTTGAAGAATGTACTATTAGAAATGAGTACCAGGAAAAACCGATTTTGAATAAATTGGTTTCAAACAAGGGCTTTCGGGTAAGAAGGGTTGAGTTCTACATCAGATTGATAGAGTCAGCCCGTTTGCTTTTGGGTGGTTAATGTTTTAATTTCTCCATGAAAATCTTGTGCACAAAAGGGGAAAATTTTCTTTTATGTTATACACCACAGTCGTATAATGAGATTTATGATTAATAATGCAGGAGGATCTGGGCACGGAATACCTAGTTAGACAAGTTGGTCATGCCGAGGATGAGGAAGATGCTAGTGATTTCGAACCCCAAGAGAATGGAGAAGATTTTGAGGAGGAGGAGGATGATGAAGAGGACGACGATGGAAAAGTTGAGGCACCACCAAAGAGAAAAAGAGAAAGCAAAGATGACTCTGATGATAGTGATGGTGGAGAGGACGATGATAGACCATCCAAGCGGTAAATTAATGGGTCATAGTATCGTTAGGTTATGCAATGTCCTCTTCTTCCTTGATGTATTATCATGGCATAGTATCGTTAGGTTACTTGGAGGTTGTCTTTCTGTCTTTTATTTTCTAGAGTAGATAGATTGTCTTACGTTGGATATTTCATGGTTTAAATATTGGCTAGCTGTTTATTTGGAGTTTTCTTCCCATTTATCAGTTACGATAATAATATGGGGGTAAATTTCATTGTGGTCATTGAAGTTTCAGCGAACTCTCTATTGGGTTATTAAGTTTAATTTTGTTTCAATTGGGTTACAGAATTGAATTTCCATTTCAAACTTTACTACGTTGTTTGTCACATTTTTTATAAGTAATCTTTGTATTGTTTAGTTGATGATCATATTGTAACTAGTTTTTCAGTTGTGTTATATGTACATAATATGTTTACATAATGATTTACATATATGCCTTTGTTTGATTTTCATTTTTTTACCATAAAAATGAAAAATGTGATCGTTATTCATCACATTCAGTCATCATATTTGACTTTACATTTCTTGTGTGGGACTCATAACGGTTATATTTTTCATTCTCATTTTATAAAAAATGTGTATCAAACGGGACTTCTATAATGTGGTGATATATGATCGTGTCAAAATTTTTTCAATCAAATAAAATAAAAAAACTTTTCACTTTCTTTTTGACACTTATTTGTATATAAATTATTACATTATTTTTAATTTTTTTTATGTAATTGCTCTAAAAAATTTGGTGAAAAGGTTACAATTTTAAGAAATGATATATATATATTTTTTTAATTTCTAATAATTTATAGTGGTATCGAGTTGTGATAATGTGGAAGTTATATTACAAAAACTTGTGGGCGTAATGAAATAAGGGTGTGTATGATTGCAAAAATGGAAGAAAAAAAGGAGGTTATTGGTAAATAAAAATTATTAATTAAATGTGATTGATTAGTTTTATTTCTAACATAAAAAATGTAATACTTGTCCATCACCTATCATTGGATAAGTGAGAGAGAAGAGGGGACATGAAAGAAAAAATAGAGTGAATTGCCTAAAAAAAAATAAAAAAATCCTACTTTTTATCCACAAATTCTTCAAAAAATCATTATTTCAAAACTCATTTTTCCCTCTTTTTAATGAAAGACAAACAGATGCTAAATATTATTGTCCCAATATAAAACTTAATTTGAGTAATCGGGTTGAGTTACACGTAAAGTGTAATAACCTTTCCATGAAAATTTAGCCATGAATGATCATCAAAATCATTAGCCTAGAACTTGATGAATAATTGTATTTTGGACATATAATTATGCTAAATCGAATTCAAGCAACTTACAGAATGCAAGTGTTGTTTGAAGTGTAGGTACATCAATTAGAATCTGCTTCTGATGTTCTGATTTCATACAGCACGATGCCTTGATTTTTCAAAAAGATATCCGTTGCCACAATCAAGTATTGAACTAAAAGAGAAACACAGCAGAACTCAAATTAATTGTTAATCAAAGCAACGTCAAAAATGAAAATTAATTGCAACTGTTTCTCCAGCCCAACAACCTGTGGAAAACTACAAGAAATCATAATTCGCGTAAGCTACCACTTTGAAGATCGAATGCAAATACAAATCAATCAAAATTGAATCTTCCGGTGCACTGTTTGAGTACATCTGTCTTGGCTGCTAGCCTCTACAGCAAAGTTCATTCGGGATTCTTCAGAAAATGTGAACAAGGTCATAGGCGAATCTTTTCCATGTCAAGGAATGGTTGGAATAATTGATGAATATGAATTTCTTGAACTAGTCAAAAGCAAAAGGTACAAACGAGAAAAATAAAACAAACTCTACAGCTATGAAAGAGTGACTTGGAGACGTGTGTCTGATACAATGTGTCTAACACGTCGATACGCGATTTTTTCAAAAAAATGTTGACACAACACATCGTTGACATGTTAATTATTATTTTTTTTTTGGACATGTTATAACAAAAAAAAATGATCGTGACAAAGTGTCGGTATCCGACACGTGTCAAACACCACCCTAATTGAAGTGTTCGTACTACAAACCACTACAGATAATCTTAATAAAATTAAGCAATGTAACATCATAAGGATACGTCCAAAAGAGCACGAACGACTGCAAGAACACAAAAATAAACACAATTAGTTGCATTGCGACAAAAATGAAAACAAAAAATCATTAAAATTGAAAATACATGCATTACTATGATTGTATGTATAGATTGTTTATTATTTTAACAGTCCATGTGAAGATAACATGAACAATGGCCAGCATCGAGTATTCTGGTACTATCAATAGAATATTACTACAAACTTCCTCATCGAACAATCAAGAAAAATTTCAGTAAAATTTGCTTCCGCTGATTATATTACAATTTCCCAGCTTGCTCGGCCCACAAAACAAAGTTTCAAATCTCAAAGATTTGACACACCTTTACGACAAGACACAGTTAAAGGTAGATTAAGATTCTCCTTCAATTCAATAAGGCGGAAAATAACAGTTTAATTTATTGCAGTTGTACATAATGCACAATACAATATGGAAATTCTACTGGTTCTTGCATTGTTCTTTAAAAGCTGTTTCAGATATTAAAACACCATACCATAGTTAGAAGCAAAATAATTATCAGTGCAAAAGCTCACACCATTTTCGTTATTGTGTTGAATTTAGTAAAAACTTCCTCATTTTTTATTGACACGCCTATGCTAAGTATTCTTTCCCCTCTAAGATTTTTTAGATGCTTTCACAGGGATAATAAAACAAATAATACAGTCCAGTAATATAAATCAAGGTATTATCTATTCGAGAGGGAGACCTAGCTTTATTTACAAAATCGTTCAACCTTCCTTGTCGCCCAATAAATTCAGCCCATGTTTTGCTAATTTTTTAATTTGTTTATAAACAGTCAACCAACTTCCTATCTACGCATTTTGTGAGACCCACAAGTACCACCCACTTATCCACTACTCATTTCTATCTATTTATAAATTAAACCAATTATAAACAACTCCCAAAAATGACTTCAATCTACACTTTTCGATACTCAATAATGATAACATATTTTATAAAATACGTTATATCTACATACGTCAAGAACCGAACATTATACTACAGGAATAAGCGTGTATTTCAGTAAGGGAAGATATAAAAGGAGCAAAGAAGAAATGAAAAAAAGAATACCAGAAGGCCGCCAAGAAAGCCGTCGAATATAATCTTGTTCCAACCATCAAAGTAAGAATGAACAGAAAAACTGGCCTTGGCAGCAAGTCCTACTGAAGTGATTGCCATAACAAGGAAATAGAATAAAAATCCTGTCAAGCCAGTAAATCCCAGAATTCCAGCAATTACTCCTCCAACAATAGACATAAATGTGCGGCTGAACAAATGAAACAACACGGGTTTAGCAGCATGAATACAAAATTTTGCAGTTGAAAAAAAGTGTGAAGATTGAAAACAGCAGTGATCAGATGGGGGGGGGGGGGGGGGGGAGTGGAATCACAACATGTAGACAGCATCATCAAATTTAAGGCTGCTAATATTTGCAGCATTGGATGGCAGTGGCATGATCTAAAATTCTTGAGTGAAAGATGACCTTTTTTTTTTATTCTCTCTTAACAAGTCCATCGTCACCTAATTGACCTCCGGTTGGTAATACCCGAAACATCAAATTAGTAGCCTTTGATCTTTTAACTTCAATTAACAAGCTTATCATTCGAAGTTCATATATGAGCAAAAGTAATCTACAAAAACAAAAACATATAAGCAAAACCCATATCATCAAAATTATCGCACATATGCTCATGGATCATATTTGTCTAGACGTTGAGCAACTACTACTTATTGTTCCTTTTTCTATCTCTGTTTCCAAACTCATATATATCTAATCTATTCTTTTCCAGGATAAAGACGGATTTAATTGATCAGATGTACCGTAAAGATCAATTCGAGAGATTTTGCACCAACACAATAATAACTGTGTAATTCTAGTTGTCAATTAACTAACAGAGCCACCTCATCGAAGCACTCTTCCCAACTAAAATCCAATCCCACATCAAACCAAACAACAACGCCATCAAATTACAGCACAAAAATTTATTTAATAGACCTGAGTTTTCATAGAGGCAGAATGACATCCGAGTACAATAGAAAACAAACCTGTAATTAATAATTTTTGCATTGTTATGCATATTTTTCAACATTGAAAGTCGGTAACTCATCTGTGATGTCACTAGCTGTCTTTCCAGGTGCACCCAAATTGGCCATAGCTTTCTCTACTTCTGACGTTCGAACAGGCTTCTGATTATGTGAAGATAAAAAAAATTAATTTAACAATATGAGCCAAGACCAATTTCGTTCATATCTCTGACTAAGAAATCGATCAAATGAAAATCGAACAAACTATCTGAGTATCTATACCCCTAAAATATAAACAAAAACACAAGTTCAACAATGCACATGATTTAGAATTTAAACACATAATCTTGGCAAAAAAATTTAGGTGATCAAGCAAAAAGTCTTAAAAACAGTAATTCGATGATTACCTATAAAAACCCCCCAAAACGCCAATCTAATTTAGATGTGAAATTCAAGAAATTTATCCGTGACCCATGATAAAGATTTCAACTTCCGAGAGAATTATGATGCAAACATTATCACACCCAGTTATCCACAATATTCCAAGAAAATCAATAACTCGGGAAGTTAAACAGATCGGTGTAAAAGGGATATTTTAACATCAGATATTGAACTTTATGAAAATATATAAAAAAAAAAAAAAAAGAAGTAAATTTGAAGTGGACAATAGATATAAATAACTGTATCTATACGATTATGAAAGATACCTTGAACTTTGCAAAAGATGAAAAGAATCGGAGGAACGATGCAAGTCGTTGGTGAAAGCAGTTTGTTGGAGACTCCGCGTTGTTGTTGTACGATAAAGTACAACTAATAAATTTGGATCAACTTGATTTGTTAAACGGGTTCGGATTGATTATATTTGGGCTTCATATCAATAACAAAGCCCAAGAAAGAACAAATGAAGCAGCAAATGTTTGATTTAAGTCCGTCATTTTTTTTCCAAAATTCATTTTTTTTCAAAACTAATGTTTAACTTCTCATTCTCCAATAAAATAAATTTTACATGTTAAATCCAAAACTTTTCTCTATTTTTTTAACTATACATTCTCCAAAAAATTACGATTCCAAAACACATTTCCAAAAAAATGGGGTTCAATCGAGAGCTAAATAAAAATTAGATTTTGAATAAATTTTGATATGGAGCTGTTATTTTCATCTTTCATTCCTATATATCTATCCTTTTTTTTTTTTTTTTTAAAAATCTATATTAAAATTTTAACCTCATGTAAATTTATTTAAATAAATAAGTGTTAAGAATTGATCGTAAAATAATGACAATAATAAAATAAATAAGAACACCAAAATTTATTTGGAACCCAAGATGAGAAAAAATCACAGACAGGGGAAGAAAATTCACTACAATTAATAGTAATTATATTTGCAACAAGATATCAAAATTCTCAATTAAGATCTAAAACTCTCAAGATGTTGTATGAATATTATGGGAACAAGACAAACCATGACTATATATATATATATAATCCTAGAAATCATGTTTTAAATGAATAGGAGTCCAAAAATGCGTCAAAATGCGAAACGGGTCTGAGACTGATAACCTTGTCACTTGAGTGTCAGACGAGCAGCAGGTGGGCGACAGGCTAGCGATAAGTCATTGTAGAAAATATGCAGGCACCAGCTCGAGTAGTCAGCTACTGAAAATGCGACGACTTTTCTTTCTGATCCATAATTTTGATCTCTTGAAGACCACTTCAACTAAAACTCCAATACCTATCAGAATTTGAGTCAAACTACAACAAATCTTCACATTGAACCAAATTCCATTAAAAGAAATTTCAAAAACACATTTTCAAAGTAAACACCATTCATCCTCTTTCAAACAAGCTTCAATGAGTTAAATCAATGACAAACATTAACTAAATTAAGCAATATTCAAACTTAGCAATGAGAAGTGGTTTTGTTATCATGTTAGCAAGATTATCCTTGATATCAATCTTGCTTATTACAATTTCATCACGAGCAATCACATCACATACAGAATTGTACCTCACATCAATGTGCTTAGTCCTCTCATGGAACATCTGATCCTTAATTAGAAAAATAGCACTCTGACTATCACAATATACAGTAGAGACTGCAAGTCTTCACTGATTTCACCAATCAATCCTCTCAACCACATATCCTCCTTACATGATTATTAATGGCCGTGTATTGTGCTTCTTTTGTAGACAAAGCTACTGTATTTTGTAAAGTAGATTTTAGTTGATAGCACAGCCTCCAAGGGTAAACACATATTGTGTAAGTGATATTCTCTTATCAAGATCCTCTGTATAATCTGAATCCACATACCCAATAACTCCATATGTATTTCTATCAAAAGGCAAGCAAGCAAGCAATAGTAGAGCCCTTGAATAATCTGAATATCTATTGCACTGCTTTCCAAATTTCCTTATTAGGATTTGACATGTACCTACAAACTGCACTAACTAAATTTGACAAATCTAGTCTTGTACAAACCATAATATACATAAGCGAACCAATTGCACTAGAATAAGGAATTCGAGACATATAATCAAGGTCTTCATCTAATTAAGGATACAATCCAGATGATAATTTGAAGTGAGAGTCAATAAAGTACTAAAAGCATTAACATTCAGTATATTGAACCTTTGAAGCACCTTTTCAATGTGCCTCTTTTGACTCAAATACAATTTGCTAACCTTTTTATCCCTCAAAATTTTTATAGCAAGAATTTTCTTTGCTGCACTCAAATCTTTCATCTTTAACTCCTTACTAAGTTGAGATTTCACATTTTTGACCTTTGTTTTATCTTTAGCTACTCTGAGCATATCATCAACATACAATAACAAATATGTGATCGATCAACTATCTTCATTTCTGAAGTACACACAACTATCATAATTACATCTAATGAAACTGTGAATACTAATGAATGAATCGAACCTTTTGTACCACTATCTCGATGACTAGTTTAGTCCATACGAGAATTTTTTCAACAAGCACACATAGTCTTCCTTTTCAAAAACTACGAAACCCTCTGTTTGTTACATGTAAATGTTCTTCATGCAAAAATGTTGTCTTGACATTCATATGCTCAAGTTTCAAATCATTCTTTGACATAATCTCAAGTAAAGGTCGAATTGAACTATACTTTACAACTTGTGAGAACACATTTGTGAAGTCAATGCTAAGTTTATTATTGAAAACTTATTTAATACATAAACTTAACTTATTATTGATTAAATGAGTGAATTTCTATTGACAATTGTATAATTTATGATTTTATAGGAAAAAATCACCCAAAGGAAAGAGAACAAGGCAATGGAGAAAAAAATGAATTAAAAGTGTGCAAATTTGTGAAGTTGTGGACCAAACTATACAAGTGTCAAAAGTTGAGGACCTTGGTTGCAATTTATGAAAGGCAAAATTGATTTAAAAATCAAAATTTGATGACCAAATTGTACAAAATCAAAATTTAGGGACATGTCATGCAATTATTTAAGGGACTTAGCTGCAAATAACATCAAAATAAAATTTGCTTGGCTTTGGATGGAGACACGACACCTAGGTGCCACTTTTTAACCTGAGGTCTCCAATAATGGAATGTCATATTTCATCGTTATCATGCAGAATAATCAACCTTACTCTGATACCACTTATTAAGAATTGATTGCAAGATAATAACAACAATGAAATAAATATGAACGAAATATGAACACCAAGATTTATGTGGAGATCTAAAATGAGAAAAAAATCACGAGCAAATGAGGAGAAATTCACTATAATCAATAGTAATTATATTTAAACTCTCAATATGTTATATGAATGTTATAGGAACAATACAAATCGTGACTTATATATATATATAAATCGGCTTGGGCCGGATTACCCTGTCGCTCGAGCGATAGGTGGGCGATAGCTCGGCCGCTCGAGCGCCAGGCAGACGACAAGTGAGCAATGAGTCTTTATAGAAAATATGCAGGCGACGCTCGAGCAGCGGGTTAGCGAAAATGCGAAGACTTTTTTTTTCGATCTATAATTTTGATTACTTCAAGATCACTTCAACCAAAATTCTAATACCCATTAGAATTTGGATCAAACTATAACAAGAAGAATAAAATAAAATAAAATAAGATCTATCACTCTAAATTCTTTCATAAACACCATTGTTACGCCTGCTGCAACTCCAATATGGAGCCCAAGGTTTGCTATGAGGAACATTGTTAGTGTTAGATTATTGTAATTGTCTATTCTATGAACAAAGGACCAACTTGAACATTTTAGAAGTTTAGGGGACTTAATTGTAAAGTTTCATAGTTGGTTGTATAGTTTAGGGTTTGGGGTCCAAATTTGGAACATGAAGGTTTCTCGCCACATTTTCGCTAGATGCTCGCTGGAGTCTCGCTCGAGCGGATGAAACAAGAACATCCTCGCTCAACCTCCGCCCCACTGTCGCTCGAGCGATATACCCTTCGCTCAGCGAAAATGCTCCTCGCTCGAGCGACCATGTTATATGGTCGACTTAATTCTCGACCCGCGAGATTTTTGTCGGGTCTTATTTATATAATTGTCCAATATATAAATAGAGGCACTGCATTCTCGAAAACCTAAGGATTGAACCTTATTCATTCAAGAGAACAACATAATTCTCTCTAGAGCAAAACATACTACAAGATTCAACCTCTTCATCTTTTATTATGCCTCTCATTGTGAAAACATCAAAGCCTTCAATCAGAACACTTGGAGATATTCTTCACTTGGATTCGTCAGGAGATTGTGTCGTCAATTTGGCTGACTGCAAGGATCAAGGAAGAAACGAAGAACGAGGAGTTCTTAGAGGATCTATAGGAGATAAACTGCAAGAAGAGCTAGGATTGAAGTTCGTGTGCTTAATCTAGGAGAGCTGCTTCAAAACTTCAGACAGGAGATCAGAAAGATTGTGTTGCCAACTTTGCTGGTGGTCTGTAAGTTTATTTAACAATTTATAGTGGATTTTTGACTGACAAAGTGCCCGGAGTTTTTTCCCACGTTGGGTTTCTCCGTGAACACACCTTATGTTAATTACTGCTTTGATAAACTGTGGTAATTTAATATAGGATTAACTGACTTGATTGTTTAATCACCAAAACATAATTAACTTGCGACTTGTTGCTTGTTAGTTAAAGTTTTAATTCCGCGTTTACACCTAATCACCGCTCTCTAGGTGTAGTTGGGTTGAATTTTCGATTTTTCAAGTGGTATCAGAGCTTAAACTCGATTCCTGACCCATATTCTGTCTAGATGAGTCATCCATATCGTTTACCTGTGTCCCTTAATGAGGTCTATGTCAATGATCATAACATGTCGTGCTTTGGAGATGATGTGAGAAAAACTGTGGCTTGTGTTGCTATAGTTAAATTTGATTCTGGTAAAGATAGTGATAAGATCGAGGGAACATAATGTAGTAATCACGGTGAGGAAGAGTTTGAGGATGAGACTGATATTCGTGAGGCTTATCAGGAGATATTTGAGAGTAATCTTAAAACTAAGAAAGTCAATAGAGCGTTGCTTAAGAAAGTAAATGAACTTGAAAGAATGAAAGAGAGACTTATCAGTGATCTTCAGGGTACGTCCAAAAATTTGAGTGAATTAAAATGTGTCAATGAAAAATTGGAAGGTACAATAAAAGTCCTCACTAATGATCTACAAAAATCTAACTCTCAACTCCAAGCTTTCTCTAGCGGGACTAGAAAACTTGATGATATACTAGGAATGAATAAGTCAACTAGTGATAGGAGAGGTTTGGGCTACAATGGGAACAATTCTAATGATTACAACTCCCCTAAAACTTCCTTCGTTCCTGCCAATAACAAGTCTCATAAGTTAGCCTATCCTGAACGTAAAAGAAATGGTGTTGTAGAACAAATGACATATGAAAATCCTAGGATTACCGGTATCAGAAATCAACATCAACAGTTGCGTGGTTCTAAGTCTAGGTTCATTCCTACATGTCATCACTGTGGTGCCTTGGGGCATATTAGGCCTAAGTGTCCTAATATTGTGAATAGGAATAGAGGTCGGAACATTTCTAATCAGGTCAGTTTGCTGTCGAATCAGGTTATTCACTTAACTAACATGCTGACCAGGCTGACTAGTGTCTGCCCATCCCCTAGGAAGATTTGTGTTAGAAAACGTGAACTTGTTGAACATGATGAGAATGCGAATTGCTGTGTTGCCCATGTTGCTTTAAAAGTCCATAATAACTCCATGTGGTACCTCGATAGTGCTTGCTCTAGGCATACGTATGGCAATAAATCTGTTTTCTCTACCTTTGAAGAATGTAATGGGGGTGTTGTCACTTTTGGAGATGGGGCTACTGCACCTATCCTTGGTAAAGACACCATCATTATTCCTGGTATCCCTCCTATTGATAATGTGTTTTATGTGGAAGGGTTTTAAAATCCAATCTGTTAAGTATTAGCCAGATATGTGATGCTGATTATGAAGTTAGTTTTGTCCAAAAGAGATGTACTGTCTATGATTCCTCTGGTGGGGTCATTTTAGAAGGTCTTAGGACGGCTGATAATTGCTATGGGGTTATTCCTAATTCCAACTATGTGTGTAGTAGTGCGAAAATTGATATGACTGAACTTTGGCATCAAAGGCTTGGTCATCTGAACTATAGAAGTCTATCTCAGTTGGCCAAAAATGAATGGGTTAATGGATTACTTAAGATTGAACAGAAGGACAATGTTGTATGTGGTTCGTATTAACAAGGAAAACAACTCAGGGTGAACCATAAACGAACTTCTAAGATCTTGACTGATAGACCTTTAGAACTTCTTTATATGGACTTAATCGGACCTGTTAGGTCAGAAAGTCTAGGAGGTAAGAAATACATTCTGGTAGTTGTTGATGATTTCTCTAGGTATACATGAATTGATTTATTGCGTGAAAAATCTGAGGCCCCTAATCTAGTCAAATCCTTGTGTAAGAAACTATGCACTAAACAAAACCTCACAGTTACTAGAATTCGAAGTGATCATGGGAAAGAATTTGAAAACTCCAACCTTGATGAATTCTTCTTGGAGAATGGGATTTAGCATGAATTTTCCTCACCCATTACCCCACAGCAAAATGGAGTTGTTGAAAGAAAGAATCGGGTCCTTCAAGAAATGGCCAGAGCCATGCTTCATGGAAAGGATCTAGCTTTGTATTTCTGGGGGGAAGCTATAAACACAGCTTGCCACATTGTGAACCGAGTGTACCATATACCCAAAACTGATAGGACTCCATATGAGATTTGGAATGGTAGAACGCCCACTTCAAATACTTTCGAGTGTTTGGTAGCAAATGTTACATCTTGAGAGACAGGGAGAACTTGGGTAAATTCGACTCGAAGAGTGATGATGGAATATTTCTAGGATACTCTAGAAACAGTCGAGCCTATAGGGTATACAATTCTCGTACTCGTGTGGTGATGGAGTCTATAAATGTTGTTATTGATGATGCAGGCAGCGAGGGAGATGGGGTTGTTATTCAAGATGGGGTAGATGATCAAAATGTTGATCTTGTAGGGGTGACTGAGTCCAAAGAACAACCTACTGCTGAATCCTCACAGTCTCTTGAGAGTTTAGATGTACCTAAGTCACAAAGGGAAGTTACTGTTCCTCTCAAAGAGTATTTTTCTAGAGTTAAGTTGAATTATCCTAAGGATCAGGATATTGGGGATTTAGATGAAGGAATGTGACTATGTAGGAGAGTATTAAATCAGCTGGCATACACTAGCTACGTATCCCAAATAGAACTTAAGAAAGCTGAGGAAGCTCTTAGTGATGAATGTTGGGTGGATGCTATGCATGAGGAACTAAATCAGTTTGTAAGAAACGATGTGTGGACTTTAGTTCCTAGGCCTGAAAATTGCAATGTTATAGGTACTACGTGGATTTTTAAGAACAACACTGATGATGTAGGTACCATAACTAGGAATAAGGCTAGGTTAGTTGCACAAGGATACACTCAAGTTGAAGGAATTGACTTTGATGAAACATTTGCCCCTGTTGCACGTCTTGAGTCCATTCGCATTCTCTTTGCATTTGCTTGTACCTTAGGGTTCAAACTCTATCAGATGGATGTCAAAAGTGCTTTCTTAAATGGGGTTCTTCGGGAAGAAGCTTATGTTGAACAACCTAAGGGATTCATTGATCCTAAGTATCCTCACTTTGTTTTTAAATTGAATAAAGCCTTGTATGGTCTGAAACAAGCTCCTAGAGCCTGGTTTGACAGACAGACTGCTTATCTTGAGGAACGTGGGTTTGTGAAAGGTGGTGCAGATAGAACCCTGCTCATAAGGCGTAGTGAAGAAACCATCACGATAGCCCAGATCTATGTTGATGATATCATCTTTGGTTCACCTATTGACTCTCTTGCTCATGAGTTTACTGAATGCATAAAGCAAGAATTTGAGATGAGCATGATTGGTGAATTGAGCTACTTCCTTGGTCTTCAGGTGAAGCAAACAGATGATGGGTTGTTCATATCCCAGTCTAAGTATGCTAAAGATCTTGTAAAGAGGTTTGGGTTAGATAGTAAGAAACACACACGGACTCCTATGAACACTAGTGTCAAAATGTGTCATGACCCTACAGGTAGGAGTGTGGACCAGTCTCTGTATAGGAGTATGATAGGTAGTCTTCTCTATCTTACAGCTAGTAGACCCGATATATAGCCTTTAGTGTTGGAGTGTGTGCTAGATTTCAGGCAGATCCCAAGGAATCTCACTTAACTGCTATGAGAAGAGTAATCAGATATGTTAATGGTACAGTGAATCAGGGGATCCTTTACTCTAGAGATTCTAATCTAGAGCTTGCTGGTTACTCAGATGCTGATTGGGCAGGTAATGCTGATGATAGGAAAAGTACATCTGGGGGTTGTTTTTATATTGGGTCCAATCTTGTAGTTTGGATGAGTAAGAAACAAAACTCTATCTCTCTATCTACGGCAGAGGCCGAATACATAGCTACAGGTAATTGTTGTACTCAGTTACTTTGGATGAAACAAATGATGAGTGATTATGGAATTACTCAATGTACTATGACTGTTTTCTGTGATAATACAAGTGCCATTAATATCTCTAAAAATCCTGTTCAACATTCTCGCACTAAGCACATTGATATTAGACATCATTTTATTCGAGAACTTGTTGAGACTGAAGTAGTTTCCCTTGAACACATTTCCACTGAACATCAACTAGCTGATCTGTTTACTAAACCTTTAGATGGTTTGAGGTTTGAGTCTCTTAGGAAAACTGTTGGTATTTGTGTTCCCTCCTGATTACTGATTCAGGAGTTTGCATGTTCCTTTTACTTTGTCTGCTGTCATCTGACATTCATTGGACTATTGTGCATGCATCACTGTTATTGCTTTTTAAGATGTAGTTCTCTGCATGTGCATTCTCGTTATGTCTGCTTTTGGCACATGCAGTCTTTGTTTTCATTTGTGTGTGATGCATTATTTAAAAAAAAAATTGTGGGGATGAATAGTCTATTACAGCTTGATGCACAATCCTTCTGGTATTGCATGTTATGATCATGTTTGACTAATTTGATAAGTTGTGGCTTAATTCCCATCGTTCGTTGAGGTCGTTATGTGGTATTTTGTATAAGTGTTTTCATGTACCATCTGCATTGCACACTATGAGATTGTAAATTGGCCTTAACTGCATGTGTGAGATTTGGGATGGCAGTCACTTGGTGATAAGTTGACTTTGAACATGAATTAACCATCATTAGTAGACCTAAGTTTAAGTATGCTCCATTATGATAAAAGCTCATACTTAATGTTCTTCTTCGAGGCTATTTGACTCGAGCAATTAAGTCTGAATGGTATCTCTATACCTGGTGCCTATGATAATCTGACTTGGGATAACCGAGTTAACAATCGCTATAGGGGTCATCTTAGTTGTTCAATGAATTAGAACCTGCACTTAAAATGAAAAAAAAAAATTATGAGTTGTTGAAAAGAAATAAATTCTGAGCTTGCTCAGAATTGAAAATATGAAAAATATATATGCTCAAAGTAAGGGGGAGTAAAAGAAAATTTTGAAAGATATATGCAAAATAAGCTTCCTGTGAAAGGTCCTACTGTTCTTCAAGGTTTGACTTTTATTAGTAGGAGAATACACTAATTGACAGTGATGTTTCGCGTGTCCCTTCTCACAAAATTAAAGTTTGGAGTCATATTTCCCTTGTATTAGTGACACTTTACACACATGAGTCACTTATATTATTTACTTCATTCTGACTTATTTTGAGTATGTGGGGGAGGTCTATTACTTGTTAATTCTGCTCTTGTATGCAATCAACTGCATATTTGATTGATTGTTATGCTGTTATCTCCCATTGCGTTGCCTTGGTAACCTTTTCCCTTCAACATTTATGACAAAAAGGGGGAGAGATTTACAGTGAGGGGAAAATTTTGATTTGATTTTGGTTTGTTATTTGAGCAGCTACATTGTCATTTGCATACCTGTCTTTTGGGGTCGTTGGGGGGTAAGACATAGATAATTGGTTACTTATACTTATGCATGCTTTTGATATATGTCTTTTGGAGTCGTTGGGGAGAGACATGGATACTGTTTGACATTTGACATGATTTTCATTTATACCTGTCCTAATGTCATTTGGGGTCGTTGGGAAGAGCCATAAATACTATTTGCCTACTGTTTTAACTTCAAGTGAGTTTACAGTAAGGGGGAGCTTGTACTCTACATGTGCATTGCATATCATACACTGATATGGAGTATGTTTTCATTGCATCTGTGTTGCACTTTATGCATATCTGTTTGAGTTTTGATATTTTGTGGTATTAATGCGTATATGGTGTTCTGATTAGCATTACTATTGCATCTCAAACAAGTATGCCTATTTGATTGTTTATCTGTGTAAGCTTTCGAGTGACTTATTGTTTATTTTCTGTATCACGTGCTTTTTACACTAGGTATGTGAGTTTTGACTTCAGTATACAGGTTGAACAAAGTGGAAGCTACATTCAGATGGTAGTTGGACTTATTTTTCTTTTTGGGCTGAATTTGTGCCTTGTAATTGATTTTGTCACAGAAGGCCAAAGGGGGAGTTTGTTAGTGTTAGATTATTGTAATTGGCTATTCTGTGAACAAAGGACCAACTTGAACATTTTAGAAGTTTAGGGACTTGTTAGTAAAGTTTCATAGTTGGTTATATAGCTTAGGGTTCAGACAAATTTGGAACACGAAGGTTTCTCGCCGCATTTTTACTAGATGCTCGCTGGAGTCTCGCTCGAGCGTATGAAACAGGAACATCCTCGCTCAACTTTCGCCCCACTGTCGCTCGAGTGAAATACCCTTCGCTCGAGCGAAAATGCTCCTCGCTCGAGTGACCATGTTATATGGTCGACTTAATTCTCGACCCGCGAGATTTTTGTCGGGTCTTATTTCCATAATTGTCCAACATATAAATAGAGGCACTGCATTCTCGAAAACCTAAGGATTAAACCCTATTCATTCAAGAGAACAACATAATTCTCTCTAGAGCAAAACATAGTACAAGATTCAATCTCTTCATCTTTTATTGTGCCTCTCATTGTGAAAACATCAAAGCCTTCAATCAGAACACTTGGAGATATTCTTCACTTGGATTCGTCAGGAGATTGTGTCGTCAATTTGGCTGATGCAAGGATCAAGGAAGAAACGAAGAACGAGGAATTCTTGGAGGATCTACAGGAGATAAACTGCAAGAAGAGTTAGGATTGAAGTTCGTGTGCTTAATCCAGGAGAGCTGCTTCAAAATTTCAGACAGTAGATCAGAAAGATTGTGTCAGCAACTTTGCTGGTGGTCTGTAAGTTTATTTAACAGTTTATAGTGGATTTTTGACTGACAAAGTGCCCGAAGTTTTTTACACGTTGGGTTTCTCCGTGAACACACCTTGTGTTAATTACTGCTTTGATAAACTGTAGTAATTTAATATAGGATTAACTGACTTGATTGTTTAATCACTTAGACATAATTAACTTGTGACTTGTTGCTTGTTAGTTAAAGTTTTAATTCCTCGTTTACACCTAATCACCTCCCCTCTAGGTGTAATTGGGTCGAATCTCCGATTTTTCAAACATGAATTTTATTAGCCTTTTTAAATCCTTCTCTCTACTTTGTAATGCTTGTTTATTTTCACAATGAAAACTGAGTACAAGTTGAACTCTAAATTTCTATATTTTCCATGCTTTTTAACGTGTGTGCAGTTGCACTTGTCTGAAGTTTATTTTCCTATTCCTTTTATGTCCAATTGTTTGTTTATTTTCCTATTTTTTGTATTCTGTTTTCATAACCTTTTTAAGGTAATGATATATCAAGTATACAATCTTTACTACACATAATTTTATTTACACTACCAGCAACATTAAAATCTCTCGAGCTTGCAGAAATGTTGCATTATACTTGAGGTCTAGATAATCGAACATTTTCACCTATGGCCATCAGAAACTTGTAATTGTTCAAGTGATTGATTGGTGTTAAAGCACTCACTATTGTAGATTGAGCTGGACTCATTTGAAGTTTTATTTTTTTAATTGGGAAAATGGTTTATTTTCCACTGTCACCACAAACTTGGGTGACCCTCCACAGAGTAACATGGACAAATTTAGAGTTGAATAGAAAAATAAACATAAATAAAAGTGCTGTGAGTATATAATATTTAAATAAATGAATTTAATAAAGATAATGTTTGAAATGTACTGGATGAATATATATATTTTTGTTTTATTTTTTAAAAATTTTAATTGGTTATGTAGAGTGAAATATATTTAAGAATGGTGGATGAAAATAATGATTCCCTTTTAACGTAAATTTTAATTTACTTTTTTAACTGAATCAATGGGACTATAGGAAATGAAAAGGATAGTGTCTTAATACGACTTATTATATAAACTGGTCCGATCGAGCCAGTCGTGGACATATCCTGTCTTCCACGGTATGCATATTGTGGCGACATTTTCTTAAGTTTCTTACTTCTCTGAGGATTATCTTTCTCGATATGTTACAAAATAAACTTGAAGGAACTTTTATACACGCTAAAATGCATCAACCCCACCAAAAACAAGTGAATAATGAACAGATACTTTAATTCTCAAAAATTCAAGCATGACAACTTAGAAAATTTAGCATTGCGGCAACATTTATTTTCGTCTGAAGTTCTACACAAATGCGCAAATTTTTCTATAAGTTGTCGAATTATTTATTATACATGTAGAGAGTGAAGGTCTTAAATAGCAAGCGACCCTTTTTATTTCACCACATCATCCCAAATAAGATTTGGCTATTTTTCCGTCAGCTCCTTTGGGGTAAAATCCTCCAGGCTGATTCTCTTTTCCACTTCCATACACGATTCTAAGTATTTCCTCAGGTGTTCGACCAAATGCCAAAGAGAATTCGTCGCCAGCAAGCACGTTCCCTGAAATTTTTACCCTCGGCGCCTTGTTCACGAGGAACTATTAGTCCTTCATCTTTTATTCCCGCCTTCCCCAGGTTATTTCGTAGGTCCGATATTTGCTTAGTAAAGTCGGCCACCGTGAATCCATAGGGAAATACCTTTACCATTGATCGCTCATAAAGGAGAGCTCTTATAACCGCATCTTGCCCCGATTCCACGCCCAAAAGCCCCGCCACTAGCTGATCATACATACAAAATGTTAGAGCCAAGACTATTTTGTGTTCAAGACTCGCCACTAATTGTCACTCGTTTATAAAAATTGTGCATAAGTCAGGTCTTTGATTGAAAACTGACAAAAGGATCATGGTCTCGTGCTGCCGATTTAAAAAATTGTGCACGTGTTAAATATATGATGACAAAATGAAACTGAGCTACACTAGGAGACATGCTAATGACATATTATAAATATATATAAATATGCCGTCTTTCTAAAAGTTTAAGCTTTGGTTAAATAAGATTTAAGTTAAACGTACCGCTTTAGCTGTAGAGCTTTGGAGTTTTGGATTTGCCCCTACATATCCGGTGAGTCCAACGTAAGGAATAACGTAGGATGCGAGAAGATAGTTGATGTCATTTGCATAAGGATCAAAAGGAGGAACCAATGGTTTCCCAAATGCATTGTCCATAATAGTAGCAAATGAAGATGAACTTAAATTCAGCAATGGCCTGGGGAATCCAGGAACCGTCTTCTCAATCGCCCTGCACAGAGTAAACATCATGCATTTTTGTTAAGAATAAACGCCTAATCTCGTACTATCAAAAGGAATACTTTCAGGCAACAGAAATCTAATCTAAAACAAGCGCACAAAATTTAGCCTCTGTTTGGTGATCAAACATTAGGTACCATATATTTCTGAATTCACGTCATTCCATTTTCTCTCTACCTATAAAAAAAAAAAAAAAAAAAAAACAGGCTCACCTAAGCACTATAATTAGGCTTTACACATCCAACATTTCAATTTTAAGAAAATTGTACTTTTTTCCAAGATGTTAGAAATACCAAAATCATGGAAGTGATCATCAACACATACCTCCTAACAACTTAAACTGAGATAATTCAGTCGATGTTTTTCACTAAGCAAAAGATTTCGAATTCAATTATAAATGATCAAAACCAGAAAAACAGATTATAATTAAATAAAATGAACCTCAGATGTCCAAATTCTTGATATGCAAATTGTGTAATAATATCCTTCAGAAGTGGACTCAAATTGGCCTGTTGAGCGCCGATAGGAGGCGGACCGCCCATGGCGAGCCTCGGAGCAAGTTTATCCAAGCCTTGGCCCAAAGCTCCCCATGAGAAGAATTCAGCTTCCAGATACTCTAAATTTAAAGGGAATTCCAATAGATCAACGTCGGATTTTGGTAATTTTTCTGCATCACTCACAACGGATAGCAAGGCGGAACTGCTGAGGCGGAGGAGGAGGAGGAGGAGGAGGAGGAGAGGCTTTAATGCGGCGGCGGAAATGGACAACGCCATGAGAAGAAGATTTATGGATAGTTTGCAGGTTTCCTTTGTGTTGTACTTCAGTTTCGATACCTACACCTATATATAGACCGGATATTTATTCTATTCGTGCCACGTGTCAAGAAAATATGAAGTCTAAAATTTGTAATAAAGCCACGTTTAGATTGAGCCGTATAAGCAAGTGATTTGAGAGAGAATAGTATGAGATATTGACATTTTCATGCAATGTGAGGTGGTGGTTGAGTTTAGGAATTAACATACAAATATTTCTTCTTCTTCCTTTGTTTTTATTATTTATTTTTTAATTATTATTTTGTCGATCGTCTCATGAATATATGAATTAATAGCTTGTTTGATAATGTGGACGATGAAATACTGAAAAGTATTGAAGAAAATTTGAAATTTAATATTTTTATTATAAAATTCTATTCAATATAAAGTTATATACATTGTTTAAATGTTCGTGTTCGTAACTACATTTTATGCACTTTCAAATTCTTGCATTTACTAAGGTCATTATTTTCTTGTTATTTTCAGGTATGAATATTGTAAGAGAAAATTGCTAAATATATAATAAATATATTGTAATTTAAATTTTGAAGTTAATAATCTCATTTCTTTCACTTCGGAGTTACAAATGTACCTGTTTATGAGTTAAAACATTCTTAAATTCATTGGCTTAATGAATGGGAAAGATGAGGTTTTCCAAAGTACTCTTTTCCTATAATGAGCTCTAATTCGATGTGTAAAAACTAAAAAGTCCACATCGACCTGCTATCAGGAGTCTATCTTATCTGCATTTCACCTATTGTTGAATCACGGAGGCCGGTCAACGGATTACGTATCCCATATGGGTCAAATCGATCTCAAGGATAACGATTTATCGTACTTCAATCGACAACTTTGAAATTTAGGTGTTTCTTGAAAAAAAAAGGTTGAACATCAACCTTGAGAGTCTCCCCCCCGCCCCGTTTCTAGAACATTGTGGAGAAGATAAATCGTGAGATGTGTCTCAACAGGTCAATGTACAAGAGTTATCATACTGGTGCCCCACAAATAGTATAATTTCAAATATTGTAAGAGGCAGGAATCAGACCCTCACACTATGGCTGTCAGCTCAATTGAGATTACTTCACTTCTGTCCTTTAATTTCACCTTTTGATTACATGTATTACCATAATACTAACAAAAATTAATGTTATAATTGTTTATGCATTCATCTTGAGATAAAGAGGTGATGCATCATTGTTTTTTATTTATTTATTTTTAGAGGACTGTAAATTGGTCTCATTGGGCATACAAGAAATCCATTGCTGTTTCATTGACAAAATTAATTCCACAAAAAATAAAATAAAATAAATAAATGTTGTGAATAATATTTAATGGATATGTTAGAAGTCTTGAATGTATATTATAACTCTCCTCTCTATTCTATAAGTTACAAGATAGAATTTATTATAATAATCTTGTGATTTGTAGTTGTAACTCCATAATGTTGGGATTTGATTCGAATTCAACACCATATATGGATACGGGATATCAAGAATCACCAATTAATGCGTGCTTTAAAACTATTTCAATTAATGGAATTATCATAAACTGAAAGAATCACTTTATTACTATAAAATAGAAAATATGTAATAAAACTATAAAATTAAATTGACATAGAAAAGGAAACTCTTCCCCTTTTCCCCCCCCCCCCCCCCCCCCCCCCCCCCCCCCCCCCAAATTTCCTTGAAAAATGCTAAACGAATATAGCTGATGATACCTTGATTGACATTACCCTCACATGGAACACGTGGATCCCGCCTGAATAAAAAATATTCCCCCCATATATGTGTGTGGTGTTAACCCCGCAGTCACCCATGCAAGTAATTTAGCATAACTCATTTTCCTTATATTACGATGTTTCAATCTTAATGGACTTTAGAATGTATCAAGACAATGTGTATGTCCAGCTTTCTAATAATTTTTGTAATTACAATGTCATTTAATTTGTCTATATATTGATTTTGGATTTTTAATTTTGTAGTCCTCATTATTTTGAAGCCATCAAAGGGACTCAACTCTTCATCGTTTAAGATTAATTAATTAGTTTCGACAATTGAATATGCACTCTTAAATTAATTATAATTATCGAAATTTTTCAATAATTAATTTCTCTTGTTATGTTGTTAACAAATCGCCCCCATCTATAGATAAAATAATTATAAGTAACTATTTTGACGAACTAGTCACTTTTATTTATTCATATAATATCGCAAGCTCATAAATTAGCCGCCAATAAAACAAGGAAAAGTTACAATTTCTTCTCAAATCTCTTACGTCTCTCTGTTTCCCTTTCCTTACTTTCTTGCTCGATTCATTTTAGAGTAATGTTATGTAGTTCCATTGGGATTATAACCCCAATTTAGGTGGCACCAGATGATAGGTTGAATAGAATGTGAAAATAAATGATTTATTTAATTTCACCTATCATTTAATTACACATTAGCGTCACCTAAACTGGGTTTGTAACCCCAATGAAGTTAAAAAACATTACTTTTCACGAGTAATGTTATGTAGCCCCACTGAAGTTATAACCCTAGTTTAGGTAGCACCAGATGATAGGTTGAATGGAAGGTGAAAATAAATGATTTATTTAATTTCACCTATCATTTAATGACACATTAGCGTCACCTAAATTGGGGTTGTAATCCCAGTGGGGCTACATAGCATTACTGATCATCAGTAATGCTATTTAGCCTCACTGGGATTATAACCTTAGTTTAGGTGGCACTAGATGATAGGTTAAATGGAAGGTGAAAATAAATGATTTATTTAATTTCACCTATCATTTAATGACACATTAGCGTCATCTAGACTGAGGTTGTAATCTCAGTGGGGCTAAATAACATTACTCTTCATGAGTAATGTTATGTAGCCCCACTGGGGTTATAAACCCAGTTTAGGTGGCAACAGGTGATAGGTTGAATGGAAGGTGAAAATAAATTATTTATTTAATTTCACCGATCATTTAATGACACATTATCGTCATCTAGAGTGGGGTAGTAACCACAGTGAGGCTAAATAGAATTACCCTTCATGAGTAATGCTATGTAGCCCCACTGAGATTATAACCCCAGTTTAGGTGGCACTAGATGATAGGTTGAATGGAAGGTGAAAATAAATGACTTATTTAATTTCCACTATCATTTAATGATACATTAGCGTCACCTAGACTGGGGTTGTAACTCTAGTGGGACTAAATAGCATTACTCTTCATGAGTAATGCCATGTAGCCCCACTGGGGTTATAACCCCAATTTAGGTGGCACCAGATGATAAGTTTAATGGAAGGTGAAAATAAACAACTTATTTAATTTCACCTATCATTTAATGACACATTAGCGTCACCTAGACTGGGGTTGTAACTCTAGTGGGAGTAAATAGCATTACTCTTCATGAGTAATGCCATGTAGCCCCATTAGGGTTATAACCCGAATTTAAGTGGCACCAGATGATAAGTTGAATGGAAAGTGAAAATAAATGACTTATTTAATTTCACATATCATTTAACGACACATTAACATCACTTAGACTGAGGGTGTAATCCCAGTGGGGCAAAATAACATTACTTTTCATGAGTAATTCTATGTAGCTCCAGTGGGATTATAACCCCAGTTTATGTGGTACCAGATGATAGGTTGAATGGAATGTGAAAATAAATGATTGATTTAATTTCACCTATCATTTAATGACACATTAGAGTCACCTAAACTGATGTTGTAATCACAGTGGGGTTAAATAGCATTACTCTTCATGAGTAACGCTATGTAGCCCCACTGTGTGATAACCCTATTTAGGTGGCACCAGATGATAGGTTGAATGGAAAGTGAAAATAAATGATTTATTTAATTTCACCTATCATTTAATGACACATTAGGTCACCTAGACTGGGGTTGTAACCCCAGTAGGGCTAAATAACATTACTCTTAATGAGTAATGCTATGTAACCCACTGGTGTTATAACCCCAGTTTAAAGGGCACCGGATGATAGGTTGAATGGAAGGTGAAAATAATTGATTTATTTAATTTCACCTATCATTTAATGATACATTAGCGTCACCTATACTGAGGTTGCAACCCCAGTAGGTCTAAATAGCATTACTCTTCATGAGTAATGCTATGTAGGCCCACTGGGTTATAATCCCAATTTAGGTGGTACCAAATGATAGGTTGATTGGAAGGTGAAAATAAATGATTTATTTAATTTCACATATCATTTAATGACACATTAGGTCATCTAGACAGGGGTTGTAACCACAGTGGGACTAAATAGCATTACTCTTCATGAGTAATTCTATGTAGCCCCACTGGAGTTATAACCACAGTTTAGGTGACACCAGATGATAGGTTGAATGGAAGGTGAAAATAAATGATATATTTAATTTCACATATTATTTAATGACACATTAGCGTCACCTAGACCGGAGTTGTAACCCAGTTGGGCTAAATAGCATTACTCTTCGTGAGTAATGCTATGCATCCTCACTGGTGTTATAACCCCAGTTTAGGTGGCACCAGATGATAGGTTGAATGTAAGGTGAAAATAAATGATTTATTTAATTTCACCTATCATTTAATGACACATTAGCGTCACCTAAACTGGGGTTGTAACCCCAGTGGGGCTAACTAGCATTACTCTTCATGAGTAATACTATGTAGCCCCACTGGGGTTATAACCCCAGTTTAGGTGGCACCAGATGATAGGTTGAATGGAATGTGAAAATAAATGATTTATTTAATTTTACCTATCATTTAATGACAAATTAGCGTCATCTAGATTGATGTTGTAACCCTAGTGGGGTTAAATAACATTACTCTTCATGAGTAATGCTATGTAGCCCCACTGGGTAATAACCCCAATTTAAGTGGTACCAGATGATAGGTTGAATGGACGGTGAAAATAAATGATTTATTTAATTTCACCTATCATTTAATGACACATTAGGTCACCTAGACTGAGGTTGTAACCCTAGTTTAGGTTGCACCAGATGATAGGTTGAATGGAAGGTGAAAATAAATGATTTATTTAATTTCACCTGTCATTTAATGACACATTAACGTCACCTAGACTGAGGTTGTAACCCCAGTGTGACTAAATAGTATTATTCTTCATGTGTAATGTTATATAGCCCCATTGAAGTTATAACCACAGTTTAAGTGGCACCAGATGATAGGTTGAATGGAAGGTGAAAATAAATGATTTATTTAATTTCACATATCATTTAATGACTTATTAGCATCACCTAGATTGGAGTTGTAACCCCAGTGGGCTAAATTGCATTACTCTTCATGAGTAATGTTATGTAGCCCCACTGGAGTTATTACCCCAATTTAGATAGCACCAGATGATAGGTTGAATGGAAGGTGAAAATAAATGATATATTTAATTTCACCTATCATTTAATGACACATTAGCGTCAGCTAGACTTGAGTTAGAATCTCAGTGAGACTAAATAGCATTACTCTTCATTTTATCAATAAGATAGATACTTATGCAATGTTTCGATTCCTCCAACAATTTGTTTTGTTTATTATATCATGAAGTGAAAGATTCAATTTATTATAAAATATGTATCTAGACAATGAGTATGTCCACAGTCATTGCAACAATTTTTGTAATTGCAATATCATGTAATATATCCATATTAATTTTAAATATTTAATTTTGTAATCCTTGTTAAATTACAGTTCTTACTTTGAAGCCACCTAAGGAATCTCATCTAAAGCTTGAGTTAATTAATTATTGTACCGATAAAATCTTGATCGTTGGAGATTAATCAATCAATTTCAATATCCAATAATGGTTGAAACTGCACTCTTAAGTTAATTGAAATTATCGAAACTATTCAATAACTAAGGACATGTTTGATTGCGAGTATAGAATTTGTATGGAAAGAAAATAAATTATAGGCAATTGAATTGCATAGAACTTATTTTTATAGAAATGATTAATTAAATGTATTTGATTGATTTAGTTTTCAATCTAGAAAATATAGTACTTGTCCATTTTTTATTGTTAGGCAGATGAAAGACAAAGGGCATATATGGAAGATAAAGAGAGAATGAATTACCTAAAAATTAAAAACCACATCTTCATAAAGAAAATATTTTCCTTATTTTTAAGAAAAATTTGGTTACCTGACCAAAAATTGGAAAACATTTTTCATGGAAAAAAATTGTCAATCAAACACCCCAAAAGTAGGATTTTGGGTGAAAAAAATGATATTTTTCATAAAAAAATAATGTCAATCAAAACACGCACTAATTTCTCTTGATATGTCGTTAACAATTCGTCCCCATCAATCATTAAAATAATTCGACGTAACATTTTTTGACCAACAAGTCACTTTTAATTATTTATATAATATCGCATGTTCCATTTTTTACTTTTGCAATTTATTGTAATCGTATCACAACTATAAGCTGAGCTCAGATTAAATTGCTCGCTAGAAAAATACTTGTGGCAATGACCATTCCTATAAATTAGGTGACAAATTCCTTGTTATGAAAATATCGTCGTTAATTACTTCATTCTAATTTTCAAAAGAATGAGTTATTGTTTATATAATTAATCACACTTTTTTGTTATCTCAAAGAAATCAAACTAATAATTTACGTTCATAATCCTTTTAGGATTTAGACGTATGCTTGATTGTCAATAACATTTAATTCTATATATATGATCATCACAATATTAAATATTACTCGATCATGTCCAATTATTATTATTATTATCAAAGTCTAGAATTTTTTTAATAAATATAATACAATCTTATCAAAACAGAGTGTTCGACTTTATGAACGGATCACAGCTTATTAGTTTTGATCACTATATAAATCGAATATTTCTGTACTTAACAATTTAAGTACTCAATTTATAATAATATTTGTGATCAAGCTACATTTTATTATTTCCTCAATTATTAAATAATTTATAAAAATATTCAAATAACATAAAATCAATATTTATTTGTTGAAAATCTCAAGTCAAAATATACATTTGGGCTTATATATACGTGTAGGATGGATCATTCTACTCATAAATTTGACAAACTTATTTGACAAAATAATCGTGACCTTTAATTTAAGTCAATCCAACGTTCAATATTTTATGGATCTTAAGTAGTTATAACCAACTCTCCCATGATCTTAGTGAAATACATATTGAGCGTTGGATTGACTTAAATTAAAAGTCACGGTTATTTGTCAAATTTTTTTGTCAAATTTATGAGTAGGAGGATCCGTCCCGTATATATGTGTTGGAGGGAAGACTTTAATGATTCAAGGAAAAGTTATAATTTCTTCGCAAAACTCTTACGTCTCTCTACTTCCTTTTTCTTGTTTTCTTTCTTGATTTTCTTCAATTTATCAATAAGATACTCATGCATAGCTTCAATTTTCTCCCACAATTTCTTATGTTTTGATCCATATAAATGGTTAGATAAGGCCAAACTCTCTGTTTTCAAGTATCTTGAGCAGCTGAGCTTGCTGGTTTTAATAAATGACTAAAAGAAAAGGACTGATTCTCGAATGTAATTATGCTATGCTTAGAAAAACAACTAATTCTGGAGATTTTTTGATTTTTTTTTTCCGATTTGACAATTCAATTTTGATGACTTGAAGATATCTATCAATATATTCTTCTATGTATGTTTCTATCCCTAGTCCCTTCTATTTATTTCTTACTCCAATTCAGTCCCTTATAATTGTTATTATGTTACAGGACTAATGAATTTGTGTAAATTTCTTTATCAAACACATGAATGGAACTCTTATATGTTGTGATTAATGACCTTGACATGCTCAACTGCGTTATAAAAATCTAATCTCCATAATTGAAGAGTAGTAATATTCTGCATAGAACTAACCAATAATGACCTTTATATTGATGTCATATGCAGAATAAAAATTTGTTTTTACGTCAATCCGACATGAATACAAATAATCATTTGGTTGCGATATTCTTTATCGCACCCTTGTTTGTTGCTGCTATCTGTCATATTACTAGCAAGTTTAAAATTTTAAAAAATTAGAGTTCGAATAAAATTCTTATGTCACATGTCCGATAACATCTAGAATGGATTTGCCACATTCATCTGCAATACTGAAAATGCCCATGCCTTTGTTGTTGTTGGTTAAATATGTATTGGATGACAATTCTAACTCAAACTCAAGGTAAAAGAGAGAAAAATAAAAATCGATGCCCCTGGTCTGACTTGGGATTTAATTTCGGGACATACAGCTTTAAGACAGAGATGTTGGGCTGAGACAGAGATCAAATCAAATGAGGGCTGCTGTTGATGAATTTCTTATACAAACTTTGAATATTCAAAATTGAAAACTTGCAACATCAAACAAGGCTACACATTTCAACTTAAAAATGACGATACTTTGGGATGGATATTAGAAACGTGTTAGAACTGGGTCCGTTTGATTCGTCAAAATTTTCCCTGGAAGTTGGAATCGAATTCCAACTTCCACATTTTATCCGTTTGATAACGTTTTTTTCCATGGAATTGGTTTCCACCCATTTTTCAAGGTACAACCACTTGAAACGTGATTTCGTGGAATTCAATTCCTTGCTATATGGTGGGAATTGGTTTCCACCTTTTTTTTTAAGCAATAGAAACATATTCTAAAATAAAGTTTAAAAAAATTTATCCATTTAATTGAAAAATTTCATGCAAAACAGAGCCAAACGTAAAAATAAAAAAAATAAAAAAAAATATATATATATATTTTTTTGGCAATCTAAACATATTTTGTCCCCAATGGTAAATTTTTTTTCCATTTAATTAAAATTTTGCACAAAAAATAAAGTCAAACGTATTATAATAGAAATGTGGAAAATTATACCAATCAAACACCTTTAATTCAATTTCCAGTAAAACAATTCCAGACAATTCAATTCCTTGGAATCCATTTCCTTGCTACCCATTTTTCACCCTTGCAATCAAACGGACCCTTATAACTACTAGAAACGTCAATTGTTTAGGTGCTAAGGGAGGGAACTTTATTTATATAAAGAATGATCATAGTGACATTTAAGTTCTTTATAGCCTTTGATGCGTTTTGTTATAGATTGGATATGAAATGTCATTCTTTATCATCATGACATTGCCACGCGATATATTTGCTTAGTGTTGAATCGGTTTTATAATAAGCGAATTTAAATCGACCATCATATTAGAGTCTAAATAGAATAATCACTACAATGGATCCGAAGATATTTACATATAAATTGTAGTAATTCACATGATTGTTAGAGGGTTATGTGGTGATTCCACGATGATCCCAATATTGGATCCTATTGTATGTTCTTCAAGTAGAATTCAAGTATAGATTGTCACAATGTAAAAAAATTGTTATATTCTACCAAAAAAAAATATATTTTTCTCTATTTCTATTCTGTTAATTGTTATATTCTATTCAAGATTGGAACTAGCTGGTTATTGCATGGTATTTCATCCATCCATTCGTGGTTATCTTGGCAATCTATGTGACTAAACAGATTGTGAAAAATCAAAAATCCCGTCTGACTAGTTCTCCTCCGTTACTTGGAGTGAATGGTACGACATCAAATAATTATGGATAAGGGTAAGGTCGTAGTCGAATCAGATGTAAAAGTAATTTCTGGCATCCTGATAAATTCCTCCTACAGGGAGATTGCAATGGTTCAAAGATTTCAAGTATGATTATCATGAGGGTGGGCTCTTTTTTTTTCTTGGTCGAGGTTTTATCCCAATAAATTTTTCTAAAAATATTTTTAATTAAGCAAATTTGGTTGAGTATTCAAAAGAATAATGCTTTTCTTTTTTAGATTTTTTCCCACTATGTTTTTCTTATTAAAATTTTAACGCCGCATGTATATTTGTAAATAGACATTCAACTTGAGTGTTGTAAATTTAACATTTAAGTGATGTTTATATTGTACAAAACTCTCTTTATTCTATAAGTTACAAGATTATGAGTTACAAAGAGAGAATTTATTCATATTAATCTTGTAATTAATAGTTGTGGAAAATTGCAATAGCAGTCCCTAACATTTTCAATTTTGCAAATTTTACCCTAACATTTAATTTGTGTCAACGAAGGTCCCTAACCTTTCATAAATATGCACCTGAAGTCCAACTTGACGGAAACCATTTATAAAATCGTCAGTTGACCTAAAAAATATAAAAATGAGGTATCTTGACCATTTTAAATGAGGGCATTTTCGTCCATATTAAATTTTCCTTTTGATTTAAGATCAATTAAACTAAAAATAAAAAAAAATAAAAAAACTGCTGCACCCAACTCCCACCTAGAGATGACAATAGAGTGAGTTTGGGGTAAGGCACCTCTTCCCCCCTACCCGTGTCCCACCCCGCTTTGGAAGGGGCGAGGCGCGGAGCGGATCAAGGTGGGGACGGGGCGAGAATTTGCCTCGTTTGTTGTCCCCTTTATTTTTATTTATTATTATTTTTTTTACATTTTAAAAATTCGAATTATGATATTATTTAAAGTTCAACCCTTAACTCAAAATCTAAATGTCATTTTATATATTTTAAATTTTTTCTAGTTTTATCGATAAAGATATTAATTTACTTTAATTAATTGGTATAAATATTTCAAAAGCAAATAATATTTATTTAATTATCATGATTCAGAATTTCAAAGTATACAATTTAATTATAATAAAAAGATTGAATGACCGAATTTATAAATTATATAAATAATCTTTAGTTATGTAAAATTTTAAATTAACAATTGTATAATATAATTATTGGATTAGAGACATGTTATAAAATTGTAAATACATTCAACAATATTTTAAAACTAACAATTTATTAAAATCCTATTTTTCACGGGACGGATTCGAACGCCCTAGCTCGTGACCCGCCACTGAGCTATTCCCAATGACCCGTCCCACCTAGCCCGGCCCCAGCTTGCCAACCCGTCAGGACGAATTTTTTGAAGAGGAAATTACATTTAGGAAGGTATTTAAAGATCCAAAATCAAAATTAGAATATATAGTTTATTTATACAAAAATCAGGTTTTAATTATAATATTATAAAATATTTCAATATTAAATAATAATATGAAAAAAACAAATAAATTATATAAATATACTAACCCTAATGTAAAATATTACTTTCCCCCTCGTCTCTTTCTCTCTCTCTCTTTCTCTCTCGGTCTCAGTCTCTCTATCCCCGTCGCTGCCACCACCACGCCACTACCCTCCATTAGTAAACTACCAACAACCACCACTAAACCCCCACCCAAAACTCCGACTAACCAACGGCTAGGTAGATCGAAGGAGGATGGAATCCCGCAACAGTTCATAAGGAAATTCATTCTCTCTCTCTGCCACTGGAATCATGCACCAGTTCGCTGGCCTCCCTAAATCAAATTACACTCCCATCTCTCTCTCTCTAGTCTCTCTCTATCCCTCACAGAGTCAATCTTATCTTCAGAGGGCGAAGTAGATCCACGGCACGAACCCAGCGGCTGAAGCAACACCTGCCGCTGCTGTAGATCGGCAATGATTTGGCGTTGGTTGGAAACCGATTTCGCCCCTGTCGCTGTTGGTTGAATTCACCCGTCGCTGTTGGAAAATGTTGGTTGTGATGGTTCTAATTTGCTGTTTGGTCAAACTGATTTCGTCCCTGTCGTTGCTGCAGATCGGCAATGATTTGGTGTGGGTTGGAAAATGTTGGTGATGGTGGTTCGAATCTGCTGTTAGTGCAAAACTAAGTCACATATCTGTGTTCCTATTTCAAATTCTATTTTGGACACTAATTTTGTGACTGTGAATTGGAACATTTGCACTGTCTTGTGGAAGCTATTGGGACTGATGGTAGTGGTAGTTTGGTGTGAGGGTGATGGTAGTTGGGCTTTAAGGACCTTGGCGATGGTGGTGGTGGAGTGGTCTTGGCGGCATGTATCGTGTGTGGTGGGTGGGTCACATATCTGTGTTCATATCTGGCGGTGGAGCTTTCGTCGCTGGGTTGTGTGGTGGGTGGAAGGCCGTCTTTCTGTTGATGGAGCTGTCGTTACTTGGTTGTGTAGTGTTGCTGGAGTTTGGCGTGGTGGTGTTTGTGGGTGCTTTGGCGGTGGTGTTGCCGTTGGTGGAGGCAGGCGCGAAGTGGTGGTGGGTGGTCACAATAGTGTGTCATATATTCGTGAATTGTGACCGAAATTAATTGTGACCTAAGAAATTAATTTATGACCTATTAAAATTTTGATTTGTGGCCTCGGAAATAATCTGTGCCAATTAAAATTTTGATTTTGGAAATAAATTATGACCTATTAAAATTTCAATCCGTGACTTCGGAAATAATTTGTGACCAATAAAAATTTTGATTTGTGACCTTGTAATAATTTGTAATTAATTAATTTGATAATATGTGACCAATAAATATATTTGTGACCAAATTGTACAAATTTGTGACTTTTATATATTTAATTAATTAATCAAATCATAAATAAAATTTAATAGAAAATCTGATTTTTGAATTTTGAAACCTTTTACCTTATTATTGAATTCACCATACTAAAAACTTTATTTATGTATTGTTCCCTTTTTTGAACCCCATTTGGAGCAAAGCCCCGTCAGATCGGGACGAGTTAAATTGCCATCCGTACTCCCACCTCATCTTCTTCCCTCACATACTCCTCATGTCTTCATTTTGCTTCAAAAACTATAATTCCTTTATAAATTATAAGCTTTCATTCATAGCACAAACTGAAAGCAAATGCTTTTAAGTTCTCTAACCATTGGTTATTTTACTAGTATTTGATTTTTGTTGGCCAGATTTAAAATGGGTTCCTCGGAAAATGTTGATTCCGGTAAGTTTTCAGTCAAGAGATTAAACTTCTCACAAACATGCAGTCGGTTGAGTTAATTTGAAAGAGAACTTCACTCAGAATTTTGTATCAAAAAATATGATTTCTTCATTTGTATTTAATTCCACCCCTCCTTTTTTTGGATTAGTTTTAGATTTGGTTTTTTACATTAAGCAAGATGAGTTAAGAGGGGTTCCCAATATCCATTCCTTATTATACAGCTCCAATAATTGCTTGTGAATCACCTGCTTCTACTTCCTACATTCATGGCTTGCCTTCTGTTGGAAAACTTCAATTGAAGGAGGAGATAAACAACTTTCAATCAGCAACAAATCCTGTAAAACAAACTTGAAGAAAGGCCCAACCACATAATCGTTGTCCTCAAACAATATTTGTCCCTTCTCCAGTAAATCGGGATGCTAAAAGGTTTTTCGACAAATGATTTGAAGGATTAATCAAGCCTTATTGTGAAAATACCAAAGTACAAGTATTTCCACCCAAAAACTCAAGAACACAAAAGAAACAATATGAATGTGAGTAGAAAATGGAGATTTAATCTTGATTGTAGAGAATATAGTGAACACAAGTATATATCAATGTTTTTCAATTGAATTCACTAAGAACATGGTTCCTCTATTTATAGGCCTCAGTATTGTACACGAATTGGTGCCAAAAATATGTTGAAATGACACCAAATTCAAGTGACAAACGGTAGGAAACCGTTCTCCAACGGTCACAAAGTTTGTACTATGCGACCGCATAGTACAAAAATATACAGTCGCATAATTTTACTCGGACAGAACAAAAATATACGGTCGCATAGTTTTACTCGGATAGAAAAAAGAGGCTTATATCCATTCTATTCGGTCGCATAGAACAAAATCCGGCCCGTTCCATTTCTTTTTATTTTTTTGGTTTTGAACAATCATTTCTCAACAATCCACCACTTGTTTAAAATTAACAAGTCTCACATACAATCGTAAACGATACTCATGCCTAAGGATTAGATATCTTTCGATTTGAATCTAACCATAGTGTAATTCTAACAAGGTAAAGTCGGAATCAAAGGTAGCATGAAGTTTTGAACCAGTTATTCCATGTGATAAAATCGGTAAGAACACACACACAAGTACCACATGTTCTCAAGTTCCTCAAATTCGCTTAGCGCTTTTATGGCATTGCGCTCATCCTTTTCGACAAACTTTTAAGAGAGTAACTCTAGCTCTCTGTTGAGGCGGCACCACCTTGAAGTTCGTCTAGGTGAAATTCTTTTAGCATCTTTGTTATTTTTAGAGATACTTGTGCTCTTAGCACTGAATTTCATTAAGAGCTTGAAGTTCAACCTTCACTTCAGTAACAACCAGCATTATTTAACTAGGATAAGGTTATTGCGGATTTGAATAATGTTGAAACTATCCACATATCAAATGACTTGTTGTTACCCTTTGAACCCGTGGATTACCTTTTGAGTAATGACAGGTAGGGTTGTTATCATTGGTGAATCTTTCTGTTTTAAGAGTTTCAACCCCATCCTACTTGATGTAGATGTTACTAAATCTCGATTTAGAGGTTTAGTTATAGGATCCGCTAGATTCTCGATAGACTTAACATAATTTAGGAAAATTATTCCGTCTTTGATTAATTTCCTTATGTAGTTATGTCTAAGACTCATATATCTAGACTTTTCGTTGTATACCTCGTTGTATGCTTTTGCTAATGTGGCTTGACTATCACACATGATAGATAATGAAGATGTATTTTTCGGTCCCAAAGGTATCTCATAAAAGAGATCCTTAAGCCACTCAACTTCTTTCCTGGTATCCGATAATGCTACGAATTCGGATTCCATGGTCGAGTGCGTTATACATGTCTGTTTCTTTGATTTCCAAGAAACAGCTCCTCCTCCAAGAGTGAACACCCAACCGGAAGTGGATTTATTCTCACCCGTGCTAGATATCCAACTAGCATTTGTAAATCCTTCCAAAACAGCCGGGAATTTAGTATATTGTAAACCTAAGTTCTTGGTTTTCTTTAAATACCCAAGAACCCTTCCAATTGCCTTCCAATGGTCATTGCCTGGATTGCTAGTAAACCTACTAAATTTACTAATTGCATATGTTATGTCTGGTCTTGTGCATTGAACTGCATACGTAAGACTCCCAATGACACTTGCGTATTCTAATTGAGCAATTGCCCTTCCATCATTCTTTACAAGTTTTGAACTTGTATCAATTAAGGTACTTGCTTCCTTTACGTTCAAGTGTTTAAACTTATTTATCACATTCTCAACATAATGTGATTGACTTAAATGATAACCCCTACTAGTCTTTGTGATTTTGATACCCAAAATGGTATCCACTTGTCCAAGATCCTTCATCTTGAATGTGGAAGATAGAAACCTTTTTGTTTCTTTTATTCCATCCATGTGATCACTCATGATCAACATGTCATCAACATATAAGTATATAAATATCACATAATTATCACGCACTTTTGAATATAAACATTTATCTACGATATTATGTTTAAAACCAAACGAAATTATAGCTAAGTCAAATTTCTAATGCCATTTTTTAGGTGCCTATTTTAAATCGTACAACGATTTTACTAACTTACACACTGTGTTCATTTTCGGGTAGAGCAAAACCTTCAGGTTATTCCATATAAACCTCTTCATCGAGATCCCCATTCAAGAATACCGTCTTGACATCCATTTGGTGAACATGCAAGTCATGTATCGAAGTTAGTGCAAATAATATCCTTATAAATGTTATTCTAGCTACCGGTGCATATGTATCAAAATAATCTATTCCTTCTCTTTGTCGATATCCTTTAACTACTAATCTAGTTTTAAAGGTGTTTAGAGAACCATCAATATTGTATTTTCTCCTTAATACCCATTTACATCCAATAGGTTTGGATCCGGGTGGTAAATCGACAAGTTCCCAAGTATTATTTGACATTATTGAATTCATTTCATCTTTGATTGCATATTTCCAAAACATGCTATCACGAGAAGTCATAGTTTCTCTATAAGTTTTATGATCGATTTCAACATGTAGAACAAATGAAATTGTTCTTACTACATTCAATTCATTTCCTTATAAAAAGAAATGAGTTGAGAATCAATTTCATCTGGTCCCAAAGACTTCTTAATTTGAGTTCTTTTGCTTATTCGTGGCTCACTTGACTCATCAACACCTTTAGTAGATATTTCATCATGTGTTCCACTTGAGCTAGGGATATCTAAAAGATTTTCCCTCAATTCATTATCCGAAGATAGCGAATCCTCGAAGAACTCTACATCACTTGATTCAATAATCACATTGGTCTCCAAGTTTAATAATCTGTATGACTTGCTATTGCTAGCATATCCAACAAATGCACATTTAATGTCTATTGGACCCAACTTGGTCCTATTAGGGTTTGTGTTCTTACAATAAGTAAGACACCCCCACACTTTTAAGTATCCAATATTAGGTTTTCTTCTTTTCCAAGATTCATAAAGAGAAACCTTAGTTTGTTTAGAAGGAATTCTATTTAATATCCTACATGCACTTAACAAGGCCTCACCCCACAAATTAAATGGCAACTTAGCATAGGTAAACATGACATTTATCATTTCAACTAAAGTTCTATTTTTTCTTTCAGCCAAACCATTTTGTTCCGGTGTTCTAAGTGCCGAATATTGGTGAATTATGCCATGTTGTTCACAAAAAATGTTGAAATCACTAGAAAAGTATTCACCACCTCTATCACTTCTTAAAGTTTTTATTTTCTTATTTAGGTGATTTTCAACCTCATTCTTATATACTTTAAAAATATAAAAAGTTTCACTTTTATGTTTCATTAAATAAACATATGTGTATCTAGTACAATCATCAGTAAAGGTAATAAAATACCTATTTCCACCTCTAGTTAATATGTCATTTAATTCACAAATATCCGTATAAATTAACTCTAAGATACTAGATGTCATTTTTACACTTTGATAAGGCTTTTTAATCATTTTCGCTTCTACACAAGTTTTGCATTTAAAAAATCATTTTCATCATATAAAATTAAATCACATTTCATCATACGTTTCATAGTACTTTTTCCAATATGTCCTAATCTAGCATGCCATAATGAAAATAAATCAATAATATAAGCAAAGTTATTTTTATTCTCATTCAAATTGTCAACGGTACATAACTTGACTATTCCTTCACTAGAATAGCCTTTTCCAACAAATTTTCCATTTAGGGATAATACAAGTTTTTCGGATTCATATACACTTTTGATACCTGGTTTTCCTAAGAGATTTCCACTAACCAAATTTTTAGTCATGTCGGGAACATGTAGTACATTAGCTAAGGTAATGGTCTTGCCGAAAGTGAAGATGATATCCACACTTCCCTTTCCAATCACTTTAGATTGAACCTTGTTACCTATTTGAATCTCTTGGTCTCCATCAACTTCATGATATGTCTTGAAGGAAGATTTATCATATGATACATGTATTGTAGCACAAGTATCATACCACCATCCGGGAACCTTTTCCTTGATTGCATTGATTTCACAAATGGTGGCCACAATTCTATCTTCTTTGATGGAGTTCACTTTGCCCTCGAAGTTTTTTGTTTTCGGTGTCTACAATCTTTTGCATATTGACCGAATTTGCCACACACAAAACAACCTCATTTTGTCTTCTTCTTGAACTTGTTGAAGTTCGTTGAAGGCTTCCTTTTGTTGAATTTTGTCGACGGTTCAGTTTTCTCAATTGCATTTGCTTTGGAAGTACCTTCATAAGAGTTTTCACTCTTATCACGCATTCTAGACTCTTCTTCAATACGCAAATATTTTTGCAATTGTTCCAAGGAGTGGTCCTCGGAACTATGCATGATTTTCTTCCGGTATCATTTCCAAGTACTGGGGAGTTTTGCAATAATTGCCCCTACTGGAAAGGTCTTCGGGATTTCAATCTTCACCGCCTTCAACTTGTTGACTAGTACTTGCAATTCATGAATTTGGGGAAGCAAGGGGATATTTTCAAGAAACTTAAAATCAAAGTACTTAGAAATTAAAAATTTCTTGGTACCTTCTTCCTCCGCTTTGTATTTACTTTCTAACGCATCCCATATTTCTTTTGACGACGTTGTGTTGGTATATAGATCATACAATCGATCCGACAGTGAGTTGAGAATATGACCGCGACATATCAATTCATCATCTTCACGCTTCTTTCTATTAACCCTTGATTCATCGGTGTCTTTGTCGGATGGTTCGGGTAGATCTTCCAATTTTGGATCAAGTACATAGAAGATCTTCAACACCGTAAGAAGGAATTTCAATTTATCTTGCCATCTTGTGAAGTTTGTGCCATCAAAGCGATCCAAACGAACCAAATCTTGATTTATCAACTTTATGGTAGCCATTGTTGTTTCACTCTCCATCGCAGTTTATTGTTTGAGATTGTTGGAAAACTTCAATCGAAGGAGGAGATAAACAACTTTGAATTAGCAACAAATCTTGTAAAACAAACTTGAAGAAAGGCCCAACCACATAATCGTTGTCCTCAAACAATATTTGCCCATTCTCCGGTAAATCAGGATGCTAAAAGGTTTTTCGGCAAATGGTTTGAAGGATTAATCAAGCCTTGTTTTGAAAATACCAAAACACAAGTATTTCCACCCAAAAACTCAAGAACACAAAAGAAACAATATGAATGTGAGTAGAAAATGGAGATTTAATCTTGATTGTAGAGAATATAGTGAACAAAAGTATATATCAATGTTTTTCAATTGAATTCACTAAGAACATGGTTCTTCTATTTATAGGCCTCAGCATTGTACACGAATTGGTGCCAAAAATATGTTGAAAGGGAACCAAATTCAAGTGACAAACGGTAGGAAACCGTTCTCCAATGGTTACAAAGTTTGTACTATGCGACCGCATAGTACAAAACTATGCGGTCGCATAGTTATACTCGGACAGAAAAAAGAGGCTTCTGTCCATTCTATGCGGCCGCATAGGATTTGTTCTATGCAGTCGCATAGAACAAAATCCGGCCCGTTCCATTTCTTTTTATTTTGTTGGTTTTGAACAACCATTTCTCAACATCTTCTTCATCTGATCTCTGCCACAATTTGAGTAAAATACCGAATTACCGTTCCACCATGATATGGCCATGATTTGATGATGTTCTACCATGAATATGCTCGCCTAGAGTGGGCAAGACTACCGACAGTGAGGCGCGGCCATGGGTGTGACCGTAGGTGGCAGTTTGAGGGGTTAAACCGTGCAACTCATTGGCTTTTCAATTTGATTTTTGATCTTCTTGTATTGTTGTTTGTCCAATTAATTGTGTGGGATCTGTTTGTAGATTGAGGCCACCAGCTAGGAGATGAAATTCCGATGAGTTGGGTAGTCGACGGTGGCCCGTAAGTTTTCTAGTTTGGGGTGGGGTACTGGGTGGAAGATGAGTTTTATTTTTTTATTTAATTTTTAACTTATTTTAGGGATAATAAGCAAAATTATCATTTTATCCCTTTTAATTTGATCAAAATTGGTCAAAGACCACTTTTCTTGGTCAATGAACGATTTTATAGATGATTTCCGTAAAGTTGGACTTTAGTTGCATATTATGAAATGTAGGAACCTTCGCTGGCACAAATTGAAGATTAGGATAAAATCTACAAAAATTAAAAAGATTAGAAACCCCTACTGCAAGTTTTCCTAATAGTTATGACACCATATGTTTAAAGCAACCTTAAATACTGCAAGGAAAATTACAATTTTTACCAACTCTCGTGTCTCTAGTTCATTTTTGTAATTTTCTTGTTTGATTTACAAGAAAACTAGTATAAAGCTGAATTATTTTGTTCTTTTGTACAATATAATTCCATATTGCATCCAAGTATCACGGATTTTTGGCTGTATATTGCATTAGTTTCTAAAATTAAAAATTAACAATACAATTCACATATTTCAGTTTCTTTTTCTCTTTAATAATTTTGAACTTCTGAGAAAACCAATCCTATACGATTCAATGCCTGCTTTAAATTTAAAGATGATGTTTGCCAAAAACAACTTTAAAAAATTCGAGTATCATAATCAAATAAATATTGAAGCACAAGAGCTTCTAGAAAATATTGATCAGATTCTGTTCATTCTGACCAGTAGCATCAGCAGAATTTAAGTGTCTCATTCAAGTGTTTGCTCGTTATTTAGACCGAGTTAGATTTCATGGTAGTACTTTTACGTGGCTGGCATGACGGTCCTGGCCCACCTGGTCCATTTTACACCCCTGGCCATGCCATATGTAATTGATTTCATGACCAACTCCACCAAAATCCTTGAGCAAAATTCAATCACAAGCAGAATTTGGGCAAAGTGCTTTACAAACTATTACAATAAAGTGGTAGTTAATACAATTAGTACTAGTTAAGTACTTGTAGTGTATACCCTTTGGTCCATAAACATACTACCATGTGCTCACCATTGCTTCTTCCCTTTTTTCTTTTTCTTGCTGCTTGCACTGCTACTATTGCTGCCCCCGGTTTTGGGGGCATTTCGGGTGGGTGGACTCTCAGATGTACTGCCACGGGTAGCAAAATTTTCGAACTTGCCAGATTGCATAGCATTTTGTAACCACTCGAAAAATTCCTCCTCTGTCATCGCCTCTTCCATAGTATGTGTCGGAATCCCACCTCTGCTTTGTCCTGGACTTGATCCCTTCCATAGCATTTTTTTTTTTTTTTTTTTCACAAGATAAAAACCTTCTATCTGACAGGAGGAAGTACCCAACTAGTGAATGAAAGGCAAGATGACGTCCAGGCGATGTCCACTTTTTTCCTATGATGGTTTTAATGATAAATATTCTTCGGGTAATGAACATTTAACGGAGTGTTTTATAAAATATTATAGTTATAGATGTTCATAACCTACATTTACCATCACTACTCTATGATTTTACTCTCTTATGTTAGAAATTGTATTCGAGACTCGTGAATAGAATGGCAATTTTATCTATTTTCAATGTAATTGCATCGAACAATTATGCTGACTACAATCAACTAGTGATTGATGAATGTCTTGTATAGGATTGGACATGGTCCGATTCGGCTCGGTTCTGAAGAGAATCGAAACGAATCGAACCAAAAATTTACGGGTATTCAGTAAATAGAACCGTCGGGTCCAGATATAATTATGGACCCGTTGGGGTTCGGTTCTATACCATTATTAAATTTTTTAACAAAGAAATATAAATTAAAAGTCATAGAGATAAAAATACTTTAAAATATTATTAATACTTACCAACTATTTATTAATTTGTTAATTTATTTAGAAAAAGTTAAATAATTTGATTTATATAATATAAAAAAATTTAAAATTTAAAAAGATTTGGTTCTTGTTCAGTTCTTCGGTTCTTGGTCTAGAACCGAGAACCGAACCAAAACTTTCGGTTCTAGATTTGAATACTCGTTCGGATATTTAATTTCAGAAGAACCGCTCGATTTGGTTCGGCTCGAAACTTTTGTCTAGCCCTAGTCTTGTATGAAAATGATATTGCTTTGAAGTTGTACCAAGCAAGATGGAAAATATGACCAGAATTGCATGAATGGAGACATAGGAGAAGTATTGTAAATCAATTATTATTTTTGGATGACCATTATGCGCTTACAAGTCTAATTCTAAACTATAAATATATAGAATTTTGATTCTCAATAAATTACATATAAGAGTTTCTCTTGTTTCTCCATTCTCTTGTTCTTATTCTCTTTTCCCTTCATTTTATATCAATATGCTATACAACTTAAAAGTACATTCTTGTTTTATTGAATTATTCATGTGTACAGTATAATATAATAATATTTTAAACGCCTACTTCCATGATCAAATGATCAAGAATACAAAATGAAAATTATAAAAGAATATAGAAAATATATGTCACATCAATTAGAAAAATAAATAAACAAAATACAAGAAAAGTTGAAACATTTTAATACTCTCTGATGAAATTATTGTTTTTTCCCTCTTAAAATGAAGAAGTTAAATTCTTAATTGCTTCCAGACTAGGGCAGTAGATTGCGTAGCGTCTTCGAATTCAGCACAAGAAAAAATCAAATTAATTACAAACCCTGTTCCAAAATACGAATAGTAAACATAGTTATCAAATCCGGCCTGGTTATTGACCCAACCCAACCAAATTACCGAATAGCAAATCAAGATTTCAATCGGTAAGTCGTTAAATGAACAGACGGATCATCTATTTTGATCCCAAAAGTAGGGAATCAATCATATATATCCCTGTAGATCATGAAAATCGACATTTCATTGCTTAATAATTTGAAAACAAGCTCAGCATTTAAATTATCAAGTGCTTGCATTTACGACTAAAAGCATCCAATTGACTTCTAAAGTAGCCAGTGCATGTTTGGTACACAGCTGTAAGTATGACTGGATAGTATAATAAACTTTACCTCATTTTCTCCCATAATACTGTCCAATGCTATTCATTTGTCCCTACCAAACATGTCATAAAAAGCTAGTATAACAAAGATTTGCGTGCCTCATTTCTTTGCCTTTGCAAACCTGAGGCAACGATACTTCTCGCCGCTTACTGTTATTTCAAGAGCTCCATCTTGATTATCTTGATTTGATGCAGTTCCCATAAGCACGCTTTTCTCTTTCTCGAGATTTTCTCTTTCAATCTTTAGCCTTGCTTCTTGTCTAGCAATCTCACCCTGTAACACAGTCACACTTAGAAATCATAACGAGAACAGGAAACAGATACGGTATATTTAAAGCAAAACTTAAAATTTGTAAGAAATGGATAACGGCAACCTACAAGTCATAAATAAGGACTCGAAGAAATCCATTCCTATTCATTTTCTCAATCAATAGCCATTGACAATAAAACAACAGTAAAGAGTTAATTCTCATTTTGACATACTGACTTTTATCAGAGGCAAAAACCTTTTGAAGGAAGGCATTTGTGTATTTCTTCGACAGCCCTTCACAGACACATGGTCATGGGTAAGCCCAAATGTGGGAAGATGAAAAAGGTGGCTTTAAGGCATAGAAATAGACTTTAGAGTAAGTTTGGCTGAGCTTAAAAGTTACTTTTAAGTAACTATTTTCAAAATATGTTTGGGCATTTTAGGAACCTTTTTTTTTTTTTTTTTTTTTTTTTTGTGAGAAATTTTGTTCATTAAGATCTTTTAATTTTCCCAAGCTTAGCTATACAGGCTCTTAGTTGAGAGCTACACCAGTAGAACCCTAAGAGACAAAGGAGCTATAAAAGGAAGGCGAAGAAATCCAATGACCAAAAGACTTGGATTGCAAACAGACACGAAAATATTATTGCTCAGGCAATTCAATGAGGGAAAGATGTATTAGTTAACATGAAATTATTAAACACAGCATAAACAGTTAGTTTCAAACCACCACCTATCCAATTGCATGCTTGGGCGTGCTTGTAAGTTGTGGGTCGTACTGAATATGTGGATAATAAGTAGATAGTAGTTGTGAATTCTACAAAATGTGTGGATAAAATGTATGTTTGACCAGACTAAGTGAGTAATCATAAGCAACAAGATGAAATCCCCAAGCATACTTGGAGGCGAAAGGCCGATCTACTTTTCATATTACCAGAAGGTACGATCAAACAATGTCAACTAAAGCTTAAAAAAGCTGCTAAATTCAGATGCAAGTTACTTTTCAACAAGGTCCGAGATACCAACTCAGTACCATTTGCACCAGAGGATGATCTCTCATTCTCAAGGGTGAAGAAATTGAACCCTCATTATGTCATGCTCAGGTCTAGAAATTGTTAGAACAATGTCATAAGTATGCTGATGGTCAATTTTACGTAGATGAGATTTGAGGACTTGATATGTATATGAATGATACTTGTAGATGGACCAAAATATTATCAAGTTTTCCAATTTCAACCTATTAGGCTCTTCCATCTGTTCGATAAGCATTTAAAATTTTCCTTTTTATTCCCCCTTTCCACTCAAATGCACCAAATGTCTGAAGGTTCTACCTACAAATAGGGAAGATAATTGTGCAAGTCTATACCATCATGTTTAGTATGCAACATGAAACACTAAAATAAATAAGACAAATTTTTATTTTTTTTTGTTCTTCCTCATTACCATCCAATTTTCTCTGTCAAACATACCATCAATGTGTTAAACTTTTCTACCCGGCCAAGTATACACAACAAACAAATACCACCATAGACTTTAAAGATGAGGTAATGCCTACACATTTCTTTTCTTAGGCCCCGTTTGACTCACATTTAATTTTCATTCTCACTCTTCTACTCATTTTCAACCACACATTCTTCAATAAAATAATATTTTCCATCACATCAATAACTTTTCCTTCTTTTTCAACCACACATTTCCCATCATATCACTATTTCAAAATTCATTTTTCCCAAATAATCTCTATCAAACACACTCTTAATGTGTTTATCTGCACAATCTTCACAGCTCAAACAGAATATTATAACAACAGATAAATATCTCACTTAAGCTGACTTTTGAAATTGAACAGAAATTTTGCCAAACTTGGCTGTCTTTTAAAAAAGACACAAATCAAATCAGTTGTATGAAGAACGCTACCTAAGCTGTTGATCTAGAAAAAGAAAGGCACGCAAGAACTTCTGGAAAAAAAAAAAAAAAAAAGGTAACTTAAAGCCACTAGCAGTGTCCCATCAAATGCCAAAAACTTTCCCACTGTAAAGAATAAAAATATGTTAATTAGCTTCTCAACAGAAGAATTGATTTTCTGTATGGACAAGCTCCCTTGCAATAGATGGATGATTCAAAGTGTCTTAAAGGTGAGAATAAGAATGTTGTTTAATATATTTAGCATCAGGCAATGACTCACAACCAGCAATCATGAAATCTTCTTAGAAAATATTTACAACACGTTTTCAAATTATGCATTAATATAAACAGCCGGTCATTTCCTTCGTTAAAGATAATATAAAGATTTACATGTTATAGTGATTCTGTGAGAATTTTCATATTTCCTAAGCTTAATTGTGTAACTAGTATAAAATTATCCCCTTTTATGGTTATTTGTATCCCTATAGATTAGATCTTTCTCTTTGTAATTCTTAAATGGAAAATTTATATAAGTTAACACAGTCTTTTCATCATTCTATATCAACTACTTCAGTTCACAGTTCTTAACATCCTCGAACTTGTATTTCCATTTCACTAATAAAACTGTAACTAGGGTACCTCACGGCGAGAGAGTTCGGCCTTCCAGGCAGCTTCGCGCTCAGCAACTTCGCGTTCACGCTCCTCAATATAACTCTGCATCTCCCTTTCCTTCATAATTCTGTCCTGTATGTCAGCATCCAGGGCCTCCTTCAGCTCCTGCACAAACTTATCTACCACCGTCTTTATTCTCAGCGACATCAGTCCGTTTCCTCCACCAATCAATAATGTATTTTTCGAAGCTGTAAAATTACTCTCACACCTTCTTCTCCCAAAACGATGCTACCTGCAGCCCAAAAACTTCACTTAGATCATGTTTGGCTAAACTTAAATACCAAAAATGGCTTCTTCATAGGCTTCTACAATTAAAAGCAAGGCCAAACATGCTCTTAGTTATTTCTAATATCAGAATTATATTTGAAATGGGCTGTCCAAAAGACTTGAAACATGAAAAATGGCTTACAGATTGAAAATCCTAATTACTCAGAAATAAAAGCAACAAAAACAGCTACGAAGATGCAAAATTCCGGAAATGAAAAGAAAGTGACTAAAATTTTGGATCTTTATTCATAGAAACATGCAATTCCAGTGGGTAAAGATTCTTTAGAATCTTGCTTGTTACACAAAGTAGTCAAACAACAATATCTTACTTTCAACGGTAAAAAAAAATCCAAAATGAACTTTTGCAATCAAATTTGTAAAACAATCCCATTTAACAGAATAAAGAAAGAGCATACCAGTAAAGGATTAATTGATAAATCAAAGAAGGAAATTATATCAGCCCACAAACAGACCCAGGAATATTGGGGGAGGCGGGTTGGGAGGTAAAGGGCAATCTGCAAGACCACAAACCCAAGAACGAACGCAGCCCACACGCGTCTTCTTTTCTTTTGTTTGTTACTAGGGTGTCATTGTTGAGGAGTACAAAAATTAATCTTTTGTTTGGCCAACCTTAAAAAGTTAACTTACAATGGGTAATTAATACGTTTTAATATTATTGTGCAAAACGTTATTATCATTTATTTTTGATTTTCACCCATATTTTCACATTTTATTACGAAAAAGGTCATTTTCATCCAATTTTTCAATAAAAAAAATATAAAATGATAAATATATTCTTCTATTTAAAAAATTAAAGAACAAATTGTAATTATACGTCCAAACTTTTTAAAAAATTGCAAATGAGTCTAAATAAATTATTAAAAGGTTAATTAGCACAAAAAGTCAATACCTTTCAATATTATTGTGCAAAACATCTTTATCTTTTATGGGATATGCTACTTCTTAAAAAAAGGGACACACCAAATAAACTCTAGTAATGCCGCGTGAAGGTAGAAAATCCATGGTTCGTGAACTTCTTCTCATGGAGTTAGTTGGGTTAAAATTAAACTAAATTTGAATAATTAAATTTTGGGCTTGGGTTGAGAATGAAGTTAGTTGGGTTAAAATTAATTTTTTGGTTGGACTAAATTTTAATCCTTTTGATTTCACCACAATCTGAGCTAATTTTTCCATCTCTTACAAGCCAATTTGTTTCTAGCCCAACCCTACCCTAGCCCCCCTTTCCATCCGCCTCTGACCACCCCCTCTAAATGTTATGAAAGTCTAGCCCTCGTACTCTACTATCCTCTCTGTTATTAGTGATGGACGTAGATATTTAGAGTTTGGAAGTACAATAAAACTTGCAAAAAAGTTATGAAAAAAAAAATTTAAAGCTTTCGATATGTAAAATGGTTTAATTGGATGCTTGGAAAATAAATATAAAATGCTTGAAAAAATATTACTGATATATATGGAAAACCAAAACATCTCCATTCGAGGACACTAGGTTATCACTGTTGAATTTAGACACGAAAAATAAAATTTTATGAAATGAATTGAAATTACACAATTTTGACAAACACTCACTGAAGATCACTATCCAATATTTTATTCACTAAACGAAATTGACTGTCCCCACTCTTTTATCATTCTCTCTTTCTTTCACCCTGCACATAACACTTCATCCTTTCTTTCCATTCTGTTTCTCTCTCTCACTTTCTTCGTACATGATACATACACAATACACACAACTAAACCCATATTTATAGTAGGCTATGTCAGTAGAAGAGTGTTCATCAAAATTCTAGATAATTTCATGAATTGATTACAAGGAATGCTCATGGAGGACTCTAGAATGACGGTGGCGGCATCCAAGGTAATCATACAATTTTTTCTTACAATAATTGCTTATGGATTAAGAAATTTTAACAATCTAGAATCTTCAACATAAGGCGATGATGATCTTTACTCACTTACCTCGCATATGGTCAGTCGAGTCTACCATACAAGATCACTCATCAACATTTAAACATATCAAAATCAAACTACAGAAAAAAGAAGAAGAAGAATGTTGAAATTGAATAGAATGAGTTTTGATATTCCCAAGGAAGGGAACTAGGGAAGGGTTTTGATTTTCCAATTTGTATGTTGAGTTCTTCTTCTAGGTTTTGCAGGCTACAAAGGGCAAAAGGGGGTTGAAATCTAAAATATGATTTTTGATATTAAAAAAAAAAAAATTTCAATTTTGGAAGTTGGAGGGACAACTTTAGAGTACGTATCTTGAACCTATGACCGACACTCGGCCATCTGCATCTCCACTGTTACAGAAATGCCATGCCGTCCATGAAATTGTTGCATTTCATTACAATTAATTGTTGTTGTTTTTTACGAGAGAGGAATGAAGTTACAATAAGGGCATATTGATTGCAAGGGTGGAAAATGGGTGGAAAGAAAATGAATGATAGAGAATTGAATTGTCTAAAAAACGTTTTACAGGGAATTGTAATTAATGGTGTTTGATTGGTATAATTTTTCACCTGTCAAATTTTTCGTTTGACTTTGTTTTTTATGCAAATTGTCAATTAAATGGATAAATTTTTTTACCATTGACTTTGGAATGTGTTCCAATTGCTAAAAAAAAAATGTCAAAAAGTTAGAAAATATTTTCCCACCACTATGGTGAAAAAAACGTTTTCTAGCTTTTGTGTATCAATCGTTTGTAACTTGAAAAAGATTTTCCTGGAAAATTAGTGCAATCAAACAGGTGAATAGTAAAAAGTAGAAAAACGTTTTCCACCTTTCACGGAAAATTACGGCCAATCAAACAAACTCTAATATTTCCGATGAGTTTAAAACTCTAAAGGAAATGATTTTATTATAAATAAAAATATTTTTACAAACCAAACACAACAACTCTCATACTAATTATATTAAAGGAAACATTAATTTTTTTTCTCTCTCTCGCTCTCTCTCTCTCTCTCACACTTGATTAATCTCACACACACCACTCATATATGTGTGCCTCTTTCTATCTCTCTGCTCACTCTCTTCGTTTCTCTCATTCTCTTTACATGTGCGCGCGCGCGTGCGCACACACACATATATATATAGATGTTAGAAGTCGGTGGTCGATGGTTCTAGTATGGCGGTGCTTTATATTCCAACAGCAGCAATTTCTAGAATATTCTCCAACTTTCCGGCAAACATAGAAAGATGAAGTTTGGTGAAAACCCAAAAAATTCTAGCAATGAAGGAATCATACCAATGTTCTGGAAATTTCTTGTAAGTCGGTGGTGTATCTTCAATTTTTCCCTTCAACACCGACTTTTCATTCTCACTCTTTTCTTTTTATAATTTCCAGTTGTGCTCGAAACTCTTCAAATTTTGAAGTACTGAGTCCTTTCATTAACACGTTGCAACTTGTTCTTTAGTATTAACGTGTTTCAAGTCTATATTCCCTTTAAACACTTTTTCTCTGACGAAATAATAGTGCACTTCGATGTACTTAGTTTTTGCATGGTACACTAGAGTTTTTGCTATACGAATAGCTGATTGATTATCACAATAAAATTTTACTTCATAACTTACTGGTTAATATAGATCCTTTATCGGCTGTATTAGTCATGTACTTTCTTGAGCTGGCATTGTTGTTGCTCTATATTCAACCTCTACGGTTGACAAAGACACTATTGGTTGTCTCTTTCTACACTATGATACTGCGATTGACCTAAGACTAAACACGTACCTAGTTATCGATCATCGTGTATCATGACATCTAGCATAGTCCGCATCACAATAGCCAACTATCTTGTAATCTTTATTTTTCTTGTAAAAGAGTCAATAATCAATTGTTCCTTTTACGTACATTAAGATCTGTCGTACCACTTTAAGATGTGGCTTCTTTGACTTTTCCATGTAGCCGTTTGCTATTCCAACTGCGCATGCGATGTTAAGTCGTGTTAGCGTTAAGTAGATTAAGCTTCCTATTAGTTGTCGATACATGGTTGCATTCTCCAAGTTCTTGCCTTCATCTGCACATAGCTTGGAGTTAATCTTGATTGATATCTATATTGGTTTGCAATCGATCATTTCAAAGTTCTGTAAGAGATCTTTGTCACATTTGTGCTGACACAAGAATAATCCTTCTTTCGTTCTTTTCATTTGGAGTCCAAGAAAATGATTTAGCTCTCCAAGCTCTTTCATTTGAAATCTCATCGATAGATTCTTTTTGGTTCGTTGGATTTCTTTTTATCATCTCCAATGATGATAAGATCATCCACATATACTAGCACTATTGTTAGTTTTCCATAATGCGCTTTAACGAATAGGCTTGAGTCTGTTGGTGCTACCAAGTATCCACTTTGACCTAAGAATTCAGCTATCTTACTATATCATGCCCGTGTTGCCTACTTTAACCCATTAAGAGCTTTTTTTAGCTTGCAAACATATCCTAGCTTTCCTTTATTCTCAATTCCCTTTAGTTGCTCCGTGAGTATGTCTCGATCAAGTTCTCCATGGATAAATGCATTTTTCACATTCATCTGCCACAACTTCCAAGTTTGCTTGCTGCTAAAGCTATAAGTACTCTTGCTGTAGTAATTTTTGTCACTGGAGTAAATGTCTCATTATAGTCCAGACCATATTGCTGGGAAATTTCACGAGCTACTAGCTATGCTTTGTATCTTTCAATTGATCTATATAGACATTTCTTTACTTTGAATACCTACTTGTAGGATATAAGCTTTATTCCATCAGGCCTCGGCATCAAATCCCAAGTCTTATTTTGCCTTAGAGTCATGAACTCTTATTCCATTGCTATTTGGCTCTTTAGCACTATCGTCTTCTTCTACTGCTGCGTTCGCATACTTGGGGTTTGGTTTTCTTTGTCAAGTTGATTTTCTCAACTGTGGTTGTAGGCTTGTTCTTACCTTAACCTCCTCTTGTTGACTCGGCTTTATCTTTTCTGGTGTTGTCTGATGCACACCTGTTCGCCAGAGATTTTATATTGTGCTAGTAGCTCTTTATCACTTGATTCTTGTACATCTTTTGTTTCATTAGGACTTCATTGTGCTTCTCTGATATCCGCTTGAAATTTGTCATCTATTTTCTTTGAATCTAGTAGCTTCATTCTCTGTGGTGTCCACCATGAAGATGTTTCATCAAACACCACGTTTCTTGATGTGTAATAACGATCGGTTGTAGGGTCGCAGCATCTTCATCCTTTTCTTTCACTGTCATATCCCACAAATATACACTTGATTGCCTTCTTATCAAACTTGCTTCTTAAGTAAACAAGTACAAATACATAACAGATGTAGCCAAAAATACTATTGGTTTCATTTTCCACAGTTTCTCAAATGATGAAGTGAACCCCAGCTTTAGTTGTAGTAGCCTGTTGGTCACATGTCCTGATGTCCTCATACACTCAGCCTAAAACATTCTTGGCACATTCTTTGCGTGTAGCATACTTCGACACGTTTCTACAAGGTGTCTATTCTTTCTTTCTACTACACAATTTTGTTGTAGCATGTTCGGCATGTTAATTGACGATATATCTTATGTTCTCTTAAGTACTGGGAGAATGTTTCTGATATATACTCTCTCACATTATTCGTGAGTAGGCATCGAATCTTATTTTCAACATCTCCTTCTATTTTATCTTTAAACTCCTTAAACTTTATAAATATCTCATATTTTTCTTTCATAAAGAAAACCCAAATGTACCTTGAGAACTCGTCGATAAATGTCACCAAGTAGCGTATCCCTCGATTTGATGATTGCTTGACAGGTCCAAACGCATTAGAATGTATCATTTCCAGTGATTTTTTTGCTCTATAACTTGACTCTTAATACGGTAGTTGACGTGCTATACCATATCAACAATCAGCACATACCATGTCATCTCTGATCTCGAGTTGAAGGAGACCTTTGAGCATCGACTTCTACATCATCACCTTCAACTTGGGATAACTCACATGTCCTAGTCTTGCATGCTATAAATCTACTGTCTCGTTCTTTCGAACCTTATCTACATATGCAGATTTTGCTGACATTACGTAGATAGACTCTAATTTATGTCCTTTCATTATTGGTGTACCTGAAATTAAAGTCCATCTACGTAATGTCTAGCCATCGTACTCTACTATCCTCCCTGCTACCAGTGATGAATGTAGACATTTTGAGTTTGGAAGCAAAATCAAACTTGCAAAAAAATTGTGAAAAAAATTAAAGCATTTGATATGCAATAGAATGGTTTAATTGGATGCTTGAAAAATAAAAGTAAAATGCTTGAAGAAATATTACCGATATATATGGAAAACCAAAATATCTCCATCCGACGACACTAGGTCATCACTGTTGAATTTAGACACGAAAAATAAAATTTTATGAAATGAATTGAAATTATACAACTTTGACAAACACTCACTGAAGACCACTATCCAATATTTTATTCAATCAGATGAAATTGACTATCCCCACTCTCTTAGTACTCTCTCTCTTTTACCCCGCACACAACACTTCACCCTTTCTTTCCACTCTGTTTCTCTTACTCAGTTTCTTCATATATGATACATACACAATACACACAACTAAACCCATATTTATAGTAGGCTATGTCCGTGGAAGAGTGTTCATCAAAATTCTAGATAATTCCATGAATTGATTACAAGGAATGCTCATGGAGGACTCTAGAATGGCGATGGCAGCATCTAAGAGAATCCTACAGATTTTTCTTATAATAATTGCTTATGGATTAAGGAATTTCAACAATATGGAATCTTTAATGTAAGGCAGTGATGATCTTATGGTCAGCCGAGTCTACCATACAAGATCACTCATCAACATTCAAAACACATCAAAATCAACTGCAGAAAAAAGAAGAAGAAGAATGCTGAAATTGAATAGAATGAGTTTTGATATTCACAGGGAAGGGAACTAGGGAAGGGTTGTGATTTTCAAATTTGGACGTTGAGTTCCTCTTCTGGGTTATGCAGGCTGCAAAGGGCAAAGGTGGCTAAAGGCTAAAATATGATTTTTGATATTAAAAAAAATTAATTTTGGAAGTTGAAGAGGCAGCTTTAGAGTACTATCTTGAACCTATGATCGGCACACGGCCATCTGCATCCCCACTATTACAGAAATGTCATATTGTCCATGAAATTGTTGCATTTCATTATAATTAATCGTTGTTTTTTTTTTTTTTTTTTTTTTTTTTTTACGAAAAAGGAATGAAATGACAATAACATTTCTGATGAGTTTAAAACTCCAAAGGAAATGATTTTATTATTAATAAAAATATTTTTACAAACCAAACATACAACTCTCACACTAATTATATTAAAGGAAGCACTAATTATTTCTCTCTCCACTCGATTAATCGCACACACACCACTCATATATGTGTGCCTCTCTCCATCTCTCTGCTCACTCTCTCTCTTCTCTTCGTTTCTCTCACTCTCTTTACACATATAAATACACAACAGAGACGAACATATATATAGAATTCGGTGGCCAATGGTTCAAGTATGGTGGCGCATTATATTCCCGCGACAGCAATTTCTAGAATATTCTCCAACTTCTCGACAGATATAGAAAGATGAAGCTTGGTGTAAATCCCAGAAAATTCTAGCAATCAAGGAATCATACCAATTTTTGGAAATTTCTTGTAAGTCGGTGGTGTATCTTCAATTTCTTCCTAAGACCATCTTTTCCGTGTGACCCTGACCATATGTTATTGACAAAAAGTGAAGAAATGTTCCCATTAAAATCTCAGACACTATTATTGACTTAACTAGTCATCTATCTTCCACATTTTCCAAAACGGTGGCAATAGTAAGAGAGGAAAACAGGTACCTGTAAATCCAAATCCTGATTCCACCTTTGATGAGCTTTGTATATCGAAAAGATGGAAAATATAGTATAATCATAATTCCAAAGTACAGAATTATTGTGGTGAACAATTTAAAAAGAAAAAGGTTAATGAAAGATAATATGGCAGGTTTGATGAAAGCAAAGTAACTTACTTACAGATAGCGACTGTCCATTTTACGCTAGTGGCCCCCTTCTCTAGATCTGAAATTGCCGAGTGGCTCCATGCACAGTCAAGAAGTCCTTTATAATCATAATAGTCATTTGTTTCGGGATTTCCTACCTGAAAATAATCAAATGCTTTAGTATCAAGTATTTACTACTACTATGAATAATTTATTCTCAAATCTCCGGGCGTAAGACACACAATTTGTAAATGTACCTAGCAAGACCGAGGATGAAAGTCGAACGTACTATGAAACCTTTTAGATTAACATATGGATACGTCTTTCTTTTCTTATTTCTGTCGTACACATGTTCTACCAGTTGAGGCACATAATAACCTACATATAACACCAAAAATGCAGACTCGGGTGAGAGACTCAGTTGATTAATATCGTTTTGTGCCAGAAACAAGGTTCGGGATTTTGTTCTTCTAACCTGCATAACTCTCTCCTAATATGAAAAATTCATGACTTTTGAATTGAGGGAATTTTGTCAGCCAGTTTACAACAAAAGTCAAAAAACTATATATATCATAATGAGAAAAACAAGATATTACAGAGCATGTTTGGCTAAGATTAAAAAGTTTTCTTAAAACCAAATAGTAGTTCTTAAATTAGTAACATTTCTTACTACTTTTTTGAGGTTAGCTGTTCACGAAAATACCGTTCGATTTAAAATCACCGCAAGTGTACGGTTCGTTACAAGTAATAAAGTGGACTTTTAGAGTCCGGATTGTCGATCCCACAGAGATTGAGTAGTTTAATATTAATTATCTCGACCTTAACCAAAACAAGATGAGTTTTTGATATGTTTTTATACTAAATTCTAACCAAACTAAATTATGAAAGCTACGATGGATGAATTAGCTAAACTAAATGCAAATTATACTAGAATGAAATATGAAATTGAATGCAAATTGATTTACTTAAGATGAGAAAAACGTACTAGGATCACGAATCCCCATGCAACAATCCATTTAAATCCTAGTTTTACAATTTGACAACACGATTAAATATTGAAGAATCAATGTTCCTATTAAATTTAACAATCTCTTTCGAATAATGTTAAACCTATTTTATCATGTGATCCGACTATATTTCTATGACGAATACAAACATAAAAGAACGCATTAGTTTTTATAAACACTTAAAAATTCACATAGAGTATAGCGATATATTTCTATCCCCTATCGGACACTATGACAATTTATACTACGTCGAATCTATTTCCCTTCTTTCGAATGCATAAAATAGGTCACCACATTTATATAATTAACGCGCGCACAATAATTATATGGAACAAATACATATAAATCGTTCAAACATCCAAAAACGTGTTTTAATGTCAAAAATATAAAATTAAAGATTAAAATATCATGTTACAATGTTCATCGATCTCTTAGTACAAGAAAAACTAGTCTAACATGCTAAAGAAAGAAAAACAAAAGAATAAATGAAAAAACATCATCACCCGAGTAGATATTCAATTAATTCCTTGAAGTACTTGATGAATCTTCGCGTTATTCCTCTTGTTCTTGCTCTCCAATGTCAAAATTAATCTCTAAAAGTGCGTAGCACCCGTTTTCTGTCGAGTCTAAGGTTTTAAAGCCGTCCTCCAATTGGTTTCCATAAGAGTTTCATTTGAAAACGGAAACCAGAATTTTTCGCGTAAAAATACACCATGCGGCCGCATGGTTATAAACCTTGTGACCGCATGGTTCATTCATGTTGGCTCAACCATCTCTCTGGGGAAGCCATGCGATCGCATGGATGACTGCACTATGCGGCCGCATGGTACAATCTATTTTCAAATTGTATCGTTTTGATCCCCGAACTCCGTTCTTCCTCATTTTGACTTCTTGTCTTTATTCTCTTTCCTCTAACACTCTTTGATTTCGTTAATCTCGTACTTAGTTCATTTTCGCTCTTGATTTGGGTTTCGAGTCAACTTTCGAATAAGTGCATCTCAGTCTCTGAACGTTGGCTTTCTTCCATTTTAGTCATTTCTTGCTCGTTTTCACTCACTTATCGTTATTTTCATCGATATAGTCTTGCAAACACAATTTACATAGAATTAAGTCATATTTCAACATAATTACAATAAATTGTCCATGTTTTGTGACCTAAATAAGTATGTAAAACGCACTTATCATTTGCTAAACATGCTCACACGATCTTTACTAGGAAAAAAAACTCTCACGGACAGTGAATTACCTACAAATCCATCATCTAATTTGGTATAATCAGAAGATGTATTGGAGTATGAGAACCCAACTCCAATAAGAGATTCCACAAAAGGCAAATTGGCTACTGCAAGATATATTAAATCTTGAATATCAGTCTAATTTCTATTAATTAAGACCTCTAAATAATCAGTTTCTTTTATTTCTCTACAAATAAACATTTCTTTCCCCTCTACTTATTTCTACATGGAACTTACTTTTTTTTTTTTTGGTATAAAGTACTCGTTCACTGTTCTGTCTAGTCTTGTACAAGATCTTTAGTCCATGAGTGTTCATCGAAGTCAAGACCAGATCCCTTCTTGCTAACTAAAAGAGGACCCTACTCCACAGCTGCCTCATATCCAATTGATGAACAGCCAGGCCCTTCAAGAATGTCACACACACACACACCAATTAAAAAACTCAAGAAATATTCCGATTAATAGTAATCACTTACCTCCATTAAGCCATACAAGAAGAGGCTTTTTGGTTGGCTCAAACTGAGCTTCAAAAACCAATAGAAAAGTGCCCTCCCGTGAGCTATGAAGGGAAGTTATAGACACCCTTCTCTACTTTGTATCTGAAATACTTCATTTAATTTCCTCTGCGGTATTGGACTTTGGCGGTATTTATCATGCACTTCAAACCAGAGATATCACATTGTTCGAGGAACCCCTAGATGCTATCGGAGTAAAGGATCATCAACAATCTCGTAGGATCAGAAAAAATGGGTCCGGATCTCCTGCGGGATGATTTGAAAGATCCAAAACCAAAAATAGTGGTATTTGCTAGCAACAACATAATGGAGTCAGTCAATCAATATAGATTGATCCGTGGGCCAAACTCAATATCAACGGACTGATGCCAATCTATGATAATTGACTGAGACGGGATTTGGGTAGTTGGAGCATGGATTATAAGTGTAATTCGAGATTAATCACAAATTTTCTCTACTGCAAGTCTAAAATGCCTATGTCTCGGTGCTTCGCCTATTCCTCAAAATGGGATAAAATCACATTTAACCAAGAAAAACAAAATAATTCAGTAAATACTACACCTCCCCAAGTTATATGTACTATAAATACTAGGTATTATAACAAATTACCTCAAAATTACTAACCCCTTAAATTTCTCTAATTTTTTGTAACTGAAACATTTCAATAGACACAAATTTACATATCATTAAATGAATCACCCAATAAATAGCTTGATTGGGAAAACCATGGAAATTCAAACTTATTACATAAGAAATGGAAAGGTGCAATGGATTAATTATTTGCTGGGTCATGGACTTCACAATATCTTTATGAAATGATATCTGTAATTCTTGAAATAATAACACATCATATGATTTTTTTTTTTATAAACTATGAAAATTTACTCATTTTATACATCCATCTTCCTGTGTGATATTGGTGCACAATTTAATTTTCGATACCTTGAACATGCTTTCAATTTATTTCGTTGTTTATGCTTTGTTGCGATTGTGATAACTAGTGAATTTAGTTTCAGTGATCATCAGCATTAATTTCGTATCATAATCTGATACATTGCTTGGGTGATATGAAATTAGCTCCTCAAAAATAAAAAAAAATAAATGCAATCGTCTTCGGTCCAACACATATGACCACGTCTTATCACCAACTTTGATACTTAGCAAACTTTTTTATCATTCGTATATGATTCAGTGATTAGTGTTGCTTACACATTTTTTTTTATTATGCACGTACTTTTTCGACCTTACATATCTTGTTGCTTGGATGCACTCGCTTTTGAACGTATCAATTGCTTTTTAGATCTTTCTAGTTGTCATTTGGATGTTGGAGGAAATACCATGCCCAGTGACAGGGCCGGCCCTGAGAAATACGAGGCCCAAGGCGACGCATTGTTATGAGGCCCAAAGCGACGCATTCCAATTATCACTTCTGAGAAGAAACAAATTGGAATTCAACCAAGTTATCACTTACCAAAACGGCAAAACATATTCATCAACTACTACTAGTATCTCTTTTGCAATTGAAGTCACATAACTCATTAAGTCATTATATTTATGATTATTCAACCAACCAATACAATCTACCAGTCTACCTCCTCTAAATGTCCTCATTTTACAGGAAGACAGGAATCAGAAAACCCAAAAAAAATTAAAATACATAACATAAAATAAAAACCCTTCAAAATTATACCAGTCACTAGACTAGGCAGGGGCAGGCGCAGGCGTCAACGGCCAGCAAGCAAGTCAGGCAGAAAGTCACATGAACGGTGAACCACACTACCATGAACCAGAAGTCCAGAACGCAGCAAGCGTAAGGCACCAACAACTGCAAGGGCAGCATAACAGCATAAGAATTAAGATTAAGAAATCAATCAAAAAAAAAAACATAAGAACTAGGAAGAACTGAAGAAGACGACGAGACTGACTTGGGCGCCGACGGATTTGAGGGATTTCTAAATTGAAAAAGGAGTAAAACGGCTTGCTGGAACTTGGAAGCCTAGAAGTTGGAACACAGGAAAACTGGAAAAGCCTAAAAGGGTCGACTTGGTCTGTTGGTGAGAGCCAGCGGATTTGAGGCTTGAGGGGGAGGGGTTTCAACTTTCAAGATTTGGGAGGATTTCGATTTTCAAGAATCAAGGGGGAGAGAGAGAGGGGATTTTCAATTCAAGATTTGGGGGATTTCTGATTTCATTTGAATAGTTTTCTTCTCGTTCGTTTTTGGGGCGCTTGATTTGGACCTTTTTTTTTTTGCCCCAAAATCTGAGGCCCCTTAGAAGCAGAGGCCCAAGGCAACAGCCTTGGTGGCCTTGGGCCTGGGCCAGGGCCGGCCCTGCCCAGTGATCAACCTTTTGGAATCAACCTATTATCACGATCTCACCTTTGGACCTTTTTATTTTTAAATATGTATAAACTGTAATTCAAATTGTAAAAGGAAAAATGGGAACCCATTAGATTTAGGGCCAATGGGCGTATTTTGTGAATGTAACTATGTAAGAAATGTCACAAAAAATTTCAGCAAATGTTTTGTTGTTGAAAGGTTCCATAGCATGAGTGTGTGTTTTGATTTTTTATTTGTGTTACTTCTGAGCGACTGAGCCATCTCCAATTAGTTAGGTATGTTAGGGATATTTGATTCGTGTTACTAGCTTGTGTTAATTTGTGTTTTTGAGCCGTTTCCAATTGATTTTTGATTTGTGTTTTGATTTGATTTTTTATTTGTGTTACTTCCTTGGATTTGTTGAAGTAGGTATGTTAGAGATTTTTTATTTACTACTTTTTGTAATTTTAGCAACATAAATGAAAATTTGTTGAACTGTGAAAAGGTTAAATGTGTAGTTTCGAACATTATCTTTAAATGAGTTTAATTTCATTCTTTTTTTTATTCCAATGAATTGATTGTTTTCGTTGATTATTTTTATCAATTATGGAAAAGTACTTTAAACGTAGATCTGCGTGTTTTGGTGATGAGCAAAATGCTAATAAAATGGATGAAATGAATGTTGGGGAAGAAATTAATGAAATTGATGGAACTAATCTTGGAGATGTCCAGATTCAAACAATTGTCGATGAAAGCCATGAATTTGATGTTGCATAGGCACAACTTCCTTCAGATTTTGGATTGAGAGTTCCAATACAAAATTATGATGTTAATGTCCGAGATGAGATTTGAAAAACATATGTGCAACGAGGTCCTTGTCAGCCTCGCAATCATGAATTACAAATTTAGTCAAAATTACACATTTTTTTAGATCACATATTATTTATTTGTCTTAAATTACTTATTTTATTGGTCACATATTATGCATTGATCATAATTACCTATTTTATTTGTTACAATCACCCAAATAAGTAATCAGAAATGCTCTTCATTTCACTCCACTCAACCACCACCACCACCAGCCAAACACATTGCCGTTGTTGTTGCCACCGCTAGCAATAACAACAACCATCATTTACAAACTGCCCCTCAATTTGAAATTGCAACTCATCTCAGGGGCGCACTGTAGATCACACATGGTGGCTGATGATATTGTGAATAGCAAACGGTGCACTACTTAGCCTAAAGATTGTTGGAAGTGGTGGTGGTCGTGGCGGGCGACGATGATGAACTCGAGGTGACGGCGAAAGGTGGTGGCAAGTGACAGTTGTTGTGGTGTAGGTGTGAATTGTAACTTGAAAATGGGTAAAAGTATAGTAGGGTGATGTGAGGTGGAGTGTTGTATATACCTGATTTTAGAAAGAATAAAGTTAAAATCTTAATTTTGAGATGATAAGTAAAAAATTAGGGCTAAGTATAATTTCGTCAATTTTATTTGTCCCCTTAGCTCCGTCCTTGGTGGAAGGAACCCAAAGCAAATAACTAATATTTCGACTCAATATATATTCTGAAGTATCATATATCGAAAATAAATCTGGTACATGTATAATTGTGTGGCTTCTTCAATCAAAGATATTCTTTCCATACAAGGCCATTTATAAGGTTAACTATTACTCCCAAGAATTCTGACCTCGGATACTCTTTCAATTCGGGGTCCATTATTGTGACAACGTTCTTTCAATTCTCATGATAATAGTCTATTAGAATGACAGATACTCTTTCAATTCTAAAATAATTATTTGTACGGATTAAAGTTGTCCTCGATTGAAAATACTATTTCATTTCCCAAGAGATTTGACTAGCGTAGTGCAGAAAAAGCTAAGCCCACTTTGGATTCTTAAGTTAGCTTCCTAGAGAAAGATATATGTCATTTTGGATTAGTGGAGAAATATTTTGCTATATGAATATCATAGATGATCGTGTGGTTAATACACATATGGGCGGGTGATATTTTTAATTTATATCATAGATGATTGTGTGGTTGACACACATATGGACGGGTGATATTTTTAAATTTATATCATAGATGTGGTGTCAACGAAAGTGTCAATCATTATGTTCGTTTGACTTTTTCCTAGCGGAGAAAACCCTAAGTAGGACATTGATTCCTCCATTGAATTTTTAATCATAATGGAGAATTTATAATAATAAATTAATGAAAATTGGTGATTTGATCATCATTTAGAGGGTATTTGAGCCTCATTTTTTTTTAAAAAAAAAAAATGTATTTTAGAATAGTATACTGATGAAGAATGTGTGGTTGAAAAATAAGAAAAAAATTTGATTTACGTGAAATATTATTTTAATGAAGAATGTGGTTGAAAAGAAAAGAGATAAAAATGCATTTAAAAAAAATAGGAATCAAACAGTGCATTAATAATATATTTGTGAAAATGTATCAAGTTTTAATCATGAACTAACATATACTATATCTAAATTTCACCGGTAAAAAGTAAATATTTATATATAACTTAGTTTATTAATATTTCTTTTTTTGATAAGCCTGCCTTTGTTAATATTTACATTAGATATACATAATAAATATAATTAATTAAAAATACTCTAAATTATATATTATAAAATTCTTCAATAAATTTTAATTTTAATTTTTCACTAACTTGCACATTGTGTATGTAAAAAAGTTTTTAAGTATTAATATATTATCAAAGGGAATAAATTAAATTGCAACTAATTGTAATAAAATCATCTTTTTATTCATAAGGGTATGTTAGGTATATATCTAGAGCATATTAGATGATATATAATCAAAAATTGATCTTATATGTGATACTCAAAACTATATATATGGATGTTAGGATGAATTATAAACAGGATGGATTTCACTGTATAATTAAAAAGTTCACACTGTAACTGCAATAGCACATATAAGTTATAATTGCAAAAAAAGTTACTTGCATTTTAATGGAATAGAAATGTAAATAAACTTACTAACTTTTAAATGTACGATTTCTCATATTTCACCATAAAAAAGGTTTCTATAATGCTATTTGAACATATTCAGTGACGGGCAGTGTTTTCAGGGACTGAAACGGTAGCTGTTGATTGACAGTTTTTGTCTTTTTTTTTAAACTGCAAATGAAAATACGACAAGTGTGCATCTGTTTAAATCCCTGTCATTGAGCCTGTTTGTTTAGCAAAACTGAAAAAGTTTTATGCACGGTAATAATACAACATAAGCTAAAGATATACCTGAATTTTGAAATTCATTTTTATTTATCTGTTTTTTCAACTTGATCCCCTAAATGTTGCCTAATTGTGTAATTAACCCAATAATGGATTGGGCCTAAAATCCATTTTACGTGGTTGGATCGTGTGTGTCTACTAAAGATAGACTTGATCCAAATATGACTGGCGTGATTGGATATTGTGGGTCTACTAAATTTGGCTCGGCCCAAATCATTAAGATGTGATTGGATCTAGTGGGTCTAATAAAGTTGGACTTGGCCGAAACTCAACCTTTACGTTTAGCGAAAGTTCACCTAGATAACACTAAAAGTGAGAAACTTAATGAATATAACGAATTCGCAGCCTGCAATCTAAACTGAGAATGAGTTTTTAGGAATAGCTCACACTCGTGAGATTGCAACCCTTTGTCTTGACCATTATAGCACGTGTGCTGTCCATGACATAAGCGATATGATGGTTTGACGTCAACTTCAACTCTCCAACTACGTCACTCAAAGAATTTAAAGAACCCGGAGAAGAAGAATTTTTTCTTCTTCTCCATTTTGTTGTAATCACTTCCACAACCACTTTTCATAGATTTCACTCATGACGGATTAACGTTACCCTATAAGAAATAGATCCTTGCTAAATTGTCTTGTTTGGACTCCATTGAAATGATCTTTAGGAAAAATATATTTTGGAATAGTGATTTTTCAGAGAATCCGATTAAATAAACAAAAGAAATTTTTATTTTTTTTATATGTAACATTATTTTATAGGAGAATATGTGATTAAAAATGAATTTTAGAAAAATAGAAGTCATACAGAGGAACTTAACATTTTAGCTTTTTGTCATCTAATTTATATGACACAAATTGTTGCCCTTTTGGTTGCTGATTGAAATTTACATATTATAAAAACGTAATTTAAAATGTTTTGAGAATCAAATTGAACGACTACTTCAATTGAAAATTTGTAAAAAAAAAAAAACCATTTTAAACAGGAAATACACGACCACGTCATACAAAAATTGTCAAGTTCGTACCAAGAAACCAATCAATTCATTCAAATTTTTGTTTTTTCTTGTCTATATTATCGATTCAATTCTTTAACCATTTCTTCTTTTTTACCAGTCGATTTTCATAGCATAGACATAAATACAAAGGAGACGACATTGTAGTGTGATAGAGTTTGAATTAATCCAATGGTCCGTTTCTCAGTGAAAGAGAGAGTATGAAACAATGATTACTTATTCAGAGAATTCTGAAACTGAAAGCAACCCTTCATTGAGTGAGAGTCAAACAGTCTGATACATCATTTTCGAATTAATTTTTGGATCCAAAATTGATGCCTGCCATTAGGCATTTATGTATGCATGTCCCATGTACTGCCATACAGTATTTTTCATGTGACTTTCCCATGTGAAACCTTCTAATCTTATACTACTTGTCCCACATATTTATTTCACTTGCTCGAGCAATAGGTGTAGACTAAGCTAAGTGACGAATTTCATTTCTTTTCCCTTGCATTCAAGAGTACCTACGTCCCACAAAGAAAAGAATTGGCCAAGTTGGCAAAAGGGTACTGTCTGGAAAATCAGGTTTCGCTGCAACGAGGATTCAACCCACGCTTGAGACATCCACATTCTCCTTGGAGAAAATTTACCCGGTTGGTATGGTTTATGGGTATTGTGTCAGCCCTCAGATTTACCCAGTGCGCACTGATGGTCGGGCTCCGTTCTAAGAGTGGTCGGGCTCCGTCAATAGCGGTTGCGGGTTCCTAAGTCATCAAAAAAAAAAAAAAAAAAAAAGAATTTTAAAGTACGATTTTCTTCTTACTTTTTAGAAGTAACAAGAACCTCACAATACTATCTACATCTTCGGATTTGATCCTCGAATTATCAAGCGACATATACGGAATGTCAAATAACCAAGACCAATGTACTAGTAATTTTAAGAGACATCTTGAGAGATACTATTTATTTTATCAATCGAGTGACCTTGATTATACATTTTTTTAATTTGCTGGAAACTTGGTTGATGGTCATGGGAATATATGCAAAATGACCTTGATTATACATTTTAACAGCAACTATAGGAGGACCTCAGGACCACCAAACATTTGACCCTTTCCCTGCAGGAAACTTGCCTACTTCTCTTTCCTTTCTTATCCATATGGACTCATTCAAAACTGTTGGCTAAGCTTAAAAGCAAATTAAGTCTACTTTATATTACATTTTTTTCTTACTTAATTATAACTTGTTTTCACCTCTCTTTGTTTATGGTTCTTCACATTTATTTATTCACTTTGTGGAAGAAATTGCAAGCATCCATATCCTATTGAAACATTGATGTTGGAAGTATGATTGCAAATCCCTATATAAGTTCGTATTAGAATCGAAGGTCTTGTGTTCGATTGTTCCAAGAACGGGTTGAATAATGCAGAGCATCATTGAACATGAGGTTGAGCCTGTTTCGTAAAGAGGTTCCTCCAAATAAATAATGGTTGGATCGATTCTTGGGTCTCTCTAAAAAATTATACGAGAAAAGTAATTGTATATCATATATTAGACGCCCCCAAAAAAAAAAAAATTACTTGTGTACCTATTGAATAGTATTGTAAAATATAACGAACAAGATTTTAAAATCTCTCCTTCTACTCATATCCAATATTTTTGAGTCCAATCTATTTACAAAACACGCAAGCACTGTAGTTTAAAATCGTTTACTTTTTCATAATTTCATTTGATTTTGCAGCTTGAATATTGATTTTTAAAAATAATTGGCATTGAGTTCTCAGAAAATCAAGATGATGAGGTATGGTCATTAACTCATTGTTCTAAAAGGCCACCTGGACGGCGGGTAAGCACGATGCAAAACATCAATCACTTGATTTGGCGCCTTATTTAGCGAAATCCTTAACAGTTAATGTGCCCCTAGACGTGATTATGCGCACTTATTATCTTTTTTTTTTTTTTTTTTTAAATTTTTTTAAGTTACAATTTAAAAGCTGATTTCTTCTCTTCATCTATCATACATTTAAAATAATCGCTTGAAGTCTTAAATAAAGAAAAACTTCCTATTTATTTACTATTTAATATTTACATTTGAAAATTTTCTTTTTGTTGAAAATTTTAAAAAAATGTATAAAGTTCCTATAAATTTGTTTTAGATGTATGGTAGGTATTATTTTTAATTATTAAATGATTTTTTGATTGATTAAAAATTAAAATAATATTAAAATAAGAAAACACATTTTTACGCTTATGCTTCGTCTAAGCTCGTCTAATCCATAGTTTAGCCTACATTCATCATCACGTATTACACCTTTTAGAATACTGGGTATGATCTGTCAAAAGGCACATTGCTTAATTTTAATTTTCAAAAAGAAATATCAATCAAATTTTTTTTATATAGTTTTTGTAATCTAGGATATAAAACGATTAAACTTAATTAGTCATCGAGAATTATCTACAAAAGGTGAGTCAAGGACGTTTGAGATCAATCCAAAAGCACAATTGACATACAAGTGAATATTCATGTAGCACCCCTTGTTGGTCTAGTTTGACATAGGAAGCTTGATTAGTCGAAAGATGATTATCGATTCAAATGTACAAAAATATCACTTTTCCGAGGTAAGATGGGATGGAGAAAATGTCTCTTAAATGAGTGTAAGTTCAATTACATCTTAAAAGACTTGAATGTAAAATGGCTTTTTTAGTTAATTGTATTGTGCGCATGCCCACGGGGCTCCATTCCCGACACCCTAACTCCCAAATTTTTTATATTGGTAACTAAATAAATTAATTAAGTAGAAAACAAGAAAAGAAATATTAAATAAGTTCAATCCCTGAGGCAATTACGGTTGCCAATACCTAGATGTTATATATATATTCTTGTCTATGTTTCATTCCCCAAGTGCCCTTTATTAATTTCGCCTCCCAAATTCTAGTTTTTGGCTTTCCAATTATTTTTAATTTCCCCTTTTAAGTTCTTTAGCAACATGTCTTGTGTCGACCCATAATATTTCAAGTCTGTAAATAAGTCATTTCTAGTAAGCTATATTTTAAAATTGGCTCGAGAGTCGAAAAGCTACAAAGTGAATGATTAAAGGGTCGAACTGATAGTAAAAATAATAAATACATAAAAATAAAATTTTACATGAACCCTTTGATTTTATCGATGAACGATTGATTCTGAGTGAATCCACTAATTTTGGTAGCATACTGTATTGGTTGGAATAGTTGATTTAGGTAATTCCAACCATTTATATATTTTCAATTGAACGTGACAATTCCATTGGGTTTGTAAGTTTATCGACATTGTTAAAATATATAATTTACTTCATATTTATTAAGACTTTATTTATTGCTATATTTTTAAGAATAAGCTTTTGCCTTTTGATTTCCTATTTACATAGATGATACTTCGATTTTACAAACAATTTTTCAATCATCTTAATATATTCCCTCCTAATAATTTTAATCTTAAACATAATTTTTAAGGATCATATTATTCGTACACGGTGGTTTACCAGCTTGTTTACTCGGGCCTACCGATCTCTCTCACATTTGGGGAGGGTGGGCCATACTTTGTCGGAAGTAGGTCCCGATCTCATGTGAGAGCACTTGTGGGGTCGAGTAAACCAACGGGTACGAATGACTTTATCCAATTTTTAATCCTTCGACTAATCATTATGAGAAGATTTTTTGTTATTTTGTTTAGAAACATGAATATCTATAATAATCATGCCACTACAAATTATTTCTATTGTTAAAAGCATTTAAAAGAATTCCCTATATGTCGAGTTTTTCCCTTCAAAATTTTATCTTCTAATTTCTCTCAAACCTCGAATCTCATTCTTTTCCTCAAGACCTAAGATTGTCATTTTTATCGAATAACTCCTTTTTCTTTTTTTTAATTAGCTTGTCTACACCAGCACCATCAACTAATAACATTTTTTCTCCACCTAAATATTAGGCGCCTCAATACTTCAAGATTTGAACAATTGCTCTTTTTCTCACCCATCTACATTTTATCGATTTAACTGCTTTCAGATCTACAATGAAGGATGTTTGGTTCTATGGCTTGTTTGTTTTAAATTAAAATCTGATTTTAATATAAGTCAAAATCAAACAATCAATATCAACCATATATTTTTTAGGTCTTACAATTTTTTAACCACATATTTCAAAAACTTTTATCACAGTCTACTAAAAATTTGATTTTAATTCACACTAGCTATTAAAATCCAAAAAATTGTTTTCAAATTGTGCCAATTCTTGGATTATTTCGCCACCTTGTTAAATTTTTTGTTTAATTTATCTTTATCAACTCATGATAATGGTTGTGAATCAAGCACCTGCAAAATTGGCACCCTTTCAACATTTGATATGTTCACAAGATTAATTTCCTAGAACACAAAACTATGTGGAGATTTAACCTATAAATAATTTTTAAAAAGTATCGACTTAATTTAATTAATCACAAAGTCGGGATCACAAACAAGCTTTGAAAGCCACACAAATTCATTATACGAAGAATTAATGAATGAATTAAAATCAGCAAACTATTGAATTTGGTCTTAAATAATTTCGATCAGATAAAATGTTCTTTAACGTGAATATTGTGGTAAAACTTTATTCTCGCATTACTCAATTAAAATTTACAATAATTTGCTAACCAAGAAATTTTACTTTCTTCTTTCACATGAGGTAGGTGCCGGGTAGTACGGTCAAGATCAGGGGTAGGATGTGGTCGTCCAAGTTCTGACGTCTTTCAGTCTTTCTGGGCCTTGGACCTGTTTCTCGGGCCCATTAGGATAGCCCACTAGCTGTCCATAAAAAGCCCACGATTCTCCTCACTTTCTTCATTCCTTTCTTTCCTACGCTTCATTCTCCTCTCTACAAGCAACAGAAATTTCTTCAAAAATAAGGTAAGAAAAAATGTTTGGCCGTGCTTAAAAGCAGTTTTTTAGCTTCTTCTTTCTACATCGTGTAAGTCGAGCCACACTGTCCAAAGAAGCGGCTAAAAAAATGCATAATTTTTAAAGTCTGCAATTTATTGTTTATCTAATTCATGAAAACATCTTGGTTGCAGGCTTTAGACATGGTGAAACCATCCATATTCATGGATGCATCAAAGTTTCGAAAGAACAGAAACCTTGATCAGAAAGATGATGAAAGCTTGATTGATTCAACGGGGAAAAATGACCTTCATTTGGCTTTGGCTGCATGTTCATCTTAATTTGGTGCTATCCTAGCTGAGCTTTTTTATTACTTCAGCCCTTCATTTTTTTTTTTTGGTAGTTTTTTTTTGACTTGTTGCCTTTTTGTTTTTTTTCCTTGGATGTTTTGTGTTCTTGACCTTGTAAGACCTTTTCTTGACCTTGTAAGACCCCTTCTACTGTTTTCTATCATCGTTTCTTGTTGTGTTTCAAATCTTATACCGGAGTTCTCCAGTCTAAGATTCTACCATTTTCCTTCTCCATTCCTGCCCAACTCATGTTCTCCTTCCTTGTCTATCCCTCCTGAGCTATTACATAATATGAAGTGTCTCGTCCCAGAGATCGACCTAGAGAAGATCAAGAAACTCTCTGAAGATCATATAATTAGCACTGGTGATCTGAAACCCAATTTGTCCATTGGTGTAAAAGTATGCCTGAAGAGAATTTACTCAGTTAGGTTCTGATCATTATATATAAAATTACAATTGATATTATTCTGTCTATTATATGCATTTGTAAATATTATAAATATTCTTACAACAGGACCATGATTTGAATTGTGTTAGACGAACAGAACATTTAGCCGAATTCTCGTGACTGATTTCAAGTACAAAATACTAAAATAGTATGATGTATTAATGTAAAAGAGGACCCCTCCCCAACCACCCCATCCCACATAAAAAAAAAAAAAAAGGAGAAAAAGAAAAAACATTTATGAGTTGTGGTACTGATGATAAGCTTTCACAGAAAGACTGTTTTGTTGTCTGTTAAATTAATGAGATCAGTCATCAGCGTGCGTGTGTTTTTTTGGGGTGAAAAGTGTGTTGTTTGAAAGAAATGAAAGATTTATTCCACCAAGCAGTGTAAAGCCTCAAGGGAGGCCGAGCCCTCTTTGCTTGGTCGTCGTTGAGCTAAGCTCGACCAACCCAAATGAGGGTCAAGCCTAAGGCTCGGTCTCTTGGTCGTGTAAAGTTGACCAAGACGAAGTTGAGCCATGAGGAAGGTTCGACTCCATCATATTGGCCTGGGCTGTTTTGTTTTGGCACGTGTTAATCACTCTCTAACATAAATATGGTACGGTATCATCCCGTGAAAGTATGAATATATAAAAATATCGAACACCAAATATTGTATTGAAGTCCAAAAGCAGAGCGGTCAATCAAAAATAAATGTAGTACTCCAAAAACTTGTCTGAAGATTGAATGAAATGTCTTTCTTTAATAGGGCCCCTTTCATCTTCAGTTTCAACTCTGAACATACAGCTTATGCAGTTATCTTTTGAGATTTGGATCTTGATCATATGCAGATGAATTTTGTAATTATTCAGTTTAACACTGTCAATAAGAAGTCATTTAATTTCGTTAATTTACATGTTGCATTTCTTTCGAGTCGTCCCAACTCAAGGACATGGCAATACTTGTACTATGTTCATGTCATGTATTGGTCGGCATGGCCGGCTGGCCGGCCTGCCATATTTGAATTGGCTCTCTAAGCCTGCATACTGCAGCCTTCTCAGCCCACCATGTCGTCTTAAGCCTCACATTTTTCTGCACAGAGTAGACGAATGAAAATTTATAATTCTTGTTGAATCTATATAAACAGTTACTTTGAGACATCTCAAACTTTATATTTCTAGATATATAGTGTTGCTATTGATGCCCAGTTTGATTCTCATTATTTGTAGAATGAAAATGAAAAATATAGACGTTATGAACCTCACGCAAGAGATGGAAAGTAAAAAATGGTGGCTAACTGTGATTGATAAAAATTATATTTTTCATTTTTTTGAATGATTAATGGGAAACAAACGGGACCGAAAATAACCCACAACTCCTTTTAATTCTATGACATATATCTAGAATGAAGAAGATAATATTAGCACCCATCATTTGCTTAATCTTTTCTAGTTAGTTATCTATGTTTTCAATGGCAAGTCAAGTCTTGCACACGATGATGGTGTCCCCGAGTGGGGGTGGAAAAAAAAATTTAATATGCTCTCTCGAATGGTACCAAGTTATAATGAATTAGATAATATTTAATTATTAACATTTTATTTACGTTTTCAACCTAACCATAATTGAAAAAGTGCTCTCATATCCTAAATTAGAGCTATGTGTTAGACATGGCAGGGAGTGGGTCCATTTTTCCAGGCTAATATTCATCTTTGAGGTAACATAGTAACATGGCCCCTTCACTAGGGCTTTTATCTAAATCATCCCCTCAATGACCTTTTAAAAAGTAGAATAATTCTATACAGAATAATTCTATACAGCCAGAACTATTCACTAAAAACAGAAAAACAGAAAAGATTCCTTATGTATTTTGTCCATTATATTCTTATCTTTAAAAAATTGCAACCAAGTCATTATAATATAAAAAGAAATATAATAAGGTTCTAAACTATTTAAAAATTTATGAATCCAAAACTTTTAATAAGTTTAACTCTTGATATTATAAAAAAATTTATTGATCTAAAAATTGCGACAAAAAGTACACTAAACTATTTAAGAGAAGACTTAAAAAGTTTCTTTACGGAATATTTAGATCCAAAATTGAAATATAAAAATATTTATATAGATAGTCAAGCAATTAGAATAGAAAATGATATACATAAAAAAATTATCAATCTAGAAAATAGAATTGAAAAATTAAATATAATCATTAAAGAAAAAGTTTTAACAAAAGATAGTGAATTCTATAGTGATTTATTAAATACTTATGAAGATATTAGTTGGATTCCAATAGTAGAACATAGATAACAAGAATTTTAATATTAGACTTTGAGATTTTGAAGATGATCATAGTGCCCCCTCCCCACTTTAGTTGGTATCAGAGTCATAGATCATAACATGATAATAGAAAATTTAGGAAATAGATATAGAATAATAAAAGAAAATTTTAATATAATAATAGGAAAATCTATAATAAAGAAAGAAACCTTAAAAATCATATTTATAAAACTGAAAGATATACCTTTAGATATCAGAAAAGAGGTAATAGAAAAAGTAAAAATCAGCATAGTAAGAGATTTTATGATATGAGAAACTATTCTAGAAATAATAGACTAAGAAGAATATGCTGTTATAATAGAAAATAATATAAGTAATTATGAGAATTAGGATTAAAAAGATAGATAATTATTATAAATTAGAGGAAGAAAAATGATATAAAATATTTTATGAACATATTCCTAATAAATCAAAAATCTTAACATTAAGTATAATTAAAAAATTACTTAGAGAAATAAAAGAGTAAATACTACAAAAATTAATTATAGGATCTATAAAAGATACATACATATATGAAATGATTAATAAAAAATTTGAAAGTATTTTATATTATAGAGAAATATATGAATCATCATAAGTTATAAATGAGTAATGATAAAACAACAAGAAATCTTAATAATATTGTTAAAAATCTAAACAAAATACAAGAAAAAATTTCAAACATATTATTAACACCAAAAGATATAAAAGAATAACAAGAAAAAATGCTAGGAAAACTAAAAATCAAGAAACTAGAATTAAAAGAAAAATATTTTAAAACTGTAAAAAATGAATTATCTAATAATGAGATAGCAATAAAAAGTTTTAACAAAATTATAGAAGAAAGTAAAGATAAAAAGTGCAGATTATCATATTTATTAGAAGTTAAAAGTGATAAATCAATAATATAATGGCTTTTTCAATTTTTTTTTTGAAGAATTAAAGAAATTGATAAGTGAATTAATAGACGAAACTAAGGAACTAAGAGATGAAGTAGGAGTGTTAAAAATAGAAATAAGAGAAATGAAACAAAATATGAAACCAACAGATAAAAAAGTGGATAAAGATAGAATAAAAAGAGAAATAATAAGAATATAAAAGAAATATATAGAAACAAAAGGATACTATCAATCTGGAAGTATGGATGATAGATTTAGAAAAGAAATATTACAAATAATCTTAGAACAAGAATATGAATTTGAAAAATACATAGAGGAAAAAGGAAAAGATAAAAAAGATGATGAATGAATAAATAAATAGATAACTTAATAGAAAACTTTGATCAATTAAGTATAGAAGAATTAAAAAATTATGAAGTAATGATGAATATTGGTAGAGGATCAACACCTGTACCTGGAAGTACAAGTAATACAAAATTAGAATTTCCTAAATTAGAAGGTGGATATACACCAATGCCACATAGACTTTATAGACAATACTATGATAGAATTATCCCATAAAATAGAATTGAAAAATATAAAGATTAATTTACTCCAAATGCAGACTATAATAAACCAATAAATCATGAATGAGCAAAACTAGATTTAGATTGTAAAATAGATACTAAAAAAGCCTTATTACAATGGGCATATGCAATGATATTATTCTTTTTATATAACCAAGATGATACATAGGAATCTACGGATAGAAGAATTGACTATTTAATAGCATCATTTGAAGGAGATGTAAGAAATTGATGGGAATGAGTAACTGAAGATACTAAATCATTAATGAAAAGAAATATACAAATAGAAATGCAAAAAATTTCACATGAGGGAATAAAAAAGTTAGTAGAATATATATCAGATGAATTTTTAGGAGAAAATTGGATAAGAAATTCGGAAGAAGAAGTTAGAAGAGAAAATTTAAAAGCAAGATTAAGATTAATAAATATTATGATATGTGATATGTGTAAAATAAAAGAATATACATGTCAATTTAAAAATTTCTATCATACACAATTTTATAGTAATGAAAATCAAGGACCATATCTAGAAATGCATTTTGCTAAATTATCAGGAACATGGAATATATACTTTAAGATAGAATACGAAAGATATATAAAAGACAATCCTATATCAGATACATTAAGAAGTAGAATAAAATTTTTATTTGAAAGATTAGCAGAAATATGTAAAAAATAGACAATTAATGAAAAAATTCAGAAAATTAACAAGAATATGTTGTAAAGAGATAGATGGACTTATTAATTGAGGATGTGCACCAGAAAGAAAATATAAAATAAAATTCAAACAAAAAAAGTATAAAAAATATAGACAGTTCAAAAAGAAATACCAAAAATCAAATATGAGATATTATAAAAGAAAATATCAACAAAAAAGAAAAGAGTTTAAAAAGGATAAAAAAAATAATGTAAATGTTGAAATTGTGGAGAAATGAGACATATAAGTCCTGATTGTACTAAAAAAGAAAGTTAGAATTTTACAAAAAAAGAATATGAATAGCAAGTGATTTAGAAAAAATATCAAATATTAGTGAATATGAAGGAGAAGAAATCTATATATCTGAATCGAAATGAATCAAGAAATAGAGGAGGTATAAAATATAGAAAATAAACAAGAAATAGAAAATTCTGAAAGATATGGATTAAAAGTAACATTTGATAATAATACATTCAGAAAAATTATCATTAGATTTAAAAATAGGAAATATTAGATAAAATATTTAGAAGAGAAAGAATATCTATAAGTGAATACCATAAGATAGAAAAATCGATAGCTATAAAAACAGTTTTTGGAAGTCATAAATTAACATTATTAACAAAATCAACAGTTGATCAATTAATGGCAAAAGTAAAAGGAAAAAAAGAAAAGAAAATATACAATATGTTTATCTAACAGGAATACAGTTAATGTTAAAATCTCTATTTAGAGAAGAATAGATTTACCAACAACAGTAAGTTTACATGACGGAAGAATACTAAATACTAGTTATAGTTATTTAGGAACCATAGAAGAAAATTTAGCATATAAAAAAAATTAATATTTACATGTTACCCAAAATATTGTGTATCAATAAAATATAAAGATTTTAACGAAGTATTAGGATTACATTTTAAAATATATAGAAATGATATTATGGAAGAAGGAAACCATATAATGATTATAGAATACACAGTATTAAATACATTTACCAATTCAAATTATGGAAATATTTACTCTAAAAAAACCTTATATAGAAATCCATAAAAAATGTAAAGATATATTAAATATTGTAGAGTCAAATAAACAACTAAATCTTTTACCAGAAATATATGAATTAGAAATATCTAAAACAAAACTAGATATAAAAGAAAAGATAGAAAATAATTCTTTAATAGAATTTAAAGATGGAAGATTAAGAAAAAATAATAGTACATCTATAATACCAGAAAGACCAAGTATAAGTCGAGAAATAATGGTAAAAAGAAATATAGAAAATATGCAAATATATGGAGAATATTTTAATGGAATAGAATATATAAAAGGGAAAAAAATATCATAATTGATACAGGAGCAGCAAACTGTCATATATCACAAAATAAAGATAAAGAATTAACAAAAAGAAAAATAGAACCTTATAAATATATCAATTTTGATGAAAAAACACGTATTAGTGAATTAGAAGTAAAAGTATCAATAGTATCAGATGGAGAAGAAATGATAATACCATATTACGTAGATGGTAGTATGAGAAACTATTACCATATATTATTAGGAATGAGCTTTTTTCAAACTTTAAATCATTATAACATTAACAAAGAAGTAACTTATATGACACATAATAATAAGATGATGTTTTGTCCAAAAGAATGAATAATGTAATAACATTTTCATTAGGAGTATATGTACAATTTACCAATGTAGAAACCAATAAAATAACATGTGCCTTAATAGATACAGGAAGTGATATAACTATTGTAAAAATATTCTTATTAAATAATTGGAATAATGATAATATTATAAAAATTATAGGTGTCATAGGAATATCCATACCTATTACTAAAAATAGAGAAAAGATAAAAATCTTACTAGGAAGTAAACAAATAACTATAAATAAAGTATATGCTTATATATCTTAGAATGTGATATATTATTAGGAAATAACTTTATACAATAGTTTCAATATTATCAACAAAATAATTATATGATTATGTTAAAAATACCATGCGAACATTTACTAAAAATCTCAAGAGAATTTAAACCATACAAAGTTTAGCCAGCCTAGCGTGGTGAAATGATAGTACAAATACCAATAAAAACCAATATCAAAATACAAAAAAAATATAAACAACAGAAAAATAATAAATAATAAAAAAGATAGGGAATATCTATAATGAAAATTCATTGGCTTATTGGAAACCAGAACATTCAAGAGCAAAAAATAGAACTAACTGAGAATGTTATAATAAGAGTAAAACTAATGATGTATACAATACAAGATACTCAAGAATTTAAAAAATAAATTGAATAATTAAAATATATGAAATTAATTAGAGTTAGTAATGGACCACATAGTAGTCCAGCTTTTATGGTTATGAAACACTCTGAACAAGAAAGAGGAAAACCAAGGATGGTTATAAATTATAAAGAATTAAATAAATATACAAAGTTTGATGGATATTTTCTACTAAATAAAGACTTTTTGATAAACCTTGTGAAATGAAAAGAATATTATTCAAAGTTTGATTGTAAGTCAGGATTTTGGTAAATTAAGATGGAAGAAGATTCTATACTATATACAGCATTCCGTACACCTCAAGGTAAGTACGAATGAATAGTTATGCCATTTAGATTAAAAAATGCATCTCAAATATTCCAAAAGAGAATGGATAGTATTTTTAGAAAATATAATGATTTCTTATTAATATATGTTGATGACATACTAATATGTTCAAAAAGTAAAAATGATCAAAAAATCATATAATAAAATTATTAAAAAAAATGTCAAAAAGAAGAAATAGTTTTATCTGAAAAGAAAGCTATTATAGAAAAATCTGAGATAAAATTTCTTGGATTAATTATAGATAAGAATGGAATAAAATTACAATCTCATATCTCTAAAAAGATAGAAAGCTTTCCGGATAAATTAGAATCTAAAGAACAAAGACAAATTTTTTTTAGGATGTTTAAATTATGCATAAGGATTTAATGAAAATCTTTCAAAACAGAGACATAAAATACAAATTTTACTCAGAAAAATCAATACTAAATGATAGAGTGAAGACCATACAGAAATAGTCAAATCATTGAAAGAAGAATATGAAAATTTATCAAAATTAAGATTACCAAATGAAAAAGATAATTTAATTGTCAATACTGATGACTCAGATAAATATTGGGCAGCAATATTAAAAACAGATTTAAATAAAATATGTAGATATTCAAGTGGAACTTTTAACCAAGCAGAAATAAATTATATCACTCATGAAAATGAATTATTAGCAATTATTAGAGAAATAAACAAATTTTCATTATTTTTATTATCTAAGAAATTTATTGTTGAAACTGATAATTCCCAAGTTGCAGGACTTGTTAGAAATAAATTACCAATGAAACCTCAATAGAATGTTACATAGATGATAAGCATATTTGTCATTTTATGATTTTGATATCATTCATATTAGAGGAAAAAATAATTATCTTGTTGATTTTTTAAGCAGGAATATTGAGTTCGGAAATGGATAACATCAAACAAATGATATCAGAGATGAAATCTGCGACAACTTATGCCAAAGAAGAAGCAGATGATATAAAAGTTGGGATGGAAGATTAGCTGAAATCTTAAGCAATAATTTTAAACTATTACTTGAGATTAGTGAATCACATTCCAAAGTTACAAATGAGATGAAAGACAGAATTGATGCTCTTGTAGCACAATTGATATCTACTAATACAAATAAAGATTCAAGTGTTGATGCTTTGGCACAATCCTATGATACTAAACAGAAATATCAACAGGTACCAATGAGTAATCCACCATGCGAAAGCAGCAGTGGATCCAACACTATCAAAAGAGATATGTCAAGTCCCAGGAAGGTGACCATAAAAGCCAATGATGAACATATAAGGGTTATTAGAATTAAAACTGATGAAGATGATGATACCCCTTTATCAGCAAAAGAAGAATATAGAAAATTTGCCAAAGTTGTTTATGAATTGGAAGAAAATGACTCTTATTTCATATCTTCAGGAGATCATGTTTATCTAAAATTACTAATTACCAATGATGCAGACCCTTTTATGGTCAAGATGGCAGCAGATTATGGATTTTTAAATCTTATCTACCCCTGAAAGAATATAAAAGAAATTGAAAAATTTGATGAAATATTCAAATCAGAAGTATCCAAATTTGCAAAAGGAAGATCCATATACATAAATTTTTATTCAATTAGTCCTGAAATTGATGGAAGGATATATTATCCTGCTGAACATATCATAACAATTGATATGTTGGTAAAGATTTTCAGATTGAAGTTGGACATAATAAAAGGACAATGCCAAAAATACCAGGTCATGGATAAAATTCCAAAGAGTTGTATGGATGAAAGTTTTATATAATATGACAAAAAGTTTTATTAATTAAAAATTCGAATGTTTGTGTCAATATGAAGGATAGACTCTTCTTACCAACAATGGAAAAGAAAAATCAACAATTTTGAAAGAATATATTGAAAAAATCGACACTCATCGAATTAATGGACCTATTACAACCATACAAGAAGCATGCAGAGCTAGAGAATGCCCCACATGTCGATAAGAATAAAAAGATGATAGAAGAAAACAATTGAAGGGTGTCATACCATTACCAAGGAATCTCGCCAGCTGCATGTAAAATCAAAGTTGGGAGGACAATTATGGAGGAACTGTGCTTTTTATTAAAGAAGATGTGATATAAAGAAGTTGCATGTGATAGAGGGGCCATGAGGCTCTTGATGAAAAAATGAGACATAAATTATTGATATTATGATGTAAGTAATGATGTAATTTAGCTTTAAATTTGTGTATAAATAGAGGTCTTTGAGTTGATTAAAAGACAGAGTTGGTTGAGTACTCGAGTTGTGAGTTAACCAAACAATCTCCTATCTTTCATTGTAATCAGCTTTCAGTTTTCAATAAAATTCCAAGTTATTTCTAAATTATTTCATAATATGAGTTTCTAAACACTTCGTCCCACAGATTCTTGAAAGATTAAAGAAGAAATTCCTTCTTACTTCAAAGAATTGTCATAGTGAAGACAAGAAGCTGGAATAACAATTGTCCCGTGAAGGCAAAAGGCCATTGAAGGGAGTTGTTTGCAGATCCAGAGGCTGAAGGTTACTTAATTCTAAGAATAAAGATTTGAGATCAAAACTAAGGTAAAACTATTATTTTTGTTAAGTTTAGAAAGATATCTTTATGAAATCTTAAAGAATCGTCGAGATTATTCATTTGAATGTTTGCATGTCTAAATTATCTAAATATTTAATATTTATTTTGTTAATATTATTTTAAGATGCCAGGATATACAATTGAACAATTAGATAGCTTATTAGAAAAATTATTAGGAGAGATAAATAATATTACCTAACAAATGCAAAGATTAGATGAATCATCTGAGGATTATTACATACTTGCGAAAGTTTTGATAGATATATTGCAGATTATGCCAATCTATTAGATAAAATGATGGATTTATATGCTAAAATTTGAAATAGAAGAAATAGAGGACAAGATTAAAAATTATTCTAAAGATCAGCATATATTGTGCAATATACAAAAATTACATAAGAAAATGATATTTATGTCTTTTTAATTATGCCGCGTCATCAATTTCAAATCCCCGTCTTTGAGTCTGTCTTTAACTCTAGACGAATAGCATGGTCCTAAAAGGTAAGGCATCCAGTCAAAATTTTGTCAAATAGGACCCCTCAATAATGACTTGATGAATAATTTTCACTGTGCTTGAAGTTTTAAGAATTTTGTCTTTGTGACCGAAGTTGGTCAATTTTATTCCACTCCGATATAGTCATGATTCAAGTAGTTGACCTGCAATGAACGGAGAACCTCATACCCTATCACCTTCAGGTATTAGAAAAAGTTCAAGTGTTCTTTAGTAAAGAAAATTTCTTAAAACGAATTACTCAATAACAGAAATGATCGTATTAAGTGGGTACCTTTTTGTTGCTCCATGCTTACTATTTGACTTGTCAATGATTACGTGATAAAGTTTGTTATCAGCGTATAGGACAGGTGACCCTAGGATTTTCACAAATCACGATGGGGATCTTTGGTAGTAAAGAGAAAAGAGTGGCATCGGTGTTTGATAGTTAGGGTGGTTATTTTGACTTTCTCTATCTAATCGTCATATATCAATTATATAAACCATTAGACATCCCATATCTAAATGATGAGAGTTTACCATTGTGAGGTGATTGAATGTCATATTAAAAATTTGACAATGAGTTTTCAAAGATTATTGCAACTCTCTCTTGATCGTCTTTCATTGATATAAATTGCCACAACCTGAAGTGTGAGAAATTATGAAACATTTCTCAATTCCTTTTGATCCAATCCTTTCCTATCATTGTGCAACGTCAGCCTTGACCGCATGGGGTTCACCTTCCTCTCGTGATTACACCTTGATTTTAGGGTAATGTCACTGTCCAATGGACTAAACCATATTTTGACCTTGTAACCGTGTTATCATTAGCAAGTCATGTTCTCCTTTTCATTTGACACCATAGGCAACTAACCATAGTTAGGAATCTAACATTGGGTTTTAAAATTGGGTAAGACAATACAAATATGAAATAAGAGAAGACAAGATTTATTATGGGTCATTTTCTACTTAGCTCCCTTACAAGAAAGTACTTTAAGGGAGGAAAGTATGCTCCTTTCTCTATTCTTTAGTCAAAATTAGCTATTGAGAAGATATAATTTTCTAATGATCCCAATTTATTCTCCAAAAGAAACTCTAACTCCGTCTCCCATGCATACAAGGAATCTGTATTCGTATCTATTTTTATTCCTATGAAATAATAACTCTTAAATTCAACTATTCTGATGAACTCAAAATGAGAATGAGGTTATTTGTAACGATGGTTGAAATCACCCTTGTTAATGTTCTTAAGAAATTCCTTGGTTGGAGGGGTTGTAACCAGGTGCTGAGCTAATATGTAAAACGAATTCTTTTTACATGTAATTTATTTATAGAAAAAATTCACAAGTCAAGCATTAAGTATAGGGCAACTCAATTTTCAGTTTTTTAGTCAGGTATTAACTAATTAATTAAATATATTTTATCAATTAAATATATTAAGATCACAATTATACAATTAATAGTCATAGGTGCGTACTTATAGGTCACAACGTCATATATTATCAAATTCATTAATCACGGATTATTATATCATGGTCACAATCAAAAGTTTTGATAGGTCACAATCTATTTCATCGAATACAAATAAATAAATAAATAAAATTTATTGATGACAATTTATTTGTCGATCACTGATTTTAAAATTAAGTGGTTACATTATTTTTAAGTAAAAATTATTGAATATTTAGATTACAATTAAATAGTTGTTCACAGAGAACCAAATAGTTGCTCACAAATTAACCAAATAGTTGGTCACATACACCATCCCCAACACTATTGTTGCCACCACAACGACCACTTGTGACCACCACCACCAACACAACCTAATAGAGTCATCATCACCAACACACCCCCACTGCCAACAACATAGACACAGACATAGCCCCAACAACTATAACTACCACCCAACAAAAAAAAACCCTAAACACCACCAAGAAATCAAACCATATGAGAGGACTGCGACACTATCCAAAATCAGATCGCATTGACTATAGCGACAACGGCATCATCGCGTACATCCAAAACGAGATCCAATCAACTGCAGCGTGACGTATCTTAGTGGCGTCATTTCTTCTTTTGGCACAGCGCCGCATGCAACAGGGTCACATTACTGCAACGACGTATTCCGACACCGTCATCTCTCTTTTGACGGCATTTTTCGGACTGGGAAAAGGTCGCGCAACGCACCTGGGATAGAGGCCCGCTCTCTTACAGCGGAGCTGATCCCTGGTGCCGATCTCGCATCGAAATTAGAGTAGAGAAGGTTTGTAGGTAAATAGAAGATGGAAAGAGGGAATAAGTTGGGAAATGAATTAGGGTTTGTAAGTGAAATTGGGTTGGGATAGATGGGTGGGGTGGGTGTATATATTAATTTAATTTTATAATATTATCATTAATATTTAATAATTAAATTTTCACCTGATTTTTTTATTAAGTAAACTTTATATCTTATTTTTGAATTGTTGTCTTTAAAAGTAGGTTGTGATGTAATTTTCACTTTCATTATATACATAAAAAAATTGAAACAGATTGAGACTGGCCTCCCCCCACCACATATGTCACTAATTGTATGTGAAAACTAACACAATAGTAAATATGAATATTGATGTAGTACATGACAACTACAACTAATAATTTCCTACTGCAATTATAATTCACATTATCTAATAGTTTATCTTTTCAGTTATGTTTATCTATTTAGTTTTCTTGTATAGCTATAATAGGACTTTATCTTTTATTTGATTAGAATTAAAATTTCAATTAGTTTCAATTTCCTAATACTATTAGAAGTATGGAATAATCTTGCTTATAAATATAGGGGTATTGTACACTTTTCAACAACAATAAATTATTATTCAATAGATACATGATATGATTGTTCAAATATCATTTTTATTTATTACATAATTATTATTACAAGAATTTCATAACACTTTCGTAACAAATATAATCTTGAAATTACTAAATAAGGTTTATTCATCGTACTACATACCATCTATTAATTATTAATGCAATTTTATTGAGCATAGAATACCATCTTGGAGTGGCTAAATATAGTTAACTAGTCGTATCATCATATATTAACACCATGTTGTTGACTCAATAAATAAATGTAGAATACGATTTTGAGTAGAGTACAAAAACATTGTACACTTGTAGTTCCTCAACACAATCATTTTGCTTAAACGTCTATTGATCGCATTACCATATTACCACATATTAACATGGTTTTGTCCCAAAAAGTAAATAATAGCCCATGTTTGAGCCCCTTTTGTTGAAAATGAGTTTCGTAGTAGTGAGTTTTGGAGAACATTGGTTTCAAAAGTAGAAAAAAAAAAATTGAACTTGCATGCAAAATATTTTATTCAAAGAGTGTATGATTGGAAACGAGTTTTTAAAAAAATTGATTTTTTAGATGATGAAGCTCAAACATAACTATATAAAATAGGTAAACGAGTAAATATAGCCCTTTTTTCTTTCTTTGTTTTGTTTTTTTTTTCTGGGGTTTAGAGTAAGAGGAAATTACACCCTACCAGGTGTTTCAAGAACCAAGTGCAAAAATTGGGGGCAAAGAATTTTTAAGCAAAACTCAGGTAAAAAAATAATAATTAAAATATTATATTTACAAACCCTAAATCATTTTTCCCATATTCATCTTGACTCTCTCTCTCTCTCTACTCTCGCGTTTATTCTCTCTACTCTCTCCACTCTTATCTCATTTTCTCTCTCGCCTCTCTCATAATCGCCGGTTTGCACACGACCACGACGGCGACGACAACTCACGACGGTGACGGCGAAGACGCTCATACACCTCAAGTCCTAGATCCGTTTCTCCTTTCTTTTTCATCATTTCTCGTCTCTCTATCGTCTTTCTTCTATACCCTAAATTCTTGGTTTCGTTGTCAACGTTGCATTTTCCTGAGGGTGTGAGCACCGCATCTTCTCTGCTCACGATGGCAACGAAGAGCGGGTGTGAGCAATGGTTCTTCTCTGCCCAGCTTTGCCGATCGACACTGCTGCGAACGGCAGCGTTGCGACGCTGTGGCGAGATCGACTCCAGTCAAGTGTAGAGAATGGCAGCGACGCGGTAGTGGTATAGTGGATCTAGGTAATGGTGTGGTGTGTCGAAGTGGCTGTGCGACCTGTTGAAGTAGTTCAATCTGGTGGTGTCAAAGTTTTTAAGGATGGTTTCTGTTGGTTGTATTTGCAGTTCTTGGCGGTGGTTGTGGTGGAGTTGTGTTGACGACACTTGTGAGGTGGTGGTGGTGTTGGTAGTGTGATCTGATTTCTTGGTGGTGTTTAGGTAGTGATGGTTGCAATGTTGGTTGGCGGTGATGCGGTACTTTTCGTGGGGGAGGTCTGTTTTCGTGGTGTTGTGGCGGCGGGTGGTGGATCTAGTGGTAGTGGTTTCTGCTTGTGGTGGTGGTATGACTGTGGTGGATGCGACGGTGTCTGTGACCAACAATTAGCTGTCTATGACCAACTATTTGGTTGCTTTGTGACTAAATGTTAGGTGTCTGTGACTAAAAAAATAATGTGTGACCAATAAATCGTGACTTACGTGACCAATAGATAAAATGTGACCTGTAATTTGAATGATATGTGATCTCGAAATAATATGTGACCTTCAAAATTTTTGATTTGTGACCACAAAATAATTTGTGACTAATTAATTTTAGGATATGTGACTAGTAAATAAATTTGTGACCTATAATTATGAATATGTGATCATTAATAACGTAATCGTGATTTTATTATTTTATTTAATAAATATTTTTAATTAATTAAATATGTACCTGATTTTTGAATTTTCAAACTATTTGTCTGATTTTTGAATTGGGGTAAAGATAACACCTGAAATATGATTTTTTTTTTCCCCTTAGAGTAAATTCTTTAGACTTTTATATGAAGCCCATGGGCCTTACACACAGCATCAACCCTGGTCCGGGATCTATAGTGCCAAAGCATGTCACTATTTTAAAATTCAATATTTTCAAGGGAAAATTTTGATGTATGTCTAGAAATATAGAAAAGGTACAATAATTAAAAATATTGTACATGTCAAAAGTCACATTCTTTATTAGTTTTTAATAAAAAAGTCACACAGTATTTTTATGTTATAAATAATCTAAATTGTCAAATTCTCTATTACTTTTTAATTAAAAAGTCAAGCTATAAAATTGCATGTATCTCCAATGTTTTAAAAATCATTAAATTTCAATTTGGGGGGAAATAATAAGTATGATTTTTAAATTTTCATTTATTCAAATCATATGGTTATTCATTTCGGAAATTTTTACATATGCATCAGTTAAAAAAACTTATTGTTAGATTACCATGGAATGAGAAATAAAATCATGAATACTGTATGGAATGATAAATATGTCTGCATGTACTACCTTCTAAATTTGGCCTTCAAAGTCAATTTTGTAACTAAAGGAGAATTGGAATAACCCTTTCTCACGTTTTCCGATAAATGCCTTCCATAATTAGACATAAACTTCCCCCCAATCAAACAATATACGGTGGATAAATTCACAGCTTGATACATAATTGGCTGTTGGATTCAACTGACAGAAACTCATGTATTGAAGGAGCGTCTTCTCCATCAACAAATTAATTGCAGATCGCTGTGACACGGACGCTGGGATATACACAATAATTTTCGGGTATGTTATAAACACAGTTTTCCAGTTTGTTGTGAATGGTCCAATGATATATCATTCTTGTGTTTTGCCATCAATTACAATGTAAAAATTCATCTGTAGCAGCAAACTAGTCCCGTTCGAACACATCATTACTTTCTGGGTTTAAGAATGTGTGCTGTTTTTGTTTTAGTATGAATGTCCCGTGAACATCGGTAATGAATTCCAATTCCAAAATCCGCTGTAAATTGGAGTTAGTTAGACACTGGTTTGGTGATGCAAGGATACACTTGCATGGAATGTAGACCTTAATTATTTTCTGAATTTTTACGTATAATTTCATATGAAAAAAAATGTTGTTTTTGTGATTTACCGGTTTACTTGTACACAATGATTGACGAAAATAATCTGTGTCATTGTAGTGAAGTAATTATGGATGCCGTGAACGTGTTTGTTAGTCATGGTACAAATACATTCGGTCTGCTGGTTCCATGTGGTTGCAAATACATGACTCTTATAGGTGTGATAGCGAATGAGCTGAAGGTTGACATTACACGTTCCTGTATCAAGATTGAGTATAAGGCAGATGAGGATATGTTTCCAATCCGCATAACTAATGACTCTTCCCTACTATTTTACCTGGGGCTGAAGCGTAGGAAACCACGCATCACGGCATATGCATTACATGTCCAGGTGATTGATGTCTTGATCTCTCCAATCACTCTACCCATGCTCGATAGTTCGGAACGAGGTGTGCTACATTCCGAGGTTAACAATCGTTCATTCATTCTGATGGCTGATTTGACACTTGCAAACCCAGTTACAAATGACTTGATATCATCCATTGAGGTAACGGTGTTGGAGACTGCAGATGACAATGGAAAGAAATGACAAATATAGCGACGAAGCCAGGTGTACAGGTTGTATGTGCGGGTCAGATTTTTCAAGATAAGGATGTGACAAAGAAGAGTCTTGCTCTGTATGCTATCCGTAATAACTTTCAGTATAATAAGGTCTACAAATCTGATAATAAGGAGTACGTCCTTAAATATCTCATGGATAATTGTGATTGGAAATTTAGAGCTTCGAAGATGGGTGATACAGACCTGTTAAAGATATGGTATATAAGGAATGCTCATACTTTCTCTTTAAAAAACATTATAAGGGATCACAGGCAGGCGAACAGTACCTTGATAGGCGAAGGTGTTTAGCACAAGTACACATCCGCACGTACTATATATATACTCCGATTGATATAATGAACGACATGGCAGAGATGTATGGAGTTACCATGAAGTATGGAAAAGCTTGGATGGCATGAGAGCAAGCTCTTGAGGCTGTCATGGGTGATCCAGATAAGACATATGCGAGACTTCCGAATTTCATGGCCGAGCTGAAAGAAAGGAATCCTGGGTCAGTAATAAACATAGAGGTGGGCTTGTGTAGACGATTCAAGTACGGTTTATGGCTTTGGGTGCATCTATTCAAGGCTGGAAGAATTGTAAGCCTGTTGTAGTTGTCGACGCAACATTTCTCACGGGATGTTATTGTGGTAGCTTATTCACCGCATGCACACAAGACGCGAACAATGGAATATTTGTCCTTGCTTTTAGTATCGGAGATTCTGAGAACAATGATTCATGGAGTTGGTTCTTGGGTAAATCCAGAGAAGCTTACGGGAAGCGCAACGAGATGTGTTTCATTTCAGATCGTCATCCGAGCATAGAGCACGCCGTACATTTAGTATACCCAGAGGTTATGCATAGTTTTGTGCTCGTCATTTATTACAAAACCTACGCACATCGTATGGTTATGCAGGTAAAAATATTGCAAATCCTTTTAATGCAGCGGCGAGGGCATACACGAGACATGAGTTTGAATACCACATGAGACAACTTGATAAGATTAATAGGAGCATTCGAAGAGATTTGGTAAGTGCACTTGAAGTTAGTTTTTAAAAAATAATGGACTCGTATGTTTCGTAATTTATTTTCTCCAACAACAACGCTTCAACTGATGACATTATGATTAAAATGAACATTTTTTGAATTGACGTGATTGATTTTCATGTGTAACACAAGAGGATGTTGGATTCCACAAGTGGTTGAGATGTCATATGGCACGTAATCGCTTTTCAGCAATGACGTCAAATATTATAGAATCAGTGAATTCGGCCGTGAGGCCATTTAAGCAATGTCTAGTGGATTACCTATGTGAGGTATTAAGGCATTTGTTACAAGGGTGGTTTTATAAGAATCGAAATATTGCAGTTGGCACTTTCACGCAACTAGCTGGGAATCAAGAAAACGTTTTGCGGGAGAATGCTAAACGGTCTATAGGGCTAAAGGTAAATCATCGTAATTTATACAACATTTTAAAAATTGTAGAATAACATCTCATGAATGAATAGTAATACCGATTTATGTATTACAAAAATTATTTACCAATCTCAATGACCGTGTGGTTACAAATGTATTAATTTTTGAAAAATGTTGCAGGATTCAGCGTTAAACGAATTCTTGCATGAGGTGACGGATGACGGTACAAAGCATATTGTAAACTTGTCAAGCATGACGTGTTTGTGTAACCATTTTCAAGTAGATGGTGTTCCATGTAAAAATGCGTTGGCGGTGATAGGTGATAAGGGAGAGTCGCCTTACAAGTACTGCACGATTTACAACACAAAAATAGCGTATGTTGACACCTATGCTGGCGACGTTGTTCCTTTAGGTTGCCGCGAACACTGGAATAATGATAATAACGTGAATCTTAATCATATCCTCCCACCTAACACGAAGAGACCATCTGGCCGATCGAAGAATTCTAGAAGACGAACAAGGCTCGAATCCATTAATCTGGTTATGTGCGGGCGTTGTGGAGGGAAAGGTCATAATAAAATAACATGCAATCAACCACTCCCACTTTGCCACGTGAGAAAATGAAAGCGCAGCTCGTAATTCGAGGATTGATTTTTTTTCCCTGAATTCAATGCAGTCCGCGTTGCGAAGGGGGGCGTGACATGTGCTATTTAAATACTTCAATAATAAATCTTCATTATTTTCTAGTTTTTTTTTCCCACAAGGTATTTACATAAAAATTGCTACAATGCCGTTTTCAGAGAATAATTCTATATGACGGTTGTACCGCTTTTGATGAAATAGACAAGTTTATTGTGTGAATTATATGTTATTGTAGTTTGTTTTCGTCTTTCTTCGACTCGTAAATATATCTTTTGTTGTTGTCGGAACAAGACACATGGGGTTTGCTTGCCAAGCGTTTGGTTGACGTGAAAAGTAAAATGATTCCGTTTCATTTTCCATAATACTTTTTGGAGTCCAATTGCTCTTTAGTTGACGTGAACAGTAATTCGAGTTCATTTTTTGGAATTTTTTTGAACTCATATGTTATGGATGGAGGACAAAGTCGAGGTACTTCAAAAACATTTTAACATGCTGTGTTTTTTAACTTTAAAACCAAACTTGGGATACATACAACGACTCAGTGCATGAAATTCGATCTGGGCATGCATTTCAGTATTGAAACATGTCCTTGGTGTTTCACGTACATTAAACAGTTAAAAAACCTTGCATGTATTTTTTAACTATAAAGCCAAACTGGGGATACATACCCAACGGCTCAGTGCATGAAAATTTGGGTTGGGTATGCATTTCAGTATTGAAACACATCCTTGGTGCTTCTCGTACATTAAATAAATAAAAACACACATTATGAATTTACATGAACACCAAAATGCAAAAACTGCCCAAATTGTTATTAATTTAACATTCCCAAAACAGAAATTGAACACACAGATGCAAGAAAACCACTTCGCAGACCTTACAATTGATCATGTGTGAACCACATCCAAAATTTTGAATTAAACTACACCGGTCATAGCAAAAAAAAATTATTATACGAACTACAATCTGGGACATTCTATGTTTTTCCAACAAATGATAAGCTAGCTCTCCTGCTGAACTACTTGATCGTCAGTCCATTCTTCCTCCTGCCTCATCGCACGCTGCGTGGTACCAGGTCAAAGTCAATGTCCTATGCTTCAATCACCTTCTCGCACCCATGTTTGAGAAGCTACGATGCTAGACTGATCCTATATTTGATTGGGTCTAATTTCCAGGACGCCTTATACACATTAAAATAATATGTAAATGGCGGGGGATTATGGAGAAAACAAGAAAACTTGTAATTTATGTGTGATACGTACCCATTAGTGTCTTGAAGAATGTCTGTGACAATGTTGACGTCAAAAGGTGTCACATGTCCAATACGATCGGTGGGGCTTGCTTGCCAAGCATTAATCTTCAACATCAAACATGGGAGAAAGTATGCAAAGGGCTCAATGTTAGTTGACAACATCCTGTCCCTAATAGTCTGTCGATTTGGGTTATATAAGTTCAGGCACCTCCGCTTTATATCAAAGTGTCCCAGTATCCAATGTGCTCTCTTGTCCATCATAATAGGAATTATGACGTTACCCACATCAGACCATTTGGTGTTGCAGTGCATGTATTCCCCCCGAGCATACTCGACCAGAGATCTGGAGTTGGAAATAGCATTTATATCCTCGCTGCTGGCTTTGTATGCTGCTTGGACCATGGAACCGAAAAATGAATCAGTTGTTGTATTGTTGAAAGTCATCAGCTCACAGAACTTAAGCATCTTACGGAAGTAGTAGAAGCATACATTCAAGTGCTGCATTAAGATTAGAAGTTAGGCAGTTCAATGGTGTGAAATCCTATGTGATTTGGGAGCTAACATTGGCGAATTGTTGTGTAATTATATATTACCGTATCCCTCAGATATACATTTGGTTGCTGTAGTTCATACCACCAAGTCTTCCTGTCGATCACATATGTGCCGAACTAGAGAGGGGGTGGGTATGTCTTTGGAAGGTTGAAACTTGAATTTCCTGCGTTTGACCGATTAGTGATTAGTTCACATTATATAAAAAATGTGGTTGCAATAATGTGGAATGTATCAATAATCCACTTACGTTTGTCGTGCCTCGTAGCCGTCTTGGAACCAACTCTCAAACGCTTCTACATCGTCGACGTGGGATGGTGCTAGCCCTTCTTTTATAGCATACATACGGTAGTTGGTGTTAATGTTAGTCCCTGAAATTTTCACAGCAAACTGGGATGTCAATACAGTGCATATTATGAAGGTGTGAGAATCGAACAAAAAATACATAGCTTGGATTTTGAAAAGGTCTTGGCCTAGTCACCTGGCGTGTTGATCTGCAAGAAACAATATATCGAAGTTACAACAAAGGTGAATATGTGTTTACATGGTATGCTATGCAGCAGTAGTTGAGGATGTATGAAAGAACGAGATATTACAGTGTTCTAAATGTTGAGATCACAATCCATTTGTTTTGGCTTCTCGAGCGCTAATTTCATGTAAGTGTGTTTTGGTACAACTCCTTGCCCCAGGGGAAGGTGTCCATGTGCGAAGAGTCCACGATTCGCATCAGTTCGTGTTTTATCATTGTGGGTTGTGGCGATGTGCACAGGAAAGAGCTGAGAAGGTATAATGTGCCCAACTTCACAGCATCGTCGTCGGTTATGTTATTAGGAAGATGTAAAAATTTCTGTTCCACATCCTTCCTATAAACATTCTTTATGTTGCCGAAGAATTTCCTTTTTAGTCTGCAATCACCAGTTTTGAAGTTGTTTAAGTTGTCCTCTCCAGCGCAATACAGCCTAGTTACCATACAAAATTCTTGAATCGAAAATCTAAGCATATTCTCGGCGACCTTGAACCACATCTCATTTACATTGGACTGCATCACCTCCATTAAAAGCATTTTTTGTATAGTTTGGTGTTGCAACCGAATGTACTTCATCCAGAGGAAGTGTCCAAAACATGTTTGTAAAAATATTTCCTTCTGAGATGTTGTCAGGATCCTGTTCAAATCTGAGATGACATCTTCTTTGAAGAAGACATTGATGCTGGCACTCGCTCTATTTTCATGTTATAGACAATATGTTGAATCCTGAATCATTGATTTAGAAATAGAGTATGTGTTAGATTCTTCGGAATCGTCCAAACTTATGCAGAATGTCCAACTTATAAACGTTGTGCATTAGATATTAAAAGCATAATATATTGCATTTCACGCAGGTATGCTGAAAGGAGAAGTATTCAGCCAGAAAAGCCTATCTTTTTTGGGTACTTCCAGAAAATCCTAGAGCGTTGAAAATCATAGACTGTTGAAACACCTACGCCGACCTTAGTCACTCAAAAGGAAATGCCACCATTATAATTTTTGGTGCAAAGTGTCGTTTTGTTCAATAAGGAAATACATATTGCAAAAAGAAAATATGTAAAGATTTGATATCGTGCATTTCATATATTTCATCTGACATGTGAAATAAAAAAAGGTGTTAAATCCGCATATACGTTACCTGTGCTGATATTTGGTCCACAATCTTCTTCTTTTTTGTTGCTGTGATCTGCTACTTCTTCTTCAACATGCCTCTTGCCTCTTTCCATCGTTGCCTGTCTTTGAACTGATAGACGGCGAGAATGTGTGATGTCTAGATGATTTTTTTGTTCAGTAATCTCACGGTGCTTTGATGAGCACGTGCGACATGCTGCAGAGTCAATGAGTTCATTCTTGGGTTCGATAAGCTCACCCGACTTGGATGTACCGCCTGCTTGATGTAACCTTGTGGCGCCCCAGAGATAAACGGTGTTTCGGTGCTGCGACCGCCGGTGTTTGCTTGTCGTCCTGTTGTACCCATACGGAGCCCATTAATGAACCATTACTGTCGAAATCCATGGAGGAAAGTTCAGGAATCTGGTGAGGGTGTGTGCAATTTTGAAGATGGGACTAGGGTTTTTAAATGGGACGCGAAAACCTAATCAACAGATGAATCGAATCAATCGGATAATTTGTGTGATACGGTGATTATGATACATTGCTTTAAGCGGATTTTGGGTTGCGATGTGATGAACGGGTTTTTAGAGATATCTTTGTTAGTGTTTGTATTGAGAATGCTTACTCGGTTTGGAGTGAGATTGTGACCTGATGAGGAAAAGATGAAATTTGGGGATTTTGTGATATTTTAGGTAATAGCGTGTTTGTTGTAGAATAAGTTACGGGTGTGAATGTTGGAGTATTATGTGGGTATTAATGATTATCTACTATAATTGAGTAAGTTTTCTTCTTTTTTTACTGTTAAATACACATTATAAATGGTTAAAAGACCATGTGGAAGTATATTTTAAATAAATATTGAAAATGAGGTGGTGGGCATAATTTCCTCTATTCATTTCAAACTGTCCTACCCCAAATTGCCACGGGTCCGTGGACCTGGACCATATGTTATCATAGTTCAGCGTTGTTATGATAAAAACAGACAAATTCCCTCTTGGTATGAATATAGTGTGATGGAAAATAAATAGAAAGATAATAAAATGATTTCACATGGATAACTCCAAAACTGAAAAAAAAGGACTTAAAATGACTCACGACAAATGGTTTATAGGATTTAACAAGCCTTAGAAAAAAAAATGCACTAAGCACTTGTGTTTTCTCCTTAAAACTTGAAGAACGCTCAAAAGGAAGAATATGTAAAGAAACTTTTGCCAAAATCTCTATGAATGGAATGATTTCAATTGTTGGTGGAGTAATAATTATTTAGAAGAATGATATCCATCTCATATATATAGATTTTCAATCTAACATCACGAAAAGGTATCAAAGGTTCATGAAAAGATACATTTTTCATGAAAATGTGCCCAAAAAAAAACCAGAAATTTCAAACCCAACAGTAAAAAAAATTGGTTTGGACGATCACCCAACAAAAGTTTTGACCTCGAGTTATTGAAAGTGACATTGGGCATTTGCCCAAGCCAAAATTTCCGCTCCATTTTTTCTTCTCATTTTATTTTTGGTATTTTCATACTTACTCTACACAATCATATGGATGTATTATCATTCCAATATACTCATCATCATAAATTGAATATCAAATTACAACAATCTCCCACTTGTTCAACTGTATAATGATATACATATTCAAAGTAGCAACATTTATGCATACATATTAGATATCTTTTTTATTTGAATTTAACCATAGTGTAATTCTCACAAAGCATCATCAAAATTAAAGGAAGTATGATAGTTTTGAACTAGTTATTTCTTGTGATAATACAGGTGAAAACACACTCACAAATGTCATGTATTCACAAGTTTCTCAAACTCGCTTAGCACTAATATGACATTATGCTCATCCTATTTGTTGAACTTTTAAGAGATAAATTCTAACTCTCTATTGAGGTGGTGCCACCTCAAAGTTTATCTAGGTAAAGTTATTTTAGTATATTTGTTACTTTTAAAAATATTTGTACTTAATACTGAACTTCATTAAGAGCTTTAAAACTCAACCATTCTTTAAGTAACAACCAATACCATAAAATTAAGATAGGCTCTTTCGAAAATTATAATGCTGAAACTATCCACTTATCTAATGACTTGTTAGTTGTTATTACCATTTGAATCCGTAGATTACTGTTTTAGTAATGACGGGTAGGATTGTCGTCCATGGTGAATTTTTTAGTTTAAGAGTTTCAACCTTATCTTATTTGAAGTAGATATAACTAAATCTCTATTAAGAAGTTTAGCTAAACGATTCGCTAGGTTCTCAATTGATTTAACATAATTTAGATATTTCACTCTTGATTAATTTCCTATGTAGTCATATTTGAGACTCATATATCTAGATTTTCCATTGTATACCTCATTGTATGTTTTTATTAATGTGGCTTGACTATCACACATGATATATTTGAAGATGTATTTTTCAGACCCAAAGGTATCTCATATAGTATATCCTTAAACCACTCAACTTCTTTCCCAGTATCTGATAATGCCACAAATTCAAATTCCATGGTTAAATGTGTTATGCATGTTCGTTTCTTAGATTTTCAAAAAACTACACCTCCTCCAAGTGTAAACACTCAACCCGAAGCAGATTTAGTCTCACTAGTACTAGATATCCAACTAATATATGTAAATCCTTCTAATATAGTCGGGAACTTAGAATATTGAAGACCTAAGTTTTTGGTTTTCTTTAAATAACCAAGAACTCTCTCAATAGCCTTCCAATGTTCTTTGCTCGGGTTACTAGTAAACCTACTAAGTTTACTAATCACAAATGCTATATGCGATCTTGTGCATTAAGCTGCGTACATTAAACTCCCTATAGCACTTTGATACTCCAATTGAGCGATTACTCTTCCATCATTCTTCAAAAGCTCATAACTTGGATCAAGAGAAGTACTATACTCTTTTATATTTAATTATTTGAACTTATTTGTCACATTCTCAATATAATGCGATCGACTCAAATGGTAACCCCCGCTATTCTTAGTAACTTTGATACCTAATTTATATCCACTTCCAAAATCTTTCATCTTGAATGTAGAATTAAGAAATCTCGTTGTATCTTTCATTCTATCCACGTGATTACTCAAAATCAACATGTCATCAATATACAAGCAAATAAATATAACATATTTATCACATGTTTTTGAATATAAGCATTTATCTACTCTATTATGTATAAACCTAAATGAAATAATTGTTAAGCCAAAATTTTCAAGTCATTTTTTAGGTACTTGTTTTGAACTATATAATGATTTTACTAGCTTGCACATCTTGTGTTCATTTTCGAGTAGAACAAACCCTTCAGATTGTTTCATATAAACTTCCTCATCGAGATCCTCATTTAAACACCCATTTACAATCAATAGGTTTAGACTCGAGTGGTAAATCACAAGTTCTCACGTATTATTTGAGATAATTGAATCAATTTCATCTTTAATTGCATCTTTTCAAAAGATACTATAAGAAGAAGCGATAGCTTCCCTATATGTTTTATGATCGATTTCCACTTGTAAAACAAAATGTATTATTTTTATAACATTATTCTCATTTCCCTCTACTATGTAAAGTGAAATAAATTGAGAATCAATTTCATCAAGTCCCAAAAGTCTTCTCTGTTCGAGTTCTTTTACTTCTTTGATACTCACTAAATTCATTAACATCTTTAAAAGATATTTCATCTTGTGTTTCGCTAGAATTAGGAATCTCTTTATGAGTTTCCCTTAATTCATTATTAGAAAATAGTAAATTCTCAAAGAACTTCACGTCATTTGATTCAATTATCATATTAGTCTCCAAATTCAATAATTTATATGATTTGATATTACTAGCATATCCAACAAAGGCATATTTAATGCCCATTAGATCCAATTTGGTCTTTTTATGGTTCGTGTTCTTACAATATGCAAAACTTGTCCGCACTTTGATGTATCTAATGTTTGATTTTCTCCCTTTCCACAATTCATAAGAAGAAATCTTTGTCAATATTGAAGAAATCATATTTAATATTTTACATGCACTCAACAATGTTTTACCCCACAAATTAAATGGCAACTTAGTACATGTTAACATGTCATATATCATTTTAACTAATATTCTATTTTTCCTTTCAATCAAACCATTTTGTTTGAATGTCCCAAGTGCAGAACACTAATGTACTATACCTTGTTGTTCACAAAATAAGTTACAATTACTAAAAAATAGTCACCTCCTCTATCATTTCTTAGAATTTTTATTTTCTTATTTAAGTGATTTCAACTTCATTTTTATAAGTCTTGAACATATCAAATAATGCTTTATGTTTATATTTCATTAAATAAAAATAAGTATACCTAGAGTGATAATCTATAAAGGTAATGAAATACCTATTTCCACATCTAGTTAACATACCATTAAGTTCACATATGTCCGAATTAATAAGTTCTAAAATTTGAGAAGTCATATATACACTTTGTTAAGGCTTCTTAACCATTTTAGATTTTACACATAATTTGCATTTATATGCATTATTTACATCATACGAAATCATGTCACAATTTAACATCCATTTCATTGTACTAGCATCTATGTGGCATACTCTAGCATGCTATAATGTAAAATAATCAACTAAATAAGCAAAATTAAATCTATTATTAATAATATTGTCAACAGTACACAATTTGATCATTCCTTCATAAGAGTATGATGTGATCTAAGCCGCGAAGTACAAAAGAGTGAAGTTAACAAGCCTAGGACCACGTTCATGTTGGGCTTGGGAGAGAAAACAAGTTGGTTCAACATGATTTGGGCAAGGAATGAAGGAGCTTAAGATTGCAACTATGCAACCGCATAGTGACACCAAGCATGCAGTCGCATGCACTCTAACAAAACTTCAGCCGGAGGAAAACTTGGTCTATGTGACCGCATAGATTAACTCTATGCGGTCGCATATAGTATTTTGAGTCGCGATCTTTTTCCAATTTTTCGAAATCTTTTATTTATGTTAAAACTCTATTTTTTGGGTAACTTTTGTAACTTTTAGACTTTAATTTCGTGTAGACTAGAGTTTTATGGGTTTCCTATAAATATGACTCATTATTGACATTGGGAACAACTTTATTCATACATCAATAAAGAGATTATTTGTGAGCAATTTTGCTTTCAATTCTCTATTTTTCATTGAACTATCAAGAATTATTTTTTGTGGCATTCAAACAATCCGAGTGAGATTCTTGAATCTTGTGATCATGGGTTCAACATATTGTCAGCGATTATGTTGATTCTTTGATTCAATATTTTTGGGTCAAACTCTAAACGTTGATTTCTTGGCTTTCTTGGATTGTGATCTAATCTCGTTTGGATTTCGTAGATACTATTGCTACATAGGTACGTATCAAAATAGCTTTTTTAACAAATTTTTCATTTCGGGATAATACAAGTTTGTGGACTCATAAAAACTTTTGATGCCCCAAATTTCTAAGAGATCTACACTCACTAAATTTCTATTCATTTAAAAAACATGTAGTACATTCTTCAAAGTAATGATTTTTTTGGAAGTGAAGATGATATCAATATTTCCTTTCCCTACCACTTTGAAGCGATCTTCATTACCTATTTGTATCTCTTCCTCTCCATTTGATTCATGATAAGTCTTAAATATGACTTATCATATGATACACGAATAGTAGCACATCTATCATACCATCAACTAGGGACTTTGCCTTTGATAGCATTAATTTCGCCCACGGTAGCCACAATGTTATCTTCATTAATGGAGTTAACTTTCCCTCTTTCTTGTTTAGTTTTCGATATCGACATTCTTTTGCAAAAATGTTCGGGTTTTCAACATACAAAATAATCTCCCTTGGATTTGTTCTTAAACTTGTTAAAGTTTTTAGAAGGTTTCCTCTTATTTGATTTGTTGGACGACTCGATCTTTTCAGTGGCATTAACTTTTGATATGCCTTCATAAGAGTTTTTGCTCTTATTCTTTGCCCTGGATTCATTCTCAGTTTGTAGATGTTTTTGAACTTGTTCCAAATAGCAATCTTCGAAATTATGAATAATCTTCTTTCGATATCCTTTTCAAGTCCCCGGGAGTTTAACAATAATTGTTTCCACTTGGAAAGATTTTGGAATGTTGTCTATAATTTCTTGTAATTTACGCACTTGAGCGAGAAGATGAATGTTATCAATAATTTCTTTGTACCTTCTTTTTCGGCCTTGTATTTGATCTCAAATGCATCCCCAAATATTTTTTGTCGATGATATGTTGGTGTAGAGATCATACAACTGGTTAGATAGTCCGTTGAGTATGTGATCGCGGCAAATTAATTCGTCTTCTTGACGTTTTTGCCTCTCGGCTCTTACGGCATCGGTATCTTCATTTGTTGGTTTTGGTAGTAGAGCCAACTCTGAATCAATGATGTAGAAAATCTTTAACGCAGTGAGAATGAACTTCAACTCAATCTTGTCATCGAGTAAAGTTTGTTCTGTTAAATCGATCCAAGCAAACAAGGTCTTGATTCAAAGTTTGATGGTAGCCATTGTAGTTTCATTCTTCATAAGAAAATTTAGCTTGAGATTGTTGAAAAAAATTTGATCCTAACAAAGGAATGGAGAAAAGAAACCAAAGAAAAGATAAACGCCGAAAATTGACTTGAACGCGTAATGGCTATCCTCAACTAAATTTCCCCTCTTAGAAATTTTTTTTACGCTTAAAAGGACTCATGACGAATGATTTGTATGATTTAACAAGCCTTGGAAGAAGAAAGACATTGTACTTGTGTTTTTTTCCTTAAAACTTGAAAAATACTCAAAAGAATGAATATGTAAAGAGACTTTTGAATAACTCTCTATGAATGGAATGATTTCAATTGTTGGTAGTGTAATAATTATTTAGAGGAATGAAATCTATCTCATATATATAGATTCTCAATTATATACCAGGAAGAGGTCTCAAAGGTTCATGAAAAGATGCATTTTTCAATAAAAATGCCAAAAAATGAACCAAAAATTTCTAACCTAATGGTGAGAAAATTGGCATGGGCGAGTTTTGGCCTCGGGTTATTGAAAATGACGTTGGGCACTTGGCCAAGACAAAATTGCAGCTCCTCAAATTTTTCTTCTCGTTTTGGTGTCGGTATTTTTGTACTTATTTTACACATTTATATTGATGTATTATCATTCCAATATACTCATCATTATAAATTGAACAACAAAATACAAAACTTTATAGATGATCAAATAGTTTCCCAATTCTAGGGAGAGAAACTTGTTCTTCATGGTAATATAATTCAACTTTCTATTGTCGATATACAATCTACCAACCCATATTTTTCCTTTTGAGAACCAAAAATGGTGTACCCTAAGATGAAACATTGGGTCTGAAGAAACTTTTATTCATTATTTCTTATAATAGATCCTTTAACTGTTGTAGTTCCATCCACATCTTCTGATAAGGAACCTTTGAAATTGATGTTGCCCTTAATGCCAAAGTAATGGTGAACACCACTATCCAGAGAAGCACCCAAAAGGTTTTAATAAAATGCAGTTGAAAATTCTTTAACTACTCGAACATCCTTTAATTATTATTGACATTACTTGTTGTTGACCTCAAAAAATAGACCTTCGAGCCGCCAATAGATAAGTCTTCAAGTTACTCCTCCCTGCGCTTAATAGCAAACCGTTAGTCACTCGTGGCCCTTTTTCCCGGAGGGGATGGTGGCGGCCGCGAGCACTCCGACGGTCAAGTCAGTTTTCGGTATAAATGTTTGGGTCACCGATGGGTATGTGATCACCGGAGACGTGAAGAGATATTATGGAATAAACTAAGTGTATGTGAAAAGAGAGAATAACTTATGCTATTTAGATTGGTAGAAAAGCGAATCCTTCTTCTGGGACAATGAGGTTGTATTTATATTAAGGGTGGGAGGAGGAGAGCCGTTGGATGAGGGGACACGTGGCCTCGGATCCTTTCGCCCTATTCCATCCTAGACGTCAATCTGTCCATCAATAGGTTGGCGGATCTTTATTACTCTGTCTTATGCGGCTAATTTGACCGTTTGAACCCTGCCACACGTCCCATCAGTCAATCAAATATTTAATGTTGGAGGCTTGTACAAAAGGGCTTCGACTAGAGGGAGGTGGGGTAGTTCGACGAGGCGTCGTTGCGGAGTACAGGCCTTTGCATCCGCTAAGAGGCGGTTCAATTCTGCTTATTGAGGCACTTCAGTTCGGTCCCCACACCAAATCAGTTCGCCTATGTGTGGGGCTTCTTCGGCTTGACACGCGTCGGGTCCTTTTGGACCCGTAACAATAGTCCCTCAAGTCCATGTATGGATTATTTATATAATTCGTGGACTTTCGGAGTTGATATGCTAGCAGGGGTGTTTGGGAGGTGCATGTGATTCTTTGGCTGTCTATCCTCGTACTTATAATTCCTCAAGCCGTATCGTGCGTTAACTAAAGGCTTTTGATGTGGGGTGTTCCGAGAGCTGGTGACTGACTATGGATTTTCTGAAGAAATTTGCGGAGGGAGAACTGCTGCAATTCTGCAATCTGTGTTGGCCGAAGTGATTGCAGCTGGCAGCTCTTAGGAGAACTGCTGCAATTCTACAATCTGAATTATCCGAAGTGATTGCAGCTGGCAGCTCTTAGGAGAACTGCTGCAATTCTGCAATCTGTGTCGGTCGAAGTGATTGCAGCTGGCAGCTCTTAGGAGAACTGTTGCAACTCTGCAATCTGAATTTGGCCGAAGTGATTGTAGCTGGCAGCTCTTAGGAGAACTGCTGCAACTCTGCAATCTGAAATATCCGAAATGATTGCAGCTGGCAGCTCTTAGGAGAACTGCTGCAACTCTGCAATCTGAATTGGACGAATCGGAGGTGCTGAATCGACGGTCTTGGATTGTGTGCATGACAAGTTTTTTTGCATTTTTAAGGCAATAATAAGGGGGGGCGTTGTTTTCTTCCAGGACACGTTTTCCCTTTATCCTAGGAGGTAATTATGGCAACGGCTCCCCAGCATTCAAGGCGATGCGTTAGCCCTTCGCGTGAGCTTCACGGCTTCATCAAGGTCCTTGATTCAAATGCCTTTTGGTTTGGACGGTGGTGATCAATTTTAGATTTGAATGGTTAAGATTTTCTTTGGGAAGATCTAACGGCTGGGGTGATCCTTGGGTTTCTATATAAACCCCTTCCTTTGCCATTTGAAGGGTTACTTTGTCAAAAAAAAAACAAAAATGGCTCCCAAACTCTGTCAAATCTTCTTCTCTGGCGAACGAGTGGTTCCGGCAAGTCCATTGGTGGTTCCTGTGACTAGCGAATCTTCTTCAACTTTAGGTAAATCGATTTTCCTGCTTTTTCCACATTTTTTCTTCGAATTTTGAGACCTTTTTGGGAAAAATGGCTTCTGAGGGGGATTCCAGAATTTCTACGAGGGTGGAGTGGAGGGGCGAGGCGAGGAGAGTGCTGAGCTGAGGGAGCCCATTCTAGTCAATTCGGAAGAAGTGGGTAGAGCCATTAGGGCCGGGGAGAATGTCTGGAGGCATCCAGATTCTCCAGTAGATACTTCGGTTCGGTGGGGGGCTTCTAACTACCCTTCAAAGGCCACTCCGGCCATAATAGAGAAGTATAGGACTGTTTGTAGGATCCCTGATTCCATCAAGCTACTTTTACCAAGGCCGGATGAGAGGGCTTGCTATCCGAGGCCGAGGTGTGTGGCCTTGAGTGAAAGCCTACTCCGGGCTGGTCTTAGACTTCCTTTCCACCCCTTCTTTAGGTTAGTCCTTCGATCATACGGGTTGGCTCCGACCCAGCTAAACCCGAACTCCTAGTCCCAACTGGTGGGGTCGTGGATGCTGTGGAGGCAGGTCAGCATTGGAGTTGACATGCCTTTCAGCGTCTTCCACTCCATCTATCTTCCGAAGTGCGTAGCTGGGGAGGGGAATAAGGGGTGGTATTACCTGTCTCCTTGGAGGTCCCATTCCCCCTTTGTGACCTACCTGCCTTCTTCAGTGAAGGGGTGGAAAGACTCTTGGTTCTGGGCAACTGGGAGGTGGGACACAATGAAGAATGACCCCCTGGCGCCTCTGACAGTTCCCACCACTTACTCCACTCCCAGTAAGTTTCGTTTCCGAAGTGACTTCACTTGATTTGTTTCCTCATGTATTTAATATTTTTGTTGTTTGCAGGTTCCCAACCGAAGTGCGAAATATCCGAGGAGGAGTGGGGTATTATAAGTGACATATATCACCTCGACCCCCGAGAGAGGAGCTTCAACAAGCTCATCTGCCTGAACGTCGACCTCATCCGCCATGGCCTGATGTCTACCCAGCGCAAGTTCCATTTCAATTCGTCATTTATTCTCTTCTGATATGATTCGTACTTAGCTGTTTCCATTTTGCAGAGGATTTTGTGAACAAGAGGCCCCTCAGGCCTGACTTTTCCACCATAAGGCGTAGCCTTACTGAGGCCAGGGCTCTTCGTACCGACACTGCTGAGTATAAGAAGCAGGCGGAGAGGTTGCACTCTTTGAGCAAGACCCAGAGGGTCGCCGAAGAGGAAACTACTGAGGAGACTGCTCCCCTAGTACGGACTAAGAAGAAGGGTCCGGCAGCAACTTCCACTTCTGCTCCTGCCGCTTCTTCCAGCCCTCCGGTGATCTCCCCAACTGTTTTAGCCGAAGTGACGATAGCTGTCCCGGCGGAGGCTCAAGCCGTAGTTCCCATCTCTTCTTTCCCAGGTGGGGGACCTTCGAGGAAGAGGTCGAAGAAGTCAGCCACCGCTCCAGCCTAGCGAAAGACTCCTGACTTTGTTGGGAGTAAAGATGAGGAATTGTCGGAGGCTGTGTTGGAGATGCTCCCTCCTGAGACCGCCTCTGCTGCAAGGGTCCACAACAAATACTGGACCGAGGCGTGGAAGGACCACACTACTTCCTGTGAGGTGGAGGACCTCCTGGCTGCCAACAATGCATGCATGGCCAGAGCCTTGACACTCAGCTCGGCAGCTGATGATCTGGTCCGGGGCCTCCGGAAGACAATCGAAGATTTGGAGAAGAGGGTGGGGGCCTCTGCAGTATGGGAGGAGGAGGTGGAGAAGGCAAAGAGAAGGGCTGACGATTTTGAGGCGAGATGGGTCAAAGCCATGATGAAGCTGGACTCCTCTGAGGTGCAAGTGAATCACCTCAAGAATGAATTACATGAGGTCTTTTCCCAGGTGGTTGCGCTTACAAAGAGAATCGATCAGTCCAATGAACACCAGCGCCTCACCTCCGAAGCCTTGGAGGCGGCTAACAAGGAGAGGGCCGAGCTGAAATCGTTGTCAGAGGCCCAGGCTGAAGAGATTGCCTCGTTGAAGGCCGAAGCGAAGCTAGTAGAAGAGGCGGCGGTTCAGAAATACAAGGATAGTTTTACTAAAACTTCTGAGTATGATGATTTCGCTAACTACTGGGCTTCGTGGAGTGCCAGAGAGATGATGTCTCGCTTGTGGGAGAAGTGCCCAGAGCTGGACATTGGGTTCCTCGAGGCAGAGTTCGGTGGGCCTACTGGGGGGCGACCTGATGCGGAGGAGGAGGAGGAAGAAGTGCCCAAGGAGTAGGGGCAGATCTGTTTTTGTTGTGGCTTCGGCCCCATTTTTGTAATGGCTTCGGCCAGTTTGTACTGAATGAATTTTTTTTATTCTTCCACGTTGGCTCTTGAGTTTGTCACTTCCTTTTGATTGTTAGCTCACTTTGGTACAAATATGATAATCACGTCAATGAACTGACTTGTATGATAAGTTGGTTGCATGTGATCAGTTCGGCGACGACTAAACCATTTAAGAAAATGATAAGTGAATTGTATGTGATCAGTTCGGCGACGACTTAACCATTTAAGGAAAATGATAAGTGAATTGTATGTGATCAGTTCGGCGACGACTTAACCATTTAAGAAAATGATAAGTGAATTGTATGTGATCAGTTTGGCTAGGTTTGATGTGCGAGAACGCTTGTGGCTTCATCAAAGATGGCACCCGCACCACCTCTGACTAGGCTTTTTCCTTGGAAGTGATCCCTGGTGGATTCGCACCTCAGCTAGGAGGTTCGATGCGTGAGAACACTTGTGGCTTCGTCAAAGATGGCACCCGCACCACCTCTGATTAGGCTTTATCCTTGGAGGTGATCCCTGGTGGATTCGCACCTCAGCTAGGATGTTTGATGCGTAAGAACGCTTGTGTGACATGACATTAAGAGTGAAGTAACTGAAAACAGCTCTTTATTGATAGAGTTTACAAGGATTCTACTGGAAGTACTTCCTCAAATGTTCAATGTTCCAGGGGTGGGGCATGATTTTTCCTTCAAGATCTTCGATTCTGTAAGTACCAGGTCGCACTTCTTCATAAATTCTATACGGACCTTCCCAGATGGGGCCAAGCGTGCCGGTCCCTGGGTCTTGGGATGAAGGGAAAACTTTGCGAAGTACCAGGTCATCGATGCGTAGGATTCTTTTCTTTACTTTGGCATTGTAATATCGCATCATTTTTCTTTGGTAAGAGGCGAGCTTGATCTGGGAGTCATCCCTCATTTCTTCAAGGAGGTCCAGATCAAAGTTCCTCAGATCCTCATTTGTTATCTCGTTGAAATGAATGCGACGAGGAGAGGGGACACCAACCTCTACGGGGCTCATAGCCTCAGCTCCGTATGCCATGGAGAATGGGGTTTCTCCAGTTGCCGTTTTGCAAGTGGTCCTTATAGCCCAGAGCACTTGCGGGAGTTCGTCCACCCAGACCCCTTTGGAAGTTTCCAACTTTCTTTTCAACGTGAGCTTAATGGTCTTATTGACAGCTTCGACCTGGCCGTTTGCTTGTGGGTGATGGGGCGAGGAGAAGTGTTTCCTGATCCCGAGCTCATCACACAAGTCCCTGATCTTCTTGTTGTCGAACTGTTTGCCATTGTCTGAAACCAGAGAATGCGGTATTCCGAAACGACAAATGATGTTCTTCCACAAGAACTTAGACGTATTCGCTTCGGTAATTTTGGACAGTGGTTCAGCTTCAACCCATTTAGTAAAGTAATCGATTGCAATTATGGCGAAGCGAGCGTTCCCTCTTCCCTTAGGCAAGGGGCCAATGAAATCCACTCCCCATTTGGCGAACGGCCAGGGGCTTGATACAACAGTTAGTTCCTGGGAGGGTCGCCTCTACACGTTAGCGAACCGTTGGCACTTATCGCATCGGCGCATAAAATCAATTGCATCCCTTTTCAGGGTAGGCCAATAATATCCCTGCCTAAGTATTTTTTGAGCCAGAGCCGGACCGTCGGAGTGATTCCCACAAACTCTTTCGTGGACCTCTCTCAAAATGTAGTTCGCCTTTTCTCCTTCAGTGCACCTGAGGAGGGGGGATGAGAATCCTCGCTTATACAAAACATCATCTTGTAAGACGAAGCGAACGGCTCTCCTTCTGAGTCGGCGTGCTTCTGTCTCATTTTCTAGAAGAGTCTGTTCTTTCAAGTAAGCCAGAATTGGTTGCATCCACGGTGGAGTTCCCTCAATCCACATCAGTTCTTCACCTTTCTTTGTAGAGGGTTCGACCAAGTGTTCAACCGGCACTATCTTGAAGAGCTCTGAATCTTTGCTGCTCGCAAGCTTGGATAGGGCATCTGCCTGGGAGTTCTCCTTCCGTGGTAATTGTATCAGTTCGAACCTTTCAAAGGCGGGAAGAAGATCCAAGACCAACTTTAGGTATTCTGCCATGTTCTTGTCTCTGGCCACGAAGATTCCATTCACTTGATTCACCACAAGCTGTGAATCGCTGTTGATAATTAGCCTTCTGACCTGCAGTTCCTTTGCTAATCTCAACCCGGCTAGGAGGGCCTCATATTCAGCAACATTGTTGGTGGCTTCGAAGCCAAGTCTCAGTGCGTAGTTCATCTTGTGCCCCTCTGGGCTTACCAAAATCACTCCAGCCCCGGAACCATTTTCCCCGGAAGAACCGTCCACGAAAAGACTCCAGGTGGGTGCCTCTGCTGGCTCCATATTCAATTCGACCTCTGGTGCTTTTGCGAATTCTGCCACAAAATCAGCCAGGGCCTGGCCCTTGGTTGCCATCCTGAGCATATACGTCAAATCGAACTCAGTGAGTTCTACTGCCCACTTCAATAACCTCCCCGAAGCGTCTGGCTTCTGAAGAACTTGCCTTAGCAGAAAATTTGTCAAAACACGAATGCTGTGGGCCTGAAAGTATGACCTCAGCTTCCTGGAAGTAGTGATTAAGGCCAGGGCCAACTTCTCCATGTCCGGATATCCTGAGGCTCTTTACCAGCATGTCATCGACATAAACTTCCATGGTGTTGCCGAGCTGATTGGCAAACATGTTGTTGACAAGCCTTTGGTAGGTGGCCCCCGCATTCTTCAGTCCAAATGGCATTACCTTGTAGCAATACAATCCCCGGTCAGTGATGAAAGATGTGTGCTCTTCGTCACCGGGGTGCATGGGGATTTGATTGTAGCCTGAGTAGGCGTCCATGAAGCTCAACAACTCGTAACCTGTAGTTGCATCCACCAATTGGTCTATTCGCGGGAGAGGGAAACTGTCTTTTGGGCAGGCTTGATTAAGGTTGGAGAAATCAATGCAGACCCTCCACTTGCCGTTGTGTTTCTTGACAAGCACGGGATTGGAAATCCACTTCGGATATATGGCTTCTCTGACGAAGCCGTTGTTTACTAGCCTTTCCACTTCCTCCTTGAGGGCTTCATATCTCTCATTGTTCAATGACCTCCTCTTCTGCCTGTGAGGGGTATAGTTCGGATCGATTTGCAGATGGTGGCAGCTTACGTTTGGGTCTATCACAATAATGTCTTCTTGGGGTGCTGTTCCCATTTCTACTGCCAATGTAATTTTGCCCCTTGGAATAATGCTATCTCCCGTGAACCCGTACAGTGGAGAAGTCATGGGGGTCAGCTCGTGATCTACTGCCATTTTCTCAAAAGTTGAACCGAATAATATGTTTACAGAGCTCCCGTTGTCTACCAGCATTCGCTTCAGTCCGTTTCGTGCTACTACTGCCATTATCACTAGGGCATCACAGTGCGGATAATGCACACCACTTGCATCCTACGGGGTGAATGAGATTGGTTCTGCAGCCCTTCCTCCTTAGGATTGGCTCACCACATAACTGGCCATTGGTGGATCTTTCGCCTCCCTAGAGTAATTTCTTTGGGCATTCTTTTTCTCGCCTCCCAGGTGAGGTCCTCCAATGATGGTGTCAATTTCGCGGATTGGATGTTCCTCCGCGGCGGCAGGGCCTCTCCTGGGGTGCTGCCCATTCCTGGGTCTCTCTCTTTGGTTGTCCCTTGCATTCCGAGGCGATGGTGGCCTTTCTTCTCTCCTTCTAGGGGACCTTTGCCTCGGTTCGTCATCATGACGACGGTTCTCCCTTGCATTTCGGGGGTTGCTTCTTGGCCAGTTGGCATCCCTGCAATCCCTGGTGTCATGGTCATAGAAGCGATGGAAAGTGCAATAAGACGGTCCTTCCTCCTGGGGCCTATTCCTAGGCCCACCACCTCTTCCCCTATTTCTAGAGGTTGAGGGTCTTCCAGTGTTCCTAACTGGGTTGTTGGCATTGGGTTCAACATTCTCGTAAGCCAAGGTTGGCACGGCATTTAATGTGGCAGAGGCAAGCGCCTGCCCTGATGTGGGGGCCACGGTGTGCCCAGCTTGCGTCCATTGATTTACCATATGTGATGTTGGGCCTCTTCCTATCTGCCTCTGGGGTGGAGGAAGCCCTTGTGCCGCCCTGTTCCTGTGGTCAATCATCTCCTCATTTACGATCTCAACCTTCATCATTTCCACCAGTTCATCGTAAGTTGATGGATTTTTGCTTCGGACGTCCCTCCAAAATAAAGTGTTCATATTCAGTCCTCCCTTCAGAGCTGACAGGGCCTCTTTGTCAGTCACCTGTTCGCAGTAGGTGATTTCATCAGTGAAGCGGGCAAGATAGTTTTTCAACGTCTCCCCTAGCGCCTGTCTCATATCCTGCAAGCGTTGGATTGGCGTCTCTCCATCTCTTTTAGAAAGGTACTGGTTCAGAAAAGCTCTTTTCAGGTCTGGCCAGCTTCTTATGCTAGATGGCGCCAATCTGTTGTACCACACTTCGGCTGAACCGCTGAGCGTCAAGTGGAAAGCCCTGCATTTCAGCGCGGGAGAGGCTCCTCCGAGGTTCATCTGCGTTTTGTACTTGTTGAGGTGCTTTTCTGGGTCTCCTTTCCCTTCATACTTTGGGATCTTTGGTGGGACGAAATTTTGGGGCATGGGAAAACAGCGGAGCTCCTTGGAGAAGGGGAAATTGTCATCATCATCATCCAACTCGTAGGAACGGCACGGTTCGTCCGTCTCTCCCATGTTAACTGCGGGACGAGGTGCTTGTTGAGCATTTTCGCCCCGGCTTCCCCAATCTACTAGGTTCCGCCTCTCTCGCCTATTTCTAGGTGGTGGGGTCGGTTCCCTTTGATTTTGCTGCTGTTGTGGGCGAGCTGTTTGGCGGGGGGACTGATCTCTGTTTCTGGGGGCTCGCCCAATTCGGTCGAAAACACTTGTGGACCTTTGAGGCTGTGCCTCGTATTCCGGGGGGAAGTTATTCTCTTCGGCAGCTCCATCGTTGGCCGGAGCGACTGTATAGCTGGAGGCTTCCATTTCCACTTCTCTTTCAAGAGGGGCCTCTTGGGAGCTTAAATGGGTCCTCTTCCCTGATTCTACTTCGGTTCGCCCGTAAGTTTGCTGCTGATTCTGCTGAAAACCACCTTTGCTTTGCACCTGCACGAGGAGTTCCTGCATGGCGACGTTTTGAGCTGCTATATTCCTCATGTCTGCGGTCATGCGGGCCACTTCGGCAGTTAGCATTGCAGCGGTTCTCGCACCCCTGCAATGTCGATGATGGGGCCTCTGATGAGTGACATTGGCTTGAATAATCTCTTCTTCAGAGACATTCCTAGCCCTAGCAACATCCACGTCGTCTTCGGAGCTCATGGTTCGAGGTGTCGGGGATGATGCACGGTTCTTAGCTCTTTTTTCAAGAGTTGAGTTCCTTTTCCAAGGGAGAATCAACCGGGTATTCAAGCAAGCTTTTTGGTGGAAAACTCGTGGTTTAAGCAAGTTTCCCACATACGGCGCCAATCTGTTGACCTCAAAAAATGGACCTTCGAGCCGCCAACAGATAAGTCTTCAAGTCACTCTTCCCTGCGCTTAATAGCAAGCCGTTAGTCACTCGTGGCCCTTTTTCTCGGAGGGGATGGTGGCGGCCGCGAGCACTCCGACTGTCAAGTCAGTTTTCGGTATAAATGTTTGGGTCACCGGTGGGTATGTGATCACCGGAGACGTGAAGAGATATTATGGAATAAACTAAGTGTATGTGAAAAGAGAGAATAACTTATGCTATTTAGATTGGTAGAAAAGCGAATCCTTCTTCTAGGACAAGGAGGTTGTATTTATACTAAGGGTGGGAGGAGGAGACCGTTGGATGAGGGGACACGTGGCATCGGATCCTTTCGCCCTATTCCATCCTAGACGTCAATCTGTCCATAAATAGGTTGGCGGATCTTTATTACTCTGTCTTATGCGGCTGATTTAACTGTTTGAACCCTGCCACACGTCTCATCAGTCAATCAAATATTTAATGTTGGAGGCTTGTACAAAAAGGCTTCGACTAGAGGGAGGTGGGGTAGTTCGACGAGGCGTCGTTGCGGAGTACGGGCCTTTGCATCCGCTAAGAGGCGCGGATGAGTTCAGTTCTGCTTATTGAGGCACTTCAGTTCGGTCCTCACACCAAATCAGTTCGCCTATGTGTGGGGCTTCTTCGGCTTGACACGCATCGGGTCCTTTTGGACCCGTAACACTTGTCATGGATACCAAGAAACCGTGAGAAGATCATTATCTTGACAACTTATTAGTTTGAAATCTCGAAGTAAGGAGGGATAAGAAAAACACTTGTACTAAAGAATTGAAATTCTACCTTGCCTAGTTGCCTCGTTGAGAAAAAATAACATCGCTCAAGACATTAAATCTTGCACGTCTCTTAGACGACCCAAAATATTACAAGAATAATATCTTAGGTGGCGTTCTCTTCGTGTTTCAGTTTTGTGTTTTGAGTTTTGAAATTCGTTTTGTGTTTTGTGTTTTGAGTGTCTGTTTTGAAAAAACTGAAAATGCGTTCTTTTTATCATTTTGAAAAACTGTTTCTCAAAACAGAAAACTGAAAACGCGTTTACTTTACAATTTTTTAGAATATTATTTGATAATATTTTATTCAAAAAATCTGATTATTCAATTAATTTTAATAGTTTAATGTTAATATAGTATTAAATAATATATAAACTTGAAATATCTTTGAATCTTGAAATATTTTTAATTTGTATTAATTCAAACAAACCATCAGAGCAATTTATAGGACCCTTTTCCAGCAGATCCGCTACCCTATCTTAAGAGTGTCTTAAGGCAACTAACTACAGAAAGGGAGAGGTGTTGGGCTAAAGGACAAGCCATTTTGGTGGTCACAAAACTATTTATGTACTGCTCTTCTATGGAAATTTTATTCTTAAATATTTTTCAGTTGCCAAATTACTTGAGATCTTTGTCCTTTTTGCTGCCAATAAATTATTCTCACTGATGAGCTTTTCTTGGATGTTCATCTGAGTATCCTAGTAAAATGAGGGATGTACTAGATAAAGATGGAAAGGTGGAAAATGATAAAGATAGAGCCCATCATTCTCATAATTGGAAGCCGTAAGAACACACAATTGGAAGCATCTAGAAACATGAAAACACATGCCAACTAAAAGTAAAATTTGTATAAACGAGCTGGGACAATATCAATCACAGTTATTGTGAAGAAACATCTTCTATTGCTAGTCCTGGACAGTTTCTTCGTTAAAATGTATGTATAGCCATGTCGATTTATTAAAAAATGTTTGTATTCACCTAACACATTGAGATGAAAAGCTATCAATACTGCAAAGTGGATTTACCAAAGCACACATAAACTACAAGCTACCAATACTGCAAAATGGATTCACCAACATTTACTAAAATTGAACTTTAGTACTAGGAATGTCATATAAGATTCAGGATTACACTATAAATGATGGGTGAAACATATACAGATAGGTGAGACAAACTAAAAATCAAACCCAGAGTAAACGCCACTCTCTCTTAGCAACCTCTTCTCTTCTTCCACATAGTTCTTCCCCCGACTAGCCTGACCAAGATCTCTCTTCCTCTTCTTCTGTTGAAATGAAAGATTCTTTTTATCTTTTTGTGTTTGCACGTTTTTTAGAAGCTCTGCATCAACTAATGCATCTCTTGTTCTCAGTTGATTTTCATAAGTTTCTTCTACCTCCTTTGCCCGAGTTTATTTTCCAGATGACCAAGACCAGTCATGTTTCTTATCAGGCTCTTTTGGTGGTGGAATGCTCAAGACTGATAGTTCTCCTTTATATCCATGTTGACTCAAAGCTTCAAAGTCGAGACCTTTGCTCTTTTTCTTTGCAGAGTCAACTGTATCCAAGTAGCAAAAATTCATAGTAGAACATAACTAAGGCTGCAGATATCAAACAGTACAAGCATAAAGATCCGAAAATATTTACTATATCCATAAGAATAACAAAACAAGCTTAGTGGACTTCAGTGTTATAAATTGGTCCAGGCCTAGCTCCTGAATATTAGTAGCACTAAGATGTGTACCCCACCAAGTGTATCTTAGTGTCTATTATGGGTTATATATGCTTGGTTCCACATTCAATTTCAAGTTCATCTATTCGAGGGAAGGATTTGATTCCATGCTCTTCTAATTTTGCACATGAAAAGAAAATGAGAAAAATGTAAGAATCCCCATTTGTCACCAAGAAAGATGAAGCCTTTTATGAGAATTTTTCATTTTCTATGCTTGATGGAACCTGTACATTGTAGGAATATTTTCATTTATAGGACTGATGGAGCCTGGACCATGTGTCGTAATAATTTTCAATTATCACACACATTCCTACCTTCCTACCTCAACTCCGAATTTTTTTTATTCCTCTCCTTAATTATAAGCTTCAAACCCAAATCTGAAGCTTGTTCAATAATCAACATAATTCAACAACTTTGCACTTTAATTAAAATATCAGTCAATAAAAAATCTTGAAACTTATTCCAAAAAACTTGGCCACCTGAAACAGAACAAGAATGGGAATTGGAACTAACTGAAATTTCTCTTACGATAGCGCAGGGATCTATCATAACACTTAAATCACAGCCCATGATCTCACATGGTAAATATATCAAACAGGTTCTCTACAATACCTACTCTTTGTAATTATCACAACATATACATCCAAATAGACATCATTTATCACGTATAAACACACATACTACATTATATTAGACATGTATACATAGATGTATACCAATTTGGATAGACATGTACTGGAGAATAGTTATGTTCTCTCTGTATAAAGAAGTCCTTGGATAAGTTGTTGTCTTGAGGGTAAAATTGAGTGTTTATATTTCAGAGCATGCTCCAGCTAAGTTTGCAAAACAAAGCCACGGTAGCCAAAAAGTACTCTTACAAATTAAACCGAAGAAGTTCAAAAGCCCTCTCAACAAAAATACTCAATTAAACCATGAACCAATATATAATTCAGTCGATTAAGGAAAAATAGAAGACATCATAACAATGGTCAAAAGCAGTAATTACACATCCAACGAAAACCTAGTTCATCATCAAAATATTAATAACAGATACTAACAACAAAAAGGTTTGATCAAATGCCCTTATCTGAGATCCGAAAAGTTCCAGTTCGGATTAATTAATCCCGTGCCTTCAACTTCTCGATCCGCTTGTTCAACCGATCAACCTTCACAACAAGGCCGGTAATGGAATAAAGCAGCCAGTAGAAAACAAGAGCCGAGGCGATCAAAAGCGCATTTCGCTAGGACTTCATAATGGATTTTTTATGCCATCGGTATTCGGACGGAGAACAGGATTCAGTTTCACAGCTGGGTCGGGTTTCATATTTCACTCCAATGTCTTTGATGAACTGATCGACATTTACATCCGAGGAAGAAAAGGGGGATTTGAATTAGAAAATGTAGAATAGAGTGGGTTCCTTTGTTCACTCACACCGTTTCCCGTGTTTTCCCAGTTTTCCGTGTTTTGTATAGAAAACGCTCAAAACGACATTTTGCCATTTTCAGTTTTCTTTGCAAAAAAATTTTTTGTTTTCAAAAACGTGTTTTTCAAAATGGGAAAGAGAACGCATTTTCATCGTTTTGAGAAATCGAAAACAGAAAATGGCTTGAAAACGGCAAAGAGAACGGGGCCTTAGTCTTTCATACTTCGGATTGATAAATAAAATATGCCAATACTTATGTGGATTGATAAATAAAATTTGCCGCATTATCAAAATAGATAATATTTTAAATAAATTCCCTCTAATGCAGTTTGACAAGAATTCTGTCAAGTTGAGATGGAAAGGGGCAAAAAAAAACAAAAAAAACAGACATTTTCTAAAGCTTCGGTATATATGCTGAGGAAAATTTATGAATTCCCATACATATTTTTAGATGTGAATATAGAGAAACTGAAGAACAATCTTAACTTTACTATTCATTAATTAGACATAATATCGTTTAGATTAAAAATCTTTCAAATTTCATCCCACCTACATTGCGATCTGTATAATGCATTGGAGATGTTCTAACTACTCAATTGGCAATAAGTGCTCTTCCCAATGAAAGGGAAACTTATTTATGGAACTTGGAAAGGTTCACATTTCTTTCACAACACTTACAGGTTTTCCCACTATTGGGATTCTCTTTGACATGAACGTATTAACCTCGTCCTTGATAATAGTTATCGTAATCATAACCTTGAAAAACTTGATCTTTTAAACTATTGATTCATTATTCTCATTTCTTACTTAAAATGCTTGGTATGGTGAATTCGCAAAGTAAAAGATTATATGATAAGTGTGCTTTATATGCTTATGTAGGATTTTAAACTTGCGTAGTATTGATTAATTGAGTAAATTTCTATTTAATTTAGTGTATGCACTACCTTATTATAGGTGAAAATCCTCACTTGGATGTGAATTGAAGCTAAAAGATGAAATTGAAGAGATCGGAAAGTTTGGACTTGACTGGAAGCTTTGAGAGTGCAAAATGTGATGAATTCATAAGTTTTGGGGGCACTAAATTCAACTTTTAGATAGATTGCTGACCAACTGGAACATTTTTGCAACTTTGCAGGATCAAATTTGAAAAATAAAAGTTGAAGGTCCAAATTGAATGAATTTGGAAGACAAATGATCAATCTGGAACAATTGGAAGTGGTAGGACCGAATTTAGTTGAATTGAAGATGGAGGGACAAAAAATCTGTTTGGTGGACTACACCTGCATGACAACAGTGGACTGTTGACTAAATAGCACAAAGCTGAAAGTTTAGGTATTGCGGTCTCAACGAAGCTTGCTGTCACGTAGCTGGAGAAAAGTGGACTAACAATTTATTTTTCAACTTGCTTCAAGTATACTTTCTTTGACATTGAATTTGACATTCTACTCACATATAAAATATGGGACCCACAATTAAATAATCGCGAACCTCACACATGTGAGTGGAATGTCAAAACTAATGTCAAAGAAAGAGTATACCCTAGACATTATTAAACAATTTTAGATGTCAGCCGCAGTGCTGCAGCTACTTCCGGCCCAAAAGTATACACCATTGATGACATTATCCAACATGTCAACAAATGATTGGACCAAAAAACTAGGTTGTTTTTAAATTATCAAATGATGTGTTATCACGTGACAAATTGTAAAATTTGGTGTACATCGAGCATAATTGTTGTAATTTTGTTTCTTAATTCAAAGGAACTTTAGGGTTATTCTGGTACACGATTTTCAAGGCATCTTGGGGCTCCATAAAGATATAAGCTAGGTCAAGAACAGGACCACACTATACAGATTAATTGAGATCAAAGCAAGGAGTCTTTCATCTTTTCCGGTTGTTCTTTGAAAATTGTGCAATTTCAAGATCTTGAGTAAATTCAACATTAAGGGCTGTAAATATTCTGATTATGACTTCAAACAACTTTGCATAATTTCAAGATCTTGAATAAATTCAACATTGAGGGCTGTAAATATTCGGATTATGAATTCAAACAACTTTATGTCTTTGCTTATTCTAATCCTGACCAGTTAAATCTTCTGTAGTTAGAATTAACGATAGAAAATTGTGTTTTGAGTTTATTTGAAATTACACATTTTTATTCAATTCTTGTCTTCTAGGTTGATTGTGTATTATTCGCTTATTTGATTTTGATACTTGATCACCATTATAGTAGATAAATATATTATTATGCTCTAAGAAATCATTACGAGTATATGATTGATTGACCTCAAGTTATATTATTGATTAATATTGTATAATTAATATTCAAAAATGTATTTTTCTCTTTCGTATTTTCAATAACATTCTTCAATAAAATAATATTACTCGTAAATTCATTTTTTTAAATTTTTTAACCACACATTCTCCAAAAAATCAATATTCCAAAATACATTTTTTTTTTTCAAAATTTGTTTTTAATGGAGCCCAAACAAGGGCATGATAGCGGTGGATTGGTAATCTTAGTGCTTTACATAATTGAATTTTATTCTAAAACTCTTCGCACGTGCTCAACTTAGTAAATTTAGTAAATAATTAAAATTGATCTTCAAAATCACAAATTAATTGTGTGTTTTTAGAGTTAATTGTGATTAAAGTGAAGTGGATGGCCAATTTTCGTGGAACGATACCCATTCATCTTCATATTACTTGTTATAACCACTCATTGACAAGATAAGATTGATAATGTTTATTTATACTTTGAATATAATGGACATACTTTAATGCATAAATTTGAATACAATCCAAAGGGTAGCGATTGCGGATTCCCCGTCATACTATATATATATATACTTTGAATATAATGGATATACTTTAATGCATAAATTTGAATACAATCGAAAGGGTAGCGGTTGCGGGTTCCCTCGTCATAATATATATATCAACTTTTAAATATAAATTTTGAAAGTTAATTAATTTACTAACGTTTAGATGCTTATGGGGTTGCTAACAATATCCTAAGCTTCAAAATTTGGCGCAAAAAGGCATATTTTATAAAATTTAGACACAATTGACAATTTGTCATATTAATTCCAATTAAACCCTTAACAGTGGTTGAATTTACTTGTATCAATTTATAAGATATACAAATGCTTAACTAAAGTGTTTGTCTATCGTGCGAGGAATGTATAAAATGGTTTACCAAAATTTAGCTTTCCGATAATTATAGAAGTCTTTTACCTAAAATTGATATTTCCCATAAAATAAATACACTTAGTTGATCTGGACTATTCCAAACACGGTCTAAGATTCTTAGACCCCATGTGTGATAGCTCTAGCGTTTTATTTACACTTCTTATAAAAGAGTTTCATGAAAAAATCACTTTACAGGAATTTTTTTTAAGGTCCGTTTGATTGTAATGGTGAAATTTTGGTGGAAAGAAAACGAATTGTAAATAATTAAATTACCTAAAATTTGTTTTAGAGAGAATTGTAATTAATGGTGTTTGATTGGTATAATGTTGCATCCACCTAATCCGTTTGACTTTATTTTTCATACAAATTGTTATTTTTTGAGATAATTTTTTTTACAATCTGTATTAAAATTTGTTTTGATTGCCAAAAAGTAAAATAATAATAATAATTTTTAAATTTTTTTTGTATTCGTTTAACTTTATTTTTCATGCAATTTGTCAATTAAATGGATAATTTTTTATTTTTTTTATCATTGGGAATAGAATTTGTTTTGCAAAAAAAAAAAATGGTGAAAAACTAATTTCCACAAAAACCAAAGGAATTAGAATTCATCAAAACCAAGGAAAATGTAAGTGTGTGGGAAAAATGTGGAAAACCAATTCCATGACAGATTTGGCAATCAAACAAGGGAAAAGATGGAAAATGAATTCATTTTCCATGGAAAATCTCACCATATCAAATAGGCCTAAAAGTTTTTCTAAATAGACTAAAAGCAACGTTTCCTAAAATGTAATTTGGTCCTTTAAATTTTCAAAATTTAAATTGATTCGAACGTTTCTTTTCAATCCTAAAATGAATTGTATTGTCACAATAAAACATAAGTTCATCAATTCTTTGACTAAATTTATTTTTTCAAAACTTTTACTTTGGTCCTTACGAATTGGAAGAATTTCAGTTTGATCATCAAGTTATCTAACTTTTCATTCCTGTTTGAGCCCTAGTTTTGGGTTTAATGTATATTGGAATAATGATTTTTTTGGAGAATGTGTGATTAAATAATAAGTAAATTTTATTTATTTTTTTTTTTTTTACGTGTAAAATTATTTTATAGGAGAATTTATTGTTGAAATTGATTTTTTTTTATTTTTTATTTTTTATTTTTAAATGGAGGCCAAACATAGGCAAGTAATATGCAATTGCCCACTCTTTTACTTGCTCTCGAATTCCTTGAGGTATTTGATCATATGTTGATCTCACTCTTGTTCCTCAAAGAACGTATGAACTTACGAATAGTGTTTAGTATCTCTTTCAGGATTTAGGTAACTCACATGGCGGTCTAATAGAACTTCATTGTTCGCATGATCATTTTATACGTATCACTACTCAGAAAACACTATTATGCAATCACCACAAAGTTTTAACCTAGACTAGTGGAGTAATTGACACTATTACCGTTACAAAATAAGGTACAACTTCGTTCTCATATTGTGAACTTAATTAATTTTGGCTCAAATATAATTCAAATCACGCTGCATTTCACCAAAACAGGAGTTCGATTTATATTATCTCAAAATGATCGAAAACACTTAATCGTTACCTCCATTAAATACTAAAATGCAAAGGGTAAAGACGTAATGTCATTTGTATTTGACCCCTTACCTGTTGGTTTACCCGATCCCACTTGTGCTCTCACATGGGGTCGGGACCCACTTCTGACAAAGGTGTCCCATCTACCTCCAATGTGAGATGGACGAGTGAGATCGAGTAAACTAACAAGTAGACCAACAAATACAAATAGCATGGTCCAAATGCAAAATATATTTAAAATAATGATATACTATTTAGAATTGAAAAATGTTAAACTAACACTCCGGTTGACACCCTAAGTGATCGTATGTGAGTGTGTGGATCCTGCGCGAATAAAATAATATTTTCCCACACACTCACATGCGGTCATCCAGGGTATCAACCGAAGTATTCGTGTAGCAAAACTCAAATTGAATTAGTACAACAATCAAAGTCTCAAATCAACAAAGACTACTTTTCAGACACAAGATCCTATAATAAATCTCATGTAAGTGCAAATAATATATCTCAGAATCTCCTTCCCGACCCCACCCCCATTCAGCCGCACCCCGTTTTTATTATTTCTCCTCAAAAACACGTATAATAGTAATTGTGATGGAGCATGAAATGACATGGACAGGTTTCACGCGAAGAAATTATCGATAATGTGGCCTGATTGTGTATGGCATGCATGCTATGCTCAACAAATGTTGAATATTTGATGGTTGTCGAGGACCCTCCCCTCCCTCAGCAATATGAGCTGCAGTTAGACGTCTTCTCAAACAAAATCTTGATATCTTTTATGGTCTTCTTCCTTTTTCTATCTTTAGTTCGAGCAATTATGATGTTATCTTATAATTATTAGTGGGAACAATTAATTTCAACCATTAGTTTTACTTTTTACCTTCAACATGAGCACAAGGTCTGTTCACACGTCAGGATTTTGAAGAATTCTTCTTACTAATTCCTCTTCTTTCTAGGGTTGTGGAAACGAGTGAATTTGAACAGTCTGTGGCAGATTTTCGAATCAAAATGCTTAAAGCGGTTTAGAATTTATCCAAATCACTTTTTTCGATTTGGATTGGTTTAAAGAACGATTTAACAAACAAAAATATAATATACATGAAAATGTGAAATCATAAATATTAGTATCATTACGAATATTATAAACAAAATTTCAACACTTTTAATCATTGCAATGCAGCAGAATGATAACAAATAAAATAAAATAAAAATAGCTCTAACCCTTTAGTCGATACTAATTGACGCAACATCTCCAATTATAACATGTACATTATGTATTCTCTGCATAAAAATAACAATATAGTAAATGTATTCATTAATTATATGGTATAAAGCAACTAATAAAAGAAAATGAATAAAAAGACCAGATACAATAATAGCTTCTATAACTTTCTTTGAATAATTTAATGCTTCTATCTAATCCAAGTATTGATAAATCACTATAAGTTCGTTGTTATATACAATCAATTCTTATTGTAAATCACCACCTCCACCATCTTTGCACTCAACGAACTCCTAAACGAATAAAAAATTTGATCACTCGAAAGCAACTGTGAATATTTGAATAATTAATATATCTTTGACAATTTGGATACAATCTTGTACTTATTTTCATTCAATTTCTGTCAAAGCAATATTATGTCGAAATGTTCAATGGTCAAATCTTCAAAACAATTATATAAGTAATCCATTAAATTACTCTTCTCAGTTTGACCTTCTCACGTAAGTCTAACTTTAAAAATTGAAGCAATGTGTTTGGATCCTGGAGCAGTTTGTAGGAACTTGAGCTTTCAACTTGAGTTGCATTGTTAGATTTAATTGGGTTTAATAAAATTTAAATTAATTTCTTTTCAAATTTAATTTTTTTAAGCGGTTTGTTAGTTTGAAACATTTTGTAAAAATTAAAATCTAAATCAAACCCTTCAAAGCGGTTCAAGTTGATCGAAAAAGCAGTTTTAGTTCAGTTTTGACGATTTGACAATCTCGTTGTTCAGCTCTAGTATAATTTATACGATTTTAGTGGAATTTCCTTTTTAGTATAATAAGTATAACATTATAATCACGGAAATAATTGGTTAATATATTCTTTAATTTCGTTTCCACATTAAGTTCAATAGCACAACTAACGAGGTCTAAAAGTTTCACATCTAAACAATACCCCCGATTTCTTTCCGTTAGGGGGAAAATCATTCTCTAATACGCTTCGTATTATTGTACTTCTTTTTCTCGATTTTGTGTATGATATGTGAAGAATTAGTTCAATTAAAATTTAAAAATAAATGGTGACTTCTCGTCAAGAACAACATATTTAAAACGTCATTCAAATTTTATAATTATTTATTTTTTGTATGTAAAACATAATAAATAATCTAATTATTTAAAATATTCATGTGAATACGTGATAACTGACCTGTCGCCTTGAGCAATACAGTGACATGCGTCCAAATGTCGCGGCTTAATGCTAAACATTGAGAAAAAATCATGTCGAGGATCCATCTTAGTTCTTTAATGATAATTATGTGACATGATATAGAGGCTAAGTGTGATTAACCAATTATCTATGGGTCAAATTTTTTCCAAACCCATTGGAACAAAAATTTCCATTCATGCTATTGATAGAGGAGTGACTTGTTTGGTTTATGCTATTAAACCGAATATGACACACTATGAGGGTGTTTGTGAGTGATTTTTGGAGAAAAAATTGATTTTTGAATAATGATATGATGAGAAATGTGTGGTTGAAAAAAAAGGAGAAGTTATTGATGTGATGAAAAATATTATTTTATTGAAAAACGTGTTGTTGAAAATGAAAATTGATTAAAAATTGATTTTGAGAATCAGTACCGATCAAACCCTATAATTGTGCTACCGATTATTTTATTCATTCTAGAGTTGGTTATGACCAAGATTGCCCAATACGATACGTTTCCAATTTGTGTTAGTATTAATTGATAAGAGATTGATTATGACTACACTATGAATCAAATGACGTCTACATGTGAAATTTTGAAAATTTTTATTGTTTTGACTTTTGACTTTGAAATGTTAGAGGATGATATAACACCACATAATCTGTTGAAAATTGGTTTAAAATAGAGAAAATTTGGTTATGTATAAATGTGAAAAAGTGACTTCGCTTTTATGTCAACGTCGGTCAAATATTCGGATTGGATTCGAAAGTCAAATTAGAAATGTAAATAAACTAACTTATCCTACCTGTCAAATAGATTATCGTGATATATTTGGAATCTCAAAATCAATTCTAGATGAATGAGAAATTGCGGTCAAAAATTAGGAAAAAAAATAGAGGAAAAAGGGGCCTGGATTTTGCCTAACTCCGTTGTTAGCCCATTGCCCAATCGACGGGTTACCGCTCGAGTGACAAGCGGGCGAAAAAGTTTTTGTTCAAATTTCGATATTGACGCTCAACCAAGAGGTCAGGCTAGCGATAGCAAGTGATGCATCTCTTCAAAAAGTTGCGATGTTTGATACACATCACTTCACCCATAATCCCTCATCCTCTATAAATAAGACCATTTGGACGTCCACAATGTATCCCATATCACTTGCAAAAACTCTTCACAAGTCATTTCGAACCCATTTCTTCTTGTAGAGAGAAGTCTTCGATCTAAGTTCATTGAAACTCGTGGTTTGAAGTGTTTCTACCACAAATTGAATCTGTTGTATCTTGAGAGACAATTACCATACACCGTTAGCACTGTTATGGGGCAATATTTTCTTAAGGAAAGAGTGATTATTACTTGCCTCGGATCATTTTCTTCTCCTTTGCTTGTTTTCTTCTTGATTTACACACCCTCTGTATCGATTGTGTTTAATTATGCTCATGCGAATTAAACATTTCTATCGTCAAGTTCTTGAACATAAAGTTCAATAGACGGAAGAGCGACATGTTTGGTGTCTAGGTCCTTTAACGATGTGTTACATTCTAATTTCTATAATTATGTTAAAAATTATTTTAAACACGTTGGATTTATTTTCTATCAAAATTTGTCAAATATGATACATTTTTAATTCGTATTCCTATCAATTAATGAGAGGTTGATTATGGCTACATCATGAATGAAATGTCTCTCAAATATGTGTGAAAATTTTACGACTTTGAGATGGAAATGTTTGAGGATAATATAACTCCAACTTCATCTACATGAGATATCTTTAAATTCTTGAAAAAGAGAGCTCAAGAAGATATTTTCATTAATAATTGCTAATATCATTTTGAGATAGCTCTTTTTAGTAGAATTATATACTTTTTCAGGTTATTGATACACCAAAAAATGAATTAAACCCTAGTTAATGCTAAACCAAAGAATTAATATAAGTAATACCAAAATTAATATGGTAGTAATAATATTGTGCTATCAATTTGACATGTAGCAATAACGAAAATATTTAATAATTAAGATAATCACAATGTTAGTTACAAAATCTTGAGGAAAGGAAAATAAATTATGGAAATATTTATGTAATATGGGTCAGAATCAGAATCTGAATTATTTTTAAAGAGATTTCCTTAGAATTTAAGAGTTGAAAAGTTTAATTTAAGTCAAGAAAGTTAATCATAAAGAAAAGAAAAACAGACAATAACATGCAAGTTGAAAACATTAAAGATATCCGGTTAGGGAAGAGCAAAAAGTCTACGTTCTCCAGTGACACGAATTTGCTAGTTGTACTGTTCATTCGAGGTCTACGTGTTCGTAAATTCATTAACTGTGTGTTTGGCTAAGCTTATAGAATTTACTTATAATTAAGCTCTAGAAGATTTTTAATTTTTTTTTGGGGGGCAAATGTCAAAAGTTAATGAGTAAATAAATCTTCTCTTCCTCTCCATGCTTTGATGTTGTTTCAAAAAAAAAAAAGTAGTTCATACTTACTTTTAAGCTTTACAAATCCTCCATTTGGGGTTAACTAGAAGCATAAAGATCCTATCTAAAATTTGCAGGGCTGATCTCTCAAACACCGATACTTAGATCATGCTAAGCACCCAAATAACATGACGTACTATAATAGGTAATGAGAGATAATTGTTGGTTACAAAGTTGATTTGTTGTGCCACATCATTTGGTGGCACGATCAATTCTACTAAGATTTGATACCATTTCCATAAAAAAAAAAAAAAAAAAATGTCAATACTTATATTTAAGTATTACCAAACATTCTTAGAATCTGTTTGAGCTCTTTTTTGTTCAAAAATTATTTTGAAATTGTATTTTGATGGAGTGTTTGTTTAAAAAATAAGAAAAAAATTTATATTTACATATAATATTATTATTAAAAAATGTATAATTTAAAATAAAAGAGAAAAATGTATTTTAAAAACGATGGCGAACAAGGGTTTAATTCATCTCTCACCCCATCTGCTATCCATATATTACAATTAATTCTCTCTCTAGTACAATTATATTACCATTTCAAACACCTCCATATCTCTTTTCTTTTCATTCCTACTTCTGTTAACCCAAAAATGGTGGTGGCCTCTCCAAACCCTTCAAAAACTGAAAAACTAAGAGAGATTGAAATTCCAATTATAGACCTTTCCGCCAAGAGGTCCGAGGTTTCAAAACTCATTGTCAAAGCCTGTGAAGAGTTCGGTTTCTTTAAGGTTATCAACCATGGTGTCCCTCATGATGTCATTACAAGAATGGAACAACAAGGTTATGAGTTTTTTGCGAAACCAGCGTCTAGAAAACAGCAAGCTGGACCTGCAAATCCATATGGTTATGGGAGCAAGAATATAGGACTACAGGGAGATATCGGAGAAGTTGAATATCTTCTCCTACCAACCAATCCTCTTTCCATCGACGACAATTCGAAAACTATTTCCAGCACTGATCCTGATAAATTCAGGTACTTAACTTAATTCCAGGGTATATAATATATGTTTTTTGCCCTTCCAAAATTGATGTTTAACTACCTCGCTAAAAACGTTGAATATAAACACGATATTTTCTCCTCAAAGGTCTGATGCATACTTAAATTTTCAGAGTTGGATGGGGGCAAAACTTCTATACCGACCTTTACCTGACATATAGTTGAACCAGTTTGTCGAAAGCTTAACGGTCGAATCAATCATTAATCAATCATTAAAGTTTTATGAATGAGTTGTCTCTTTAACTATTATCAATCAAAATCAATAGACTCTTGTTTTTAAGTTGAGCCGTGCTACATGTATAGAAGGGTAGCGTACAAAAGTCGAACAAAATACTCACAATACAGGGGGTGAGTGATTTTTTTTGCAATTTTTTTATTACATGGGGGTCGGCCCCACGTCAACCCCATGTGAGTATCTGTACAGGGTCTGTATGTCAGACCCTCTACATGAAGCATTAATCTTTTAAGTTTGGCCACCAACTATATAAAAATTATGCAAGTATTAATCTTTGATAAAAATTAAAACTCAACATGCACTTCAAATACGAAGGAAATGTTTTAAATTGTGTCCTCTATGTCTGGTGGAATTATCCACTTGTACAGAACTGTTTCTTCTTTAAAAATGACAAAATATTCACATGGAAATGAGTCCTATATAAGTAAAATATTATTATATAAAAATGGGGCTCACCCCTTTGTGTGTATTCTGTCATTTTGACAGAATTTTTTTTCTTTAACATCAGCATCTCTCATGTCTTATCCTTATTGGGGATCCACATAGAACTTCTCCTATTAAAATGAAGTCATTATTTATATTAATATTGGCTTCATTTTAGTCAAGCCTTCTCTCATTGAAGATACCTATACATTGTGCACACACGCACACACCCTATACATGTGTGTATATGTATAGAGTTATTCTTTTTGTACAGGAGAATAACTGTCAGACAGTGTACACGAGAATAATTGTCAGACAGGGTACAGGAGCTACCAGTATGTTTTTTTTTTTCTTATTTTTTGGGCCAACAACCAATGAAAAATGAACAAGTTTCCTCACAGATGTCGTCAAACTCCCCCTGTACACATAGTATCTCTCGTACGTATATTCTCATGTTGTCAATTTAGAGGAGTCTTTCATCAAATGTAGAGTTTTGCTACACGTCCCGGGTGAAAATCTTAGGACTAAATAGGGACGCCAGCTTTTTTTCTCAAAAGTATTAAGACATGTACAGCGATACTCTTATGTGCACCCTTAATCCATCTCTTTCGATACTAATAAATACGTAATTCTTACGGCATAGACATGATTTGGGTGTATACGTACATTAAGTAAAGAAATAAAGTTTGATAATGATTTAAAATAAAACAATTTCTTGCAATACGTCTATGTTTCTCTGCTTTCAATCTCTTAGTATAATTATTCTTCAGTGCATTTAATCATAACTTGCATTAGTTAAACATACTTTCTAAGTAATTATTAAATAACTTTTTCTTACTTGTACATTATTTAGATAGTAACTTTGATTAGAAAATAAAAATAGTTAAAAACATTATTTACTTAAAAGTAAACTAATATTACATAAAAAAAATTTAAGCTTAGCCAAACATGCATTTTAACCTTTTTTTTTTTAAAATTATTGACTTTCTACTTGTCACATTAATAATACATAATTGGTAGACTAAAAACTTGTTTTGATACTAATTGACTGATGAAGTATATAACCATGATACGTTGTCAAGCCTTTACATGTTGGTCTATATTTTCATTTTTATTCGATATGAAATTTATCCCTTAACACCTACTTAGACAATGATCACATGGATTCATGGTTTTTCCAATAAGTTTGGGTTTTTGTAATGAACTATTTAGCATAAATTATATAAGCATTATCGTACTTATACTTCAATATTTCAATTAAATAAGTATATACATACTCATGTCAATGGCAACGTAGAGCATCACTTAAACATAGGAGTGAGTCTATTTCACAAGAAACTCGAATGTTTGGACTTGGTCTTAGGTTATTAATGTTGTATTGTGACTCTTCTATTAAACAAGGGTTTTGAAAGAAAGCAAAAAAAAAAAGAAGAAGAAGAAGAAGAAGAAGAAGCATGAATTAGGGTTTCATTGACAATTAAGCCCTTGTTTCATTTAAATAAAATTATTTTTTTAGTAGATTTTGTTAAAAGTTGATGAAATATGTGATTGAAAACTTGATAAAAGTTATAGGTTTCATACAATATATTATTAAAAATGAATTTTAGAAAATAAGGTCAAACAAGGGCTAGCCTGCACAATAAGTGCCCGTTTGACCTATATTAATTTATTTTATTGTTTGTTACATGATCATTTTTAACCATGCATTTACACAATAAAATATTTTACACATATAAAAAAAATTTCTCTACTTTTTAATCACGTATTATCCTAAAAATTACTGTTCAATTTATTATTATTATTTTTATATAATAATGGTTGTCAAACAGATTCTAAATAAAGATGGATCAGAATCAAAGGGACAAGTCATACTCATACATATACATCAACAAGGTCCAATCAAATTAAAAGATTTTCAAAAGAAGTGGAAACCTCTCAGATATGGAGATAGCCTGTGTTTACCATTTTAACCAAATGATGAAGCAAACCACCCAATCCCCCTGATAATGTGCCAATGAGCAATGGCCAAACAGAAATAAGATGGTCAGATCCTTTTCTTAAGCTGTCGGGTTAATATAGTTCCAGTTGGGTTTAGTGATTTTATTCTCAACCCGGTTTTATGAAGTTGGGCTTTAAGACGATCTCATTGTTGAAATGAATAGATCTTAATTTTACCATTGAACTACATTATAATGAAAGAACCATGCTACTCTACCAGGCTGAGGTTCACAAGCATTTTACAGATCACACACAAACAAGAGGGTCGGTATTTTATGGGGTAATTTTTTGATGAGATGGGTCCTGCATGAAACCTACCTCATGTGAGAGACTCAGCTTTGCCAGGCCTTTTACAGGCCCGACAGAGCAACATTACACAATGAAACATTATATTTACTAAGATAAATGGGTTTATATCAATATTCCATAGGCATTAATTTGGTGTCGTCTATGCTTTACATTTTTTATGTTTAGACTTTGCCTAAGCCCACTTAGACTTGTAAATGCTTAAAGCTTGATATTATTATCTAAACATGTTTTATGCTTTTTAGAATACTGATTTATATATGTATTAGGTCTCTCTAACATTCATACTATATATACAATATTGAAAGATCGTTGTGGTGTGTAATAGATGCTACATATCTGTAAAGTAGACATAAGAGAATGAAGTACTATAAGTTTGTGTGTATGTGCGCCTCTTTTTTTTTTTTTTTTAAGTTTCTTAGTTTATTATTGCTATACACACTTAATTGACACATATATGTATGTTTGGCATAATTTATAATTTTTTATAAATGGGTCAAACTATATTTTTATCAACAAATTTTACTTGTTAACTCACATTCCTTTTAAGCCGTAAAACTTACCTAAGTAAGCTGGTTAAAAGTTCTACAACTTAATAAGAAAACATGAAAGAAATCATATGATGGATGACTAACTGAGTTTTTTGGTGCATTGCGACAGCTATGCAGTGAGGGGTTACGTAGAAGCAGTTAACAAGTTGGCATATGAAATATTGGAGCTGATGGCAGTAGGGTTAGAGGCCCCTGACTCTTCTGTACTCAGCAGGTTAATCAGCGACGTTGAAAGTGACTCACTCCTCAGATTCAATCACTATCCAAAGGTTGAAGATGGTGCCACGTCACCCTCCTCTATTGGATTTGGAGAACATACTGACCCTCAGATCTTGACCCTTTTGACATCCAACGATGTAGATGGCCTCCAAATCTCATTGGATGATGGGGTGTGGGTCCCAGTCAGCTCCCACCCAGTTTCAGCCTTCTGTATTAATGTTGGTGACGTGTTACAGGTGGATCCCATCTTTTACTCTAGGCTCTTTTTTCTTCGGATCGTGCTACATGAACAGGGTCATTGGCCCTCGCCCCTATAAACGGGTGACCTGCCCCCGATAGGTAGGCCGACATGGTCCTATTCGAACAGTTCTTTTTTCCTTTTTCTTCTATCATGCGTGATTATAATGAATTATTCTATTCGAATAGAGCCACCTCGGGAAGTGGCACTCCTCTATTGGCAAGGATATGCCCTGTTCAAGTAGCATGGCTTGGTTACCATAACTATATCTTTACGATGGATTGAATGACTTGGCTGATATTTAGTTCCTGTTTCACAATCATTATTTTTTAACTTTTTTTTCACATACTTATTTTAATTATATATTTATACAATAAAATGTTTTTTTACGTAAATTATTATTTTTTTTTTCAACTTTTTAACTTCTAGAATCTCTGCATAAAATTCTATTTTTTTTTTCCCAATTAATGATATCAAACCGGGCATAATACACACACTATTCTGGAACTGAAACTGAGACTGAACTGAAATTTATTGTAATCCAGTTGATGGATGCAACTTTCGGAGTTTCAGTGCATTAAATTGATTTGATAGAATTGACCAGTCTGATCAACTGGAATTGGAGGGGCCCTCCATTCAATTTTACTCTTGGTTTTAAAGCGTGATGGATTATCACTCTTCAAATTTTTCACGCAGCCAACCAAACGCAACTAAAGACAGTCCATACATGAAATTTTCCTGTGTAAGCAAGTTGGAATAGTTCTTGGTGCTCAACTACCACATATTTGTGCATCTGCGCAATTGTGTTTCTTTTTGCATTTCGCTTGTCTCTAAATTGAATTTGAGATTAGGGCTTGATTTTTAACATTATCAAGATAAATAACTTATGACATGGCTCAAGATTCAATGCTTTTGTCTTGATTGTGCTGACTAATTTTGTTGACTAACGTACATTTTTTCCTGAAGGTCATCACAAATGGAAGGTTTTTGAGTGTAAGACATAGAGCTATGGTGAACTCCTATAATTCAAGAATGTCAATGGCATATTTTTCTGCTCCACCACTCGATGCCACAATAAGTTGCCTACCAGTACTTCTAACACCACAGAAACCTCCTCTTTACAGAAGCTTTACCTGGGCCGAGTACAAGAAAGCTACCTATTCGCTTCGACTAGGAGAGAGCCGTCTTAATCTTTTCAAGGCTCGACCGGATGAGGATGAAAATAGTAACTAATTTCCTGCATGACTTTGCAAGGAATTGATCAAAATATTAGTTTTTATGGTGGTTTTCTTTAGGTTTTGCTAACCAGCAGCTGTTAGAGTTGGAAGTGCAGATTAGGTTTGGGATGATATGAATAAGGGTTTTAGGGTTTGTGACTTCACCTGTGCACTGTTCCAATTGTAAGGTCCTGTTTGCAGCGGCGAATTCAGCATCAACGTTCAGTTAGGACGTATGTTGACTTTTATCGTTGACCGTCGACAATTAACGAACGAAGTAGCTCGATCGTTTATTAAAATTTAATTAAATAATATTAAAAATTATTCAATATATATGTAAATGTACTAAACGTAAAAATTATATACATATGAAAATATATTTTATGACAACCCAAATTTAATGATCATTTTATGAGATATCCATCAAAACGCCCTACACCAAAAAAAAGTCCTGCAACACACAAAACCCAAAAAAATAACATCAAATTTATTGCACATCAACCTTTAAAACCACCTAAAAATCCACAACGAAAATATAAATATAAAAAATCTCAAAAAACCCTCAATGGAACAACTGAACGGAGTGAGGCATTTCTATCCGCCATTTATACACATTTCTGCTACTGGTTCAAATTAAAGGTAAAATGCTCAAACTCAATTCAACTACTTGCAATCGAAAATCAACCACACGTACCTCCAGCACCACCCTGTGTCCAACCCCAACTCCATCGCACCTAATGCCCATCAAGAAAAGACAATCATTTTCCTAACAAAACCTTGCACCCACAAAACCCAATTGTGTCAACTCCAAACACATCTACAGATCTACTGCGCAATTTTCATTTTTATAATCCCACCATTTTTCTCTCCTTTCTCTCCCGTATTGCATTCCCTCTGTTACATGATTTATCCTATTCTTATAAGATCTTTTGCCAGTTCCCAGCTGGCTCGAACAGGAACTCACTTCTTCTTTCTTCCCCCTTCGACGTCTCTGCAAGTCTGTGACCGGCGGTCAATGGTAGTGAACATTTCGATCAGTAGCGGATCCAGTTAGAGCGGCCGCTCTAACTCGCCACCCCCTAGATCCGCCACTGCTTGTTTGGTCGAAATTAAAATTTTAATTTTAATCTAAGTGAAAGACAAAAATTAATTTTAACCATACATTTTATATGATTTATAACTTTTCAAACATACATTTCATCAATTTCTTACAAAATCTAATAAAACTTTGATTCTAATCCCCATCAAACAGATGTTTACATATAAACTAATTGTGAAACATTAAGCTAAAAATGCAACCGTGCTATGGAGGAGAGATCGATCGAGGGTATATCTCGACGACAATTTGGACCTACACTATCATATTTTGAAATGGAGACTTGCTACCTTTTATATTTTTTAGCTGCAAGTAGCAAATTTATTAATTACAAAAACAAAAATACATTACAAACTTAGGAGGGGGCTTGACCAATCTCCATTCAAAGGTGCAATGAAAAGCTTATCCCATTTGGACATGTGGGAGTATACGACAAAAATTCAAGAAGTTTGGCTTCCATTGTTTGAAATGAAAATGGATGAAATATTATTATTATTTTATTTTATTTTGAAAAATGATTGGTTGAAACAGAAGGAATTATTATTATTTTTATTTAAGTGTAATAATATTTTATAAAAGATTGTGTGATTGAATATAGGATAGAAAAAATGAAATGTAATTTAATGGGGCTAAGCATGGAATAAATTTGAGTTAATTGTTCAAATGGTCACTGAACTTAGATCCATATCTTTGACTGGTCACTGAAGTTTAGAATGTCGAGTTTTGGTCACTGAACTTAGATTCATGTCTTCAATTGCTCACTGAAATTTAAAATGTCGAGTTTTGGCAACTGAACTTCGAAAAATATTGTATGTTATTCACTGACCAAAATTCGACATTTTAAATTTCAGTGAGCAATCAAAGATATAGATCTAAGTTCATTGATCAAAACTCGACATTTTAAATTTTAGTGATCAATTAAAGACATGAACCTAAGTTCAGTGACCATTGGAACAATTAATTCGTAAAATTTCATTTACCCAAGAAATATCCATGTTACCATATGCTTATTGTAGAATATCTTTGGCTCTTGGTCACATTTGATGTGCTACTTAATGGAGATTTCATAAATTAATTATTGTATCCTAAGTTTGGGAAATCCATATCTTTGTCATAGTCACTATGAACGTATGCAAAAGCATCCCCGTAATATTTTCAATTGATAGGAATATCCAATCTTATATTGCTCAAACCATTATCAATTAATTACTGGATTGAATGTTTATTCGTTAGCTCTCTAGGCGCAATCCCGATGTCGACCTTTTCCAACAATTCCATAAAAATACATCGCTCAGGCACATCACCAAACGAGACGTCTTTTGTCATGCCCAAACTCCAATCGACTTGGTTTACTAAGTTGTCATATAATTTATCTGTCCGTTGACCATCTGACTTTCCATTCAATACACTTTAAAATTAAGCTTGAGTTTGTGGCTCTTAAAATGATTCAACAACCCTTAAGTCACTTGGTACTGACCCCAATTAGCAAAATGTGCCAAACTTTATAGATTTTTCAAATTTGTCCTATTTTTTTAACCCTCTCATGTTTGCAGATGGATGGAGTGAGGTCTTGAGTCTCAGACTCTAGCTGCAATTCTTCTTGGCCTAATATATAGTGGCTGTCCCATGGCCTAAAGAAAGTAATCTCTATTACTCATAGTCTCATAGTAGAATTTGCCATTAACTTGTGACCTCTCTCATTACCCACCAGTGGTCTAAATTTAATGTCTTGACCCATCCTGTCTTGATAGTTTCTCGTACTGCACTTAGCGTAGCCTTGTTGTAGAATATAAAGTGTTTCATGATGCCATCTGAATAGTCTAGCACACGGTGTGTCTCAGTTAGGCACGGTCCTTTGCAGTACTGATCCGTGTATGCGAGTGGAACATTGAGATCTCCACTTCGGCTTAATCTATAAGCTTCCTCGCAGCTACTGTAGATCTGCATATGTTTAGATGAGAGACGATATTAAATGACATCTCAAATTATTTCTGAGTATACATGGAAGTATATATGAAAACAAGAAAAATACGGAATTTAGGAACAACGTTCTAATTTCTATTGATTCGCTCGTGAATACAAATAAATATGCATTACAAACCCGTCTATTAACACAAAATACCGAGAAATTAGACATAATAAAAATCCTAATGTAAAAGGAAAATCTAAAAACGGAGATAAGAATACTCAAATCACAATGTAACTAAAAACAATATCAAACTTACCTTGCTACTCGAATTCGTGGGCTGAGTCCAAGTCCAAAATGTGGGCCCATATAAATGTAATCCAACATTTTATATGTGCCGTTGACCCAAAATGGAGGATTTTGAATGGATTGACCTCTTTTTTTTTTTTTTTTTTTTTTTTTAATCTTTTTTTGGGGCTAGATCCGGTCCGCGAATTAGCTCCATTAACTTGCTCGTTTCTATCTTTTCCTAAATTAGTACACTCATTTTACATCAAAATAGGCATTCTTTTGTCATTTTAAACAAAATCATCAAGTTAATTTCCCGGAAAAAAAAAAAGAATATTGAAGGAAGTTTATTTTATGCATCCAACTAGGATGCATCTGAAGAGAAATTAGATATGTGATATCTAGATAGTGGTTGAAGTAATCACATGACGAAAGATAAAAGTATTTTTTGCAGTCTCAATAAAATCAAGGCAAAAATAAAAATTGGCAATGAAAATTTCATAAAGGCAACAGGTAAATGAACTATTGCCGTTAATACTAAAAAAGGATAAGAGATATATTAATGAAGTTTTATTTGTCCCTACAATAGATCAAAACGTATTAAGTGTAAGTCAGATGATGGAGAAAGGTATACTTTACATTTTTAAGGAGATTATTACACTATTTATGATAAGAAAGATAAATTTCTCGGAATTGTAAAAGTCAAAAAGTGAGAAAACGGATGCTTTCCAATTCAATGGAGATATGCAAATAATGCGACAATGATGACGCAAGTGGACGAGTCTTGGCTGAGGCACAGAAGATTTGGACACTTCCATTTCTACGATTGAAGATCTTACAAACAAAAGAGTATAATGAAAGATCTACCACTCATAAAGGAGATTAATGAAGTTTGCAAAGAATGTTTGCTCGGGAAACAATATCGTCAACCACTTCAGTCAGAAAAAAACCCGGAGAGCCAAACTGTCGTTAGAACTGATACATACAGATTTATGTGGTCCGATGCGTACGCCATCACATGAGCAAACAAGTATTTCATTATCTTCATAGATGACTACACTAGAATGACATGGGTAAATTCCTACCCAAGAAATTCCAAGTGTTTGAGATTTTCAAAAGTTCAAAAGCTATATCGAAAAGCAAAGCAGTCACAATATCAAGACGTTCGGAAGTAACAACGGCCAAGAATACACTTCAGTCAGAAAAAAACTCGGAGAGCCAAACCGTCGTTAGAACTGATACATACAGATTTATGTGGTCCGATGCGTACGCTATCACATGAGCAAACAAGTATTTCATTATCTTCATAGATGACTACACTAGAATGACATGGGTAAATTCCTACCCAAGAAATTCCAAGTGTTTGAGATTTTCAAAAGTTCAAAAGCTATATCGAAAAGCAAAGCAGTCACAATATCAAGACGTTCGGAAGTAACAACGGCCAAGAATACACATCAAATGAATTCAACAAGTTATATGAAGATAAAGGAATGGAGAATCAACTCACCGTTTGATATGCACTAGAATAAAAATGATGTGTCAAAAAGAAATAACAAAACAGTTATAGAGACAGCTAGAGCTATGCTAATGGAAAAAGGTCTTTCAAAAACCTTTTGGGCAAAAGCAGTTTGCATCGCAGTTCACATACTAAATCGATGTTCGACCAAAGTTGTGCAAGATAAAACACCAGTGAAAATGTGGAGCGGGCAAAAATCATCAGCAACGCATCTCAAAGTCTTCAGCTGCATTTGCTATACACATAATCCACAAGAGAAAAGAAGCAAGATGAAGACAGAGAAATGAATCTTCTTAGGCGTACTCAATCTAAAGGCCATTAAGTCTGTAACCTGAGAACAAAAACGTTAATTATAAGTTGAGGCGTTATGGTTGATGAAAATGTCGTCTACAACTGGGAGACTGTCTAAATTGAAAGAAAAGTTGTTAGCATCATATCACAACAAGAAAAATCAGTAGGTAACATCGAGGAGAAGAACCAATTGACTTAGCATAATCGTCGCTAAGAAAAACATGAAAATTATTAGAAATATACAAAAGCTCCAACTTAAAGATCATAGAACCTGAAAGCTATGAAGTAACTTCAAAACAACAAGAATTAATAAAAGCTATGGGCAAAGTAATAAAAATGATAGGGAAAAAGACACTTGGGGGCTTGCAGATCTTCCTCAAGATAAAGAAGTCATGTGAATTAAATGGGTTGATATGACAAAACTTAATGCTGGTGGCTCAATTAAAAAACATAAAGCAAGACTAGTCGCCAAAGGATACTCACAATAATTTGACATCTATTACAATGAGACATTTGTTCCAATTGCTCAACTTGATACTATATGCGCGCTGATTACACTAGCCGTACAGAAAAAGTGGAAGATTTACCAACAAGTCGTTAAATCAACATTTCTTATTGACTATTTTGAAAAAGAAATTTATGTTGAGCAACCTCAAGGGTACGTGGTACAAGGAAATGATGAAATGATGAATGAGAAATTGAAGGAAGAAATGATGAAAACGTTCGATATGACTGATTTGGGATTGATGGACTTTCTAGGGATCAATATAACTCGATCTGAAGATGGGATCTTTATTACTCAGAAGAAATATACAACTAGTCTTATAAAGAAGTTCAAGATGGAAGCTTGCAAAATTACAACACCACCTCTTAATAGCAATAAATCACTCAAAAAATAAGACGATACTTCAAAAGCAGACAATTTACAATATTGACTCCTAATTGGAAGTTTACTCTATTTCACAGTTACAAGATCAAACATAATGTATGCAACTAGCCTACTTTCAAGATTCATGCTGAATCCAAATCAAGTTCAGTATGGAGTAGCAAAGTGAATACTAAGATACCTTCAAGGAACAAAAGACTATGAAATATGGTATTAGACTACGCCTGACTCAAGATTACTTGGGTATACCTATAGCGATTGGGAAAGATCAGTGGATGATATAAAAAGCACATCATGCTATGCATTCACACTTAGTTTAGGAATATTTTCTTGGGCAACAAAGAAACAAGTAACAGTTGCACAATCATCAATCGAAACATAAAATATTGTAGCAACAATAGCAACAAGTCAAACTATAAGGCTAAAGCACATACTTGAAGACGTGAGATAGCCACAAGATGAAGCTATGAAGATTTACTACATTAGTAATTACGCAATAGCAATGACAAAGAATCTCTTATTTTACAACAGAACTAAACACATCAATATCAAGTATCACTTTATCAGATAAACTAAAGCAAATAAAGAGATATAACTCAAACATTGCAAAATTGAAGAACAATTAGCAGATATATTCACTAATGCTCTATCACGAGCAGTGTTCAAAGTACTGCGAGATATGATTGGAGATATCAAGATGTGCACCAAAAAGAGCCGTGCTATTGCACACGAGGTTTTGCACGCCTGTGTACCCCCCCCCCCCCCCCCCAAAAAAAACATGGGGGCCCGCACATTTTTTATTGAGCACGGGCCCTCCATCATGTGAGATGTGTGTATACGGGCATGTAACACAAATTCTTTGCACATTTCTAGATGAAGAATTCTCTAGAATTTCTTAGGGACTAAGAAATATAAAAAATAAATTATTAAAAAAATCCAGGTTTTCTTAACAATGAGGGAAAATTAAATAATAGAAAAAAGAATTTTTTGGTTGAAAGCCACCACCATTTTGTTTTGTTTTGTTTTGTATAAATAAAGGCTGCCACCGTGAAATGTTGTGTGTAATTGGAAAGGAAAGTCTTCATCATTGTAAAAGCCAATTTTGTAAACTTCTATTTTAATAAATTAAAATTCCTTCCAACTTTTTGTCTTCTAAAAATTTCTCACTACTACTTCCATCTTTAAAAATTTTTGTCCCACACAAAACCTGCCATCTTTAAAAAAATTTGTCCCTTTGTTATGATCCACCCTTTAGCTATTTTACACATTTAGCTACTATTTGTGGGGATTAAATAAATTTTTAGTAGATGTTAATAGAAGTTGATGAAATATGTGGTTGAAAAATTGTGAAATCCATAAAATACGAGGATAAAATTAATTTTTAACTTTAACTTTAGTCCCTGGTAAACAGGGCTTAACCTCATTTTGTACCCCTACCATATTGGTATCACTAAGTGGGAAAAGCATTAGTTCATTTATTAACATTAAGGTATACATAATTGGGAGTGTAAGAATATTTTCAAAAGATTTTTTAAAAGTTAGATGCCTTTCATTTTAAAAAACCAAAATTTAAAATTAAGTTCCAATAGACTATTTATTTTAATTTATTTAAATAGAGAATGAATTCACTATAACAAAAATGCTCTTTTGCAACACTCAAAAGGTAACATTCAATTAATGAATGTTGCTAAAGGAGTCTATGGCAACATTCTAATCAATGAATGTTGCAATTCACTACAACAAAATTTACTTTTTACGGCGTGCGGCCTCACGCCGTATAAAGCAATGCCGTAAAAAATGGTTACTTTTTATGGCGTACAAGGAACGCCGTTATTAATTATTTACGGCGTGCACATCACGCCGTAAAAGGTCAATTCTTTAACGGCGTGCGCATGCATGCCGTAAAAGGTCAACTAAATTTCTTTTACGGCATGCATGTGCACGCCGTAAATATAAACTATATTTCTTTTACGGCGTGCATAAATATCAACTAAATTTTAAAAAAAAATTCATTTATTTGACAATCCGCATTCCTATAATAATTACAAAACAAAATTTATATATAACCAAGTTTTCCATATTTTCGATAAACATAAATATTAAGTACGATTTATTACAATATATCAATGTAAAATTCATCTCAATAATTCTCAAAAAAGTATACACTACAAAAAATGATTAAAATGTTACAAAAAAATTGATCCATATCAAAGTCTACTTCTTTGATCAACAATTTAGCTATCCCACAAAATATCAACTCCCTGAAAGCTACAAAAATAATAAGGGTATAATTAATAAACTTAGAATGAGCATATAAATCAAAAGTATATCAAGAAACATATGAGCTCTAACCTAAATACATCTATAAACACTATATAATAAAAATCGTGTCATATCGAATCAACCACCCATCAAATGTTTAGTAGAATAGTTAAAAACATGAAATGTTAAACTCGAGCGAACATCATATGCATGAAAGTAGAAAAATATAAAAATTCAACAATTTAGAATCCTATAATACATTATCAGTTCACAATATTTTCAATAGAATAATAGGGGAGAAAAATGGTCTCAAATTAATCAAAACGATAATATCAAATAATTGTTAACTGGGTTGTAGTTTGAGGAGTAATGTCTAGCAAGGAAAAATAAATGTACTTGAAAAATAAAATAATAGACACGGAGACAAAAAATGGTGAAAGTTGTGAGAAAACAACAGGAAGAATAATAAAAATAAGCTTAATATTTTAAGAAAGGCTAACCACTGGTTAGACATTTAAGTGTAACATTCTTGAGTATTTAGAATTTAAAATCCCTAAAACAAATGTATCCTTTGTAATTAAATTACCTGAACAATGCCTGATTTTGTAATGAAAAACATCTTCAACACCACCATTAATTCTTCTTTTTGGAACACTTTATTGCTGAACTGGACAAAAGGTCCATTCAGATTAGACTTCACAACAAGTACATAAAATTTCCTAATTTGGAAGTACTAAAAAATACAACAAAAACAACCTCTCTCTTTTGTGTACTTACAGGAATATCATTATGATTTCTAGTCGATACAGATTCTCTTGTCAAACGTAAGCCTTCATCAGAATAGGAAAGATAATCAGCACATAGAAATTATACTGCTATAAATGAACAACTTAATGAGTTGTACTTGGTAATTTTGACATACACCATTACTTATACATACCTTGAACTCCATGAAGCATTAAAATTAGCAGAGATATAAGCAGCAACCAGGACCTCATTTGAAGAATTAAAGGGTTTTGACAGAAGGGTCAGAGTTTGAAGAGACGAAAAATGGACAGATTTGCAACGAATTCATGTTTATTTGAGGGATAATAAGTCCCACTCTGCTCATCCTTACTCCACACCCCAACATAAAAACTCTCATCAGCCCATCGAAATTTAGTATTTTCAGTTTTTTTGCATCTAAATTGGATTTTCTTCACATCACAGTCATTCAAACAATAAACCAAACACCTCATGTTTAGTTAAATTGACAATATACACAATAGATTTTCAAAATTCTAGAACCACAGATAGATATTAGAAGAAATCAAAATCATGAACATAAATTCTGGAACTAGCTCGACAAGGACTAAAAAAGGAGATTATTTTAGTCTTTCTAGTATTTATTCTGTTTTTTATAATTCTCCTCCTTAAATGTTTAAGCAAAAATTCATTGAAGTGACTAAACTTATATGCAAAATTATACTTTGGTCACTAAACTTCATCTTATGAAACATGGTTAAACAACTGGAAATTTATGAGTAAACTAACAACTTTTCAAGTCTATATCAACATTTTTGTAGTGATGAAGCTAAAACATGAATGAAAATTATGCAAACAAATTGGAACACAAAAGTTTAAGTTAGCAATGAAAAACTTAGTGTAAAGTTAGGAAACTACAGAAATATAATGCAAACTAGTAATAAATAGCCAAAATTATGAGAATCTCTTCCGAAACAGGATTTGAAAGAAAGTTTCAGTGCTCTCTTCTTCTTTTTCCCCCTCTCTCTATCAGTGATCATTTTCCACTTAAATTGTTCAGAACTTATTTCCAAGCTTTACAACTCAATTCTTCTAAAAGAGGATAAGTTCAATTTCTTTCATTTAGATACTTATTCTTCATTATGGTTTTACTTGTGATAATTCTCTCTGTTCACATTTGAATACTATCATTTTCTGAATATAGAGAAGGGGGAGGGGAAGGGTATTGTTGGTCTACTCTAAAATTTTATCAGTTCTAAAGAAACTTACAACGTTGGCCACATTTCATTTTCTCTCTTCTACTTGGTCCTTTTTAGAGAATTTCCTCTAGCATTAAACTATACTTCATCCTTCCACATTTGAATGTTCCCACTTAAATTCGCACAATGTTTCAGTTTGAGAAATGTTGAACTTCAAAATTCCGAGAAGGGTGCCAAGAGAACTTCAAAATCAGTAAAGCCCTAAATTTTATTACAGTTAAACGGACAAACAAGGGTGCATAGCAATGGTTTCATTAACAAAAGAAACCCATGATTTGTATAAAAAAAATGCAGCAACGTGAAAATGATAATTGCTCAAATCAAGACAAATAAAAAACTTATATTACCAAAATTAATACAGGTTTCATTTTCTCTTGGCAGTTTAGAAGTAGAAATAATCTATATTATCCAGAAGAGTGTCATAGTTTAGTCCCAAAATCAGTAATGCCCTAAATTTTAGTTTATACCCAAAAATCCAATCTCTGATTTGAGTAACAAAATTGAGCAATCAAAGTGTGTTGTGTGTATACAATATATATCATAGCAGAGAGACAGAGATACGGGAAGGCAAAAATGGGTGCCGCCGCCAGAGGCAGATCTGGAAGGTCGGCGGAAGCGGGAATATCGATGGTCATCTCCACTGGAAGGGCGACGGAAGCGGGACCAAGTTTCCACTGATGATGAATAGGGTCGAAGTCGCCAAGAGCCCTCACCTTACAGTCGTCGCCAAGAGCCCCCACCTTAGGTCGAAGTCGAAGCCAGCAGCAAGATGTCCAATCAACAATGAGAGAAAATAAAATAAAAGGAAAGAAGGAAAGAAAAGGAAAATAAAGGAAACGATTCATTTACGGCGTACATATGCATGCCGTAATAAGTCGAGTTTTTTTACAATACATGGCGTGCACTAAAAACATGCCGTAAATATTCATTTTTTACGGTGTGCAAAAAATGCACGCCGTAAATACTTTAAGTTAGTAATTTTTAACGGCATACATATCTTGCATACCGTAATTAGTATTTTTTTTACGGCGTGCCGTAGATGCAATGAATGCCGTAAAAACCTGATTTTGTTGTAGTGATTGGTTAACTTTATTGAGTTTTAGCAACATTCTTCAAAAGAATGTTGTCAATGCTACTTTTCGCAATGTTCATTGCACGTTGCAAAAAATTCCATTTTTTTCAACGTTCAATGTTTCCCTCTTGCAACGTTCAAATGAACGTTGCGAATACTACTTTTTGCAACGTTCATTGCACGTTGCTAAAAGTGGACTTTTCGCAACGTGCAATGAATGTTACAAAAGTTCCCCTTTTAGCAACGTGCAATAAACGTTGCGAAAAGTTCCCCTTTTGCAACATTCATTAAACATTGCGAATGCTACTTTTTGCAACGTTCATTGCACGTTGCCAAAAATCGGCTCAAGAATGTATGCTTGTTTTACAATCTCACCACTTTTTTTATTTTTTTAAATTTGATTAAAAAAGAAATGTTAAATTAAAAAATTGTTTATTATCACTCAAAACTCTTAGGGATCGTTCTCTTTTGCTATTTTCAAGTCGTTTTTCAGCACATATATATTTTAAAAAGTCACAGCCCACACATAAATTGGCCCAAAATTGAAGAAGCCCAACTTTCTTGTTTCCATTCAACTCGTACAAGTAACCCATTCCAATTTCCATTCAATTACAACCTAAGGACGGCAAGACCCAACTTCCAATTCCACTTCAATTCATCTCCTCCCGTCTCCGCCATCGCCGACCTCTAGTCCTCGACACTGCCAATCTCCGCCATTTCGCTCCTCCATTCGACTTCTCCACCTCTCAAAAACTCTCACTCGGTGCTACCTGTCTTCCCCCAATCTCGTGATGTGTTGCGATTATTTTCATTTTTGAGCCCTAGATGGAAGTCGGAAGATGCCCTCGTCGTGAACCCCTTGTCACTGGATGAAGTTACTGAACTAGTGAAGAAGAAGAAGTAGATTTGGCACTTGGCAGTCGGCACTCGGCAGAAGAAGGTGAAGCCCGAAGTGTATGTATGTCCCTATATTTGACAAATTTTCAATTTGTGTTTCTGATTTCTCGTTGATGGCCTTCACCTCTTATCTGTAAAATGCTTATCTTTGGGTGTTTAGACACGGTTAACTGCTTATTTGTCAACAATTTTTATTCTTCTAGGAAGCTGTTGTCAATATCAACTGTCAGCTTATTCAAGCAAATAGAACGTTGAAGTGCATTTACTAATAGATTTTAATGAAGTGGAAAATAATTAAGTGTACATAGTGACTTGTTGACATCAAAAGAGTATTATCTGAGGCAAGAACCGGTACTAGGATTCCATATTTTAACTGCATTGTGACTTGTTGACATCAAAAGAGTATTATCTGAGCTAAGTGTGACACTTCTCACATCAGAACGGTTCACTCTAGACACAAGCCAAAATAAGGCCTGACACTTTAAATTGAAGAAGTGTTGGATTCTTCAATTCAAGAAGGCGTTATATTCCAATGCTCTTCTAAATCAGAGCCTCATTAATTGGGGTCGAATTTATTTATTTTTTTTTAAAAAAATCTGTTGTGAAATGATGGGGCAAAACAGGTGAATTTTATCCCCAAAAAAGGCAATTTTTTGAGCATGCCTTTGATCCAGTTCTTGTCACGCTTATCTCTCCATGATTTGAGATCAAAATTATTGGAGGAAATCCAAGAGAATAAGAACACCAGTGTTCCCTTTATGTCTGCCTGTAAATTGAACTCACAATAGAAAAGAAATTCATTACTATCAATAAAAAATAACAATCTCTATGGTATTGTGCTTTGCTTTCTGTAATTTTTTCTTCTAATGGGAGGTCGTGGGTATAAAGCTAATAGGCTCCATCATAGAGAAAGTGTGTATATCTATGTTTCTTCTACGGTGGGTGACGGTGGTGCTAGGGTTTGGTGTGGTGGGGTTTGAAAGATTGTAAAGGAGAATTGAATTAGTTCTTGTATAAATGGTATATGATTATTGAATAAAAAAATTATATAATAGAAAATAGAGGTTCTTGTGGGGAAACACAGGGGCGCCACCATCATGGTGCCGCAGCGCCACTCAGCCCGGCGCCGCGGCGCCCCGTGTCCTATATATATCCCGGTTTTCCCCCCTTCCATGAGGTCCGAAAATTAGAGAGAAAAAGAGGTTTTTTGAGAGTTTTTTCCTAAGGTTAAGAGGTTGTTCTTCCTTGGTTGTTATAAAGACTAATTTTCTTTCTTGGTTGATTAACTTGTGGATTGTACAAGTAATCAAACATTGTTCTTCATTCTATTGGAAATCGTTTCTTCCCCAATTCTCTTCTTTGTTATTTTTCTTGAATTGTCACATTGCTTGTGGGTGGTTCCATATTGATTCAAGAGGTTGATTGGGCATCATTTCCTAACAATTTGGTATCAGAGCTACATATCAAATCAAGGTGGTCAAGCTTCGATTTGAGGGAGGTAGGCTTGAGTCAATTGTGCACACAAGGTGTTTGTGAAAATTCTCGAGTGAACTTAGTTGTCGAATTTCATCGAAACAAGTGGATAGATCATGTCTACTAGTGGAACGGTGAAGGTTGGGAAGTATGATATCGAAAAATTCAATGGAAAAAATGATTTTTCTTATTGGAGGATGCAAATGAAGAATGTGCTCATTTCTCAAAAATTGCAAAAGGCTTTGGGGGGAAAGGAGAAGAAGCACAAGGATATGTCAGACGAGGATTGGGAGGAGCTTGATCTTGAAGCACGGGCGTCGATCATCCTATGCCTTGAAAGGGATGTTGCTTTCTTGGTAGATGGTGAGGAAACGTCGGCGAAAGTGTGGACCAAGTTAGAGACAAACTTCATGACGAAGACTCTAACAAATAGGATCTACTTGAAGTCCAAATTGTATACATGCAAGATGGATGAAGGTACCCCAATCCGAAAGTATGTCAACAAGTTCGATAGGTGCATATCAGACTTGAAGGACATTGATGTTAAAGTTGATGATGAAGATCAAGCACTCCTGCTTCTTCTCTCATTGCCTAAGTCCTATGAGAATCTAGTGCAAACATTGATGCTTGTGGGGGATAAACTTGTGATGGAGGATACTAGAACGTCACTTCTAGCGGATGATCTTTGAAAGATTGCAACTAGTGGCATGTCTACCATTGGTAACAAGGAGCAAGCTCAAGGGTTATTTGTGAGAGGGAGGACCAATGAACGAGCAAGGGGGAAAAGGGAAAAATCTAGATCCAGTTCTAGACCTCTTTCAGAAAAGGCTTGTTTCAAATGTGGAGAGCTCGGGCACTTCAAGGCAAACTGTACCAACAAACGAGTGGGTTGGAAGAAGAACAATAAGAACATCAAAAACTACAACGGGAAGGTGCAAGTCAAACAGGAGGTTAGCTATGCCTCGGATGGAGGAGAAAGCGATGAATGCTACACCATCTCTTGTGATGAAGAATCCTCCGGTAAGTGGATTCTTGACTCTGGTTGCTCCTACCATATGTGTCCAAATAGGGAGTGGTTTACTACCTATAGAAGCACTGATGGTGGAACCGTATTGATGGGTAATAACCATTCTTGTAAAACGGAGGGGCTTGGTTCGGTTAGGATCAAGATGCATGATGGAGTGATTAGAACTTTGATGGATGTTAGGCATGTTCCTGAATTGCGGAAGAACCTTATCTCTGTTGGTGCCTTAGACTCCGGTGGTTGCAAGATTGTGACATGGAATGGAGTAAAGAAGGTTGTTCGGGGTTCTTTGATTGTAATGAAGGGTATTCGTGAAGGCAATCTCTATGTCCTTCAGGGTACTACAGTTACAGAAGATGTGACAGTTGGAACAAGTGGAAGTGGTGGAGACCCATGTGAGTGCACTCGGCTATGGCATAGACGGCTTGGGCATATGTCAGAAAAGGGTCTATATCTGCTCAGTAAGGAAGGTTTGCTGAAGAACTTGAAGAAGCCTTGCATGGACTTTTGTGAGCATTGTGTGTATGGGAAGGCACACCGGGTTCAGTTCCAGTCAAGCAAACATAGAAGCAGAGGGATACTAGACTATGTGCATACAGATGTTTGGGGTCCGGCCTCTGTCACTTCCAAAGGCGGTTCCAGGTATTTTGTTACATTTGTCGATGATTATTCTAGATATGCTTGGATTTATTTTTTAAAGCATAAGAATGAGGTATTCAACACTTTCAAGAAGTGGAAGGCAATGGTCGAAAACAGAACTGGAAAGAAGTTGAAGACACTCCGATCTGATAACGGTACTGAGTATACAGATGGTGCCTTCAAGGGGTTCCGTGATAAGGAAGGCATTGCGAGACACTGGACAGTAAGGAATACACCACTACAGAATGGGGTCGCAGAAAGGCTGAATCGCACATTTCGAGAGAAATCGATGTGTATGAGATCCTATGCTGGTTTGGGCAAAGAATGGTGGGCGGAGTCGGTTGCTAATGCTTGCTATCTAGTGAACCGGTCCCCACATTCTAAGTTAGATGGAGATGTACCTTTTAGGGTATTGACAGGAGAGCATGCAGATTATGATAAACTCAGAATATTTGGAAGCACAGCCTACTACCACATCAACGAGGGAAAGCTTGATGCGAGAGCCAAGAAGGCAATATTCTTGGGCTATGGAGCGGGTGTAAAAGGCTATCGCCTATGGTGTGTAGAAAATTCCAAGTTCATAATCAGTAGAGATGTTACTTTTGATGAGAACTTCATGATAGCTTCGTTGAAAGCTATAGTGCCCGGTGGTGATGAAGTTGAGACTTCAATGTCTCGAGCTATTGACATAGGACCTACAGATAAATCGGGTCCTAGTCAGGTTCAAGAGGAGCATCATGAAGTCACTCAAGATGAGAGAGATGATGAGCTTGAACATGAGGCAATTCAGCAAGAGAATGTACAAGCACAGCAACAACAACAACTTGTTGATAACTTGGCTTCCTCTAGGCCACGGCGAACATACAAGCAAGTTTTGAAGTTGGGGTCTGATGAGCCTTTGAGGCACTATGGGCAGACTAATTTGGTGGAGTATGCACTCTCGGTGGAGGATGATGAGCCTGCCACTTTCAAGGAAGCTATTCTTAACAGAAATAGTGAGAGTTGGTTGGGCGCGATGGAAGAAGAGATGGAATCACTTCATAAGAACCAAACATGGGAGATTGTCCCATTGCCCATAGGTAAGAAATCTATTGGTTGCAAGTGGTTGTACAAAAGAAAAGAGGATCCTTCCAAACTCGGTGGTACAAGGTACAAGGCAAGGTTAGTAGCTAAGGGGTTTGCACAAAGAGAGGGAGTTGACTACAATGAGATCTTCTCTCCGGTGGTCAAGCACACTTCCATTCGAGTGCTATTGAGTATTGTTGCTCATAGTGATTTTGAGCTTGAACAACTCGATGTCAAAACGGCCTTCTTGCACGGGGACTTAGATGAGGAAATCTATATGCATCAACCTGAGGGCTACAAGGTTGAGAATAAGGAACGTCAGGTATGTCGCTTGAGAAAATCACTATATGGATTGAAGCAATCTCCTCGACAGTGGTACAAGCAATTTGACTCCTTCATGTTAAAGCAGGGTTTCTCCAGAAGTGAGTATGACTGTTGTGTTTATATTCGAAAGCTTCGTGGAGGTAATTTTATCTATCTTCTCTTGTATGTGGATGATATGCTTATTGCTTCGAAAAACATGGTGGAGATAGATAGGTTGAAATCTCAACTTGGTAAAGAGTTTGAGATGAAGGATATGGGAGCTGTTAGGAAAATATTGGGTATGGAGATTAGAAGAGAGAGGTCGAACCGGCGAATGTTCTTGAGTCAGAAAAGCTACATTGAGCGGGTTATTGCTAGGTTTGGGTTGCAAGGTGCTAAGTCAGTGGTGACTCCATTGGCTCCACATTTCAGGCTCTCTGGTAAACAATCTCCCACTACAGCAGATGAGAAGGTACGCATGGATCGTGTACCTTATGCTAGTGCAGTTGGCAGTTTGATGTATGCCATGGTGTGTACACGTCCAGATATTTCACAAGCAGTCAGTGTGGTCAGTAGGTTCATGGCGAATCCGGGGAAGACACATTGGGAAGCTGTAAAGTGGATACTGAGGTACTTGAAAGGTACCGCGGATACGGGTTTGTGCTTTGGTGGAGACACTTGTCATATTAGTGGGTTTGTGGACTCAGATTATGCAGGTGATCTAGACAGACGACGATCTACTACTGGCTATGTGTTCTGTATACACGGTGCTCCAGTTAGTTGGCGATCGATGTTACAGGCTACAGTGGCACTTTCTACTACAGAGGCCGAGTATATGGCTATGTCAGAGGGAGTGAAGGAAGCATTGTGGCTGTGGGGTCTTCTAGATGATTTGGGACTTGAGCAGGATTGTGTGGACTTGTGGTGTGATAGCCAGAGTGCGATTCACTTGGCTAAGAATCAGGTTCATCATGCTCGTACCGAGCATATTGATGTCAGGTATCATTTTGTGCGAGATGTCATAGAGGAAGGTGATATTTCTCTTCTGAAGGTACACACAAATGAGAACCCAGCTGACATGTTAACCAAAGTGGTAACGGGTAGTAAGTTCCAACATTGCTTGGACTTGCTTCATATTAGCTCGTGGTGATATGCCCATATGGGCATGGCCTTTCGGGGCGGGGTTGGAATGAGGTGGAGTGAATGTGAAGACGGAGGTGAACTACGGAGACTTGATCCCAGGTTTTGGGTACGTAGGCAACCATGGTTTGTATGGTGCAGCCGAGTGGTGATTATTCGTCCAAAATTTGAGGCCTATCAAATGATGGACGAGGTGGAGATTGTGGGGAAACACAGGGTGGCGCCGCGGCGCCACCATCATGGCGCCGCAGCGCCACCACCTGAAGAGGTGGCGCCGCGGCGCCACCACCTGAAGAGCCGGCGCCGCGGCGTCCCGTGTCCTATATATATCCCGATTTTCCCCCCTTCCATGAGGTCCGAAAATTAGAGAGAAAAAGAGGTTTTTTGAGAGTTTTTTCCTAAGGTTAAGAGGTTGTTCTTCCTTGGTTGTTATAAAGACTAATTTTCTTTCTTGGTTGATTAACTTGTGGATTGTACAAGTAATCAAACATTGTTCTTCATTCTATTGGAAATCGTTTCTTCCCCAATTCTCTTCTTTGTTATTTTTCTTGAATTGTCACATTGCTTGTGTGTGGTTCCATATTGATTCAAGAGGTTGATTGGGCATCATTTCCTAACAGTTCTTTTAAAAGGTGTAATATAAATGTAGGGTAAAAATTGAAAGATTAAAAAAGAAGGTATTTTTGTATCTTTAGAAAACTAAACCCTAACTTGTAATTCGTAAAGAATGTTGGTTTCTAACGAAAATTAGTATTTCCTTCTTCGAGCTCATTTAATGGAAGATGAACCTGTATATTTATAAAAATTATAAAAGGGGTAAATATTAAAATTTTGATTTTTAATGGAAAAATGTATTTTAAAAAAAAATAATAATTAGAAGAGATATTTACAAGCTTATTGAGGGGACAAGTGGGATAGTTTTATGTTATCCCTAAATAAAAAGCGCACACAATAGAGTAGCAAAGGGATTGACAGAGAGATTTTGGTTCCCTTTTTATGCCTAGTAAAGAATGTCACATATATAAGTAAAGATGAAATGATCGAAATAGAGAAACAATTTATAAGCGTCTGAATTATCTGACATTTCTCTCGATTTATATTCTTTATGAAACTTAAACTTCGTGCAACTAAGGCATTCTCATATTTTTCACTAAGATTTTTTTATAATTAGTGCACAATAGTAAAATGTAGGAGGCTCTCTGCTTCTAGACAGAAGCTCGAAGTTCAGAAGCACTTGAATAGACTCAACAAACCTTTTGTTAAAACCATTCAGGCACCCTCTCTCTCTTTACTGTATAATTTTCCTCATTATGCTGTTTAGTTTGAGATATATAATTCTAGTTGTGAGGCCTTTCTTGTTTGTTCTTTTCCCCTTTTTTCTCGACTTTTTTCAGTCCATAAATGCTTGCTAAGGGGTACTTCACTCTTTATTTCTATTTATAAGCTTTAGCTATTGAAGCCGCGGTGATTCTTCTTATGATTTCAGTACCACATTTATGGTTTATCTGTTCTGTGGTCGTGGAGTATAGATTTACTTGGGTTTAATTTTATGAACAGAGTCCAGATGGGGATATCATTGACTGTGTTCACATCTCTCATCAGCCAGCTCTCGACCACCCATTCCTCAAAGACCACAAAATTCAGGTCCATCTTTTCATCCTTGTTTACTTTAGTTGTAAAGAAACTTCCCAAATCTGAACTCAAAATCAGCAACAATCGAGCCAATAAACTTCCAGTGAACCACTTGTATTTTCGCACACATAGGGCTCAGAATTCCTTGTACCCGTTTGTACAAGAACCACAACCAAAACAGAACCCAGACCCTAAGAAGATCGACCAGTAGCGACTTCAACAGACCCAAAGAATCTGACCAAGAGATCCACACACAAAGTCGAAAACAGGAGATGAAGGATCACACAGATCGAAAGTCCAAAACCAGAGGTTTCGAGACACCACCAGATTTTACAAAGAAGAGATGAAGAAGAGAGTTACACAGACGACACAAAAATCTCTCAAGGAGGCGGAGCAAAACCAAATGAAAAAAACCCTACCAAAATGAACGAGAAAATGGACTTTTATTTACTTACTACCACCGTCGATCTAGATCCTGATCAATGGTCCAGAGTCACTTACTAGAAAGATCTAATGGGTCATGGGTTCTGGGCCGGGTCTTGTGTTATTGGGCAAGGGGAAAATATTTCCAGCAGCATCATTGCCCAGATTTGGAAGTAGCATCACAGCCCAACAAATCTTCCCCTTGATGCTAATGTCACAAACAACCAAACACATCAGTCTGTTCACTAACACCAGCACCAAGAAGAGAATCACCTGCAAGAAAAACACACAATTAGCCAGTATCAATGTTCAGAATTTGTAAACATGATTTAAACTTAGCAAGAGGCAGTACCTTGGTTCCCATATCAGCAGGATTAAATTGTGTAGGGATTTTCTCAAGTAATATGGATTCTTTTTGAACTATATCCCTTATGAAATGCATCCTAACATCTATATGTTTTGTTCTATCATGAAAAACAAGATTTTTACTCAAATGTATGGCACTTTGGCTATCACAATAGACCACAACAGGATTATGCAATTCATTTAATTCACTCAACAAGCCTTTAAGCCACAAAGACTCTTTAATAGCTTCAGTCGCAGCTACATATTCAGCTTCGGTAGTAGATAAGGCAACAATAGACTGCAATTGGGACTTTCAACTAATGCAAGTATTACACAAAGTAAACACATAAGCAGTTGTTGATTTCCTATTATCCTTATTTCTAGCATAGTCAGAATCCACATAACCCCTTAACACAATTCCCTCTTTACTAGATTTAAAATGCAAACCTAAATCAGCAGAGCCTTTCAAGTATCTTAAAAGCTACTTTAAGGCAGTCCAATGTTCAGGACCGGGGTTTGCCATGAACCTACTCAAAATACTAATGGCATGAGCAACATCAGGCCTAGTACACACCATAAAAAACATCACAGAACCAACAGCATTAGCATAAGGTACTTTTTCCATGTATTTAACATCAGATTCATCATGTGGACATTGCTCTTTACTCAACTTAAAATGGCAGGCAAGAGGTAAAGTGACAGGCTTAGAATCATGCATAGCAAACTTGGATATAACCTTTTTCACATAATCAGATTTTTGTGATCTATTTCTTTTAATATCCATTCCTAAAATTCTCCTAGCATGTCCTAAGTCTTTCATTTCAAATTCAGAACTCAAAGCCTTTTTAATATCATTTATATCACTCATTTTAAGCCCACACAACAGCATATCATCAACATATAACAGGAGATAAACAATCACTTCATTACTTTCATTTCTTTTGAAATACAAACAATGGTCAAAAGCACTTCTTATAAAACCAATTGATGACACAAAGTTGTCAAATCTCCTATACCATTGTCTAGGTGATTGTTTCAAACCATATAAGGACCTTTTTAACAAACACACATGATTAGGCTTTTTAGAATTGATGAAACCTTGTGGCTGAACCATGTAAATTGTTTCATCTAAATCACCATGCAAAAAAGCAGTTTTAACATCCATTTGTTCAAGTTCTAAATCATATTGAGCAACCAAAGCAAGCATTACTCTTATAGTAGTGTATTTAACAACAGGAGAAAAAATTTCATTGTAATCAATACCAGGTTTTTGTGTAAACCCCTTTGCAACTAACCTAGCTTTAAACCTAAGAGGCTGTTTAGAAGAATTCCCTTCCTTAATGTTATAAACCCACTTACAATCTACTAAAGACTTACTCTCGGGTTTAGTAACTAATTTCCAAGTGTTATTCTTATCTAAGGACTTCATTTCTTCTTCCATAGCACTCAGCCACTCATTAGATTGTTGACAACCTAAGGCCTATTCATAAGTTTTAGGCTCATTAAAAACCAAGTCTTGGTATGACACAACAGCAAGGGACTCATAATCACTCATTCTCACAGGTTCCCTTATTTCTCTCCTAGTTCTATCTCGAGCTAGTTGATAATCTCTCAAAGGATCAGCCAACTCATTCACTAAGTCATGGTCACTACCTTCAATAGGTTCCCGGGAACCTATAACACCTTCACTTTCCTCATCAACTTCAAAATTAGCTTGTTCTTCTCCAACAGATTCAGGAAAGTGACTTAATTTTACCTGCACACTAGTTTCTTCATTCCTATCAGTCACAGGAACATCACTAGGGGCTTTCTTACTCAAACATGGCATCTCAGCTTCATTGAAAACAACATTTCTACTGGTTATCATTTTAAAACCTTTGTCATTTTTAGCCCAAAGTCTATATCCCTTAACACCTTCAAGATACCCCATGAAAACACATTTCTGAGATCTCGACTCTAATTTGCCTAGACTTTGATGAGAAAAAACAGCACACCCAAAGGTTCTCAAAATAGTATAACCAGATATTTTCCCCGACCATACCTCTTCAGGTGTCTTATCGCCTAGAGCACTGGAAGGAGTCCTATTCATAATATACACAGCTGTCATAACAGCCTCACCCCACAGTACTTTAGGAACCCCAGAACTTATCATCATGCATCTAACCTTGTCTAAAATACTTCTATTCATTCTTTCAGCAACTCCATTTTGTTGTGGAGTGTAGGGGACGGTTTTGTGCCTAAGGATCCCATCTTCTTTACACAATTTATCAAAATCAGAATTACAAAATTCCAAACCATTGTCCGTTCTTAAAATTTTGATCTTTTTATCCATTTGATTTTCAATTAAAGTTTTCCAAGTTTTAAACTTTGAAAGGTGTCTGATTTCTGTTTCAAAAGATAAACCCACACTTTTCTTGAAAAATCATCAATTAGTGATAAAAAATATCTATTACCACCTTGAGTAATAGTAGAAGATGGGCCCCACAAATCAGAATGAATATAATCAAGAATAGATGCTGTTTTATGCTGTCCAGTATTAAAATGAAGCATGTGTTGTTTCCCTAAGGTACAATATTCACAAAAGGGAACCTTAGAGGTCACATCTTTACCAAAAACCCCTTTCTTATTTAAAATCTGCAGGCCTTTTTCACTAACATGTGTCAGCCTATTATGCCATTTTAGGGTAGCATCAATTTCAGCACTAGAGGACTCAGCAATATGGCTTATGACACTAGCTCTAGTGACATATATGTCATTCCTCTTGGTACTTTTGAAAATAACCAAAGAGTCTTTAATTATTTTCAAACTACCATCTCCAATCCTGCCATAAAGACCTATGTCATCAAGATTGCCCATGGAAATCAGATTTCTGTTTAGGTCAGGAACATACCTAACTCTTTCTAAGGTGAAGGTGTACCCATTTTCAAATTTCAAAGTCACACTACCTATCCCTCTTACTTTGCAGGCTGCATTGTTGCCCATAACAACCTCCCCACCATCAAGATCCCTAAAATCTTCTAACCAAGGTCTCATAGAGGTCATATGAAAAGTACAGCCAGAGTCTAAAATCCACTCAAAATTCTGATCATTGTTATCTACAAAATTTGCAATATTCAGATCAGATGTGGGTTCAGTTACCACATAGACATCAACTGTCCCACCACCTAAGGGTTCAACAACATTCCCCTCATCTACTTTCATGTCTCTTTGTTTATTTTTCTCCTTAAAACAATCTTTTATGTAGTGTCCTGTTTTACCACACCCATAACATTTCCTATTCTCATCTCTAGACTTAGACCTAGGCTTTCCCTTCCCCTTCTTCCTATAGTTACTATTCCCTTGGTTACTCTGACTACCCTGACTATTTTTCTGTCTAGTAAAAGGTATACCTTTTACAAACAAACTCTCAGACTCCTTACCATGTCTCTCAACCTTAATCTCTAATTCTTTACTTCTTAAAGAACTAACAACAATTTCTGGAGTCAAGGTTTCTCTACCATACTTAATGGCATTTTTGACTTCCCTATAGGCTTCAGGCAAGGAGTTAAGAAGTATAACAGTTTTATATTCTTCAGATATCTTTTCCCCAGCATTAGTGATATCTTGAACCAATTTATTAAAAATGTCAAGATTATCATCTAAATCTCTAGATGGATCAAGCTTAAAACTAAAAAATCTTTCTAAGAGAAAAATTTTATTAGGTAGGGACTTAACAAGATACAGTTCTTCCAATTTATCCCACAAAGCTTTGGTGTTATCTAGTTTCCCTACTTTTCTCAAAACTTGATCAGATAAGCGAAGAATAATAGAGGTATATGCAATTTCATCATTTTCAGCCTTTTGTTCAGCAGTCATAGTATCAGGAAATTCATTAGTTATAGCCTTAGCAAGTTTCTGTTGAACAAGGACTCCTCTCATTTTTTGCTGCCAAATGGGGAAATCCCCTTTTCCATTAAAAATTCCAAGTTCAAATGTAGTGGTTGTCATTTGGAATTTTTAATCAACACAAGAAAAATTTTGAAGTCTATATTCAACAGAGAAACAGATATTCCAAAAAAAAAGTATGTTGAATAAACACAAAGTTTAGAAAACGAGATTTGGAGAAATTATCTGTCAACTTCAGAATAGGCACATAAACACAGTGGCAATCACAAGAGTAATAATGCGGATTACAGGGAATTAAAACAACTCCAGTGTGTTTGAATTCACCAGGTTTCCGTGAGATTCAAGATCTCAGGTCAAGGCTCAATTCAAAGCACACAACCACGGGAAAAGGGGGTAAGATGACCGATGTATTAGAAATATCAAATATCAACACATGAAAAATTGATATACATTCAGTTCACGTCAACACATGAAATGGAACAATATAGAAACAGGTTACAACTTATTGTAAAACACTCAGCAGTAAGTTGCATAGACAGGAGGGTTAAGTTTAGAAATTTTTCACCAAAGCAAAAAAGAGCCAAATTAACTCTGTAATCTGGTACCAGCTTATTCACCTGCAAGATTCACAAAGAAAATTATCAGTACACATTTCTCCTTCAAGAATACTTCATACAAAAAATCGAAACCGAGTTCCAATCACGAAGAACAACAAGGTTAAGGCCTGCAGGTTATGAAAACATTAATTTTCCAAAACCAAAGCAATCAAAAGAAGCGCCGAAAAAATTCCGTGTGAATGATCTTACAAGATCCAGTTATGGAAATCAATTTTCCAAAACCGAATCAAGAAGAAGGCGACTCGAAAGCCGCCTGTAGACGGAAAAGCTCGAGAGGGAAAATAATAGCAGTGACTCGAACGGGTTCTTCTCAAGATCCGGTCATGGAAATTGATTTTCCAAAACCAAATCGAGGAAGAAGATGACTCGACCCAGCCTACGCAAGGCTCTGATACCACTTGTAAAGAAACTTCCCAAATCTGAACTCAAAATCAGCAACAATCGAGCCAATAAACTTCCAGTGAACCACTTGTATTTTCGCACACATAGGGCTCAGAATTCCTTGTACCCGTCTGTACAAGAACCACAACCAAAACAGAACCTAGACCCTAAGAAGATCGACCAGTAGCGACTTCAACAGACCCAAAGAATCTGACCAAAAGATCCACACACAAAGTCGAGAATAGGAGATGAAGGATCACACAGATCGAAAGTCCAAAACCAGAGGTTTCGAGACACCACCAGATTTCACAAAGAAGAGATGAAGAAGAGAGTCACACAGACGACACAAAAATCTCTCAAGGAGGCGGAGCAAAACCAAATGAAAAAAAACCCTACCAAAATGAACGAGAAAAGGGACTTTTATTTACTTACCACCACCGTCGATCTAGATCCAGATCAATGGTCCAGAGTCACTTACTAGAAAGATCTAATGGGTCATGGGTTCTGGGCCGGGTCTTGTGTTATTGGGCAAGGGGAAAATATTTCCAGCAGCATCATTGCCCAGATTTGGAAGTAGCATCACAGCCCAACATTAGTGTTTATTTTGTTACAGTATGTTATTTTCTGTTCCACAAAATTTAGTGTTCTGTGTTGATTTCAGACTAGGCCTAGCTACCATCCAGAAGGGCTTTTTGATGAGAACAAGATATCCGCAGAGCATAAAGAAAGAGCAAATGATATCACTCAGCTTTGGCATATGAATGGTAAGTCCCCTGAGGGCACCATACCCATAAGGAGAACAAAGAAAGAAGATATTTTGAGATCAAGCTCGGTGAAAAGGTATGGAAAGAAGAAACACAGAACCATTCCCAAGCCAAGGTCTGCAGATCCTGACCTCATCAATCAAAGTGGTCATCAGGTAAATAAAGCAAGATAAAAAAGGACTCTTTGATGTTGGACTGATTTTCTTTTTCATAATGTAACATTCTTTGACTTTTGTGGGCTAATTACCAGCATGCTATAGCATATGTTGAAGGAGAAAAGTATTATGGAGCAAAATCAACGATTAATGTGTGGGAACCCAAAATACAGCAGCCTAATGAGTTCAGCCTATGTCAGATATGGGTTTTGGGTGGTTCCTTTGGTGAAGATCTTAACAGCATTGAAGCTGGTTGGCAGGTATATTTTAGCTGAAATTAACAAGTGACTCACTAGATAATACTTGTAAAATTGGAGTCAAGATATTATAAGAAATTTCATGTGGTTACTACATCTTTGAATATGATGGATGGATGCACATGATTTCAGGTCAGTCCAGATCTCTACGGTGATAACAACACTAGGCTCTTCACTTATTGGACTGTAAGCTTACAAATCTGCAATTTCTACCCCCACTCCTTACGGAGTCGGAACTAAAAGATTCCATTCGTGATGATGCTGTTGCTCGGATTCTAGGTCCTGAACGTCGTGGAAGAGTAAGAGGACTTGGATTTGGGGTTACACCATCAAAAGTCGATTTGCTATTGTAACTTTGAAAGGGGACTCTTCTAAGCTCTTTTTCTATGTATTTACTATTGTAACTTTGAAGCGTACATAAGTATTTTGTTTCACATTGCTAAGTATTTTGATCGACACTAAGGTTACACAGTAGAAAGTAAAAAAAACCTCCAAATTGTTGGAGATGTGCTCTTCATGGGATGAGAAAATGTGTTGAATATAATTTGAAATTTTTGCCAATTGGAATATTAGTTTAATTTTATTTTCGCACTTGATGCATGTTATGTACTTGTTGTCATTGATTATATGTATTAGAAATGCACTTGGACAATTGTTTATTCAGGAAATAATTAATGAAACAAATATATGATAATTGAACTAAAAACGGGTTGAACGTTGCGAAAAATTTGCAAAACGTTGCCGTAACCATTTCTCGCAACGTGCATCGAACGTTGCCGTAGCCATTTTTCGCAACGTGCGTTGAACGTTGTCGTAACCATTTTTCGCAATGTGTAACGAACGTTATCGTAGCGAAAAGGTTGGACTCTATGGCAACATCACAATCCGCAACGTGCTCTCGAACGTTGCAAAAACTCTTAGACAACGTTTTTTGCACGTTGTAAAAAGGTTTTTCTGGTGTAGATATTTGTCTCTCTATATTTGAAGATTAAATTCACTCTCTATTTGTATTTGATCAATATTTCATTTAATAAAATTATAATTTTCAAAGTTTCACTACTTAAATTATTCATATTATAATAAAACCTCTCAATAGTCAAACCGTTGGGACCAAATTAATTTTATTACTACAAGAAGGTTATATTTTAAAGAAAGTGTAGTCACAAAAATCATTGTTTTGACTTAGTAGAGAAGTAAAGTATGTACTAAATTAAAAATTAATTAATTAAGCATGTCAATATACAAGGAATATATATATTGATAAAAGAGATGCACATAATTTTTAAAAATTAGTACATTATTTATGTAGTATTCAGAATATCCAAGGTCATCTTAAAAGTCTTAAATTTTGCGTTCTCTTTTCCCCATAAAAGTATAATACTATGCAATATATAAATGATTATTAATGTGGAAGCAAGTTTCTTAATATTGTTGGGAAATAAAATGAATCAATGTTATATATATATATATATATATATATATATATATATATATATATATGAAGTATATGATCCCAAATAAATAACAAAATAAAAAGCAAAGAATTATTTGGTAGATGAGCAAAATATTTTATTCAATTGACTAATATGGAGAAAACAAATTTAATAATTGTATATATGCATTTATTCAATATTCTAATATTAAATCAGCTTGCAAAAAAGAGTCGACAATAAATAGGGAACATATGAAAATTTTTAGAGATGGAAATAGTATTAAAAAAGGCGCAAGGAATAAATGAAACAATATCATATGAAATAAATAAAAAAACAATATTTAAAAAAAATATATATATAACATAATTTGGGTTGAAAATCACAAAAATCTCTACCTTGACACAAATTCCGATGCAACGAACGAAACTTCAAAATTTCTCCACTTGAAAAAATAAATCCAACTGTAACGGAAAATTCGAACTCTTTAACAAGAACCAAACTATCTCCAACACAATAATACTACTCCTTTTTTCACAATATGCAACACAGATACATGAACCCAAACACTTCATTCTCCAAAAAAATAAAAAAAATTAACAAACAGTATCGACGCATACCCTGTAGCAGAATCAATTCCCTATATTTTCATAGAAGGACATTGGCTAGTATTAACACCTTCAAAAACTCTAAAAGTATGTACAGCCGAATTAGTATTCACGTACATATTTCCAATGGGTCTATCTCTAGCAGTTGAATACAATGAAACCGCAAGTAAAGGTTCATATCCTCCAAATTCAACTGAGTAATATTTTTCAATATAGACCCCAAACCAAATCCCAAAGGTATAGTATCAAACTGAATCTCCACCACGGGTACTAAATCTGTGCTGGTTTTCTTTACAAAATTTGCTCTAACTTGCAAAATTTATAACTGAGACCTCTTTTGCCTTCCAATACAACATGAACACCCTTCCGAACCCTCAAGATTTTACCTCCTCCAGAGAATGTGTACTCTTTTGAATCAAGATTACTAAACAAAATGAGATTCTTTTTCAAATCTGGAATATGTCGAAGATGATCAAGTATTTTACATGTTCCATCCACTAACTTCAATTTGACACTACTAATATCAGTTTCCCGACAAGATTCTTTGTTACCCATGACAACGATACCTTGTATCACCGTTTCATATGTTTCAAACAAATTCCAATTGGGACACATATGAAACGTACAAGTTGTATTCAAAATTCACTACTCGTCAGGTTTGAATTCTATCTCAGAAATCGTCTAAACTTCTCCATCACTCAAATAATTCTCGACTATGTTGGTCTCGTTTGAAATATTTGATTGCTTTCTATGATTTCTAGTTAAATTACATTTGTTTTGCAATTTATCGCAATCCTTCTTAATGTGTCATTTCTTCTTGCAATAATAATAAATCTGATTACTGAAATTTGACCTCAACTTATCCCTTCTCCAATCACCATGAACAATAAGGCATTCTCCATCTACGATCTCAAATCCAACCAGATCCTTCATCTTCTCTATTATAAAAAGGTATCATATGCATTTTCATTGATGAAAGTATCACGATTATACAAGATCGTGTCTCTAAACGAAGCAGACAGCGAGCACAAAAGGATTAAGGCCAAACATTCTTTTCATATCGTGCCTCTAAAGTCTTCAAATCAGCGATGATTTTCTTGAACACAGTCATATGATCTTCCAAAGATCCGCCTTCTGCCATGCGATGTGAATACAACATCTGCTTCAAATGCAATTTGTTTGTTAGACTTTTAGTTATGCCCAATTGCTCTGATTTCAACCACAACGCAGCGGCCATTTTCTCCTTCAAAATGTCCTGAAGAAATTGTTAGAAAGTTGAAAATGGATATGTAAAAGTGTCTTCCGATCATTCTGTTGCTTCCCATTCATCGTCCAAGCTGTAGGCATTTCGTCAAATTTCAACACATAATTTAAATCCATCTATGCAAGTATAACTTGCATATTCACTTACCATAACGAGAATCTTGTATTACGATCTAAAAGTGTAATATATATATATATATATAATACGATATAAAATATATTATTGCAAACAAATAACAAGATAAAAGGCATATAATTGATTGGCAGATGAACATAATATTTTATTCAATTGACTAATATGTATAAAACAAATATAATAACTGTGCGTATATAATTATCTGACATTTCAGTAATAAATTATCTTGTAAAGAAGAGCTAACTATATATATGGGACATATGAAAATCTTAACAATATTTTTAAAAATGAAAATAGTATAAAAATGCGTGGAATAAAGGAAACAATATTTTTTCAATAAAAACGTATGGAATAATGGAGATAATATTTTTCCATTATAAGTGCGTGGAACAAGGAAACAATATTTTTTCAAAAAATAAAACATAAAAAAATCCAACCGAATTTGGGTAAAAAAAAAAAAAAAAAAATGCAAATATGGGACCTAGAAAAATTATAAATTATCATAGTGTAGATTTTATTCATAGTTATGACTTGCCCAAGTTGGAACCTATGAGTATGTGGAGATTATTTTTATATAGAGTGTCACTATAGAAACATCTTACTGTATATTCAATATTTTAGCTATTGACATTTAAAAATGTATATTAATTGAAAAATAGGAGAAAAACAATAAATGAATGTTGGAAAAGTAAAATGAAGGCAAAACAATGATTTTGTTGAAGTGTATAAAAAAATAAATAGAACTACTCTTTAAATTTTAAGATTTCTCTTTTAATAACAAAATATTTAAAAATAAAAAATAAAGAATCTCTTGAAAATAATCTAGAAATAAATAATGAAAAGGTTTCCTTCAATTTCCATCGCTAACTTAGACTTCCAAAAGCATTAAATACATGTTTTAATCATATATCGTCAAGAATCATGCTAAAATACCAATATGGAGCAACAACGTAATTGGAATATTAAAATGGAGAAAAATAAAGAAACCTTGAATATAATTAATTAAATTGTCATGATTTATTACGAAATACATCTAGCCATATCTCTCTATATCAACATAGTTGAAGGGGAGTGATCACTTAATAATAATCATTTATGGTTTCAATCATGTAGAGCTCAAATTCACACAATTAAAATATTTTTAATAGATTGAGGCAGTGCGCTTTAGAATTTCAATTTTGAAGTATTAACTCATAGCCATACTATATGAAATATTGGAAGCTCAATCTTAATTTTTTGCAAAAAATAAAAAAAAAAAAAAATTAATTAAAAGTATAATAATAAATTAAAATTGTTAATGAAAATCTCAAAATCATACTAACCACAATCGTCCAACAAATCTCAAATCAGTCTCATCAACGCGTAAACATGGATAAGAATGACTCAAGCTTCACATGTTATTTCTCATAGTGGTATGTAATTATGAACTTTTCCTATATTTGATACGGGTAGGAAAAGTATTCCCTGCAAATGAGGTTATACCCATAATTCTAAAAGAGAGAATAATTATGTTAATCCAATTGAAGTTGTGGCTGAGAACCTTTGAAAACAAGCTTAAAACCTACACGCAAAGAAAGTAAGTGTGGAAGAAAATGATGTACAACTATGGAAAAGCACATAAATTAGCTTGGAATAGTAATACTAAAGAGTAGAGAGATTATGCACCAAAAAATGTATGTTTTAAATCATATTTCTTGTGGGTTTTGATTAATCATGTTATAATTCTAGACCACTTGATTAATTAGGCTTAAAACAAGAGGCAATCGTGACAATTGCCATAGAAGAAATTGATTAATTGAGTCAATTCAAGCTTTTGACAAGTGAAATAGTTGTCTAAAATTTCATGTTTATGAAGGGTCCTTGAAATTTAATCGATATATGTATTGACCTTATCAATAGTATTATGAAGTCCATTGAAAATTTTTAAAAAATTATTTCTTTGATAATAATTAACAAGTATTTGAGCAAATTCATTTTACCAGCATTATATATATATATATATATATATATTTGGGGCCAATTTAGTCACTAAATTTTAACTTCATTGCATAAATGGTCACTATGGTAGCATTATCCACTTCAGATCTGATGTCGACTCGTTAAACACTACAAGAATTTTCACTTTAAGCTACGAAAACTTTTCCTTGTAATCTTTCTCCATGCTCATTTTTCAACTAAACAAATGAAAATTGACTTTTTACGACAAAACATTTTGTTGTTGAAAGTAAAATTTCTTGTAGTGAACCGTAATATCAACTAAAAGTTGTATTAATGTTGAGGAATTACAAATCTTCAAAATAAAATCGAGTTCTTGAGGGAAGGGGGAGGAACGTGAGCTGAAAAACTTAAAGACTCCCTTTAACCATAACCCTATTTTTCACCATTCAAAACTGGTAAAATGGCCACGAAAAAGATAAGACATGAGACTAGTTAGGAAGAGTTGATTGCTAAAACAGTTGTTAGTCTATGTTAAAGTTTAACAAATGCCGTGTAGAATAAGTCGTCAATCACATTAACGAATTGACTAATTATATATTATTATTTAAATTTAATGACTAAATAGATCAAAAATACTTTAAGGATCAATATGAAAGAATAATGTTATTCATTATTGATCTCTCGTATATTTAATAGTGATTATTGTCATATTTTCAAATAAATATAAATATATTCTAAATGTATTGAATAGTATGATAGTCACCATTCTACCGTAAAACTTGTAATCATCTCCGTAAGAGATGAATATCTTTCTTCAGTTTTAGTTACATTTTGTTAAATCAAAACAGGAAAAACCACAAGTACAGGGTTTTTCATGTCAGATTGTCTATGATTGTTGCACTGGTAGCACCTAATTGGAACTTTTCAATTTTATTATTATTTTTGCATCAGCTAATGAGAAATGGACATTTGGCTACCTGTACAAAGCCTGTGAATTTTTTCTTATACATGAAGACTCAATCAAAACCCCTTTAATAGGAGTAGAAGTCCAGTGAGAAAATGGTGCAGTGTATTGTGAATATCCTGTTTCTGGGTCTCACTTAAAGGAGTAGAAGTCCAGTGAGAAAATGGTGCAGTGTATTGTGAATATCCTGTTTCTGGGTCTCAGTGAGAACATGGTGCAGTGTATTGTGAATATCCTATTTCTGTGCATCTTTAAAATAGCTTAATACCACAAAAAGTTCCGATATTTGACTTGTAGTATGCAAAACGTTCATACGTTTCAATTTTTTGCATTTTTAGTCATATGTCCACGTTTCACTGTGGAAAACGTCCTTATCACTAATTTTTAATATAAAATGACCACTATACCCTTCCATTTAAATAAAACAAAAAGAGAAGAGAAGAAAAATAAAGAACAAATTGCAATATTACTCTTAAAACTCTTTAAAAAGTGCAAATGAGTCCAACTAATTTATTAAAATATTAAAAAAAAAAAACTATTTATATTTCTCTTCTTCTCTTCTTTTCTTCCTTATCCATCCGCCTCCTCCACCACCACAGTAGTCAAAATCATCGAAATTTCACCCATCTATCGACATTTCTACGACAGATATTCTACCGGTGAATGAGTACAATTAAAGTAACGAATTTGAAAAAACCATCACCAAAACCTAAAATTCAAATGGTGCCGCCACCTTAGAAGTCTAAAAACTCCGGCCAACCACCGTTCAAACCTCTGGAACTCTATACCACTGGAAAAACCCTTACTACCTCACATACCAACCAACATCCAACCTTCATGCCAACAGATTTGGTCGAAATTGCAAGCTGGAATACCCAACTTGCAGATGTAAATATTAGCGGCACTACCTGTTCCGACGAGACCCATGTCGTTCCCAACACACCAATCGATTATACTTACCAGGGCGCCTCTCTTCATTGTTTTAAAAACACCAGTAGATGCACAAAATCAAAATCTATAGCGACAGCTTTCAATTTTTTATTGAGCAATAACTGACCAGAAATTCTGGGACATATTATAATGAAATTGATGGAAGCCCATTGTTGTAGCAGGTGCGGCGTGATGTGGCGAAATCAAAATGGATAGTCCGCAACGGTGGGAACCACTGCTAGTGCCAAAATTGATGGAAAATGCAGTGTGTTGCGCACACAATAAGCAGCATTTTTGTTGATTTTAACCATATAAATTTGTTGTTTGTTGAATTTGTTTATGGGAAAGTGTTTGGGGGTTGATCATAACTGTTTGTGGTGTGAGCTCTGGTGTTTTAGGTGATGATTGGGTGGTGGTTGATGAGATGAAGGTCGGTAGTTTCATGAATCTCCGAAATAATGATTGGGGCGGGGGTAAGGTGAAGGAAGAATGTGAAGTTATTTTTGATGTGGTTATTTGTAATTTTTTAAAAAAATTGGCCCTATAATTGTAATTTATTTTTTTATTTTTCCTTTATTTAAATAGGAGTGTATATTGGTCATTTTACGTTAAAAATTAATGAAAATGACGTTTTTCGCAATGAAACATGAAAAATAAGGGTAAAATGTAAAAATTTGAAAACGTATGAACGTTTTGCACACTACAGACCTAACGTATGTACGTTTATGCTATTAAGCCCCTTTAAAATCATCCAATTATGGCTAGTCATGATCCGGTTCGATTTGGTTCTAATGAGAATCGAATTGGACCCAAATTTTTCAGGTATTTTAGTAAGTGGAACAGTTATGTCCAAATTTAATTATGGAACGGTTCAGGTTCGATTCGGTTTCCACATTCCGAACTACAATAAATTTTAATACTTATAAAGCTACATTAATTTAACTAGTGACATGTTCAATCATAACTCTTACAAAATAACGTAATTCAATCTTATGTGTTTTTTGCATCTCTTTTTACTGAATTCTTCATAGATTTGATTGTTAAAATCACATGAAGAAGAAGATGACGAGCTCATAGTAATTGAGAGAGACGACGTCAAGTTTCAATTCGATTTTTCCGGAACGATAGAAACGATACTACGATATAATTATAGATTTGAGTAAAATTTCGGTCAATTTGATTTAGTTGGGTTTGAATTGAAAATTACAAATAAAAAAATTATATTTTTGAGTTCGAGTTAAATTAATTAGTTAGCAAATTTATTTAAAAAATAAAATAAAATAATTTGACTTATTTAAAATAAATAAATTGAAAAAATTAAGAAGATTCAATTATTATTCGATTCTTCGTTTCTTGATCTAGAGTTGAGAATCGAATAAAATTCATCGATTCTCCATTCAGATACTACTTAAGGTATTTAATTTAAGAAGAACGATTCGATTCAATTCAGTTCGAATCGATTTTGGTTATGGAGTTTTATCCAACCCTACAATCAATGTTAATGAAAGCTAACGGCAACAAACGGAATCAATGTGTTCCAATTTTTGGCCTTGCACCGGCCAACCAATGGATCATGGACTAAACGGTCACTGCCTGAAAGGACTATGTCCAAGGGACCTGGATTTGACAGAGTGCACGCTGATCTTTTCATAGTTGTCATCTTTTTGTTGGGACCAAATCAAATTTTGGACCCACTTAGCCGATCAGTTCCGCTCTAAAACTTAAACGTGGTACAACACCATTTAGCTACCCCCACAGGCCCATCCCAGAAGCCACTTCATGGAGTAGAAAGTCAAGAATTTAATGACCTTACGTGCTTTGCGCTTCTTGGTGTGTACTGTGTAGTTTTTTTATTAATTGAGACGCATGACAGGTTATACGAGCAGTCCACTGACGAGCTTGAACTTTTTTTAGTTTAAGTACCTATTTAGCAAATTTACTTAATTTTTAATCATACATTATTTGAGATTCAGCCATTAAAAATTTAATAAAAAAAATATCAAGTGAAATCTGTCCCAAGATCGACAAATGTGCCACGCTTGTCTCAAAATGCCTCGTGTTTGAGTAGTGGTGGCAAAAGGGTTCGTGGGCTTGGACCGTCCGGACTCGACTCACTGCTTGGTGGAACCGAGTTTAAGCTCGAGTCGAGCTTTTTTGGCAACGGGCCGAGTCCGAGTCGGCCCGCAAGCTCGAAAAATATTTTAAAAAAACCTGGACAGTAGAGAAAAACGGGCTGGCCCGGTTCGGCTCAGAAAAAGTCCGAGCCAGAGCTAGAATTGAGCCCATTTTCACAGGGAGCAAAAGCCCGGCTCGGATATGGCTCGTAAAAAACCCGATTCGTCGAGCTTGAGTCGAACTCGAGCCTTGATTTAGGGCTCGCGAGCCGACCCGACCTGAATCATTGACATCCCTATGTTTGAGTGGTCCAATCTACTATAGCACTTGTAAATATATATATTTTCACATTTTAAATACATTATACACTTGTAGATTTCATTTTATTATGTACCACTAGCATAATTCTTAGTATTAACACGTTCACAGTAGTACAGAGTTGACTTTTTCTACTCTATTATCCTCAATTCGGCTTTTTATAAGCAATCAATTTGTGTTTATAAAGAGTTTATTGGATCTCATTGAAAACATGTGATTGGTATTTTTTAAGAGTATTAAATTTACTTAATTGCGTTTTAATATTTATAATGTCAATAGGAAGTGTCAAGGGTCATCACTAACCACTTAACGGTTGAATTGAATAATAAGAAACTTCAAAAATATTATTTATATAGATATACGTAGATGTGTAAAACTCGTGTCTATACGATGTATATTTCATGTAATACATAAGTTAAATATATTGGATTGAATAATTTAGGCTGCGTTCTCTTTATCGTTTTGGGATCGTTTTCTGTTTCTGTTTTTCAAAACGACGAAAACGCGTTCTCTTTGTCGTTTTGGAAAACGAGTTTTTCAAAACACCAAAAAAAATTACACACAAAACCCAAAACGAGTTTTTTTCGTTTTGGACGTTTTCTGTGCAAAACTCGAAAAAATTGAAAACACGCGAAACACTCCATTTTTCAACAGTGTTCCTTCTTCCATAAAAAAAAAAAAGTCTTCCTTCATCTCTGCCTTCTCTCTCTTCTATTTTCTATGTTTATTTTATATGAAAAAATAAACTTATTATCGATTTCATGCAATCCCAAAAAATATATTTAATTTTATACAAGTGTTTATTATTGAAATGTATATGTTATTTTATTAAAAGTGGAATTTTTTTTGAAAATGCATAAATATTTTACACTTATATGTTATTTTATACTACATTAGCATTAAACTATTAAAATTAATTGAATAATCATATTTTTAGAATAAAATAATATTAATAAAAATTTTCACAAATTTATATGTTATTTTAATATATGAACAAATATTTCATGATTCAAAGATATTTCAAAATTCAAAGAAATTTCAGGTTTATAATATATTTAATAATATATTAACATTAAACAATTAAAGTTAATTGAATAATCAGATTTATTGAATAAAATATTATCAAATAATATTCTAAAAAAGTGCAAAGAGAACGGGTTTTTTGTTTTCTGTTTTGAGAAACTGTTTTTCAAAATGACAAAGAGAACGCATTTTCAATAATCTCAAAACAGACACTAAAAACACAAAATACAAAACGAATTTCAAAACACAAAACAGAAAACAGAAACACGAAGAGAACGCACCCTTATTTTCCTATTCCCTTTTTAAATAAAGTAATATTGTTTATATTATTAGGTAGAAGGGAGTTTGATTGCAAGATCGATCTGTCGAGTAGGTATGAAAGGCGGTCTTAGTGATCCGATGGTGCCGACTGAAAGAATCGTCACTCAACAAATAAAATTTACTTTAGGGGTAAAATGTACCTTCCATTGAAGAATGAGAAAAATAGAATCAATCAAACCCAAATGGATAAATGATCAAATTGACACTCTTCCTTTTTGAGGAGTTAAAAAATACTATGGCCAAAAGAAAAGAAAAGAAAAAATCTCTATTTGAGAGGGTTTCTTAATGAATATACATTATTTTATTTACATTGGTCCTATAACTATACAACAATTTGTGTAGTTAATCCTATATTAAGAAAACAATTGCACTTCTAGTCCTCAATATTTAAAAAAAAGAATAAGTTGGTTCCTAACATATTATAATTCCACTAATGACAAAATTCGACCAAATTTCATTGAATTGTCAATAAGTCATAAAAACCATACCCCATTTCAAATTTTTGAATGGCGACCTAAGTTACGAAGTAAAACATATCTTTATTAAAATCAAGAGGATGGTTTGATAGATAGTTGAATGATTTTCATTATTAAAGATTAATTGTATGATAAAGACGAAAACAAACTTACTATGACGGCAATAAGTTGGGAACAATATGCAATTTTTCCCATTAACGTATATTGTGTGAAATTTTAACAATTAATTTGTTTCATGCGCTCAGCTCTAACTGCTTCTGTCGAGGAAGGATGGCAAAATGTTTTATCTCACTCTCACCCCGTCTAGTTAGGGAGATGGGACGGTTGCGAGGGTGGGAATATAGTCATTGTGGTAGCACTTATTTTTTTATAGTTTATTTATGTTTTTTTTTTAATGTTTTACAATATAAACCGTATTTGAAATATAAAATAAACACGTAAATAATTAATGGGGATGGAAATAAAAGTTATTTTAATGTCCTCATATCCCGCCCTGCTCTCTAAAAATTAGGGATGGACAAAAGCTATCAAAATTATTGGATCAAATTAGAACAGTATTGAAAATCGATCGATTTGATCTAGTTCTACTCAAGTTCTAATCGTTTCTTGGTATAAAAACTGATAATCGATCTACTCCTATCCGATTCTTAGTTCTAATACCAAAACCAAAAAAACTGGATCTAATCGAATTTTTACCTTTTACTTTGAACGATGGTTGGTCCAATGCACCAATCATTTTACTTTTTTATTATGAATTTTACTATAGTACGTTAAACTCATATTCAATCTAATATGGTGTTATCTATAAACTCAGATAAAATGATCCATTAAATTCTACAGATTTAATTTTAGAATAATAAAAGGTTTGAATCTCTTTCATCTTTCGAAGTTAATATTTCTAGCCACTCAAAGTTTTTTTTTTAAAAATGGCGTTGGATTATATTTTTAAAATCAATATTGTTATTCATAGTCAGCGACTATAATCACTATATGTGGCATCTTACATGGCATAATTTAGTAATTTAAAAAATGAATAGCTTTTAATAATGTTATTTCACGTAGAATGTTATGTATGATGACTATTGCAGTTGCTGACTATGAATAATACTATTTTTTTTTTTTAAATACTCATTCAAATCAATAGTTAAGCATTTGATATAAATTGTGGTATTTAGTTAAAAACAAATGCAATAATTAACATCAATATAAATCATTTTAACGAATATATTAGGGGGATTTTAGATTCTTAAGAATTTTTATCGTTAAATACTTCATTTTTATAATTGTTGAATATAAGAACTTAACACAAAGATTTGAATTGGACAGAAATCGATCAGTTAGATTCCATACTTAAAAAAGGAATTAATGATTTCCTTTTCAAAATACCTATTCATACTCGATTCGATTGCAAAAGATCGATTATATTTAGATCGAGACTACATCCACTCTTAGCAAAAATACTAGACGGGACGTGAAGCGGAGAGGCCACTCCGACCTCAAACTTAAAACCACATTCTGTTGCCATCCTTACGGATGAGGAAGCCTAAACAAAATTTTTCCACTTGAAACTAATATACTGTTCATATTGTACACGTGGAAGCTCCAACACACTCAACCCCTTTAGGACCACTTTTGGTGGCTTCACTAAAGGCCATCCTACCGCCACCCGGTCGACAACGTCCGCCCCCCCTTTTGTCTCTCCAATACTTCTAATCCATCACGTTTTTAATTCTTGACTTTTTATTCTCCGTCATTTTGGTGGCTTGGCCTGTTTGACCATCATTAAAATATTTTTTTTTAAATTTATTTTTAATCATACATTTTCACAATAAAATATTTTACACTATTTTTTTTTATCACACTTTCTTCAAAAAAATCACAATTTTAAAACTCAGTTTCTCCCAATAAAATTCATTTTAATCGTTGTCAAGTAGGTTTTTTTTTTTTTTTTTTTTTTTTTTTTTTCTGTAGCCTACTATTCTACTAATGGTCCCAAAATTGAAACGTTCTCTTTTTCCATTATTTTTTTTTCCAGTTGGCTGAAGATGTATAATTTAAATTTAATGTCCGAAGCATATTCACCACTACATTTTATCATATGTTACATATGTGCTAAATATTATAATAAACATGATCTTTAATACTATAATTTTCACGAAAAAGAAAACTTGTTTATCATGGTTTATTTTTCGGTAAACAATGTGTTTTTTTCTAGATTGATTTTTTTAACCATCATTAAAAAAACATTTCAAATAATTATTTGGTTGTATTTAAACGACGATTACCATGTTTTTTTAATTGTGAATGACATGACTTATTGGGGATCAAAATTATCCAAAATATATTACATCATTTATCATACTGAAATTTACAAAGTCGTCTTTTCGAAGATCCAATAAATTCCAGGATCCGGCCTGTCCGCCGGGGGGGGGGGGGGGGGGGGAGGGGGACCACCAAGGCTCCTCTCTTTTCAAGAATCCATACATCTCTTATCAGTGTATGGACCGCTATCTCTCAAGTTCTTGATTTTAAAAACTCAAATTTATATACTAAATACAAATCAAAGGACTTTATTCCTAAGGTTACAAACTTACAAATCACCATTAAATGAAACATTTTATACTAACTACACGTTCAAGATATCATAAAAATAATGTAAAAACACATAAACGCGCGAATATTTATATTTATTAATCTCTTCAATTTTCCCATTTTCTTCAATAAATTTTTAGACATGTGTGTGTGAATGGAATAACGGTTTGCTTGCAGGAAATAAGATTGTTTAATTCTATTGGTTCAAACGAACTATGTCCGTACTAAGGCAAACAATAAGATTGTTCATACTTCATAGGATTATTAGTTAATTAAAGGATAACGGGAATTATTGTCCACACGTATCTTTCAAGCCACGTGCATTTTAATAACATGATAAAATCACATTTGCAATCAAATTTACTATATAAAAATTAAGAATATTGTGTTCCCTTAATTATTCTTAGGTTACTTTTTTCCTTAATCTAGAATTAGAACAAATTAAGTTATTTTTAATCTGGTTCATGCCCCATAGCCCATGTTTCCAAAATGCCACCACTTATTGGAACAATAAAATAACAAGTAACAAGGACATTTTTGTTCATAGAGATAGTGGAACCAATTATGCTCATCATCTACAACATTATATATTTAATCGGGATTGATACACCTACTTATAAATTTGATACACTTATTTGACAAATAATTGTGACATTTAATTTAAGTCAATCCAACGACATTGTAAGAGATGTCATACTAGTGCCCACAAAGAACGTTGGATTGATTTAAATCCAAGGTCACGATTATTTGTCAAATAAGTGTGTCGAATTTATGAGTAGGAGGATCCGTCCCGATATTTAATTACAAGAAAATAAATTTCTATATTGCAATCATAATCATAATTAGTAAAATAAGGACCATGACAAGATTTTCAATTTCAAAGAATAATACTCCGAATGCTTGTTTTACATGTATACAAATATTAAATCGTACTGATATAATAAACAACGTTTCAATTTTTTTTTTCCATTATACTCACTATCGATTACGAGTTAATCCAAATTAAATTGACTGTCCGTCTACAAATTATATTGGGTGACCTAAAAACAAACGATATTCTAGTTGGTGAGATGAAGACTCTTTTCTACAAATGATGGAAATTTTCCCCTTAATTAGTTTTTTGTTATTTTACACACTTGTTGTAAAATTACTGTTGTAAGAGCATCCACATTTCATCCACATTCCCGAAATCCCCACCGTCCATCCAATTGCTGTCGTTGAAATCTAACCCTTGATTGAAAGATTCCTCATAGGGTAGCTCGTTAAATGGAAAATAATCTTGATTGTTGTTGTGATTAACTGGATAATTGTAACAATCTGTCAAGTCTGAAACCGGCGAAACTTGTGTTCCAAACGAGTCTGATGAGGCGGCGTTGCAGGAAGTTTCAGACGTGTAGTTGCTAGGGTAAATCTGAACGCCACCGCTGAAGTTGCCAGACATGTTAGGATGTGGCAGCACCATTTGGCTTGAGCCCATGTCCAGACTAGTTTTGTTGAGATGGTAATTAGCGGCGGTGGTGATGATGCCCGAGTAATTGGTGGTGGCAGTGGTGCTTGAGGAAGTCCCAGCCGTCGGCCCAGTCGAGGCGGCGCCCGCCTGAATTCTCTCAACCAGTCGTGGCATCCAAAGATAACGCAAGGTGTCCTTAAACTGCTTGCTGTTCACGTCACATTTGAGCTGTTTAGCATGTTTCTGGACTCGTGTTCTCCAGTAATTCTTGATCTCATTATCAGTTCTACCAGGCAAATGTTGAGCAATTTTGGACCACCTATATCGATTCAAAAGCCATTAGCTTACCCAAGAAACTCATATTCATATTTAAGCAAAGTGAGATAATTTTTTCACATGGATTAAAAAGATTAATATTGACATACCTATTACCCCATCTAGAATGGAGATCAAGAATCAAAACTTGTTCTTCAAGAGTAATATTTCCACGTCGAACGTCCGGGCGTAAATAATTTAGCCATCTCAACCTGCAACTCTTTCCAGTTCTCCTTAGACCTATACCATCAAAATTTTCATTAGCCAATGAAGGAAATTATTAAAAAAAAAAAAAAAAAAGGGATCAAAATTTCTTTAATTTTCGTACAACATATGTCTTTTCATTATCAACCCCACCCCACCAATCCTATATACAACTTGCAGAGGATGTGCCTTTACTTTTCAGTTTATGCCGTACAGACAATGAAGATTAGATAGTACTCAATAGTTTAACAAAAGAAGAAGAGGTTAAAATATTGCCAATCATACTAAGAGTGCAATTTTTTACCGGCGCAGGTGGCGAGGGAGTTCCAGCGGCCTTCGCCGTGGTGGGTGATATAGTTGATAAGGATGAAGTCTTCTTCGACGGTCCATGGACCTCGGCGGAGCTCCATTAATTCTTCTTCACTTTGGTTGTAACTTCCACATCCTTTGATATGATGCTCCATATTACTCTAAATGGAGAAACTGATTGATTGACACAAAAAGGTGTTGACGGATTTGAGAGATTTTAGAAAGAGAGAGAGAAATAGAAAGAGAGTTGGATTAATACAAAGGGGATAGAGAAATGGGGTCGGTTTATATAGATAGATATAGAGGTTTGAAAGTGGTGCAGAAAAGGTGGCATGTGGGAGAAAGAAAGTTGTACACGCCGCAATAGGAACTGACTTAATTAATTAATTTATTAATCCATACACTTAAACTCGGTTTATAGTGATTATTATTATTATTATAGTTAACAAGGGGACTTTGAAGTTTGACACATTGACTTCATCAATTTTTGTGCGTGGCACTGCCATTACCATTCCAAAATAATATTTTTTTTTTCTACTTTTTATTCTTTAATCAAGTTGAATTTTTGACTTTCTTACTTCTCACCGTGTGCTTCTAAATTTTCACATCAAAGAAAGTATACTGAGGAATAAACTGTAATTCTATAATGTTTACTATGTGGACTGTGTAATTCACCATGTATATTAATTTTCTTCCTCTTCTTATGATTGACTTTTCAACTATGTAGCGGCGAAGAAAAGATTCTTGCACATCGTTAATAATAAATTTATTGAGAATAAAAAGTAATTTATTATTGTATCATGTATTTTTACTAAGCTGTATATGTAGACTTGTGGTGTGAACTCAAGCAATATCAACTTGATAGTTGTGAGTCATGACATTACAGCCCCGTATAGCCATCATTATTTTAAATTATAATTTTTTTTTTCCATCACACAATTTTTCATAAAATAATATTACATATAAATCGAAAAAATTTCCTTATTTTCCAACCATACATTCTCCAAAAAAATATTATTCGAAAAATTAAAAATTAAAATAATGAGGGCCAAATGACATTGAACATCCGTTTGATAATCATTATTTCAAAACGTTTTTTCTACATACTCATTTGAACCACACATTCACACAGTAAAATATTCTGCACGTAAATTCGAATTTTTTTAACCACACATTCTTCAAGAAATCACTATTCAAAACTTCGTTTTATTCAAATAATGGTTGTCAATCAGGGGTTATGTTAGAATTAGGGTGTGATCCGAATTCAATTTGAAAGATTATTTGAGAATTCTATTTGAAGCCCACTCAAGAATTCTATTTAGGGTTTATTTGAGAATTTATGTTGAAATTCAATTTAGGAGTTTTTAGTAAACTTGTAGATGTCTTGGAGGAGTCCAAATTGCATTAACTTTCTGCTCACATTTTGGCAGTTTTTGACTCTTACTTCATCCCGAATATTCGATTACTGGTTTTGTCCATTATATTGAGACTCCACCTTATATTAAAATTTTTATTATATTATATTCTTAGTATGTTAAGGATCTTAGTGTTATATATATGTGATAAACAACACATATTAAATCAATCTTTATATTCAACATAAAAAAAATGTAATTCTCCATTATTGATATTAATAAAATTCTCCTATTCTGTCGTGGTATATTTTACCTTGTAAATTTTATTTTCTCATTTGATCTAACTTTTATAGTACCATATTATTATACTCGTTTAAATCATAATAACTGGTATCATAGCAAATTTGTATCACTTTGTTTCTAACATGTGCTATCAAAGCGAGGTTCGATCAACTCAATTCGAGATTCGATTTTTTTGTGATGACAACTATGAAGCATATTCCGCAGCTAGATCATAACACCAAATTTTTGCTTTGTAGGTAAAGATGCGAGAAGTGCTTGCTAAGATGGATTTGGATGATACATTGTTGGATTTGACAAGATGCTCTCAACTTGGTCTATGGAAGAGAGACATAATAAGAATCTGAAGGCTCTATCATAAATACATCTTCATTTTTCAAATAATATTTTTTAGGACATTTTGAAAGAGAAAACTGTACCTGCGTTATTATTAAAACTAGAGCAATTAAACATGACGAAAAGTCTAACCAACAAATTGCACTTGAAACAACGTCGTTATTCTAATCGTACGATATAAGGTACCTCACTAGAAGATTAGCCAGTTGTTTTTAAGAAAATTGTCACTGATTTGGAGATCTTGGAGGTCAAATATGATGAACAAGATTTAGGGTTAATATTATTGTGTTCATTGTCCGTTTCGTACATGTCGTTTAGCGATCTTATATAGTCTTGTTACTCTCACCATTGAAAAATATTATGATACTTTATTTTCAAAGGAGAAGTTGAAACATCTTGTTGAATCTAATGTTTATGAAGATGGCCTTGTTGTTGATTGTAGTTATATGAGCAGTTTAAGGTCTAATTACAATAATAAAGTCACTAATTATTACAAAAGATGGGGGTATATCAGAAATGATTGTTATAAGTTGCAGAAGAAAGGTAAATTTAGCTACTGCAAATCAGAAGAAAAAACAATCAGAAACTTCAAGTGAAGTTAGTATTGCAGATGATAGGTACAATGATAGAGAACTTTTGATTATTTATTATGGAGACTCCAAACCTGACGAGGATTAGATTTTTGCTACAGTTTGCACTTTTCATACGCGTTCTAATTGGGATTTGTTCTCAACATAGGAAACAGTTTCCGAAGGTCAACTTTTAAGACAGCTGGTATTGGAAGGGTCATTTAATGAGATTGTCAGAACACTTGATGCTTTGAGATATGTTCCCGATTTGAAGAGAAATTTTATCTTTCTGAGTATTCTTGCATGATTCCACATAATCTTTAAATATTAATCATCAGAAGTTAAAGACTCAAAGTGAATTTTAAGTTGGAGATCGTAAGTTATGAGTAATGCCGCTTTGCCACCATCACCAGCGATGTTGTTGTATTCAATTGCCAAAGGCAAATCAAGAAGAGATATTTGGCCTCCACAAAGGTACAGTGAAGCAAAGAATATTATTTAGAAGCATTTTGTGTTGATTTCGTTAAATGGTATATTTCTACCCTGTTTTATAAATATTAAATTATTGTGAATTTGTAGCCCTTTGGGATAATTCGAGCAACTTTGATGCTCAAGGTAATCCTGTTTAGTAGTGTTTGGATTTAGTTGATTTTTTATTTTTTTCAGTTATTGAGTTTACCCTAATTGGGGTTTGTGGAAGAGGTGAATTTTTTTTTGTTGTTGGAGGATTTGTTGTGGAGAATTTTTTGGTTGACGAATTAAGTTTTTTATTTGCAGTGAATTTTTTTTTGAAGTTTTGTTTATTACAGTGGAATTTGTGCAAATTGGAGTTTATTATAATTAGAGCGTGACTCGAATTTTAATTGGAAGACAATTTGAGAATTATATTTGAAGTCCACTTGAGAATTATAGTGGAAGTCTATTTGGAAATTTAAGTTGAAATTCTCATTTTTTCGCTCGTTGTATAATTTTACCACTTAAATTTTGGGTTCTTGTTTGACCTAATTTTCATATTATTATAATTGTTTAAATCATAACCAGTGGTATCAGAGAAAATCGTTATTGCTTTATTTCTAATAGGCTGAATATGAACACATTTAAGAACTTTAAAAGTTTTTAGTGAATATACTTAAGTCCCTGCTTAGTATAAATTTAAATCAGATTTTAATTTAATTTAAATCAGATTTTAATTTCAAGTTTAAGTAATTGATTTTAATAATATATTTTATGAAATCCACAAATTTTATTGATTTTTATCAAAATCTACTAAAATTCTGATTTTAATCGAGACAATACAGAGGGACCATCTCCAACCGTACACTAAATCTTTCACCAAATTGAAAATCATTTTCAACCCATTAGACCATACGCTGCACCAAATGAAAAGTATTTAATCATTTTTTTTTCACTTTTTTCATTATTAACAATTTATTTATCTGGAAATTATTTATTTATTTAATTTACTATTACATAAATTACTAAATAAATAAATTACGTTTCATTAACGAAAATATTGAATTATTTATTAAATTTAAAAAACGTAGTACAATTAATAAAAATACCTCGATCAAGAAAATATTAAATCATGTTATTAAAAAACAATGTAATACATTTCAAATCCCAATATAACAACAACAACAACAAATTAAAATTTTTTGTATAACAAAAAAAGACACAAAATACCCTTAACAAAATTTTGGTGCAAAATGGAAAAGAAAGGCAAAGATGACATTGATCATTTTAGTGCAAAATGATGCTGAATAGTGTTGCACCATTTTATTGGGTTGGAGAGATTGCATCAAATGTTTTGTGCAAAATAGTGAAATTTGATGAAATGGTGTGTGGGTTGGAGATGCTCTATATAAAAAAATTTGTCATCTGGTTCATTTTCAATAATAAACAAGTCTTAGATAATTAACTCTTTTTATCCTTACCGTGGACGATGATTGATCTATGTGACAAGTCGTGTATTGAAAAAATAAGGTCACTTTAGATATGGACATGAGGCTCATATTATTTGTCTTATTATTTAATATCACATCATAATGTGATAATCCTAAGTAAAATAAATAACATTACTGTTATTTAAATTCTAGTGAACTTACATTTACTGGAATTTGAAGAATATATGAACTTCTGAAACCAAGGATGATAATAATTTATATGATCTCTATTTCCTTTCAATGGTTCAATAGGTACCTATTTTGGCTATTGCATCAGCTACTTACCCTCTTCAACCCCACTATTCAATTCGCGTTCTTATAGACATTAAAAAAAAAAAAAAAAAAAAAAGGAATCCCACTAATCAATTTGCATTCTTATAGAAATAAATAAGAGAATATCATATTACGGCTAACTAGGCTATGGTAGAATTTAATTTAAGGTCAGTTCCATGGCAACATAACATATTATATATATATATAATATATTTGGTACTGTATAGAATAATAAAAAAGATTTTAATTTATTTATCTTGAATTCTATCAAATGCGTCCAATCTATCGCATCAAATTTGTCATATATGTATAGCTAAAAGTCTTTAATTAGACTACAAAGATATTTAGCTGATTTTGTGACACAAAATACACACATAACATTATAAACTAGACAGGATTTTTCATATAGTTTTATTGTAAATCGACCACCCCAAGTAAACGCCCTATAATGAAAGAACTCTATCAAATGAGGACCACAATCCATTTTTAAACAGCAAGTACTTGAGAAAAATAATTTCTCATCTTGCTATACTATATCTCTGTTTAAAGGTCAAGTGAAAATAGCCTATCCTATTCCAAAAGTCAGAACTATATGCCACTTGTTGATGTTGTGTACATGCATTTTGAAGGGGTAAAGTAAAAATGGAAAAAAAAAAAAAAAAAAAAAAAAAAAAACTAGCTCTATTAAGGGTTTTGCTGGTTGTACATCCGGGATAACATCTCGGATAACAATCTCCTCATAAGAAGGGGGTCTGCGTCCAATAAAAATCGTTGCCCCCCCCCCCCCCCCTCCCTCTCTCTTGTTGGGGGTCTGTCATCTTGGATGTACATATAGCAAGTCCCTTCTAGTAAAAGAGTAAAATAATTTTATTTAAGAAAATAATAGTACAACTTGAAAAAAAATAAACTCTATGTTCAAGACTGAAATACCCACTTAATGAAACTTTAAAATAATAATGTGATTTTTATTTTTAGTCTCATTCTCTAAAAAAAAAATTCGAACTAATTTTTAAACACACATTATCTCAACAAAATAATTTTAAACATAAATTTAAAATTTTTACCTACATTTTAACTATACATTATCCAAAAAAAAAATTAATGTTCCAAAATCCATTTTCTCTCGAAAATGGAGCTCAACGAGGGACTTTATTTCTTTCAGAGCTGACATTATCAAATTCAATAATAAAGAAGATTCATCGAATTGACTCTGAATTTCTTAAAAATATAATCAAGTTTAACATTGATATTTAAAATGAATTTTCCCCCATTAGTGAGGAATACATCCTTCTGCATTTTATTTTATTTTGAATCAAACAGTACCATTTATTGTGCTCACATACAAAAGGCGCAACAAACAAAGAGATACAATAATATTTCAGACAATTGAAAGGAAGTAACAAATAAAGTGAGATTGTAGGCCACTTTATTCCCATTACGAGGAACAAAGTTGCACGAAACACATCCCACTTCCCCAAGCAAATAAACAATTTCAAAAGTGAGTAAAGCATTTGAAGAAAAAACTTTGACAAATTTAATTATCAATAATGCATGTCTTGTTTTTTTAATAGATAAAAATATCCATTATCAATATACCATAAGAATAATCGTGATTACAAACACTATACAACTAGCTATCAATCAATCACGTGTTATTGAAAGTGTCTAAGGGCACAAGTCCATAAATAAACATTATATTGTAAGCATAACATTATAAAGAATTCATAAATATGTTGTTTACAAGTCATAATTTTCTCGTTTATGTTTTGCCAAATAGAAAAGTAAAATCTTGAAGGGAACGCCTCATGGCATGTTGATCCTGTGTTTATGTATAAAACATAGGGCCCTACCACATGTACAGGGGCACCATCTCGGCGCCCTTGTATACAGGGTCCTGTACACAGGGCCTTGTCCTAAAACATATTGGCTAATTGTATTGCTTAATGCATTCACTTGATAAGCTTCCCAAACTCGACATATAAAATATTCTTAATGACATTTTTTAAAATTTTTTTTTTATTATAGTGCATGTTTGTCTTCTGTAGTAGGGAACATAAATCTTTTTTTGTGTTTTCTTTTGTCATCTTGTTGTCACCTTTTGATTTCATATCACAAGGTGCTTCATTTGAATATAAATTGTAGTGAGGAATATTAAAAAACACCACAAAAGTATTGCATATAATAATGAATAAAGAGAATGAAAAACATGGGAACGATTGATATGTAATGTACGTGCGAATATAGTTCTCTTTGTACTTTATACAAATTCTCCAATTTCTTTCTTTAATTATTAACACTTGTATATTTGTTTGTTGTCATTTAGTATACTAAGAGCCATGAAAGACAAAAAAATTAATACACGTTATTTACACAATTGCCCAAATTAAGGAGTATGATCAAGCCTACTCAGTGCAACATTGTTTGGATAGCGCTCGACAGTAAGAACATAGCCCTTGGTCTTTTTTCCCCCCTTCCCGCCTCCGTATTTTATGGTTTAATTGTGTTAAGGTATTTTTGTCTTTTGAAGTATAGTGGGATTTGAGTGATAAAACAACTAGGGTTCTTATCGTCTCCAATTCTTTTTGATAAAATTTAATAGAAATTGGAGGTTTTCTACGTTTCTTGATTCAATCTCGATATTTTGTAGAATCATGTGTATGTGATTCCAAGTTCATTAAATCTATCGCACTTTCCTATATCACTTGCCCTTGAAAATGTTTTGATATGAGAAAAATACTATTAATGTTTTCAATTTGGAAAAAAAAAAAAACATGTATCTTGAATAATCAAGATATTTATAGACATGTATATATATAGTAATATACACACAATACGACGCCTTGCAAACAAAGAAGGGGACAACCGACTCCTACATTAGTCGCTTCTTATTGATTCTTCAACTATATATTTATGTATATTACATTCCTACAATCATTATTTGAAAAGTGATTCCCTCTTATATTCCTAAATTTTAGTTTTTGTCCGCTAGAATCTTTCTTTTTGATAATTAAACTCATTTTTATATATTTAGCGGTGAGCCTGAGATAAATTACAAGATACAATGCACTATGAGCGACATCATATTTGAATAACGTCTTATTATTTGCTTTTCAAGATAATGTAGTAACGTGTAAAAATTTGAATGATAGGATAGTCAAGTGAACAACCAAATGGCAACGGTTGATATGAACTTATTTAGTGGTAAATTTTATGAAAAAATTGATTTATATCGATCATGGGCAATGGTATTGATTGAAAACAACGATGGAAAAAGAAAAATATGAAGATATACAAGCGAAGTATTTTTAGATTCAGAACAAATTAGAAAATCGTTTTTCCCATCGAAAAAGTCGTTTATTTGAAACTATGTAGCTCGAAACATGCTCAATGTCAACATTTAGAAGCAGGGTATCATTCATAACCCGTGGAAAGGAGAAATTACAACGGTGCAAGCAAGCAAAACGCTTAGCTTCGTTTGACTGACACAATAGTTAGACTGCAAATCAAAAGGGTAAAAGAAAATGAATATACAGATGGAGGAGGTGCCAAACTCCCCGTAATAAACGTGCACACATAATCTAAGAATATAATTTTTAATCTTATTAATTATTGGAAACATATTCCATACCCTCTTTAATGAAGAGAACTAATATTATTATAAGTAGAAAAAAGTAGCATATAATTATTAATAACAGTGTGAAAACTTAAAAGTGATTACTTGCAAAGTAGAAGGGAATTATGTGTGTTTCTAGAGGGGTGGAATCCCTTACTCCTCAAAGGAGACTAGAGACAAAAAAAAAAAAAAAAAAAATTAAAAGGAACAAATAATAATAATAATAATTTGTGTAAAGAAAAAAGAAGTCTTCCTCTTAATCTCATTGACACGTGCCCCACAAATCAAAATCCCTTTCGTCCAAGACCCAAATTCCTCCATGAGCAGCAGCGACTTTTTTGCCATTAATCACTCTTTGTTCTTAATAGACCAAGTTTAATACTTAGTCACCCTAATGCAGACTTAGGTATAAATAGGGAACTGTAATTCCCGCACGAGTGTTTCATATATTTCTGCATTTTTTTGTACCTGTAACTGTCTAATACTGTACGAACACAGTTGTAATTGCGAATAGGAATAGTGTATAGTGAGTGATCTTGCAACATATTTTCAACATTCTAACAGTGTTATACCGTGAAAATGATTAAGAAAGACACCATTGGCTACCAATCTCAGTTTGTTTTAGTAGCATTAGAGTTCCAACAAATTCATGTAGAAAGAAAGTAATGATGATCGAGATGGCCACAAAATGGACACTTTCTTTTTGGATAAGTTTGAATCTAATTTCAAAGAAAAATGGTTCCCATCTTATACGTAAATTTACTTTGTTTTTTCATTTTGTGTGTTAATGAACTTATATCAAACTCGTAGTGCTCCAACCATAAGAGAAAATCTATACGTTGACCTTATGTTATTACTTATTATTGTCCCTGTTTGAAGGGAATTAAAATCAAATTTTTATTAAATTTTGAGATAAAAATCTGATGAAATGTGTGATTAAGAAGTTGTAGATTTCATGAAATATATGATTAAAATTAACCGTTGACATTAATTTAAATTAAAATCTAGATTTTAATTCATACTAAACAGAAGTATTATATTTCTATTGTATGTGCGATTTTGAACTATTTTTGTATGTTAAGATCACTTGCTACAAATTTCCATTCTAGATGTGTAAAAATGGTTGTGCCAAGATGACATGACCCATTTTGGAGCGCCCCATGTTGAGCTGTCATGTCCGTCAAACTTTGACCTAGTATGTTCCAATTTAGAAGGTGTGTATGCTATGGACGAGGTTAATTTCCTATGTCTAGCCAACCTTGCCCTAGCATGGAGCACAATAGAAGGCGTATCATACTGGTTTGGACTTAATTTTCCATGTTAATTTCCCGTGTTGGTTGCCCAACTCATTTTTACGCCCCAATTCAATGCTCACTCTTCCGATGATAAAAGAGTCGGTAATTTACCCATAATTAAATTTTCCCTTCTTACCCCCATTATAAGAAAAGAAAAAAAAAAGTTTTCCCTTCTTATGAACAATAGTTGGGAGCATCTAGCTTCTTTTTTGGACTTGCCTAGCAAACAAAAATAATAGTTGGTGGAATTGTAATTTGTTAGCTTCTTTCTAAGATCTAAACCTATAACATAGCTATTCCAAATTTTTATGTAAAGTTTTCCCCTTCTTGCCCACTCAATGCACAAATAAACAACTGCTCTTGAGTTTGAACGAGCAACTGAATTTTATGATTGATATTTTTAAACAAGTAATCATCTTGTAAGAGTATGATAAAAGTAAAATCGCGATCAATTACATATGAAAACATTAATCAACATATAATAGATTCCTTTTTGTCTTAATATATGCAATCATGTTATAAGTACATAAAATTTTAATAGATAACACATGGAATGAAATTATTGAAAGATGAAAAAAACAAAAACAAAAAAACAAGCGAATCAGGTTCTGCCAGGTTAGCATCTGTATGAATTGGGTAAGGAATTCCATGTACTTCAGGCTTTTTCCTAATTGATATTTTAAGATAGAATCTCAAAATCTCAATATTAATCTCATTAACCCATATTTTATTTTGCAATCATATTGATTAATAAAGAGAAGTGAGAATTAGGGCTTCCTCCCTTTGAGGTGGCCATAGAAAATATATAAATAATATCCATCTAATAATTCAGTGGGCAAAACCTAGTTCGAAAAGAAGAAAAGTGAGACTTCAAGTGCTATATACAGTCATTTTTTGGTTGTGACGGAGAAATTTATCCATATAAAATAAAGTAATATCATAAAGAAATGGAGGAATGAAATTGTTGTTTTGGTTCCTTGAGAGCGACATGAAAATCATAGTTTGTAATTAATTTCTTGGTCTTCTTAATTTGTCAAAAGACGGCCCCGGGTTTTCCGGGTTTATTTGGTTCGAAGAATCGAAGTTCTAGTGGACGGTGAACATGATAAAATCTCAGACCATACTTTTCTTCCTATTGCTTCCTCAAAATCAATAATATTTTCTATAATTAAGCTTAACGAGGAGTGAAGAGCTTAACACATTTAAGTTCCCTATATTTTTATCTGAATTTGTAGTATAAAATAATTTTGAATGAAGTTACAAGTGTTAGGGCTCGAAATTTTACCTCAAAAGGTCAATTAATAGGACGAGTAACTCAATTTCTTTATGAACCACAATCACTCTCCTATTTCGTGTATGTAAGTTATTTGTTTGTATTTTCCTTAACAGTTCACGAAGAAAGTTTTACATGTTCTATCAACACCCAACTCTTTCAACTGTGATAGTGGATTGTTGTATATCTTATTATGTGGTAGATGTTAAGGGATATAATCCCATATCGATTAAAGATATAAACATAGGTCAATTCATAAGGTATTGAGTTACTCCTCTTAACAAGGTTGACCTTTTAAGATGGACTCACAAATCTTTACATGGTATCAGAGCCCATGAAACTCGAATGAGCGATTCGATCTTTGTAAGACTCAAAAATATGAGCAAATGGATTTCAAGATTGATCTGCTCAAACGAGTCACCATCTTGTGGGGACATGTTAAGAGATATAATCTCACATCGATTAAAAATGTAAACATAGGCCAATTTATAAGGTTTTAGGCTACTCCTCTCAACAAGGTTGATCTTTTAAGATGGACTCCCCCAAGTCTTAACATGGTATCAGAGCCCATTAAACTCCAACGAGCGATTCGATGCGATTAAGACTCAAAAATGAGCATACAAATTTAAGATTGTTCTGCTCAAACGAGTCACCATCTTGTAGAGGCATATTAAAGGATATAATCTCACATCGATTAAAAATGTAAACATAGGCCAATTTATAAGATCTTGGGCTACTCCTCTTAAAAAAGTTGACCTTTTAAGAGAAACCCCCAAATTTTTACAATAAAATCATCTAAGAAGTAGAAAACAATTTTTATTTTTTATTTTTATCAATCATCACGATCTAACTTGAGGTCCACTACATTTGTTGGACTGCAATTAGGAATTCATCTAGTGCGTTCGATGACCAAGTCTAGGACATGATTTGAATATCACTTATTAATACTCGTGGTTTCATTTCAAATGGTTGACCTGTTAGAAAAAAATTAATTTCCATGATTATGGAAAGAATTAGGCTCAATATACATTGTTTTTGTACACTCTTTTTTACATTGTACTCACAATTTATGGGGTCCGTCATTATTTTAATCGTTGACTCTATCCTTTGTATGTGAGTATAATGTCCAAAATAATGTACATAAAGTAAAACTCTTATGGGAAATAACCCAATTTCCATATCGTCCATGTGAGAATTTTGTTTGCACTTTTCTATGGCAAACAATTTGGATCATATGACAAATGAGCCAACATTTTCATTAAACTTTTGCGTGTAAGTATTGAAGTAGTCCCAAAACACACTTATAAAATTCTTGGATGTTGGATTTATTTAACTAGAGATAACAATGCATATTCTTAAACACACCCACAACACACTACTTAATAGACACAATTATGATATTTTAAATTTAGCATTAATTCTTTTTTTTTTTATATGAAACGTCTTTGACTCAAATTTCGGCAGTGACTTTTATCATATCATCGTATTTTTTACCCCTAAAATCATGCATATTTCGGTTAAGTTACGTATTAAAGAGGTATATGAATTTCTACTTCTTGAATTAAAGAGGTATATTCCCATCTCCATCAAGAAAATAAGAATTATTTACATAGAGTGGGTTATATGTATGTGATGGAAATTTAAACAGTGCATGAACCTTTCTAATATAATTTTGTGAATAATTACCTAACTAATTTTGTCAAATGTCTATTTCTGTGGTCTAAACATGTAACAAATAAGACCTAGTACTTCAAACCTTCACAATCCATAGGAAATCGTTTGCATAGAATATATTGTTGGCTCCGGATTGTAAAAACGGCGGGAAAATTATTTTTTGTAAATAATAAACGAAAGACATTAATTTAGGTATGGGATGCAAAAGGAACGTCCAAAGGGTCCTATATAGAGGATGAGGGGTTGTGGGCGAAGTGTTACGAGTCAAAACACAACATACGCGTGAATCCAATTTCGTCCGCTTCTCGCCCGCCATCTCACTCGAGCAGCACTTACATAGAATTGGTCACTCACTGTTCGCTTGACGTCGTTTGAGAGAAAACACATGTCGCTTGAGCGACAGTGTTATTTGACTTCTTCTAAATTTTCTTCCAATTTTGGACCGCAATTTCTCATTCATTCGAAATTGGTTTCGACACGCCAAATATACACGAAAAACAGAATTTCTTAACCAATTTTCCCCAAAGCAATTTCCAACATATATTGCCACAAATATATCTTTTTGATGTTTAATTAACTGAAAGTGTATTCTTTTCTACTTTACAAATGATTTCGTGGACTGACCAATCAGTATCTTTGAGTATAAAATGTATCCTATAGCCATAGGGGTGGGGGAGTGTGTATATCACCTCTTGTCATTCAGCTACCAGTTTTTGAACTGGTTAATATTTCAATATTAAATATCGTTTTCTTCATCTTTGTAATTGATTGAAGTAATCTACAAATACACATGCATAATCAATTAATAAGTTATTGTGCTTTGTAGCTTTAACTTTTGCAGGCAAATTTCACACTTTTCCTTCTCTATGTGTGAACTAGTTTTGGGAAAGCCATTTTATACGTTACTTTTATGCTCTTATTTATGCCGCAAAAGCCTCCAAAGCAAATGTATAGACGCACACCTGTGATTTAAAATTGCGGATAGAGGATTTAAATTATATTACCATGTTCCCTCAGTAATGCACAAGCAACAACGGTTGGTTTATAAGTCCGTCTCAAAGTGAGTGATCAATAAGAGTCAAATGTATTACTATTTTACATTTTTTTTTCTCATTCAAATTTTATTTAGCTTGTGGCCCTTGGCCATTGCACCAATTAAGACACGACGCATCTTCAAAGGTTAGCCAATCCACGTATACGAGTTGGATGTGTCTGGTGATGGACTATGTTGGGTCTTGGCTTGAACTACCTACTTAGACGCTAATGCTTGAGAATGGTACACTGTTTGGGGCTTGGCAACAATGGAATTGGGTGGGTAGAAGGGAGAGAATTTTCATATTCTATTTTGTTTAACTTTCATTGAAAGATTAACTTTGAATAATCAAATGGATGACAGGAAGCTCCTAGAAAATATAATGGTTAAAGATTTAAATTAAGAGTTTGTTTGGTATAAATTTTTTCAAGTGTAAAATGATTTTTTTATTTTAATGCATAATTGAAAAGTGGATAACAATATGAATATAATGAAATGGGAAATCAAAAATAGTTTTAAAAAATCGACATCTAACAATTTGAAGGTTAATGACACATTTGTGCCACACTCATAGGTTCGATGATATCTGCTAAACTTTAGTTACTTTAATAAATTTGTACATTGACGTAGAATTTTCTGATTTATTTTCTGAGCTGTCCACGATAGGTATATATAGTCCAATGATATGACTTGATTTGATTGTTCAATCTAGGCTTCTGTGGAACTAGACTGTTCAATCTACATTTCGTAATCAAAGTTCATATTGGTGGAGTTAGATGAATTGACAGTTCAACCTTGAGTTTCATGCACTGGCCGTCTTTTAAGTAACGAAATTTGCTTAGTTGATATACACGTGCAATGAATATACAGTATAATCGATTCATGACGTATTAATTTATTACTATACTATATTATAAAAATATCTATTTAAAAATTTAATTGAAAGACATTGTCATCAGGGGCGGATGTAGCTCATGGCAAGCTAGAGCGGTTGCTCTAGTTGGAATCGCCGAAATTTTGGGCTTCTGCCGGGGATGGAATGAAGGAGACGACCGGAGATGGTGGTTGGATTGGATTGTGTAGCCTGTGTTATTTAAAAATAAAATAAAAAAAATTGGGCCATATCATTTCAGGCCCAATTTCATTCCTAACCGTCCAAACCCAAATCCCAATTCCTAACCCATTACCCACACCACACAGCCACACTCCCAAGTCCAACAGCCACGAATCGCGATTGAGGAGGAGAAGACTCCAAAGTCCAAACCCTACTCTTCCAAATTTTCAGAAATCCAGTTGATATACACACTTTCACAGGCGAAGTCGAAGCCACGAAGTGCAAAAACTCGCTTTGATTGGAGAAGTGGAGTTGTTGGACTGTTGGGGTTACTGGCGTGACGGCTTCTAGACCTTCTGGTGCGTTTGCAGCGTTTCGGACTTCGCAGATTCAGTCTTCGTAGTTTCGCGTCTTCGCCAGAACCACGACTTCGACCGTTCAATGTAGGAGGTAAATCCGGTTTCTTTTTGTGATTTGTGGCATTGTATGGATTGAGATTGTGAGACTGAGTTGTGTGATGCATTGATGCTGCGAGCTTGTGAGCTCAACTGTGTGAATGTGTGATTTTGTGAAATTCTGTGACTGTGAAATTGGATTTCAGACTTTCAGTGTTTGTGCCGTGTTTATGTGACTGAGTTGTGAATAAATTGGATATTGGAATTGATAAATTGGATAATGAATATTGTATTTGTGAATTGTGAAATTGGATATTGTAATTGTGAAATTGTTTATCAATTCTAATTGAAAATTAAATTGGGCATTTTGGATATTAGATATAGGAATTTGGAATTGATATATTGGATATTGAAATTGTGAAATTGGATATTCTAATTGAAAATTAAATGGGATATTTTGCAGAATATAGAACGATTTTTTCAACCGAAACGAAAATCTATACCTAGTAATCCTAGTTCTAGCTGTGTAATCCTAATAATTCTAATTTTGCAGAATAAGGAACGATTTTTTTCAACCGAAACGAAAATCTAAGCTTACAATTACAGAGTAACGTTGCATTGTATTTTTTTTTTTTTTTTTTTGTATTTTGAGATTTCGGTTGCATTGAACTATATTTTCATATGTATATAATTTTTACGTTTAGTGTATTTACATATATATTTAATAAATTTTTACATTATTTAATCGAATTTTCATAAACGACCGGCCGGATCGGGTGATTGTCGACGGTCAACGGTCGACAGTCAAAATCAACTTCCGCTCTAGCTGAACTTTTATGCTGGATTCGCCGCTGATTGTCATGATATTCATTTTACCATTTTCGTTTCTTGAGTACCATAGAGATTATGTAGAAGATTAGTTATTTTATGACTTTCAAGTAAGAAATTTATGTCATTTTGAAGGACGATACTCGAGTCAAATTTACGTCCAAATTTCACTAAAAACAAAAATTATTTCTTTTATTTAAAATTCTGTCACTTGGTATTTGATAATCAGTGTGCTTTTCGAAGTAGAATACATGGTTGATTTTAACACCTTTAACAAAAGAATAATGCTAAATCGCACATTACTCAAATTTCGACACGTTGGTTTCCATGATAATGCTACGCCTTAATATTTCAGTGTCGCGTTAATGTTTTGCTCTTGCAAGGAAACTCTCTACAGTCTGACAATAAAATCCACATGATAATGAAACGAGTTACGTTTTAATTCAGCAAAAAGACACTTTCTTGATTGTCAACTGATGCATTTTTCCAGTAAACTCTTGGGAATGGAAAGGACCGGGGGGGGGGGGGGGGGGGGGGGGGGGAAGGGGGGACCAGAAAGTCACTTCTTTACTGTTTTGTAACCATCTTTAATATAATATAGTTGATTCAAACGTATATAAATCACAGTCAAGAATGATCGAAAATGAAGATGAGACGACCAGGCAACAGTGTTGATCTTGTTTGATTTGGTTTAGCAGCCTATTTCATGAGAGGAGATAAAGATGATGACAATGAGATGTGATGAAAGTGATGCTATGAATGACAAAATGTGGAAAATATATACTAACGACCGAGTTATTGACACGTGCTCATTTATTTCAAGAAAAGACTTGTTAAGCCAGCCAGCTATCGATGATAACAACGTGAAGAAGGTGGAACATGCACGGATTGGACTTGGGTGGTCTATGATTAATGACATAGGTGGAAGTCTAGTTTTGAATGAAGAACACGATCACAACTCAATGATTCATGTAGACTGCCACGAGGTAACAATCAAGACTTGTCGATTCGTGCACGAATGCCAAGTAATGATTCTTGATCGACAAAATTGCTGATTATGAAGAACAGTAATGTGAACAAATCCAACTTGTGTAATTTTATCCTAATTTTTGTCATTCTAATATAAGCATTTTACGAAATCAACGAGTCTTGATTCTCAATTTTTGATATTCTTTGTGAGTCAATAGGTTTTAATCTCGATCTTCATTCTATACACACTTTTGCCTGCATCAATCACGATTTTTATTCTAGTAGAATTCATCTTTTGCTATTATTTACAATTTTGATAAAGCTCGAGTTTAGTTTATAGAGTTTTCAATGGAAAGAAGAGTTATGATTAATCGTTTAACGAATTTATTAGATTTTAAAAGGAAAAAAATAAAATAAAAGTCTATTAAAAGTTTTAAATCAATCCATCATTATCTTCAAATTTTCAATTTTACTCAAAAAGTTGAAGAATTTTAAGAGTGCTAATAATGCTCGGCCAATATATTGCAAGGTGAATTGAGAATGACAGGACAAGATGGTGAGTATGATGGAACAGCAAATTTGTAACCTACATAGGGATATATGACCAGGAATTGAATGGAGAAATTCCAGTATTAGAGAAGGAACCATATGGACCAGATTCATTGTTCTAAAGCCACCTGTGCTAAAGAATCATACATATTTTCCTGTGGATTTTGTTTATCAAATACAGTAACAGCCGACTAGTAATTTTGATTCAACAAGTAATCAAATTTTGGACTCTAGCATTAATGTAGTGTAACACTACACAGGCTGTTTGATTTAGGCAATGTTCGAGCCGCATTCTTTAAATATATATATATATATATATATATATATATATATATATAGTGACTTGACATCATTTCAATCACACATTTATCAATAAAATAATATTACAAGTAAATTAAAAAAAATTCTCAATTTTTAACCACACATTCTCCATCAATCTATTATTCTTTCGTAATAATGTGGCTCAAACACACTTAATGTCTTTCCTTTTCAATTTCGAAGTTAAACAGAGATCGGTTGCGGGTTGTGACAATGCCGGGTTACTATGATTTAAATTTCGGGTAATTCTTAATTTTAGAAGGCAGGCAACGTAATTAGGGAATATAACTCGGGAATTATTTTTTACTTAATATTGTTTCAGTGTAACCAAGTAATTAGTTGGTTCATTAGATGAAATAAAATCAAATTGAGTGCCCATGTTGACAATAAATATAAAGTTGAGTGGTCATGGGTGAAACAAAATCAAATTGGGTAACCATAATGACATTACATATAAAATTGAGTGATTTGACATTACATTTAATTTACTATTACATTTTTTTTAAACAATGATTTGACATCATTTCAACAACATATTTATCAATAAAATAATATTACAAGTAAATTCAAAAAAATTTCTTATTTTTTAACCACACATTCTCTATCAATCTATTATTCTAAAATACATTATTTCAAAATAATGTAACTCAAACACACTCAATGTCTTTCCTTTTCAATTTCGAAGTTAAACAAAAATTGGTTGCGGGCTGTGACAATGCCGGGTTACTCTTACTCGGATTTAAATTTCGAGTAATTCTTAATTTTAGAAGGCAGGTAAGGTAATTAGGGAATATAACTCCGGAATTATTTTTTACTTAATTTGTTTCAGTGTAACCAAGTAATTAGTTGGTTCATTAGATGAAATAAAATTAAATTGAGTGTCCATGTTGACACTAAATATAAAGCTGAGTGGTCATGGGTGAAATAAAATCAAATTAAGTAACCATAATGACATTACATATAAAATTGAGTAGTCATTGATGAATTTAAATTAATAAGAAAAAAATGGTAAAAGAGAATTCTATATACTTAAATAATAAAAAGGAACAAATAATCTGAACGCATGCATAGGAATGATGAAATATTAATGTTAACAATAAGTCAACTATGAAGTCAACAACTAAGAGTCCAACTTTTTTGATACATCGCTCACGAGGTAGACGATTTGTTTACGAAAGCCTCAAGTACAATTGTGGGAAACAATTCATTGTTGCATTTTGTCTCACATCAGTTAATATCAGTGTTTTAAAAAACGTAAAGCGTGGCTAGGTGTGAAAATCAAATTTTAAGCTTTATGAGCTTAGGCGAAGTTTAGACGTAAAAAAACGTTTTTTGATTTTAAATTTTTAATCATTGTAAAAAATTTTCAATAATTCATATAATATATACCAAACATCTAAAATTATAAAATATTGTATGTACTTAATAATTCCTACAAAAAAGATAAGTTTAAAAATCATAATTACATAACATAGATAGTCTGTAACTTAAATCTTATCTAACTCTTTATCGAACTCCAATTTAATATATTCTTCTTCATCTAAAAACAAAAAAAAAAAAATGTATATTTAATGAAGATGAAAAGTTAAAAAAAAAAAAAAAAAATTAGGCTCGCCTAGACGCGCATTAAGCGGTCAATATTCTCGTTGACCGCTTAATTCTCGCTTTGGTTCAAAGCGAAGTGTCTTAGTCACGCCGTCTAGGCACGCTTTTAAGAACACTGGTTAATATATCTTTTAAAAAATTCAAAAAAATTAAATATTAGTTTACGATTTAGAGCTTGTTTGGTGTGAATTAAAATTTAAAAAAAAAATAGTAGATTGAGATAGAAGTTCTTGAAATGTGTGATTGAAAAGTTGTGCAATCCATAAAAGATGTGGTTAATATTGACTATTTGACTTTAATTTAGATTAAATTCAGATTTTAATCATGTCCACATGCTATGGCCATGGCCACTTGCCGGTTTAGCTTTTAAGGTTAAAATATATTAGAAATGAATGATTTATCATTATATTTTAGCCCTTTTTAATTATTCAAATCAAACATTTGCTTTAGTAATCTACTTGGTTTTGTTTATGTTGTAATCTTAGGTTTCAAATCCGCAGTCAAAGACACCAATTCGTTGACCATACTACGTTTTCTTGTCAACAAAGGAAGCTATAGAATTCTTGATAAGATGTCTAGCTACCATCTCCAGTCATATGCTATTTTGTTTTGGGATGTAACTAAAAAAATTCAGATAATACAGAAATGAATTAATAAAAGAAACTATTGAGAGTTTCTTAATATTTATATAGATTGTTTTATCATAAACTATTGAAGTATTGGCCTTCAAATTCTATAGAATTCATGGTTTTGAATATTTTAATTTAGAATAAAGCTCTTTTATTAAAAGAGGTTGACAGAAGATGTTGACATCCACTCATGAATAAAAAGGTTCCCCAAAAAATAGGGCTCCCAATTGTGAGTATTCTGTCAATCTCTTCTGTCAACATCCTCTGTACGAATAGTAGGATTATTTAATTTATTTCATACTTCTCCTTTTCGTTTTATTTTGCTACATCAAGTTCCTCCCCCCTTGATGAAATCTCGAGTTTAAATTTCTAATTTGGGTCCAAGGTTCAAGAAGACACCAATTCATCTACAATCTCCACTAAGAAAAATTATCATCGATAAACAACATTGGATTGCAATGCAAACCTGCCAATCTCTTTAAGGTCAACGGATAATAGTATGCTTAGCAGCATTCTAACCATGGAAAGTCTAATATCATGTACTACTTACTATATTCATGGTCTTTGAATTCAAAACAATGGAGAATCTTTCCTTAATATATATTGCAACTGTAAATAAACTGATTTGCAGAAAAACCTAATTGAATATTGACATTTAGAAGTGGATTTCTATCCACTCCCATTATAGATGCTTCCATCGATAAATTATTTCAGAAAGCTGTTTCTATGAAGCTATACAAGTTTTGTTTCCTTAGTGGAATCAGACATTCAATATGATAGGTACATTTCAACCAGCTACCCTTTCTTGGGCTAGCCTGGGATGCACCAATTACTTTTCGATCACCAGACACCAATTAAAATCATGAGTAATAAACAATGTAAGTTAGCAATACACTGAATTTGTGTGTATTTGAGAAAGAGACTTCCAGTGGAAGTCCAGTGGGCTCAAAACAACTGTAAAAAATTGGGCTCAAACTGCAACCGTTTGACGAATTTGTAAACGATTTATAAATAGGAACAGTAAGAGGAATTGCAGTAGATATCAAGAAAAGTGTGTGTAATAATGATTAGTAATTATGAATGAGTGATTAAAATTAATGTTTGATTTTAACTAAATTTAAGATAATTTATAAATTGCTTGGCAAAAGATTCTAGGACTTGTGTCTTTCTTGTGCAAAGGATGCTATCCTTTTGCCAGAAGAAACCACATATTTTACATTCTTTAACTTGGGTCACTAGCTTATGCCAGTTCTCTGGTTGTACATTCTTAACCTTTTAAAACGCCTTAAATTTTCTCATCATTGATTGGTACCTGCAAAACGGATTGATGTGGAGTAATGATAAAGCATGTATCAAATTTACTACTAGTAAAAACCTTAGTACCCGCATCTATTGGGTTCTTATCAGTAGAAAGTTTTAACAACTTTACTTTTCCTGTAGATTACTTTACCTTTATGGACTTTGAGATTGGGCTATTTCTCAAAGATTTGATGGAATGACCCTCTCCACCCAAGAGCGTTTATGTTATAGGGGAACTCGTGGCTGGAATCAACCCTTATGGTTTGTTCTGATATCCAGTAGGAATAATAAAAATCAAAGTCCAGGTTGATTGGTGATCATAGTAAATTTGATTCATACAAAGTATCAAAGCACTTTGACAATAAGTGAAAAGCATAGCTTATCATATAAGAGATTTAATTCATTAAACACACCCCTTGGCCATGAACTCTCTTATTTTTCTCGGAAAAATCAGCATCTACATACCATACGAATATGGGCTTTTCTTTTCTATTTTTCCATATATTAATCCCCTGTTTAGTATGTACCACCTAAGTATCTAAGCAACCATTTCAAACCTGCCCAGTGAGGCTTACCTGGAATAGATATAAATCTTCTTAACAAGCAAATACCATATGATAAATCAGGCCAAGTGGTTATTATAGAATACATAAAATAATCAATTACATTTTAGTAGGCCTTGTGTTCCGTTTTTGTTGGGATTTAGGTTCAGGAACAATTTTCAATCTTCGCAAATCGCCACACTAGAGAGAGAGAGCACAAGAACCGACAAAGAATCTCCCTAAAACCGACCTCCACCGACACCTCCCTACCACCGAGCTATGAGAGATATCTCCTATACTTATCTACTGTTTCAAGGCCTAAGTTATCACAAGAGACACTCACATGTAAAGCTCACAAGAACGCACTCAAAGTTCAAAACCAGGAAGAGTGAAGAGGATGATAGGGAGTGTCGAAAAATAGAGGGAAAGACATATTATACCCCAAAAACGTGTGAGGCCCTTATGGAAGAGAAAAGAGTCAAAGTTTCTCACACAAGCTTAAGACATAAAATATCTCACATGGAATAAATCCCACCCATAGATCCCTATCAATGGTCCACAATAAAACTAGACAAGTACAATCCATGTGAATGACACAAATAGCACTTAAATCTAATGGAGTTACGAGTACCACATTCTCACATTCTTCACCTTGGTTCTCATACCATACTCTCTCGGTTGCGAATTTGCACATGAAAGAACTATTCATCATCATCACCCACTACCTGCAAGAAAAATTAAACTGTATAATATGTAACAAAGATAAGCATAATTTAAATTTACCTGCACGTAGAATTTTAGTTCTCGCATCAGAGGGATTGCTATCAGTGTGAATCTTAACAAGTTTAACTTCACCTAGAGACAATTTCTCATGTATAAAATAATATTTCACCTCAATATGTTTTGATCTTTCATGATAAACAGGATTTTTACAAAGCAATAAAACACTTTGACTATCAGTAAATATAATAGGTGTATCATGCATGAAGTTCAATTCTTTTAAGATTCCTTTCAACCAAATACATTCCTTAACAGCTTCAGTTATGGCAACATATTCTTCTTCAGTACTAGACAAAATAACTAAAGGCTATAGTTGTGATTTCCATGTTATGCAGTTATCGCCTAGGGTAAAGAAGTATGCTATAGTTGATTTCCTATTGTCTTTATCACAGCAAAGTCAGCATCAACATAGCCTTTAAGAGTCAACTTCTCAGATCTTTTCTCATACACTAAGCCCAGATTTAAAGTCTCAACCAAATAGCTCAACGACCATTTTAAACCAGCCCAATGCGGCTTATTAGGATTGGACATAAATCTACTTAGGAGACTGATGAAAAAATCAAGATCAGGTCTTGTAGTAATCATAGAAAATATGACAGAACCTATAGCATTACCATAAGGTACATTTTCCATCTCTTTCAATTTAGACTCAAATTTAGGCGAATGAGCATGTGATAAATTCATATGACTAGCAAGAGGCACATTCACAATTTTACTGTCTTTCATACCAAATTTTGTCACAACTTTGTTCAAGTAAGCTTCCTCTGAAATTGTTAGCTATTCTTAGCCACATCCATTTTTATCACTATCCCTAAAAATTTTATAGCATTCCCTAAATCTTTCATGTCAAATTCAGATTTTAAAAGATCTTTCAGTTTATTAATTTGAGACTTGCTAGATCCAGCTAATAGCATATCATCAACATAAAGCAACAAGTAAACTTCAGAACTGCTCTTTACGTCATTAAAATACAAGCAAACATCAAATTCACTTCTTTTAAACCATATCTTTAGCACATAGGCATCAAATCTCTTGTACCATTGTATTGGGCTCTGTTTCAGCCCGTACAAAGATTTCTCTAACTTGCACACATAATCAAATTTCCTTTAGCCACAAAATCTTGTGGTTGGCTCATGAAGATATCATCTTCCAACTCCCCATGTAAAAAAGTAGTTTTTACATCGAGTTGTTCAAGTTCCCAATTGAATTGAACCACAAGAGCCAACATCAATCTAATTGTTTTGTACTTAATCACGGGTGAAAATATTTCATTATAATCCACACCCTCCATTTGAGTATAACCCTTAGCCACTAACCTCGCCTTAAACCTCACAGAATCATTAGGGCTAAAACCTTCCTTTAACTTGTAAATCCATTTACATATAACCAATTTCTGATCTTTAGGTGTTTTAATGAGTTTCCAGGTTTTATTATCACTCAAAAATTTCATTTCTTCCTGCATAACTTTTAACCAATTTTCAGAATATTTTCCATTCACAGCTTCTTTATAACTATCAGGTTCTATTTGTTCAAGGGCTTCACTTGAAACTAAGAAAAAAGGGATTCATATCTAGGATTTGACCTGATCTGCCTCCTTCCCCTATCCCTAGTAAGCTAATAATCTTGATTAGGTGGCTGATCATTAAAATGTTCAACTTCAACTGGTTCAATGTTATCTTGAAGTTCAGTCACCTCTTCAGGTTCAGTTTCAGTTTCAGTTTCATTTTCAAGTTCTTGATGTATAGGGTCATTAACTTCATTCCTAGGTGTAGGTGAATTAAGCCTAGTCAGCTTCACCTCAGTCTGAATACTCTTATCAATTTCAGATTTGTTAGTTTCATCAGTTTTCTGTTTTAGACATGACATCTCAGATTCATTAAAGACTACATTCCTGTTGTTAATAATCTTAATGCCTTGAACCCCTAAAACCCACAACCTATAGCCCTTCACACCCTCGGGATACCCTAACATCACACACTTGACCGCCCTCAGCTCAAGTTTTCCTTTAGATTGGTGTGCATATGCAGCACATCCAAACACCCTCAAGTGTTTTAGATTTGGAGGCTCTCCCGTCCACAACTCCTGTGGGGTCTTAAACCCTATACTGCTGGACGGAGACCTATTAATCAGATAAGCTGAGTACTTGCAGTTTCAGCCCAAAAGCCTTTCGCAAGGCCAGAGATAATCAACATACACCTAACTTTGTTAATTATGGTCTTGTTCATTTTCTTAGCGACCCCATTCTGTTCAGGTGTGTATTTAATAGTTCTGTGTCTTGTTATACCTTTCTGCTTACAGAAGTTGTCAAATTTGAAATTACAGAATTCAAGCCCATTATTAGTTCTCAATGTTTTAAGTTTTTTGTCTAACTGATTCTCAACAGACTTTAACCAAACCCTGAATTTCCCAAAAGTTTCCGACTTAGCCTTCAAATGGTAAATCTAAACTTTTCTTGAGTAATCATCCACTAAGGACAAGAAGTACTTGCTTCCACCAAATGTGGAGTGCTTCTCTGGGCCCCATAGATCAGCATGGAGATAGTCCAATAGTCTGTTGGTTCTATGAGAGCTTGTTTCAAAACTCACCTTATGGGACTTACCCAAAACACAAGTTTTACAAAATTCCATAGCTTTGATGTCATCTTTTCCAAATAATTTCTAATTACTTAAAAATTTTAGCCCTTTAAACCCAATATGATCCATTCTGTTATGCCAAAGTTCAGTTTTGTCTTTACTCACAGTAAGAAGGCTTGAATCAGGTGGTGTTTCAGTTTTACCCTCTAGATAGTACAACTCATTCCTCTTAGGTCATTTCATAACTATGAAAGACCCCTTCATAATTTTCAAATCTTGTTACCAGACTTGAAGGTATATCCCTCAACTTCAAGAGAACCTAAGGAAATGAGGTTCTTCTTGAAATTAAAGACATATCTAATATTTCTAAGTTGCGTAATGGCCCCATCATACATTCTGATGGCTATGTCACTAACTCCAACCACATTTCGAGAATTATTGTCTCCCATGTAGACCTTCCTAGTTCAGTCTCTCTATATTATAGAACCAAGACCTCTTAGGGCACATATGAAAAGTGCACCCTGTGTCTAGGATCAAATTTTTGTCAAATTCTTCCTCGGACACATTAAGGACATGCAAACTGTCGAATTTAGAAACAATGGTAGCATTATCTTGATTAGTATTGTTCAGGTCTTTTTGTTTCTTTTTCCACTCAAAACAGTCTCTCTTGAAATGCCCCATATTCCCACAGTGATAGCATTTTTTTACTGCTTTTATCTTTGGATTTGGATCTCATTTTGGATTTTTCTCTCCCCTTCTTGTTATGGAAGTTAAATTCTTTCTTTTCAGATCTTCCCCTGACAAATAGACTCTATTCTCAAGAATGAGTTTTGTTTTCTATCTTTAATTCAAGTTCTCTTGATTTTAAAGCATCGAAAACAATAGCTTGAGTGAGACTGTCCCTACCATATTTTATGGCATTTTTCATTTCTCTGTAAGATTCGGGCAAAGAATTTAGTAATATGACAGTTAAATCCTCATTGTTAAATTTCTTATCGTTATGAGCCAGACTCTTAACAATTATGCTAAAGTCACTCAAATTTTCCTTGACATCCTTCCCTGGATGCATCTTAAAACTAAACAGCTTTTCCAACAGATATATCCTGTTAGGTAAAGTTTTAGTCAAGAACAAGGCATCTAATGCAGTCCACAAAGTTCTAACAGTTTTGACACTATCAATTTGTCTAACAATGTTATCAGATAGATGCAAAATTATAGAACTATAAGCAATTTCATTCATGTCTTTAATTTTATGTGGTTTAGCATTTAACTCATCAGAAAATGTAGTAGGATCATCGAGGGCTTTAACAACTCTCTGTTAGACCAAAATGACTCTCATTTTCTGTTTCTAAATCGAGTAATCCCCCCTTCCATCGAATTGCGATAATTTGACCATCAAACCCATTACAGATTCTGTAAAAGAATGGCCTGTACTCGTGGATATAACAGAAAAGGTTTTGGAAAAATCTTTTTCAGATGATCAATATAAAAAAAATATGAATGTCGAGTTAAAACCAGTTTCCAGAAATGAAGCACAACAATGAAATAATCCGTTCACGAAACACTGGTATAATGTAGGTAAATATGCTTCCAGGTTACAAATTAATCACAAGAATTCAATTAACGGAATTCACAAATAGACAACCAAGCGATCATGCATAAACTTGTAAGAATACCAAACCTAACCTAACGGAGAGTTTGGAATAATCTTATCAAACTACTGTTGAAAAACAGTAAGTATACCACCAAGTTTCGCAACCGAACTACTGTAGTCGTCAATCCAGGGGCAAAATTGTCCAAATTTTTATGTATAACCTGAAACACTAAAATAAACACATTAGTACGTTCAACAGGTTAAACCTAGAAATCTGCCCGAAAAAATCTCATTGGAGACCGCCCACGCACCGCCGTCGAAAAATTCACGTCCCACCCTAACAGCAGCGCCTCGACCTGCTGAAGATGGGTCCAGTGTCCGTTTCACCACTGGAGTTGTAGTTTGGCCTGAATTTCAGTTGTCCCAATTCGGTCTCTCCAAAATCGCCCCCACCATTTTTCCCCTTTTTTGTGCTATTCTTCACCTAGGAACGGAGTCCACGACCTGCAGAGTCAAGTTCCATCCTTGGTTCTCCCTAGTGGTCGATGGTTTGGCCGAAATTTGGAGTTGAAGGTTCGGCCAAAGGTAGAAATTGCGTTCAGTCCTTCTTCTCTCGGTCGATCTTCACCATCAAGCATCAAACCAAGCTCTGATACCATTTTTGTCGGGATTTAAGCTCAGGGACAGCTTCCAATCTTCGCAAATCACCACACCAGAGAGAGAGCACAAGAACCGGCAAAGAACCTCCCCAAAACCGCCCTCCACCGGCACGTCCCTACCATCGAGCTATGAGAGATAGCTCATATACTTAGCCACTATTTCAAGGCCTAAGTTATCACAAGAGACACTCACATGTAAAGCTCACAAGAAGACACTTATAGTAAAGCTCAAAATCAGGAAGAGTGAAGAGGATGATAGGAAGTGCCGAAAAATAGAGGGAAATACATATTATACCCCAAAAACGTGTGAGACCCTTATGGAAGAGAAAAGAGTCAAAGCTTCTCACACAAGCTAAAGACACAAAATATCTCACATGGAATAAATCACAGCCATAGATCCCTATCAATAGTCCATAATAAAACTAGACAAGCATAATCCATGTGAATGACACAAATAACACTTAAATCTAATGGAGTTAAGAGAACCATATTTTCACAGTTTCTTCTTGAGTTTTAGGACATTGAAATGAGGATAATATCACATGACCTGCTAAAGGAACATTCACAGACTCCGCTTATTTCTTACCGAACATAGTTATTTATTTTTATGAAATTTTGAAAACATGAAGATAAATAAGAAAATTATGACGTATTTTCACAATTGAGTGTTATTTTGAACATTGTCTATGGTTTATCTACTAGTACAACTTTGCATAAGATTGAGGATCGTGATTTAACGAATTAGAACTTATTGTTAATATGATATTAATGGGAGGTCACTACAAATGACGAATGTAAGAAAGATCTTCATATTGTTGGGTTTTTTGAACCAAATGAGGTTAAATTTTTTTGAAAAATATTTTTTTTCTTTATTCCACGTGATTATTTATCTTGTTTTTATCTTTTTGTTATTTTTAGGGTTTGACATGCACCTCCATAAATACTACTCTTTTATCAAGTTTTTTGTCTTTTATCTTATTGTTTATTTGCGGTCATATATTTCATATCGTGTCATATAAATTATCTTGATCCGTTTTATATCCCCCACACATATGAGGTCCGTAATTTTAATACAGAAAGAATGACACGTGATTGAACAATAGGGAGGTGCTCTGATAAATTAATGCTCTTTGCATCCATGAGAAGAAGATTGATTGGACATGACAAAATTGGCATGGCCTGTCTCAGACTTTGAGCAAGGGGGTTGTCCATATTACTCATCTTTTTGTAAATTACTAGTGAGAAGTACGTACAAGGTACATGTCATAGTGTAGTTGGCTACATAATAGCACAAATATAAAAATACAAAAATGTATAATTGTTAACAAAATGGCCTAAATGGTCCTAGAGACATTATGTGAAATGAAAATAACATCCAAAATGAACCTAAAGGGGGGAAAAAGTACACCTAATTATGAACACAAATAAAAATGTTGAATTTAAAAATTTGGGTATCAAATTGCTCATTTTAACATCTCTACATACATGCTTGATCCTATTCTTTTGGTTAGAGCATGAACAGTGTACCTGGTAAGCGGATGCCGATGATGGCATTGACACTGGCCTTCATGTTGATCTTCATCCAACTCTATACATTTAAGCAAGCAAGCAAGCAATCAAATACTAATTTGTGCAGTAAATGAATAAATGAATCAGGGAGCAAATTTAATTTTAGGCAGCTGAAGATCACATTAATCAAATTCCAACCCGGAAGGCACTGTGAAGCTATCAATCACTTCAAATCATATAAATAACAGAAGATGACAACAGTTTGAATACAAGGTTTTATAGGTCAACTAATTATTAGGAAACATATTAAGACCACAATGTTGGCAAATGAAACATTGTCCTCTAGCAGCCTTTTCATTCATTTACAAGTCTTTCGACTCTTTAAATAAGCCCCAGACCAAAGAAAATAAAAAACAAAAATAGAAAATGAAGAATGAGTCAAAAAAAAATATAGGACACATAAATGCGAAAAAAGAAGTGAAATAAAGTACTGAACAAACTGACATGTATCACCCTGACCTAGGGCTGTAAGCAAAAACCGTCAAACCAGAAAATCAAACCGAAATCGCATTTTGAAAACTGTCAGTTTGGTGCCACGTGGACCTATCAACGAAATGGTTTTGAACCAAATCAAACCGGTCAAAAATGGTTTGGATTTTATTGCGGTTTAAAACCAAATCAGACCGGCGAAAAAATATATAAAATTAAAAAAATGAAATTTTCTAAATTGTAACTTGTAAGATTTTTGTATTGAGCTTTTTATTTACTTTTAAATAAGGCTCATATATTCCATAAACTCTTAAAATGAAAGTTTGAAACGATTTATCAAATAATCTCACGTTGTATTCCATATAAATTACTACACCAAACAATCATCAACTTATATTAACTGCATAGTATTCCAATGATTAAACAAACTTCAATCAAAATCAAAATCAAAATCTTACATTGAATTGGACATCGTTTAAAAAATTATTGCAACTTCTGGTTCGGTCGATTATAATTTGTAGAAATCTAGATGAAAAGTTTTGATTGGATCAACAACTATGTAATCAAAGTGAAAATAAAATAAAAATTTCGAATCTTAAAAAAGAAATGATATATTGTAAATAAATTTAGTTGGGTACAGATTTACTCAATATTCTAATTTGACTTGAGAATCAGTTAATCAAAAAATTATGAGAAGAGAGAAGAAGAAAAGTGCTGGAGTCTAAAATGAAGGAACCTTATTATTTTTTATAAAAATGATTGGAGATTGAATCATATATTTTACTAAAAAAATAAAAATAAAAACCTATGAGAACCGCCTGGCTCCCGACAGTTCCCATACTAGAACCAAGAACTGGACCGGAACCGGTTAGTTCCTAATAATTTGCTCCAAAATCAAATTATTTTTTAGAAAATTCCGAACCGAATGGACCGGTTCTAAATGGTTCCGGTTCGATTCCACCGATTCTGAAAAAAATTGTTCACTCCTAAATTAATGGCATAAAAGTAGACAGACAAAATCAGCGGTTTAAAATCGGACGACTGGCAAAAAAAATATATGGCGAAATCGGCGGTTTAAAATCGGACAAAACCGTTCGGTTTAGGTTTGAGTTTTTTTTCAAACCGTTCAAAATGATTTGATTTAGATTTGAGTTTTTCTCAACCCGGTGTAAACGGTTTGGTTTGAAAATCTGTCAAAAATCGGTAAAATCGGATCACTTACACCCCTACCCTGACCCATTATAACAAACTCTTTGAATTTCAAAATCCAATAAATGCACTTTTTTTTTTACGTATACTACAAGATTAATATTAAATTATTAAAGTTCCAATGCAATCTTTAGAATGTAATTATATATCAAAATGCAAGATAACTAATAACATTTGAAATATATAGTTATTAACATAGAAACCGACCAAGTGACTATGAATACCCCAAAATTTAGCCAGCCCAAAAAATGGGGGAAAAAGATTTTTAAGAAAGACATTACACTTGTTTGAACCCATTTTTTCCCCCAAAATGTATTTTGGATTAGTATTTTGTTAGAAAATGTGTAGTTAAAAAATAAGGACAAATTTTGTTTTACCTGTAAAATTATTTTATAGAAAAATATGTAGTTAAAAAAATGAGATTTGGAGAATGATTATTCTTGTTGTACAAAATCATGTACAAAAAAATTTTACAAAATGGACAAGTGGTTGCCCCCTATTGGAGGGGCAGCTGTGGGCCCACCGCCCCTCCAATAGGGAGGACGACCACTAGTCAATTTTGTAAAAAAATTTGCAAATGATTTTGTACTTGTAGCATCTTCCTTTGAAAAAATGGAGGTCAAACATACGCAATATAATTACATTCTAAATCGGTTCATTCTGGGCAGTCCAACAGTAAGCCAAAGTTATAAACAGTTTGTTGCTTAAAAATGAATGATCCTTCCATCTAAAATATCATAATGGAGACTCGGTGTAACAAATCTAGACTATAAAATAATGCGGTACAGTTATCCTTACATGAACACTATGCATTTTTTGTAGATTAGCCAATGCCTATTGCCTAGACTGCACCGGGAAAAAAAATCAGGTTATGAAAGAAAAAGAGGAGATAAAAACTAAGTGGTAATGAAATTCATAATTGATTGACCATTCACAACAATTTATATTTCAATCAATGGCTCATATTAAGAGCTCTCACAAAGATCAATCAGGATTAAGTGGAAGATAACAAGTACCAGTTCAAGTTTCGATGCTTTCTTAATAATGTCAATATATCTAGTAGAAATTCATTTTCTTTCTACCACTAACCATAGTCTTCCGTAGGCGCCCGTCATGGACTTCTCTAACTTAATCAAAGACAATTCTAGATCTTCTTTTTTCTCTATACTTCTCAATAATGATCCAAGTAGGTGCATGGCTTCCATAGTAGATATCCCTAGAATAAATTAAAAGTGTTTCTTTACTATGGACATAAAATACCCACGTCGCTCAAACATTTCCAATTCCATCTTGGCTAATTTTTTTTTTATCATCCTCATCATCTTTATACAATCAATAGAAATTGAATTCTTATAGTATAATAAAATTCCAATCTATAGTGTACTAAATCAAATACCAATTGTCCACGCTATGTCTTTCTTTAAATAATTTGTCAATATAGTTCCTCCATCTTCTCTGAGATCTCATTGCTAAGGAATAAAATGTTAGACAAAAATCGATCCAAACAATTATGCAGAAATAAATTAGATCAAAAAGTCAAAAAATTTCACGGATTGAAATCATACCTCCAACCATTGATGTGGTTGCAGAAGCTCTCATTTGTTACAGGTAATGGCACTTCCAAACTCTCAACACTCTAATTGATGGTGTATGCTTTATTTTTGGGTGGTGAGCCTGGGGACCAAAACTCATCTATATTTATAGGCCCTGTTAGAGCCACAGTAATTTTTTCATTCTCATTTTCAATCACATTTTTCATTAAAAAAATATTTTATCATATCAATAACTTTTCATTCTTTTTCAACCACATATTCTCCATTACATCAACAGTAAAAATGCATTTTTCTTCAAATAATGTGGCTCAAACACCCCCATAGTCATAACTCCCATCAAGTTATGGCCTAGGTTACCAATCTCTTCAAATGCTCTTATTAATGTTGAAATCGATATCTTAATGAATGTTGGACCAATTGACTATTGAAGTGATGAAATTGAAAACTGAAACGGATGTGTTACATTCTCCCACTTAGTCCACACATTCAACTTAATGTCTCAACTTGATTTCATTGATTGTCCTTCTTAAGAAACAAACACATAAATCATGACGATGAGTCATCTAATAGCGAGTATTATCTTTCATGTATTACAATGTACTTAGCTTTTCAAGAATTATTCTTTATATGGTAACATTACATAACGAAAAAGACCCCATGTCTTATTCTTGGTCCTACGTAAATGTATTTTCTCAAATAAATTAAGGCACACATGAATATGAGAAAATATCACAACAAATACGAGTTTCGTACGAAAATTGTATATACCATTACATAGTGGAACCAAGTCTCATTTTCTCTACATGATCCTTGAATTTCAATGGTGGCATGCCTTTAGTCAAAGGATTAGCAATCATTAATTCAGTGCTTACGTGCTCAATGACCACTTTCTTTTCTTTAACACGTTTCCTTATAGCTAAATGCTTAATGTTGATATGCTTACTTCGACTACCACTTTTGTTGTTCTTAGCCATATAGACAGCAGCCGAATTATCATAGTAAATTCTCAATGGCCTAGACATAGAATCCATAACTCTAAACCCAGATATGAAACTCTTGATCCATACACCATGCGAAGTAGCCTCAAAACAATAAACGAACCCGATTTCCATAGTGGAAGTAGCAGTTAAGGTTTGTTTGGCACTTCTCCATGATACAGCTCCACCAGACATCATACAAATATACCATGATGTTGATTTTTGTGAATCAGGACAGTCGGCAAAGTCTGAATCTGAGTATCCAATCACTTCCAGATTATCTATCTGTTTATACATAAGCATGTAATTTTTGGTTCCTTGAAGGTACCTTATTACTTTCTTTGCCACTATCCAGTGGTCTATACATGGATTACTTTGATATCGTTATAACATACCTTTGGCAAATGCAATGTCAGGCCTTGTGTAGACTTGAGCATACCTTAGGCTACTAACAGCGGAAGCATATAGAATGTTCTTCATTTGTTCCCTTTCTACATCATTTTTCAAGCATTGATTCAAATTGAACCTATCATCCTTCAGAATGAGAGCTACACTTGGTGAACAATCCTTCATTTGGAATCTCTCCAAAACTTTGTCGATATATTTCCTGAGATAGACCCAAGATTCCTTGCAACCTATCTCTATGAATCTTAATGCCAATGACATAAGATGTCTCACCCATATCCTTTATATCGAAATGTTTAGAGAGGAATTGTTTCACCTCATGTAACAAACACTTATCATTGGTCGCAAGTAAAATGTCATCTACGTATAAAACAAGAAAACAAATCTTACTCTCACTAACTTTCTGGTATATACATTGATCTATGAGATTTTCAACAAATTCAAATGAAGAAATTACTCCATGAAATTTTAAATACCATTGACGGGACGCTTGTTTCAGGCCCTATATAGACATCTTAAGCTTACAGATCAAATGCTCACCATCATTAGAGGAGAATCCTTAAAGTTGTTTCATACAAACCTCCTCATCTAAATCTCCATTGAGAAATGTTGTTTTTACATCCATTTGTTGTAACTCAAGGTCAAAATGGACTACTAATGTCAAAATAATATGTAGAGAATCTTTCTTAGATACTGGAGAGAATGTCTCCGTGTAATTGATTCCCTGCTTTTGAGTGAATCCTATAGCATCAAGTATCGCCTTATATCTCTTAGTATTTCCTAGCGAGTCTTTATTAGTCTTAAAGACCCATTTACAACCAATGGCTTTCACACCACTAGGCAACTCAACAAGATCTCAAACTTCATTACTCTTCATAGAACTCATTTCTTTCTTCATGACATTGTACCATAATTCTAACTCTTTACAACTCATGGCTTATGAGAATGATTTAGGATCATTTTCGGCTCCAATATTGTGATCAGGTTCTTGTAGATACACTTCATAATCATTGGGAATTGCTGACCTTTTGGTTCAAGTAGATCATCTTAATGTTGTACCATCAACTTCCTAAGAAGCTTGTGGCTCAACTATTTGTTCGGAAGGTTCTGGTAATTCCTGAACTACTTGATCTACTTGAATGTTATCAATAGCTTGTGAAATTTCAGTAATTGGTTGCTCGACACCCGTTTGTACTTGAGGGGTGCTGTGAACTATGATCAATCTGTCACCTTAGGAGGAAGGTTGAGATTCTAAATGATCAAGCTCGGAAACTTTGTTTTTAGTTTGATCATTCCCACTCATCAAGTCATTCTAAAAAAAAATTAGCATTTCTTGATTCTACAATCCTAGTGTTGTGAGATGGACGATAAAATTTGTATCATTTAGACCTTTCAGCATATCCAATGAAATGCCCCCTAAGGGTCCTTGGGTCTAGCTTCTTCTCTTGTGGATTATAGATCCTCACTTTAGACGGATATCCCCAAAAGCGCATATGTCGTAAACTTGGTTTCCAACCTTTCAATAATTCAAATGGCGTCTTTGGGACAGCCTTAGTTGAAACTCGGTTTAATATATACATTTTCGTCTTAAGTGCTTCAGTCCACAAGGATTTAGAGAGATTGGAGCTACTAAGTATGCTCCGCACCATGTCCAATAATGTTCTATTTCTTCTTTCGGTAGTGAACCAGGCATGGTATATTGAGCAATTATCCCATGTTCTTGAAGAAATTTAGCGAACGGATCATGTGCTTGTTCATTCTTTGTGTATTTATCATAATATTCTCCACCTATATCTGATCTTACGATCTTAATTTGCTTCTTACATTGTTTCTCTACTTCAGCCTTAAAGGTTTAAAGGCATCTAATGTTTCACTATTATTATGAAGCAAGTAGAAATACATATGTCATCAAAAAATGTGATGAAATATTTCTAACCTAGTGAGTCCATGTCTTGACTACATATATCAGTATGTATGATTTTTAATATGTCCAAACTCATGTTGGCACCTTTCTCGAACTTGTTGGTCTGCTTTCCCTTAACGCGGTCCACATGTATCAAAATCGGTAAAATCTAGAATGCTAAGTACCTCATCATTTGTTAATCTTTCGATTCTATCTATAGATATATGTCTTAATCTCCTGTGCCACAACATAGAGGAGTCTTCGTTAATATTACATCGTTTATTGTCAGTGAGAACATGCATTGAACTATGAGTGGTATTGTTTTCTAAATTGATACAATAAAGACCATCAAACAAAGTACCATTCCCAACACAATCTGAATTATATAATAAACTGAATGACGTGTTTGAAAAATTAAAGGAATATCCCAAGGGTACAAGTCTGGAAATGGATATCAAGTTTCGTGAGAAACTTGAAACATAGAAGGTCCTATCTAATTTCAAAACAAAGCCACTACTTGAAGTTAAAATGCACGTTCCTATAGCCTCCACATGTGAGCCTATCTTATTTCCGGATAAGTCATTCTGCTCACTTCACACTGTCTTCCTTAGATTTTGCATACCCTGCAAGGAGTTTGCAACATGGATTGTAGATCCAAAGTCAATCTACCAGGTGTTAATATTTACATTAACCATATTAGATTCATAACAAACAAATGAGGTTGAATTACCTTTATTCTCAAGTCATTTCTTGAATTTGGCGCAATCTTTCTTCATGTGTCCCTTCTTTTTACAGAAGTAACACTTGACCTCCTTCTTGATATCAACTTAGGGTGGTATTTTACGTTTCCTCTTCTGATTGGCTTGAGCCTTCTCCTCCACATGGGTTGTAGTAAGTATTACACTTTTACCTCGTTCCATCATTAGCCTCCTTTCCTCTTGAACACACATAATCATCAACTCATTAATTGACAATTTATCCTTATGTGTGTTGTACGAGATTTTGAAGGGTCCGTACTCTTGTAGGAGACTATTCAAGATGTAGTGCACGATGAAGGATTCAAACATCTCAACCTCGAGTTTCTTAAGTTGAGTCGTAATGTCTCTCATTTGCATGATGTGCTCGCGCACACCTTTCACACTGTGAGCTTTAAGGACGAAAACGTCATTATAAGGGTGCTTGCTAATGCCTTATCTGAAGTGACGAATTGATCATCAATGGACTTTATCAAGTCCTGAACCTTGTCATGTTGATCGACAGAACCATGTATACCAACAGAAATTTTAGTTTTTATGAACATCACACTCAGGCGATTAGATTGCTCCCATTTTTCATAAAGCGCAATAACTGCAATAGTGCTAGTATCGGTGATTTTAGATAGTTCGTGTTTCCTAATAGCATAATCAATATCCATCCACCATAAGTGGAGAAGAATTCTCTCCTTCCATACTTTATAGTTGTCACCCTTCAATTCGGGAATGTCGCAACAAATATAATAGAAATCAGCAGGTTGTGAAGTTGCATAATGTTAAAATTTCTTATGTTAAAATTGAGGCTTTATTGAGTAGATTGCATGTTTACCAATGTAAATCATGCTAAGAATGAATATAATGACATAAAAATTGTTTGTGGGCTGAATGTTTAATTCAAGTCCTAAAATCAATCTTTATAATAAAACTATGAAATTATGCACTTATTCATAATTTATGTGGGTAATTATGAAATAATTTGATATTTTATTCTAATTAATTATATAAATATAACAAAAATTCATGTGGGATAAAATTCGTTATATCCAGTATAATTAATTACAATCTAATATCATTAATCCTTATGTGATCCTAAACTTAATATGTAATTTTATTTAATTAAAGATGTTGTGGCTAATCATTAAATAAATAAAATTATACAGATCACTAGACATTATTTTTTTATGCATAAACGATTAACTCAATATGAGAAAGATTCTAATAACATAGTTTAAACTAACAAGTTACGATTATGCACAAAATATTCTCATAAACATTATAAATTGCATAAAATAATTTGAACATAATTAACTCGTGCGAACTAAATATGAACATAATTTTAAATTTTAAAACATCATCAATAGCATATATTATTCAAAAAATGAATAAGTAACATATGCAAAAACTAAATATGGGTATATAAGTAAATAAATAAATACCGAAGAATTAAACTGCATAATTGGCCTAATAATAAAATTGCATGTTTGAATTCTATAAGTTGGTCCAATGAATTAAAGAGAAAATTACATACACCCAGGTATTTCAAATCCCTATTGCAAAAAATAGGGGTAAAGATTTTTTAGTCAAAAATCAGGTATGAAATTAAATTAATATTATTATACCCACCCTACCTAACCCTAAATCACTTTTCTTCCCTCTCCACTTTCTTCATCTCTCTACACTCTCCTCTCGTTGAAATCTTCCCTCTCCTCTCACGCCGTCACCACCAACCTAGCCCCGACTCTCACTCTCCGTCTCTTCCTCTCACTTTCTTCTCCCACGCCATCACCACCAACCTAGCACCGACGACCGGTGACTACGCGACAGGCGCGACGCGATTTGTGGATCTGGAGCCTACTGTGATCGATGAGGTCCAGTGGTGTGGTGATTTTGAGATTGTGATTTTCGAGATAGTGGTACAGTTGATGGTGGTGGTTGTGTGGTGGTAGCGGTGGTGCAGGCTGTGATGGCCACGTCATGATGGTGGTGGTGCAGGCTCTGAGGTGGTAGTGGTGTTGGTGGTTGTCTAGATGTGGTGGTGCAACGGTAGTAGTGTAAGCGATGATGGTGGTGGCAGTAGCAGTGCGTACTGTTAATTATAAATGTGGTGGTACAACGGTAGTAGATGCAGGCTGTGAATTGCTGGCTTCTGGCGACGGTTTAGGTTGGTGGTGTAGGTGTTGACGTTGGTGGCGGCGGCGACTTGATGATTTTTTGGTGGCTGTGGTATGGTAGTTTTGGGAAAGGGGTGGATTTTAGCAGGCGGAGGTGGAAGGTGTGGGTTCAAGGTGGTGATTTTAGGTTTGTGGTGTAGGTGTGGGTTCAAGGTGGTGAATCAGGATCGGAGGTGGAAAGGGGTGTTGGTTAATTTGTGACCAACCGTTTTGTTATTTGTGACTAAACATCTTTAATTGTGACCTAAAAATTATATAATTTGTGACCGTGAAAGAAACTGTGACCAACTAGTTTGGAAATTTATGAACGTGTGACCAATACATTTTTTGATATGTGACTATTAAATAATCTGTGACTAACTAATTTGGAAATCTGTGACCGATGAATAGGTTGTAATCAGCTAATTGAAAAATTACTACCAACAAATAACATGTGACCTACAATTTGTGACCTCAAAATAAACTGTGACCTATAAAAATTTTCTCGAAATAATCCGTGACTTGTTCATTTGATAATATGTGACCAATAAATAATTTGTGACCTTAATTATATATCTGTAACCAATAATTATATAATTGATTTTATTATATTATATTTAATTAATAAATAAATAAAATTAATTAATTATAAATAAACCTGATTTTTGAATTTTTAAACTATATACCTTATTTTTGAATTGGTGTAAACTATACACCTTAGTTATGAACTTTTCCCATGAATTAAATCCTAAAATTCGGCTTAATGCCAATTGTAGGTAGTGGCCCAATTTATAATTGCATAAATATAACAGGCATTATGAAAATAATATGATTATGGTCCAATGAATAATTGGACATGACAATCAAGTCGGCCAAATAATTAACTTTAAATGGAAACACCCATGGCCAATAAAATGTTATGATTTTTTAATGCCTCAATTAAAATCTATCACTTTGAAAAGAGGGTCACTAACATTAACACTACAAAAGAGGCCCAATAACATTATCACTACAAAAGCCTATGTCGTCTTCTTCCTCCGGCCAAATTCAAAACAATCAGCTTCTGACCCACCTCAAATTCAACATTCTCTCCATCAAAACTCAAGTTTGAAAACAGACAAAGTCTAGAAAGGTGATTTCATGGAGAAATTTGAATTTATTTTTCAAAACCAAAATTCGGTCAGAGAAGACAATTTTACAAATTGTTTCATAAACATCAAGGTAGAGGTTAGATCGTGCTTTGACACCAAATGTTTGACAAAAATCGATCCAAACAATTATGAGGAAACAAATTGGAAAAGTCGAAAAATTTCACGGATCGAAATCATACCTTTAGCCATTGATGTGGTTGCAGAAGCTCTCCTTTGTTCCAGGTAATGACACTTCCAATATCTCAATACTCTAATTGATGGTGTATGCTTTATTTTCGGGTGTTGAGCTTGGGGACCAAAACTCATCTATATTTATAGCCATAATTCCTATCAAGTTATAGCTTAGGTTACCAATCTCTTCAAATACTCTTATTAATGTTGAAACTGATATCTTAATGAATGTTGGACCAATTGATGGTTGAAGTGATGAAACTAAAAACTGAAATGGACGTGTTACATAAAACTCTTTGGTTTTCATCTTTTATATACTCAACTTACTAAGATATTTACTTTTCCATTAGCCAACATATATTTTAAGTAGAGCTTTGTTCCTATCATTTGTGACAAGATAATACAATTATGAACGAAAAATATCCTCCATGTAAATACAATAACAATTTCTAAGCAGGGAAAATAACTAAACAAAAGTAGAAATACCAAAACTACCTCTACAAAATATCAGATTGTTGGATATGCGACCAAAATCTCACATTGGATAAAAATGGGGAGGATCATGGGTTTATAAGTGTGGAAATATATCTCCATTGGTATGAGGCCTTTTGGGGTAAAGCCCAAAAGCAAATCCATGAGGGCCCAGGCCCAAAGTGAACAATATCATATCAATGTGGAGATATGTGTGGGTCTATGCTTATAACAAGTGGGATATGTAGTGTTACATATTCCTAACAGTGGTATCAGAGCCAAGTCCCAAAAATTGGCCATGAGGATGAATCCTTGGAATGCCGAACGAAGGTGGTGCCTTGGTTAGCTCGCGATGGGATCCGTTGATGGAGGCTCGATGGTCCTTTGTTCGAGGGGAGGATTGTTGGATATGCGACCAAAGTCCCACATCAGATAAAAATGGGGAGGATCATGGGTTAATAAGTGTGGAAATATATCTCCATTGGTATGAAGCCTTTTGGGGTAAAGCCCAAAAGCAAATCCATGAGAGCTCAGGTCCAAAGTGAACAATATCATACCAATGTGGAGATATGTGTGGGTCCATGCTTATAACAAGTGGGATATGTAGTGTTACATATTCCTAACAGGATTCAAATGTGTTTGAAGCTTCTCTCTGATACCAGTTTGTTAGGAGTATGAGTGTTTAATCATGCACAATACACACCATTACATCAAACATCAATGGAAAAACCACCAAGAACATAAACAAAAAATCTGGAAACTTGAAGCTCCAACAATGGCCGAAATCTAAGCTTCCTTTCTCTTTGTTAATGGTTGATTTGTAGGCTCAGGAACAACTTCCATGCAATGCAATCACCCCACCAAGAGATAGCTAGAAGAACCGGCAAATAACCCTCTCCAAAACGACCCTAAACACTCAAGAAACACCACCTCTACTTAGCCCTATTTCATGACTAAGATACCAAGGTATTCTACCACCAAAACTCACCTCAAGCTCACCACTATCCTCTTGAATAAGGTAGAAACCGAGAGAGAGAAAGAGAGGAGAAGAAAGAGTGTTTGAAAGGAAGGTATGGGTCTTTCTTTTTGCCCTAGCTTCACTCACGTGAATGAGGGAGAGTTGGTAGGTTTATAGATTCAAATGTTTAGAGAAAACTTCTCCAACAAGTCTAGCAAATATCTATCAAATGATCTCAACCACCCATCTTGATCAATGGCTCACAATAATGCATAGGTTAAGAGAACCATTACTCACATTCTTCACCTTGGTTCTCATAACACACTCTCTTGGTTGCAAATTTGCACATGAAAGAACTGTTCATCATCATCGCCCACTACCTGCAAGAAAAATTAACCCGTATCAATATGTAACAAAGATAAGCATAATTTAAATTTACCTGCAAGTAGAATTTTAGTTCCCACATCAAAGGGATTCCAATCAGTGTGAATCTTAACAAGTTTAACTTCATTTTGAGACAATTTCTCACGAATAAAATGATACTTCACCTCAATATGTTTAGATCTTCTATGGTAAACAGGATTTTTACAAAGCAATGAAGCATTTTGACTATCAATAAACATAACAGGTATATCATGCATGAATTCAATTCTTTTAAGATTCCTTTCAACTAGATACATTCCTTAACCGCCTCGGTTATGGCAACATACTCTGCTTTAGTACTAGACAATGTAACTAAAGGCTGCAACTGTGATTTCCATGTTATGCAGTTATCTCCTAGGGTAACGAAATATGTTGTAGTTGATTTCCTACTGTCTTTATCACCAACAAAGTCAGCATCAACATAACATTTCAAAGTTAACTTCTCAGATCTTTTCTCATACACTAAGCTCAAATTTAAAGTCTCAACCAAATACCTCAATAGCCATTTCAAACCAGCCCAATGCGTCTTACCAGGATTGGACATAAATCTACTTAGGAGACTGATGGAAAAAGCAAGATCAGGTCTGGTAGTAATCATAGAAAACATGACAGAACCTATAGCATTAGCATACGACACATTTTCCATCTCTTTTAATTCAGACTCAGATTTAGGCGAATGAACATGTGATAAATTCATATGACTGACAATAGGCACATTCACAATTTTACTGTCTTTCATACCAAATTTTGTCACAACTTTGTTCAAGTAAGCTTCCTGTGAAATAGTTAACCTATTCTTCGCCACGTCCCTTGTTTCACCATCCCTAGAATCTTTCTAGCATTCCCTAAATCTTTCATGTCAAATTCAGATTTCAAAAGATCTTTCAGTTTATTAATTTGAGACTTGCTAGGTTCAGCTAATAGCATATCATCCACATAAAGCAGCAAGTAAACCTCACAACTGCTCTTTATGTTATTAAAATACAAGCAAACATCAAATTCACTTTTTTTAAACTTTATCTTCAGCACATAAGCATCAAATCTCTTGTACCATTGTATTAGGCTCTGTTTCAGCCCGTACAAAGATTTCTCTAACTTGCACACATAATCAAATTTTCCCTTAGCCACAAGACCTTGTGGTTGGTTCATGAAGATATCATTTTCCAACTTCCCATGTAAAAAGGCAGTTTTTTCATCAAGTTGTTCAAGTTCTCAATTGAATTGAACCACAAGAGCCAACATCAATCTGATTGTCATGTACTTAATCAAGGGTGAAAATATTTCATTATAATCCACACCCTCCCTTTGAGTATAACCCTTAGCCACTAACCTCACCTTAAACCTCACCGGATCAGTAGGGCTCAAACCTTCCTTTAACTGTAAATCCATTTACAAGGAACCAATGTCTGATCTTTAGGTTTTTTAATGAGTTTTCAGGTTCTGTTATCACTCAAAGATTTCATTTCCTCCTGCATAGCTTTTAACCAACTTTCAGAATATTTTCCATTTACAGCTTCTTCAAAACTATCAGGTTCTATCTGTTCAAGGGCTTCACCTGAAACTAAGGCAAAATCAGTCATGTTTAGGGATTCATATCTAGGATTTGGCCTGATCTGCCTCCTCCCCCTATCCCTAGTAAGCTGACAATCTTGATTAGGTGGCTGATCATTAAAATGTTCAACTTCAACAGGTTCAATATTTTCTTGAAATTCAGTCACCCTTTCAGGTTCAAGTTCAGTTTCATTTTCAGCCTCATCTTCATTTTCAGGATCTTGATATATAGGGTCATTAACCTCATTCCCAGGTGTAGGTGAATCAAGCTTTGTCAGCTTCACCTCAGTCTGAATACTCTTCTAAGTTTCAGATTTGTTAGTTTCATCAATTTTCTGTTTTAAGCATGACATCTCAGATTCATTAAAGACTACATTCCTGCTGTTAATAATCTTAATGCCTTGAACCCCTAAAACCCACAACCTACAGCCCTTCACACCCTCGGGATACCCTAACATCACACACTTGACCGCCCTCGGCTCAAGTTTTCCTTCAGATTGGTGTGCAAATGCAGCACATCCAAACACCCTCAAGTGTTCTAGATTTGGAGGCTCTCCCATCCACAACTCCTGTGGGGTCTTAAACCCTATACTACTGGACGGAAACCTATTAATCAGATAAGCTGCAGTACTAGTAGCTTCAGCCCAAAAGCCTTTCGCAATGCCAGAGTTAATCAACATACACCTAACTTTGTTCATTATGGTCCTGTTCATTCTCTCAGCTACTCTATTTTGTTCAGGTGTGTATTTAACAGTTCTGTGTCTTGTTATTCCTTTCTGCTTACAGAAATTGTCAGATTCGAAATTGCAGAATTCAAGCCCATTATCAGTTCTCAAAGTTTTAAGCTTCTTATCTAACTTATTTTCCACAGACTTCAACCAAATTCTGAATTTTTCAAAGGTTTCCAACTTAGCCTTCAAAGGGTAAATCCAAACCTTTCTTGAATAATCATCCACTAAGGACAAGAAGTACTTGCTTCCACAAAATGTGGAGTGCTTCTCTGGTCCCCATAGATCAGCATGGATATAGTCCAATGGTCTGCTGGTCCTATGAGAGCTAGCTTCAAAGCTCACCTTATGGGACTTACCCAAAACATATGTTTAACAGAAATCCATTGCTTCAATATCATCATTTCCAAGTAATTTCTGATTACTTAAAGATTTTAGCCCTTTGAACCCAATATGACCCATTCTGTTATGCCAAATTTTAGTTTTGTCTTTACTCACAGTAAGAAGGCTAGAATCAAATGGTATTTCAGTTCTACCCTCCAGATAGTACAACCCATTCCTTTTAGGTCCTTTCATAACTATGAGAGAACCCCTCATAATTTTCAAAATTTTGTTACCAGACTTGAAGGTATATCCCTCATCTTCAAGAGAACCTAAGGAAATGAGGTTCCTCTTTAAATTAGGAACATATCTAACATTTCTGAGCAGCGTGACGGCCCCATCGTACATCCTGATGGCTATGTCACCAACTCCAACCACATTTTGAGAATTATTGTCCCCCATGTAGACCTTCCTAGGTTCAGTCTCTTTATAGTTATAAAACCAAGACCTCTCAGGGCACATATAAAAAGTGTACCCTGTATCTAGGATCCAATTTTTATCAAATTCTTCCTCAGACACACTAAGGACATGCAAACTGTCAAATTCAGAAACAATGGCAGCATTATCTTGATCAGAATTGTTCGGGTCTCTTTGTTTCCTTTTCCACTCAAAGCAGTATTTCTTGAAATGTCACAACTTTCCACAGTGATAACATTTCTTACCGCTTTTATCTTTGGATTTGGATCTCATTTTGGATTTTCCTCTCACCTTCTTGTTATGGAAGTTAAATTCTTTCTTTTCAGATCTTTCCCTAACAAATAAGCTTTCTTCTCGAGAATGAGTTCTATTGTCTCTTTTTAATTCAAGTTCCATTGATTTTAAAGCATATGTGACAATAGCTTGAGTGAGAGTATCCCTACTATATCTTATGGCATTTTCATTTCTCTATAAGATTCGGGTAAAGAGTTTAGCACTATGACAGCTAAATCCTCATCGACAAATTTTTTATCATTATGAGCCAGACTATTAACAATTATGCTAAAGTCACTCAAATTCCCCTCTCAAATTCCCCTCAACATCCTTCCCGGGATCCATCTTAAAACTAAACAACTTTTCCAACAAATATATATTGTTAGGTAAAGTTTTAGTCAAGAACAAGGCATCTAGTTCAGTCCACAAAGTTTTAGCAGTTTTGGCATTATCAACTTGTCTAACAATGTTATCAGATAAATGCAAAATTATATAACTGTAAGCAATTTCATTCATGTCTTCAATTTCATGTGGTTTAGCCTTTAACTCATCAGAAAATGTAGCAGGATCATCGAGAGCTTTAGCAACTCTCTGTTGGACCAAAATAGCCCTCATTTTCTATTTCCAAATCGAGTAATCCCCCTTTCCATCGAATTGCGACAATTCGACCCTCGAACCCATTACGGATTCTGTAAAAGAGTGGCCTGTACTCGTGGACATAACAAAAAATGTTTTGAAAAAATCTTTTTCAGATGATCAAATAAAATACAAATGCAGAGTTAAAAAACCATTTTTCAGAAATGAAGCACAACGATGAAACATGTATAATGCAATTAAATATGTTTTCGGGTCACGAATTAATTACAAGAATTCAATCAACAGAATTACAAATAAGCAACCAAGCAATCATGCATAAACCGGTAAAAAAATACCAAACCTATCCTAACAGAGAGTTTGGAATAATCTTACCAAACTACTGTTGAAAAACAGTAATATACCAAAGTTTCACAACCGAACCGCCTAAGACATCAAGCCAGGGGCAAAATCGTCCAACGTTTTCTGTATAACCTGAAACATAAAACTAAACACATCAATATATTCAGGACATCAAAATAAGGATTCTGCCTGAAGGGACCGTCGCCGGAAAACCGCCCACGCGCCGTCGCCGGAAAATGGGTCCGCCGTCGAATTTTCACGGGCCACCCAAGAAGGTTCTCCTCGGTCTGTAAAGCACTCCGGTAGTCTCGAATTTTCCAAATTACTTCTGGTTTGGCGGGAAAAAGCGTTTGAAGTTCTGATTTTTCAACAAAATTTTTGGACAGCTTCTTCTCCGGTTTTCTGCTGATTTTCTGGTCGATTTCTGGGTTGCACCAGATTTGTTCTTGTCTAGAAAACACCCCCAACCTTGCTCTGATACCAGTTTGTTAGAAGTATGGGTGTTTAATCATGCACAATACACACCATTACATCAAACATCAATGGAAAAACCACCAAGAACATAAGCCGAAAATCTGGAAACTTGAAGCTCCAACAATGGCCAAAATCTGAGCTTACTTTCTCTTTGTAAATGGTTGATTTGTAGGCTCAAGAACAGCTTCCATGCAATGCAATCACCCCACCAAGAGATAGCTAGAAGAACTGGCAAAGAACCTTCTCCAAAACGACCCTAAACACTCAAGAAACACCACCTCTACTTAACCCTATTTCATGCCTAAGATACCAAGGTATTCTACCACCAAAACTCACCTCAAACTGACAACTACCCTCTTGAATAAGGTAGAAACCGAGAGAGAGAAAGAGAGGAGAAGAAAGAGTGTTTGAAAGGAAGGTATGGATCTTTCTTTTTGCCCTAGCTTCACTCACGTGAATGAGGGAGAGTTGGTAGGTTTATAGATTCAAATATTTAGAGAAAGCTTCTCCAACAAGTCTAGCAAATATCTATCAAATGATCTCAACCACCCATCTTGATCAATGGCTCACAATAATGCATAGGTTAAGAGAATCATTTCTCACACAGAACTCCATGACAGCTTTTGCCAAGGTATAAGTTACTTTCTTTAACTGCATGTGGGAAGCTTTTCTCTTATTTTGTCAACAAAGAAGTAAAAGTGGCTTTATGATATATATGAGCAGTAGCAGTTATCTTCCAAAGACGCTCCTAAATGAAGATATAGTAAAAGGAAGGCTCTTAAAGCTAGGAAGTGGAGTAAAAAGGTTCCCAAAGATTGAAAATAATTACTATTCGATACTATATAAAAACCAGTAGCCCAAAACAATTAGAAAGCAAAAGATCGCATGTTGCTTTGACTTTAGCTGTATGAGACAGGGCCAAGAGGCAAAGCATGTGATTCCTGGAAAAGTAGTAAAGATATAACCCTTTAGAACAAGCTTGATGTATAGAATAGGATAATATAATATGTGAACTATAGGCAATTGATTCAGTTCCTCAATAAACAATATATTATCTTCCTTGGTGAACATAGAGAAAAAAAAAAAAAAAGCAACATATGCAAAAAAGAAGCTACGATCTTGTCCACCATACCATCTAATCTTGTCTATATTTTTTATCAAAGATGTCCTTTAGCATGATGCCTTTTCACAATCTTGACATAAGTAAAGACATCCAACATGATGTGCCAAATTGTATAGCATATAAACAAAGGAATGCAAGGATCACTTAGTGCACGTTTTGGACGCAGCAATGGGCCAGATTGGATAATATAATAAACAAGAAGTATATCATTATATTATAAACAAAATAACACTGTAATCAGTAACACAAAGACTGCAATTGGGGGTCTTTAATTGTCAACACCGCAGCTTTTTAAACTTTCAAATTTAGCATATCATGAACATTTGTGTGAAATCTTATGTGGTAAAAGTTTGACAAGAGGTAATCAGTCTAGCTTTCCTCTTCAAAGAACGAGATTGAAGATTTCACTCCGGGAATTAGGAAATTTGAAGCATAAAGTTTCAAACTTTTTCTTCACCAATCATTCTCTCACTTTTTTCATAAGAAACAAAGTGAATTGCATGTTCTTTACTGTTAATGGTTAACTATGTTCAAGGAATCTTGATAGTTTAGTGTAGCTTTCACTGAAAGGTTATAAATTCTATTGCTGGAAAGCTAGGCACTTAGGGGACGTTCTCTTCGTGTTTCTGTTTTGTGTTTTGTGTTTTGAATTCGTTTTGTGTTTTGTGTTTGGGGTGTCTATTTTGAGATTGTTGAAAACTCGTTCTTTTTGTCATTTTGAAAAAATATTTCACAACCCATGTTTTTTGAGTTTTGACAGACTTGTGAAGAAAACAGCAAAAACGTAAAAAAATTGTTTTATGTTTTCTTCACAAAATTTTCAGCCGTTTTCAAAAACTCGTTTTCGAAAATGAGAAAAAGAACGCATTTTCAATGTTTTGGAAAATTGAAAACAAAAAAGGCCCGAAAACAGCAAAGAGAACGCCCCCTTAGAGACTGAAAATTCTGGTAATTGTCACAACTGTTGAGAGTTATAGGGTTTATGACTAACCAATACAAAATTCAAAATTTCTCAATTGAATAGTAGCAATGCAAAACCCTTTCACTCGTATCCTTATATCTAGCAATTAATCAACAGACCAAATCACGGATAATCACTAAAATCGTCATTTTATAATGCTTTAATGGAGAAAATGGATTGTTTTCCTCAACGCTTGTTTGATCTAATGGGTACCACATCAAAACGAAAGAATATGATTGTTTTGCTCAAAACATATATATAGGATTGTTTTGTGGCAATTACCTTTTAGTAATCTAGTATACTAAAGAATAATGTTATATAACCCTACTAACAACCTTGGTCTAGGCGGCATTAATATGACATTAAATGATATGTTGAATTAAATAAGTCATTTAATTTCACATTTCATTCAGTCTATCATCTATAGCCATCTAAACTGAGGCTATAATCATAGTGGGGTTAAATAGCATTACTCATAAATTTTGTTTATGAGCTACCTCATTATTACCTTTACATACTCTTTTTTTATGTGGTTGTGATTGATCTCCATTACTAATTGAGATGTCAAGCGTCTAAAAAGATTGTGTGACTCTATGCTTGAGAAACATATTTTTATAGAAGATTGTGGAGTGGTTGAGAATATGTACATGTTTATACTTTTATCGCATATTATCAATTTACTTTATTGAATTACATGATATTTGTTAATTATCAAGTATCATAAATTCTAATATCAGTAGAATTAACAAGAGTTCTTACCTAGACCCATTGATCATTAATTAAGTTGTAGTTCGGAGGTTGGAAGATTTAGTGAAATTTTCACCAAAAACTATTTAATAATCAAATTGAGTGAGAGTTCTACAGTTGGAGGAATTTATGTCATTCTTGTCCAGAACTTATGTAAAACATTATGATTGCGGATGATGATTGGAAAATTAGTTAAAATTCAACTATCTGACTAATATTGAACTATTGTATATATTAATTTGCATAAATACAAAACAATATGAGTACATAAATGGGTATTGACAAAGAACAAAGAACAAAATGGAATCAAAATATTCAATTATTGACCTTAATAAAGATGATAAGCTAAATGGGAAAATATTTTGCACGACAAAATTTTGGATGTACTAAAAGAAAATGATATTTTAGAGAGCATCAACCACAAAATAGAAGACTTAATTAGTTTGAAGCATAATGCACAAGAGAATGGAGATCAAGAACTTTGTCAAATATGGAAAAAATAAATTCTAGTGCTTGTGTAATATTTTGAAAGTTTTGTGATAGATGATATTATTCTCAAATATGATTAAGTTGAAGTGGTTAACTTAGTGTTATCATTTTTGTGGGTCACATTTTTTTTAAGAAAGTAAGTTCAAACTGGTGTATTCTCAATAGTTAGGAACTTTAAAGGTCAATGGGGCTTAATAATTGAAGCATCTTTCTTTATATACACTACATGATGTGTTGTGTTAGAGGATGGACGACTTGGTGTTGTAAGTTTCGAGAACATGCTTATGTAGTAATGCTCTATTTCTCAAAAGACTTCGAGTCTTAAGTATTAAATGAGCTATAACAAAGGTGAGAAACATGAGGATACCGAAAAAAAAGGACCAAGAAGAACATATTAGATATTAAGAACATGAAAATAGTTTGGTAGAGCATAAATATTACAAGGGTTCAGGTGCTTCAACAATAAGGTTCTAAATCACTTAGCTCGAAAGTGATTGAGCTAAAGAATATTGCATTTGAAAGTATTTCTCCTAATGTTATCCATGCGTCAAGGACTACTTATTGGATCTTATCCTATATGAATAGTGGATTTAAGAGTAAAAAATCACTTGTTCCTACTTGTTTGTCAGTTTCTACTACTAGGCATTTGTTAATGCAAATCTGGTTTTGAATATTTATGCAGAGAAACATTTTTTTCCACTTCGTTCTAGCCATCCAGCATCTATTAGTTATGGAAATTAATTAGAAAGAAGAAATAAAAATAAAATGAAGGGAAAAAATTGGTGGTGATTCAAGTCATTCTAAGGGCCTATGTTAACCATCGAAATCTCTTGATAATGACATTATATCCAAGAAAAAAGAATTGATTGTATTTTAATGTGGATGACTCATTCATTCTTCCAATACTTGGTAAGGTAAATTAAACTTATAAAAAAACTCATTAATTCTGCAGAATAATTAGAGTTTGCATAAAAATTTGAGAAAACTCGAAGTTCCATTCAATAATCCATTATTTCGACTGACCCAAATGGTATGAAAATAATTCTAAGTAGCCTAAGTCAGATTTATCCAATAATAAACATTGGTTCCATTGGAGCAAGTCGGAAAGATTGAGAAATCGAACCATCTAATTTAATTCGTTCTCGTAGCCATGAAATGATCATTTTAGGGTGATCTTTTTTTGTCAACAGATGCTCCTATTATACTCGTAGTCTCTGAAAGATGGAACCAATTATGTAGCATCCACATCAAGAATTTAAGTATTGTATACGTCATTAGTCCAATCCTTTGTAAGAACTACCCCGTAATAACGAACTCAAAATGGATCTTAAGTAAGATTTATCCAATAATAAAGATTTTTTCTAAAATAATTCTTCATTCAATAATTTCAAAATTTAACAAAAATGAAGAGGAATTTTATGGTAAATACTAAAACGATTTTTTGATCCCTAAAATGATTAAATTTGCCGTAGAATGGTGTCATTTGCTATTATCTAATATATGCATGTTCATGACCTGACAAGATCAAATGTTTTATCTAAAAATATGCTTCTCTTGATATATGTTTTATGATGCGAGCTTTTGAGCATTGATTAATTTTCTTACTCAATATGAAAATTTCAATTAATAAACAGATCGTTCCCTTTATTGAGCTCCACAATAAACACAATTTCATATTGTTGGGTTTTGATACCCAATAAATTCGGGCGATAAAGAAAAATCGATGTCAGATATTTTATCGATAGCAATAGTGACGACTCGACTCGAAAACAATTAATACACATTGGGTTGGTAGTTTAGTTAATGGATGGATTTGATTATCGTTAGCTCATTAACTTGACCCATTATGACTGAGTCTTGGCCCAAAGGAATGACCTAAACCTAGCCTATTTATATGGTAGAAACCTAGCCATTTGAGTTGTGCTAAATGGAAGAGAGAATGTGATAAAGGGGGCAGCCGACTTAGGGGGGAATTTGGAGAGATTTCACCATTGTTGTCACATTATTTCTTCTCCATTGTAGTCACAATCTAGTGTCTTTTGTGGGTACTAAATATAGAGCAACCAGAGAGGGAAAAGAGGGCAACCAACGGGGAAGAGAATAGCAACCATTGTGTAGAGGATTGTTGGGTTGAGCCTTGGTAGATTGGTGTTCGATTGGTTGATTTCTGAGCTCAAATCAAAAGTTTCTCGAAGAATTTTCGCAACACATATATTATACAATATGAAACTAAATAAATATTAGACAATTCGTCCTATTAATCTATTTGAAACAACCATAAGAATGCTACAAATATCCTCGAAAAATCGGGTGCTTTGTTTAAGTTGAGAAACTGCACTTGGTGGCTGTTCAAAATTTTGTCACATGATTCAGTCTCTTTCAAGATAGCATCTGTTTTAGACGGAAAATTTTGATAGTTTTCGCAGGTGAGATATTGCTTCCATTCAGCAAGACTATCAATAGCGAAGACATAATTCCCCAGACATGAACGATATCTCTCTTTCAGGAAAGAATTTTTTGTTAATTTGACAATGTCTTGAACTGTATCATAGGCTAGAATTGCACTAGTTTGTGCATTTTCGGTTAATGTTTTGGCTGTTTCACGAAGGTTTGTGCCATGTTTGTCGCTTAAACCTGCAAACATGTAGATTGATTTCATTTTTTTGAGCATACATCACTGACCAAATCAAATGCTTTCATATCTGTTTCTGCAGATGTAAACCTGCAATGAAGATAGGGTACTGAAAACAAGAAGAACAAAAACAAGTAGGGCATAGCCGCATAGAAAATGCCATTTCACGCTTTCGTTTAATTTGTGTTGTGGCTTCTATTCCTTAAATCGGATACCAACATATATCTTATAATGTAGAAATGACCTCTGAAATTCTTCTCTTTTGAATGGTAACCACCCCAGGATTTTAGCACAGTTTGTAGTCTTCCATTCCATATAATTGTGAAACTGATGTAAATCGTAATTGACACATATCTTATGTTAAAGACCAAATGTTCCCTTAATACGTATTTAATTATGTCAATTCAGATACCTTATTTTGGAAGGTGCTTGCAAATGGTTACGGATTACCATGAGGATCGGTCCTAAGATTGTCGGGATCTGAGGCGAAGTCCATAAATTAGGCCTCTGATCCCTAAATCAACGTAAATACAAAATTTAACGGTGTATTATGCAACATATTGCTAACTTAAAACTTAACATTAAAATAATAAACAAATATATTACATACTTACATTTGCTGCTGCCTGTTGTTTGTAAAGAATGGATTTGAGAATATTGAGTAATGGATAATGGTTAACCTAAATGGGTAAGAAATGAAGGTCTCCTATGGATTTGGGAATAATAGGCAGTGGGCTACTGGCCAAGCATGGCATGGCATGTTTTAAAAAAAAAAAAAAAAAAAAAACCGAGCCAACAAAATGAGGCCCCCTTCAATTTTGGGTCTGAGGCCCAAGCCTCATTTGCCTCTAGGCAGGACTGGCCCTGATTACCATTAATTTCTAAATTTGAGAGTAATACTAATAATATGTAATAAATGAGATAATAAATAAAAATCGGTAAGTTCACCTTAAATAAAAGAGCTCTATTGAGGGTAGGCGGTCGCCCAAGGTCCCACCTTCGGTAAGGCCTCAGAATTTAATTTTATTCTATATATAAACAATTTTTTCAATATATATTCTTCAAAGCATAAAAAAAAAGTTTTTAATACATTATTAACTTTCCATTTTTTTTTTCCTCGTTTTCAAGCTAATTTTTCATTTCTCTCTCTTCTTCTCTCTTTCTTTTTCCTTGTTGTCATTTCTTTAGTTTGTTGATAGACCTTGCAACTTTTATTTTAGGCTTAATGGCACAAAACCCCTTACCTGTAGGACATGCCGTCCAAAATCTCCCACCTTTTGGAAATAGCACAAAATGTCCCTGTTGGAAAGTTTAGTTTGGAATATCCCCTGCTGTCCTGTTACGTCAGTTTTGCTTTTAAATTCTAATAAATAGGGAGAAAATGAAAAAAATATATATAAAGAGCAAAAATCGTCTCTCTCTTTTCTATCTTTAATAAAGGCCACAAAAGATTGAATATGAGTGTTTTGCATAAGAGAGAAACAGTTACAGAAGCAAGAATTTAGTCGCAAACCCACGTTTGAGATCTGGTACTCCTTCACCCACGATTGCAGAGTTTCTTTCAGCACATCTGAAGGTCCAACAACTGCCATTCTATAGGAATGGTTTGACAAAAGTAAGGTTTAGACACATTTTTTTAAATTTTGAATGTTTGAAGAAATTTTGAAACGGAGTCTTGAAATTAGTTTATAGTTAAAACAATTTTATTGCTTTATAATAGTTTATAGTTAAAACAACCAATCACTTTATTATACTTTGAACAGAAGTTAAAATTAATTTATACACGAGTAATTTATACCCCCGGGAGAAATAAAATTAAATGAGTTACTCAATTCTACATTTCATTAAGTCAATCACATCACAATAACTAAACTGGTGTTGAAGCACCAATGGTACTGAATATCATTATTCTATTCACGATCCTCGTGGTTGTATATTTTGTATATTTCTACACTATAAGCATCTATCTTTTGATGTTCAGCAAATTGAATTTTCTATAATTCTTATAAAAATCCACTGAGCTTTTAGCAAGATATCAATTGAGTTATTAAACTTTAATTTGACTCAATCGGGTCAACAAAATTTAATTGCGTTTCAAATTTTATTAGCGTCACTTGCTCTCACCTTTCATGTCCAAATTGATGAAAATCGGTTAGCTATCTACTTAATCTTTATGTGACACCCTTACAAAATTGATAGAAATGTGAAGAAATTTTCATCAATTTGGATGACAAAGTGGTGAAATTTAAAATCAAATTGAAGTTTAATAACCAAATTGTGGCAAATTATAGTTCAGTAACCCAATTAGGATTTCGTTCAAAATTCAGGGACTATAAATGAAATTTACCCTAGGACCTCCCTTAAAAGATATTACAAAATAATAGTAGAATAGCTAATATTCACAAAATACCAAGATCCACTTGGAGTCCATACTTTTCTAACATTTGCTACAATTGGTAAGAAAAAAAATTGTAAAACAGAATGGAACTTGTCTAATTAATTTCTTTTTCCAATTTTTTTTTCTTCTCAAACCTCATCTTTGGGCTTCTTATCTTCCCACCACATCGACAAGATGCAATATATTTACAAAACAAAATAAAATCAATTTACAGCCAAATGAAGTGAGTAAAGGGGTCTGTCTGAATTCTGATTAAAATCTAAATTAAAATAGATGGACCCCACAAATTAATATACATGCTAAACTATATTGAATTCAAGAACTAATGTTGCAGGTTCTGGGTTTTGGACTTGTCCAAAATCGACCACATCACCTGAACATCATCGTATGTACACGCCATCACCTCTCCATGCAAATCCATTACACTCTTCTCAGGTCCTGCAATGAAATTGTGCATGTGTCAGGCTTTGACGTGTAAGAAAATCTTGAAGACAATGAACAACTTATTTTTTTAGATCAAGTACATATACGGGCGTACCTTGTTGGGACTTCTTTTCTCTTTGCTTTTGATGATTGAAGAAAGTACTACAAGCCTTTCTAAAGGGAGAGGTGATAGTTCGATACCAAGAGGCCATTTTTGAACACTTAATTGTAGGTTTCTTTGTATTGAGAAATGGCAAGTCCAAGAATAGTTCTATATAGAAATGGTTAAGTGGGTATAGAGAGAAGGCAAGATCCGGGAAGTGAGGTTTTGATGGATTGGGGGGTTATGTTTGTAAGATTTTCTTATCCAAAAATTCTGAGTTTTGGTGCCAACTGCGCCTTCGCACATGGCGCACGCTCCCCAAATGGATCACTCCACGTGAATCCATTCACTACTTATGTGAACGTGACGTGAAGTTAAGATAAGTTTACCCCCCCCCCCCCCCCCCACCCCCCCCCCCCCCCCCCGCCTCTTCTCCAATTAATCTACCTGCAAGTTAGGTTGCACGGGAATAGAAATGAAAAATGAAATAAAAGAGTCATTCTCACAAATAATAATTTGGTTTTATTTAATGTTTAATTTTGAAATAAAAATATATTTAACTTAAACTCTAATCGCTTTTAATTTTATTAGCATATAAATTTTATAATTTTGGTCTCATCAATTACAAAATGAATTACCCCCATTTATAGGGCGATAACCGATAATCGGCAAACAATCCTAAAAAGAAAGATTTAGAGTCTGTTTTTTTCAAATTAAAATCTAATTTTAATCTAAATCAAAATCAAACAATCAATATTAACCACATTTTTCTTGGGTCCCACAATTTTTTAACCACACATTTCAAAAATTTCTATCACTATGTATTAAAAATCTGACTTTAATCCCCACCAAACACCCTCTTAATAAAATTGTAGAATCTTACTATTAAAGAAATAGAATTATTCTTTCAGTACACTCTTTTTTTACACTTTCTTTGACATTGTACTCATAATGCATGGAATCCACCATTATTTTAATTGTGGGCTCCACCCTTTGATTGTGAGTAGAGTGTCAAATTTAGTGTCAAAAAAAGTACAAAGAAATAATATCATAAGATACTGAAATATGTCATGACATTTAGAGAATATGGAAATACTTTCATATCTTTAACCATTACTTTAAATTAGTTTAAGTGTGTAATTTTGTTTATTCTTTCAAATATACAACGAAGTCCAAAATCAAGTGTAATTCATCATTATATTTTTAACTATTATGATGAAAAGTTTCATGAAAGTTTTTTGTTTCATTAAATATATAATTCACATATTCCATACAAGTGCACGATCGTGAAAGTTTTTTTGTTTCATTAAATATATAATTCACATATTCCATACAGGTGTGTCAACGCGCACCTGTATAGTGCATTTTCTGTCATATTTGGGTCCAAAATCAATGAAAAATTGTCAAGTGTGAATCTGCTAAAAAATCTATCAAATTTTTCGTGTACCTATAACATTGTTGGATAGAAAACCCTTTTTGAGTGCTTATATATTTCACCTGATACGGGTTAATGCCTGTTCAGCTGCACTAATGTACTTGCGAATGAAAATTTAAATATTTAATAGTTGATTAAATTAGTAATTGTTTTAGGGAATATTTGGAAGAGAGCAGGCATGTGCGATTCAGACCATAATGTGAACAAGTTAGACAGCCTTTTCGATGTGAACTGAGCATGTCGGGCTTAATGTCGTTATTAATTGTAATGCAAGCCCAGAAAAATTTTTCACCCGAGTTTCATCTATTTCTCATAATCGGGAGTACTCATTCCGGTCCTTTAGCTATTTTTCTTGAGTAACGGTTTGTTCCTGTCTGATTTCGACGAACAGATAATTGCCAAGCCTCGTAAATATAAAGATACTCACCAACAGTCAAATACTTATTAAACTTTCGAGGATTTATTAGTCGATTCGAAGTAACGGTTAGATCGATTTCAAAAACAGAACGGCATCGAGAAATCATCTCAATGATATATATTAGAGTGTAAAGTAATTTGTATTATCAATAAAGCATCTTTTCATATGAGATTAATTTTATCTTGAACTTGAAGTTCGCTTTGATGCCTTCTCTCGTGGTATACAATGATTGTTAAGTAACAAGAAAATTAATACTTCATAAATGAAGTCAATGTTATCCTTTGCTCAGCTTGTAAGGCTGCACGTTTTAGGCTGACCTCAATAATTATCTGTTTGTTTAAGTTTGTTTTACTCCCAGATAATTAATGTCTGTCTTACATTCGTAAAATTATTGCTGAGAAAAAATAATTATCATGGCCTTCAAGGTTATCACGCACCCATGAAATATATGAGGCGAGTTTACGACCTCAATGATTGATCAGCTTTGAAGTCATAATTACATCAAATCGATCTAAAAAGTGAGCTAGTCATGTAAAGTTCCATACCCCTCTCTCTCTCTTGTTGCCACGACAATGATAATCCCGTGGTGTCTATATACACTACTAAAAAAAATAGCTTTAGACATGAATTTTCCGTTCCTAAAACCACGATATCCGTTGCTATTACTATTTATCAACGGAATATTAGCAACCACAAATCCGTAGGTGAAAAACTGTTTTTTAGTAGTGATATATCATATATGCACCATATCCCCTTGAAAAAAAATAAAAATAAAAATAAAAATTAGACTCATATTTTACCGTCTTTACATTTTGATATACTTTGCTGTCTATATTGGCTTGATCATCGGAATACGAAGGGAGAAGAGTTTTATATCTCTTCTTATCAGGTTGTCAAAGCTTTGTTCGAGATTGATTCAAACGTTCCTCAACCTTCAAAACACAAGGGCTTGGACATGAAGTATTGATTATATTTATGTCATGGATGAATAATAACGATAGACCTTAAATTTTTCAAATGTTTAGGATAAGAAGTATAAGGTATTTGTCATGGATGAATAAATATCAACATAGAGACCCCAAAAACCTAATTAACATTCGTCATCCCATTTCTTAGATAAAGAAATTAGTTAGTGGTACACAAAGTACATCCTTTGATACGGGATGGCAGATAGGCACCAAAGTTTAGTTTTGACATGAGTTCGAGACCCTACTTTAACTAATAAAGTAAGCCAACTACCAACCTACATCATGCAAGTGGATACATAGTCACATGCACACATAAAAGTGAATTTAATGTAGTGTCCCACACAATTTGTCCATAATCTATATATGCACATGTTACTGAGTATTACTATTATATCTTAGGGTTAAAACTTGAAAACGTCAGTGACTAAAAAACTGCATTGTAAATAAGCCTATGTTTGGGGATTAACGTTTGTGTGTGCAATAGAGAGAAAAAAGGGGTAGTCTTTCCTTGTTGCAATTGAGAACTTTGCTTGGTATCTGCCTCCTTCTCTCCCTTTGTGATACTGCGGACACCTTATTGATCCTTTGTGGATTAATGCTATTGGGCAACCCTAGTGATTTTTTATTTGGGTCGAGAAGTTAATTGGTTGGTGTTTTGATTTGGTGCTTAAATTGAGCCCAAGATTGCAGATGTGAAGATTTTGATGTTAATTTTCGCAATAAATGGTACCAGAGCTTATGATTGAGCAAAATTAGTGTTGAAGTGGTGTAAGATCTGGCAGAAAGAAGCAAAAAACAATTGAGAAAGAAGTTGTATAGAAAAATAGTTGAAAAATCAAATTGATCGAACCTGTAAACGCGATTTCCAAATAATTTCGAGGTGTTCCAAAAAGGAAGTTTTCTCCTGGAGGTTATGCGGACCTTGCGATGGTGTGCATTTTCTGTTTCGAGCGATATGGTGAAATTTGAATGATTTTGCCCTTGAGCGTTCCGGTGGCAAGTGTCGTTTCTTTGGTTAATATAGTTGTTGAAACTTTAGGGCAAATATTAGTGGCCGTAAAACAATAAAGTCGCATCTCTCCTTAATTATGGACTTACAAAATTGGTCTGCTCGGTATCGTGTTCCTTTTTTATTGCAGTTAAGGATATCGTGCTGGGTAGCCATTTACTGTTGTATTAGAGGTCATCATGTGTTGTGACATTAGGTTTGGGATTATAGTGTGGATAACCATTGTCTGTTACTAGACCTAAGTTATTATTTGCTAATTCGTGCTTTAAACTATTCGTGATTGTGCTTTAAGTTTTTTGATTGATGTTGTTGTCATATTTTTTGTCATTGGTATTGCTTGTGACCCTAGGAAAGTTTGATTGACTATTCTTTGTCATTTGAGCATCTACTTTGCTTGTGGTCGTTGCTTGTTTGTATTTTGTATTTTGTACATTTTTTTGATAAAATGACAACACATCTTGAGTTTGGTGTTCTTAATGGAAAATATATTTTTTCAATTTGGGAACAAAAGTTGAAAGGTCAAATTTGGTATAGGCTTAAGTTGGGAGCGAAGGTAAAAGATATTTTAACTGAGGTAAATTTGGACACTTTGTAAGAGACTATTCTAAGAAGAATAATAAAGAAAAAAGAGGTGAGGAGTAAGGTGAATGTTGCCATTAGGTCTAGTTATGACCGCAGTGAGGTTTATTAATAATAAACCCGATTACTGCTTTTGCATCTGTGAGTAATTCCATTTGCATGAACAATTGGTTGATTCAGTACATTGTTTTATGTTACATTTCAATATAGTTGATATGTATTTCTACATGAATTTGAGAGTGATCATATTACCATGTGTAATGTGCTATATGCATAGTCGTTAGGATTACTATTGTGTGGATTGATACTGTATGTGTTCTCATTTTAGTAGGTGCATTAGTAGTAAATGTGTCTATTGGTAATTTGAAATATAGATGCCTAAGGTACATTGGTTATGTGATCGAGGATGTAGAGAGCGATATTTGGATCATGAGAGGTGATGTGCTTAAATATTTTAGAATTCTCTATCTGATAGAATTCTGATTGTGTGAAGTATGAGAGTGATACCCCATATCACTTCTACTAGGTAGAGACCCATATCTACCTAGGTTGAGAGAGGTAAAGTAGTGATAGAAGAACATTCCATGGACTTAGGATCTGTTGTGGCTTACCAGTTAGGTATAAGGTGTGACCAATCTAGTGATTATGATTGGTGACGAGAGGAGATATGTATTCTCGAGATATGAGCTGCATAAAATGTAATAGGATAATTATGGTGAGATCTTTTCGTGGGGTTATTTATGCATCGATTGTATGTGTTGACCATTTTACTTAATTAACTTGGTGTTAATATGATGTCTTTGTTTGTTCAATATGTTTGAAAATATCTGTGTATTATCTTATTTTATATTTTCATCGCATGTTTGATATGTTTTTGATTAATTACTGTAAATATAAGTTTCTATTTGGGTTTTCTTTACCTTAGCCATTGGTGAGTACATGAAGCAGGTATGGTATGTATTTCGGGTCCGAGACATGAGGTAAGTTTTATGATTTCAATTTTATTTGGTTACCTTGATTAGGCAAGTAACAACTTTGTATTGTTTTCTTATAGGTTCATTGGGTATCAAGGCGGAGATTTGTTCAATTTTTATATTCACTAAATTCGGGTGATAACATTAAAATGTTTGTTAGATTAATTATATCGACACGAATTGGTTGGCTTGATCCTAAAACAAATTGGGGCCACTAAAAACAATCATTAACTTGTGTTGCTCGTGGTCCATTCATTGGTTGGACAGTCTTTTATGAGTTAACCCACTTCCCTTTAGTTTGTTGGCCCATGTCATGTTATGTTACTCGGCTTAATTTGTGTTTAGCCTATTTGCTATGCTTTGGCCCATTTACCTATTATTAGCCCACTTATTTACCTATCTCTAAATCTACAAAGAGGAAATTACACCCCACCAAGTGTTTAAAGAATCAAGTGCAAAAATCAGGTACAAAAAATTTATAAGCAAAAATCAGGTATCAACCTAATTAATTAGTATATTTATATATATACAAATTAATTTAATCAACCAAACCCTAAATTCATTTTCAACCCTACATTTTCTCTCTCTACAAATTCTCTCTGTCTTCTCTCTATAGTCGCCTCTCTCATCACTCTTTACTTCTCGACTCTCTCTCTCTCTCTCCTAGAATTTTTGTCGGCTCTCCAATACCTCCGGGCGTCGCTTGCAACGACGAGCCACTCGATTCGTTTCGCAGCAACTGAGAAGCAAATCCACGACCAGCGCGAAGCAGATGGTGCGACGGTGGTGGTAGGGGATGTTGCAGGCAGTGGATTTTGTTGGTGTGGATGTGGCGATCTGGATCGTTGGTGTAGGTGACCGATCTGTTGGTGGTATGGCTGGATGCCTGTGAGTTCGGTGGTGGTGGTGTGAGTTCGGTGATATTGGCTGGATGCCTGTGAGTTCGGTGGTGGTGGTGAGGAATCGTAAACTGAAACTTTGTGTGGAGTAGAAACTGCAGTGGAGTCGAAATCAATAGGCGTGTGTGTGTTGTTTCTTTTGGGGTTCCACTCAGAATCAATAGGCGTGTGTTGTTGATGTTGGTAGTGGTGGATATGGGATGTGGTGGATCTGGTGAGGTGTTGGTGAATCTGGGATGCGGCTGTGGTGGTATGGCTGGATGCCTGTGAGTTTGGTGGTGGTGGTGTGAGTTCGGTGGTATTGGTGGTGGTGATAGTGGTGGCCGTGGTGTTTGTGGCGGTGAAGGTGGTGGCGGCGGCCGCAGTGAAGGGATGTGACGAACAGTATCTGTGACCAAGTATTTGATTATACGTGACCAAAGACTCAAATGTGACCTAAAAATTTAATAATATGTGACTGAAAAATATGTGTGACTTACTAATTTTCAAATCTGTGACCTCAAAATAAACTGTAACCGATAATTTGTGATCTCGAAATAATCTATGACCTGTAAAATTTTTGAATTGTGACTCCAAAATAATGTGACTAATCAATTTGATAAAATGTGACCAGTAAATAAATTGTGACCTTAATTGTGTATCTGTGACCATTAATCGAATAATGTGATTTTATTATATTTAATTAATTATATATATACCTGATTTTTGAATTTTTAAACTTTGTACCTGATTTTTGAATTGGAGGAAACTTGACACCTTAAATATGAATTTTTCCCATCTACAAATAAGCCTCTGTTTGGGGATTAACATGTGTACGCAATGGAAAGAAAAGAGGGACAGTCATTCCTTCTTGCAATTGAGAGCTTTGCTTGGTGTCTTCCTTCTTCTTCTCTCCCTTTGTGATATTGTAGCCACCTTATTGATCCTTTGTAGGTTAATGTTATTGGCAACCCAAGTGAGCTTGGATGTGGGTCGAGAAATCAATTGGTTGGTGTTTAAACTGGGCCTGGGATTGCACAATTGAAAATTTCGTGTAAATTTTTGCAACAACATCTTAAGATGGAATTTCAAGATTCAATATGTATTAGATTTCATTAAGTTCAATAAAAGAATATCCGTTTAAAGTTCAAGCGAACATTCAAACTTCAAAATTGGTGTTTCAAACAAGCTACCATATCCAGAGACATATTTAAGAATATTATGAAAGAATAAGTGGTTTGTGTATAGTAATAATTAACTAGATATGTAAACATATTATAATTAACATAAAATAGTAAAAGCTAAAGTTAGAAAAGGCTGGCCTCAAAGAGTTGGGATAAACGTTGTTCTAAAGTAAAGTGGGCACAATCACAAGAAAAACAAAATTAAAAAAAAAAATGGAGGCATTTATGAAGTTATCAAACTACTTGAACATATAGAATAAATTTTAGAAAGATTGCTTTCCAAGTTGCATCTAACAATAAAACTTTTATCCATTTTATAGTGAAAATTTTCACCGCTCACATTGGTGCAAATTTATGTTATTGAAATAAATTTTAATTCTAGAATTGAAAGGACTAAATTTGTATAAATCTAAAAAATTAAAAGCATAGACCAAAATTGAATTAGTCACTCTAGCAAAACTTCAATTGTTTCACACATAGTATCGATTTAGGTCAATTCATAGCGAGAAGTATGTTAATGAACATACTGTCTTGTCTTGATTCTAGTAAGAGTTGTTGGAAGAAAAAAAAAGAGCGATTTGTGTGTAGATTATTGATTAACATAATGAGTATAAATAATATAATTAAAAAATAAACATACAATTTAATATAACATAAAAATGAGAAGAGATTTTGAAAGCAAGCTTTAGGAAGTCATGTTAAGGACATTGTTCTAAAGTCGTGCTGACTCTACTTCATGCAAATACTTTTGGCACGATACGACTCTAAGATAAGACACATATGGCTCACAGTATGTTCTCCTTTTATAGATAGTACCACAGGGAGATAAAGGACGAGTCTTTATCGAATTGTCAAAATAATATAATATAAAACGTATATAATATTCTTTCAAGTTGTGGTTTTATAGTTATGAAATATCATATCCGTTTATAGTGAAAATTCAACCGTCACAATGATGAGAATTAAACTAATTAATGTGTATGATACACTCTAATATTATTGTTTTTAATTTTGTATTAAACTTAAAATTAAAAATCAAAACTGAAAATTAATATTAAGCTTTAATTTGAGAGTTAAAATTTTAATAAGTTACAACAATCCTCCACAAATTTTAATATTTCAAAATATAGATAAATATATATTATATAGTGGCAATGTTATACCATGTAATAAGTGTTGGTGTCTTTTGGACTTGTACCTCACTTAGTGATAACAATTTTCATTTGAGGGATCCATAATGGACTAAACCTTGAATTAGGTCCCTTTGGCCAAACTTTAATTGTTCCACACACAGTATCGATTTAGGCTCACGAGAATTGTTGCCTCGGTACTCATTCAGGGTTATACCCTTCCTAATATCACATTATTATTAGCTTTATCATCATAGGGATGAGCACAAATAAAATAGTATTATTACAAGTCACGCATTGCGAGTTGTTTCTACCACATTGAACCTTTTTCATGGGATCTTCAATCACAAATGTTGGGTTATTCATGGACATGACTCCCTTATGGGCTTAAAAATATCCCCCTCGATGATTTATTATATTCATTGCTGACTATAATTTATTTTATGTCCATCTTGAACAATAATTCGGTACCATCAATTTGCAAAGCTCTTATTCTCCGCTTGCACATCTCCACATTTGCATGGTCTTTTAACTTTCCAAAATATCAATAATACATATTTAATTATAATAAGATAAATATATAAAATTTAAAAATTGACTTCTAGTAACACGTTCTAACAAATGCATCTATTTAGCTCTTTTATTTTACCTGTGCATCTACTATTTTATTTATAACACTTTTCAAAGTCAATTTTCCAAATAAGATGTATCTATATTAAACATTCCCACATTTCAAAGATATAATAATTCATTATCAATTAATGCCTCAATCACAATATTACATTAATCAACCATCTATGCATATACTACTCATCAGTATACAGGGGCGGAGCCCATTAAGGACCAGTGCTGGCACAGGCCTGCACTGAGATTTTGGGCCCAGCTCCCATGCCCCAATCCAAATATGAAATAGGTCTGCACTGATTTTTTTTTTAATGTATTACCCAACCCAACTCAACGCCCCAGGCCCAGCCAAAGAAATACCCAAATCAATTTTTAGGGATTCAAATCTCATCCATCTCTCAATCCCGAATCGAAGTCGAACCACAGAGCTCCTTCGCCTCATCTCCAACTCCGATTCTCCGCCATGGCTTGACTTCTCAAATCTCAACCTCTTCTCAACTCTCAAATCTCAACCTCTTGGTGCTCTCACGAACTCTCAATCTCCAATTATCAGCTATTCGATTTCTCACTTCTCAATCTCTAGTCTTGCTATTCCTTCTCATTTTTGAGCCCTAAATGGAGTGACGGGCGGCATTCGACAGAGTCACGCTGAGAGCCTGAGATGCGGCGCCTTTGATTCCAATTTCCACTGGAAATTCGACTCTCATGATGAGATGAGACAACATAGCAGAAGAAGTATTGCCCTCGCCCCTCTGTTTTTCCTCTTTTCAATTGCCCTCTGCTTTCAATATTTAATATTTTTATCTCACCTGTTGGAGCTGTGCCTGTATTTTCAATTTTTTATATTGGTCATTAATCTCACGATTTTTGTATTTTCAATTTTTAATGTTTCATGTTTGCCCTCTGTGAGTGTGATGAACTGATGAATTGATTGCTTCTGTGATTTGTGAATGATGAATGTTTTAATGTTAGCCTTAGCGGCTTAGCCCTCTGTAAATCTGTCATCTGTGATAGTGTGATGCATCGTGAATGTTTGCCCTCTGCCTCTGTGGTTGTGGACTATGATGATTGATAAATGTTTGCCCTCTGTGAATCTGTAATGTTTGCCCTTCCAAGTTAATAGCATAACATTGATACTTGTTTTTCTTTATGCTTTAGGCATCCATCGAGCCTGATTCCGAATTCAATTGTAAGCAGTGAAGCCTGCTCAAGTCTCAACTCTATCTCTCTGACTGTGACTGTGATTCTGTGAGTTTGTTTACTCTGTGATTGAAGCATGTGGCTGATTCCATTCTTATATTTCTAAATGCCTAAATGCTAAATTGATAATGTCGTCTCTCTATGACTGCCTGCGATTATGTGAAACAGTGAAAGTATTCTATATTTTTAATTATTGCTAATTTGCTATTTGAATAGCACTTTGAAATGAAAACATTTTTAATTAAAATTATTAATGCTTAATAACAATAATGTTTAAATACAGATATGAAATGAAGAGATTTTTTCAAAGAAAATTGAATATAGAAAATGTTGATGATGGGGAGATATCGAATAAGGTGGAATTTGATGTTATACAACTTCCCACTGATCCGAGACTAAGGATACCCATTTTGAATTATAATGCTAATATTCGAGATCAAGTTCGAAAATCATATATGTTAAAGGGTCATTGTCAGACACATGATCATGACTTTCCTAAACGTCAATTTGGAGTGAAAACTAGACGATTCAATCCTTCTTGGTTCGAAGAGTTCAATACATGGTTGGAGTACAGTGTAGAAAAAGATGCTGCTTATTGTTTGTCTTGTTATCTTTTCAAATCAAGTTCTGGAAAGCGAGAGGAGGTGATTTTTTTGTTGGTGAAGGTTTTACATATTGGAAAGATAAAAAAAAAAAGGCTTCACACTCATGTGGGAGTTCAGGATCAATAGTGCGTGAAAATTTGATGTGTCAAGAGCAACACATTCAATTAGTTTTCCACAAGCAATCAGAACAATTGAGAAATGCATATGTTACCCGTCTTAACGCATCTATTGATTGTGTTCGAGTTCTATTGCGACAAGGACAATCATTTCGGGGTCATGAGGAATCTGCTGATTCTCTCAATCGTGGTAATTTCTTAGTCCAATTGCAATTTTTGTCTACTCATAACAAAGATATTAATGTCGTCACGTTGGGAAATGCTCCGAAGAATTGCAAATTGACATCACCTGATGTGTAAAAGGACATAGTAAGTGCTTGTGTTGTTGAGACGATCAATGTTATTATCAAAGATGTTGGCGATTCAGTATTTTCTATTCTAGTTGATGAATCTCGTGATGTGTCAATGAAGGAGCAAATGTCTATTGTATTGCGTTATTTAGACAACAGTGGATATGTAAATGAATGTTTCATTGGGATTGAACATGTTACAAGTACCACGGCTCTATCACTTAAGGCTACAATTGATAAGGTCTTTTCTAGATATAACTTAAGCATGTCTAGATTGAGAGGACAAGGCTATGATGGGGCAAGTAATATGCAAGATAAGTTTAATGGCTTGAAAGCACTCATTTTAAAGGAGAATCCATGTGCCTTTTACGTTCACTGTTTTGCTCATCAACTCCAACTCGCTCTTGTAGCTGTGGCAAAGAAGAATGTTCTCATTACTAATTCTTTCGTGTGGTTGGTGATGTAGTAAATACTGTTGGAGCTTCTTCTAAATGTTGTGATCTTCTTCGAGAAATACAATCAGACTTTATTGTTGTGGCATTGGAAAAAGGTGAGATTTTAAGTGGCCGAGGACTTAATCAAGAAACAACCCTTCAACGTTCTGGTGATACACGATGGGGTTCACATTATAATTATTTGGTCAGCATTCTTGCCATGTTCTCTTCGGTTATAGAAGTACTTGAAATGATTGTTGAAGATGAATCTTCTTCCTCTGATCAAAAGTGTGATGCAACAAATTTAATAAAGTGGATACAGACATTTGATTTTGCATTTAATCTCTAGTTTATGAGAACTGTCTTGGGGATTTCAAATGAACTGTCAAAGGCATTGCAAATGAAATATCAAGATATTGTAAATGCAATGCAATTGGTGAAATTGTGCAGACGACGACTCCAAATAATGAAAGACGAAGGATGAGACTCTTTTTTGGAAGAAGTATGTTCTTTCTATCAACGACATTATATTTTTGTACCTGATATGGATGATATGTTTGACGATGTGCGCTTCGTGGTCGCCCCACAGCGTAATCCTCTAGAAATTACAAATTTACATCATTACCAGGTAGATTTGTTCTACTCTATCATTGATTTACAACTTCAAGAATTGAATGATCGTTCTCGGAAGGAAATACGGAGTTACTCCTTTGTGTAGCTTGTTTATGTCCATAAGATTCATTTTCTTCTTTTGACAAGAAAAGCTTGATTCGACTTGCAGAGTTATATATCCATTAGATTACTCTATAGTAGATCTCATTTTACTTAATGATCAACTTGAGAGTTATATTTTTGACATGTGCTCTAACAAAGAGTTTTAAGGGTTGAATGGCCTTGGTCCTCTTGCAGAGAAGTTAGTTCTAACAAAGAAAAATAAGGTATATCCATTGGTTTACAAACTTTTGACTTTGACATTGATTCTACCGGTTGTCACCGCTACTGTGGAGAGAGTCTTTTCTGCAATGAGCATTGTAAAGGATAGATTGCGTAATCAGATGGGTGATGAGTGGATGAATGATAGCACAATTGCTTATGTAGAGAAAGATATATTTCTGAAGCTCGATAATGAAATTATTGTAAAACGATATCAAAGTATGAAAATTCGCAAGGAACAAGCGTAATATATAAACTATGTCATTTTTAGTATTGTCGTAATATTATTTTACATTTTTATCATCATTACATCCATGACTAAAAACTTGACGTTCGGCTTGGACAACAATATGCCGACACTTACAGTCAATCATGGCTCCGCCCCTGTCAGTATACATCACATATGTGGATGACTATATTAAATTATTAATTACCATCATGACCATCAAATTGGTGATAATAGTCACACATATTTAGCACACGTATATCCAAAATTTTAATACCTACTAAGTTATGAAACTTCTTTTCCATAATGAGGTTAATTAATGTTAGGATGATAGCATGGTTAACTACAAATATAATTCAATGTATATGACTATTGGTCAAGATTAATGTCCCATATAATAATTAAATAGATAATCATTTTATCTATTTGTAAAGACCTTTATGAGCCTCATGGTTATGTTTGTCCATAGATAAATATTTACAATTTCTTCCACTTGAATAAAATAATTGAACACAATGATGTTCATGTATCACATAAATATTAGACAATAAAAATTAATATAACCGTAAAGTTTCAAATATGGTTTAACAATATTGATCTAAGTAAAGATGCCTTCATAGTCATAAAATAGGCCTTAGATACAAAATATTTGCGGTTTTGTACTCCAAATTGGCTAAACAATGTGACAAAATTTAATTAGACCATAAACTAATTTAAATGTAGTAGATCAAATATTCCTCCAAAGAAGTATTGTTTCGATTAAACAAAGCCGCGTGAAATTTTAGCAACTATAGAATATGGCCCAAAGAACACATAAAGTTATGACATGCCTAAAAAATCAATTTTATAATGACTAGTTTGACTGATTAAAGTGGCCAATTAGAACAATGAATTAACTAACATGAAATGCAATTAAAAACAATAATTACATCACTAAATTTCACGATTCACAATTTTTTTTCCTCTGGCTCAATCATCTTGTCATTAAGGCCTTGTTTGAGCTACATTAATCTTTTCGTTCTCATTCTTTTACTCATTTTCAACCACACATTTTTTAATAAAATAATATTTTTCATCACATCAATAATTTTTCCTTATTTTTCAATCACATATTCCTCATCACATCAACAGTAAAAATGTATTTTTCTTCAAATAATGTGGCTCAAACACCCCCTAAATATGCTGTGAACAATAAATATTATTATGGACATCATCAGTCTAGTATAGCTATTTGGGCAATTTGTACTCGCACAAGCACAATGCCAAATTAAAAGAAGGGATAACTGCAGCAGCGATCCCAAATCTTTCACTTTTTGGCAGACTTTACCCTAACTTTCAATTTGTACCACCCACCATCCCAAACCTTTAATAAATTCGCAGCCGAGGTCCAAATGGATGGATTTCAACCATTTCACCATTAGTTGATCAAGAAAAATAAAAAAATAAATATTTTGACCATTTTAAGTAAGGGCATTTTCGTCAATACCAAATAAACTAAAATAAAAAAACCAAAAAAAGAAAAGAAATTTATTTTCTTCTTCCCCCTCTCCTACCACACCCCAAATCCACCCCTACTCTCATCTCATCCTCAAAACAAACCAGAAAACAACCCACCTAAAAATAGCTACTATCACCTACAACTACCACAAAAATATCGTCGACCAACATGCCATCGTCATCACACCAACCCATTGCTATACATCGTCCCAACCCATCGCTAACTTGCGGATTTGCTTGCTTCACCAAGTCCCGCCTTTAGTAGAGTTAGCGAGAATAGATCTGTAGCGTGCGGACTGCGCGACTAGAGGCAGTGGCGGAATCAGGTAGCAAAGGTGGTAGAGGGCATTTACAAGCTTCAATGAGCACAGGGCTTCTGATTTTTGGTTTTGGGATGGGGTGGGTGGTTGGGAAGATGAACAATAATAATTCAATTGATGAGTTTAATTCAATTGCGATTTTGAAATTGGTTGATATTATGTGTTGTTTGTTTGAGATTTGTGTGGTGATGGTGGCGGTGAGGCGGCGTATTGTGGATGGCACTGGTCGGCCATGGCTGATTTTCAATATTGTTAGTTTAAGGGGTGGGTGACGGTGGAGGAGGAGGAGGGAGATGAATAGTAGCAGTATTTTTGTTTTGGGTAGGGTAGGGATAGGGGGTGGGGTTTGGATGTGGGTCGAAGGTGGTGGTGGCGGTGATTTCTGGTAAGGTCTCGTCGCCAAAGAAAAAGAGCTGCTCTGTTTTGATTTAAGGTTTCCAAAGCTGTAGGTGTTTGTGGGTTTGATAGTGGTGGTGGTGGCGATGGCAATGGCGATGGCGATGGCGATGGCGGTGGCTACGGGCGGTTGTGGGTTTGGTAGTGGTGGTGGCGGGCGGTTGGACAGTAAAAGGGAAAGAGGGTGTAGGAGATGGTGATTTTTTTAATTTTTAATTTAATTATTAATGTGAGAAAAATGTAAAGTTACTTTTTTATCCTTTTGAAATTTGGTCAAAATCAATTTTCTTGATCAACTAACAGTTAAATGGATAGAATCCATCCATTTGGACCTCGACTGCGAATTTATTAAAGGTTTGAGACGGTGGGTGGTACAAATTGAATATTAGGGTAACGTCTGCTGATAAGTGCGGATTTTGCACTTATTTATTCCATTAAATTTAGATATTTGTGAGTTTTCATTAATATTTTGCTACATAATATAGTTTATTCTATTTTGTAGGTATTTCAATGCTAAATCCCAATTTGGAGAAGAAAACGGAAAAAGAAATGAAGAAAAGTGAAAAAGTGAAAAAAAGAGGAATTGGGTTTCGATTCTTAAATTAAAAAAAAAAATTATTTTACTATAGCGCCACGGCGCCCAAGTTTCAGGCATAGGCGCCGCAGCGCTACTTACGCGGCGCCCGGCCTTCCGAGTAGCGAGAAAAGGGTATTTTTGACCCGTTTTCGACCCAAATCGCATCCCATCTTCAACACAATTTAAATACAGCATTTTGGGGCATTTTTAAGGTAAGAAAGAAGTAAGGGAGGAGTTGACCACCAAAGGAGAAAACTTGGGAGCTCCATCTCTACAACCATTGATGATTTTGGGAAGAAGAAGAAGAGGATACTCCATTGATAGAGAAGATCACATCAACTCATCTCCTCTTCAATAAACTTTCCTTTTCCTTCTTATTTTCATTTATTTGTTGTATTATTTTGTTGGGTTTATGTAAATGCTTTATGGATAGATAAACCTATGTGATTGGGGGTTATTTTGGAACCCTAGAAATGATAATTTAATCGATTTGTGCTTTAAAGTTCTTGAGATTGATGTGGTTAATCCATTGTGTTTATTATGTTTATTGTTCTTCTCGGTTATTTAGCGGGCCAACTAAATGATTGGGTTGTTTCGATATTTGCTAATTTGAGGATTTTTAGTCCGTAATTGCTAATTTGACCAAACTCTAGTAGCAACTATATTTTGATGGATTATGAGGAATTTTCTATTAAATATAGGTGGATTATCACTTAAGTTAGTAAATCGAGTTTGCGCTTAATTCAATTCAACTCTCTTGTGTTAATACTTTTGTTAAATTAAATCTAGCGAGTTTATCCTAGGTTGTTTAATGAATAGGGTTGGGTAAAGAGTTTGTTTTATTCAACTACAATGTAAGAAGAGCTTGAGGTAATCGAACTTGTGATTATTCTCGAATTGTTGTTGATCTTTTGAACGAAAATTCTTTGCGAATATCGATTAGAAATTCATTCTAGCGGCGAAAAAATACCCCTCGATCACATTCTCATCGCTTTGTTATTTTCGTTCTTTTTTTTCATGCATTTATCGCTTCTTTAGTTTAAATCAAATCAAACTCCCCCCCATTTACGTGCTTTCCATATTTTACTTTTCTTTGTTGCAATTGACGTAATTGAAAACAATCCTCTACGTGAATGACTCTTACTTCCATTTACTACTTGAACGACACATTTTAGAAAAGTAAGGAATATTATTTTGACCCCCTTTTGGGCGTGTCAATTTTGGCACCGTGTCGCCGGGGATTGTTCTTTCAATTTGTCAATTGTATTATTTTTATTTTTATTTATGTTTGCATTGTTTTTGTTATCTTATTTGTGACTTAGGTTGTGATTGAGTAAAAAATATACAACACACACCATAACCTAGGAGCAAGAGAAGAGGTTGGTTATAGAAGTTTGTGAGATGGAAGCAACTTCTCAAATTGAGCATCAATTGTCCGATCTTGCAACTCTTGTTCAACAAGTGGCTCTTGGGAATAGACATCAAAATGCCTTTGAACAAGGGAATGTCATTGGGGGCTATCAAATGCAACAGAGACATGGGTATGATCCATATGCCTACACTTATAATCATGCATTTAGTGATCACCCTAGTCTCGGTTATGAAGGAAATTATTTCACATCTCCACAAGCACAATTTGAGTATCCACATGGTTTCTATCAACAAGATCAACAGGAGTACTTCCAACCTAGTCAACAAGCTCCACCTCAAGGTTCTGAAATGTCTCTTGAGGATATGATTAAGTCATTGGCTTCAAGCAACCAACAAGCTCCACTTCAAAGTTCAGATATGTCTCTTGAGGATATGGTTAAATCTTTGGCATCAAACACGGCGCAATTGCAACAACACACGATGCAATTCCAACAAAAGACTCCAACTCAAAGCTCCAATATGTCTAAAGACATGATTGAGTCTATGGCCTCAAACACTTTGAAATGGCAACAAGAGACGATACAATTTCAACAAGAGGCATTTCAACAAGAAACAAGGACCTCAATAATGAATTTGGAGACACAAATTAGTGAGTTGGCTAGCATGGCGGAGAAAATGGAGGCTCAAAGATTGGAAGAACTTCATTCTCAAGCACTTAACCCGGAGGAGGATAATGTTAGTGTTGAAACACTAAAGAGTGAGAAAAGTTTTGAAGAGGTACCAATGGAGGTGGAAGATCATGTTGAAGAACCAATACAAGAAGAGAACTTAGCTTGTGAGAGCATTGTGGAAACCATGACATCACTTGAACCATTACCGTGTAATCTACCAAGGTATAATCTTTCATGTACTACTATTCCAATTTCTAATGAGAAATTTTTACCTTTGGTGGTACAAGCTCCTACTTTTGAATTCATCCTTTTCCCGGAGCACTTGAAGTATAAAGATGTGCGAGAGGTGAAACTACTACCGGAGATCGTTGCAAGAAACCTCACAACACTCTACAACCAACTAAGGGGAGTACTTGAACCCCTTGCCCTTAATCTTTCATGCTTTATTTCTAAGGGCTATATACAATATAAGTTTGGTGTGAAGGTGTATGCTTGTTGTGATGGTTTGGTAGCCTTGTCGGCTTTGCTTTTAGTTGTTACATTGCTTTAGTTTATGGAATGCGGACATGAATGCTATATGTTGTCTATTTTCATCCACTTATTCCATGTTTGACTATTTATGGAGCACTTGCATCATGAATTTCATCACACGCACTTGTTGGTGGCATTTGAGGTTGTTAGAGGACTTAAATGACCATGATAATGGAAATTCTTCGATCACTACCTATGAAAGAATAAGTTTGGGGTGTGATTGAGCCGGTGAATGAAATTTTTTAGAAGTGTATTAATTCTTTGCTCAAATGATTGATATTGTGGAGTGCTCTTGAACTTCAAATGAAAGTTAGATGTTGTTTTTATCCCAATCAAAAAGAAAAAAAAAATTATGTAGGAAAAAGTTGCCTACCTTAAGGAGTGTGAGTCAGCGTTGAGTAATCTGGCCCTATGCATCTCCAATGTGTGGGAGACGATCTACCAACGAAGAAGGCTACACTTAGGGACTAGAGCGTGAACTACCTACATTGGAAAAATGAAGCAAAGGAAAATGGATGATATATCCTTAGTTGTTATTGTTAAATGATTGGTATTGTGCGTGATTTTCCTAACGTAAGTTTGTTGTTTGAACACTCAAAAGTTTTTATGGAGAATTAATACATGACTAGATGGTCTAATTTGCCGGTTCGATCTAACCAAATTTGAGAGGGAAAGATTGAGTGATTTGAGAGCAATCCTATGTTTCCGATACCTTGGGGCTTTAGTGAAAATATCAAGTTTGGGGGAGTGCGCGACCCTTGAGCGAAATAGAAAAAATTTGACCATTTTAAGAGTCGAAAACACCACCAACTTGTGTAATGCGATAAATTGGAATGACTACACACACACACACGAGTCAAACATGGTATAAGTTTAAAAATGTTTGTTGTAGCATTTTTGTGTGCATCTTATGAGTTATTAGCATATGTGAGAATTGAGGCAAAGTGGCAAACTATCAAACCTTGAAATTTTTGTTATTATATAGTATTATTGTTTGATTTTTATTTGTGTGTTTGCATGTTTATTTTTATAGCTTTGTTCGAGAACTAACAAAGATTTAAGTTTGTGGTGTGCTAAGTGCGAATTTTGCACTTATTTATACTATTAAATTTAGATATTTGTGAGTTTTCATTAATATTTTGCTACCTAATATAGTTTATTCTATTTTGTAGGTATTTCAATGCTAAATCAATTTGGAGAAGAAAACGGAAGAAGCAATGAAGAAAAGTGAAAAAAAAGAGGAATTGGGTTTCGATTCTTAAATTAAAAAAAAAAAAAAATTATTTTACTGTAGCGCCGTGGCGTCCAAGTTTCAGGCATAGGCGCCGCAGTGCCACTTACGCGGCGCCCGGCCTTCCGGGTAGCGAGAAAAGTGTATTTTTGATCCGTTTTCGACCCAAATTGCATCCCATCTTCAACACAATTTAAATACAGCATTTTGGGGCATTTTTAAGGTAAGAAAGAAGTAAGGGAGAAGCTGACCACCAAAGGAGAAAACTTGGGAGCTCCATCTCTACAACCATTGATGATTTTGGGAAGAAGAAGAGGATACTCCATTGATAGAGAAGATCACATCCACTCATCTCCTCTTCAATAAGCTTTCCTTTTCCTTCTTATTTTCATTTATTTGTTGTATTATTTTGTTGGGTTTATGTAAATGCTTTATGGATAGATAAACCTATGTGATTGGGGGTTATTTTGGAACCCTAAAAATGATAATTTAATCGATTTTTGCTTTAAAGTTCTTGAGATTGATGTGGTTAATCCATTGTGTTTATTATGTTTATTGTTCTTCTCGGTTATTTAGCGGGCCAACTAAATGATTGGATTGTTTCGATATTTGCTAATTTGGGGATTTTTAGTCCGTAATTGCTAATTTTACCAAACCCTAGTAGCATCTATATTTTGATGGATTATGAGGAATTTTCTATTAAATATAGGTGGATTATCATTTAAGTTAGTAAACCGAGCTTGCGAGTTTGCGCTTAATTCAATTCAACTCTCTTGTGTTAATGCTTTTGTTAAATTAAATCTAGCGAGCTTATTCTAGATTGTTTAATGAATAGGGTTGGGTAAAGAGCTTGTTTTATTCAACTAAAATGTAAGGAGAGTTTGAGGTAATCGAGCTTGTGATTATTCTCGAATTGTTGTTGATCTTTTGAACGAAAATCCTTTGCGAATATCGATTAGAAATTCATTCTAGCGGCGAAAAAATACCCCTCGATCACATTCTCATCGCTTTGTTATTTTCATTCTTTTCTTTCATGCATTTATCGCTTCTTTAGTTTAAATCAAACCAAACTCCCTCCCATTTACGTGCTTTCCGTATTTTACTTTTCTTTGTTGCAATTGACGTAATTGAAAACAATCCTCTGCGGGAATGACTCTTACTTCCATTTACTACTTGAACGACACATTTTAGAAAAATAAGGAATATTATTTTGACCCTCTTTTGGACGTGTCATCTGCAAAAAAGCAAAAGGTTTGGGACCGCTATTGCAATTATCCCTTAAAAGAATAGCCACATTTCAACGCTTGTCATTTCATAATTTTGGGGTAGGAGTACCCCATATAGAACCCCCGTAATTTGCTAGAGTTTTCTTAGTGATTTGAGCACAAAATAATATATATCAACTAAATATAACTAGAGCTAGCAATTTAGACATTGGAATTCTAAAACAACTAGAATTTTAAAGGAACTATTTTTCACTTCCAATTCCGACAACAAAAGATATTCCCAGTTAAAAAGGAAATGTAATATAAGTAGTTAAATTCTTTCTTGTATTCTTTCAAATAAATACATACAATCAATCTGACCAAAATAATTTTAATAGAAGAATTAAATAATTATTAACATCAAATATAGTAGGACCAAATGATCCAAAGTTAACGAGCACACTTATATGACATGGTGACAGTCAGCCCCTTCGTAAAACCTTAAAAGGAAGTTGTTGTAGTGTGGCCCAAATTTCAGTAGGTTTTGGAGTGGTATATGAAGTGGTTTTGGAGTTATCAAAATTATGGATCGAAAATATTATTGTCGCATTTTTGTTAGCCCAATACCAGCTGCTTGCTCGAACAACAACAACAGCTTTCAAACAGAAAGTTTCCATTCGCTTGTCGCCCGCTGTTCACTCGAGTGACAAATTGTCGCTCGACGCCGCTCAAACGACAATATTTTCCGGCCCAAACATGTTTTCGCGTTTTAACGCTTTGGACTCATATTCATTTGCAACTTGTTTTCTTAAGGTTTCATATAATTTTATATAAGTTACAACTTATATTGTAAATTTATGATTCATACAACATCTTAATTGAGAGCATTGAGATCTTATGAACACTATTGTTATTGATTATAGTAAATTTCTTCTCCTTTGTCCATTGTTTTTTCTCGTCTTGGATTTTCATGTAAATTTTTGTGATCTTGTTTTGTTCTTCTTTATTTTGTTATTGTCATAATCTTCCAGTCAATTTCATAACAGAAGCTGAAACAGGTTAATTATTTTTCTCTCTTTATCTTGCTTCTAGTTAATATGAAGCCCATGCCTTGGCTAAAAAAAATGATGACTATCTAATTAAGAAGGTGGAACATTATCGGAGAAGAAGACGCGCTATGCACTAATCCTCTGTGTCACTTCAAATAAATCAACAGAATCCACATTTCAATAATTCAATGTGTACCCCTTTTTGTTTCTCTTAGAACACTTACCAAGTTGACTAAAATTTTTTATTTTTATTTTTTATAGAATTGCTAGATAATCAAGAGTAATTTGCGTCAAATATTCTGACTTATCAACTACGTATGCTATCAGTGTAAATCTACTTTCTAGGTTAAAAAAAAATCTACTTAGGTAGAAATAGAAAAATGAACCTGCACTTTGAAGATTATACACATATCATTCCAAAAAGATGGATAATTGTCTGTAGATTATTGATTAACGTAACAAGTATAAATAATATAATTCAGTAATAAACATATAACTCAATATAACATAAACATGAGAAGAGATTTATAAAACAAGCCTTAAAGAGTCACGTCAAGGACGCTGTTTTAAAGTCGTATTGTTTTCTCTTCGTGCGAGTATTTTCAACACTACACGTTTTCAAGATAAAATTCATATAACTCACAGTCGGATCTCCTTCTATGAGCACGACCACAAAGAGTTAAAAAAACGAGTCTTTATTGAGTTGCCAAAGTAATAGAACTTTCAAGTTGTGATTGTTATAGTTATGAAATATCACCTCTTTTTATAGTGAAAATTCAACCACCACAATAATGATAATTAAACCCACTCTAATATTATTAGTTTTAATTTTGCATTAAACATAAAATTAAAAACCAAAACTAAAAAGTAATACTAATCTTTCATTTTAAAGTTAAAGCTTTTATAAGTTACAACAAGAGTCACTAAGGATTAGTCAATTTGGTAGTTGTGGCCTCATGGCATCTATTACATATGTGAATCCTCCAAAAGCACGTGTGACCCGCACTTCATAATACTTCACGTCTTAGTTGTCATTCAAGGTTTAGATAAACGAGTACTTCAAAGGCACACACCCCGCAATAATATTCCACCTTATACTCATTGAGAATTAAGCATTTCCTAAAATCACATAATTTAGTATTATTACATAATGACGATCAGAAATAATATAGTTCTATTACAAGTCATGCAGTGCAAGTTATTTACACTATATTGAATCTTTTTCATATAATCTCCGATCATAAAGATTAGATTACTTTTAGAGATGTATCCCCTGTGAACTTATGTCCATCCCCTTGTTGATTCTCCAACGTCATTTTTGGGTAAAGCTTTGATTAAGTTGTTTGCCAAATTCTTCTCAAATCTCAGAGAAATCACATATCTTTTTAGTCAAGTCATAAACAGCTTACGATTGTTTGTATATGTCTATTCATCTTCTTATTCAAGTTCGATTAATTAACAAGCTCTACTACAGTTTTACAATTACATGTATCGAAATAGCTAGAATTGATTTACTTATTGTATATCTAGTAATTGATCTCATATCTCAGCTATCGACATTAATACATGTTGTATCTAGTCTAATTTTAGAGTACTTTTTTGATATAATTGTCCATCTTTTTAAACATAAAGTGTAGTTGGGCATCTATCATGAACACATAGCCGGCCCAAAGTGGACTTGATATCTACATTTTTAGTTATCAGATTCATATCGCTATACCTTCAATCACATATGGAAATTTTTTAAGATGAATTTGAAAATTGAGAGCTGGGCTAAGTTAAAAGGATTAAGCCATAATACTCCTATCCCCTTCCTCACTATGAAATTAACGAAATATAAAAATACCACCCCTCCCCCACTAGCTAGCGGCTTTTCCATAGTTTTATCTTCAATTATTGACTTGCTGACAAATAATAAGAAACAGTTTCAACAAATTCTACCAAAAAAAGGTAAACAATCTATTCAGTAGTAAAGAAGGATGGACTCGCCACCGCCTGCGGCTGCCGGAGGAAACAAAGTAGCACCGTCGTCGTCGTCAAAGACTGCAGAATTGGATACTCCGCTGCACGCAATTGGCTTCGAAATTGACGACCTCTCACCTAATAAAGTCACCGGCCACCTTCTAGTCACCCCAAAGTGCTGTCAGGTAATAAACACTGTCATCTCTAAAGTCTGATGTATAACATGTCTGTAACATTAATAATTAGCATAATTTTATTATGTGGGGCAGCCGTTCAAGGTGTTGCACGGAGGGGTGTCGGCTATGATAGCGGAGTCGCTGGCGAGCCTAGGAGCCCACCTCGCATCGGGCCTCAGGCGAGTGGCCGGAATACACCTTAGCATCACCCATCTCAAGAGTGCCCAATCCGGAGACCTTGTCCTCGCCGAAGCCACTCCTATAAATGTTGGCAAAACCATTCAGGTATTGACTACGAACGCGATTTTGTGAAATTTGGTAGAAATTAAAATTTAAATCAAATTTAACAATTAATTTCAAAAAATTTACTAAAAAGTTGATTTTGATAAGAAAAAGTAAATTTGATCCGTTAAAAGCCAATTTGCCAAACATGCACTATAACTTATGATCCATTTAAGGACTAAAACGTGTCATTGTCCAGCAACAACATCGTCCTAGTGGATTTTCCATCTGGTATTGACTATGAAGTTTGGTGATTTTGTCGAGATAATTTAAAGTGATCCAATTGAGACTTTACCTGAAGTAGAGTGACATCCAATAAATTTAATCTGCCCTGAAGTGTAGGGCAAGAGTCTACGATCTTAAATAGTATTAAGGAAAAAAAATCATTTGTCAACACTTGGTGCCAAAATGTCATTTAATTTTGTAGCGATAAACATGTACGGATAGTTCACCATTCTTGACTTCTTGGTATGACATCCTCTTTGCTAGTGATGGCAACGGATCGGTTCGGTTAAAATCATAATCGCACCACCAAATTTTTTGTCATACCATAACCGCACCATAACCACTTAAGTCGGTTTGATTCGATTCGGTTCAGTTCGGTTAATAACCACGAAAATAAATTTAACAAACAAAAACATAATACTTAAGCCCCGTTTGATTCCCATTTTGGGAAAGAAAATGCATTTTGAATAGTTGATTGATGGAGAATGTGTGGTTGAAAATTAAAGAAAAGTTTTGGATTTACGTGTAATATTATTTTATTGAAAAATGTGTGGTTGAAAAGAAGAGAGAGAAAAATGAATTTTGAGAAAATGGGAATCAAACAGGGGTTAAGTCAATTTAACAAATAATATCCCAAATAAAAATGAAAACAATATCACAATCTTACCATGCAAAATTCGAATCTAACAAACAATATTATCAACATTAACATAGGTCAAAAGTCAAAACTATTACTAGCATTTTTCAATTCTCATTCTTCCTCACAACTCTTAGTCTCTCACTAGCGTAAGTCAAGAGTCAACACTCACAATTGATACCTATTTAGTAAATGAGAAATGTAAGTAGAGTAATAATACAATCATACTACCTAATCATGAACTGAAGATTTAAACAAAAAAAAATGTACCTCTTCGTCAATGTCATTATTGGTAAACCTTGCACATACTCCGGAATATGATGAATGAGCAAAATTTTCTATACACAATAAAGAAAAAAATTAGCAATAAAAAAAAGTGCATGAATAACAAATATAAAACAATAAGTCCTACCATGAATATAAGTTCAAAGCCAATCCTGAGCACACGTCAAAGCTTCCAAAGTCTTCGAGTGAAGCCTATTTCTATGTGGACTCACAAATCTACCACTTGTACTAAACGCTGACTCAGATGCCACAGTAGATATTGGAATGGCTAATAAATCTCTAACAACTTTCTGTAAAGTCGGATATTTTATTGAACTTGCTTTCCACCATGTCAATAAATCAAAATCATCCATCCTTGACAATACTGGCTCATCTAGAAAAATATCAAACTCTATTTTTACATGATCAGCGGTAATAGAATGACTAACAAATGTATCAAATTTTCTTTTTCTAATTTCCTCATCATCACCTAAATCTATATGAGTAGGATTTGCATTTACATCACTTGCATTTTGTGAAATGCCCGGTGTACTTGATGCATCCTCTCGAATGCCAGTAGCGGTATCTCCAACTTCAATTGAAGCACTTCCAACTGAAACGCGAGGAGTCTGAACAGAAGGCGACGACCCATGGCAAGGCATTTGGTTACATGAAAAATAAAACTTTAGTTACTGGAAATAAAACAACTCTTATTGTGGTATAATGGAACATGTAATTCATATTTGTTTAAATGACCAAATCGTTTCAGTTAAACCACACTTGAAATCATCGTCAACGGCATGACCAAACAAAATTGGAACAAAGGAACATTTTGCAACCTAGACAAAAAAAAGGTGATGTACTCAACATTATTAATATGAACTGAAGACTTGATATATATATATATATATATATATATATATATATATATATATATCTCGGATCTGGTATCTCGGATCAATGGTTTTTTATGCTAAATAAGGACGTGATACTTATAAATCTTGAAGAATATTAATACAAATAAATAAATTTGAAAGTTGTATAATATCACAACTGTAAATAAATCAATGGAGTATATTGTCTAAAAAAAATTGACGGTTTGACTAAGTTTGAAGCAAATTGAGGAGTAAATGGGATGGAAGCTATAGTAATTATTAACTATCCAAACAACATTAACAGCAATAAGGATCCTAACAACATTCTCAACAGAAACGCGAGCAAAACAGGCAGATTTGTTACCTTCTCCTTGGTGAGCTGCGACGGTGAAGGTGAGGGGCGATTGCGAGGGCGAGTCGGTGACAGAAATGACTACAACAGAGCGCCGACGATGGAAGCAGTGAGGTATCGTATAGGGCCTACAGCAGAGAGCGGCGCGGCAGACGTCGAGAGTGCTGAGTGTCTCACTTTTTGGTAGAACTAGTGAAGAATGGTAGGGTTAGACGTAAATAACGGGTTAAGGGCTTAGGGTTGGGCCGTTCCTTATTTATATGTTAATTGGGCCAAATTTTTGGGAAGCCCAATTACTTTTGGAAAATAATAATACAAGGCCCAATTGTCCAATTAATTTTATTTTTTTACGAGTTATCGGTTCGGGGCGGTTCACCATCGCTAAACACCATACTCGCCTCATCTCGAATCGGTTCATTAAAATCAAAATCATAACCACCCCATTGCACCATCGGTTCGATTTTTTTGCCCCAGTCGGTTCGGTTAACCGCGATTTTCGATTTTAACGGTTCAAATTGCCATCCCTACTCTTTGCTGAGCTATCGAGATCTCAAACATCCCACACTCAACTGTAGATCATCAAAACTCTTCCCCACGACAGCAAGAGTCGTAAGTGCTCATACATGTATATTGATTATTATGACCAAACATGGAGATGACCATGTTTGATTGTCACATTTGTCATGAAAAATGTCACATCCTTGAAAATTATTTTTCACTTTGGCCGTTTGATTGCAACGTGAAAATGGAAAACATTTTCCAAGGTACAACTACTTTAAACTAGTTTTCAACAAATTTTATGGAAAATATTTTCTTATGATTTAGGTGGTTTTTTATTTTCCAACTTACATGGAAAATGTTTCTCTTTCCATATTTGCTATCAAACGGAGCTATACAAATGAAGATACGTGTTATCTAAGAAGTACGAATAAGTGTAGACTTATTGTTTATCATGTATGAGTACATATCCAAGCTAGAATATACTTGAAAACACTCTAATACGTACAAGGTACATATTTTTTAAAATGTTGATACATATTGGGCAAGTGAAGAATAGTTTTATTGATCTTGATCTCTTTTAACATTCATTATTATAGAATATAAATAATAAAAAAAAGAACTTTTTGAAAATAAATAATATTTACAAATTAACAATTTAAAAGAAAATAAATGTGTTCTACAATAATTAGATAACTACACAATTTACATTTATTAATGAAAATAGATCTATAGTATTAAATGATTGACAAATAAAGTTTTAAATTAATTGACAACTAGAGTTCTATTATTGAAAATAAAAATAGTATTAAAACTTCTAATGCATACAAAACGGTGATAATAGTTGACAACTATAATTTTATTATTGAAATAAATAATAATATTATTATTATTGAAAATAGCTGGTGGTATTGCAGGTTTGGGAGGTGAACCTTTGGAAGCAAGATCCTTCGAAGTCCGAGAACAGAACTTTGATATCATCGTCAAGAGTGACTCTTCTTTGTAACATGCCCGTGCCAGAAACCGTCAGAGATACCATAGACAATCTCAAAAAATATGCAAAATTATGAGTTTAATTCATTGTAATGCACTGCTGTAACTGTTAAGACATAGTTATCTTCAATCAAATTGTGCATCTTCCTGTTGAACAAGTCTACGTATAGCCCCAGAAGAAACCGCAGACGCATCACAATTAAGGAGACTCAAATAGATTGTTTTTGTTCGTCCTGCTAAAACCACTCTTGACATGCAAAACTGGCATTAAGCTGTAAGAAGATTTCTTCACTAGCCCAGTCAACCAGAAATATGAAATTCATGATTCATAAATAAAGCTTGGTACAGAAGTAAGTGTCTAATGCTTAATCATTATGGCCCCAAAAGAGCGTAAATAAATTGAGTAATGTCATTTATAGTCGGGGAAGCCTGTAATTTGATACATTAATTTTTTTATTTGAGGTAACGAAATGACAAAAAATTAATATCCCAAATAATAAGCTGTCACATAGGATGACTACTCCAGTTATCGACTATGAATATCACTATTCATATAATTTTTTTTCATTCTCACTTAGCAGGCTTAAAACAATAATTGCCCTAGTTTTTAAATTTGATCATTTCCACTTGATGTGCCCTAAAGCATTTCTTGATTGGTCGACACCCTTGAGAGCAGTGAAAGAATTAACCAAAGCAACCAGTTGTTCAAGAATGGCTATTCAACGAGTACATTGAGAAATATGGCATGAAAGATGCCCAACATGCTCATTTAATTAGGATGAGTTTGTAGGCGTGCCAAATATTATTGTCAATCCGGTACTATGTAATGTTGAGTGTCCGTCCAGGTCAGTACTGTATCACTTTGAAGGCTAAAGTGAAGCTAAATTGAAACCAAATCAAATCAAATTTTAAACACAGAATACTTCTAATGTCACCGAGTATATTAAACGCTTCGAGGAGCTAATGTTCTGTTGTGATGTATATGAAGTTTAATATATCACCATCTTTAGATTCATAAATGGCTTAAAGTTGAGATTAAATGTGAGCTTATATTGCATTCCCTGAATCATAAGAGAAGCATACCATAGGCCTTACGGCTTTGATAAATTTGTGCTTACTCTATGAGATACGTAGCTCACCCACCTGTTGATGCTCGACAAATCTAGTCCAAGTTCCTCCAGTAGGCCTTCCTGTATCATCCAATGGATCAAAACTTCATGAATATATCACGTTTAACCTTGACAAAGTAGAGGTAATTGTCTTCCTCCTCCAGCTCCCTTCTGTCTGCTTCCCAAATCGTATCATTTTTGTCATGGTAGATGGCATATAGCTCAGCGCCCAAAGTGCACTCTCGCACCAATATCTAGTTTCACTCAAGTAAGAACCTTATTCAAAGGACCTCAACTATCATGGCTTACCTATGGATATCATTCATATTCTACTAGAAGGATCTAAAACCGGAAGAAATCCCAATTTTTTTTTTATTAGTTTCATGTTCCAAAATTATTGATGCTTCTTATGCGACTAAATTGGTTTTCAAGAAAAGTTTCACTTGCACGGTTTGCTTCCTACCATTGTGTATGATAAGTTTGATGGTACTTTCAACAAATATTAGGCCTTGCTTGGCCCCCATTTCTAAAACTTAATTTTTCCCAAACTCATTTTCCACACACATTCTCTCACTAGTAAAATGATTTTACACATAAATCCAAAACTTTTCTCTACTTTTTAATTACGCATTCTCAAAAAAAAATAATAATAATAATAATAATAAAAAATCAATTTTCATAAAATCTATACTCAAAAAATCTCTACCAAACAGGGGTTAGAAATTGGATACAAGAAGTGTGTTAATTCTTTGTTGGATGGAAAGATTATATAGGTGATACTTGGATTACAGAAGTGTCTTAACCTGTGGAGCAATATTTGCAGCATATATCACTGAGTAGAGTCATATCAGCCTGGCGAAATGATCCCAATGAAGGTACTACCTTGTGGTAGTCTGGGAATTTAAATTTCAAAAGACACCCTTGTTCTAGGGATACATTTAGAAAGTACATATTAATGGATGTTCCAATTCTCCTCTAGTTGCAAAGAAGTATGCAAAAGCTACTGCCCATTCTTTTTGTTCTATTCTATCTAACGGAATAGCTTCTATTAACATTTCTAAAGCAAGGGAGGATTGATATACATCATAGAAATTATACTAAATAATATCCTAAATTAATGATATTCTCTTTCAGATTTGATTTTGCAATATCAGTTACATCATTTAAATACAAAAGTCAAATATAGTTTTTGTATTTGGTATCCATTTTTTCTTCTCTTTTTTTTTTTTTTTTTTTTTTTTTTTTCGAGTGCAAGATTTGGTATTTTTTATCCCAAATCTTTTGTATGATTTTTTTTTTCCTGTGAGTTCCATAACTTGAGAATTAATGATGATAGACCCTATAAATAGGCACAAGATCGATCAGGCCAAGAAGATGATCGATTTCACATTGTGTCCAACATTGACTACTTGAGTGAGAGCAAATGGTATTCAATAGAACTCGAGTGCCCAGCGAAGAAAGAAAGGCTAACCTGTAGTCTCTCTAGAACCTCAACTTGGTAGTGGACTCCAGAACTGAACAAGAATGCTTAGTGCTTACTAAAGAAAAATAAACACAAGTGGATACAAACAAGTTACATCAACCAAATGATCGATTATGTACCAGACTACATAGATCATGTGAATTTCTACATGCAATTGTGAACACAATACCTATAAGACTGTAATGAAATTTGAGTTTCTTGCTGAGGAATTATAATGGAACATAGACAGCAGAATTTATTGCTTCTTATCTTTCTTTGCACGAAGACTCCCGAATATCCTTTGCCTGAACAACCCAAAAATCATAAACTTGCAATCACTACTGATGTAATATGAAGTAAAACTAGTAATTGAATTCTTTGAATTCTAGAGGAAGATGTTACCTGAGAATGCTAAGTTGTTGTGTCAAACCTTTGATCTCAAGGCTGGACAGTTTGAGGGATAACAAGGTTCCAGGCACCTCTTTTGAGACCAAAACAGATAGTTTGTCCATTGAAGCTGCCAATCTTCTGAGATTCTAAAAACACATAGCATAACATAGTGATTGTAGATATGCTATTCCCAGTAAACGAGTTATAATACATATCTTATAGAAACCGTGAGAAGAAAGGATTGTAACGAGACTAGAGAAAGAGAGTATTTACTTACAAATATAGCAGGAATAGCAATTATGGCCAAGCTCAAAATTGCTCCTATAGCCTGAGAGATGATGCACACACAGAATCAAAACAGAACTTTTGTGATTATGCTCTACAATTTTTAGGAAGTGAACAAGTATAACATACCATTGAGAGGACAAATAGGAGAGAAATAAGGCCAAATTCAGGGGAGGGTCTAACATTAATCTTGAAGCGTGAAACTGCATCAATCAGTGGCTTCGGAGATGATGAATAAGTGTACAGCTTCCCAATTGGCACTGCAGATTCACTTTTTCCGACGGAGATGTTTGCAGCACGAGCCACGACTGCATGCTGCCGGGGCCGATAAATTTCTACCTTCAAGAACCGATGTCGACTTGACGTTTTCACCGTAGATGTACTGAATATGCTGAGGCTGTGGCATAGCGGCCAACAAGAGTAACATTGCATTTTCGATTTCTCTGGGGACTTACGTCGAACAGTCACCAGGTGCTCATTTTCTCGGAAGGGTTAAATACTTGAGACCAAATAAAAGACTATTGGCCCTCAACTTTTAGCAGTGTTCCATTTTCATAAATAAATTTCATATTTTATTTTATGTTAGTCACTGAACTTCAATATTATTCCAAGTTTGTCCCCAAACTTAAGTATTTGTTACAAATTGATCATTCATATACAATATGGATTAATTTGACTAATAAAAATACTGACATCACAATCTAAGCATCCATTTAGATAATAATTTATAAATTATTTAATATTTTAATCAAAGTCTAACATTAATTTCAACATCAAGTTCATAATTATACGCTAAAAAAAATTTCATATTCCGTGAAATCGACTACAATTTTTATCATTATTCATTTTTATATATCATTTATATATTTACAAAAATGAGGCTAATTGATAGTTTAGTTAACAGACAACTAGATTGCCAACACACTTTCTACTGTAAATTGACATTTTATTCTACTAGGAAAAGTAACATGTTGATCTGTATTTGTACCAACATAGCACGGAGTGAGTTATGTAAGCATCGATGACATAACACTCAATCAATTGGTAAATAAGTATATCGGTCTGGTGTATAGATATTATAGATATACTTTATTTACATAAATAGCATATAATTAAGGTTCTCGTAGTTATAAAAACAAATCTACATAGACCTAAGCAAGAAAGTGAGTTATCGGGGTCATAGGTTCAACTATTGTTGGCAGTTTAACTGACAGGTCAATTAACAAATTTAAATATATATTTTAATTAATTTATATATATATATATATATGAAACAATAACAACAATTCACAAACTTCTAAATAAACTCACCAATTCATGTCAACCACGTATTTTATTGGTTCCACAACTTTTCAATCACATATTTCATTAACTTATATCAAAATTTATAAAAAAAATTGATTTTAATCCTCACCAGAAGCTTAATGTATTACTTGAATGTAGTAGGGGTGTGTAGTAGATTCACATTGGCAACAAAATCTATCATTCATGTTTTGTGATGGTAGTTATAGCTGCAAGAGCAAGTGTATTTCACATGAAAAACATAACTTGATACTCGTGTTCTGTGGTGGAAAACACCGGTGTGGAGTTGTATTATATGACTAAAATAATATGTTACTCGAGTTGTGTACTGGTGGTGTTGGTAGGCAATGGTGCGAAGTTGTGTCAGATTTGTAACCTATATGTTACATCATATTTTGTATTGGTAACATAATGGTAACAATTTTTGTTCATTATTTGGCAGCTTTAAATGGTAGTGGCAGCTTTGGAGTTGGTGGGTGGTGGTTGTTAGTGGGGTAGTGGTATTTTGTATTTGACGTCAATTGAAAAAGAAAAGTAACACAGGTAACAGGAGGTAGCCCACACAATATGTGACTCGTATAAAATATGAATTTTTAAATACAAATACTATAGTGTAAAACGTTGATTTTTCATTAAAGGAAAATGCATGGTAATACAATATGTTATCCATGTAAAACATAAGTCCTCTAAATAAAAGTAATAGTGTAGCATTCCCTGTTTGAGCCCCATTTTGTAAAAACTTATTTTTTTTTCTCAAACTCACATTCAATCACATATCATCTCAAAAGAATAATTTTATACGTAAATACAAAAAATTCACACATTTTAACCATATATTTTCCAAAAACATCACTATTGTAGAACTTATTTTTACCAAAAATTGGGTTCAAACAGGGCATAACATGTTACTTTTGTAAAATGTTGATTTTTAATAAAAAAAAAAAAAAAAGTAACATATATGTTATCCTAAACTAAAAATTGAAATGTTTTAGCCTTACTCTACAAGTAACATAGTACCACATATCCCTAACATGTAATTTGATTTTTTATTTTTAATGTAAAAATTGAAATATTGATTTCAAATAAAAGGAGGTACATTTTAAAAAACTATAAACGAGAAAAATGTAAAATATTGATTTTCAGTGGGAAAAAAAATATTTTTTAAAAATTTATGCCCCTGGTTGATTTCGATTAAAATTCAATTAAAATTTCAAGTTAAGATCAAAATTTATTTTTAATCACATATTTCATCATTTTTTATCAAAATTTCATTAAAAAAAATTGATTTTTATCTATACCAAACAGGGAATATAAAATGGGATGTTTGTATGTTTTTATGGACAAGTATAATATTATGAGGGAAAAATTCACAAGTTAGGTATTAAGTATATGACAATTCAATTTTCAGGTTTTAATTTTCAAAATTCAAAATTCAAGTGATTTGTGTGAGATTTGTTTCACGGCCAGTTCCTATACTATAGCCGTGTAAATATACACATTCAAGTGATTTGTGTGGGACTTGTTTCACGACTAGTTCCTATGTAATCTATATGTGTGCTACGTTATAAAATTTACGGATTATATAGCTTGCATCAATTTATGTCAAACTTATCATAACCAGTAACAACATTTGAATTGGTACTTATTTCAAATTTCATCGCATTCGTGTAATATAGGCACCTCAAACGTTGTTCATTTGTGCATAACATCATTTACCCATATGATTTTGCATTAGGGCAGAAATGGGTTGTTTTCATCGTGTCAATGTTTGTTGTGTATGTCTTATCTCTTGTGTTTCGGTTATGCGTTTCATCCATATGTACCATCAAATATTTATATATTGTGTGTAAACTTCTTATAAGATTAGTAAGTGAATTTCAATTGACATCTAGCAAAAAAATCGTAAACTACTTCTAGAAGCCTGAGTGGGAGATTGCAAGTCATGTGACTCTAGGTCCATGGTCACAGCTAAGATCATTCTTGTAGATGGAAAGCTTGAACAATTTTCATGTCCAGTAAAAGAATCAAGATTGCTTCATATGCAATTCACACGAAATGGGATTCGACGAATTTGTTTTGGCCATTGATGGAGACGAGAAGCTGTAACCCTATACTTTGAGCTGCTATTGAAGTGGTTGAGCCACTGGCTGCAGGTTGAGGACATGGCTTCTTTGGCCATGAAAGCAAAATAACTGTGTTTGGACATTTAATTATGTGTTTCATCCATACACCCAACCAAATATCTACATGTCGTGTGTAGAATTCTTAGACAAAAAAAATAAATAAATAAAAAAATTACCATAGTCATGAAATAGATTCGTGCTTTTGTTTTTAACTTTGTTATCTGAATATGAATGACCATCAGTTCGATGCTGCTATACAGAGCTGGTCCTGCCTAGAGGCAAATGAGGCTCGGGCCTCAGGCCCAAAATTGAAGGGGCCTCATTTTATTGGCCCAATTTTTTTTATATTTTTTTTACATGTCATGCCAGTAGCCCGTCCATTATTCCCAAATCCATAGGGGGGCTCCATTTCTTATCCATTTAGGTTAACCATTATCCATTACCCAATATTCTCAAATCCATTCTTCCCAAACGACAGGCGACAACAAACGTAATTGTTTGATTAATGTTTTTGCCTCTAAAATAGCAAGGTGAATAGTATTTAACTAATTTTTGTAACATTGTTGGTTTTGTTGTTTTATAATATAAATCTTTTATACAATATATTTGTTTGTTATTTTGATGTTAAATTTTAAGTTATCAATATGTTGTATAATACAAAATTAAATTTTGCATTTACGTTAACTTGGGCCTCGGGGGCCTAATTTATGGATTTCGCCTCAAGCCCCGACAATTACAAGACCGGCCTTGCTGCTATAGGTTCTAGTTATGTGTCGACATTCATTACATCATGCTTAAACGTAGTTTAAGATAATTTGCCACTACATCTATTCGATTTCTAAAGAAAAATATTTATTATCTTGCGATGTCCATTAGTTGTTTAAATATATACATTCACGTGATTCATGTGAGATTAATTTCAAGATTGTTTACGGTATGATCTACTCATGTGCTATGTTATAAATTTTAACAAACTTAAAGGGGGCACATATGATCTACTCATGTGCTATGTTATTCAAATTTGCATACCGAAACGCATTCCATGTACAAACAACATCTTATTCAGATTATAATAAGTTTTTCCTTAAATATGCATAAATTCTTCCTCAGTTTTTCTTATTCTTTGATTGTCATTTAGATGATACATTATTGCTAAATTTCCAAACTGATGTTGGGAATAAGTACAAAAAATTGCAATGCTATTGCAAAATTAAAACATTACAGAACTAATCACGGTATTGTTACATAAAAAATGTATTTCCCCTCTTCTTTTGGCTCGGGGAATTTTCCTCATTGCTCGTTTTGCCCCCACAGCATATCTTGAAAACCATCCCCTAAATCTCGTGCCTTCAACTACAGGGTGTGGAGCAGGCTTCAGAGACTCAATTGTCTCTAGTGGTAGCACTCCTAGTTCATCATGTTCATTTCTTCCTAGTAACCCACTTTCACCAATGAAGTTGGTAAGAGATGATGCGAGCCCAATTTGAGCACCTATCACACCTTACTAACAGTATCAAATGTTCCGCCCAATCTTTCCCTAAAGGTGCATTGATTGCAAATGTGAAATTTGGGTGGAAAAAAAACGGATTGCAGGGAATTGAATTGCCTAAAATTTGTTTTAGAGAGAATTGTAATTAAAATGGTGTTTGATTGATATAGTTTTCCACCTAATCCGTTTGACTTTGTTTTTCATGCAAATTGTTACTTTTTGGGATAAATTATTTTACAATCTGTATTAAAATATGTTTGGATTGCAAAAAAAAAAAAAAATTAAAAAAAAAATTTGAAATTTTTTTGTGTTCGTTTGACTTTATTTTTCATGCAAATTGTCAATTAAATGGATAAATTTTTTTATCATTAGATTTAAAATATATTTTCATTGTAAAAAAAAAAAAAAAAAAAAAAAAGGAAAACACTTTCCCACAAAAAACTATGGGAAAATAAAATTTGGAAAATGTGTTTTAAATGGTTGTACTTAGAAAATAGATGAAAATGAATTTCATGAAAAAGTTATGCAATCAAACACCAAAATTAAACATGTAAAAGGAAAACTCATTTTCAATCCTAATCAAACGGACCCTAAATATTTTTTAAAGAGCTTTCTTGAGTGTTGGATTTAAAGCATCAGATTCTTTCAATAGATTCTATATCGTTGGTAAGAGGAAATCCCTAACATTGAGGAAGGAAGGTCTTCGGAAGAAAAAAAAAATCAATAAGCACCAATAGATTCCAACCGCCTAAAAGCACACTTTTAGGTAGTATAAAACATTCAGAAAAGTCAGCAACATCAACCAAAGCATGTCATTGGAAAAATTCAATGTAAGACTACATAAACAAGAACAATACAATGTAGCGATTACGTCTTAGAACAAAATACTTATACTTATTGAACTGGATTTTCTCAAATGATTTCTTGTGTGAATCGGCTCTACAGAAGTCCCAATCTAGATTTAACAGAGGATGAAACTATACCAGAGGCGAATTCACCACAGAAGCGATTTTGGATTCTTCATTGTCAGCATTGATGCTCTTTATCTCATCATCAATTTCAAGATTTGAATTTGAATTCCCACGTTTTTAGCCTTCTCAATTAAGTCTATCTGTTTCTATTAGGACCTGTTGATTGCCGTAATTTTTCGTGGAAACGTTTTCCTACTTTTTATTATTCACCTGTTTGATTGCACTAATTTTCCAGGGAAAACGTTTTTCAAGGTACAAGCGGTTGAAGCACAAAAGTTAGAAAACGTTTTTCCACCATTGGTGGAAAAACGTTTTCCAACTTTTTGACAATTTTTTTTTTTTTTTAGCAATTGGAACACATTCCAAAATCAATGGTAAAAAAATTTATCCATTTAATTGACAATTTGCATAAAAAATAAAACAAAACAAAAAAAAATTTCGGGTGGAAAATTATACCAATCAAACACCATTAATTACAATTCCCTGTAAAACGTTTTCTAGGCAATTCAATTCCCTGCCATTCATTTTATTTCCACCAGTTTTCCACCCTTGCAATCAAACAGACCCTTATGGTTTGTTATTTTCAGTTATGGGGGGAAAATATGGAAGGTATTGATTACAGTAAATCAGTAATTGTGGTTTTCTTTTCTAGCAACGTAGTAGTTTCCATTTTTATTTGGGAAATTTTTATAAGTAAGAGTATAATTTTGGCTTATTTCAATAAGAAAATAAGTTTCAATTTTCAAAAATTAGATTTTTATTAATTTTTATTTATAATTTAATTAATTAAATATATATTTAATTAATTAAATATATTAATGTCAAAGATCTATATAATTTGGTCACAGATTCACAATTAAGTTAGTCACATATTATTTTCGGTCACAAATCAGAAATTTTAAATGTCAAAAATTATTTTACGTCACAATTCAAAAATTTTATAGGTCACAATTTGTTCATCGGTCACAGATTCACAATTTAATTATTCACATATTTTTTTTCGGTCACAAATCAAAATTTTTAAATGTCACAAATTATTTTAGGGTCACAAATTTATACAATTTAGTCACAAGTTTACAATTTAATTAATTATATATTATTTTTGGTCACAGATCAAAAAATTACACGTCATAATTTATTTATAAGTCAAAGATCGAAATTTATTAGGTCACAGATTATTTTCGAAGTCACGGATCAAAATTTTAATAAGTCACAATTTATTTTCAAGGTCACAAATCAAAAATTTATTAGGTCATAGATTTTTTTCCAGGTCACGGATCGAAATTTTAATAGGTCACAGATTATTGTTAAGGTCACAAATTAAAGATTTATTAGGTCACAAATTATTTTTGAGGTCACAGATCAAAATTTTAATAAGTCACAATTGGTCTGTATCACAAATCTGTGACCACCACCAAACCCTGTAACCACGACCAACTCCCAAACCACCGTCACCTCACCACAGTACCCGCACCACCACCAGGCCCACGACACACCGTCGACCACCACCAGATCACGTTACCCCCCAGCCATTCCCCCACAAACCACCCACTACAAGAACTACCACCGCACGATAGATCTAATAAAAAAAAAAAAAAATTGCAGCACCATAGGCCGCCCACATCAATGCAACACGAACCACCACTAAAACACCAGATCCAAACCACAAGAACCACCACAGTAACACAATCCAACCACCAAAACACCACCAGATTCGCGCCACCACCAAATCTACAAACAAAATTAGATACAAACACCACCAGATTCGCTTCACCCAGATTCGCGCCACCACCGGATCTACAAAAAAAAGGGATACAAACACCACCAGATTCGCACCACGGTCAGATCTACAAACAACACCAGATTCGTGTCAACGCGCCGCCACCACCTGTTCTCCACCAACAAATCAGATCGACCACAACCCGCGTCGCCACCACCTGGCCCATCTCTGCCTCCCGGCAAAAGTATCTCGTCGACGGGAGAGTATGGATGGTAGAGAGAGAGAGCGCGTGGATGGAGGAGAGAGGCGAGATAGAATGGAGGGAGGAAGGCGTTGTGAAATGGGGAGAGAGAGAGAATTAGGGTTATGTATAAAATTCTGATTTTTTAAATATTAAAGTACCTACCTGATTTTAGAATAGTGAATTCTTAAAGTAGGGAAGAGTGTAATTTCCACTTTTTATTTTAGTAAAATGGTAAAAGGGCTGTAGAGTTTTTGCGGATTTTTTTGGAGCCCATTTATTAATTCAGTCCTACCAGCCCAAATTAATCCTTGGCCCAATATGTGATCCAACTTTGAGAAGCCACTGGAATGCTAAAAACGTGTATCTACATATGGAATCTTTTAAAATTCAAGCAACACCTCTACTGGATGAAGGACATGTGTTTTCTTTTGGACCATTGGATTGATTTCAAGTGGCTATCTCTCTTAAAACAAAGAGTCGTCTCCTGGGGTAGTAGATTTTCATTCCAGCAGCTTTCTTCCTCCTTCTACTCTCTACAATTCGAATATTTCTTGAAAAATCTTGTGTGATTTTTGTGAGAATAGGGAGTGAAACTATGAACTCTTGTGTGAGCTAATTCTATTGTGGTAAGATCGTGAGAGATATTGCAGTTTTGGACTGTGTTTTGTAATCTGACTTTCTTGCCTATTTTTGGGCGATTTCTAGTGGATTTAGAGCTTAATCCTTAACGGATGCTCAACGGGGATTAGGTGTTTGAAGTGGTCGTCGAACCTCGAGGTCTTAGGACCGAAAAATTCTTTGTGTTGTGATTCTTGTGTTCGTTCTTTATTTTAGTTTTCGTGTACAAATCGAATACTTAAATTTACCTTGGGACCTAGAGGTGTCAAAATGGGTGGGCCGGGTCGAACTGGCCCGCACTATCTTAAGCTCGGACCGGCCCGTTTTGTAAAAAAAGCCCGCCCAGAGAGGGCTTCCGGGCCGGTCGGCCCGGACAATAAAAAAAATTGTGCAACCCGGTCCGCCCGGGAAGCCCGTATGGACCGGTTAACCGCGGCCCGTTCGCTAAAAATCGGCTCGGCCCGTTTAATTTTTTTAAAAAAACCTTAATAACATTAAAAAAAATTTATTTTTTATTTTTTTTTTAAAAAAGGGCCGGCCCGCGGTTAACCGCGGCCCGCTTGGTTTGAACCGGCCCGGTTCACAAAAAATCAGGCCCATGATTCGGCCCGTGCGGTTCATGGGCCGAATCGCGGGCCGAGCTTCATCCGTGCGGGCCTCGTGCGGGCCTGGCAGCCCACCCGTCTTGACACCACTATTGGGACCTACAGTGGTATCAGAGCCAAGGAGAACTCGTGTCTGTTGTTTTGAGTGTCTGATTCGTTTTTTTTAACCTGTTCTTGGCCTATTTTCGCTTCGATTTTGAGAAATTTTTTGGAACAGAAACCGTTTTCTTCGTTTTGGTTAAAACTGTGGTCTTCGAAAAAAAATTGGGGGTTGCTCATGTGATATTTGTGTGACAGCTTCCTGTGGGATTTTCAATCTGACCTAGATCTGTTTTTGGTCGGTTTATCTTTACTAAAAACGGTCAACCTTGAAAGATCTTGAAATTCTTTGTTGCAAAATTCTTTAACTCGTTTTTGACTCGTTTGATCTGTTGTTTGAACACCGAGTCACACCGAATCACACCAAGTCACACCGAGTTTACATTGAGTCACTCCAAGTCTGCTTTTTACAGTGTACACAAGTCATTTTTCTTTGTTGTCAATTATTACAGTACATATAATTGATATTTTTAAAAGATTTTGGTATCAATGTTTTCTTCAAAATCAGGTTTCAAGAATCTCCTATAACTCTATTTTTGTCTAGGGGTCCTTGTGAGAACCCTAGTATTTGAGGGGATTAGGGCTTCGATTCAAGAAACCTATTCTTCAATTTTTTTTGAAAACAATTTCTGCTACTGTGTAGATACTGTGATATATCAAAATTCTTTAATCCTGTTTTTGACTTGCTGGATACATTGTTGACTTGTACTGATTTTCTGTATGGATCTGTTCAGGGGTAGATATTACTGTTGTTGTAATTGTTCTTCGCTGGAGGTACATTTTTAAACCTCCTGCTGCTTACTGTATGTAAGCATATCTGCATAGTAATTTTCAATTTCATTGATTAATCTGTGGATTACTCTTGCATATAATTGTGTTGAAAAAAATTGGAATATCTGACATTGTATATTGAGATATATCGTTGGCTATATCATATCTGTACATTGATCACACTACTGCTTATCATGAGTACTAAGGTAGATGTTCAAATTTGGGATGGCAAAGGAGACTTTAGTCTTTGGCGCCAGAAAATTAAGGCCCTTTTGTTTCAGTTGAAATGTGCCAAGGCCATTGATGAAACTTGGCCAGAAAATCTATCCGAGGATAGAAAAGCTGAACAAGTTGAATTGGCCTAGAGCATTTTGTTTCTGCACTTATCCGACTCTGTGATTAGGAAAGTAGGAGAAACTAAGACTGCTGTAAAACTTTGGACTGCCTTAGAGAAACAGTACCTCTATAAGACCCTACCAAATAAATGTTTTCTCTGAAGACAATTTTTTTAGTTTTAAGTTTGATCCTAGTCTTGATGCTAAAGAAAATATGGATAGATTTAATAGGATCACGCAAGACTCAGCAAACTGTGAAGAAAAGATCTCTGATGAGAAGAAGGTAGTTGGCCTACTTAATGCACTAGGAGATAAATATAAAGATATAAGAAATGCTCTAGAGTATGATAGAAATGATCTTATTGTAGAAATAATTCACAGTTCTCTTCTGAAGAGAATTGCAATTGAAATCTGAACATAAAAGGGTGGTTCAATGTTGAGGGTGTGGGAAAAAATCAGAAATCTTATACTAAGGGTGTGAGTAACTTCAGTCATTCCAATTTTAACAAGGATAAAAAATTTATTAAAAGAAAGTGGAATAACAATAAAGGAAAAGACAAGAAACCTTTTAAAGGAAAAGACAATAACAAGAAATGTTTCTACTGTGGTAGAACAAGTCATTTTATTAAAGATTGTTTTAAAAATGCTAATGACCAAAAGAATGGTCTAATTTTGAAAATGCTTCTTTAGCCACTACTTCTAACTGTAAAGAAGCAGGAGTCAATATTGGGGTTGCATATGTGTCTTTAACTGAAAATATTGAACATAACTGGGTCCTAGACTCAGGTTGCTCCTTTCATATGACTCCCAATATTGATTGTCTATCTCAATATTCTGACCTTAATGAAGGATCAGTAAAACTTGGGAATGATGAGGTGTGTCAAGTTAAAGGAATTGGTAATGTGTTGCTGAAATTCAAAAATGGTCATCACCTACTTCTGAAACATACCAGATATGTCCCAGCTCTAAAAAGAAATCTCATATCCCTAGGTGTTCTTGATGATGAAAAATATCAAATTGAGATTAAGAATGGTTCTACAAATATAATCAGAAAGCAAGAGTTTATTGTCAGTTCACCTAAATTCAATGGAATCTATGTTATAGGGGCTGAAATCACTTCTAATAATGCTGTGAATTTTATCACACATCCCGATAAATCATATTTATGGCATAAAAGGTTTGGTCACTTGAGTGAAAAAAGCTTAAAAACTTTGTCAAGTCAATAGGTATTTGGAAAGGACATTGTTCAAAAACTAACTTTCTGTGAACACTGCATTTTGGGAAAACAGGTCAGGTTGCCTTTTAAGGTAGGGCTGCACAAATCCGAAGATATCATTGAATACATACATTCTGATTTATGGGGACCTGTCCCTGTACCTACTGTATTTGGTTTTAGATATTATCTTCTTATTACTGATGATTTTTCTAGAAAAACATGGATTTTCTTATTAAAATCTAAATCTGATATGTTTTCAACTTTCAAAGAATAGAATTTACTAATTGAAAATCAGACCAATAAAAAGATAAAATTTTAAGAATTGACAATGGGCTTGAATTCTGCAACAAAGAATTTGATCAATATTGCTCTAAATAAGGGATATTGAGACATAAAACAGTAATCTATACTCCTCAACAAAATGGAGTTGCTGAGAGATTAAATAGAACCATTCTTGAGAGGACTAAATGCATGTTAATCAGTTCTAGCCTTCCCAAAAAATTTTGGGGAGAGGCTGTAAAAACAGTATCTCATAAATAGATGCCCTTCCAGCTCACTAAACAATAGAATTCCTGAACAAATCTGGTCTAGTACAATACCAGACTACTCCTATCTCAAAACCTTTGGCTGTGCTGCATATGCACATCATACAGATACAAAACTGGACCCTAGGTTATTGAAGGGTGTGTTCTTAGGTTATGGAGAAAGAGTTAAATGTTATAGACTGTGGTTAAGGGATGTGAGAGATTATAAAGTGATTACCAGTAGGTCTGTGATCTTTAATGAAGATTCTTTTCCTTGTCTTAGTGACAAATCTGATGAAGAGATAGGAAAAGATGACTTTATAATCACTGAAATAAATCTGAATAGAGAGGCTGAAAATGACCAGATTCATTTTGAGGTGGAAACACATGGAGTGGAACCAGAAAATGCCTCTGATGTTGAAATCTTAGAAAATGACCAGCATTTGGAGCCTGCAAATGACCTGCAGGACTACCAGCTTGCTAGGGATAGAGAAATGAGGGAAATAAGGCCTCCTTTCAGGTATCAGTATGCTAATCTTGTGACTGAACAATCTGAACCTGATTTGTTTGACACAGAACCAGCCTCTTATGAAGAAGTTGTCTCTTGTAAAGAATCCCCTAAGTGGATTGCTGTAATAGAGGATGAAATGAACTCCCTTTATAAAAATCAGACCTGAATTTTAGTTGAAAAACCCATAGAATGCAAAGTAATTGACTGTAAATGGGTATTTAAGATCAAGGAGAGAGAGATTAAGTCAAATGAAAATAGAAGGTATAAGGCTAGACTTGTAGCAAAAGGGTTTTCACAAAGAGAAGGAATTGATTACACTGAGATTTTTTCACCTGTAATTAAATATACCTCAATCAGGATTTTACTTGCTATTGTGACACAATTTGACTTAAAGTTGGAACAACTTGATGTGAAGACTGCCTTCTTGTATGGTTCTCTAGATGAAACCATATATATGACTCAACCAAGAGGGTTTGAAGTTAAGGGAAAGGGGAACTCTGTGTGTCTCTTGAAAAAATCCATGTATGGGCTAAAATAGGCCCCTAGGCAGTGGTATAAAAGGTTTGACTCTTTTATACAAGGTTTGAACTTTAAGAAATTTGATTATGATCCATGTTTTTACTTTAAGAGAGATGGAGAATCTGAATTTTTTTATCTGCTCTTGTATGTTGATAATATGCTCCTTGTTGGTCATAATTCTCTTACTCTTAACATGATTAAAGAGAAGTTGAAATCTGAATTTGAAATGAAAGATTTAGGACCAGCTAGAAAAATATTAGGCATGGAACTTAAAAGGGATAGAATAAATGGAAAGTTGTTTCTTACTCAAAAGACCTATGTTGAAAAAGTTGTGAAAAGATTTTCCCTTCATGAAGCTAAATTTGTCGGCCTGCCTTTATCTACTTGTATGAAATTATCTGTTGATCAATCACCTAAATCTGAAAATGAACTTAAATGGATGATGAATGTTCCTTATTCTAATGCTGTTGGATCTGTGATGTATATGATGGTATGATCTAACCCTGATATTGCTTATGTTGTGAGTGTGTTAAGTAGATTTATGAGTAACCCACGTGAATTACATTGGCAATGCATGAAAAATCTGATTAGATATCTTAAAGGAACAAGTCACTTAGGATTAATGTTCAAATCTGATAAAAATTGACTTAGACTTAAAGGTTATGTAGATTCTGATTATGCTGGAAATCCAGATAATCGGAAGTTTGCTACTGCATATTTTTATGTCATGAATGATACATGCATTAACTGGAAATCTCAATTACAAAAGGTAGTTTCTTTGTCTTCAACAAGGGCTAAATACATTGCAGCCACTGAAGCTGTAAAAGAGGGATTATGGTTGAAGGGTTACTAGGTGAATTAGGTCTTATAGAAAATCAAGTGGAGCTATGTTCTGATAACCAAAGTGCCATATTTTTTTAGTAAAACCCCAGTTTTTCATGATAGGTCCAAGCATATAGATGTTAAGTTTCATTTTATTAGGGATATTATTAATAAATATGACATTAAGTTGGTGAAAATACCAACTCAAGTAAATCCTGCTGATACTGGAACAAAGGTAATACCTATTAGTAAATTTACTGATTCTTTAAGATTGATTAATCTTAAAGAATACTAACTTTCTATTTTTGTACAAGTAATAAGAGTAAGTGAAGTTGGTCTAAGTTCTTAAATCCACAAAGTACTGTCTCAAAATGCAGCAAAATGTGGAGATTGTGGAGTTTTTGCTGATTTTTTTGGAGCCCATTTACTAATTCGGTCCTACCAGCCCAAATTAATCCTTGGCCCAATATGTGATCCAACTTTGAGAAGCCACTGGAATGCTAAGAACATGTTTCTGCATATGGAACCTTTTAAAATCCAAGCAGCACCTCTACTGGATGAAGGACATGTGTTTTCTTTTGGACCATTGGATTGATTTCAAGTGGCTATCTCTATTAAAACAAGAGTCGTCTCCTAGGGTCGTAGATTTTTCGTTCCAGCAGCTTTCTTCCTCCTTCTACTCTCTGTAATTCGAATTTTTCTTGAAAAATCTTTTGTGATTTTTGTGAGAATAGGGAGTGAAACTATGAACTCTTGTGTGAGCTAATTCTATTGTGGGAAGATTGTGAGAGATATTGCAGTTTTGGGCTGTGTTTTGTAATCTGACTCTCTTACCTATTTTTGGGCGGTTTCTATTTAGAGTTTAATCCTTAACGGATGCTCAACGGGGATTAGGGGTTTAAAGTGGCCGTTGAACCTCGGGGTCTTAGGACCGAAAAATTCTTTATGTTGTGATTCTTATGTTCGTTCTTTATTTTCTGTTTTCATGTACAAATCGAATACTTAAATTTACCTTGGGACCTACAAGGGCAACTTACAAAAATACCCTTAAAATTAAGGGTCTTTTGAAAAATCATATGAAAAAAATTTGGAAGTAAAAAATACTGTGTAAAATTGTGTCACTTTTTTATAAAAAAAATGTGTGACATAATGTCACTTTTAAAAATTTAGTCATTTTTTTATTGAAAAATGAAATACAATGTCACTTTTATTAAAAAGTGATGTTTGTCACTAAAAAAAAATGATATAAATTCCAAGAAGGTGACTGAAAAAAAAGTGACAAATACTAAAAAAAATAACAAAAATTCAAAAAAGTAACAAATATGATAAGTGCAAATCACTCATCGAACAAACACCTCTAAATCATAGTTTTTGGTTTGTTCATGAGCATGTTTGAACATTTTTTATGTGTGTGTTCGTGTTGTTTTGTAGTTTAGACAACTTGGAAGAAAATGATATAATTTGGAGCTTGAATTGAAGAAAGTGTTGATGGTGATAAAAGAAGAGAATGGGCTGAAAAAGAGGTGAAGAAATGGAAACAATAAGTTGGGCGCCAAGGCGCCAAACTTGGGCGTCAAGACGCCCAAGAAGAGACCAAGAAGGACCAGGACATTGAGCGTCAAGGCGCCCATGAAGACGCGGAAACTAGGGAAATGGAAATATGGGCGCCTTGAAAATACAGCAATACAGACAGGGAAATGGACGCCTAGGCACCAAGATCACTTCATCAGATTTACGCGTTTCTCTACTATTTTCGGGGCCCAAAATTACATCCATCCCTTCCAAAAATAAGAGAACAATATAAAAGGCAAAAGAAAAACCTAAAGGAGAGGCTGGAAGACCTAAGAACCAACATGAAAAACAGAGAATATTGCTAAAGCATTTTCTGGACGGCCGGAGAAAATCTGGGTTGCTGAGAGTATTATTGAGAGAGCCAAACATCAAGATTTGGGGAAATCAAAGGGGGAACTCGTGAAGACTGAGGGAAAATTTCATCAAAGAGCTTTTTTCTCCTTTTTCTCTATATTTTCTATTATAAACTATTTAAATCTTGTGAATTCAATTATGAACTAATTTTCTAGATCTAAGGTTTGATGTAATCGACTTGAGACATGTTTTGATTCCTATTTATTTATCTCTTTCAAATTTTCTGTCAATTTATTTATGTTGTTTGTGTTTAATGTGTTCAATTACCTGATCAACAATTGGATGAATTGATGCGTAAATTTTGACACTCAAGAGAGGGAAATTTAGGTGTGATCTAAGAACAACATAACCTAGGTTTCGTAGATTTCGAGAGAAAGTACAAATCTTTGAGGCTTGTTTGAATTAAGAACCACATGCATTATAATTTCTATACATTTAATTCGGAATAGAGATATTGGAATTAAACTATAGAGATAGGTTTTATGTAGCACTCGAGAGAGGGAATAGAACTACTTTAAGGTTCTTACCTATAAATTATGGAAATCTGATTGAATTAACACGATAGGTTGAGAAACATTGTTGAAGGTGCGATGAAATCATTCTCTAGACTTTCATAATTTGTTAACTTCTTTAAAATTTGCTTCCATCTATTTTCCTTTTTTTTTTATTCCACCTACATTAGATTAAATTCAAAACATTGATTCAATTTTGATTGTCTAAATAAAGTGAAAACTAAACAATTATAGTACTCGATAGAAATCAAGTATAAATTCCTGTGTGTTCGACATTTTTCACTTCATCACTTTATTACAAAACTTGACACCGTACACTTGCGGTATAAAATCGCGTTACATAAAACGCGTGACATGTTTTTGGCGCCGTTGCCGGGGATTGATTTATTTGAATTCTATTGATATTATTACCATCTAGTTTTTATTTTAATTTAGAATTATTATTTTAAGTTCATTCATTTCATTTTTGTCCTTAATAGCTTATGTAATCTTGATTTCAGTTGTTTATGCGAAGAGCGAGAAACAGAAATTTACTACCTGCAAATCCTGAACCAGAACGCACATTTCGCTATTTAAGGAAGATACACAGAAACGAACACGAGACAATGGCTGAACAGAATGCAAGAGCAACTAATGAAAATCATCAACAAGGAGCTGCTCATGAAAATCACCAACAAAGAGCTCTATTGTCAGTGATAACTATTCCGGCATTGCACGCCCCGACATAGCTGCAAACAACTTCGAACTGAATCCAGGACTGATACACATGGTACAGCATAATCAGTTTTGGGGAGCTGCAATAGAAGATCCAAATGCTCATTTGGGATCTTTCTTAGAAATTTGTGATACGGTGAAGATGAATGGAGTCACCAATGATGCAATTAAGTTTCGCCTATTCTCTTTCTCCTTAAGGGATAAGGTAAAAACTTGGTTCCAGTCACTACGGTACGGGTCAATTACAACTTGGGATGACTTAGCTCAGAAATTCCTCACCAAGTACTTCTCTCCTTCTAAATCAGCTCAACTTCGAAGCGAGATTGGTCAATTCAGAAAATCTGACTTCCAACCATTTTATGAAGCGTGAGAAAGATTCAAGGACTTGCTTAGAAGATGTCATCAACATGGTTTTCAAAGCTGGATGCAGATTGAGATCTTCTACAACGGGCTAAATGGACAGACAAGAACCATAGTAGATGCAGCTGCAGGAGGCACTCTAATGGCTAAAGCGGCAGATGTTGCATATTCCTTATTGGATGACATAGCTGCAAATAGCTATCAATGGCCAAGTGAGAGATCAAGCGTTAAAAAAGTGGCGGGAACAGCTCAGATCTCATCACTAACTAATCAGATAGCTGCATTTACCACTTAAGGAAATCAACAGAAATCAGATTCAGTTATGGCTGCCTCCTCATCACATCAAGAGACAGATACGGGGAATGAACAAGCTCAATATGTCAACAGTAGGAACTACAATCAGAGGGGGAACTACTCTTCAAATCATTATTATCCTGAGCTGAGGAATCACGAGAATTTATCATATGGCACCAACAAAAATACACTCCAACCTCCACCTGGGTTCAACACTCAACATTCTGAAAGGAAGCCATCCTTGGAACTTTCATTTTAGAGACAAGATCGCGATTCAACAAAGATGAAACACGCTTGGATAACATCGAAACGCATGTGTCAAACATGGGAGCTACAATGAAAAATCTAGAGGTTCAGATGGGGCAGTTGGCGACATTAATGAAGTCTCAACAACATGGAAAGTTCCCAAGTGACACAGAAATCAACCTAAATAGCATTGCAAGGCCATTACATTGAGGTCCAGGAAACAAATTGGAGAAAATATGCCCTAGGAAGTAACAAGTCCTACACCTGATAAAGAGGTAGATCAAGTAGTAGCAGAACAAGAAACTGATAAAGCTCAGAGAGCTCACAAGCGTCATTCCATATCCTTCCCTGATAACCCAGCAATCATTAAACCAGCACTTCATTTTCCACAGTGTTTTCAAAAGAAAAAATTTGATACTCAATTTGCTAAGTTTTTAGAAATTTTCAAGAAAATTCATATTAATATTTCTTTTGCAGATGCCCAACTCGCTAAATTCATGAAGGATGTGATGTCGAAGAAGAGGAAGTTGGAAGAGTATGAAACAGTAAAGTTGACAGAGGAATGCAACGCTATTCTTCAAAAGAAACTACCTCAAAAGAGAAAAGATACGGGCAGTTTCACCATTCCATGCACCATTGGAGGCTCATCTTTTGATAAAGCACTCTGTGATCTTGGGGCAAGATTAACTTCATGCCCTAATCCGTTTTCAAGAAGTTGGGCCTTGGAGAAGTAAAACCAACAATAGTGACTTTGCAGCTAGTTGATAGATCCTTCATATACCCAAAAGGGATCATTGAAGATGTGTTAGTCAAGGTTGACAAATTCATCTTTCCAACTGACTTTGTTGTATTGGACATGGAGGAGGATCAGGAAATTCCTTGATTCTGGGTAGGCCATTTTTAGCAACAGGAAGAGCATTAATCAATGTACAAGGAGGTCAGTTAACACTAAGGGTGAATGATGAAGAGGTAATGTTCAATATCTACCAAGCAATGAAATTTTCAAATGAGAACGACATTTGCCACATAATTGACTTCATCAACTCTATAGTGAAAGTGGAAGATATTTTCATCAATGACCCCTTGGAACACTGTATGATGGTGAGCATGACATAGGATGACGTTGCTAATACAGGGGGTTATACAGGAAGCAAAGACTTGGTTGATTCCATAATGGCTCTTGAATCTTCACCAAATGAGGATAATCCATCACAAAGTGAAGATATTCAACAACCAACAGAATCAGATGACAACAAGCGTGATGAAAGTAGAAAAGCTTAATTGAAACAACTTCCAGATCACCTTCGATATGCATTTTTGGAAGAAAAGTCTACATCTCCAGTGATTATTTCTTCCTCACTTACCAGGGACGAAGATGATAGACTATTGAAAGTGCTGAGACAACACAATGCGGCTCTGGGTTGGTCTATAACTGATATTAAGGGTATAAGTCCTATAATATGCATGCATAAAATTCTCATGGAAGATTCCTACAAACCATCCATTAAACATCAGAGAAGATTAAATCTAGCAATGAAAGAAGTAGTCTGAGTAGAGATATTGACATTACTAAAGGCAGGGATAATATTTGCTATTTCAGACAGTGAATGGGTCAGTCCAGTACAGATGGTGCCAAAGAAAGGTGGGATGACAGTAATCAAGAACGACAACAATGAGCTAATCCCAACTAGAACAATAACTGGCTAGAAGGTTTGCATTGACTATAGGAAGTTAAACAAAGCAACTAGAAAAGACCATTTTCCACTTTCGTTCATTGACCAAATGCTGGACAGATTAGCAGGCTACTCCTACTACTACTTTCTGGATGGTTACTCGGGCTACAATCAGATTGCAATAGCACTAGAAAATCAGGAAAAGACAACTTTCACCTGTCCTTATGGGACTTTTGTCTACAAACGGCTATCATTTGGATTATGTAATGCACCAGCCACTTTTCAAAGGTGCATGATGACAATCTTTGCAGATATGGTAGAGGACATCATGGAGGTATTTATGGACGACTTTTCTTTTTTGGTACCTCTTTTGATAATTGTCTTCACAATCTCTCTTTAGTGTTGCAACGTTGAAAAGAAAATAACTTAGTTCTTAACTGGGAGAGATGTCACTTCATGGTGCAAGAAAGAATTGTACTAGGCCATCATGTTTTAGCCAGCGGTCTTGAAGTGGATAGGACAAAAATTGATACAATAGCAAAACTTCCACCACCCATTAATGCCAAAGGCATTAGGAGTTTCTTGGGACATGCAGGATTCTACATGAGATTTATCAAAGACTACTCAAAGGTAGTCAAACCTCTATGCAACCTCTTGGAGAAAGACACTACATTTGTGTTTGATGAAGACTGTTTGAAAGCATTTGAAGCAATAAAGGAGAAGTTAGTTACAGCTCCAGTAATGGTAACGCCGGATTGGGGTCAGCCATTTGAGTCATGTGTGACGCCAATAACTATGTAATCGGGGCAGTTCTAGGACAAAGGCGTGAAAAGATCTTCAAAGCAATTCACTATGCTAGTAAAACTATGAATGAAGCTCAACTAAATTATACAACAACAGAGAAGGAAATGCTAGCAGTGGTCTTCGTATGTGACAAGTTCAGACCCTATCTCATTGGCACCAAGGTAATCATTTTCACAGATCATGCTGCAATCCGATATTTATTTGAAAAGAAAGATGCCAAATCACGTTTAATCAGGTAGGTCTTGCTATTACAAGAGTTTGATGTAGAGATTCGAGACAAGAAATGCAGTGAAAATGTCGTTGCAAATCATCTCTCACTATTAGAGAATGAAAAGTTGGTGGATAAGAGCCAAATTCTAGAAACCTTTCCTGATAAGCTTCTTTTAGCAATTTCATCAAGGACACCATGGTATGCCGACTTTGTTAATTATTTGGTTTGTGGGCAATTGCCACCAGACTTGACCCCCATCAAAAGAAGAAATTCTTACATGATGTCAAGTCGTATATGTGGGATGATCCATTAATTTTCAAGAGATGTGCTGATAGAATAATCAGGAGATGTGTCCCCATGGAAGAAACACAATCAATCATGGAGCATTGTCATTCATCACCTTATAGAGGTCATTTCGGTCCCACAAGTACTGCTGCCAATGTACTACAATCTGGATTTTATTGGTCAAATATCTTCAAGGACTGTTATGCTTTTGTGAAGACTTGTGACCGTTGTCAACGCACGGGGAATATCTCAAGGCATCACGAACTCCCGTTGACTTATATACTAGAAGTGGAATTATTTGATGTGTGGGTATAGACTTTATGGGTCCTTTTCCACCATCTTTTGGTCAGGTATATATTCTTCTTGCAATAGACTATATATCCAAATGGGTTGAAGCCACTGCTACACCGACAAACGATGCAAAGGTAGTTTTGAATTTTCTGCAAAAAAAACTTCTTCACTCGATTTGGCACGCCTAGGACAATAGTAAGTGATGAAAATACACATTTTTGTAATAAACTTTTCAATTCCCTTTTGGCTAAATACAATGCCAGGCAAAAATTGGCATTTGGCTATCACCCCCAATCAAATGGGCAAGCAGAGATATCCAACAGAGAAATCAAACAGGTGTTGGAAAAGACAGTGAACACCAACCGCAAGGATTGGTCTCACAAGTTAGATGATGCTCTTTGGGCATACCGAATAGCCTTTAAAACACCAATTGGAATGTCACATTACCGTCTGGTATTCAGGAAGGCATGTCATCTACCAGTGGAACTGGAACACAAAGTTTACTGGGCTGTGAAGAAACTAAACTTGGACATGAAATTGGCTGGACCACAACGCTTGTTGCAACTTGATGAATTAGAAGAATTTCGGAATGATGCCTATGAAAACGCCAAGATATATAAGGAACGAACGAAGATGTGGCATGACAAGAGAATCTTAAAACGAGAATTCATGCCGGGAGAACGAGTCCTATTATTCAATTCTCGTTTGAAACTCTTTCCAGACAAGCTTAAATCACTATGGTCGAGACCATTCGTAATTCGTAAAGTATTTCCCTATGGCGCAGTGGAGCTAGTAAGCAAAGATGGATCCACATTCTAAGAAAATGGACAACGCCTCAAACATTACTACGGAGTGAAAGATCGAAATGTGGATGAAATAGCCCTCAGTGAGCCAACCTAAACCCACATCTATGTCTAGCTAATGACGTTAAAAAAACGCTTCTTGGGAGACAATCCAAGTTCTATCCCTACAATCTAGTCTTTTATTTTATTTTCTTAGTTGTTTTCCACATTTTTTACCTTCATAATAATTTTGTTTTTTTTAGGTCCATTCTCAAGTCGAGGAGTATTAAACTTCAAGCATTTTTTGGGAAGAATCACAATAGGGGTACAGGTAAAAAAATTGTGTTTTTTTCCTGGGAACTCGGCGCCATGGCGCCGGGTCTACTTAAAAGAGGCCCAAACAATTTTTTTCTTCCATTCTTCCCTCTTTCTCTTAGCATTCAATCTACCCCCGTTTTCCCCCTTCATCCTCTCTCGCCTACCCCACAGTACACTTCACTCCCCCTCATTTAAATAGACGTACACCACGAGTACATCACCTTATTTGCTGCATGAATGTTGGAGCAAACCACCCCATATGGTAAGTGTCATCTCCTTGTTCTTACTTCAATCGACAGGTCTCGGACTTTTAATGGTACCCACCTTCATCTTTGAATTTCTTTTAACTTAATTGATTTAAGACTCACTTGTGGTTGTATAACTTGCTTGTGGTGTACATTTGGATTGTTGCCTACAAAGTGTTTCCTAAATTGCCTCAACAAGTTATTTGGAGTTGTCTTGCTAGTGAAGTTGTGGTTTGAAAATTTGTCATTGCCTCCAAGTGCCAACATAGTTGTGTAGGTTTGAATCAGGTAATTATATTTTGAGACTCTTGCTGTTGTTTTGTGCTTGAATTGGACTTGAAACATGAAGCCTAAAAAGAAGTCTAAGGTCTCAGAATCCTCCAATTCCATAGCCTTTGATAGAAGGCGTTTCGTGAGTTCCCCTACTAAGGAACAATTCAAACACATGGTAATACACCGGAACTGTATTCCAGAAAGGGATTTTGACAAATTGCTGCCTGAGAAAATTCATAATCTAGGATGGGACGGATTTGCTATGCAACCGGGCAGTGCATCCATCCCTTTGGTAAAGGAATTTTATGCAAACGCCAAGGAACACGTCAACTTCAAGGTATTTTTGTGAGGCTTTTGGATCAAATTTGATAGTGTATCCATCAATCGATTCTACAACACAAAGAATATTCCTACTAATGATTATTCCAGAATTTGCGAAGAGGGCATTGTCCCCAACATATTAATTCATACATTAGCTTGCCAAGGCACCAAATGGAAAAGATCGGCCAACAGTGTGACGAACTTTCCCACCTCTGGTTTGACCCGAAATTGTAAGATGTGGCACTTCTTTATCTGTGCCAAATTGATGCCCAGTAGCAACCTAAGTGAAGTCACAAAGGAACGGGCTCTCCTAAATTACGCCATTCAGCGGGGGTTGTCAATCGATGTTGGGAGGGTCATACATAACAGTATTTTGCGCATCCTAGGGGGATCTAACACAGAAAATTTGGGATACCCCTCATTAATCCATGATCTTTGTACACAAGGGGGTGTTCCCACTCGGGAGTTAGATGAGATCCTACATCTCAAACCACCCCTCATTCGGGATCTCCGGGATAGACATACAACGCATAGGGATAGGCCAAGCTCCTCTCAGACCTCCCTACCAGCACCACCTACTCCCGCACCTCTGCAAAGTGATGATGCTACCGGAGTCATACTTAGGTGCCTTGAGATGATGGATTTAAACATGACCCGTTGGCAGAACGACATGGCCCATCGGCAAGACGGAATACAAGCACAAATGGTTCAGCTACAATCCACCCTCCATGATCATTGTTGTTACCAGAATGCTTGCTTAGCGGTTATGGCATCTGCCCATCCTGAGCTCACATTTTCCCTACCACCGTCACTACCATTCCTATTCCAAAATCCAGCTCCACTGGGAGACGACGAAGACAGTTAATGTCTTCCTTAAGGTATTCATTTTTCCTTCCTTTCACATTGGGGACAATGTGTTATTTAAGTTTGGGAGGATGGTATTTCAACACAATTATGTCTTATTGCTTTAACTGCTTGTATTTTATATCTTATTATGTGATGCTTGTGTGTTTTATTTTAAAAAAAATGTCTTTTTGCATTCTTGTGTGAGCTGGATAATATTGTTGGCAATGATGCATATATTTGAGAACATGAATCGGTTATGCGCTATGAATAGGTTGTGTTTGAGTGACTTTTTACTTACCCTTGCAAAACATGCCATCTTAATTGCACGCAAGTTAAGTATATCATTGGACTGGAATATGTTGATGCATAAATGAGATAGGTTGAATTAGTGAACCTTAAAATCAAATCCAAACAACAATTGAATATCACTATATCCTCAAACCAAATTTAGGATACTTGGCTAGTTGAACTGTTGTAGGTAGACATGGAGATAGATTGGATTCCGTGTGTGCAAAACATTGTGTGGACTGTCTGAAACCAAGGGGGTGAAAATTGGGTGAAAACCTTAAGTTAGAGGTCAAATTTTCGAGACTAAGTGTTCAATAAGGGGCACTGTACTAATCACTACAAAAGATCACAATGAGGACAATTGTAAAACGTCACTTCATAGCCTTTATGACTCAAGTGGATAAGTCTGCAAGGGTTTAAAACCTGGTGTCCTAAATCATTTGATTTGGGAGCCACCGGTCTAAAGCTCGCTACATGGGTCATTTAGAAGGTTTAATGAAGGGATGTCTACTCATAAGATTCTATGAAATAAAATAAAATAAAAAAGAAAAAAAAGAAGAGAGAATTTGTGAAAAAACAGGTACATGAAACAGAAGACTCACCAGATAATGTGATTAAGCCCCGAACACTTATTTTAGCCACCGAGCTCCGTTGGGTGCGAGCCGTTTTCGAGGCCAAAATCCGATGTTTTCCATTCCAAATCGTCAATTTAAGTCATTTTCTTCTTTTTACGACAAGATTTCGTTCATTCCATAATTACGTATTTTATTTTGGTATGATTATTGTGGTTTTACTATTTTTGGTCAGATTTTGATAACAATATAGTGGTTGATAGTGTTTTTTTTTTTAAAAAAAAACAAAGAGGCTTAATTTTTTTTTTCACAACACAATATTTTTTTTTCCCAATCGGAAATTGATGTCAATTTTCTTTTTTTTTTTCAAAACGAGAAAACGATAAATAAATGTTGTAGTAAGATGATAGATATTTATTAACAGTATTATAGGCATGATATTTTGAGAATGGAACACCTAACATTAACTTCATGGAACACTTTTCATGCAAAATAGCTTACAGAATACAACTAATGCAAAAAAAAAACCAAAGCATGCTACAAAATAAAACAAAACTCTGAAAGCTGGCTGAGGTTGAGATAGCAAAAGCAGCAAGCAATCTTTTAGGTTATAGCATTGATGTTGTCTTCAAATACACCCAATGATTAGTCAAATTTTCCTTTCTCTCTAACTTCTTCATTTTGTGAGTTGGGGGTAGGACTTTTTGCCTCAGCAATTATGTTACTTGAAGTCTGAAACAATGATTGTTTTGCTGATGGTGGTGAGATGTCGTGATTATCATAATTGTTGTCTATCCCTGTAAGTGATGCGGAATCACTTGTTTCTTCCTTTTCATCAGTAATAACAGAGGATGCATTGAGGACAAACACAATTTCATACTTGTACTGAGCAGTGTTTAGCTCTAGTTGTGTCACCTTCACATAGAATATATATTCTTCAGAATGCATGATTTCTTCGACGTTTGGATCACTTCCCTGAGGATTAGTAAATAAGTTTATTATGTTGACTAATTAAAACGTTAGATAGACAAGAATGATATATCGTCTTACCAATTTTGAATGATTCATTAAACTCTCAGCATCACACTTCAACAATATCTCAGCAGGGTTGCCAATCGCACTTGCAATTAACATTCCATTGGCATCTTCTAACTGTACATTAACTGTACGGATGGTTCGGGTCTTACGTCCGAAATACAGAGTCACCCTCAACCTCATTTCTCATTTCATGTGTTGCTTATCTATACAAATATAACCATTAAAATATATTAAAACACTATCCTTTACATACCCAAATGGCTTAATATCATTAAAAAACAAGTAGAATTTCATTCCATATAAAAATGAACAGAAATGTGCAAGCCATTTTATCAAGTAGCAACATTGTTGGTTGATCATCAACCTTGCTTGTGCACAAGATTAGTACATGAAAAACCTTAAAACTGAAGAGCAGAAGTAGATAACTGCTGAAGCTGTAGACAGATGGTCGTAAATATCAATAACTTATGTCATACGAACTGGTACTGTTGCTTGGCTCACAAGTCTTGAGAAAAGTCAAATAGCCAATCACTTCCAGCTCAGCCTGCATACAAATGACAAAGGTTGACAGAATCAATTGCTTGTTGCAGATTGGAAATACGTTCATATTTGGCGGCAAAGCAGCAATTACGCAAAAGACAAGAAAAGACTATAATGCACTTAGATCTTAGATCAAGAAGGAAGTCCTAATTAAGCATATTGTATGGGACATTGTCTGGTTACAATGTCAATTAAAAAAAATGTATATAATCAATTTTCATTTTTGGACAAAATTCCTGTCTAAGAAATTTTCTCTTGTGGGCGCGCACATTCATATATCTAATTAGAGTTAAATTTCAAGACTTGTCGAACAAATAGCAGAAATTTTGTTGAATATACGAAAAATAGTGATGTTTTAAATCTCAACAGGTGAGAAAGGCATGCGTAGGACCACAACAAAGTTAAAAGTACATAAATGAATGATGAAAAATCTTGAAGTTATTACCAACGTTAAGAGAATCCGATCTAGGTTCGGCGAAGACTTTGATAGGAACCTTTCCAATATTCTAACCCATCACTAAAGTTCCCCCATTTGGCCCAAGTTTGGGGAAAAGAATAACCTTCCAACGACTTCATAAGTGCAGTTAAATAACACAAAATGTTAAAATAGACTAATTCAAATGCTCAATATCCATATTGTAGACCAACGTGCAGAAGAGTTAGAAACCTGTTGGATGGTTTCTCCCAAAGAACCAAATCTAGAGCTTCTATAGTTCGAAAATTGCAACAGAAGGTGTAATAAGAAAGCTCAAGGGAAATCAAACAACATCATTGAAGCAAAGTATAGATGCTTGCAGAATCTACAATATGCTCTAAGAAACCATAACATTTGAAAAGAAGGCTTTCTACAAAAACCCAGGTTTTCAAAATGTGTGCGTTATATTTTACCCTATTATAGGAAAAGAACTTACTCCAATGAGGTCAAGACTAGCTGCATCAAGATTTGGAACCACAGTTGCCAAGTCCTGCAAATTAGAGCATTCACTATTTAAGATTTTTTTAATTTTTATCCAAAATATTTCACACGAGGAATAAAAATTTAAAAGAATATTACATACAACTCCAATTACCTTAGGAGGCCATTTTCAAAATGCAGATTTAAAATCCGGCAAAGATGTCACTCCAGGCCACGTATCTTCATTCGGAGTTCCTATGATACTTCATTACAAATGGCAAAAAAAACATGAAATAAATATAAATAACAATAAAGAATTTCACATGAGATATCTTACCAAATAGATTACAAGTTACAAAACCATAAAGTTGAGTAAGATTACAAATCTTACTTTTCTAATGGTGGCAAGGTTAATATTGAATTACCATCTACACTTGGTCTAGATATTTCAGCGCCAACAAGTACAACATGCTTCATCTCTACTTTCAATAATGATGGCTAATTAAATAAGATTCCAACCCTTATCTTCATCTCAACATTGTACCAAAAACATCCTCACTTGTATGTTTCTTAGGACCTACATATGATCACATGTGTGTAAAATAACTAATTGTACCATCCAATCATCTTCTACGCACGAATGTTCAAATAATAAATCAAGAAATAGAGGAACCTAATTTAAGACTCTACAGAGAAATAGGCACCTAGGAAGGTTAATTATATAAATAATTATTGTTGAATCACCTCATCTATAAACTCAAGTCATTAGAAAGGATACATTTAATTGCTTTGACTTTCTCTCCTTGCTTACGTCAATATGCTTTCTGGTCATGCAGATGACAAAAGCAACATAATGATGACAATAAAAACTTCTTAAGACTTATGGAAGTACCTATGACTGAGGTGATTAAACTACTTTGTACAAATATAAAATGATACTATATATGCAACTATTTAAGTTTAATTTTTGATAATTTGTCTCCAATGTTTGATAGGAAGGGTGACTCCAAAAAGTATAATTTACAGCTTTGAAACCATTATACTAAGTGGCAAGCATATCCCTAAAGTGACATTAAACTACATATTTACAGTGTGAAAATCCCTTGAACATTATTCACCGAACATTTAAAGAACAACGTTTGGGAAAATTGCATATTATGCTGTATTACCAGGAAATCTTTTATTGACATAGAAATAGACAGAAATTGCAGACATTTTACTTCTCGGGCGAAGCACAAAACCAGTTAGGATACAGAAGATATTTATACATATAGCTTAAACAGTAAGGTACCATTTCCATCCTTCGACTTCCTTTTCTTGAAACTCTAATGACTAATGGCAGTCTACTTAAAACTGAGGCAAAACCTTAATGGCTCAATCGACTTTTCTTCAAGAGGACTATCTTAAAATCTGTACACATTCTTGATCTTTACATTGAAAAGAACAACAATACAAATTCTAGAATATGTTATCTTTACTTTTCTTGAATAAATATATTTCATTTCAAAAATATAACGCACCAGCATATATCTTTGACTTCTAAAGAAAAGATATGAGTAATTTGCAATGGAACCATAAGTTATAAAGCTAAAAAGAAGCGCACACAAAACCCGTTGTCTTCGAAATCTGGTGGTAGTAAATAGTACACAGACACTAGTAGCGACGGGTTGAGGAAGAGAACCGAGTTTTTAAGGAACGGAGTAGATGCGACGGTAGGAAGAAAATCCTTGATTTTTTTCTCTCCACCACAGTTTCTCTCAATCAAAGAAGACGATTCTAGAAATCAAGAGAAGAAATGATATATTACAAAATACCAATGCCTCTCCACCCAATACACCAGTGGTTGAGCGACCAAAAATAGAGTTGGAAGTGGGAAAAAAATTGGCTTCTGAGCTAGCCAATTCAAAGTAGCTTCTGGTCCCACTTTTAGACTGTAGAGTTAGATATTATGAAGCAACTTCGCTCTTTTAAGAATATTTCTAAAGCAAACAGTAACCTGCAACCACCTACTTTCAGTTCTTGCACTAAGGTCAAAAAATTGGAAGAAATCTATACAAAAGGAAGAAATTGAAGCACGAGAATTATACTTACAGATTCGAGTTCACACCACAACACCAATAAAAGATCAACAATAAACAATGACAAAATCAAAGTGCAGAGAACCGCTCGCAAGAACAACCAAATTCAAACTAATGAAATCAAATACACAAATTAAATTAGGGTTTGATTTTAACTTACCCTGATCATAAACAATTAATCAACAGGAGATCAAAATGAATCATTGAGACACTAAAAATAAAATAAAAAAAGAACCTTCTCGAGTTGTTTCATGAGGGAAACAAATAAACCATTGGTGGTTTCGGTACGCTCGCTCTGAGCCTTGTTCTATCTCATAAAATCGACCTATCAAAAATTTCTCAATCAATGACGATTTTTAATCACAACACTACATCTCAAAATTAGGGGTTTACTTTTTCGAATTTTCTTAATTATTAAAGTAAACGAAAAGATCGGGAGAAAAATAGAGTATTACAGTAGTAAGCGACGAGGGTGTCGTGTTTTTGCAACTCATCGGCTCTTTGAAGGTAAGGTAAAAGGAGATTTACCGGTTCATTGTCAGCAGCCATCGCGTAGTCGAAGAATTGTCGACGGGTGTGGGAACACCGGAGACAACCCTAGAGGAAGATTATCGGAACTTCGGAAGATTGACAACGAAGGAACAAGAGGTAGAGTTTCTTCAGCGGTTGGGAGATGAGAGAGTTTGAGAGAGCAGGATAGGGCTTTCATTTGTGGTTGAGAGAGAAGATAGCGCGTTTCATTTGGCTACGGCATCGTTATGGTTGACGATACAAATTGCCGACACGTGGCAAAAAAAAAAAAAAAAAATTGGCTCTTTTATTTTGTTAGGATATTTTTTACTTAGCCTCTAAGTCTTTGCCTATATATATAGATATCTCAATCCATCCAAATCTCTCCCTTTTTCTCCCGTTTTTCTTTTCTTTTATTTAGTTTTTATTTCTTTTGTTTATTTTGGTTTTATTTTAGGAATCAAAGTGGGATATAGCAATGAGATCATTAAGGAAAGCTTGAAGAATACATTGAAGGAGTTACAATTTGTGTTCAAAAGGGTTTTATCTCAACTTTTGTATTCCTTTAATTAAATTCTTCATGTTTGTAATTATATGTTTATGAGAATCTCTTTGTTATTGTATTAGAATGATGAACTAAACAAGTTCATGTTGGAATTTATGTAGTAGCTTAACCTATTTTCATTAATATTTTGTTATATGTTGTTAAAAATGCATTTCTTATCAAAATATTGGTGTATTAATTATCATGTTTAAGATTACTCCATTTATTTGACGTCAATAGATGTTGTGGTTAGGTAGTTGTGTAATTATTGAAAAATAGTTGCACATCATAGATCGAAATAATTAATACTCTGGGTTTGCATAGTATACTATGCGCGTCTAGGTGAACCTAGAAATAGACACCTACCTCAGGTGATCCGTTGAGTATTTTCACAACAATTTAATGCAATTGGTTAATTTTGTATCGACATAGAAATATGTGGTATAATTTAATCAATTAGGATTAATATCACTCGAAAGAGGATATAAATTTAAAATTGAAAAATTGGGTCAAACTTTATATTTTGGTAATTTGCATGAGCGCGTGATTGGATTGATATTAATGAAATAATGGTTAAGTGAAATCATAAATTCCAACATCTTTTAAAATCAAATCTCCCACTTTTTAAGTATTATTTAAATTTTTAAATCAAAAAATCGAGTCTTTTGTCTTTTTCTAGTTTTTAAAAATCAACTTTTAATTGTGTGTCACTTTCGTTAAATTGAATTAAATAGGCTTGTAATTGGATAAACACTCTTCGAGGGATCGATTCGGACTCAAAAAGTCCACTTTTACTACTTGTACGCGATCCGTGCGCTTGCGGTACATTTTTCAGCGAACAAGTTTTTTGACGTCGTTGCCAGGGAGTATGTTTATCATATTATCAGTTAATTTGTCAATCACTTTAATGAACTTTACTTTTTGTTTTAAATTCTCCCTTTTAAATCCAAAAGTTACTTTGTTTTCGTTTTTGTCAAATTCTTAACTCGTTCATTGTTTATGAATCGTTCGCGAAGTCTCGATCTGCTAGAATTTGATCCTAAAATCGAAGGGACTTTTCGAAAAAGGCTTGGAGAACAAAATGAGTTGAAAAGACAACAACAAAAAATGGAGCGTCAAGAAGGTCATCTGGACCCTCTTATTCGACATGAACAAGCTCCTCGGGATGGTGTGCCGCCTGGTTTTGATAATCAAACAGGTAGGGTTCAAAATCCTGTAGTCAATAAGGAAGATATGTTGTTTAGGAATTTTCTAACCGCTCTGTCATTGAGAACCAAGCGGGTATTATCTACCCATCATATGGACATCCGAACTTTCAACTGCGACCGGATGTCATTAATCTATTCTCCAATTCTTTATCATTCTATGGTAGAATAGATGAAAACCCACACGCTGACATTGCGAGATTCATGGAAATTGTTAGCAATTTCACATATGAAGGTGTGAATGATGAGGCTATAAGAATAAGATTATTCGTGCATACTTTGAAAGATAAGGCAAGAGAGTGCATTGACACTCTACCTTCAAGGAGTATCACGGTTGGGTGAATTTGGTACAAAAATTCACTACTAAATTCTTCCCACCTGCTCATGTGGCCAAGTTAAAGCACGATATAACCACTTTCCAACAACTTGACTCTGAGACCTTTCACGAAGCTTGGGAGAAGTTCAAGGACATGCTAAGAAAGTGCCCAAACAATGGGATTACTTTAGCACAACAAGTCCAGTACTTCTACGCTGGGTTGACTCCTTCTCACCGCTCAAATATTGACTCATCATCAAACGAATCTGTCCAAAACAAAAGTATCCGAGAGGCGTATGAACTATTTGAGGTGATGAGTGAACAGAGTGCCATGTGGCCAGATAGACGTGCTAAATTGGGAGTTAGTAAAGCTCGAGAGAGTAAAGCATACTCTCTTATGTTATCAAAGATTGACTCTCTAGCACGAAAAGTAGAAGGACTTTCTACTTCGTCATCTGGCTCTCATTCAGCTCATATGGTCCAATCTTCATTGGTCTGTGAAATGTGCAGAGCTAATCATTTGAGTTCAAGTTGTCCGTTAATTGCCAGTAGTTCGGGATTCACCGAGCAACTGGCATACGCTCAAAATTTTCAACGCCCAGGGTACAATCCTTACGCTCAAACTTATAACCCTGGATGACATAATCATCCTAACTTCTCTTATGGGAATAACCAGAATATGTTAAACCCTAAACCACAAAAACAGAAAGAAGGTTGGGAAAAGGTCATTGCTAAGTTAGCAAATCATCAATTGCAATACCAAGAACGCAATGATGTCTCGTTGAAAAATTTGGAAAGACAGGTGGGCCAGATTACAAGACTTCTCTCTGAGAGGCCTCAAGGGGCTTTACCCAGTGACACTAAACCAAATCCCAGAGAGAATGCAAAGACCATTACTACCAGGAGTGAGATTCAATTGACCGAACCCACGGTAGTACAGCCAAAGGCTCGAGCTGACAAAGAACCAGTCATTGAAAATGAGGTGGTGCCAGCACCTAATGAGGTTGTTGAAGAAGGTAAGACTGATGAATATGAGCCATCAACATCAAAGGCTCCAATTTCAGTCAAAGCCTATGTACCTCATATTCCTTTCCCTCAAAGGCTCCAGAAGCATAAACTGGATATCCAATTTGGTAAATTTTTGGGGGTGTTTAAAAAGCTACACATTAACATTCCGTTTGCAGATGCGCTGGCGCAAATGTGAAGTTATGCAAAGTTCATGAAAGATATCCTTTCTAAAGGAAACTTGAAGAGCATGAAACGGTGATGTTGACGGAAATGTAGCGCCATTTTCCAGAACAAATTGCCTCCTAAGAGCAAATATCCAGGATGCTTTACTATTCCATGCGCTATTGGTAACTTAAATTTTGATAAAGCTTTATGTGATCTCGGAGCGAGCATTAATTTAATGTCGTTATCTATTTTTCAAAGGTTGGGAATGGGGGAAGCAAAGGCTACTACGGTATCGCTGCAATTGGCCGATCGGTCAATTAAATATCCTCGAGGTGTTGTTGAAGACGTGCTGGTAAAAGTGGATAAGTTCAACTTCCATTATACTTGACATTGAAGAAGATAATGATATCCCTATCCTTCTGGGTTGACCATTTCTTGTTACCGATCAAGCCTTGATTGTCGTGCAGGAGGGTAAACTCATTTTAAGGGTACAAGATGAGCAAGTCACTTTCAACATCTTGAAATCCATAAAGTACCCGTCGGAACCCGATGATTTTTTGGGTGGATATGATTGATCACATGGTATTCGACTCTCTTTATGGGTGTTCTGATGATTCACTTGAGACATGCCTTCTGCGTTCTTCACATATCAAGGATGGAGATCCAGAGCTTGAGGGCATGGCAAATTATTTGAACGCTGTACCTACCCACCCTTTTATAAGGGTACCACATTTTGAGAACTTAGAAGAGACATCTTCAATACCTTTTCCATCTCATCAAAAAGCCCCTACTCTTGAAATGAAAACACTTCCACCTCATGTGAGGTATGCCTATTTAGGATAATCATCCACATTTCCAGTGATCATCTCCAATTCCTTAACCGAGCTAGAAGTAGAGAAGCTACTTCGAGTCTTGCGAGAACATAAAGAAGCAATTGGATGGACAATAGACGATATTCGAGAATCAGTCCGTCATTTTGTATGCACAAAATACTGATGGAGAATAACTTTAAGCCATCAGTCGAGCATCAAAGACGGTTAAATCCGAATATGATGGAAGTGGTGAGAACGGAAGTTGTTAAATTACTTGATGCAGGCATCATTTATCCATTTTCAGACAGTCCATGGGTAAGTCCTGTTCAAGTTGTACCTAAGAAATAAGGCATAACGGTAGTGGAAAATGAGGATAACGAACTCATACCCACTAGACCGGTGACTAGTTGGCGAGTGTGTGTCGACTACCGCAAGCTAAACACTGCAACTAGAAAGGATCACTTTCCTCTTCCCTTCATAGATCAAATGCTAGAGCGGTTGGCAGGGTATTCACATTATTGTTTTCTTGATGAGTATTTAGGCTACAATCAAATTCCAATAGCCCCGGAAGATCAAGATAAAACAACATTTACAAGTCCGTACGGTACTTTTGCGTACAGGAGAATTCCCTTTGGACTGTGTAATGAACATGCTACTTTACAAAGGTGTATGATGGCAATTTTCTCCGACATGGTGGAGAAATGTATTGAAATTTTTATGGATGATTTCTCAGTTTTTGGTACCTCATTTGATAGATGCCTTAACAATTTAGAAATGGTACTTAGACGATGTAAAGAGACCAATTTAGTGCTAAATTGGGAGAAGTGTCCTTTCATGGTCCAAAAAGGCATGGTTCTTGGCCATCGAATTTCTTTGAAAGGCATAGAGGTTGATAAGGCAAAGATTCAAGTAATTGAAAAATTGCCTCCACCAACTACGGTAAAGGAAATTCGAAGTTTTCTCGGACATGCTGGATTTTACAGGAGGTTCATAAAAGATTTTTCAAAAATTACTAAACCTCTTTGCTCCTTGCTTGAGAAGAATACTACTTTCAATTTCTCTCAAGAATGCATTAATGCTTTCAATGTGCTAAAAGGAAAACTTATCACAGCTCCTATCATCGCAACTCCAGATTGGAATCTTCCATTCGAGCTGATACGCGATGCTAGTGATTATACTGTTGGAGCAGTTCTGGGGCAGAGGAGAGATAAAGTCCTGTATGTTATCTATTACGCCAGTCGAACTTTGACTGATGCGCAATTGATTATGCTACTACTGAAAAGATGATGCTAGCAGTAGTATTTGCATTTGATAAATTTCGGTCATACATCATTGGTTCCAAAGTAATTGTCTACACTGATCACTCGGCCATCAAATATTTGTTGACAAAGAAAGATGTCAAGCCGAGGTTGATCAGATGGGTACTCCTCTTGCAGGAATTCGACCTCGAGATTCGAGATAAACAAGGAACTGAAAATGTCGTTGCTGGTCATTTATCTCGTCTCGAGCAAACCGAAGACATTTTGGATGGAGAAATCAATGAGGTGTTCCCTGATGAACAACTGTTGTAAATCATCCAGATTTTACAAGACAATCATATACCATAGTATGCAAACCATGTGAACTATCTTGTTAGTGGCATCATACCCCCGGATCTTTCTTATCAACAAAGGAAGAGGTTCTTCGCTGATGTGAAGCATTACTTCTGGGAAGATCCTTTGTTGTTCAAATGGGGTTCGGATCAAATTATCCGGAGATGTGTTTCGGAAGAATAAATGGAAAAATACTTGAACAATGCCATTCTTCTCCATATGGTGGTCACTTTGATGCTGTGAAAACTGCATCAAAGGTCCTTCAATCTGGTTTTTATTGGCCCACCTTATTTAAGGATGCTCACACACTTGTATCTAAGTGTGATAGATGCCAATGGACTGGTAATATTTCCAATCGAAATGAAATGTCATTGAATCCTTTACTGGAGGTAGAGATATTTGATTTTTAGGATATTGATTTTATAGGGCAATTTTCATCCTCATTTTCAAATCAATACATACTGGTGGCTATTGACTACGTGTCAAAGTGGGTAGAAGCGGTAGCTTTACCAACTAGTGATGCTCGGGTGGTGGTAAACTTTTTAAAGAAAAACATTTTCTCACGTTATGGCACCCCCCGAGCCATCATTAGTGATGGTGGTAAACATTTTTGCAATCGCCACTTCGACTCACTTATGACCAAATATGGAGTTAATCACCGTCTAACCACTCCCTATCATCCCCAAACAAGTGGCCAAGTTGAAATATCTAATCGAGAGTTAAAGAGAATTCTCGAGTTGACGGTCAATGCATCAAGAAAATATTGGTCCAAGAAGTTGGACGATGCATTGTGTGCATATCGAACTGCTTTTAAAACGCTGATTGGTATGTCTCCATATCGGCTTCTTTTTGGAAAAGCATGTCATTTACCAGTCAAACTCGAACATCGGGCCTATTGGGCTATCAAACTGAATGAACTTGATGAACTCCACCTTAATGCTTATGAAAGTGCTCGTCTCTACAAAGAAAAGATAAAGACATGGCACGATCAGAACATTGTCAAGCGTGAGTTCTCTGTTGGGCAACAAGTTCTTCTTTACAATTCTTGACTCCGGTTGTTCCCTGGTAAGCTCCGCTCTATATGGTCTGGTCCCTATACCATTACAAAAGTTTTCCCACATGGAGCGGTTGAGCTTTATTACAAAACGGGGAATTTCAAAGTTAATGGCTAGAGATTGAAACCATATTTGGGAGGTGACTTTGTGAAAGAAAAGTCATCTGTTCTACTTGCCAATCCGGATTAAGATGCCTTATAGTCGAGCTAAAGACTATAACCAAGCGCTTGTTATGAGGCAACCCAACTTTCTTACTGTTTAACTTGATATTATTATGTGTGTTAATATTTTTAGTATTATATTTTTGAACTAATATAATTATTTTTGTAGGAAATTTTTGATACCCCAGCCATTTCTGGATCTCTCAGGTTCTAAAACAATTCATGTGCAAAGAAGTCTTTGATCCAAGTAACTCACGTTCATCACAAGTCCAGCAAATGCATTGGTTCCACTTCACAAATGGCTATTCAGGGAAGTTTCCTTATTCTACTTTACTTTAACTTGTTATTTACACATTGAGGACAATGTGTGGATTAAGTTTGGGGGTATTGGCCTTGCCGGCTACTGTTGTGATTTAAATTGATGTATAGATGTGTCGGCTGTTTTTGTATGTGTACATATTTCTGTATGTTATATCGACATGTTAGGTGAGCCTTGTCGGCTTTGAAATGCATGATGTTGAAATTGTTATTGATTCATAAGCTATGCATGCATGCCAGATATGCTATTGGTGCCTAAAATTTTTCGAAAATTGCTTATTCTATGTGAGATCTTGAATTACATTGCACATAGTCATGATTAATTATCATTTAGATGTGAAAATAACTGTGTGTTGGAAAAATTGTAAATTAGTAAGAACTTAGGTTGTGAGTTACCTGAAACAGTATATCAACCTATGTCTTACTCTCTTTCACTTTACCTTATACTGTGAGAAATTTTGAATCAGCTAGTTTATTGTTTTCATTTAAGATGATAGTAACTGAATAGTGTGAACACAAAAAGCTGGTGAGACTTTGAGCCCATAGACTGATTCATTTATTACAGTCTCATCATTTCTTTCTTGTGTGATATTATTCCATGATTGTGATTCTCTAGAACTTGTGTTGGTTCTCTTCAAGATCACATTGACACATGTATACATAAATATGATTAAGGCAATTTTTGTTACCACTTTAGCCAAATAGCTTACCATGAGATTACTCTTTCCTTTGATAACCCCTTTGAGCCTATTTATATTTTCTTTGATAAACCTGCATTACAAGCTTGCATATCCATAAGAACAATATCTTTATCCAGCAGTTGAAGCTAGTGGAGTGTTGTTGATTATATTGAATGTTGGGTGTGAAAGAAAAGAAGTTTGGGGATATCAATATCATTTGAGGTGCTATGTTGGTGTATTTTCAAAAAAAAAGAAAGGAAAATATGTGGAGGAGACTGATTTTTATGGATATATTCATAATTTCTCCTGAGATTTGAAAGAAAAAGGGTAATTGTACTAAATTGATGATGAGTGAGAAGTCAATGTTTGGATGGATATGATTGTGTACAGATCCTATCTATGTGAGCTGGGTTGAATATTTTTACTCCACTGATTTATAATTGAGGCTTCATAGTCACTTATCTAAATGTTTCCACACCTTAACCTTTAGCCACATTTCAACCCTGAAAAGACCTTATGATTTATGTAATGCATATGATCTAAGTGGTGACGATTGAGAAAATATCAAGCTTATGGTAGAACATTTTCATTGGAATGATCTGAACGAAACAGTACCCAATCTTATACATTTGAGAGTGAGTGATCATACTATCTTGCGAGGTTCTACATGTTCAGTTACTTTATCTTCATCTGAGAATGCATGCTCGTTGAGTATTTTTGATCGATAAAGAAAAGAGTGTTTGAGAGCAACCTTTAGATTTACACTTGGGAAATGAAGTGGAATATCTATATTTGAGTGTGAATCTTACGAGCGGAAAAGAATATATTTGACCACTGAGAGTCGGGTTGCTGCTAATTTAGAAATTTTTCTGACTTGACAATCTTTTCTTAATTTAGATGATGATTGAAAATGGCTATGCACACACACACTAATTGAACATGGGACAAATTATTTTTGATAGCATTATTTGGAAGCATGACTGTGAATTGATATACAATTTTGAACTCTTGATATTTTTGGCAAGGTAGCTAATACATTGATCATTATTGCATTTGCATGATTATGTTAGAAGTCAATCTTGCTCGAGACGAGCAAGAGCTCAAGTTTGGGGGTGTGATAAGTGTGTTTTTACACACTTATTTAGCACTTTTTGAGACTTTATTATTGATAAAATTGATTAGATTTCTATTTATAATTGTGTAATTGTTACTTTTGTAGGCTAAAACCCCGACAAGAAGTGAAACGATCGAAAAGAAAAGGAAAATGACTTAAATTGAACAAAATTGTGAAGTTGGGGACTGAAATGCAAAAGTCTGAAAGATGAAGGACTTGAAGTGCAATTATGAAAGGGTTTAAATGTAATAAAAGTCAAAGAATGAGGATCAAATTGTACTAAAATCAAAGATGAAGGATCAGATTATACTAGGATCAACGTACAAGGACCTCGCCTGCAAATCTGGATGAATCATGCGACCGCGAGGATTACAACGTTGCGATCGCATGGAAAAGGTAGAGACGTCAAATTTATTAAATGGCTTGCCTATGCGACCGCATGGGTTATAACCATGCGGTCGCATAGAGTTAAAAAATATGGCGGTTTAAATTCTCGTCTAAAATTTTATTTTGGCCCAACTTGTATTATTTTCTAGTTTTTTATTGGTAGATATTTTAGGATATTCGTTTTGTGTGATAAAATATCCTATAATATCTATATTATATTATAAAATATACTAAAATATCTTATATATATATTATAATATACATAATATTCTAAAATATCTTATTTATATTATAATATACATAATATCCTAAATATCTCCTATTTATAGTATTTTATTTTTTACTTAGCCTATAAGTCTTTGCCCATATATATATCTCAATCCATCCAAATCTCTCCATTTTTCTCCCTTTTTCTCTCCCGTTTTTCTTTTCTTTTATTTAGTTTTTATTTCTTTTGTTTATTTTGGTTTTATTTTAGGAATCAAAGTGGGATATAACAAGGAAATCATTAAAGAAAGTTTGAAGAATACATTGAAGGAGTTACAATTTGTGTTCAAAAGGGTTTTATCTCAACTTTTGTATTCCTTTAATTAAATTCTTCATGTTTGTAATTATATGTTTATGAGAATCTCTTTGTTATTGTATTAGAATGATGAACTAAACAAGTTCATGTTGGAATTTATGTAGTAGCTTAACCTATTTTCATTAATATTTTGTTATATGTTGTTAAAAATGCATTTCTTATCAAAATATTGGTGTATTAATTATCATGTTTAAGATTACTCCATTTATTTGACGTCAATAGATGTTGTTGTTATGTAGTTGTATAATTATTGAAAAATAGTTGCACATCATAGACCGAAATAATTAATACTCTGGGATTGCGGTTAAAACAACTGTTATAAAAATCCTACTCAGTACTCTCCTTAACTATGAATTTTTCATCTTTTTCATAATATAATATCCCTTTTTAAGACTTTTTTTTTTTTTTTTTTTTAAATCACATTCAAAGATATCAAAAGAAAAGTTTTGATATTATAAGAATACTCTGGGTTATATTCAGTATTCTTTATAACACTTTCAAAACTATTTTCTAAATCATTTTCTTTGAAATGATAAACTTATGCCATCTGAGATATATGAAATTTGGCCTAACTTCTATTTAATAAGGACAGGACTTTTCAGACAATTCCTTAAAAAATAATTTTAAAACAGTATCCATTTCTCTCCTCTATAGCTCTTCTTAGCCTCTCCTTTGGGCCTTTACGCTTTCTGGGAGGTCACTCAGGACTGATTTTAAAACAGCTTTTGAAAACTTGAAGTTAAGACATGCTCTTATCATATACTCAGTATGAAGCATAAAATATTTTTACAAAACATTTACAAAAATATTTTCCAAAATTTTGATATTATATCAATGCCAGGGGTTGTATTCGGCATTAAATATAACACTGTTCAAAATTTCTTCAAATTTTAAAACAAACTATTAACATTTGTTCTTATAGGATCTGGAACTAATATTGATTATTAGAACCATTCCTTAGAACATTCAAACTATACAAAAACTTAAAATATTTTTGTGGGATATTACATTACTGAAAGATAAAAGAAAGATAAGGATTTCCCTTTCGGGAATGGAGAGAATTTAGAACATGTTTTGAAGGAAAACTTGTATTGTATTGATAATGGATTTTCTATATTTTACAAATGAATTGGGCTTCTCTTAAATAGGCAGAGAAACCGCGTAAATGAATAGCAAAGGAATCTTTGCTTTTCAAATTTTCAAAAAGAAAACAGTAAAATCTGTCTAACTTTTACAAAAGTCTAAAAGTAAACAGTATCTTATCCTATCTTTACTTTTATAAAGTAAAGGCAACTTTTTCTTTTTGACTAATTCTATACAAAACAAACAACTTTTCTAAAAGAAAAATTCTTTTCGTACAAATTTCCATCCAAACTTTATCTCGTGTCTCTGATTATTGGTATCTTTTGTCTGCAATAATCTTCTCTTTGTGGAAATCTTATCTAGTCTCATAATTCTGTCTCTCAATTGTATCAAGAGAATCTCCACTTTCTGCAAAATTATCTAAATCTTTGTTACATTCTGAATTGTCTTCATCTTCAGAATTATTAGTTAATCTTTGTAAAATATATCGTCTTCTGCTGTCCTTCTTTTTTACCAATAACTTCTTCTTTTTTCTGGTATTCTTCTGCTTAAATTGCTGTTGAAATTCTTCAATCTTGTTAAACATTTCTTGCAATTTTCTAACATCTGACTGAGAAATTTGGTTAGGGTCTTGAGCATCTTGATAATTTTCTGAGTCTAAAATTATTGGCTTTTTCTGCTTCAAATCCAATGGACTAATTAATTTTGTAGCAGAAATTCCAGCCTGCTGAGTCTGGTCTTCTTTTGAAATAAGTCTAGTAGGAGAATCAACAGTCTTCTGAGTCTGTTGAACTTTTGGCAAGTTCATAGCCATCAACGGATTTGATAAGTCTTTACCAGTTTCCGTTTGAACTGGACTAGCTATAGATTTCTGTGGCTCTATAGTACCTTGGCTAAAATCTGGATTTAAAATTTTTAATTTAATAATTTCTTGTTCTAAATCAGAAATCTTCTGTTGTAAAATAAGCTTTTCTTGTTGAAGTTTCTGATTAGACTCATTTAAAATCTTAAAATTTCTGCTCATACATTCGCAATGAGAACAGAATTTTGAACAAAAATCTAACTGATCATCTGAAACATTCTTTAAAGATGGTGCTATAAAATAATTAATTCCTAAAAACTTTCTACACTCATCTAATGCTTCTGAAATAGAATAAAAACCTTTGTATAAAGGATTTGGAAAATTCTTAATGCAATCTGCTACTTCTAACCAGGTATGGTAAATTCCTGGTAATCTACCTTGTAAAACTACATAACATTTAAACTTTCTATGGTCTTGGTTAAAATGTTCTGACAGAGCATTTAAACATGCTAAAAAATATTTCTGATCTTTTTGGATTCTTGTTATAAGAAATCCATAAATTATCTAAAATACATTTTTCTGACCTAGTAACAGAAATATGCGGTAAAGGTTTAAAACTAATATTACTGTTAGGAAAACATACTAATTCTATATTATCAAACCTTAACTTATCAAAAGTCTGTGCTACATTAGTCTGTGAAGAGGAACTTGGAGTGCTTTGCAGCATTCCTGGTCTTGGACCTCTGGGTCTCTGCATCTGAAAAGAAATATTAGTCATATTCTTTATTCTTAATAATTCTACTAAGAATATCTGCTATTTTGTTATCACTACCTTTAATATGCTCAAAATTAATGGATATTCCTGTATTAGTAATTCTATCTATAAAATTTAACCATCGTCTTCTATTACTTCTCTTATTTTATAACTTTAATTTACTAACAAAACTTACTATGGCTTCACAATCAGTTCTTATAGTAATTTCTTTTTTGGAAATAATAAATAATTCAAAAGAATCTATTGCATAAATTATTGCTAATAATTCTAAATCTATGCTACTAGAATTTATTTTTTCTTTGTAATTACCACTATTATATCTAACTATTTTTTCAGTATCTTTATCTGAATATTTGTTGGGTTTTGCAATTAGAATTGCTCCCCATCCTGTAATACTACCATCTGTTTCTATAATTAAATAATCTGTGTCTAATGGCATAGATAACTTAGGTAATTCTTTTAATTTTTCCTTTATTTTTTGAACTAATTTAATATCTTCTATATTAAAATATTTTTGACCTTTAGGAGATGTCTTTCCATATAAAGGTCCTGCAATTTTTCCTAAATTTCTTATAAATGGTCTTGCATAATTTACTAATCCTAAGAATTTTTGTAACTGTTTTAAATCTTCCAATCTATCTGGAAATTCTAAAGCTTTCTGAGCTATATGAGGTTGTAATTCTATTTGACCTCTTCCTATATTTACTCCTAAAAATTCTATATATTCTTTAAATAAGAACATTTTCTTCTTATTTATAATTAGACCATGTCTAATAAATTCTGAAAATAATATTTGTAAATGACCTCTATGTTCTCTTCTATTTTTACTAAAAACTAAAATATCATCTATATAAGTAATAATAAAATTACTATGTTTAGTAAATATGCTATCCATCTTTCTTTGGAAAATACTAGGTGCATTCTTAATACCAAATGGCATAACTAGCCATTCATAATGACCTTCTGGACATGTAAAAGCTGTCCATACTATTGATTCTGGGTGCATCTTTACCTGTCAAAATCCTGACTTTAAGTCAAACTTACTAAATATATTACATCCTTGAATTCTATTTATCAATACTGTCTTATCTGGAATATTATAAGCATCATCTATAGTATTATCATTTAATCTTTTATAATTTATTACCATTCTACTTTTACCTCTAACTATTTCTGAATGTTTTCTTACTATGAAAGCTGCTGATCTATGAGGACTATCTGACTTTCTTATTACTCCTAATTTTAACAAATCTGTAATATGCATTTTAAAGTCTTCAATATCCTGATTAGTAGCTTCTATATTTTTAGTCTTAATTATATATTCTGAATTTTTAATTTTTAACTCACAATAAATTTTATCTTTATCCCAGAATTTTAAAACATTCTCACCTAAAATTTCTAATTTTTCTAATTTACTAATCATATTTTCTATGTCTTGTTCTGTTACTAATAAATCATATACTCTTTCTATTTCCACAAATTCTGATCTTAAATCATCTTCTTCCTTAATTTGTTCATAATAATTTTCTAATCCTAAATCATTATATTCTATTTCTTTATCTAATAAATCTTCTTCATTTAATACTAAATGATTTAACTGACATTCTTTTTCTCTACTACATTCACACTCTTTGTCTTTACTAGTTCCACCACGCTTCTCAACAAACTCTGATGGGATGTTCTTACTATAATTTGGAGCACAAATTGTAAATTTCTGTAATTGTAAAAAATCTTTACTAATCATTATACTACCATTATCTTTTAATAAGAAGCTTAATCCTAAAATTAAGTCTGTATTTAAAGATAAATCTCTTACCCATACTGAGTCTTTTGGTAAACTATATTCTGTACTTCTTCCACAATTAGTCTCAAAACTAATTCTTGCTGGTCTTAATATATTTTGGTAACTATAGAAATTCTCATCCATTTGTTGGGCTTCTATAGGTTCTTTTTACATTACTGAAAGATAAAAAAAAAAACTCTGATGGGATGTTCTTACTATAATTTGGAGCACAAATTGTAAATTTTTGTAATTGTAAAAAATTTTTACTAATCATTATACTACCATTATCTTTTAATAAGAAGCTTAATCCTAAAATTAAGTCTGTATTTAAAGATAAATCTCTTACCCATACTGAGTCTTTTGGTAAACTATATTCTGTACTTCTTCCACAATTAGTCTCAAAACTAATTCTTGCTGGTCTTAATATATTTTGGTAACTATAGAAATTCTCATCCATTTGTTGGGCTTCTATAGGTTCTTTTGATTTTACTATATATTTATCTGGTATTATTCTTTTATTAATAATACAATGACTACAGCCTGAATCTATTAATCCTAAACAAACTATCTCATAATTTTCTATTCTAATATAACATTTTACCTTAATACTTTTTAATTTTTCTGAATTACAAAAAACTTGAACTAATTCTGGTTCTGGAATTATTTCATGATTTTTACCCTTATTATTAGGTTCTAAAAATTCTAATTTTTGTAATATATATCTCTGCATATCTTCTAAATTCTCAATTCTTTTTCTAAGAATCTTAATTTCTGATAATTCTATCTGAATTAATTCTGATTGTTTGTTTTCTTCAGGTTCTAATAATTCTTTCTGTATTAAACAGTTTTTACAAGCTTCTTTATAACATTTTTTACATTTTAATCTTACATTCTTACTAGGATACCATCTACAAATATAACATGGTATACTATCTGAACCTATATCTTTTATCCAATCATGTTTACATTCTATTTCTAATTCTATATTCATAAATTCTGTATTATCTTCTGAGTCTGAAGAATGTTGAATATTAGAAAATTCTTGTATAAAATTTTCATAATTTGATTCTTCTTCTAGATTAATTTGATTATCTAGATCTTCGACAGATACTATACTATATACTGATTCTTTATCAGAAATATATTCATCTATTTCTAATAAATCTTCATTAGTACATTCTATTAATGTACTTCTTTTATCATTATTATTTAACTTCTTAGGACAAGTTCTTGCTAAATGATCTAAACCTCCACATACATAACAATTTAGCTTATTAGGATAATTTCTTTCTGGTTTATACTTTCTTACATGCTTATTTTCATCTAAGTAAGGTTTTCTTATATTAGATTTTCTAAGATAATATCTTTTCTTAATTGGTCTTTTATATTAATATTTCTTTTTATATTTTTTGTCTTTTTCTTTAAACTTATTACCATAAGTCTGAGGAGTAAAAATATCTTTACAAAATTTATAATCTGTCTTTTTTAACTGATTCTGAATTTGTAATTCTACACACTTTTCTTCTAAACATTTCATAATAAATTGTGTTCTATGTCCTATACTCCATAAATAATTTGGTCTATTTATAGCTAAAATCTCATTCCATTTCTTTGTTATTTCTAATCCTAATGGTCCTGGTAATTTATGAAATAACTTATTTCCTAGTTCTTGATTAAAAGTATTTCCTGAAATAGAAACTAAATAATGATATTCATTTAAAAATTGTTTAACTTCTCTACCTTTTGTCCATCTATTTATACTAAGTTGTTCTAAATCTCTAATAGCTTTCTGTTGTATTACAGTATGTCCTATATTTGGGTCTGCTCCTGTCAATAATTCATGAATTTTAAAAACAAAATTATATGGATTATTTCCTAAGGCTACCATAGCTTCAAAATCTTCTTGTTTATCTTTTTTATATGCTTCCCAAGTAGCTTTAGCACTTTCTCCTAAAAATGTCTCTAAATACTTATACATTTCTACGGCATCCATATTATGAGCTAATCTAATGTAATTTCCTATAACTGTATTCTTCCAAACTTCTATTACATTATTCCAAGTCTGAGGATCATGTGCTGTAATATTTAATATCTGAGCCTTATGAGGTGTCTGGAATTCTATAACTGGTTCTAAAGGTCTAACCTTTCCTCTGGAAATATAACTTTTTCCTTTATCATCATATTGATTAAAGGCTTTTCTAGGGAGATATCCTGCATTATAAGTATATGTTTCTGGTTCTGCTTTCATTTCTTCATCTGCTAATTCTTTATAATTACTAGATTCTGAAACTTCTGTCTTATTATCTATTTCATCTATGTCTTCCCCTACCTTTATATTCTTTTGACTATCATAATATAAATATTCTTTTTCTCCTATTTGTTTATTTAAAAACAAATGATCTTCTAATTTTAATAATTCTGTTGGAGATAAGTCCACTTCTAATTCTTTTGGATAAATAATTCTATCTTCTATTTCTACTTCTACTGCGTTCATAAATGGTTCTTGACTTTGTTGTTCTTGTTCTTCATTATTAGTACTAGATTCTGTCTCAAAATCATTATTATTAATAGTATTATAATTTCCGAATCTTAAACTAGTTTTTCCATAAACATCTCTATATGTTATGGCTTCTTGAGGAGTTATTGTTGGGTCTTGGGTTTCTAAAAATTTATCTAAATTCCATTCTAATCCTGCTAGTATTTCTGAATCATAATTCTTTGGCTTTATCATATTTATGTCTTTACTACTCATTAAGTTTATAACCTTATCTATATAAACTTTATACTTAGTCTGAGAACTATTACTGCATCTTCCTAGAAATCCTATGCTTATTAATAAATTTTCTCCTGACTTTACTTCTTCATATCCATGAGTCTGTGTACCTATCTTAATTTCTTCTGAAAAATCTTTTATTGTACAAAACATATCTGGATTACAATATATTATTCCTATATTGTTATTCATATCTACTTCTGTACTAGCTATCATTCCTTTTTCTATATTTTGGAATCTTCCATCATAAATTGTTAATAAAACTTTAGTCCCTAAATTTTTTCTCATTAAATTTTTAACTCCTATTACTATTAATCCTAAATGCATAAATCTAAAATTTTTCTTTTTTAAATCTTTTTTAGATTGTTCTGAGATTAATGGTAATTTTCTAACTTGACCATCTAAACACTGTATTGATACTTCTCTAGTATGTCTAAAAAATTGAGTTCTTGATTCTAATAAACCTCTATTATATAAATTTTCTGGACTTAAAAGCTGTAAACCATGAGTCTGAAATCTATCATAATCTTGTTACGGATCAATTAATTCTTCTATATTCTGATTATATTGAGATTGTCTATTTAATATTCTTTCTACAATATTATTACTTATACTGGAAGTACTAAGTCTTCTATTTAAAGATTCTACAGGTTCTGTTTCTCTAATAGTTCTACTTCTACCAAGAAAACTATTATTATTCATACTTATAAAAATTTGTTGAAATTTTTCTGGTTACAGTTTCTTTTCCTGTTGTCTTTAGACTCAAACTTTCTAATTTATCTATAACATTATCTATACCTTCTGTGGGTTGGTTTACTATATTGTTTAATCTCTTATTAATATTTTCTATAGCTTCAGTAATTCTAAGATCTGAAAATTTATTAAAATTTTCAATCTTAATAATTTTATCTAAAATATTTTTATTTTGTTCTTTAATAAAATCTAAATTTTCTCTGATTATAATTATATCTCCTTCTACTTTTAAAATCTTTTTATTTAAATTAGCTACTTCTTTGTTTAATAGATCCAGTATCTATTAATCTGATAAATAATAAAAAGAATCTAAAGAGTATCTATCTGATGAATATGTTCTATAATAGTGATTACAATTATAATTTTCTAAAAAACACTCACAATTATTATCTTCTTTTAAAAGATCTGTTTCTAGATCTAAAGGAAATATAAAATCAAAATATTCTATAAAATATTCTTCTCTAAATTCTGAGATTAAAGTTCTTAGTAAAATAAGTTCTTTTACCTCTTCTGGGAAGTTTTTAACTACTTGTATAAAGCAAATAAAAAATCTATTGGTTTTTCTCTTTCAACTGTATTATTAAAATCTATATTATATTCAAATATTCTTATATTATTTTTATGAAATGAAATATTATAAACTACTTTATCTAATTCTACTCTTAAAATTCTAAAAAACATAAAATTTTAATTTTATACCTTTGTAGCGTATGTCTTTCCCAAAAAAATCGTCACTTATGCTCTGATACCAATAGAGAGGGGGTCCTGAAAAACAAAGGATTGTTTAACAGAATTGGAAGGCGGTTGAAACAACTGTTATAAAAATCCTACTCAATACTCTCCTTAACTATGAATTCTTCATCTTTTTCATAATATAATATCCCTTTTTAAGACTTTTTTTTTTTTTTTTTTTTTTAAATCACATTCAAAGATATCAAAAGAAAAGTTTTGATATTATAAGAATACTCTGGGTTATATTCAGTATTCTTTATAACACTTTCAAAACTATTTTCTAAATCATTTTCTTTGAAATGATAAACTTATGCCATCTGAGATATATGAAATTTGGCCTAACTTCTATTTAATAAGGACAGGACTTTTCAGACAATTCCTTAAAAAATAATTTTAAAACAGTATCCCTTTCTCTCCTCTATAGCGCTTCTTAGCCTCTCCTCTGGGCCTTTACGCTTTCTGGGAGGTCACTCAGGACTGATTTTAAAACAGCTTTTGAAAACTTGAAGTTAAGACATGCTCTTATCATATACTCAGTATGAAGCATAAAATATTTTTACAAAACATTTACAAAAACATTTTTCAAAATTTTGATATTATATCAATGTCAGGGGTTGTATTCGGCATTAAATATAACACTGTTCAAAATTTCTTCAAATTTTAAAACAAACTATTAAAATTTGTTCTTATAGGATCTGGAACTAATATTGATTATTAGAACCATTCCTTAGAACATTCAAACTATACAAAAACTTAAAATATTTTTGTGAGATATTACATTACTGAAAGATAAAAGAAAGATAAGGATTTCCCTTTCGGGAATGGAGAGAATTTAGAACATGTTTTGAAGGAAAACTTGTATTGCATTGATAATGGATTTTCTAACATCTGACTGAGAAATTTGGTTAGGGTCTTGAGCATCTTGATAATTTTCTGAGTCTAAAATTATTGGCTTTTTCTGCTTCAAATCCAATGGACTAATTAATTTTGTAGCAGAAATTCCAGCCTGCTGAGTCTGGTCTTCTTTTGAAATAAGTCTAGTAGGAGAATCAACAGTCTCCTGAGTCTGTTGAACTTTTGGCAAGTTCATAGCCATCAACGGATTTGATAAGTCTTTACCAGTTTCCGTTTGAACTGGACTAGCTATAGATTTCTGTGGCTCTATAGTACCTTGGCTAAAATCTGGATTTAAAATCTTTAATTTAATAATTTCTTATTCTAAATCAGAAATCTTCTGTTGTAAAATAAGCTTTTCTTGTTGAAGTTTCTGATTAGACTCATTTAAAATCTTAAAATTTCTGCTCATACATTCACAATGAGAACAGAATTTTGAAGAAAAATCTAACTGATCATCTGAAACACTCTTTAAAGATGGTGCTATAAAATAATTAATTCCTAAAAACTTTCTACACTCATCTAATGCTTCTGAAATAGAATAAAAACCTTTATATAAAGGATTTGGAAAAATTTTAATGCAATCTGATACTTCTAACCAGGTATGATAAATTCCTGGTAGTCTTCCTTGTAAGACTACATAACATTTAAACTTTCTATGGTCTTGGTTAAAATGTTCTGACAGAGCATTTAAATATGCTAAAAAATATTTCTGATCTTTTGGATTCTTGTTATAAGAAATCCATAAATTATCTAAAATACATTTTTCTGACCTAGTAACAGAAATATGCGGTAAAGGTTTAAAACTAATATTACTGTTAGGAAAACATACTAATTCTATATTACCAAACCTTAACTTATCAAAAGTCTGTGCTACATTAGTCTGTGAAGAGGAACTTGGAGTGCTTTGCAGCATTCCTGGTCTTGGACCTCTGGGTCTCTGCATCTGAAAAGAAATATTAGTCATATTCTTTATTCTTAATAATTCTACTAAGAATATCTGCTATTTTGTTATCACTACCTTTAATATGCTCAAAATTAAAAGATATTCCTGTATTAGTAATTCTATCTATAAAATTTAACCATCGTCTTCTATTACTTCTCTTATTTTCTAACTTTAATTTACTAACAAAACTTACTATGGCTTCACAATCAGTTCTTATAGTAATTTCTTTTTTGGAAATAATAAATAATTCAAAAGAATCTATTGCATAAATTATTGCTAATAATTCTAAATCTATGCTACTAGAATTTATTTTTTCTTTGTAATTACCACTATTATATCTAACTATTTTTTCAGTATCTTTATCTGAATATTTGTTGGGTTTTGCAATTAGAATTGCTCCCCATCCTGTAATACTACCATATTTTCTATAATTAAATAATCTGTGTCTAATGGCATAGATAACTTAGGTAATTCTTTTAATTTTTCCTTTATTTTTTGAACTAATTTAATATCTTCTATATTAAAATATTTTTGACCTTTAGGAGATGTCTTTCCATATAAAGGTCCTGCAATTTTTCCTAAATTTCTTATAAATGGTCTTGCATAATTTACTAATCCTAAGAATTTTTGTAACTGTTTTAAATCTTCCAATTTATCTGGAAATTCTAAAGCTTTCTGAACTATATGAGGTTGTAATTCTATTTGACCTCTTCCTATATTTACTCCTAAAAATTCTATATATTCTTTAAATAAGAACATTTTCTTCTTATTTATAATTAGACCATGTCTAATAAATTCTGAAAATAATATTTGTAAATGACCTCTATGTTCTCTTCTATTTTTACTAAAAACTAAAATATCATCTATATAAGTAATAATAAAATTACTATGTTTAGTAAATATGCTATCCATCTTTCTTTGAAAAATACTAGGTGCATTCTTAATACCAAATGGCATAACTAGCCATTCATAATGACCTTCTGGACATGTAAAAGTTGTCCATACTATTGATTCTGGGTGCATCTTTACCTGCCAAAATCCTGACTTTAAGTCAAACTTACTAAATATATTACATCCTTGAATTCTATTTATCAATACTGTCTTATCTGGAATATTATAAGCATCATCTATAGTATTATCATTTAATCTTTTATAATTTATTACCATTCTACTTTTACCTCTAACTATTTCTGAATGTTTTCTTACTATGAAAGCTGCTGATCTATGAGGACTATCTGACTTTCTTATTACTCCTAATTTTAACAAATCTGTAATATGCATTTTAAAGTCTTCAATATCCTGATTAGTAGCTTCTATATTTTTAGTCTTAATTATATATTCTGGATTTTTAATTTTTAACTCACAATAAATTTTATCTTTATCCCAGAATTTTAAAACATTCTCACCTAAAATTTCTAATTTTTCTAATTTACTAATCATATTTTCTATGTCTTGTTCTGTTACTAATAAATCATATACTCTTTCTATTTCCACAAATTCTGATCTTAAATCATCTTCTTCCTTAATTTGTTCATAATAATTTTCTAATCCTAAATCATTATATTCTATTTCTTTATCTAATAAATCTTCTTCATTTAATACTAAATGATTTAACTGATATTCTTTTTCTCTAGTACATTCACACTCTTTGTCTTTACTAGTTCCACCACGCTTCTCAGCAAACTCTGATGGGATGTTCTTACTATAATTTGGAGCACAAATTGTAAATTTCTGTAATTGTAAAAATTCTTTACTAATAATCATTATACTACTATTATCTTTTAATAAGAAGCTTAATCCTAAAATTAAGTCTGTATTTAAAGATAAATCTCTTACCCATACTGAGTCTTTTGGTAAACTATATTCTGTACTTCTTCCACAATTAGTCTCAAAACTAATTCTTGCTGGTCTTAATATATTTTGGTAACTATAGAAATTCCCATCCATTTGTTGGGCTTCTATAGGTTCTTTTTACATTACTGAAAGATAAAAAAAAAAAAAAAAACTCTGATGAGATGTTCTTACTATAATTTGGAGCACAAATTGTAAATTTTTGTAATTGTAAAAAATCTTTACTAATCATTATACTACCATTATCTTTTAATAAGAAGCTTAATCATAAAATTAAGTCTGTATTTAAAGATAAATCTCTTACCCATACTGAGTCTTTTGGTAAACTATATTCTGTACTTCTTTCACAATTAGTCTCAAAACTAATTCTTGCTGGTCTTAATACATTTTGGTAACTATAGAAATTCTCATCCATTTGTTGGGCTTCTATAGGTTCTTTTGATTTTACTATATATTTATCTGGTATTAATCTTTTATTAATAATACAATGACTACAGCCTGAATCTATTAATCCTAAACAAACTATCTCATAATTTTCTATTCTAATATAACATTTTACCTTAATACTTTTTAATTTTTCTGAATTACAAAAAACTTGAACTAATTCTGGTTCTGGAATTATTTCATGATTTTTACCCTTAACCTTTGTTTCATTAATATCAAACCAATCACGCATAGATGCAAATTACCAAAATACATAGTTAGACCCGATTTTTCAATTTTAAATTAATATCCTCTTTCGAGCGATATTAACCATAATTGATTAAATTATACCACATATTTCTATGTCGATACAAAATTAACCAATTGCATTAAATAGCTGTGAAAATACTCAACGGGTCACCTGAGGTATGTGTCTATTTCTAGGTCCACCTAGACACGCATAGTATACTATGCAAACCCAGAGTATTAATTATTTCGGTCTATTATGTGCAACTATTTTTCAATAATTACACAACTACCTAACCACAATATCTATTGACGTCAAATAAATGCAGCAATCTTAAACATAATAATTAATACACCAATATTTTGGTAACAAATGCATATTTAACAACATATAACAAGATATTAATGAAAATATGTTAAACTAATACATAAATTCCAACACAATAAACTTTAGCCCATTTTATATAGATGTAAACAAAGGAGAATATTTATACAATACATTACAAATATAACAAAATAATTGAAAAAATGCAAAAGTATAGATAAAACCCTTGTTGAAGCTTGGTTTTGAATCTCCCAAAATCTTTGTCAAATCCTTGATATGATCTCCTTTGTACTCTATGTTTTTATCTCCAAAATGAACCAAGATAAACCAAAGAAAAATAAAAATAAACAAAATAAAAGGAAAAACTCCCTCAATGGACGTCCCCAGCCTAGGTTATGCATAGGAGGGATAGAATTTTTTGTTACTTAGACACTAAGTTTCCTAAATATCTAGGAAAAATTGCAAGATAAGTTGAGGACTAAATTGTCAAAAAAAGAGGAACTTGTGTAAGAACTTAGACACTAAGTTTCCTAAAGAGAAGAAAAGTGCCAAGATACTTAGAGACTAAGTTTCCTAAATATTTAGGACTTAATCCTAAATATAAGTCCTAAATATCTAGGAAATTTTTTTACACACTTAGGTCCTGTTTGATTCCCATTTTCATTTTCATTCTCATTCTTCTACTCATTTTCAACCACACATTTTTCAATAGAATAATATTTTCCATCACATCAATAATTTTTCCTTCTTTTTCAATTACACATTTCCCATCATATCACTATTTCAAAATTCATTTTTCCCAAATAATGCCTATCAAACACACTCTTATGTAGTCACTTTTCTTCTCTTTTTGCTCTATTCTTCTTCCTATCGGGGTTTTTTACCTATAAAAGTAAATATTACACAATTATGCATAGAAATTTACTCAATTTCATCAACAATTAATTCTCAAAAAGTGCCAAATAAGTGTGTAAGAACACACTTATCAGTATTAGTGGGGTTCTTTGGTTGTATGAACAACATATGAGCTTTTGACATTTCAGGTGGGTGATAAGAAGGAATCAGTAGAACTTATTGGCCTCGATGATATTTTGTTAAATGATTACCTTAAGGCTCCGTTTGATTCGCCAAAATTTTTCCAGGAAGTTGGAATCGAATTCCAACTTCCACTTTTTGTCCGTTTGAAAGCGTTTTTATGGAATTGGTTTCCACCCAATTCCAAAGTACAACTACTTGAAACGTGATTTCGTGGAATTCAATGACTTGCTATATGGTGAGAATTGGTTTCCAACTTTTTTTTTTTTTTTTAGCAATTGAAACAAATTCTAAGATAAAGTGTAAAAAAAATTATCCATTTAATTGACAAATTCCATGCAAAACAGAGTCAAACGTAAAAATAATAAATAATAATTTTTTTTTATTTTTTATATTTTTTTGGCAATCTAAACATATTTTGTCCTCAATGGTAAAAAAATTTATCTATTTAATTGACAATTTACATAAAAAAAAAAGTCAAACGTATTATAATAGAAATATAGAAAATTATACCAATCAAACACCTTTAATTCAATTCCCGATAAAACAATTCCAAGCAATTCAATTCCCTGTAATTTAATTTTTTTCCACCCATTTTTCACCCTTACAATCAAGCGGATGCTAAGGGGGGGTGTATTCAATTGAGGCTTTTGAAAACTTTGGTGGACTTTTTTTAAGTGATGACTTTCGTGGATTTTTCATGGATATGCATAGAATTAGTGGAAGTCTTTCGTAGACTTCTGTAGACTTTCATTTTAAAACTTTTGTAGAATTCAAAAGACTTTAATTTGAAATAGAATTCACGTGGATCCAGTACAATAATGTGAAATTAACACATGAGATTGTAGTTCCCATAATTTTTCTTCCACTTCCCCTCCTCATATAATTAAATTTTTTTTAAAAAGAATAAAAATTTAAGATCTTAATTAAATAAATAATAATCAAAAGTATACATATATATGATAAAAAAATAAATTTAAAATTCAATATTATTAATATAATATACTTTAAAAAATAAATAAAAATAAAAATATTTACATTTAATTATAAATTTGTAATATAAAAAAATAGATATTTTTCACAAAAAAAGAATGAAAAAAGTTACAAGAATCCAATTTAAGTTTTTCATAGAAAATGGAGATAAACGATAAGAGAGAAAGAGAGAGAATCAATAGAAAAAATTAATTTTAATCATATATCTAGAGTGTGTTTGATAAGCATTATTTGAGAAAAATGAATTTTGAAATAGTGATATGATGGGAAATGTGTGGTTGAAAAAGAAGGAAAAGTTATTGATGTGATAGAAAATATTATTTTATTGAAGAATGTATGGTTCAAAATGAGTAGAAGAATGAGAATGAGAATTAAAATAGGAATCAAACAGGGCCCTAATGTTTGTAGAAGGAAAAATGAAAGAAATATTAAAAAAAAAACATTTTTTTTTTTGGTAAAAGTCTTCCAAAATCTCATGATTAATAAGAGACAAATTTTGAGATTTATATGAGTACTTTTGGCTTAGAGAATTTTTAGAGACTTTTTAAAAGTTTATAAAAGTCTCAATTGAATACATCATAATTTTTAGAAATTCTCTAAAAATCTACATTGAATACAATTAAACTTTTTAAATCATAAAAAGTCATTAAAAGTTTCAATTGAATACACCCCTTAGGAGTTTTCAAGATTTTGTTAAAAAAAGTGACATCATGCCTGGCCTATTGGCTTCTCTATGGTGAACCCCACGGCCCTAGGGCCCTACGCCGGCTCCTTGTACCTTCAATCAATTTTGAAAAAATGAGAATAATAAAAAATAAATAAAAATATAATAGTGTTTAACGGAAAAGTGTAAATAATAGGGGATGCTTTCAAACGCTCAACGGGGAAGTGTAAACTAGACAACTTCAAAACCCCAATCTTGAAACTTGAAATTCGAAGAACGAAATGGATGATTGGGAATTGAGCGCAGAGGAATTGGATTTCCTTGAAAGGGATGCGCTCAGGCAATTGACCGAGCGTAATTCCTCTTCCGCTGCCGCCACCACCAGTTACAGTAACATTAACAGTAACAGTAGTAACTCCCATGTACCCAGCTCTCGACCGGGAATCGTTCCGTCATCTCGTTCCCCGGCCAAGCCCGCCTTCCTTTCCTGTCCACCTCCGACCAATCATACAGTTCCCAATTCTCTTCAATCGATTTCCCAGGTTTGGCTAAGCTTTTTAAGTGAAATTTAGTTCATTTTTTTCTTCTTTTCTTTTTTTAATTATTAGCTTAGTTTAAACTAAAAACAAATTTTATAATTGAGACATTAGGATGATGGTTCTTACTTCCTGATTCTGAAAGCAGATAAATGCTTCACCTCCTGCAAGTAGAATACTGCCTTCATCATTCGCCCCGAAGTTGGCTGGTAAGTTTCTTCCATTTATTTCTGACCGCTTGTAGAATGTGTGCATTTTTTTTACGGGTTTGATAGGTTATATTTCCTTTGCAAATGAAGATGATCGGACGAATAAACTACAGCCTAAGATCACGGTTAAACTTTTTCTACATGCAAGCGGAAACATTGCTGCGAAATTTCCGTTTGACCAGGTACTCAATATGCCTGATTGATTTCTAAAAATATATGTTTTTCTCTTTCTCGCTTACAGGTCATTTTTTATTCTTTTAGGTAGTTGTAGAATGTTTCCACAGGATTACAAAAGCCAGCTGGTATGCAAAAGAAAGGTATATTGTTCTCTCTCTTTTTTCTAACGTTGTACTGACATACTGCACGAAAGAATGCACAACTTTTTAGTCTTCCAGGACATGCCCAAAGAAGCAAATAGGTCATTTTATGTTTTTTTCCTTTTAATATTCAGTTTGTTATCAACTATCAAATGCAGTTATTGTGACGAATCTTCTTGCAGATTGTGGATGTTTCCTTTGTTGTCATTATCATCGGCAGAAAACGTTCTCAGGGGTGTTCCTGGATCCAATGTTGAGGTAGTACTTGAGAGACCACTGATTCATTGCCATGTATTATTAAATGTGTGAAAATGTTTTTACCATGATGTTATTTGTTGCTGGAAATAATCTATCACAATATGCCTGGTCAATCTACTCTTCGAATAAGATAATTCTTGAGACCTAAGGCATAGTATTTTAACTTAGCATCATTTGATGCTTGTGATATTATTTTCAGGTAGAGAACTTGGATCCTTTGGTAAGGCGTGCTATTGCTGCTTCCTCTGTACTTCCCGACTTAAGAGGTTAATTTTCATTTATAGGTTGCTTGTATTTATCTTCATAATTAGGTATGTAATTGATTGTGGACAAGCAATTTTGTTTGTATGATTGGACAGATTGCAGAGCCTGGCATTCAGCATATTTGGCTTTGACACATCTTTTCATTTTGAATTAATTTAAGTAAATCACTGTATGCAATGGTCAATGCGACTCTGAATTTTCTTCTCAAATTTTAACCAAACTCTTTTTCCCATTCGAACTTTGTCTAGCCTTTTATAACTATGAAACAGGCGTGAAATATCAGTGGATCCTTCTTTCGTGAATTGTATTTTTTTTTTTTTTCCTTTTTGGTGATGTTAATTTGTGAACGAATTAAGATATGCATTAAGATATAAAACTTTCGAAACTTGTTGATGGATCGTACTTGCAACATATGGAAGATTGAAATTGACAAATTTCCTAAGATCACGTTAAAATTGATACCTTTCACAGTACTTGTTGGATCATTTTTTGAATTGGAAGCAATTTGCTATACCATATTTAATTTAAGTATGTGTTTAGGCTAGGACAACTATATAATAAAGGTTTGTATCCTGTTCTGTAAATATTTGTAATTCTTTTGTATTAATATAATGGATTGGTTGTAACCAATAAAATAAGTTCTTTACAATTGGTGTGGACATTTTATCTTGCATTTCAGTCATCAAATCCACTTTGTATTTTGATAATGGGCATTTGTCATGTCTAAGTGTACTTTGTGTTCAATCTCCTCACCAGATCGGTATGAGTTGATTCCCACTTTTATTGAGTCAAAGCTTCTACCTTTTCAACGTGAAGGTGTTAGGTACGTAAGCGCAATGTCTTAAAATATTTTGATGCTTTCGTTTGATGCATAATTGGATAATCTGGTGACCTTGACATTTAAGTTATCATAAACTTTTATTGCAATTTGAGGATCACTAATTTGGGTCTTTCCAGATTTATATTGCAGCATGGAGTACGTGTCCTTCTAGCTGATGAAATGGGACTTGGAAAGACTCTTCAGGTATTGAATCTTTTAATAAAAACTGTCATACATCTTAACACATTTCATTAAATTGGCTACTTGGGAATTGGCTGATAATTTTCTTTGAGATTCTATTTTACACAGTTGTGCAAGTTCAGCTTTCGGTGAAATTTGTTTCCAAACTGCCATCACCTACTGAACTACTGTTATCAAGAACTACTTGGGAATCTTTTAATAAAAACTGTCATACATCTTAACACATTTCATTAAATTGGCTACTTGGGAATTGGCTGATAATTTTCTTGGAGATTCTATTTTACACGGTTGTGCAAGTTCAGCTTTCGGTGAAATTTGTTTCCAAACTGCCATCACCTACTGAACTACTGTTATCAAGAACTACTGCTTTTTTTTAAAAATTTAACGCAAGATTTTCATGCTAAAGACAATTGTCTTATGCTAATTTAATACAAGATTTTTCATGCTAAAAATTTTGTTCCTTGTGTTCTGTAAAATTTTGCGTGGGGTTTGATTATCCATGCACCTTACTTGATTTAGAGGTTTAATTGAATAGCTGTTCTGATTTATATAATTGCTATATTTTTTTTTTAAAATTGAGATTAAATGCTGTAGTAGTTTGGTTATGTTGCTGATGCATGGTTGTCCTGTCAAAAAGTAGTTAAAATTAAGGGGGAAATTCCGAGATAAATTTTTTATTAATATGTTATGTTTTGGTGCAAAATTTATTTTGCTTTGTGAATCCATTAATTAGATGCTTCTTGCAGAGCAAGAACTTAGATGCAGTTGTTCAATTTTTGGTTTTCATTGCAATTGATTTCAAGTATGTTATAAAGTCAAACAAAGAATCATTACTGGTTTCTAAAATTCAGTTTGGTTTGTAGATTCGAGGTTTTTTATTTTTTGTATGATTATTATGAATTTTCAGTTTCTATTGAATAATAGGTACTTTCAAATTTAGGGATTTATTAGAAACATTAAATAAATTGATTACTTTATGTAAATCAGTAAATTGATCGAATTAAATAACATAATTCAGAATCTTTTGAGAATAACTACTTTTACAATTGTAATTAAACTACACCTTCAAAATTTACTACTGGTTAGTTTTAAAGATTAAATCAGTTTGAGATATCGAAATACAACAGTTATAGCAGATTATCTCTTGGCTCTTGCAAATGTCAAAAGATTTTGGAGTAAGTATCAAATTTTGTAATTTCCTTTGTCATGAAAACTTATGTAGAGCCCGTAAAAATTAAATATCTGATCACAATTGCAGGCGATTGCTATAACCTCTTGCATTCGTGATGCATGGCCGGTTCTTGTTCTCACTCCATCTTCCTTACGGCTTCAATGGGCTTCTGTAAGTTAAATGATATATCTGTCTTATGGATTTTTTCTTTTTTGGGGGCATTATTCACCGTTTTGTTCTGATGCTTTATTGCAGATGATCCATCAGTGGCTGGATATACCATCTTCAGATATACTTGTATGTTATGCCTATTTTATGTTGATGCTTACGTTACATTTTTCTTGGTCATAATGAACCGGACTTTTTTTGTGGGTGTTGCTTTTACATCTTCCACTTCCAGATGGATTTACGAACTCCCAAATGATCTATATTTTTGTGTTTTAGCAATTCTCTCTCTCTCTCTCTCTCTCTCTCTCTGTGTGATGAAGATATCATACCTACATTCTTTTGTCAAATATGTAAGAGAGATAGAAAGCATGGATGAGGTTTAAAAAAAAAAAAAATTTATAAGGAAACCATAGAGAAATGTGAGTCAAATTGAAGGGCAGTAGTAACATTTTATTTTGGTTTTGATAGTTCAGTCTAATGTTCGTTACTGAATAAAGGTATCTCGGTTCCCCCTTGCATTGCAATGGGCTAACTTTCTGCTTTAGTTCTGATCTGATGAAAGACTTCACAGATTGAAACCATTGAAGAATTTCCTGCCCATTTAATTTTTGTATAGTAATATGTAGAGATGGATGTCACCTACACCATTTACCCTCGCTTGAAGTGGTAGTTGCCACATTTGCGCTGGCCTCAAAAGATTTTGTGCCACTAAAACTCAACAACCTAGAAAAAACAACTTTGCACGAGCAATTAAAGGTGGAGAGCAAAAAATTCTAGAGATTAAGTCCATGAAAAAAAATTCAACCAAGTCAGTACAGGATTGTGGCTCTAGTATCTTAGAAGGCAGGTTTGAGAAAGATACTCTCAGTGTTAAATTGATCTACAAAAAGTAGAACCATTGTTGTAGAACTAGAAAAGTATCGTACTTAGAGAACCATTGTTGTAGAACCCAGTCCAGCCGGGTTGACCCTATCCCAGAACCTGTTCGGTCTCCTATTTGGACCGGTTCGTAATGGAACCGGTACTGAACCTTTTGAACTGGGTAGGTTTCATGGCGAACTGGTGATATACAAAAAATGACATAATTTGTATTGGTTCAGATAATTCATTGGACCTTTAGAAGAGATAACTTTAGATCAATTGGAACAGTGGAAAAAGACTGTAGAATAGTTGGGAAAATAGTTTTCTATTTTATTGATAGAATATATACAAGATGAACTAACTACATCTTAGTCCCCAACAATAATAACACTACAAGTTGGTACAATGAAACACTATATTTTTCAACTCTCCCCCTCAAGTTGGTGCATAGATATCACGCATGCCCAACTTGGATAATATTGTATAGAATGGACTACTAGCAACTCCATGTGTCATTACGTCGGTCAGTTGTTCTACCCTCTTGATGTATGGAACCTCTATATTTTTTGAGTCGAGATTATCTTTGATGTAGTTCCTATCAAGTTCAACATGCTTTGTTCTATCATGTTGTACGGGGTTGTTTGCGATTTTAATGGCAGCGGTGTTATCACAGAAAAGTAACATAGGCTTATCCAGACCAAAGCCAAGTTCACTAAGGAGAAGTTTTAGCCATGTAAGCTCGGTAGTTGCATGATGCAATGCGCGATATTCTGCCTCAGCACTGGATAATGAGGCCACATTCTGTTTATTACTCCTCCAAATTACAAGATGACCCCCAACAAATGATACATATCCTGATGTGGATTTTCTGTCCAATCTCGATCCAGCAAAATCAAAATCCGTATAGCCCATAATATCTAAATGTCCTCCTTTTGAGTACAGAATGCCCTTGCTTGGAGAAGACTTCAGATATGCCAATATCTGATTAACTGCACTCATATGCTGCTCACTGGGGTTATGCACGAATTGACTCACAACGCTAACTGCATATGACAAGTCAGGTCTCGTGTGGGTTAGATAAATCAACTTCTCCACCAATCTCTGATATCTCTCTTTGTTTGTGGGAATCTGATCAGGATAGATAGATAGACCATGATTTATCTCAATAGGTGTGTCAACAGGGACACAGGTCGACATACCAGTTTCTGCTAGGAGGTCAAGGACATACTTGCGTTGGGATAGGATAAGTTCATGCTGAGACCGTGATACCTCAATGTCCAAGAAATACTTCAAGGTACCTAAGTCCTTCATTTCGAACTCCTTTGTCAAATGGTTTCGGAGTTTCTCAATCTCACTAGGATTACTTGTTGAAAAGTTTCCAAATCTACTTTTAAACGTTTAAATATTTTAGAAGATTTAGTTTCCTTAGAAGTTAGCATGTAAATCTTTTTCTACCTTTCTTATTTTACTTTCTTTCTATGTTTTCTTCTCTGTATAAATAGAGACTGGATTGTAATAATGGGTGATTGAAGAGAATTATTTTACATACAATTTACTTTCTCATTCCACATGGTATCAGAGCATAGGGAAGTAGAAAATTGGGCCAGAAATTAGCAAAGAACGAAGACTAATTTCTCGAACCTGTGGTCGTTCCCGTGTTTCTCGTGTTTCCGGCATAGTCCTGCTGTTACGGCGCCATAGGTAATTGGTGCCTTGTTCACTGTAGTCGACAACTGCAATTGAGCTACTGTTCCTCGACGTCAAAGTCTTCGGTGGGCTCTTCTCGAATTTTTTGTTCCTGCACCGTTTCTCGTCGCACCATCGGAGGTACATCTCTCTCGTTTCTGGCTCATCTACAGCTGGGTTTTGGTCTGAGGGTTGAAATAGTCGTATTTCCGGCGTGGGTTGGTTGAATTGGTTCCGGTTCTCTCTGGATGTTCGGCGTCTCTCACGGTATTCCAGCGTCACTCTGTCTTCGAGCTTCTCTCACGGTGGGTAAACTCTCACTGATTTGGTCTTGCACTCGTGCTACAGTAGTGGGCCTGTGTTTTTTGGGCTGGATTTATTAACTACAAAAGTTTTTCTTTTATTTGAGTGTGTTCAAGTGTGATTAATTATTTCATCATGTCTATGGAAAATTATAATTTGGCAGATCTTAATTTGAACCAAGAACCTGTGGACCCACCAGTGTATTCCGATGGGAGATTTGGAACTATGACAAATAGGTTGAAACATAACACAGATGTTACTGAAGTAAAAGCTAATTTTCTAAGTAATGAGCAAGTGAATCACCTTCTTCAATTGCTGAAATTCACTCCTATATGCAGTCTTCCTACTGGTTCTTTGGCCCAAACAGGCTATCTCCCTAATACATACTCTTGTAGTTTAACTCTCGCACCATGGATTATTGATTCTGGTGCTTCCGACCATATGACTAGCACTTCACAATTGTTTCAATCTTATTACCCTTGTCCAGGTAATAAAAAGGTTAGAATTGCAGATGGAAGTTTCTCATCCATTGCAGGAACAGGTTCTGTTCAAATCTCTGAAAAAATTAAACTAAAATCCGTCCTTCATGTTCCTAAACTTGCTTGTAATTTGTTGTCTGTTAGTAAACTCTCACGTGATTCTAATTGCCGTGTCATATTCTTTGATTCTCATTGTGAATTTCAGGACCAACTCTCGGGGAGGATGATTGGCAGTGCTAGGATGATTGATGGCCTCTATTATTTTGATGAGACCCTAGTCAACAACAAACAAGTTCAGGGGCTAAGTAGTAGTGGTAATAGTTCAACACCTGTGCGTGAACAAATTATGCTTTGGCATCTTAGATTAGGACATCCTAATTTTCTCTATTTAAAACATTTTTTCCCTAACTTATTTAAAACTATTGATTGCAACTCCCTTCATTGTGATAATTGTCACTTAGCCAAGAGTCATCGAAACACTTCTGGACAAGTAGGTTATCATGCTTCAAAACCCTTTTATTTAATTCATAGTGATGTTTGGGGTCCCTCAAAAATCACTACTGCATCTGGAAAAAAATGGTTTGTGACATTTATTGACGATCATACGCGGTTGTGTTGGGTGTATCTGATGAGTGATAAATCTGATGTTGAAACAATATTCAAGAACTTTTATAACATGATAGAAAATCAGTATCTTTCGAACTGATAATGGTACCGAATATTTTAACAAATGTTTAGGAATTTTTTTGTCAGCAAAAGGTATTCAACACCAGTCTACTTGTCGTGACACCCCACAACAAAATGGCATTGCCGAGAGGAAAAACCGTCATTTATTGGAGGTTGCACGAGCCCTAATGTTTTCTATGCATGTTCCTAAATATTTATGGGGGATGCCATTTTAACTGCTTGTTATCTTATTAATAGAATGCCTACTCGTATTTTAAAATACATTACTCCATTAGCCTGTCTAAAAGAAATTTTCCCTACTTGTCGTATAGTATCGGATTTACAACTAAAGGTTTTTGGGTGTACTGTTTTTGTTCACATACCTACCCATCTTCGATCCAAACTTGATCCTAGGGCAAAAAAATGTGTTTTCCTTGGCTATGCTCCTAATAAGAGAGGGTACAAATGTTTTAACCCTGTTACAAAAAAAATCACATCAGTATGGATGTTTCTTTCCTTGAAAAACAACCTTTCTTTAGCCAAAACTATCTTCAAGGGGAGAAAGAGAAAAGTGAAGATTTCTGACAAACTGCTAATTTTAATCTTCTTCCTAACGTTTTCCCTGACATTGACAAAGAAAATTTATCTAATGAAAGTGATGGAAATGCAAGTCCACCTATACAAGACACAAGTGATTCACAATCAGGGGGAGAAGTACTACCAGATATTACATCATCTAAACTTCGTGTTTATACTAGAAGAAGAGATCATCAAAATAATAGAAATCTGTCTTCCAATCCGGAGCAAAGTCACTCATCACCACCTCTACAAATTGGTCCGTCCAATACACCAGGTAACTTATCCACTCCTGCTCCTTTTGTTAACAATTCTATTGATCTAGATTTACCTATAGCCCTTAGGAAAGGAGTTAGAACTTGTACCACACATCCTATTGTCAAATATCTATCCTATCATAGACTCTCTAATACTCATAAGGCATTCACATCAAATATTTCTCATTTGTTTATTCCAAGAACCATTCAGGAAGCGCTGGATCATCCGGAGTGGAGATTGGCTGTTCAAGAAGAGATGAATGCACTAATTGCTAATGGTACTTGGGAAATTGGTAATCTACCAGAGGGAAAGAAGACTGTGGGCTGCAAATGGTTGTTTACAGTCAAATGCAAGGCTGATGGTAGTATGGAAAGGTACAAAGTAAGACTTGTGGCAAAGGGGTTCACTCAAACATATGGAATCGACTACCAGGAAACTTTTGCTCCTGTAGCCAAGATGAATTCAATCCGTGTGTTACTCTCTCTGGCAGTCCATTCCAACTGGCCCTTACATCAATTAGATGTGAAGAATGCCTTCTTAAATGGAGACCTAGAGGAGGAAGTTTTTATGGATCTACCACTAGGATTTGAAAACAAAGTTGGCAAAGGAAAGGTGTGCAGGTTGAGGAAGTCTTTGTATGGACTCAAGCAATCTCCTAGAGCTTGGTTTGAACGTTTTGGAAACATGATAAAGAGTCATGGCTACAGCCAAGGTCAAAGCTGACCACACTATGTTTTATAAACATACTGGCGGAGATAAGATAACTATACTTATTGTCTATGTTGATGATATTATTGTGACAGGAGACGATAGTAATGAAATTGAGAGATTAAAGAAGATTCTTGCTAAGGAATTTGTGATTAAAGATTTAGGTAACTTGAAATATTTTCTTGTTATGGAGTTTGCAAGGTCAAAGAAAGGTATATTTGTTTCCCAACGAAAATATATTCTTGATTTACTTGGAGAAACAGGTTTATTAGGGTGTAAAGCCGCAGAGACACCCATAGAGCCGAATCTAAGACTCCAACCAGCTAAACCTGAAGAAGTAATTAATAGAAAACAATACCAAAGATTAGTAGGAAAACTCCTATATCTCTCTCATACACGGCCTGACATAGCTTTTGCAACAAGTGTGGTAAGTCAGTTCATGCACTCACCAGGACCTGAACATTTTGATGCTGTTTACAGAATCTTGAGGTACCTAAAGGGGACTCCAGGTAAAGGCTTATTGTTTGGAGGTCAGGAAAATTTACAAGTTGAAATATACACTGATGCAGATTGGGCTGGAAGTGTCACTAATAGAAGATCAACTTCTGGTTATTGTACATTTGTTGGAGGAAATTTAGTAATATGGCGTAGCAAGAAACATAATGTGGTGGCAAGGAGTAGTGCAGAGGCTGAGTATAGGGCAATTGCTCATGGAATTTGTGAAGCATTATGGATTAAAGGATTGTTGGAAGAGTTGAAAGTTACTAATTCATTACCAATGAAACTGTATTGTGATAATAAGGCTGCAATAGCTATTGCCCACAATCCAGTTCATCATGACAGAACAAAACATGTGGAGGTGGACAAACATTTTATCAAGGAGAAAATAGATAGTGGGGTAATTTGTATGCCCTATATTTCTACAGTCAAGCAAATAACAGATATACTTACAAAGGGTTTGCCAAATAAACAATTTGAAAACTTAATCAGCAAGCTGACCATGGAAGACATCTTTAAACCAGCTTGAGGGGGAGTGTTGAAAAATTTCCAAATCTACTTTTAAACGTTTAAATATTTTAAAAGATTTAGTTTCCTTAGAAGTTAGCATGTAAATCTTTTTCTACCTTTCTTATTTTACTTTCTTTCTATGTTTTCTTCTCTGTATAAATAGAGACTGGATTGTAATAATGGGTGATTGAAGAGAATTATTTTACATACAATTTACTCTCTCATTCCACATTACTGCTTGTAATAATCATATCATCCACATACACAATGAGCATAGTAATATCATGACCATCTCTTTTATAAAATAGAGTATAATCAGCCAAGGCCTGTTTAAAACCATACTTTTTCATTGAACAACTCAATCTTCTAAACCACGTCCTTGGTGATTGTTTTAGTCCATACAAAGCTTTCCTCAATTTACACACATTTCCCCCTGAGTAAAACCAGGAGGAGGATCCATATACACTTTCTCTGTCAGATTATCGTGAAGAAATGCATTTTTAACATCAAATTGCCTCAATGGCCAATCAAAATTGACTGCTAGAGATAAGATGACTCTAACAGTATTCATCTTAGCTACTGGAGCAAACGTTTCCTGGTAGTCAATTCCATACGTCTGTGTATACCCTTTGGCAACCAATCTAACCTTATACCTGTCCACAGCTCCATCTGCCCTGAATTTTAATGAGTACACCCACTTACATCCCACAGTTCTTTTTCCTGGTGGTAATAAGACCATTTCCCAAGTAGAGTTCTTCTAGAGAGCATTCATCTCTTCTACCATAGTGGATTTCCACTTAGGTTGATCAAGAGCTTCCTGAAAGTGATTAGGTATAGACACAGAAGACAATTGGATGGCAAATGTCAGGTTAATTTTAGATAAACGATGGTACGAGATATAATCAGTTATGGGAAAGATAGCATTGGAAAAAGATTTCGAAAAACCGAACCTATCAGACTTATTATGGGCTCGAAGTGGATATCTCCTATCCTGAGTATCAACAATATCTAAAGCTGCAGGATTAGAATAAAAAATAGAGACAGGATTAGGAGTAAGCATAGTAGGTACCTCATTTTCAATCTCCGAAGAATCAGATGACACTGTAGTATCAACAGGGGGGTTATCATGATCTGGAGAGGATAGTATTGGAGTGCAAGCATTGTTGTCTAAGTTTCTCCTTGTATAACATTTTTGGAACAAGCGAGTGATCTATCATTCTCAGCTCGAGTTTCATTTTTGGATTCAACTTGGGATTCCCCCTCTTTTCCAAAAATCCACACTTTCTTTTCATCTAACGACACTCGTTCCTCTTCCTTACTACTAATCTCCCCTTGAAGAGGAACTAACGACACATCATCCGAAAAAAAGATTTTGACTCGCAAAATTTCACATCCATAGAAACATAGTATTTTTCTGTAGGGGGATGAAAACATTTGTAACCCTTCTGGGAGTTAGAGTAGCCAAGGAAGACACATTTCAGAGCACGAGGATCAAATATATCTCTGAAATGAGAGTGCACGTGGACATAACACACAACCAAAAATTTTTGGACAAATATTTAAAACAGAAGGAATGGAGTGAAATTTTGACAACATTTTTAAGGAAGTTTGAAAGTCAATGATGCGAGCAGGCATGCGATTTATGAGAAAGACGACAGTAATTACCTCTTCAGCCCAAAAACGTTTTGGAACATGCATAGTAAAACATAAGACCCGAGCAACTTCAAGAATGTGTTGATTTTTTTGCTCTGCAATGCCATTTTGTTGAGGTGTATAAGCACAAGTGGTCTGATGGAAAATGCCGTGAGCCGAGAAGAAATTGCTAAGAGTTTGGTTTACAAACTCACGACCATTGTCAGAATGAATAACTTTTACCTGTGTATGAAATTGTGTTTCAATCATTTTGAAGAATTTTGGAATAATAAGTCCGACTTCACCCTTAGATTTTAATAAATATATCCAACAAACTCTGGTACAGTCATCAATGAAAGACACAATATATTTTTGACCTATAGTAGATGTAGTGGAGAAAGGTCCCCAAATATCAGTATGAACACAAGTAAAAGGAACAGAACTTTTATTAAAACTGACTTTGAAAGGGACACGATGATTTTTTGCAAAAATACATTGTTCACCCCGCATACTAGAACTAGAAATATTTTGAAATAGTTTTGGGAACAAGTGTTCTAAGTAAGGAAATGAAGGATGGTCTAATCGACAATGTCACAAAAGGATCCTATCTCTTGAAGAGGATTTACTAACGACTTGAAGGCTATGACTATTCTCAGTTTGCAAACACTTTGTTCCTTCCAAAAAATAAAGTCCCCCTTTCTCTCTACCAGTGTCAATTGTCATCTTCGTTCGATTGTCCTAAAATACAAATTAGTAGGTGAGAAGATGACAGAGCAATCAAGATCCTTTGTAATTTTACTAATAGATAAGAGATTGGTGGAAAACGTTGGTGCAAGTAAAACGGATGAGAGAAAGAAAGTACGTGAAAAAGAGACATTTCCGGCTCCAGTAATTTTGACAAGAGTCCCATTTGCAACCCGAACAGACTGAACAAGCGTGGTTGTCAAGGAATCAAATGTAGAGGGATTACAGGTAAAATGATTAGTAGCTCCAGAATCTATAATCCAAAAATCAGATATAGTAGAAGTAGATTGCAACACAATATTACCTTCTCCAGGAGATGATATCTCATGAATTAATGATGTAACCACTTTGTTATCAGTCATTATTTTAAGTTATTGAATAATGTAACAACTAACCACAGAAGGCACAAGTGTAGTCCACGTTCTCATGCAAAAGAACGACACGAAGCAACTACTCAGAAAAAACAATAGCACAGAAGCCTAAAACCAACCAGTGTATTCATGAGAGCAAATGCATCACCATTACAGTCAAACACACCAAGTCAGGCAATTCAACAAACACCTTATACCAGAATCAAAAACTCACAATTTTAGGGGACGGACGCTTAACAAAGCGAAGAACCAACGGTACTGATAATTGATAACTGGCAAGGGAACCAACTGGAGAATTTACTGCTATTGCCTCATTCTCTGGTACTTGAAAAGGCAGAGACCATGAACTAGAATTCAAATAATCAATACTGATTATTTGATTTCATTTGCAAAATGAATTAGATTTTCCCGAGTGAGGTTGAGCTCTAACTGATCGTGGGTTGAGGGAGATGTAAATGCAATGATTGAACCGCGCCTATGGTCGCGCACAGGTCACGCACATTCGAGGCTAGGGTTTGCTGGTCGCGCGCAGTCGCGCCTAAGGTTTGCTCTCTCTGCTCCGCCAGAATCGGAGCCGCCATTGGCCGGAGTCAGTAACTGTTGCAAAAGCTAGGGTTCGGGATCCTTAGCTCTGATACCATGTAGAATAGTTGGGAAAATAGTTTTCTATTTTATTGATAGAATTGTTAGAATATATACAAGATGAACTAACTACATCTTATTCCCCAACAATAATAACACTACAAGTTGGTACAATGAAAGACTATATATTTCAACTTCGTATGTCCAAAATTTGAACCAAATTATTGGTAATAACTAATAAGGCTTAGCTAGTTATTGCCATTGTGGTCAATAGCAAACAGAACTAATGAAGAAAGAGAAACAAATATAATTTTTTTCAGTTGTAAAATCAGAGAAACTTAAGTTTTTTTTTGTTTTTTTTAACTGTACACTGGTACATGCATAAACAACTTTTCTCTCTGTTGTCATTTGGAATTTTGGGTTGTTGAGTGTTCACTTTTGGAGATTCATGTGATGTTATTCATGTAGAATGTGGAAATGTCATTAAAAGTTGAGATCTCTGCATTCATATTTCTTCCCAGGTGTTTGACCTTAGATGTTTCTGAATGTGTAGAGGAAAGTCTTTGCTTTACTTGGAAATTTAGTATCACTTAATTATGTTCTTAGGTATAATCATTCATATTAATTGAAAAGTTATGTGAATCTTTTTGCTGAGAAGACTGGGACAAAGTCACATGTTCTCCAAGTTTCTGAGCATTATGTAGTTACAGTACTAGACTTGGTAATGATTGTAGTTCATCCTTGTAGGGTCCTTTCCATTATTAGTCTATATTTTCTTCGTTTTTTTCTATCTAAAATCTTTAGGAGTATCACCGCACCACCCTTCCATTAGATAGGTTTTTTTTGCCACGTGCTTGTGCATTCTCACCATGTTTTTAAGATAATCTCACCAATATTGCTGCTTGCATGTTACCTTAGCAAGCTACTAGGATCAACTAATACTAGTTTCTTCCGACCCAAAGATGAAAGTTACTGATGAAAAAGTATGAACTAGAAAATTCCTCTATCAAATGCTTTAAGCGTTAGGTTATTTTCTGCAGAAATTAATTACATCTAGTTATAAAATTCAGCCCTGATGAAGATTCGTGAACAGGTAGTTCTATCTCAGTGGAGTGGGTCAAACAGAGGTGGATTCAATATTATGACGTCAAATACCAAGAGGTCTATCCATCTTGATGGTGTCTTCAACATCATATCATACGATATTGTACAGAAATTGCAGGACGTTCTCATGGCATCAGAATTCAAGGTAAGTACTGATTATAGTTTGAAACACTACACTCACTGTACCATAAATTGATATTAGCTTCAACATTTCCTGGTCGGCTGGTCTTTTACCTGTGACAATTAATATTAAGTTCATGCTTTTTCCAAGTAATTCGTTTTAGAGTTGACCTGAATGGCATGTGAAGTTACAATATTTTACATTGACGTTCTCCTAACTACAGTTTTTTGGCTGGACAGCCGTATTTGCCAATTACCACTTTTGATTATCTAATTGTTTATTTTTATGCATGAATGAGGTCTGTATATGATGGAGGAATAACCTGTTTAAATGATGAAAATAACCTGTCAAGGTTTTCATTTCTGTTTTCAATTAAGAACCCAGGCTTGAAACATGAATCAAAGTAAATCAATAACTTTGCAGCTGGGTCAATACACTGTCTATTTTCTTAGAATCGTATCAAATCAAGTGCTAAAGTTTTTACATGCTATGAGTTCCTATAAATAAGGCTAGATAATAACTGAGAAATGTGTTCTGTAGTTGTTCTATGTCACATGGACTCGGCTGTTCAGGGTGTCTGACCCAGTCAACAAGAGACCACGAGGATCCTGTTATGATATCTGAGAGAAAGACAGAGATTTAAACTGGTGCTTAACGGACTAAATATTGTCATATGTGATCGCCTCTAATAATGATTCATTGTGAAAATAAATGTCAGAGACTCAATTGAATAGTGAAAGTGTCAACCTGTTAACATATAATAACTTGAAGAGCTTTTATGCAAACGAAATACCAAGAATCCTGTTACTTAAACATGTACAATTTTCCAAAACTACATTTTCACATTGATTAACAAGAAATTGTTGCCTAACTTTCATATTTTCTATATCTCTACTCCAACTTGCAGTTAGTAAATTGTATAGGTCAATTTTTCATGCATTTGCGTTTCTATCAGTATATTTTTGCCTTACTTTTCTTTATTTTTTATTTTTTATTTCGTGGTACAATTGTGAAGGAACTGTGATGCAATAGAAACATCGTACATACTTTGAATGTAAAAATCTTACCATGCGAGAGCATATCATAATTAGATATCATGATGAAATCTTAGAGATTGTATTGGTCCAAGCTTTCCTAAAATTTCTAATTTAATTTTGGTATAATGGTGTGTTAAACATCCAAATTGCTATTGAACTTTGCTCAATATTTTCCATTGGCCGCTAAACTTAAAAAGTTTTTTGGATGGTCACCGAATTAATCATATCGTCATCCCATTCATTATTCAATAATTCCTAGTTAGATATTTGACAAATTCTTCGATGTGGCAAACGAAAATGACATGACAAATTATTGTTGTTAATTAACGACATGTCAGCCAAAATGCCCTAATAAAAATGCGATTAAAGGGAAAAAAAATCAATAAAAAATAATACTAAAATAAAATACAGATAAACAAAAGAAAACATGCAAATGGTTAAAATTAATTGCATTCCTAGTTAGATATTTGACAAATTCATTGATGTGGCAAACAAAAATGACATGACACATTATTGTTGTTGATTAACGACATATCAGCCAAAAATGCCCTAATAAAAATGCGATTAAAGGGAAAAATCAATAAAAAATAATAAAAAAATAAAATACAGATAAAACAAAAGAAAACATGCAAATGGTTAAAATTAATCGCATTTTTCATAAGTGTTTTTAATAGGTGGAAGGCATTTTTCGCTAATTTGTCATCAACTAACAGAAATAATGTGCCATGCTAGCGTTTTCGTTTACCACATCTGCGAGTCTATCAATTTTCAAATGGTGATTTATTGAGTGATGGATGGGATATCTTTTGGTGAGTCCAGTGACCATCATAAAACCTTTTAAAGTTTAGTTACGAATGGGAGACATTGTGCGAAGTTCAATAGCTATTTGGATTTTTAAACCTATAATGGTCAAGAACGATGCTCCGGTTAGTAATTTATTAAGCAAGTTTTCCACCTGGCATGGTGCGTTTGTTTGTTTTCACCATATCCAGTGCCTACTTTGCTTGGAAGATAACTTTTTAATCTTGTTACTGGGCCATTGGGCATGGTGTCGCTGAACTTGGTGTCTTCGGTGAGTGATGAAATGCAAGAATGTTGTAAAGAAGAGAAATATCTCTTCCTTTGGCTGCTAATGTATTTGTTACCTTCCTGCAATGCAACAAGAATGCCTTGTGTATAAGTCTCTAGCTGAATTCTGATTTTGTATTGTAGACATTCTAAGTTAATATTTTCATAACTACACACCAAATGCCACAGATCTGAACTAATAGCTTGAGTTTAGTTTCCAGATTTTTGAATATCTCTTATATAAATTGTATTTTCAAACACAAACAGCATAAAAATCACGCAAACACGTCTATATATCTATATCTGTATGGACACCTTTTTAACATATTTAGAGCCCGTTTGGCCCCCTTTTTATTCTCATTCTCATTCTCATTTTTTTCTCTTTCTTTATTTCAACCACACATTTTTCAAATAAAATAATATTACACACAAATCTAAAACTTTTCATCATTTTTCCACCACACATTCTTCCATCAATCACTATTCCAAAAATTCTATTCTCATTAAAATCAACATCAAACACACGCTTATATTGATTTTGAGTATGATATAGGGATACACCATACATTATCTCTCTAATTTCGGTATAGTCAAAGTTTTGGGTTGCTACTTATGATTTCATTAATCATGGTATGTTTATTCAGGTTGTGATAGCAGACGAGTCACACTTCCTGAAGAATGCCCAAGCAAAACGAACAAATGCTTCCCTTCCCATATTACAGGTTCTACTATTCTCCTTGTATGTGTAAATAATGTATCGTCAAACAGACAAGATGTCAATAAAATAGAGGTAACAGGAAGAGTCCATATTATTCCGCAATAAGTTTTACTCATATATGCTTGTCACATGACTCTTTTTGAAAGAAAGAGAAATGGTAAAAGTAATAGATGAAGAGTGAAAAGAATGGTTCTTCCTCTCTTGCTTTTGTTTCCATTTTTCTTTTCTAATTCTGAAGGGGTGGGTGGTGGGGTGAAGCAAGAGGTGTTAACAACCCTTTATGCACTGTGGCTTAAAATTATATGCATGCTCATCATTGTTTTCCCATTGTTAAAAAAACATGGATCTCTCTCTCTCACACGTATTCTATGTCGTATTAACTGTGTTCATGATTTATAGAAAGCTCAGTTCGTAATGTTGCTCAGTGGAACTCCTGCTTTGTCAAGACCAATTGAATTATTCAAACAGGTACCTTTTAAAACATATGTTTGGAATTAAGTACTTGGTTATGCTTCCAAATGTTTGGAGTTTCTAGTTAATGCCTATCAAATTGTCTCTTAACAGTTGGAAGCGTTGTATCCTGATGTATATAAAAATGTTCATGAATATGGAAACCGGTATTGCAAGGGTGTAAGTCCAAATTTGAGTGGGATTTTCTCATTAACATTTGTTTTGTTATTTAGACAAACCTAATGAACTAGATACATAATTTTTCAGGGCGTATTTGGAGTCTATCAAGGTGCAAGTAACCACGAAGAGCTGCACAATTTGATGAAAGCCACAGTGATGATCCGGAGACTTAAAAAAGATGTCCTCTCTGAGCTTCCTGTGAAACGCCGACAACAGGTTGATAACTTGTTTAGATTCTGTAATGGTATCTTCTTAACTTTTTGTCCTCTTCCTTTCGTAGTATGGATCTTCCTAGAGATGGATTGGCCCTTGCCTCTCTTGGCCTCGCCTTCTTCCTTGCTTGGTAGCTCTTGTCTTAGTGATTCTTTTGACTAATTGACTTTATGCCCTTGTTTGAGCCCCTTTTTTTCAAAAATAGTATTTGGAATAGTGTTTTTTTGTAGAATGTGTGGTTGAAAAAGAAAGAAAATTTTTCGATTTACGTGTAGTATTATTTTATGGAAGATTGTGTGGTTGAAAATAGGAGAGAGAAAAAAATATATGATAGAAAAAGGGGGCCAAACAAATGCTATATATGTAGGCACCTCATACCTACGAGTTTTACCCACTTCAGTTGCAGCACTCTATCGCGGCTAAATCTATAATTTTGTTAATATTTTCATGTGTCTGTTTAGTAAATACGGTTCTTATGAAGCTACATTGCAACGAATCTTCTGTTTCTTCAGCGTTGCTTTTATTATTAGGGTGCATATAAAATATACTTTCAAATCAAATTCACCAACCTAGATGAAACCTAAATCCACTTTTTTAGTACTATAACTTCACAATTAGTCATATATGTCACTTGAGAGTTAGCTGCAATATGTTGTCAATGCACATTAGTTTGAAGAGTTGATCAGTTTCACGATGTGCTTCAGGCATGTTTTCTGTTTCCATGCGTATTATGAGGTTCCAGGGCCTAGAAAGCTGGAATCAGATTCTTAAATAATTTAAATTGAGCTTCGTTTCATTCCTTATTTTCAGGTTTTCTTGGATCTAAGGGAAAAGGAAATGAGAAAAATTAATGCTCTGTTTCGTGAGGTGATCTGAATTCCTGGTTTATTTTGTGGAAAAACATATGGGTTTATAATTTTACTTAATTCTGATGGTAAAACAATAATGCTTCTTTTCGCTGAGGCTTTGGTTGGCTACTATCCAATCGGTTTCTTTTATACTAATACTATTGGCTTTTTGTATCATTAACTTTTATTCTTTCTTCTTTTACTGAAACTATGTATATTTTGGCTTTTGAAATGTGTTGTTTGGTCCATTTCATTTTTTAAAAAAAGGACTTTTTCCATCTCAGACTGCTCTTATATATTTTTCTCCTGCTCCCTTGTATCAAGAATGGGACAATATGGAAAATTCATGTGCTCAATTAATAACTTACATTATTTTAGATTATTAAGGTGCAACTCATCCTTAAAATTTTCAGCTACTTATGGAAGATTTCAGGCGATAATGAATAATTTCCAATGGTGCTCCTTGTGCAGCTGGAGGTAATTAAAGGAAAAATTAAGTCAAGCCAGTCGAAAGGAGAAGCTGAATCACTCAAGTTCACTGAGAAGAATCTTATTAATAAGGTAGGCAAATTTTGTATCTGTTGATTTCTTTGCTTTCCCAAAAATTAGAATTCTCTACACTCCTTCCTTGATTTTTGACTCTTTTTTTTCCCTTTTACATAATATGTCCTCTTTCCTTATAATAAATAGTTTTTTCTTTATTCTTTCTAATAAACTTGATTGAAGTTAACTCGCCTTTGTACGTTTTGACTTTCAAAGTTGAGGAAACATGGCTCTCTGATGAACTCTGCAAAATACACCACTTTCCACTCTCTACCTAGATCACGCCAAATTGAATTGGGTTGGAGGGGATAAACTCTGCATGATATTCAACGGACTGATATCGCTTACCGAAGGGAAGGTCACAGTCGCTAGTTAAGCTCCATCCACCCAGGACTCATTCCTGTACAAACACACTGTTTTGTACCATACTTCGTTCATCTCTCTTTTAGTAAATTTGCTTGAAAAAGGTGCTCTAAATTTGTTTAGATCAGCTTCTTCATTGTATGTAGCCAAGTTCTTTTATTTTATTTTTCCTGTGGAATGGAAGAATTTAACTTGATTTTCAGATCTTAGGTTTTCTTCTTTGTTTTCCATCAACATTTTTTCCATCTTTGTTTCTAATTTCTTGATGTATTTATTAGGAGAAAGTAGTTAATTTTGGTGGGATGATGGGAAGGGGTTTGGAGCTGTTGGCAGGATGGTTGGGAAGGGCCTTGGTGGCGGTGAGATGGTAGAGGGGCTGGTGGTGGTGAGGGATGGTGAATTGCAAGCTGTTTGAGATGATTCATTGGCGATGGTGACACAGTTAACTGTCTCGGTTGACTAGGTGATGACTGGGTGCTGGTGGCTTGAATATCTACATGTTTTATTTAGGTGGTTTTATGAGTTAAAAGTTGTATGGGTGTGCAACAGGATAGGGGATCAACTTTTAAGACCGCTAACTTTAGTGTGTGATTGGGTCACCCAGCGAGTGCACCAAAACTAAATATAGTCGTGTAGTGGGTCAGTAAATGTGGGTGTTGGCAAATTTTGCCACATCTAGGAAGAAATAATGATTTGCTGTACAATTGGGGGAGAAAACTGCTCAAATGTGTTCTTGCTCATGGGCAAATAGCGCAATGAGATAGAGTACGCCAATGTATTCAACTCTCTTTGATTTGGAAGTTTTTCGACTTCTAAAAATATTCAAATTCTTTTTCCCCCCCAGAAGACAAACTCTCATTGCACCTATCTATATGCTTATGCTATTGAATTTGCTATTTAGTAAATATTAGGCCATTCTCTATGCCCTTCATAAGGTAGCAATTTGTTTCCGTAGTTTCCAGTACTCAGGATTGCAAATCCATACCTTCAACAGTTCAGTCAATTTGTAATATTTTTAACTAGTACAATCACATCTTCCGGCAAAATAATTATTTTCCTAAATATTGCAAATGATGTCATTTGCAAAATTTTACACATCGGTTCATGTGCACATTTTAACCACTTCACTGTGCAATTAAATGAATCCATTCTAGAAACTGTTGTCATTTTCATCTTTTCGATACCATCTATCATCTATGCTTCAGATTTATACGGAGTCTGCAGAAGCAAAGATTCCAGCAGTTATGGATTACCTGGGAACTGTGATTGAGGTATACTTATTATCGACTTTGTTGCTGCTTATTTTACCCCACTTGCTAATGGCAATGGATTTTGCATGTATTAGGGCATTTAATTGGCTGTCAGCTGCATATAGGAAGTTTCTTATATTATATCGCATCACTCCCTCTCGTTTGATATCAACACTCCTCAACATACGAGGAAACACTGATCTTATTCTAAATTCATGTTCGCATGACAAAAATGTTATTGATTGTGAGCAACAGAAAGTGTTTCACTAATACTAATATTTATAGCATTGTTTGGGAAATTGACTTGGATATTTTTCAGTGAGAGCTTATATTGTTCTATTTTTTGCAGGCCGGTTGCAAGTTTTTGATATTTGCGCATCATCAACCAATGATTGATTCAATACACCAATTTCTTCTTGTAAGACTAATCTTTAGTGAAATTTATAAACATTTAAACACGCTCATGTGATGACCATGTTTCCAGAAGAAAAAAGTTGGCTGCATAAGGATTGATGGCAGTACACCAGCTGCATCAAGACAAGCACTGGTGACAGATTTTCAGGAAAAAGATTCTATAAAGGCAGCAGTGGTATTGCTTCTGTTTTATTCAAATGGTTTCGAAATATTGTTTTTCCTTTATTCTCCATGGGATATGTAGTTCTATTGTTGCGCTGCAGTTATCCATCAAAGCTGGAGGCGTTGGCTTAACCTTGACAGCAGCAAGCACAGTAATTTTCGCAGAACTATCTTGGACCCCAGGGGACATGATTCAAGCAGAAGATCGTGCTCATAGAATTGGCCAAGTAAATTTATTTCGAACAGTTTTATTTTCCTGAAATTAAAACTAATGCCGCGACCATAGAATCAAAGTTTGCCTGTGCAAAATTCTGAAGTGGTTCTCTTTCCTATTCGCACGCGGTGTTCACATTTGTCGAAAAAATTCAAAAACCATCAATATCTTAATTATCTAAATGCTTGATACTTTATAATTCATTTGATTTAATTGCTATGCCTCAAAATTTTGATATCATTGTTGCTTTGTTTAGGTGTCATCGGTCAATATATACTATCTGCTCGCAAACGACACAGTTGACGATATAATATGGTACCTTAATATATATTTTCAAAATGATACTACTTTTGGTGGTAGATATTTTGACATGGCCTTCTAATTGTATAGAACCAGTGGAACAATATTATTACCACGAGTAACTCGACTGCTTTTCTTTCAGGGATGTCATTCAAAGCAAGTTGGAAAACTTGGGACAGGTTCGTCCTTCAGAATTATTATTATTATTTTATTTTTTTGGTATTTTCTAAACGTGCCATTGTAACATCCCATTATCGTGGTAGTCTATTGATTAACAGTCTGTATCGATTGTATTTTATCTTTTGAAGAATACTTTCTGTTTTTCTTTCCAAGATTATATGCTGATACTTGCACCATTGAATATCTAGATGCTTGATGGCCATGAGAATTCCCTACAAGTTTCAATTGATCAAACAAAGAGCAGTCCTGCGAAACAAAGAAAAATGCAGAGCAGTCCTGCGAAACAAACAACTCTGGACTCCTTCTTGAAGCCTTGTAGAAACTCCAGCTCGGATGGTGAACCTAAGCCTAAATACCCGAGACATTGACATACCAAGAACTATATATCAATGCTATGTTCGTCTAAAGATGCGAAAAAAACTTGAATATCATTGTGTAATGCTGCACTTGAATAGCCTGGAACATTTTCATAAGGCACATCCTATTTTCAACGTTCGTGTTAAATTTGGAAGTTATTTGTTGTTTCTCCGAGCCCCATGTACTCCATTTGGTCTAGGCCTCACTAACTACGAGACGGTCTGGCCTAGTCCACCTATTTTGACCCCTCTGATTTTGAATTGAGGATTTGCAGGTGTGCTCTTCATGGAATGGCTTATAATTTCATCAATTTTCATTTCTCTTAATATCTGAAATCAAGCTAATTACATGTTTGGTCCCTAAACGTTCAGTGAAATCTCATTTGGATCACTCAACTTTAATTTGTCGCAATTTGTTCATTAGTTGAACTTTAACTTACTTAAATGTCAGTCACCTTGTTTGTTACTAAACGTTCTAATCCTATGTGAATGTTTGGAAGTTGACAACGATTTTGAGATAAAACAGGCTATTACATGAAGTCGTGGCTTGAAAAGTAATGGCGAGATGCTAGGATCATAATGAGGTAGATTATAATTTCAAGTTTTGCAACCCCAGCTTAACTATGCTTGAATTAATAATCCAATCGTGATTAAATTAATTTTCATACTGATTTCAACTCTAGCAAACCGATTTATGATTTCAAACCCGTAAGACTTGCACTTCACTATGATTACAAATACCAAAAAAATGAAAAGAATAGTATATTTTAGGGGTCAACACAGTTTAATTTGGATGATTTTTGGCATATTTTCAAATTGAATCAATTTTAAACGGTTTGGAACTGGGCTAGCTACTTGTGGGATGAGAGTGAGGGTGATTCTACCAGTGTTTCAAGGTGGGAGCATCTTAGATTTGAGTTCACCATAAACCCCCAAAAAACCCCAAGTCATGGCATGTAATGTACCATGTCCCTAGCTCAATCAAGATATTCGTGCCAATGGTCTACGACCGAGCTTGGGAACCCCAAGAGGAGTGTGTGGCTCTTAACCCGACCTTGTTTTTGGTCTGGCTAAGGTTGTCCTTCCCCAGTTATTCGTAGATTTCTTTTTTCCTGAGAGATATCCTAACCCAATTCTGTTCTACGAGGTGGAAAGTTCTTTTTGGTTTCCTGCTGCTCTGGCATAGGTTAGGATTTTCCAAACTAACGATCAATTATTTCTACTCCCTTTACACATTTCAAGAGGACGGGAAGGATTCGAGATGGTTTATACCGCATTACTCGCATTAAGGCAAGGATTGGGGGATGATAGTGGTAGACATCCCTTCCTCAGCTACAAGGTGGAAGACCAAATTCTTCTTTCTAAGGAGATTGTCATTTTAAATTGATTTGTACACTTTCAGAACTTGAGGAGGAAATATTTTGGATGATTATGGAGGTTTACGGACCATCATGGGGGGTTTTTGCAAGTTGTAGGATCAACATTGAAGATTTGAATAAAAAGAAGGATCAAAATCGTACAAAAAACTTGAACTAAGGGACCAACGTGTAAAAATTAATAGTTATAGGGATGACCGCAATTTGCAAATCAAATCAAATCGGGCCAAACCATTTTTTAGCAGTTCTGTTTGCTGGATGGCAACGGGTCGGTTCGGAATCGATTCGACCAAAATCATAACCGCGCCACCAAATTTTTTGTCATACCATAATCGCACCATAACCACGAAAGTCAGTTCGATTCGGCTCGATTCGGTTTAGTTCGATTCGATTCAGTTAATAACCATGAAAATAAAAAAAAAATTATAAGTTCAACCGTCAAATTGAAAAAAAAAATTATGAATAAAAATCAATAAAAATAAAAATACATTACTAAGTCAATTTAGCAAACAATATCCCAAATGAAAATGCAAACAATTTAAATGATCTTTCTTTGACCTTTGAGAAGTTAAGATAAAATAACCCAAAATAAAAGAATTATAGACAGATTAAAAGGTACTAATTTAATACTATACAGATAATTAACAACCAATAGACATATCGAAAATGCTAGCAATAAAATTAAAGTACACAACCAAATAAACATTATATTAAGTAACAAAAAAAAAAGAGAATTAGGGAACCAAATAGATTAATGAGCTCAACTCCCGCGAGCAGTAAAAGAAAGAGGGAAAGATCATAATCAAGAAAATTGCGTTTGCATTTGCTAACTAAGAAAATGTACGGGATGACTTAGGGAAGGAGAACCTCATATAAAATAAACTTGTCAAAACCAATTCAAAAAATATCTCCATCTCAATCATAGAAGACATTTTCAAATTTAAATCATAGTCATCTCACACATACTTCCATTATATAATATGATAATACAATATAAGGAAATATGACATATTTAAAATGTCATTTTAAAGTTACAATAATAATAAAAATAACAGTGAACTAATCAAGATATAGATATCAGAAGAAGATCTGAATATCGCACACTATGGACGACACACAGCCTATACCTTTCGAATTCAGATCTGATTATAGCGTCAAATCTGGAGCGGCGGCACGGCAGAAGGCGAAGACGGTGTTGTTAATTCCTTTTCAAATTTTCTTCCTCGTCGTTGTCCATCGCTTTAATATTTCCTATTTTCTATGTATTTTCAGTGAATGGGTGAGTGTGAGTAGAGTTGAGTTAAGTTAAGTTAAGGCTAAAAAATTGGGTTAGTGTGCCGGTCATGTTAACGGATCGGTAAGGTAATGTACTATAATTATATAAAGAATTAATAAAAGAAGTCCAATTATCCAATTAATTTTTTTTTTTAAAATGGGTAATCGGTTCGGTTCGGGGTACTGTCGCTAAATATCATACCCGCTTCACCACGAATCGGGTCATAAAAATTAAAACCATAATTAACCCATTACACCGTTGGTTCGATTTTTTTCGCTCCATTCGATTTGATTAACCACGATTTTCTATTTTAATAGTTCGATTTGCCATTCCTGTCACTTTGCTTTCAAACCACGAGTTGCTATTTTTAGTTAGAACCCCATAGAATCCTCTCATCAAGCAAATGAAGAAATTACAATTTTTTTAGTTCTTTAATTTGGTGAAAATTTGGTGAAGGGTCGCTCCATTTGACTATTGACTTTTAAATCGAACTGTTTCGAAACAATTTGAAACGGTGTAAAATCAAAATGATATGATACCTATTAATTTAGATCAACGGTTTTAATTTGATTTTGCACTTAGGCAGTTTTCTTTTCATTCTTTTTTTTTTTTTTTGTCAAAATCACCCCTCCAACTCCAAGTGCTGGTTGTACTACCCCATAATCGATCACTTGCAACTTGCAAGTAACACTTTGGACTTCAAGAAGTTATCGACAACATGCACCAATGATCATAACGAACATTGAAACCTGGAATATTTGGTTGCACAATATTATCAAAGCCATCAATGCTTGTTATTTGTGCTGCAAAAAGAAACAAAGAAAAGACGAAGAAAGTTGTTGTTGTACTATTTTTTATCTCAAGACCCTGGTAAAATTGATAATACTATAGGATTAACAGACAAAGAATTTAACCAAAAAGAGTAGAAGTAGAATAGAAAACAAATTGCACTTAATATTTCCAATAATCAAAAGAAAAGGTGCTTTGAAACAGACAATAACCAACTAGTTCGTCCCAACATTCTTCCCTTATTCAAATGTTGTTGAGAAGTTTTTGATGTCAAATGGAACTCTATAGAAGGTAATTTTACTACGGTCAATTTTTCCTCTTTTGCGATCCACTAATCTAACTAATTGTCCACTATTTTCAAGTGTGATTTATATTTTATGTATGACAATATTTAAGGGCATATATTGTTTGAAAAAGAAAATATATATATATCAGTCAACTAATATTCATCGAGTAAGGATAAAGCCAGGGAAAATTACCCAAAACCCTATATATAAAGTATACTATTAAAAAATAAGGAGGATTATTTTTTAAAATCATAAATCAGGTGATTAATAAAATTTATTAAATATGTTTAAATTCATAAATTTATCTAATTAAGATATATCCATTCAAATATTAAATAACCATTTTCACCCCACGTCACTTCACCCACCACATTTCAACTTGCCCACCCCAATTTGCAAGATATTTCGTGGGGGTGCTCTCCCTCTCTCCCCACATACAAAACGCACTACAACTTGTCTAACTTTTTCTCTCTAATGCCTCCCCTCTCTATGTGCGCGCACACTCAAATCTGCTAGATGGTTAATAAATCATGGTACAATTGGTACGCACAAGTACATTTGGATGGTGGTAGATTTGATGTTAATAATTCTATGTTGGTGATTATTGAAGGAGGTTTTAGTAGTGGATTGTGTGCAAGTGGTGGTGCGTTGCACGTGGTGGCGGCGGTGCAGTGCAAGTGGTAGTGATGGTGGTACGTTGGAGGAGGAGGAGGTGATGGGAGTTCATTGTTCAATCTATTGACTAACTTGCTGTTTTGGGTTGCAATGGTGATGAATTGTGGTGTTGGTCTACAGTGTGCGAATTTATATTATGGTGAACCCCTATGACAAAGTTTGTATTAATTGTGACCAATTATGATCAAGTTTGTGTTAATTGTGACTAGTTATGATTGTATACATTGTGGTGCTGATTTGCGGTGTGTGTAGATTTATTTGCGATGACACTCTGTGATCAAGTTTATGCTAACTGTGATAAAGTCTGTGTTAATTGTGATCGATTTTAATCAAGTAAGTGTTAGTTGTGACCAAATATGTGTCAATTGCGACCAAATCTGTGTCAATTGCGATGATTGTATGTGATCGTAGTACCCAAAATGTTGTTGCCGCCTCATCAACACCACCACCACATAGATCAACTCCAATGCACTATCATCACCTACAACGCACAATCACTGCTATCAGGCAGATCTATTTTCTAAACTAGTTGCCACCTTACAACCTCCATACAAGCCAAGTACAACGCTCAAATATCATCTGCAACGCACCGCCATCACCGATGCACCACCACCTCTTCGAAAGGGATCTCAATATGATTGCTTTTATGTTGTTTTTGTGTGTGTGTGGAGAGAGAGAGAGAGAGAGAGAGAGAGAGAGAGAGAGAGAGAGATGGTGTCAATTGTATATTTCATATTTCATATTTTGTATATTATTATTATTTTGTATTTACCACCCTGATTTTTGAAACTATTTTATAAGATTGTTAGATATGAAATGTTTCTCGTTATATAATGGGCTTATCCCATGTTTGATCATCATTCTATAAAATTCATTTTTCTTCAAATTCATTTTCAAATACACATACTCCAAATAAAATAATTTTACACAAAAACACAATTTTTTTTCTACTTTTTAATTATACATTTTCCAAAAAAATTACTATTATGCCCATATTTGGTTTTAATTAAATTAAAATTAAAATTTTTAAGTCAAAAAGTTAACAATTAATTTTAACTACATATTTAATTGGATTATAAAATGGGAGAAAATAATGTGCAATGAAGATAATGATTTCCAATTGTACATATGTGTGTGTGTTAGAGAGAGAGAGAGAGAGAGAGAGAGAGAGATGGTGCCAATTGTATATTATTATATTGTATTTACCTTACCACCTGATTTTTGAAACTATTTTATAAGATTGTTTGTTATGAAATGTTTGATCCTCATTCTATAAAAAATCATTTTTTCTCAGATTCATTTTTAAACACGCATACTCCAAATGAAATAATTTGTGTGTGTGTGTGTGTGTGAGAGAGAGAGAGAGAGAGAGATGGTGCCAATTGTATATTATTATATTGTATTTTCTACTTGATTTTTGAAACTATTTTTTAAGATTGTTAGTTATGAATGTTTGATCCTCATTCTATAAAAAATCATTTTTTCTCATATTATTTTCAAACAAACATACTCCAAATGAAATAATTTTACATTAAAAATTAAAAAATATATATAATTTTTAATCTCACATTTGCCAAAAATTACTATTATGCCCATATTTGGTTTGAATTAAATTAAAATTTCAAATTAAAAGTCAACAATTAATTTTAACTACGTATTTAATGAGATTTTCAACTTTTCTAATATATATTTCATCTATTTATATTAAAATCTACTAAAAATTTAATTTTAACATAAACTAAAAAGTCGTTTGGCCCCATTAATTTTGATTATAATGGGAGAATAATGTTTTTTTGAAAAATGAAAGGTTGTAAAAGAACGAAATTTTTTTGATTTATTATAATATTATTTTATTGAAGTTTGTGTGATTGAAAATGGGAAAGAGGAAATTTTAATTTAATTTGATGAGATTTAATGGGCACCAAACGGGGCTAAATATGAGTTATAATTATGTGGAAATTACACAAACACCTACTTTTTAAAATCCACTTTCAAAAATAAGATGGAAGGTTTGATTATACAAAAATTAGATATTTTTTATTTATTAATATATTTTAAAATTAATTAATTTATCCTACACAAATTAAACTCTAAATTATTTCTCTCAAACTTCCCTCTTTCTCTCTAAAACCTCGCCTCTTTCACTCTCTCTCTATCTCATCTCACCCTTCTCTATTTCTCTCTCTCTCTGTGAAACCTCGCGGTCCTCGCCTCTCTAGAGCTCTCTGCCACTACCAGCCGGAGTGAATAACCGGCCAAAAGAAGCAGGCTTAGCGTTGCGTTCTCGAAGCAGAAGCAAATCCATGACCAGTTCTCGAAGCAAGCAATGTTGCGTTGCTGCGCCGACGGTGCATCAGAGATTGGGTAATGGTAATAGTGTGTGTGGTGGCGGTTTGTGGTGGTGGAGCTGATGGAGGTGGAGGCAATGAAGGTGGCGAAGGCGATGGCGATGGGTGTAGATGAGATGTGGTGGAGGCCGTGAAGGCGGGGAGGAGGTGGTGGTGGTTGTGGCATATAATTCGAAAATCACAATTTTTTGGGTGTTTTCAGTTGGTGAGGGGGCTGTGGTGGCGGCGATGCTCGTGGCGGTGGTGTTTGGATGGCGGTGGTCGTGGTGGTGATGGTTTAACAGGTTAGCGAATCTGTTGGAGGTGGTGGTGAATCACAATTTTTTGGGTTTTTTAGTTGGTGATGGGGGGCTGCGGTGGTGGCAGCGGTGGTGTTTGGACGGCAGTGGTCATGGCAATGATGGTTTAACAGGTTAGTGAATCTGGTGGTGGGGGTGGGGGTGGGGGTGGTGGCGGTGAATCACAATTTTTTTTAGTTGATGAGGGGGACCTGTGGTGGTGTTTGGATCGCGGTGGTCGTGGCGGTGATGGTTTAACGGGTTGGTGAATCTATTGGTGGTGGTGGTGGTGGTGGTGGTGGTGGCGGCTGGTGTGGATTGGTGACGGGATGGTGTTGGCGGTGATCGTGGTGGTGGCATTGGCGGTAACGGTAACGGTAGGTTCGAGAATTTTTTGGTTGGTCGTAGTGGTGTGATATGGTGGAAACAGTTGTCTGTGGTGGTCACAGACTAGTTAGTTGACTGTGACTACTAAATTGGTTAATATGTGACCAATAAAAAATATGTGACCAATAATTTCGATAATTTGTGATTAAAAAATAATATGTGACCTTAGAAATTATTAATCTGTGATCCAGATCTAATAATTTGTGACTGTATAATAAGTTGTGACTTATAATAATTGTGATTTGTGACCGATGAACAAATGTGACCTTTCAAATCTGTGAACGTGACCAGAAAATAATTTGTGACATATTAAAATTTCGATTTGTGACATTGAAAATAAATCGCGACCTATAAAATATTTAATTTGTGATTTCGAAATAATTTGTGACTAATTAATTTGACAATATGTAACCAATAAATGAATTTGTGACCAAATTATATATATCTGTGATATTTATATATATTTAATTAATTAATTAAAAATTAATAAAAATCTAATTTTTGAAATTTGAAACTTATTTTCTTATTAATGAAATTGACCATACTTATACTCTTAGTTATGAAATTTCCTCTCTAATTATTAACGTGGAGAGTGTGAGATGTCAAATTGATGGTTCGAAGTTGGTCTATTACCTGATATATACACAGATGACTTATTTTGAAGGAAAGAATTCAAAAGTAAGGCATTAACTATGCACACTTCAATTTCCATGTTTCAAGTTGTCAAAATGCAAAAATCAAGTTTTTATTTTTTAATTAAAAATATGTTATTAATTAATTATAATAAAATCAAAATTATACAATTAATTGTCATATTTACAAAATTATAGGTCACAGATTATTTTGAAATTACAAATCAAAAAATTTATAGGTCACAAATTATTTCGAGATCACAAATCAAAAAATTTATAGGCTACGAATTATTTCGAGATCACAAATCAAAATTTTTATAGGTCACAGATTATGTCGAGGTCACAAATCAATAATTTATAGGTCACGGTTTATCAATCGATCACATATTTTCAAATTTGTTAGTCACGAATTATTTTTTTAGTCACATATTATCGAACTTTATGGTCACAGTTTAATAGTTAGTAACATTAACCAAATAAATTACCCCAATCTTGATCCAATACTTGGTCACAGTTCATCTTTTTCATTTGTCACATATTATTTATTGGTCACAGATTAACTAATTTAATGATCACAGTAAACCAAAAAATTTGTGACCGCCAGAAACCACCACCTCACCCCCACCACCATTGCTGCTTAAACCACCACCACAACCACCGTCCCCGCCTAAACCGCCACCGCCACACCACTACCACACTTTGCTACAGCCACAACTACACCCACACACACAATGACCACCACCACCACTGCCACCACAATACCAACAACACACCAACATCATGACCACGACGCAACACAACCACCCATCCACCACCGCCAGATGTCATCACGACCCACTACCGAACAATATCTACACCGTCTGCACCATCATCTATACCATCTCCAGATCCTTAACAAAATCTTTGATAGTCCTCTGTAAAATGACTACAAAATTTACCCCAGAATCAACTTCTACACCGTCTTAGCCACCGTCGAACATCACCGTCCGCGCCACCATGACCATCCAAATAAATGGACCCAAAAACTCTCCCCAGCGTACACCACCACCGCACATCGCACATCGCACACCACCAACATCTCGCACAGCACGCCACATACTATCTCGCACCCACATCACACAACAATCGAACAACACAAAAACTCATCAACGACCAAGATCAGAAATTAAAAAATAGATATGGGATGGAGCAGCAATGAACGCTAAGCAGCAGTAGTTATCACGCAACATCAATAGCAAATCGTGCAACGATGTCGTTGGCGGTGCTTCCCGGCAAATGCTCCCAACAACGACGTCCAGTGAAATAGAGAGAATGAAAATAATTAGGGTTTTGTGTGGGTGGTGTTGGTGAGTATGGTGACGATGACGACAATCGTGATGATGGTGGCGGTGGCGGTGGCGGTGGCGAGAACCACGAGAGAAGAGAGGTAGAGAGAGAATGATTTTGGGGGAAATGAGGTGGGGATAAGGAAGGTAGGATAGGGGTTAGTTTATAAATTAATTTAATTTAATTAAAATGTTTGAAATCTGAAAATTGCACAAATAAAAATTGAACCTGGATTATGAAATATGATCTTCAAACATCGGCTCTCATGTAATTTCCCTTATTTTGAACCACTAATAGCCCATTGGCCCATTACTGTCCGAAGAGGCGAAGACCCCGCCACCGCCGCGCCTGCCTTTGTCTGTCTCGGTCTAGTCCCTACGGTACCATAGACCACAGTCAATTCAATTGAGAAAGCATTGGAACAGAATCTTCCACTCCTGCTAAATTGGAAAGAAAATTAACTGTAATTTTAATTTTAATTTACCAGAGAGGCAATGAGCAGAATGCAAATTCACCCTTTTTCCTCCCTCTAATTTATTTGCAAGTTTCTGAGAATTATTCGTCACGGGTGCGCGGCAACTCTTTGAATGGCGGCCTCAACCGCTACCACCATCTGTGTAAATGTCCCTCTGAGAAGGAAGAAATCTCTCACCCCTCGTAATTTCTCATTTTGTGGTAATACTAATGTATTTACTATGCGAAATATGGTGAATTTGAACACGGCGTCTCGGTGCGTCACCTCCTCGGAGGGTGGTGTGTTTTCCGTCACTTCCCCCAGTCAGTTCGACGTCGACTACCTTGGTCAGAGCACCAAAGGGGATCTTAACCTTAATCTCAACTTGGGTATTTGAGAAGTCCATTCTTATTTGTATTCAATTCAAAAATACAGGCGGAGGAATTCTCTGTATACTTATGGTTAGTCGGTTATTGGTAATGTAGGAATTGATGAGGAGGCAGGTTTGCAAGGGCCCATTGAGGAAGTGGCAAGGATGGAAGCTCAAGGGGCCGAAAACTTGCTTAATCACTTGGGCATTCCGGTAATCACCATTGTTACTGTGTTTTATATCATGTACTGCCGTTTCTACATATAAATAAATGTTGTCCTGATTTAGATGTTCTTTCAAATCGATGCAGGTGCTGCTAAACAGCTCCATGTTATCAAAATCATACTTTATGATAATGCTCTGCAAGTTACTTGTTTATCTACTATAGCCATTCTTTCAGCCACTTAATGAGCCACTATGTGAACTGTTTTCACACTTTATTGCAAAATATGAAGATCAAATAGCTTGATTGCTCTATTGTTTTATACGAGTCTCTAATGTTATGATGCGGAGTTAAAACAGTGGAATACTTGGGTAAAAGCAAGCAATTTGCCACTTTTTGAAGCTTTATTTTGTCTATATAAACTTTGTATCTTTAACTTTTGTGTTCATTTTCTTTATTTCTTATGGTTGACTTGACTCTAATGTTATGACAAAAATGTACAGGATCCATTATCTGCAAGACATTCTCCCCGTGGCATATTCTGTACCCGCACTCTAAATCTACGGTCCATCAGTGCCATTGGATATGACATGGATTACACGTTGATGCACTATAATGTGATGGTACCCAAATGTTCACCTATTGTATTACCTGTGAATCAAATTAGAGGGGAACAATTCTTTTCCGTTTTGTTACCCTTAACCTGCCATACAATTTTCATGGTTTCTGAATTTCATTTAACATTTGTTTTATACAAGCATGGAAAATTACAATTTACTACTATACTATATTGATATCAGTTTGCACTCTTATCTATTATTTATTTTGCTATCTGACATCATTCTCGTGTTTATTACCAAAGGTTATCAACTTATCACTTTTGTCATAACACTCACTATTTTTTGATCTCTAAAGTTTTCCTATGTCTTGCATTTCATTTCTTTAATGTGTTTCTTGTTATAAATGCTTCGGAAACACTATCTTTTACCCTAGATGGAATAAATTGGCATCCATTTTTGTTATTTGAGACGCATTTCCAATCTTGCAGGCTTGGGAGGGAAGGGCTTACGACTACTGTATGGACAACTTGAAAAATATGGGTTTTCCTGTTGATGGACTGGCATTTGATCCTGAACTGGTACACTGTAATTGTTTCTCAACAAGTGTAGGTTGACATTATCTATGATGTAAGTTCCAACGAGTCTTCTGGTCTATTATACTTGTAGGTTATTAGAGGCCTTGTAATAGACAAGGAGAAGGGAAACTTAGTGAAGGCAGATCGTTTTGGATATATTAAGAGGGCTATGCATGGCACAAGAATGTTATCTACTAGGGAAGTGAGGTGCAGTTCAAAACCTTGCTACTATAATTATTTGTATGACATGCAAAGTCATTGGCCAATATTTTGAAAACTCTGTATTTGATGTCCTAAATAATTGTTGCAAGGAACATGGTTTAAAAGATCTATATTAGATTACGTAATTTAATGTGGTCGGTGGACTCCGCCATCAATTCAGGTTTAGGATTTTAAGTTTAATCCTTGTAATTAATGTGCTTTATTTGGCAAACTGAGGTAATTTTCATATATTGCCTAATAACTTTCTATGCACGTTAGTGAGATGTATGGGAGAGAACTTGTGGATCTGCGCAAGGAGAGCCGGTGGGAGTTCCTCAATACACTATTCTCTGTATCAGAAGCAGTGGCTTATATGCAGGTAGATAGTGATTGCAGTATGCAAATATAGCAATTGTAACACTTTTTTATCTGGTTTATTATCTTGACATGTAATCTTTGTTCCATTCGTGTTTGCAGAAGCATGCTTTATCATTTTCCTTGTGCATTCTCCATACAATAAGTTCTATTTAGTTCTGGTGTTTGCTTTTGGGATATTTGTTCATATGCTGGGGTATTCCCTAGACTGGAATGTACTGAACTGAATTATCAAGTAATAAAAGGTTTTGATAGAAAAATGAGAGTAATAAAATGGTGAAATTTGAGGGAAACAACTTCTATGCAAGTAATAGCTTTACACTATGTGGGCTGTAGTAATGTTTTCAAACAGAACAGTGATCTCATTTTGTGTTATTGTGAATTTACATTTGTTTCAAGAACCAATTTGATTCTAAATATGATGTTAGATTTTTTCAGAAAAAGCTATCAGTACTTGAGATAAGATATACCGTCAAAGATTGAGCACAAAATGTCTTTTCTTATGCTGTCATGGGTGATCCAATCTATTTTTACAAAGTCTTAGTGGATTAATAGGACTAACAACAGATTTTCTTTATTGAAGCAACATTTTTTAAGAATATTAGGAAGTACATGCATATCTGAACTTCTAAATTTCCATTTAACCATATAGTTTCATTTCTTGTACATATTGTGTTTTCTGGTTCCTGTACTAAAAGCTTGATTGATTCTCATGCTCAGATGGTGGATAGATTGGATGAAGGAGTTATAGCAGAAGATCTTGGTCCACTTGAATATAAAGGACTTTACAAGGTTCATCATTGTGGAGATTGTCTGGATTGATAATCTTTGGTATATTCCATCGTTTAACTTTCTGCCTCGGTTTCAGGCTGTTGGGAAAGCACTCTTCAGGGCACATGTGGAAGGTCAGCTAAAGGTAGTTTATTAGTTTACATTTATCTTTCTAATTTATGCTGCATAAGTGCCAACTAATCTGAGACAACTGTACAGAGCGAGATAATGTCAAATCCTGAATTGTTTGTTGAACCTGATCCTGAGCTACCTTTAGCACTGTTAGATCAAAAGGAGGTACAATTTCTTTTTAATATCTTCAGAAAATATTGCTTTAAAACTGACAAATTTTTTATTGGTTTCTAAGTTTATGGTTACAAAACCCTTAAGGAGCGTTCTTTTCGTATTTCAGTTTTGTGTTTTGGGTTTTGAATTTATTTTGAGTTTTGTGCTTTGGGTGTCCATTTTGAGATTGTTGAAAACTCTTTTTTTTTTGTCGTTTTGAAAAAATATTTCTCAACCCGTATTTTTTGAATTTTGGCAGATTTGTGAAGAAAACAGCCAAAACGTAAAAAAATTGTTTTCTGTTTTCTTCACAAAATTTTCAGCCATTTTCAAAAACTTGTTTTCGAAAATGGGAAAGAGAACGCGTTTTCAATGTTTTGGAAAATCGAAAACAGAAAACGGCCCGAAAACAGTAAAGAGAATACACCCTTATTGTTTTAATCATTTATTTTCGACAATAAAGATGATAATAAGAACTGAAAATCTCATCATCTGTTTGCATCAGGCTGGCAAAAGACTCTTGCTCATCACCAATTCAGATTATCATTACACTGACAAAATGATGCAGCATTCTTTCAATCGATTTCTTCCGAATAATATGATCTGGCGAGATCTGTTTGACATGGTAGGTAGAAATTTGTATAACATTTTTACTGCCAATCAAATTTGCGTCTATAATGTACCTTTTACATTTGTTGTAAGACAGAATTAAGCCTTTTATACATACTTGAGACTTCAAATACAAAGATCTTGTTGTAATTATTTTATCATTTTACTTGATATACATTTTTTTTCTCAACATCAATCAGTATACAATCCAAGTGCTTTCTTAGTAAAATGTAAATAATAACTCTCAAGACGGTTGTGATTGACTCTTTCCATATAGGTAATAGTCTCTGCCAGGAAGCCAGAATTTTTTCAGATGTCACACCCCATGTATGAAGTGGTGACTGGTGAAGGTCTAATGCGCCCATGTTTCAAGGCTTATCCAGGTGATTTTACCTAGCATCTTAGCCCTTTTTTTTCATGAAATTTGTTTCTATACATTTTAGATTTTCTTTCTATGATTTATAATCACAACAAATTTGTTTTGATAGGTAATCTCTCATTTTATTAAATCAAAGAATAATACACAAGGTGTGCATTATCAACTTAAACAGGATAAAAACACAATAAAATTAGTAAGCCCCTTTATCGGGTTAGTAGTCGTCACATTAAATCAATTATACAAAGTCAGATAAAATAATTTCCTAAACTGCTCTGTCGATCGAGTTTGATCTTCAAAACAGCGGTTGTTTTTTTCTCTCCACACACACCATACAATGCACCCGGAATGAGATCCCAGACAAGTTTACTATTTTTGTGTCTAAGTTTTCTCCTCCATGCTTGCACCATGTCCTCTATACGCCTTGGCACCACCCAATTCATCTGTTGAGTAGCCAGAATATCGTTCAACAGCCAACGCACACCATCACATTGAAGAAACAGGTGGTCAATCGTCTCCCCGTCCCTCTTACACATATAACACCACACTGTAACATAACAACTTTTTCTTCGAAAATTATCCACCGTTAACACCTGCCCTTTTTTTCATTAAATTTGTTTCTATACATTTTAGATTTTCTTTCTGTGATTTATAATCACAACAATTTTTTTTTATAGGTAATCTCTCATGTTATTAAATCAAAGGAAGGTGTGCATTATCAACTTAAACAGGATAAAAACACAATAAAATTAGTCAACCCCTCTATCGGGTTAGTAGTCGCCGCATTAAATCAATTATACAAAGTCAGATAAAATAATTCCCTAAACTGCTCTGTCAACCGAGTTTGATCTTCAAAACAGCGGTTGTTTTTTATCTTCACACACACCATACAATGCACCCGGAATGAGATCCCAGACAAGTTTATTATTCTTGTGTCTAAGTTTTCTCCTCCATGCTTGCACCATGTCCTCTATACGTCTTGGCACCACCCAATTCATCTGTTGAGCAGCCAGAATATCGTTCAACAGCCAACGCACACCATCACATTGAAGAAACAGGTGATCAATCGTCTCCACATCCCTCTTACACATATAACACCACACTGTAACATAACAACTTTTTCTTCAAAAATTATCTACCGTTAACACCTGCCACCTCACAATTGTCCACAGTAAAAATGCCACCCGTGGAGGTAATTTGTATTGCCATACCCTCTTCCAAGGGAATGAACTCTCCACAGATTCCAATAAGGATTTGAAATATGTGTGAACAGAGTAAATACCATTTGCTGCCACCCTCCATCTGCTACAATCGTCCTCTCCTACCCGGATGTGCACCTCATGCAAGGAGGTCAGAAACAGTGCATAATCATCTAATTTTCAATCTTGTAAGCCCCTCCCGAAGACAATGTTCTAGTTAGGATTCTCATTCTGTATAGTTAATACATCATTCACCCTAGCACAGAGTTCCAAAGCAGTGCGATGCAGATAAGGAACCTCATCTTTAGTTGTTGATCTTCATGCCAACAATCATCCCAAAATCTGACATTGTCACCATTCTCCACCACAAAGGTCAACCTATTCTGAAAATCGTTCCATCATTTTCTGATATATCTCCACACGCTTATCCCATATGAGCCACGATCCTCAACTGAACACCAACCCCCTCCATAACACCATACTTCACCCCAATGATTTCTCTCCAAAAACTCCCCCTCTCCACTCCAAATCTCCACAACCACTTGCCCAACAAGGTCTTATTGAACAGTACAAAACTCCTCAATCCAAGATTCCCCACCGTAATAGGGGAGCAAACGTCGCCCCATTTAGCCAAGTGAAATTTCCTCTCCTCCCCCAACCCTGCCCAAAGAAACTCCCTTTGGATCCTCTCTAATTTGTTTGCCACTACAACAGGAATAGGAAAAATGACAAAAAAATAAGTAGGGAGATTAGAGAGAGTGGACTTAATGAGAGTAAGACGACCTCCTTTAAAAAGGTACATACGCTTTCACCCCACTAACCTCTTCTCCACCCTTTCTATTATACCATTCCAAATCTGTGTACTTTTAAATCATGCGCCTAAAAGAAGCCCAAGGTATGGGATATGCAGTTGCGCAATCCTACAGTCCAATATAGCAGCCAGCTCCTCTACATTAGCGACCTCTCCTACTGGAATAACCTCAGATTTTTCCAAATTTATCTTCAATCTAGATACTGCTTCGAAGCACAGAAGCAGCCTGTGCAAGTTTCTAATTTGCTCATCATCAGCATCACAGAAAATCAACGTATCATCCGCAAATAGCAAATGGGAAACCTTTAGATGACCAACCGTAAAGCCTCTTAACAGACCCTCTCTCACTGCTTTCTCAATCATCTTACTGAATGCCTCCATTACAATAACAAACAGCAATGGAGACAACGGATCCCCTTGCCTCAAATTTCTGCTACTCTGGAAGTAACCCTCGGGTGTGCCGTTGACCAAAATCGAGAACGACACCGTCGAAATACAAAACTGAATTCACTTACACCACTTATCTCCAAAATCGCAACGCCTAAGCATATATATAAGAAACCCCTAGTTCACATGATCATATGCCTTCTGGATATCAAGCTTACATAACATTCCTAGAACCTCCAGACGTATTCTAGATTCAATACATTCGTTCGCTATAAGAACAGAATCCATAATCCGACTTTTTTTACAAAAGCATTCTGAAATTTAGATACCACTTTTCCCAACACCTCCTTTAATCTGTTTGCCGGAACTTTAGCAACGAGCTTGTACATCCCGCTGAGTAAGCTTATAGGGCGAAAATCCTTGATATCAGACACTCCCAGTTTCTTGGGGATTAGTATAATAAATGTGGCATTAGCACTTCTCAGGAACCTGCACACTCAAAGAAATAAGTGATCACATAATCACAACATATTAAAATGGAAGAATGGACAAAGAATGCAGGCTTGCTGCTCATATAGCATGTACATATTTCAAATAATGATAATGAGTTAAATGTTTCATTAGTCACTGAACTTATACCTCTACTATTTTACTCACTGAACTTTAAAATGCTTTCGAGTTTTGAGTGTCACTAAACGTGAATACATTGCACTCCATCACTCACTCACTCACTCACTCACCATGTTTTCGAGTTTCATTAGTCGCTGTACTTATACAATCATCACGCTTTATTCATTAAACTTATACTTCCATACACGAAAACGACACCCATCTTTCCTTTTAAATAATCTTCGGACGACTCTAAAAATTATATTATGTTAGTATTGAATCTATTGATTAATGTAATGGACTCTAAATTGAAAATTTCATGGCTTGTTTGAAATGTAATTTTTTATTTCTTAATTTGGGTCTGCGATCTCAATCGAAATAAAAGAAGTAATTTCTCCATTTTATTTTCTCAACGTAAATGAAGATTACGATCTAAATTAAGATTTATGTCAATTGAAGTTAGTATTTTTCTTTTCCCTTGAACATAGGACCAGCAAAATATATCTTCTTGACCAATATCAATATTTTCGTCTTAGATTTAGAGTCTCATTATGTAGTCTATATATATATATATTTTTAATCTAGGTCGAATTTCTCAAAAAATCAACTTTATTTTAAAATATTATGAAGTTTAGTGACCACTTGAAAGCATTTTAAAGTTTAGTGAATAAAACGTGACAGAGATATAAGTGTAGTGACTAATAAAACATGGCGAGTGACTGATGGAGTGCAACATGTTAAAATTCAATAACCAATTGCAAACATTTTAAAGTTCGGTAAGTAAAATGTGATGGTGGTATAAGTTTAGTAACTACTCGAAAGCATTTTAAAGTTGAGTGAATGAAATGTGACGTATTTATAAATTCAGTGACTAATGAAACATTTAACTTTGATAATTTAGAAAGTCACGCATGCATCAGAGTTAAACACGGCCTATTAAAATTACCATGTTTAATTTATATGTTGGACTTAAACTCATATTAAGCCAAGAAGTGGTATAGTTTGTCTTCTCTACTTCATACATTTGTGATCATAACTTTTAATTTGGCTAACTTTATAAGTATCTAATGAAATTGAAAACGTGAAGTCATTTTTAAAATCAAGCATAATGGTTTTTCAGTTTGCATTCGTCCTATATAAGTAGGTAGATTGACTGTTAAATTTTTCTCAATGTAATTTCATTCATTAGCTGCCTTTTTGCTGGATTGGCTGAAACTTTTATGTTCCCATACCGATAGTTCAGTAATCACTAACAGACGAGAATTATCTATTTGGATGACTTCGTATCTGTGTCATATTTGGTTTAGTCATCCTCAGTTTATTTGATGCTAGGAAATATCGTCAGTTATATTATCGTTTCCTGTAGGGGGCTTGTACTCTGGAGGAAGTGCTCAGATGGTCGAGAATTCCCTTGGCATTCATGGAGATGAAATTTTATATGTTGGTGATCATATATATACAGATGTTAGCCAATCCAAACTCCATCTTCGGTGGAGGACAGCGTTGATTTGCCGTGAACTAGAACAGGAGGTGTGATTATACTCAGTCTTTACATCTATTGTATAACATTGATGAGGGATTGATGGGTGACTATGGAAGAAAGTAGACAGATATTTTTCCCTTTTTTTTTATTTACTTTCTGTCTGAGTGCTATTAAGCCCCTGTTTGGTGGCCTTAAAATATAAAAAACATAGTTTTGAATAGTCTTTTTTGGAGAATGTATGGTTAACAAGTAAGAAAAAGTTTTTGGTTTACGTGTAGAATATTTTATTTTGTGAATGTGTGGTTGAAAATGAATATAAGAAATAAATTCAAGTAAAGTAAATGGAATCAAACAGGGGCTAAGTGTTTGACCGATCCTTTTTTTCTAATTTATTTTATAAACAGTGATGTATGCTTGTTTCTCTTCGGATGTATATTTAATCGTAGGATGCTAATTCTTAAGATACACTTGTGTTTTTTACTATACTCTTAACATTATTTGGTTTTACTATGATGTTACAGTATAGTGCTTTAATTCATAATCAAAGTCATCGGGCCAAGCTGGTAGAGCTTATAAATCAAAAGGAGCTTGTTGGGGATCTATTCAACCAACTCCGCCTTGCTCTACAGAGGCGAACTAAAGGGCGTCCTGCTCAAGTAAATGGGCATAGTCTATTTCTTCTAGTTAAACTTACCATATGACGTTCTTTCAATTCCTCCATTGCTTCTAGAAATGTCTTCATATTCTTCTGCATGTTATCCTAGTGGTGCCGATAGTTTTCTGTACTCAAGTTGTTGGTTGTAAATTTTAGAGGACATCCTTTTTATGCTATCATTGGTGTTATTTCTTACTAATTTCTGACATTACATGCATCAAAAATTATATATTGGATACTTGCACATATTTTCTTTGATTCAGCATGGCTACAATCTACATAAGTTGGTCATTGTCTATATCGAAAGGAGAGGATTTAAGGGGAAGTAATTCAAATAATTTTCACTTCAGAGCCGCCTGGAATTGGTTCATTCATGTGGATCGAATAGTTAATTTCAACATGACGGCTGAGAAAAATTTAAGCAAGTGTTTCCTTAAAATGGATAAGAGCTATTTTTCTGAAATTGATAGTGAACTGAAAATCCCGGTGATTACACGGGCAAACCTTCTGAATTACATAAAATCGTTCATTGATGCTTAGAAATGGTTTTCTAAACTCCATACATCTATATTTGAGAGGATGGTGTGTGGGGGAATTAATTACACAGAAGATATAACATTGGTATGTTTATTTTTTAACTTTGTTTTCAATAGTTATAAAAATGGAGTCTCATTTAAATGAAAAAGACTCCGCGTAGTTTTCATTCTGAGTTAAGCATATTGTTTTTGTGTGTTTAGACTCTTGCTGCCACTCGTATGGATGATAAGGAACTCACAGAAAGCATACAGAAGCTACTCATTGTAATGCAAAGACTAGACGAGAAAATTGCTCCGATGCTGGAACAAGATGGAGAGCACTTCAATAAAAGGTTAAACTCATTCTCTGACCCCAAGTCTTAATATATTTACCCTTCAAGTTCACAGTCAAGTTCGCATGGGCGGCGTCTCTCTCTAAGCCTGTTGGCAAGCAGAAGTTTCCCATACGGTACATCTCTATTATTTGATAAATATGGACTCGCAAGTTGATCCACCAGATCTTTTCCTTTTCAGGTGGGGTTTTCTTTCTAGAGCAGGTCTGTGGGACAAGAGCCACTTAATGAGACAAATTGAGAAGTAGGTGTATCTATCACGACATTCACATATCAACCTCTACAGATAGAATAGTCGAGACTGAAACACTTAGTATATTTTCTGTCTTAGCACTTCATTCTTCCAAATTGTAGGTATGCTGACATTTATACATCCAGGGTTTCTAATTTTCTCCATTATACCCCGTTCATGTATTTCCGTTCCCAGGAACAGGTAATCTGGTATAAACTTTCCTATATTATGTATTTATGTTGCTGGGTTGATCTTATTGGTACTATACTAGGAATGATTTCTGTATCTGTAAATACAAGGAGAACTTATGGTACCAGGTTACTTGGAGTATGTTTGTAAAGCTTTTTGTTGATTATAAGCTTTGGGTCCTATGGAAAGTGTGAAAAAGAAGTTGTGGATCCTATAGAATGTGTAGATAAAATGATGTTTGACCAGTTTATATGCTTAGAAAAGCTTTACAATACATACACTTGGTAACTTGTGGGAGAACTCGATGATGCTCATCTTCTCAAATAAATGTGTGATACGGGTTTTCTCTTTTAAACTTCCCATTATTTTGAATCAGAACCATTGACAAAAATGTGTTATACGAGTAAGTTGCTCTCGTGTGGGGGTATGTGTTGTGTAGTTTCTAATACAGTTTTACTTTGTGATGCAGTCGCTTGCTCATGATTCATATTCATTTGATCGATTAGGTGATGACAAGAATGACTGAGTTTCTGGATGAGTTTATTTATGATAATGGTTTGTAGTGAATGTTAATGTAGATACCTGTCCTCCCCAATCCCACATGGAATATGTAGTCGACTATACTTCGGTTTGGCCACACTCAATTGATTGGCTATTGTTAATTGGGACACGAGCAAAACATAATTGGTTGTAACTCTTGAGGAAATTAAATAGGCAACCAAAGATTTCATTGAACTATTATTATACTTGTATCTATCTCTAATGTTTGATCCTTTTTTTTTTTGCCTTTTCATTTATCTCCTCGAATACGATCTTATACTTGGGGTAAGTCGACAAGAAAATGAGGCTTTTCGAGATTCTCTTTTGTAATGGTGATATTTGGTGACCAATTCAAGACGTGCACACACATATATGGCTTCTTTTTTCTTTTTTTCCTCGCATAAATAGGTTTGATTTTTGAATATTCAATACCTATTAGAACTTGGTCACTATAAAATATCTATGAAGTTTCATCAATGTATCTCAATAATCTCTTTTTGTTGAAGATTAATATCTTCTAACAATATCAATTTTGTTACAATATTTTTTTCGATAAGAAATATAAAAATATCTAAGCTTTCAAGAAAGATAAAATAGAGTAGATATATGGTGCAAGACTTACAAAAACACTACCTGGCTCCGACTCACTATGGGGCTCCTTTTCAAAGTGCGATTTATCCCCATTATAAGGAAAAAAAAATAAAAATTACATAATTATTTTTAACAACAAATATTAATTTTAACAACATATTCAAACTTTTCTAAATATTAATTTTTGCATTTTTAAAATTAAGCTAAATGGAGTAATAAATGATGATATTTTGGTTCCCACCATGTCTGTCCAAAATTCTCAGCACGATGGGGTGGTTTAATGGAGAGGGTTATCCTAAGGAAAATGTTTATGTAATTTTCGGGTTAATTACTTTAATAATCACTGAATTTTGAATAATCATATCAATGATCACTGAATTTTCTTTTTTATGATAAGAGTCACTAAAGCTTTTAACAATTTCACTAACTATTACTCGATAAAAAAATATTAAGAATAAATCTGAAGTAACGCTACCAAGTGGTTACGTGTCACTTGACGTCGTTATTTATTATACTAAGCCGTAAAATTCGATATCGTTAAAAGTGTGAGGTTACCAAAAAATCGTGTTCAAAAAATCAGATCAAATAAGTCACATTTTGTTTTTCATGTGGACGTATTTAATTCTTAATTCCTAATTTCTCATTTTTGCTACTTTGCCAAAAAATTGAACCATTGTCAACACGTTAGTACTTAGAGTTGTCACATAGGATTATATGTTAATTTCTTAACTGAGTAATCATTAGTGTATCATTTAAAAACATTAGTGATAATTATCTTAAGAAAATACCTTAAATGACAATTGATGTTATTATTTAATACTTTAGTAACATGGAATAATTAAGAGAAAGGTTAAAATCCAATTTTTCCCAAAGTGTTGCCTCTCTGTCTCTAAACTTTTAAAATTGCGACATCCATGAGCCATGTCTCTAGTCTATAGAATGTGATGTCTCGAACTTATTTGTCTCTCATATTTCTATATACGAAAAACGTACAAAATTTCAATAAAATGCTAGAACATCATTAAGAAGCATGCTAACTAATACTTGAACAAAAACCATAATCGGCGGTAAGATGTGCTAATTGAAACTTGATGATAAATGAGACGACAATTATTAAAAGTTTAAGACCGTCATTGTAATTAAGCCCTTGTTTGAGTCCTTTTTTTTTTTTTTTTTTTAACTCACTTTTCTTAAAACTCGCTTTAAATTACACATTCTTCCATAAAATAATTTTACATGTAAACTCAATTTTTTTTTCTAACTTTTAACTACATATTCTCCTAAAAAATCACTATTAAAAATACATTTTCTTCAAAATTGGGGCTCTAAAAGGGGCTAAATATGGTGCTTAAAAACAAAATGCTGTGTTAATGAGATCGATGACTAACTCGATTTTAAGAACGAAGCCTTACCAAATTAGTGACTTGGGTTTGAATCACTCGAGGGAACGGTGAAATTCAAAAATTAAAATATGTCGTGTGTGAATATAATTAAAAATAAAAAAGTCTTTTGTACTGTTTTAACTCGACAAATCATATAAATGTCATGTGGCCATTTAATCTTCAAATAAAACTGTTTTTGGTGAGATGGGAACTCACATTTTTAAAAATTTAGAGTTCTGTATGCAACAATTGGTAAGTTGTGACCAAGAGTGGCACATGTAGAAAAGGTTGAGGACCTTGGTGGAATTTACCCTATACGGAAATACTACATAGCGACCGTTTCAGTGCCTGTGTGAAGCGCTGTTTCCAGTAGTGCGGCGGCGCCTGCATCCTCCTACAAAGAAAAAGAATAATGAAGAAACTGAGATGGGTGATGGATGGAGGATTTTGGGACGTGGATGTGTCAACGCCGGTGACCCTTGATGGCGTAGCCCGCCCTGTTCCCGGCGACCCACTCCATTTGGGGATTTCTCGTGGGCCCAGGCTTTCTCGTCCCAAACAGATTGATTTCTTCCAGCGCTTCATGTTTATGCCTTTAGTCCCCTCCTTTTCCCACTATGGAGATGTAGGCCTCTCTCTTCAACGCGTCTTCTCTCTCTATCGCGAAACCTGGTACTTTCTCCTTCGCCCTTTGATCTTAACAGAGCATTTCTGTATTCTTCTCTGCCAGATTGTGAAATTAGCCATATGATACTTGAGTTTTGTCAGTTTTATAGTTCCATGTTTCCTTTCCACTGTCATCCTCTTAGTAGGACTTGTAGAAAGAAATGGATAGCATTAGTTATGATACAGGGAATATTGGGAGTAGCGGAATCAGAAGAGACTAAGCGTCGTTCTCTTCAGTTTTGACGTTTTCAGTTTTGAATTCATTTTGTATTTTGTATTTTGTATTTTGAGTGTCCCTTTTAGAATTGCTGAAAATAGTTTTTTTTGTCATTCTGAAGAACCGTTCTCAAAACATAAAACTAAAAAATGTGTTTACTTTGAAATTTTGAAATTTTGAATATATATTTTTATAATATTTTATTCAAGAAATTTGATTATTCAATTAATTTTAATAATAATGTTAAGTGATTGATGGAAATAAATTAATGAGGTAGCATTGCTAAAATCTTCTCATCTAATTCAAATGTTTTGTCGTATTTCTATTATGTTTCTCTTATCAATTCTTCCAATTTTTGCTACAGATTAATGAATAATTATTCCAATTATCATTGATTATGCCCTATTTATATCAATTATTCCTAGATATATAATAGAATTTGTGAATTGTTCTCTCTATTTATATCAATTCAATGTACCAAATATGTTAATCCTACATGCTTCCAACTGTGCAATCATAAAAATGTGTTGTCATAGTGCGTCGCCAAATCAAATTTTTATATTCAAAATTTAAAATTACTAAAAACACTTGCAGAATGAATGCCCATTTGCAATAACAAAAGCATGAGCAATTTCTGCATGAACTACAGCAGCATGGTATATTCATTATACCATCAAAAGCTGTTAAAAGTTCAATTACCAGCCGATTAACAAGAAAGTTTCAAGAAACATTACATATAATTATTCCTGGGAAGCATAAAGAATTGACGACAACAAAACTATACTCTTTTGTGTTATTGAAGGCATAAATAAAGAAATTACAAGAAACGTTTGATACAAATGAAAGGCTAAGACTTCTCGTTAACCAAGTTCTCGAACTTTTGATTCCCAACTACAGATAAACTCTTCTTCGAGTGTTCACCATCCCACAGATGAGCAAAGAGACCAAAGCATAACAGCCTGCGGTCAACTGAAACAACCGCAAAACATGCAAGGTTTCCTACAAAAAGGAAGATCACCTTGTAAAGACATAAGCATTTGTGGACCTTCAGCCTATGCAAATAGCAGATAAAAACTGATATGACACAAATTTAAAACTGCAAATTTGAAAACGGTGGAATTCATCTCACTGGGGGGGGATAGAGAGAGAGAGAGAGAGAGAGAAGGGCGGGTATTAATGAAGGCATTTTCCGCGTTTTGGTCCATTTCTTTTGTTTTGCCTAGAAATACCCAAAACGTGATTTTTCACGTTTTGGTTTTCCTTCTCAATTTATTATTATTAATTTTTTTTTTCAAAAATACGTTTTCGAAAATGGGAAAGAGAACGCATTTTCACAGTTTTGAAAAATCGAAAACAGAAAACGGCTTGAAAACGGTTGTTTATTTTTTTGGATGTGGTTCTTGTCTGTTTATTCCACACGAGTCACGACTCTATTAGAGTTGCCCACAATATAGCTTCTTTTACTCCTTCGGAGCGTTAATTTTGTTTGTGCTGTTTCATTAATATAATCTTTGATTGGATTTCAGAAAAACAAAAAAAAAAAAAAGGAAACAGAATTTTTAAAAAAAAAAAAAAAAAACTGTGCACAAGGAAGACATACAAAATGTGTCCTTGCTTGTAAATTTAAAGCCTTTCAGATCCCTGTTTTTATATCTCCCTGTTATATATATATGTATAGTAAAAGGAAGAAACAAGATATTCTTAAACTCACAGATGGATTTCCATTTTACCATGTCAGTAAATTGTTAAGAGCAACCATTTTGTTCCTTTCTTTTGTTTTCCTTACTAAGTCAACATGGAGGAGTTGAAATTGACTGATATTTGGTTCAAAGTCATGCAGGTTTATGACGTTACTTGGTCAGTTCAATGTACAGAAGTTTGTGACTTCTCTCAGGACGAATGGGTTCAGGCAAGAGTCAGATTCCTCGTGGTTGCAAAATATTAGGAGACATCTTTCTGATCAATCTTTCTATGGCTTCAATTTCTGTTCGGAGTTTTTGTTAACACCGGATGATGTATTGGCACTTAGCTTAGAAACACATGGTGATCAAAAGACTCCTCGAAAAAAAGCAGTACTTCATCACAAGGCAAGCGTGTATGACTATTGATCTCTAAATTAAACTTGAAATCTTTTTGATGGACGATTTTTATAAACCTTTATCATCACTATATTGGTAAATGGCTAGTCATTGTGTTGCTTGTGAGTGAGGAAATAACATTTACCTGATGTACTTTGTTTTTCGTCTGTTCTAATTTGTTGGCATATATCAAACTCTTTTTGGCTCTTTCAAGTATTTATTTCTCTTAATTGGTTTGTTTATCCTTTTTTGTAGAACTATATTATGTGGTCCCTTTTTCTTTTATGGTTGTGATATTCTTTTTCTTGGTCTTATCAATCAGATTCTCCTTTTGTAGTTCCAAACTATGTTACACAAACCCTTAATGCAACTCCTAAGTGAATGTCTCAAACACAGCAACGGCAAATAGATGCTTCATTTTTAGCATTAATGGTAGATTTTGATGGATCCAATTCTTGCATTCATGCCCATGCCCATGCCCATGCCCATGCCCATGCCCATGCCCATGCCCAACTCCTGTAACTAAACTCTCAGAACTTTTTATTGTGTTCTGTTTCATAAACTTACATATTGAAGATTCACGGTATACATACGATCTTTTCCATGCTGATAATGCTTTATGATTTCCTTCGCAGTTTCCACTTCATAATCTAACTGTGGAGGCAGCTTCCCCCGCACTTTTTGTTGATCAGCATGGTAACTACTGGGACGTTCCATTCTCTGTCTCAATGGATCTTGCACCAATTGCTTCTGATTCTGGTACAAGCTGTCGTTTCTGCATCAACCATACAACAGGTACTCCAAAACCATATGAAGGCCGGCCGACTAGCAGAGTTCCTGCTACTTTACTTCCAGGTCTCTGTACGAAATGTGCAGTTTCATTCGAGAAAAACATCGACATTTGGAGAAGTGAAGCACCAAAGATGAAAATGGTGCAACCATATGACATCCTCCTCTCTAGCCCTCATATTTCAGCATCAGGAATCCTAGGTAAGAACAGGCAGCTTTGGGACTCTTGAAAGTTGAAAGTGTAATATCATAGTGATCAATACCTACATATATATATATATATATTTTTTTTTTTTTAAAAAAACACTGTATGACTGCTCTCGAGGCATGTCCAAAAATTCATTTTGGTTTTTATTGGGTTAATAAAACTTCAATATTGGAGAATTCTAATTTTCATTTAATTGGCCTAATTTCTTTGAGGAATGATCGAGAATATGGGAAATGTGTCCTGTAACAACCCAAAGTATGGATGCATGTTATGGAACAAATGTGATACCTAAATGGTTAGTGCTTTTTTTTTTAACCAAATCTTTCCTAGGAGTAGTTATTTAGCTTATCATAACGTTATTTTCATCAGTTGACTATATTACTCTGACATATTTATAAATGCTGTGTTAAGCCCTCATTCTTTTCTTGATTGTACGTCCTTGGCACTGTAGGTGCTGTCATCACTGCATCTATTGGAGAGAATTCAATCAGAGCCCAAGTAGAAGATGGGTCATTGAGTTCAAAAGGCTTCGGTCTTCAAGCCAGAGAAGCAAATTCTGCAATTTTAGCTGATTTATTTGCAAGTGCATCGCTCTCTGCTCAACATGGAAATTTCCAGAGGTGGTTTCTTGACCTTACTCAGTTTTATGCACGGCTAGATATTCCTTCTGGATCAAAATTCCTGTCTGGTGCCACACGTCTGGCATGTGATCTTTATAATTCTCAAACTCCTACTATGCAAGCAGTTCAGGCAATTTGTCCCACTGCCTCGCTTTCGTTTCAGCAGCAGGTACTTAAAGTAGCATTACCGTCTTCTTCTTGTTATCACTCATAGTAGGTTATTCACATTTTTTCCCTGTGTATGCCTACCTAAATGCCTAAATGGCTAAATGCAGATTGCTGGACCTTTCAGCTTCAGAATTGATTCGGGAGTGACAATTGATCTGAAGAAAGACTCGTATTTAAGTGTTAACGATCCCATATTTGCTATAGAATATGCCTTGCAAGTTCTTGGTTCAGCAAAGGCTATTGCTTGGTATGCGCCCAAACACAGAGAGTTCATGATAGAGCTACGGTTTTTCGAGACTTGAAAAAACATATTCCTTCATTTGCTACTAGTCTTCACGCTTCGACTGCCTTGGCAACTTTCTTTCGGGTTTTCCGAAGTGTCTTCCATTTCAGTGTTTACTGTTTGTAATCATTAACATTGTACAATATTTTATGCATTGTTATTTGGAAGAGAATCGCTGAACTTTCAACGATGTCTCAATTGGGTTACTAAACTTTAATTTGTTTAACTTCATTTTAGTTTGAAATTTAACTAGTTCATCACATTTCATCATCTATTATCCCCAAAACTTGTGAAATTTGCCAGTTGCGAAATTTTGGGACCCAGGGACGAAAAATGATGGGTGAAGTTTTGTGTGTTGCTCCAAAAGCACTGGATTTTGGCTTGGAAGTAATTCTTGTACGACAAACGAAAATTAAAAAAAAAAAATCTCAAGGGAAATATAATGTCAACTGAATAGCCTAGTACATTGATATTGATAGGGTACACATGATGCGGTAGCTTGAGGTCTCTTCTCCAGCAGTCGAGCTCAGTCATCGCAAGAAACACAACGGTAGGTAAAATCCATCCTACATACGAGACATCAATGCAGCGAAGAGGGATAAGAGCTTCAATGAATCAGAATTTGAAATCAAAGAACAATTTACCACTGATTTTCCGAAATCTCATTTCAGGTCTCCCTGGGGAAAAATGTTGGTCACGGGGCATTTTGTGAAAGTTACATGGTGCCCGTCTTCAAAGCTAACGAACAAATTAGCCATCCTAAGTAACAAACTCGACAATTCATATCCTTACATATAAAATAGTTCAAAAGACATTAGTGGCGCATCTATTATGTCCCGTAATATCATACACGCTGTTAGAAACATGAGAGCTTGCATTTGCTTATGCTATGATGCCGACCAAAACTAGTTGCAGGACCACCAGGATGAAGCCCAAGATGATCTTCATTATACTTGACAAATACAAGGCATAGACCGTGTGGTGGAACTGACAAGGCATACTTGGCAAGTTCCTTACGATCTTGAGATCCCAAAATCTTGGGGATAATATCAGGTGGAACTGCTTCTCTCCCAACTTGAAGCAATAAAGCAACCTATAAAGGTACAGTAAAAGAGAATATGAATTCTTATAGAATCACTAGTTTGAAAAGATAAAGCTTTATATTTCTTCACAAAATCATGATTCATTTTCCGAATATTTAATGCGCAGTTAGCTATAAATGGAATTATGCTCAAGTAGAATGGAGTATGCTTATGAAGAAGAAATATAAATGGAGGAGTATTGAATCAAATACCATGTTTCTAACTTGTCTATATAGAAAACCTGATCCTTCCACTTCAAGTTGCACAAGAGGTCCCTGCAGAGCATAAAATTCCATTTAAAACTAAATCTTAACAGAAATAAAATTTGTATCCGATAAACAGAATTTGTTATGCTCATCTTTTCCGATATATTCTATTATTTCAGTTTACAGCCTTGACCTTCCTATGCTTCAATTTCTTTCAAGTATACACAAATATATATTTCTTTGAAAAAACTAAAGAAAAAAAAAAAAAAAAAAGAAGCAGCAGACAGAGCCACACACACGACTGTTTAATATGGACATTTTATGCAGGTAGACATAAGCAAATGCAGCAAAGCTAAATGCGATAGTCAAAAGAAAATTGGAAAGCAATGAAAGACAGCATTGCTGATCTAGGGTTCAATGAAATAGAAGTTACCAAGGATTCACCCAACATCTCTCAAGTAGTCTCACAGTTTAGAAAAGAGACTATGAAAGTGGATGCGGTTTTTCAGATTTCAATTCCAAAACCACCAGAGGCAGAGGAAAACGACGGATCAGGCAATAAATTTACAGATGGCACATGGGAGAGGTTTTTCTTGAAGCTGTGGAGTACCATTTCGTTTACATTAAAGTGAAAGATCTTCTTCACTGGATTTGGTGACCGATCATTACATGATGTATTGGCAAAAGCAGAGAAGTCATGCTTTCCCACAAAATGCCTTGCAGCATCCCTCATGGCAGCCACATTGAGTTTATAGACACTGTGGTAAGCATATTGCCGGTGAAATGGGTCCATGACAGTGTCATTGTAAACCTTGTACTGATAAATTTTGCTTTCAACAGAAAAACGTGCATGAAATTCAGGCACCACAGAGCTGATTTCTCTAACTCTGATTTCAAAAGGAAGAAGTCCATTTAAAGCTTTGTGAATGCCTTCGAGGCTGTCATAGTTGAAAGGCGTGACAAAATGTGCTACCTGAGAAATAAAATCATCATTGATCAATTTATTAATCAATGTCTTAAATTCCTGAGACTTCGTAGTTTGTAAGAATTAAAACAGACCTGACCCCAGGCATGAACTCCTGCATCCGTTCTACCAGCACCAACTAAAAGAAGATCTTTTCGTTCTAATTTTGTTATTCGAGTTAAGGCTTCTTCAATAGTACATTGCACAGTTGGTGTTGACTGTTGATATTGCCATCCTAACATTCAACGTTTAAGGATCGTAAGTACAACTCAGGAGAATGCAAATGTAGAAATGCCAATTTTTAGCAGAGAAGGCTACAAATGAATTGCTTCAAGTTAAATTTAAACTTGTTCTAGGGATGAACATGGAATTAAGTTGAATATTTCAGGCGAAAGTAATCTCAAAACACTTCATAACCAAGAATTTCTGAATTTCCTACCCGCAAATGAAAAAACCCTTGAAACATGAACGATGGCACAGGACTCCGTTTTCAAATCAGTGGCCCAAATTGCATAAATTTAGCCAATTATGACACAATATCAACGACAGATAATTAATTATCCATACACATGAAGGCATAAAAAAAAATAAAAAAAATTTGAGAATATCAAATCCAAAAATTGAATTAAACCTGAAAATCGGGTGCCGTCGTAGGCTATAACCAAGCGCCACTTATAGACAGGAGGGTTGAGCTTCTGCGTGTCCTTATCTTGCTCATAACTTACAGAGCCATTGTAAAACGAAATGGGGAGATGCGGATATTCTAGAACTGATGGGAGTCCGGCAGCCGGCGCCTGCGCGTTGTTCATTACTACTCTACGAAGAAGTAAGGGTCCGTCAAATAAAGATGAAAATTAAATGGCTAATAAAATGTTTGGTTGGGAAGTGATTTGTTTCGAATTTATTTTAGTGGGAATTGTAATTAATAGTGTTTGATTGGTATAATTTTTCACCTAATTCGTTTGACTTTATCCTTATGCAAATGGTTATTTTTTAGGATAATTTTTTTATAATTTGTATTAAAATTTATTTGGATTGTCAAAAAATAAAAAAAATATTTTCTTAAATTTTTTATGTTCGTTTGGCTTCATTTTTCATGCAAATTGTCAATTAAATAGATAAAAAATTTTACCATTGAATTTAGAATATGTTTTCATAGCCAAAATATAAAAAAATAAATAAAAATAAAAAACATCCAACAAGGTGAAAAATAATTTCTCACCAAAATTATAAGAAAATATTTTCCTACTTTTGTGTTTCCAGAAATTGTACATTAGAAATTGGTGGCAAACATTTTTCAGGGCGCTAATCAAACAGCCAAAAGTAGGAATTAGGAAAATATTTTCCTAGTTCCATGACAAATTCTTCGTATCAAACACAGCCTAATAGTCAGATTTTATCTGATGTAGCCAACGGTAGATGGGGCTCTAATCGGTCCGATTTTATCAATGTGACACAGATTTTCAAATCAAGCTTTTGAGAAAAAACTCAAACATAAATCAAACTATTTTCCACCCTTAAATTTGATTGGATGGAATTGGGTGGAAAAAAACACCATTAAATTTGGGTGGAAATTTATTTTCACCCCTTTTCTAGTACAATAATTTAAAACACATTTTTTATCTTTTATTTTCCTATGAGTATAGTGGAAAAATATTTTTCATCTTTTTTGTTTTTTACTTTTTGACAATGAAAATATATTCTAAATTCAATAGTAAAAAAATTTATTTATTTAATTGACAATTTACATGAAAAATAAAGTCAAACGAATTTTTTTTTTTTTTTTTTTTTAACTTTTTTGCAATCCAAACAAATTTTAATACAAATTGTGAAAAAATTTATCCCAAAAAGTAACAATTTGCATGAAAAATAAAGTCAAACGGATTAGGTGAAAAATTATACCAATCAAACAGCATTAATTACAATTCCCTCTAAAACAAATTATATTCAATTCAATTCACTATCATTCATTTTCTTTCCACCCATTTTTCACCCTTGCAATCAAACGGATCCTAATAGTCAGATTTTTATCTGATGTAGCCAATGGTAGATAAGGGTGTGAGCGGTCCGATTTTACCGATTTTTGACAAATTTTTAAACCAAATCGTTTACACCGATTTGAGAAAAATTCGAACCTAACCATTTTGAACAGTTTAAAAAAAACTCAAACCTAAACCTAACGGTTGGTCCGATTTTAAATCGCCGATTTCGCTGTATATTTTTTTTACTTGTTTACTTTTATGTCATTAATTTATTAGTGAACATTTTTTTTCAGAACCAGTGGTACCGGACCGGAACCATTTAGAACCAGTCGATTCTGTTTCAGATCTTCTAAAAAATAATTTGATTTTAGGACAAATTATTAAGAACTAATCTATTTCGGTTCAATTTTAGGTTCTAGTATGGGAATCGGACGGTTCTCATATGATTTTTTTATTTTTTGGTAAAATATATTATTCAATTTCCAATAACTTTTATAAAAAATAATATGATTCCTTCTTCAATTTAAACCCTTGCACTTTCCTTTTTCTCTTTTATTCTTTTCTTCTCTCTTCTTATAATTCTTTGATTAACTGATTATCGAGCCAAATTAGAATATTGGATAAATCTATACTTAAATAAATTTATTTACAATATATAATTTAATTTCTAAAATCCGAAATTTTTATTTTGTTTTCACTTTGATTACAAAGTTGTTGATCCGATCAAAAATTTTCATCTAGATTTCTACAAATTATAATCGATAGAACCAGAAATTGTAATAATTTTTTAAAAGATGTCCAATTCAATGTAAAATTTTGATATTGATTGAAATTTGTTTAATCATTGGAGTACTATACAGTTTATATAAGTTGATGACTGTTTGATGATAGTAATTTATATGGAATACAACGTGGGATTGTTTGATGAATCATTTCAGGCTTTCAGTTTAAAAGCCTATGGAATATATGAGTCTCATTTAAAAATAAATAAAAAGTCCAACACAAAAGTCTTACAAGTTACAACTTACAAAATTTTATTTTTTAAAATTTTTAAATTTTTAAATTTTTTTTGTTGGTCCGGTTTGATTTTAAACTGCAATAAAAATTTTCAAACCTAAATCAAATCATTTTTGACCAGTTTGATTTGGTTCAAAATCATTTCGTTGACGGGTCCACATGGCACCAAACCGACGGTTTTCAAAATGCAGTTTCGATTTGATTTTTCGATTTGACGATTTTTACTTACAGCCTTAACGATAGGTGCTTCAAAGTTTTGTTCAAACGGTTCAAGAAGTTCAATATGTATTTGGAGAGCGCAAATTCCAATTAATTTGCTGCTTAAGTTTCTTCATAAAATTAGTGTGTAAATCTGAAACAACACGAGTTGGTAATAATACGCGGGAAGTGGGCTCGAGTCATTCCTTCCTTACCATCTATAAAATTTAGCCTCTGTATGATCCCTATTTTTAAAGACTTTTTTTTTTTATCAAATTTATTTTTAATAATATTTTTAATTTTTAACCACACATTCTACAAAAAAAAAAAAAAAAATTCTATTACAAAGTCTGATTTTTCTAAAATATGGGCCTCAAACACAAGTTAACAACAATGAGTACTTGCAAAATGCACCCATTATGACCCTCGCAACACGACGGAGCACGTACTCCAGCTTCGGCTTGAGGGAGGGGTTATGCATTTTGATCGCCAAAATTGGTTAAGTGTAAGATATCGTAATCAAGTAGCGAATAAATCGTTATTTTCTCGATGATCAAATGCTTATTTTAGTTTAGTTTCGTTTAAAATTAATTATAATCAAACAGTCAAGTTTTAGTATCTAAACTAATCTAACGAGCAACTAAGAAGCGTTTGTAAAGTCAATTAAAAGTATGCACTTTGACTTCGAATTTTTCTTATTAATCCATTTTAAAGCCACTTAAGATCATTGCAATACTTGTTTAATTTTGCATATCAATATTCAGATCTTGTTCAACAATCTCTTTCCGGTAAAATTAAACATATCCTCGAATATGATTTTCCTATATCACTATGAAATATGGGAACATGAAACGATGCAATAAAAATACAAGAACATCCAATTAAATAATGTAACACACAACAATATATTTTTATTCCCAACTGGACCTCACAGTGATTATTATAACGGGTTAGGTTCCGTATTCTTTCTCTCGAATAAAATAAAGATTACACAACAATTCAATTATTAGCTAATTAATTGAAAAACATCAAAATCTATAACAATCATTCAAGATAAACAATTATTGAACAACAATGTCTTGAAATTATATTAAAACTTCATAACTACGTGTCATCTACATTCTAGTGATTAAAAATTTAGCCGAGCATTACAAAAGTACAAGAATTAATGTTTGAATAATAAGACATCATCCATATTCTAGATGTATGAAGAAAACTGGGGAAAGTGATCAATTCTTGAATCTCTTCAAGCTTTCTTGAACAATCTCTTCTCCTTTATCCAAAATTCAGGAAATAATCTTCAAGTTAAGAATTAGAATGATAAAATCTAGTTTTTTTTACATCTTCTTCTCTTTCTAATGCTTGGTAGAAGGCATATATTTATAGGATAAGAATTAAGTAAAAAATTATGTGCCCTAATTGGTTTCCAAATAAAAGATGTTTCAAATTAGAAAACCAATTTTTTTTCCCGGGAGAAGCACCACGGCGATGGCACCCTTTATTGAGCTGCGATCACGTAGTAGAGCATTTTTACTCAATGGAATTTGCAATTAAGGGGCTGAGGATCATAGCTTTTCAAGGCTTGCAACGGCAAAGCCCCAAACTTTGCTCCTCGCTCATTTTGGATCCTAATTTCTCCTTCTTTTTGTCTTGAGTTCTCTTTTATGTTTTTGTTGAGTCCTTCAGCTTTTAATTTCAGCCAATTTAATTCACATAATCTTCAATCTTCCATGGTAAAATCCAGAATCAACTTTTAAATATTTTGCAATTTAGTGTCAAACTTTACAATTCTCCTTTTTTCATCCTCATTTATCATAGCACCAGTAGCCTTGTTTTTGTTTTTAAGAGCATATCAATCAGCTCTAATATGCCCATTCTTCTTACAAAAGTGGCATATTTTCTCTGCATATTTGGATTTCAATTTGCCTCTTATATTTCTACCAAGATTCCTATCTTTATTTCTCTAAAAAACAATCAGACCTTTAGCCTAACTTCTAGATCCACTCGCAAGATGCATCATCTTCTCCTAAGTGTCATAGTCCTCATCATAGTGAGAGTGTATCTCGACTATAGAGAATATTATCTCTAAAAGTCATATATAATGACGGCAACGAACATAACAACATCAACACCAAGTACTCATCATCATACTAAACCTACAATGTATCCAAATCAGTCACAATTTCTTTGAACATAGTTAAGCGATCATTCAATAACGTACCTTTTTGACATTCGGTGAAAATACAAGTTCGACTTCAAGTGTAGCTTAATGGTCAAGCACTTTTTCGTGCAAAGCTTCTCTAATTAATTTCTTATTAAAATTGTTACAAATTAATTTCTTATGAAATACAAAGTAGGTTGATCATCTTGTGATTGAGAAATTGCAGGCTCATCCGATTGATGACTCGAATGTTGGAAAACCAAAGGTCATGTGACTTTAAGGTTTGTTGAAAATTTGATTTGTCAATAACTTGGCTTGTATGAGACTTGGACTTCCAAACTTCGATTTAAACTTGCTTTTGATTTGGATTTTGAACAAACTTTTATTTTCTTGGAATTTTCGACCTTGAACTTGAGAGATTTTATTCTTCTTCCTTAGGACCTTTGAAATTTTCTCTAGGACTTCTTTGATAACTTGTATTTTTTCCAACTCTTTAGACCTTCGCCCTATTTATGCAGAAATTTGATAATCAGCTTTTATAACCATTCAATCATATTTAAATTAAAAATTAATTAATTATAATAATGGGTTTTCTAAAAGTAGGATGGACTTTAATAGATTTTAGGTTTTAATAGAGTTAAATGGTTAATTATTTAAAATCAACATGGCCCATTTAATTATCTCATTTGTTTATTTAGTTGCAAATTTTTTTTAACCTCTACAAATGTCCCCTCAAGATTTATAAATTTATAATATTGCTTTTTTCTCAAAGAAAGAAAGGGGTCGATTTAGGTGTCTTCAACTACATAACTGCGCTAGTAGGTATTACGAGTAAATAAATGGATAAATTTTGAATATGAAATTTTGTTTAGAGTTCGATTAAAAGTTGACCTCTTGTTTTTATAATTAAAACAAGTTTCTAATTTTTCTTCATCCATGTGAATGAATGAGGTTGAAATTCAATTTTTTAATTTATTTTTTTCTTAATCTCTCTTTTCTTTCTTTCTTTCTTTTTTTAAAGAAAAATTAAAGAGTTGATTTAAAATCCTATCTAAACTTGTACCTTTTTCTTTTTCAAAGAAATGACCTTGTTCCTGGAAGTACAATAAAAGAAGATAAGTTATTGGTTCTCATTTTTTCCTCCATAAAAATGAAAAATATAACTGTTATGCATCACATTTAAAAATCATTTTTTATTTTATATCTCTTATGCAGATCCATAATGATTATATTTTTCATTCTTATTTTATAATTAATGTGTATCAAACACGACCATAGACTTTTCTAACTCAATGTTGTGTTTGCACTTCAAAAAATCATGTAGGAAGGAATCCAATCATCTTTGAACCTTGTGCAAGAAATATTCGATTGACTTTTCACTCCACATCAATTTCTTCGTTTAAATAGATTTCTCCTTTTCATTTTTATATTACGCATAGTTTCAGATAAGGACAAAAGATTTTGACTTTTTATTATTTATTGTGTGTTTTTTATTTATTATTTGTGCACAATAATGCATAAATAAACACGCGTGGATCACAACACGCATAAATGTTATTACAGGTTTGATCTCTTGCTCCCAGTAAATAGAATAAAAAAATTTCATTACTGATTGTTACTTGACCACTAGTGGCAGGAAATCAATTTCAAATGTTATTGTGCTTACAATTTGGAAAATTCAATACATAATCATCTCACAGAATTTTGTACAGAAATTTAAATTTTTTCTCACAAGGGGGTGGTCCCACATGATTAAAATAATTCCAAAAATCTCTCCCCATCCACCTACCCTGTGTGTTGTCTGACAGGTACATAAATTTAAATTCCTGTACCTGTAGCAACACTCTTACAATTTTTGCGTATGGTACGTGTCTTGGTTTGTGAGAAGAAACTCTTTTTTGTAAGGAAAAAAATTGACGTATTGTTTGCCTTTTTATGCCTTTATTTATTAATTTTGATAACAATTTTTTTTTTCTTTTTCTTTTCCATATATACGTGTGTACATAATTTGTAGTATGTGTGCACGTGTTTGTGTGATTATTTTGTGTGTTCCCACTGTGTTATGCGCATTGAGTGCGTGTGCGTGTCAATGTGTGTGGTGTGTAGTGATTAATTTGTTTTATTCTTGGCATGCTACACCTTTTGGTACAAATGAATTTGGACGGTTAGATTATTCAATTTTATATTAGGACACGACCTCGTGGCCTAGTTACACAATTTTGAGCTTGTTCATGTCCCTTTGATGGACATCCGCTGCATCAGCGATCATGCCTCGAGAGCCCTCAGAGTGACCATTACGACAAGCATGAGTAGTGCCCATTTTTGTAAGGTGGGATTCGTTCTTATAGTATTAATGGCACATTAAAAACTTCAATTAAAAGCCAATTTAATACAATGTTCTATCTTTCACGGCAGATATTAATTATCACCTAAATAATTCTTTTAAATTTTAATCATACATGAAACTCGTCTATTATATTTTGATTAAAGGTTGACTAAAAATTCATTTGAGATTTACTTTAAAATGCCAACATTACATTTACAACTTGCTTGACTATTCAAATATGAATATTGTTACATGTACATAAAGGATTTCATAATGCAAACATGGCACTCTATCATTTGCCAATTTAAAACACGTCCAACTTTCTTATTCAATCTTTTTCATCCATATCATTTTCGGTAACTGTTAATGTACCATATTTATGTACAAGTAGGTTTGAACAAAAAAATCGAAAAATCGATCAAATCAATCAAATTGAACCGATTCGGGTCGATTTGGGTTGGTTTGATATAGGTGATCGGATTAGTTTGGTTTTCTTTTAAATAAAACCATGGTGGGTTGGATTGGTTTGGTTATGATTTTGAAGCCTCAAACCGCTGGTTAATTGAACCAACCCAACCTTTTTACATGTTTACCTTCTTCTTTTTTCAAGAAAAATAAAAAATCAAAAGATAAACCATTATCTGATAACTATATTTCGATTCATTCCAATTTATAATGTTGTCGGTAAGTAATAACACTGAAAATTTTATTTCACAAGTCATTATATTCTACTTAGCCTTTTTCCCTACTCAGGCAGGCATGTTACAGTGTGTTTCAGCCACATTATTTTAGAAGAATGTATTTTGAAATAGTATATTGATAGAAAATGTGTGGTTGAATAAAAAAAAATTATTGATGTGATGGAAAATAATTATTGTATTGAATAATGTGGTTGAAAATGAGTAGAAGAATGAGAATAAAAATTTTAATGTATACCAAACAGAGGCATAATACATAAAAAAACAAAATTCCTAATATTTTTGTTAATTTGTCTCTATTAACCTAATTTTATTTGTTAGTCAATAATTTTTGTATTATAAGTTATTTAGCTATTTTAATTCTTGTAATTTAAGTGTGTCCAAAACTTGGATAATTTTTTTTTTTTAAAATTTAATTTGGACTAAAAGTCCAAATAGACTAACCAAATCGATTTGGTTTGATTCAGCTTGGTTTAAGAGTTAAAGTGGGTTGATTTGGATTGAAATTCATCAAAATCGATTAATTTGGTTTTGGTTTCGGGTTGGAGTCGAAACCAATCCAAACCAAACCGCGCCGAGACCTATTTACAAGTAGTAAAATCTTCCAAATATTATGAGCAATTTCATCTGTCAAAGATTGTTGTCAAATTGAGCAAACTCAAAAATAATAAATAAACTTAGTGCATGTTTGGAAAATCATAAAAACTTGAGATCAAAATGAACAATTAATTTTAATTATATATTTTATGGGGACTCAAACTTTTCGATAATATCTTTCATCAATTTTTATCAAAATTTTCTAAATTTTTTATCGACTCCCTAATGTAATTTCGACAAATGTTGACTTTGTCCTCTTCACATGCGCATGGGTCGGTGCAGACAACTCATCATGTGTAATCAACATATCAAGAGAGTAAAAGTGTACACAAAGGATAATGTTTATGTGACGAAGATGATCCCAAAATAATAATGGTAAAATCGTGAATCTCGTCGATAGCAATTATTTTCAACCGAATCTTACGACAGCCCCCAAGAAACTGGACTTGATCGTTATTATATTGAATTGTTAATTTTGCTTAGCAAAGCAAAGAGTTCACATATAAAATTTGATAAACTTAAATTCACTCAATAGGTTGAACGTGTTTATTTATATTTTATGTCAATGTCTGCGCATATATAATAACTAGATAACTTCATAAATGGTCATTGGAGTTTGTGAAAAACTTTAAGTTAGTTCTTAAAGATTTATTTTTTACTCATTTAGTCATTAAACTTAGCTAACATTATACATTACATCATTGGTCACCTTGTTGGTGAAAAAAAAACATATAATCCGTCATAGCGCATAATAAATGTTGATGTGTACACAAGTTCAAGGAATTGATCGCCACAGAAAACAAGTACTATATTCGATCTATTAAGGAAACTTTTGGAAGTTACGATAAATTTTAGTCACATTCAGTAAACATTGATAATTAGTTTGTGAAAAATATAGTAAATAAATACAAGATTTTACACACATTTTAATGACTAATCCAATTTAACATCCATATGTGAACACTACACATTTTATGTAGAGCAATCAACTTTCTTACGTATTTTGCTTTTATTTTTTTGCATCGAGACCCCGAAATAATCACCTAGGGGGAGGATGGCAAAACGTGTTGTCTTTGCCCTGACTCTTTTTTTATGGGTTTAAATTTAAATCCTTTAAATGAGGCAGAAAATAAAGATATTTTAATTCATCTCCCAGAAATCATTGGCACGTTGAGGACATGGAGGACCTCTCCGCCCCCATTGACACGTGCTACACTAACAGGGTAACCAGTGATGTAATGTCAATTAACTTAAGTGACCAAATGAGTCAAAAATAGTTTAAGAACCAATGTTGTAACGCTAATTATAAAAGAAATATACTTTGAGGACCAATATGAAAATTTATCAAAAACTTGAGTGACTATTTGTAAAATCAACTCATATTATATTATAATGGTAGAGGTGTATAAGAAACTCCTCCTCCTTCCGTGAGGCAAGAGTTGAGATACCGTTTCAACGGTTTGAAAGCTTAGCAAAACGTACAATTCCTGTCTTCATAAAATTGGATAAAGGGCCACCATAAACTTGTATATATCAGCCTCCCTTCCTGCCTTTGCATAGGCTTATATCGAGGAGGATCGTAAAGGGGGACGAGGTATAGGTAGAAGAAGCTAGTACGAAAATACCTCGTTGTGTGATATGGTATTGACACAAGAAAATAAGGGTATGCAATTGGGAAAATATGAGCTTGGGAGGACTCTTGGAGAAGGAAATTTCGGTAAAGTTAAGTACGCGAAAAACTTGGATTCCGGCCAGTCCTTTGCTATCAAGATCTTGGAGAAGAACAGGATCCTCGACCTCAACATAACCGATCAGGTAGTCCTTTTTACGCCTTTTTTTGCTCCAAACTCTCTCTCTTTCCCAATTTCAGTTACTTACATTGAAGACTGCAGATAAAGAGGGAGATTGGCACCCTAAAACTCCTCAAACATCCAAACGTTGTCAGATTACATGAGGTACATAACCTTTCATGCCAGCTTTTGCTTCTTCTTAACATATATGAAATCAAAATTCACATTTGTTTAAGAATCAGGATATGTTGTTGTCACCTGAGCATGTCATATTGTCTTAGCAGATGAAAAAGATGCTTAGTTAGATGTCAAAACACGTGTTTGCGTCTTTCGTTAGAAAACAAGCCCTTGATTAGTAGTAGTGTAAAGCAGATAACAGTTGTATGTTATATGAACATCACAACTTATAGATTTGTTTACCAACAAATTATTACGACATTTGATTAGGTTAAAATTTCTTCAATCAAATGAAAGAAAAAAAAATTACTCTATTCTTTTTTTGACACCTCGTAAATATGTAAAACATTACGTGAATAATTATGTACTACAAGCATTTTCTAGCATATAAACATGGATAAGTTTTTGTCCTGTTGCGTTGTGGATAATTATTTATTAAGATTAGCATGACAGGTCAATTGTTGACAATTATTATGCCACCATATCGTCCTGATTGGTCCATCTTGACGATTTGACAGCCGTGAATAAGCCACACTAGAAAACATTTCCAAACAATAAATTTGGACAACACGCGATCCATCAAACTCTATTCAATTAAGCTTTGCTGAAATAGAAAGTTGCTACTCGACTCGTAACAAGGCTGACCACGATAACTCAACTAGGAACGTGATGACAGGTTGCTCTATGTGCAAAATAGCCGTGACCATTCGAAGATGACACAAACATCAAAGAATCGCAGTTCTTTCTCGTGGCCAAACTCAACCCTATTGATCGGGATTGTTCAATGCTTTTTTTCTTCTAGGCACGTGAAATCAAACCATTAAGTCAAGAGATATTAGTTCAAGATTAATCGACAAGCATCAAAATGTGAATGACTAAGAGCGTGTTTGGTTGTGCTTAAAAGTTACATGACTAGAAATTTTAAGCTTTTGTTAGAAAAAAAAAAATGTCATCTTCTAAATTATGTTTGCTCATTGTAATAGTGTTTCTCTTTATTTATGAACAACCAAGCAGGTCTTGGCAAGCAAAACCAAGATATACATGGTCCTTGAATATGTGAATGGTGGTGAACTATTTGACAGAATTGTAAGTAACTGTTGCAATATAAAGGCCTCGTCCCACATTGAGATACTGAAAATTGTGTTAGGAATGTTGATCGATGGTCGATGGTTTCACAGGCATCCAAAGGAAAACTCTCGGAATCTGAAGGCAGGAAGCTCTTTCATCAGTTAATTGATGGGGTTAGTTACTGCCATAACAATGGTGTTTTTCACAGAGATCTCAAGGTATAAAAACACTGCTGCTGATCATCATAATGCTTTCACATTACAGTGTGATTCTTTTATATCCTCTAATGTTTTCTCTTCTAGAGCACAGCTAGAAAATGTGTTGATCGATGCCAAGAGAAATGTGAAGATAACTGATTTTGGCCTCAGTGCATTGCCACAACATCTTAGGGAAGATGGATTACTGCATACAACTTGTGGAAGTCCAAACTATGTTGCCCCCGAAATTCTATCTAACAGAGGTTACGATGGTGCAGCATCAGATACATGGGCCTGTGGTGTTATCTTGTATGTGATTCTTACAGGGTACCTACCCTTTGATGACCGAAATCTGGCAGTACTCTATCAGAAGGTAGTCCTTGCATCACCATGATTTTCTCTCCTTTAAGTTTCAGAAACACTGTATCTATAATCTCCCAATTGCATAGCAGATTTCCAAGGGGGACGTTCAGATACCCAAGTGGCTACCGCCAGGAGCCAAAAGTCTAATAATGAGGATTTTAGATCCCAACCCGCATACACGGATTACCATTGCGGAGATAAAAGAAGATTTGTGGTTCAAAGAAGACTACACTCCTGTAGATCCTATTGACGAAGAAACTGAAGAAAATGCATCAGATGATGAAGTATCATCAATACATGAGGTAATTTGAAGTTAATCCTTCATTGTTTGAATTAGTTTCATTTCACAACTTCTTCTCTTAAATTAATTGCGTTACCTATCCATTCTACAGCCATTAGATGCAGAAAAAGATCCAGAATCACCCACCGTCATCAATGCCTTTCAGCTGATCGGAATGTCCTCCTGCCTAGATCTTTCCGGCTTCTTTGAAATAGAGGTAAGGATGACAATAAAGAGTTAGCAGCTTCACACAATTTATTTTCAATATAAGAATAAATTTATTTTCCTTCAGGATGTTTCTGAGAGAGAAATCAGATTTACATCAAATCATTCCCGAAAAGCATTGCTTGAGAGTATAGAAAATATAGTACTCCAGATGGGATATCAAGTCCAGAAGAAAAGTGGAAAGGTTAGTATCGTCCCTCTTAATTTCTATCTTCGGAAAAATTGGGCTGGCAAAAAATTTAGTTCAATATTACTAGAATAATATCTTCATGGCATTTTATCAATGATGTTAATTGCTACCAAATTTAGGTGAAAATTCACTAAAATTTTAGAATAATTTAGGTTTTTCTGTTGATTTGTGCAGTTGAAAGTAGTAAAAGTGCACAAAGGTCAGAAAGGCCCTGGCAGTCTCCAGAAAGGCCCAGACAGTCTCTCAGTGGCTGCAGAAGTAAGTATCTTAAGGGATGATATATTAGAACACGGCATAATACTGTCTTAAACTTTTAAATTATTTTCCTAATATCCCATTTCTGACAGGTTTTTGAGATAAGCCCATCCTTGTATGTAGTTGAGTTGCGAAAATCATGCGGTGATCCTACAATATACAGACAGGTATTCCTCGAGTAGTTCTCCTAGTCTCCCCTTTTAATGGCATACATATTTCTAACAGTCCCTCATATGGTGCTTTATGCAGTTGTGTAAAAAGCTATCTAGTGATTTGGGTGTATTGGGAAGCCAGGAGCTCCTAGCCGCAGAGGTCTAAAACTTGGAGGTAGATGGCAGCAATGCCGGTGAAGTAATTAATAAATGTAATTACTATATTTTAAAGAATATTCAGAATACCAATTGATATTATTCTATTCTACTCAATTCTGTCCAAGGGTTTGAAAAAACATCAAGTGTTTTATCCTTGATGATGTGGTAGGCAGAAACTAGAGAATCATATTAGGTATGGTAAAAGAGTGCAGATAGAAGCCTAGAAATAGATTATAAATTTGTTTTATAAGAATTTTCGGAAGCTGTAAAGTAATTTGTTTTTATAGAAGACTGACATCAATGGTACATATAAGCCTGCATTTTTAGCTTCAATAAAATCAAATCTGTTATGCACAACTTCAATACAAATCAGATCTTATATACTGTTAAGTGGGTGTAATCTTCAACATCTGTTGGCCTGTACTTTGAGGGATTTGAATGACTTTTATGATCTTCAAGATCCTTATGATCAAGTTTCCTGAACAAGCACGACATCCTTCAACTCTCCAAACAATTTAACGAGTTTTTACTCGCTGGAGATCAATTATGTATGAGTTCCACTTACTATACAGGGGGGTTACAGGTCACTCACATTAGGGGGCCCGCTGGATTTTTTTTTTTTTAAATACATGGGGGGACCCATGCTACAGTGAGGGGCCTGTAACACCCCCCCCCCCTCCCCGGTTACAAGCAGGTTAATTGATTATGTATTTATTAGCTCATCATTAAGCTGCTTTTTTGACATCTGAAGCCTAAAAAACCTCTGCTTCCCTTGCTAGATGGTTTTATTTATTTAGTCTAATTTGAACTTCAAATAAAGTCGGGCAGTCAAAAGAATAACTATTTACACAATAAATCGAATTTAAGTGCTGCATTTTTCTACGAAACTTTTATATATATTGTCAGCATAGAGAGTACACAATCAGGTTAAACAGTAAAACGATGGATGTTGGATAACATTTATGTACCTCTTCACGCGGTGCAGGAAATGATTATTCCTTACTTTTTACATATATCCAAATTCGTATTCTTATAAATAACCCCTTCGTATATTTATTTACGTATAACTCACTTTAAAAATATCAGAGACAGAAAAATCAGTGTTCCAGAACAAAGAGAAAGCAGTGTTCTATTTATACAGTACAGAAATACTCTACATAATAGTTCTGAGTGAATTGCCCAAATAGTAATTGAACTTTACACCATACTTCCATAAGATCACTGAATTTTAAAAATCATCTAACTCATCACTGAACTTCTCAAAAGGTTTCTGTAACGCCCCGAGTTCCGCGGACCCGGAACGCTACGTCATCTTCTCTTTGCCCTAATTTAACTGAAAAGTTTGACGGAATAACTAATTTTTAAAAGCATCACATTTAAAATTTGTGAACGTTAACGGCAATAAACCTCATTAGAATTAATTTAAAGAAAATTTATTAAACTTTAAAACTCAAGTTTGAAATAGCGGAAACGACAAGGTAAGTTCATAACGTTCAAATGAGTGAAATTTAAAAGTAAATTAAAAACAATTAACTACTATTATTCGTTCATGCCACCACTGCCCATCAAACTCGACCGTCTCCAAAATCTGCAAATATTGTTAAAATAGTAGCATGAGCATTTCGAAGAAATACTCAGTAGACTCATCGCCAGTAATTAATTTACAGAATAATTGAACACATAATTATGCAACTTATACAGTGATATTCTCATGGGCTTATTTTCTTTGAAAAAAATCATAGGCTCTTTAAAATCATAGGGTGTGGGTAGTCTGTCTCATGCATTTAAGCAAGTAAGTTATGCATAACATCATCTTATCTCATAAGAGATCATCTTTCTTCTCATGCAATTAAGCATATAAGTTACGACAAGCATAACAACATAATCTATCTCATAAGAGATTCTCATCTTATGCAATCAAGCATATAAATCACATAAAATCACATAATACATGCAATTATAATTTAAACTAATTAATGGGGGCGAGTCTACCTCAATCTATCTCGATTTGCGTGAAAAGTGAAGCGGGAAGAAAAAATCTCAGTTTCTCAATCGTTCGCACGTTTCGTCTAGCCAAAAATAGAAAATAAACTTTGAATTAGTGTTTTCAAAATTTTTAAAGATTAAAAACGATAAAAATAAAGTTTAGTGACTTAATTGAAATTTATTAAAACTGAAAATAAAAGTTTAAGGGCTAAAATTGAACTTTTAAAATAGGGACTAAATTGGGAATTGGTTAAAACTGAAATTAAGAATTCGGGGACTGAAATTGACTTTTTCGAAATCTGAGGGCTGATTTGTTTTTAAAACATAAATTTGGGCTGTTCTTCTTTAAAAAAAACAAACTTTAGGACCGAAATAAAACATTTTAAAACTTGGGGACCAAAATAGGCTAACTTCTAAACTAGGGGCTAAAAGAATAATTTTCAAAAACCAAAATAAAAAAAACCTCTCTCTTTCATTCTCGCGTCCAACGCGAGGCAGAGGCGAGGAGAGGCGATGGGCTTCGCCCCTGCCGTCGCTTCCGGCCGGCGACGCCAGCACCGGCGTCGCGTGGGGACGCCGGTGGCGTGGGGGTGACTGGGGCTTGATTTTGGCGCACGGGCTAGGAGGAACCGAAGCTGGAAGTTCGGATTTTCTTGGGTTTACTGGCGGCAACGGGCTGGAGAATGGGTCGAGGTCTAAGGTAAGTTTTGGTCTTCTTATTTTCTTGGTTTTGGGTTTTGATTTTGGGTTGATTTCTGGGGGTGATTTTTGGGTTGAAGAGGCTGTCGATGGGTGGTGGCTGCAGAGGTGGTTCTGGGCTTTTGACTGTGGGTTGGGTGGTGGCAGCAGGGTGGAGCTTGGGGTGAGGGATGGTGGCGGTTTGGCCTTGCAATGGTGTTGGGGGTGGTTCTGTAGTGGTGGTTCGATTGGGCTGAGGTGTTGGGGTGACGGCTGCAGCTTAGGTGTTGGTGTGGTGACTTGCAGGAGGAGGCTGTGGTGGTGGTGGTTCTGGGGTTGAACGGTGGCCGTGTGCAGTGGTGTTGGGCGAGGGAGGTGGTGGTGTGGATGCTAGAAATTGGTTTTCTAGCATCACACGTGAAGGGGGCTAGGAATTGACTGCAGGGAGGAGAGAAATTTTGGAGATTTTCTTACCCTGTGTTGGATTGATGCGTGAGTGAGGTTGAGGGGGGAGGGGGGAAGATGGGGTATATATACCGTAGGAATAGTCTAGGGCACAAATCCCTAGGCTGTAACGGGCCTGAAATTGGGCCGGAAGAATTCGTCTAATTGGACTTAAGGAATTGGACTTAGAATAACCCTAATTGGACTAATGGATTATTGGACCTGAAATAATAATCCGAATTTAAACGATAGGGAATTTAAAATATTCGAAATTGGATTCGATTTAAATTAATTTAATAACGGCTAGACGAACGTGTTTCTATTTTTTTTAAAACTCGGGTTTAAGGGTTAGCGACACGTTTTTCAAGAAACATAGATTAAAATTCTTGGTCGCTACAGTTTCCACGGGATCACTGAACTTAAAAAATCTTCTCATTTATCACTAAACTTTGCAAACTTTTCAAAAAGTTTCCAATTGGTGATCCCTGGAAAACCTTTTGCAAAATTCAGTGACCCTATGAGAATTTTTTTACAAATTTTAGTGATGAATTGAGTGATTTTTAAAATTCAATGACCCCGTGTAAACCTTTTGAAAAGTTTAGTGATGAGTTTGGTGATTTTTATAGTTCAATGACCTTGTGGAAGCATGATATAAAGTCCAGTGACTATTTAGACAATTCACTCTAATAGTTCTTTACAGGTGATATGTTCTGAAGATACCCATACCAGAACGAGCAAGACAAATGAATTGTAAACTTGTCTCCAAGTAATTTGTTGTAAGTTAAATGTACCTGATAAGGACTAGTTCATGGCAAGTCTGTCTCCAAGTTCTTTAGTGTATGCCTGAATCAACCCACTGCTATCTACCATTTCAAGCTTTTTGTTTAAAAGGGTCTTGTATTGAGCATCTCTACCTTCTAAATTACGCATCAATTCAACCTGCATAATGAACATGACTGCAATGCATAAGCATACGATAGATAAGAGAGAAAATGATAAAACACTAAATACCTATTATTCTAACCTTTTGCAACATTAAAAAGACAAGGAAAACCAATCATGTGTCACAAGACAAAAATATGGAGGAAACTAGGTAATCGTAGCTAGTATAAACACCAATCCTACATGTCATTTATTTTAGAAACTGATGTACTACCTAATAGTACTCAGAGATAAATCTATACTGCAAATAATGCATATGAATGCCGTACTCTCCAATGGAAAATAGATAGTAGAGTTAATATCTAACTTTCAATGAGAAATCAAATGAGAGCATAAATCATAGTGACATGACTCTTCTGTCTTTTCCTGATTATGAACGGAAAATGGCATTCATATGCTAAACAAACTTAATTATGTAAATGACATGCTCAAGCATGGTAGCAGCTACTCTTGCATAAAGCGTCAACAGGATGATCCACGAGTAAGATTTTTAACAGTGAAAGAGAACAATTATAAGCCTCTCATTACCATATATGTTTACCTGTTTCTGGAATAGATCAAACTCATCCGAACTTAGAGAACCATCACTGTTGGCATCAAGGAGGCGCATCATCTCCCGAGCATCTTCCCCTTGAGCACCAAGCTCATCCATTACTTCCATAAGTTCCTCAATGCTGATTTTACCATCTCCAATTTTGTCAAGAAGGCGGAACACCCGATCTCTATGATCAATTTCAAGCCCAATTGGATTTCCAGAAGGAAGATCTTTAAGACGCAATGCAGATAGTTCAGCCGCAGCCATCATGATCGCCTTAAGACGCTTTGCCTGTGAGTTAGTGAACAGCAGAAGATCTTAGTTTTATGAAATGTGACATCATTCACTGGTGATTGCACAAAAATATAATGGAAGTTTTAATAAAATTTCAGGCCACATTGATCTTGGCTTATAACAATCTCCATGAAAATTACAATTCTGATGATGATAGGGGGGGGGGGGGGGGGGGGGGGGGGAATTTAACAACAAATGGTAACTCCAAGTGCAGGTAGATCTTGAAGAGGACGAGATAGTGATTATTAGATTGCATCTCAAGAATTAGAGTTCTTACCTCTGCTGGATCTGTAAGCCCACCCTTGTACAATGCATGGGAAGCAGTTCCACCAGCGGCCATCATATCCATCTCTGCTGTTCTTACTTGTATTTCCATGAGTGGTCTTGTTTTACAACTGTCACTAATATCAACAGCCATATGTAAACTTCTGTACCCATTAGCCTTGGGATGTGCAATATAGTCTTTAAACCTGCCAGGCAGTTCTTTCCATACAGATTGGATGATTTCTCGTACCCTGTAGCATGCTTTTTTTCGCCATCTTCGGATGATTTCAATCCAGATGCAGGACTTAATACTACTCTTAATCCTAAGATGTCATTCACCTCCTCAGGTTTACGTCCATCTCTCAATAGTTTCTTCATGGTACTGTAACGACTTTTATAACGACCTTCAATAGATATATTTTCTACTGTTTCTGCTAGAAATGGATCAGATCTTAGGGATAGAAGCAGCTGCTCCTTGTATACATCTATTAAAGGCTTACTTCCAGTCTCATGGCTCCTCAACCATGCATCAACATAGAGGTAGGAACACGGAAAAAAAGGTATACTGGAAGGAGAGATCCTCCAGTTCCAGGGATAAAATATTGGTTCCAATGGCATGCGCTAATGGAGCATATATCTTCATAACCTCAAGAGAAATTACTTGCTGCTTGTACCTGGGGAGATAATCCAGGTGCCTCATTGTATCAAGCTTTAGAGCGAGGTCTAGCATTATAGCCCTAATATCATAGTATGTTAGGCAAAATTTCCTCAGTGCAGAAGCACTCTCATCATCTATTACTTCCACTTTAGAAGAAACGTTCTTCAAACGCATGCTTTCATGCAATAGATGGGCTGTGCCAATACCAATACGATCCTTTACTTCGTATATGGATATGGCACCTCCTTCTATACCTTCTCTCAATATTCCAGCAGAAATAACCTCAGCATCCATCTGCAGCCAATGTTAAGCACTTGTTTGAACTCCATTTTTGTCAAAAATACATTTTTGAACAGTGTATTGGAAATGTGTGGTTGAAAAATAAAGAGAAGTATTGGATTTCTGTGTAATATTATTTTATTGAAAAACGTGTGGTTGAAGAGGAGAGGGTCAAATCACTGTTGAAAATTGTATTTTGATAAAAAAAAATGGGGTCAAACAAGAGCTAAATATGGTCGATTTTGAGCTTCTAAAAAAGGCTTTCTCACAAGGAGCTAAGAACTCAGAAGGCTAAAGGGCCTCAAAATAACTATTTGAGCACATATCAAACTCTAGAGAGAATAACTACTTTAGGTAAAAAAATTCGAAGAAACATGACATTAGATTCTCATTTTCATGTCTGACCAAAATTTATAATTGTGACAAATACTAATAGTACTACCATTTTTGGGTAATTAAAAAGGCTCTCTTACATAAAAGAGACGTTCTTACAAAACAGAGGAGTAGACTCAACTAGTGTGAACGTAGCAATGAACCGAACATAGCATAAGAAAATAGAATTCATATAGTCGCCCGCCCCAAATTTATAGGGAGTTATGTAGTATGTTGATCAAAATATAAGTTGTCCAATAAAGAGTGAAGGATTGGGTTGAGCATTGACCTGAAGATCGGCGAGGATGACAGCAACAGACAAGGCCTTTTCAAGAGGAGACCGGCCGTCGGAGGCGACCGGAAGAGTGTGAAGAATGGGAATGGAGAGCTTAAGGGCCTTGAATAGCAACCGGGACGAGCTAGTGGAGAGTACAGTGCTGTTCATTCTCTCAGTAAGCTCGTTGAAGGCCCCTACCAGTTCCACCACCATCTTCCCTCCGGGCTGCTCCAGTGTCATCTCCGCCGCACCCGCCACCGTAGCTCTCCGGGAGAATGACAGTTCCGATACTAGTCTTGGGTATTTCTCCTGCCGCCCCTGGAGAATTGGAGCAAAGAATGTGGAAGTAGAGGGGCATTTAGAGAGGATTATAGATTTTGAAAATGGATGGGAATTTAAACGGAGATGGAGGTGTAAGTGCAGCTCCATTACATGTAATCCGTCTTTGTTACAGCGAGAGCCAAGAATAAGATGTCTCCCCACTTATAATTGCACGTTGCATCCAATCGAGTGGCTAGATTTTGGCCAGGACAATTATTGGATGGCCTATACATAATTACGAGTGGCACTCCACGATTCGGTCCGAGTCTGCACTTATGTTTTTTTCGTTATTATGAAAAAACAAATTAGGTAGAACGATTTTCAATTCTAGTTATTAGAATTGAGTATCAAATCTAACCTCTCGGTTTTCAACTTCAATAATTGGAACCGACTTGAAATTTAAGTATGACTAAAGATTCGATTTAATCTTATAAGTGTATTTTATACATTTATTCGAATTTTATTACTAAACTTTTATGTCATCAAAGTATTGATTTTTACTTAACTTAGGTTTTTTTTTAATGTTGGACCCGTTTCTAAACATTTGGAAAATAAAGAGGACATGGACTGCACAAATAAATAGACTCTAGGACTAAATTACATTAATTGGGAAAAGTGAAGCCTTGGAGAGATATAATACATTAAGTGGGCTTGGATCAAATTTTAAAAAAAAAAATGTGGCAGGAAAATAATTGAGCTTTGCATGTTGGAAAATTGGATAATTGAAATGGAATTAAAATCATAGGAAATTACACCACAACAGGTATTTAAATAATACAATTCATAAATCAGGTATCAAGTTTACTTGCTCAAATAATAGGTATCAATTTAATTATTTATATTAGTAATAATATTATAAAATCTAACCACCTCATACTCACTACCCAAACCCTAAATTAATTCACTCTCCAACAGCGCCCACCCTCACATTCACTACTTATCACAAGTGATTTTCTTTCATCCCTGCATTTTTCTTCTTCTCAGTAGTGACGATGACGATGACGACCATTTTTTGCTTCTTCACATTGCTTCGTCTTCACTTCACATTTCATGATGACGATGACGATGACGATAGAGTATGAACGTCGCTTCTTATCTGCTCAAGATGCCGCACAGCAGGCGACGATCTGGTGGCACCCACTCCCAATGTCTCTGATCTATTATTCGTTCTCTGTGGATTTGAGGTGGTGGCGGTGACGGACTTAGGGTTTTTTTGTTGGGTGGTGATTGTTGTTGTGGTAGATATGGAGATGGAGGTTTTCTGTTCTTACTGGTGATTGTTTTGACGGTTGGATTGTTACTGGTGGTAGTGGTAGTGCAATAGTAGTGGTGGTGGTGGTGGAATGTTATAGTGGTGGTTGTTGGTGGCTGGAGAGCTAATAAAAGTGGTTGTCGTGGTTTTTGTTGGTAGTAGATTGAATCTGGTAGTGGCGACGATTTTGTTGTTGGTGATGTTGTGCTATTGGTGGTGGTGGTGGTGGTGCTGCTACTGTTGTGGTAGTGGCAGTGGTGACGAGGTGAGGGTGGTCGCAAGTGGTCGTGGTGATAGTGTTCGTAGTGATGGTATGTGACCAACTATTTAACTGTGACTAACTATTTAATTGTAACCTTAAAATTCGATAATTTGTGATCGATAGATGAACTGTAATCTATATTTTTTTTTTATCTGTAACCAATCAAATAAACTGTGACATATAAATTTGTTGATTTGTTACTTTGAAATAATTTGTGACCAATTACTTTGATAACATGTGGCCAATAAATAAGTTGTGACATATAATTATGTAATTGTGATCATTAATTGTATGATTGTGGCATTATTATATTTAATTAATAAAATATTTTTAATTAATTAATACCTGTTTTTTGCATTTTAAAACTTAAGGCCTAAAAATTGATTTGGTGATACTTAATACCTGATTTATGATTTTTTTTCGATGAAAGTCCAATTACAATTGAGCCTCATAATTGGAAAAAAAAAAAAACGACACATAAGGAAGCTAGAAATAAAAAAGGTTGAATAAAGCTAGTGCAACAGACTAAAATCCAGGGTTGAAAACAAGTGTTTGAATGGGAAACGATGGGGTATTGAGATATGTGATATTAACGTGTAGCCGTGAAGGCCGAATAAGAGGTAATATTAGCAGTTCAGTGAAGCTGTGACCAACTGTTAAGATGGGTTGTAAAATCAGGATAACTGCATCTTTAGATATTTTTTTAAAATAGGAGAATTAACGCGGTCCATATCGACTACAATCACGAAACAAGTCCGTCTAAGTTCATGTTCTATTAATGCAACCGACATTTGAGTGCACATGTGAAACAGAAGCTCCAAGCGAATGATTTGGTCGGGATTCCTTTGCATAAAAGTTACAACTTGGCAATAGTAGAAGTAAGTGGATATGAGAACATGACTTGTATTGAAAATGATTGTCGGAACTATATAGAACGAATGAGGTGACTACCACTTGGAGAAGGAGATGATGTAGCAATACAAGTTTATTTTTCAAAAATGCAAGCACAATGCTCGAAATTTTACTTTAGTATGAATTTGGATGACGAGTCGCATCTTAGAAATGTATTTTGGTCAGATTATCGGTGTAGGCAGGTGTACAATGATTATTACCGATAAAGATATGGCCATACAAAATGCGTTTCGGATTGTATTTCCAAATACAAAGCACATATGGTGTTTGTGGCATATTTTGAAGAAACTGCCCGAGAAGTTTGGATACCATGTCGAGAAGGATTCGATATTCAGGGTTATACATGAATTGGTATACAAGTCACAGTCCAGTGAAGAATTTGAAGTCGATTGGACAACAATGATTGAGATGTATGGCTTGCATGAAAATGAGTGGTTATCGAGATTATACGACCATTGAGGCGTTGGGTTCATTTTTTTTAAGACAACTTTTTTGGGCAAGGATATCTACAACACAAAGATGTAAGAGTATAAATGTGTTCTTCGATATATATATATGTACATTCGAAGATCCCGTTGAAGCAATTTGTCTAACGATACGAACGTGCCCTGAGGAATAAGGTTTAGAAAGAGTTATAAACTCATTTCAAGTCATTTTCTCAAATGGTATTGCGTGCAACACAATTTGAAATAGATCAAAAATATCAGTCAGTGTACACCATTGCTAAATTCAGGAAAGTTCGGGTAGAGTTCACGGGAAATGTATATTGTGATGTCATGTCTATATCTATATAAACGATTGATATGACTTACGATGTACGTGAGACTATTATGTACGAGAGCATCGTAAGAGAAAAACATTCCTCGTCTCATTCGTGAGAGATAAATGTGAAATTGTTTGCAGGTACCATTTGTTTGAGTTTTAGGGAATACTTTGCAGGTATCCATCGCAGTACTTATTTGGAACAACATCTCACATATTTCAAAAAGGTACATAATGCTGAGATGGAAGAGCGATGCTATTAGAGCACATGAGGGTTGCATTAAACTACGATGAATTAGTTAGTATTCTTGCACAATTAGAGATATATATACATGCATACATGGGTTGAAAATTGAGGGAAAAATACACGTACACACATAGAAAGAGGCCGAGAAAGGAAGATGCGAAACGGCACATGTACAGGAAATTAATTACGTTCCTTAAATTTATTAGTGATGTCTTTTCACTTTTATTTGTTTAATTCCGACATAATGAGTAGCTAGATTATTTTTGTGTTAGGATTACGATGTAACTTATATCACGAACTTTTAACTCGTGATTTTATTTATTTTTGACATTTAAATCACATTTTCGGTTCTTGAATGATTGACAAGGATTTAATTTTATCTACAATTATATGCGCAATAGTTGTATGAACGTTGTGTCTTATTTTACCTTTGAAATATTGAAAATAAGTTAGATATATCGTCAATTATCGTATAGTACGAAATGAGATAAAAATACACCGCTATGCTTTACATGACCTTTAAGTATTCATGAATCTTTAATGCATTTCTATATGTTCGCATCCATCATAAAAATATAGTTGGGTCACGTGTAAAAATATGTTTAATTATACTCGAGAGAGATTATTAAACAAATTAAGAATATTGATCTTAATAATTAAATTTTGTTGTCAAAATTACAAGTTCCAGAGATAAAGAGGATTGATTAAAGGGGATTTGAGATTCTAATACGTTTTTCATCATCACATTTACTATAAAATTTATATTTAATTATAATCTTGCATTGATTTTAATTAATTTAGGTATTGCATTCATAAGGAGATTATTTAATTTATAGAAAAAATCACAAATTTAAATTGTTTCAATTAATGTTAAGTTAATTCGAATTTGAACTAATACAATCTCTATGAGAACAATACTTGGTTTAAAAATTCATTTTATTACTTGTTAACGAAACGTAATTTTGATCGAAAAACAATATTTCGTCAACATGATTCAATTGATTCTAGTATAAAATGAAAATCTCTACACACAATTGATATATAGTAAGTCCCTGTTTGGTAGCCATTTTTGAGGAAAAAATGTATTTTTGAATAGTTGATTGATTGAGAATGTGTGGTTAAAAATTAAGAAAAAGTTTTGGGTTTGCGTGTAATATTATTTTATTAAAAAATATGTGATTGAAACCAAGAGAGAAAAAATACATTTTAGAAAAAATTGCTACCAAACAGGGGCTAAATCTTCTATAAGAGATTTTTTTAACCACAACTTTAATAATTACTTTCTACAAAAAAAAAAAAAAAATACCAAATGGGGTGTACCGTATATGCATTAAAAAAATTGGAGATCGAGTTGAGTTTGATTCGAGTATGAAGAAAAAGATAACATCTTCATATACATATTTTGGTAGAAGGACCATATACATATTTTGGTAGAAGGACGGACTAAAAAATTGAATATTGACAAATATAATTTTTACATAACTAATCGATGCCACGTACGCTGCACGAATTGTATATTTATTATATTTTTATTAGTGTAAAGATTTTAGTTTTTTGAGAATCATCTTAATTTAGGAAAAACGAACGAAATGAAAATCGGAAGGAAAATGAGCACGTAAAGTTAGGAAAAAATATAACAAACATGTACAACGAGAGTGTTTGAAATTCCACCGGATTCTTCGTCGTCGTCTTCTTCCTCTCATCGTCAGACAACGAAAATCACAGGGCGACATACTTGACTTCCTTCTCACACAAATTGTGGCAATAGTTAGATTTCGTCTATGTTCGCAATCTAGAGTTATAATTTGCTTGACAGTATATAAAGTCAACAATTGTAGGTATATCTATAGCATAAATAAATCACATATTTAAACACAACAGATAGAACTGAGAAAAACAAGTAGAGATCACAGGGTCGAAAAAAAAACATATACGTCGTGTCACGGAGAGACAGCCATCTCCGTCTCCGTGATACGGAGATTAATGTGGAAAAGAAAGGTAATATGCCAGTTAGCTTAAATCAAATACCGGTAAGTGAAGGAATATTCGTTTTTCCTAAACTGAAATACGGTAAGTTCTGAAACCGGTAATTTGAAATATGGTAAACTCGCTAAATTTGGTAAGCGTTCACTGAGTCCGGTAAACTTCAACCAAAATACTGTAAGAATGATTTCGATAAGCATATCAAATATGGTAAGTGTGATTTAAATCCGGTAAGTTCGACACGGAAAATCAAGTTTAATTCTTTATTCCAATTAGAGAGAAAATATATTTTAAAAATACAAGAAAAACACTGTACCTTTAATAAAAAAACAAAGAAAGTGAAGTTTCTCAGGATTTCTCCGTGCCAAGTTATTTTTTAAATTTTGCCAAAATGTAAATAGCCAAAAAATGTTGAAATTTTTTATTCAAAAAGGAGTAGAGATTTTGAGCTTAACGGATTCGTTTTACACTTACCGGATTTCAATAAATTGAACTTATCGTTATCACTATTTCCGATATTTCCAATGGAAGAAGCAAAGAGTTCAATATTCGGTATTTACTTACCGTATTTCAATATACGGTAAGCACTTAACGTATTTCAATATACGGTAAGCACTTATCGTATTTCAATATCCGGTAAGTGCTTACCATATTTCAATATACGATGATACACTTACCGTATTCTAGCCGCTCAATATACGGTATTCCCTTACCGTATATAAATATCCGGTATTCATTTACTTCAATATTCGGTAAGTATATAATCTGTCCGGTAAGTATATAATCTGCATTATATAACATTGATTATTTTCTTTCCATGTTTTTAAATTTTATTTGGTGGTTCATATGTTTAACTCTATAAATATGAAGCTCTGAATATTTTTTGACTCTCTCATTGCATCAATATCTTGATCAATTTTTTTCAAAAAATTTTGTTTCCAACATATATATATGTGCAATCTATCATTATTCATTTCACATATAACAAGTCTTAAAAATTGCGAATAAAGATTTTTTTCATGCATGTTAGGTAGCCACATTGATAATTTAAAATTGTGACTTGATTATAAAATTATAACTTTTTGCATAAATTTTTAATTTTTCCTCTTAAACTAATTTCGTTTTTATAATGTAACTGGTTAACTAATAAGCACCACAAATTCTTTTTATAATATAACTGGTTAATTTCGATTGCAAAATCAAAGATTTTTTTTTTTTTTTTTTTTTTTTTACATTTTTATCTAATGCAATCAAAATACTAAAAAACATCTTCCAATATTTTACAAAGTTGTACTTATTATATTATTATTATATCAAGTTATTTTTAAAATTTTGCCAAATTGTAAATAGCCAAAAAATGTTGGAAATTTTGATTCAAAAAAGAGTAGAGATTTTGAGTTTAATGGATTCGTTTTACACTTACCGGATTTCATTAAATTGAACTTACCGGTGATTACTAACTAATAATCACACGTAGGCAAAAGAGCAAATTATAAAGGCATGTTAGTTATAAAAATATATTCGTAAAACTTGGCTTTGAGAAATTAAAAATGGTTAATTAGTGAGTTAAATTGAATACAATTGGATTCCTATAAATAAGTAATTTCTCAAAACAGTATTGATAGAATTTATAAATTACTTAATAAATGCGTTGGAACGTTTGAATATGATTGTTATGTTAACTCTTTACAGTGTCAATATAAATCTGGTACTCATACATGGAAGGTCCTTTAGGTAAATTGGGGAGTGTAAAATTAAAAATGTACTGAACTCACCTGAATTTTCTCAAAACAGTATTGATAGAATTTAATTTCATTATTGATAGAATTATTTTCATTAGTTTTATCTGTGACATGGAGAAACTTCACTTCCCTTGTTTTTTATTTTTATTAAAGGTACAGTACTTTTCTTGCCTTTAAAAAATATTCTCTCTCTCACATACAATTAAAATATATATTCATGCTTGCGTCACATAAGATTTTTACAGTAGAATGTATTGTTACTGTTGCATCTACAGTACATCCTTATTGCTCTTTTTAAGAGAAGTTAGAGATTAATTAATTATTATTTTATGTTTTTGTTGAGTTCTAAAGTATTTTAAATAAAATTGTCATATTATACATTTAATGATATCATAAATTTAATACATTGAGAAAAAAAGAAATATATTATTTAACTGAATTTATTAATTTATTGATTATTCAATTTTACCGTATATATTTGAAATGAAAATGAATATAACATTTTAAATATTTATATGTGAAGAGATAGACACCATATAATTTGATTCGAAAATTTTGAGAATTGAATTGAATCGAATCAATTCTTTAAAATTGTAAAAATAGAACTACTAGTTATATAACAAACAAAAAAAAAAAAAAAAAACGGATAGCACCGAAATGCTTCAAAAATAAATTCCAACGTGTAAACTCAGAGTCTGTTTGGCATACATTAATTCCTCATTTTAATAAAAAAATGCTATCAGTGCAATAGTAAATGCTACGGTGACGTAGTCGCAATATTTAAAAATACAAAAGTCAGTCGTCTTTTGACATTTAAAATATCATAATTGTCCTTTTAAATTTAACATGGAACAAATGGGGAGACAACATGGTATAACAGTAGAATTTTTCAAGCAACATAGGAAAAAATGGATGTCAAAGTGGGCCAAATTCACTGTATAACAATAAAATTTTTATCTCATTTTCAGAAAAATGTGCACAAAACAGGGGCTTAGTCTTTGCTTGATATGAATTAAAATCAATTTTTTAATAAATTTTGATAAAATATATATATATATAAAATTAATAAATAATAAATTTCATAAAATATGTAATTAAAATTAATTGTTGACTTTTATTTATATTAAAATTTAATTTTCACCAAATGGCTTAGCCTTGATAAAATAAAATGTCCTCAAACCAAAACCCTACTGCAACACTGTAATCTCTCCCAACCCCATCCCAACTGTAATTGTCAATCAAATTTGCCCTGTAACAGTATGTCGGCCTTGTCGAGAGGCCTCATTTCTCGTCTCAGGCAGCTCCTCTTCATCGCCGCCCCAACATCACTTTCACATTCAGCCAAAACTACACCGATATATTTCGCTACACACATCAGAACATTTAGTGCTGATGCAGTAATTGAAGAGAATGATGACTCCCCGAGCTCGCGAATCATCGAAGCCGTCCCCGGGCTAATGACGCCCAATTCGAGGCGGACGGGAGTAATCGCCGTCAAGTGTGGAATGACAGCATTATGGGACAAATGGGGCGCCAGGATACCCATTTCCGTTCTTTGGGTGGACGATAACATTGTTTCCCAAGTCAAAATACCAGAAACAGACGGCATTTTCGCACTCCAGGTTCTTGGATTTCTGGCCTCGCCTTTATGATTTCAGTTTTTCATTTGGGTTGATTAGGTACGAAGTTATTGCTGTTAAGCCATTATAACTAACCCTTCTCATTTCTAAGGGTAATTCTCAATTCAATCAGTTATGTTTTGCAGATATTGGAATCAACTTTTGTTAGAAATGATGCAAACTTGGGCTTTGTTCTGGAATTTGTTAAAAATTGTTTGACATTTGTGTGAAGTCTTTCCCAATTCCATTTGCAGTGGGAGGCCCAATTTATTTTCCTTCACCTTGTTCATGTCGCCTTGGCAACGTAGAATCGAAATTTTAATCCATAACAAGTCATTTGAAAATTGGAAGAGATAATTTCTAATGCAAAGTTGAAGGGGAAAATTCAATGCTTCTAGCACAACTTTCTTACTCTTCACACCAACAGTGTTGTTTCAAATGCATGAATGATGGCTAATATATAAGATGATTCTAATTTATTCTGTGTTTCTTAGATAGGTGTGGTTACCATGTTGAAAATTTTCTGTTCTATTTTAATTATTTTAATATGTGGTGGTAGCTAGATTGGCTGTGGACAAAAGAAAGAGAAAAACATTTGACGAAGCCTGAAGTTGGTCATTTCAGATCTCAGGGCGTACCCATGAAGAGGAAGCTGAGGGAGTTTCCAGTGACTGAAGATGCTCTTCTACCAGTTGGAACATCCATCAGTGTCCGCCATTTCGTTCCTGGACAATATGTGGATGTTATTGGAATTACTAAAGGAAAAGGGTTTCAGGTGATTGCCAATACTTTCCTGCACTTGTGTTTGATATTGTTAATTGTTCAAAAGTTTTCTTTTTATTCTTCTTTTCATTCCATTTGAGTCTAAGAAGATTTGAACATTCAAATGGGGAAGCTCGCTCGCAATTGATATCACTGTAATCTTAATATAATCGTAATTCTTTTTCTTTCTATCATGTAAGTGTGAAATATAGTCTTCATATCAAGTACAATCATAGAAGTGTACAGCAGCTAAATTAAACACAACTAAAATTATAAACCTTCTAGCTTTCAACTTGGGGAGACAAAAGAAGTAGATACCAGTCATGGAAAATATTCTTTCAACTCAAAATTCTGGGAGTGTTCAATCATGTCCAGCAATCCACGCAATCAGATATAATAAAAAAGGTAATTTGACGTATCTATATTTACAAGAATAAAACATCTAATTTATTTGGATCCTCGCATTACCAACAATTACAAATCTGCAGATCTTCTATAACCGTTTTTCCCCATGCAATTTCCTTATTACATACAGATTGGTTCATTGTCTATTTTCTTGCGTCGACTTTCATTTTGTCTGATGTAACATCTTTAGAAGAATTAGGACCTTACTTTTCTTTTCGGTGATGGAACCTGAAAAGCTGGTGTATAATCTATGTTTTTACAGGAAACAAAAAATGATAGCTTGATGCATATTGCTCGTGCAATTATGAAAATTGTATCCACGTCTTAAGATTTCATTGTTTTTAGTAACTTGCTCCCTATAATGAATCTGTGGTACTTTTCTAAAAAGTTCAAATTTTTCTGAAGTTGCATCATAATATTGTACTCTCATTTTCTTCTGTTTTTAGGGAGGGATGAAAAGGTGGGGCTTTAAAGGTATGCCTGCTTCTCATGGTGCATCATTATCACACCGAAGTATTGGTTCTACTGGTCAAAGGGATGCCCCTGGGAAGGTGTGCATCTCATTTCCTGATGATGACATTTCATTTTGGTTTTGTGGAATCTGTTTTGTAATGTTATTCCACTTTTAATTATATTTTACTTTTCTAACAGGTATTTAAAGGGAAAAAAATGCCTGGGCACATGGGTGTCGAGCAAAGAACAGTTAAAAATGTATGGGTCTACAAAATTGACCCTGCTAGGAACTTGATGTGGGTGAAAGGCCAAGTATGCTTTTCTTTCCCTTCCTTTTTCCTTTTGAAATGCATGTTCCCATACAAACTGAGGGCAGCAGATATATTTCTTGTTTGAAATCCGTGTTAGCTTCTAATTATGTTGTTGGATTCACCAATCTTAATTTCGAATAATTTGTTTTGGTCCAGAAGTCAGCCGGCTTGTAGTTAAAGTTTTGTTTAGTTAAATTTTTTTTTATGCATTTTTGTGACTGCTGCTACTTTTCCAGGTTCCAGGTGCTACAGGAAATTTTGTGTTCATAAAAGATGCTGTGTACAAGAAGCCAGACATATCATTACTTCCATTTCCAACCTATTTTGCACCAGAAGATGAAGACTCTACAAAATTAGAACCATTGTTAGCTGATCTTGGCGATACAGATCCCTTCATGGCTGCAGATTGACCAAAGGCTAGTCATATGTAATTTTTTGTTTCTATTTTCTTGATGGACGGTGTCAGAGTTGGTTTGAAATGTTTAATTGTCTGATTATGTGATGAATAGAGATGGCTGGCAATGATCTGAGGAGGTTCATAATTTCACAAGCTCCTTTGTATGGTCAGTTAGGTGCCTTTTGATTTATATCATACAGGACTAGATTAGCAGGAGAATGTAATTTGTTATATTCTTATCAAAGACTGAATCGTCATGGTTTTTGCTATTATGATTCTGCTAATAAATGCGGAAAATTAGATCTTTGAATCATCTACCTTGCCGGACCATGTCTGTACAACGGTCAAGTGCTTACCGTGTTTGTCTTCTTATCCTTTTTCCTGTTTTATTTTTCAATCATGCTACAAGTACATGGAGTTTGACATGAAGTTTTACACTGTGCCACATGGCGACATAACATTGGACAGTTTTAAAAAAATATATAGTTTCCCGCCCATTTCATTTTTGAATACAATTGAAAACAATGGAGTGTCAAACTCCATGTCAAGGAAACAATGTACACAAAGCATAATTCTTTATTTTTTGTCATATTTTCTTTGGACGAATGGATTTTCAATTCTCTGTTCAGCTTGTCCAAGGAAATCTGGAATATATAAATGAACTTGGTTTGTCAAGTGGCAACATGTTCTGATTTACTTGCAGCATTGAAGCGTGTGTGTTCTCGAGTGCCCGTGTGTCTGTTCATGTGCGCTGCACGTGGGTGGGTTGGGTGGGGTGTGTACAATGACCATATGCTTCTGGTCCGGGATTATACTTAAAGATCTTGTGAGTTCATTGTAGGTTTGGCAATTTCCATTTGTAACTACAGGCCTTATTTTGTGTCTTTTGTTGGTTGATTTGGTACTCTACAAGGTTTTCTTTTGTTAATATTCTGCAATTTTCTTTATCGAATTCTCCTTGTGATATGGCAGTTCTTTATTTGTTAATTGAAATTTCCTTTTCCCGGCTTGGATCTCTACAAAAAGAGGTTGAATGCTATCATTTTCTTCATTTGCTCTTTCTAGTACCTTGCTTTTTACTGTGAAAAGATGGGAAATTTGCAGCATTGTTTATTGTACAGCATAATCTGACTGTTTATAAAATATATGTCTAAACTTGTTGAGGGAATAACTATGAAAGAAAGAAAATATGGTTCTAACAGGAAGAAGCTCATTTGCAGATGAAGAAGGCGGGGATGGCAATTATCTAGCGCTTGTCCATCCTCTCTTATCTGCACTCTGGATTATCGAGTCTAGTCTAATTAGTAATTGCATAACAGGATTTGCTTGTTTCTACCTGAAATGTCCCAGTTTTCACACACTGCAAGATCCAGAGTAACAAGATATAGGTTTCCATCCCATGGCAACCATCCTGCTGGCTGGATGACATCTTCCAATGTCAATTCCATTATCACAGCCCTCGAGTTTTCCTTCCTTGGCTGTCCTAGATATGCCGGTATTTGGAACCTCACAGGTTCCAGTAACTTCTCCGAACTATTCTGCAGTTCTGGATCACTACACCAGTCGTCTCCCAAATATTATTTTGTCCATGTGCTGTCACTGTGTTCTGTTGGATGTACATGGGCTTCCTCAATATGATCGAACTGTTTTTATGATTGCTGGTGAATCTCCAAATATGAAGTCAATGGTACCAGAGATGACACAGTTAACTGAGTGGCATTGAGAAGTCCATTTGATATTGCATTGTGAAGTTATGGTGTTGTGAAGCCATCTATGCAGGTTTATTGTTATGAGATTTACTTGGTCGTGGTGGAAAGCGCCTGGCCATCCTCGTCTGTGGTTGAATGATGACGATTTACTCCGGAACTTAGGCTAACGAGTGCTCAGACGACAAGAAAAATCAACTACTCGTGAGAGAACTTTGTTCATGTTGGCTACCTTTGTTTAAACTGCCTATTATCAATTCGAATCACATTATACGCTAAACATTAAAAAGTTTATGATTGGGCCTCTGAGTTTCTTTTATTAAAATAATTTTTATTAATCATTTTCGAATCTATCTTTGTCAAACTAGCCAGTATTATATATTAGTTTAAGCAGTTACTTGCTGATTTATAGAAATAATTAAAATAAATGTTTTTATTTTTATAATTACATTCTAACTTATCGTGGATTAATAAAGTCAGGAGTTTGCTTTATTAATTCCAAATTAATATTGAGCTATTTAAACATCTCATTTTCTTGAAAATGATACATAATATATATATATATATTTTATAATTACATTCTAACTTATCGTGGATTAATAAAGTTAGGAGTTTGCTTTATTAATTCCAAATTAATATTGAGCTATTTAAACATCTCATTTTCTTGAAAATGATACATAATATATATATATATATTTTAATCTCCTGCAATTACTAAAATCTAATTTTCAAAGTTATTTTTGAGGGTTCTAATTCAATCGTTGTACCATGGAAGTAATTATCCAAAGTAATTGTAGCAATTATCAGCGAACAATTTTACTTTAGAATATCGTGTTGTCACGAGTTTCGATTTATTGATAAGCATTCTCACTCTAGGCGGTAAATAGGTTTCTTAGAAAGAGGCTAAGAAGAATAAGAAATATTAATAATGACAGTTCAATCAATTAAAAATAGAAGTATTAGAAAGAATAGATCCTCTCTCCCAACATTTCACTAAAATCTTCATCTCGTGTAATCATTAAAAGATCACACACACACACACACACACACGTGTTTCTTATAAAGAGATCGATTAAAAATAGAAGTATTAGAAAGAATAGATCATTTCTCTCCCAACATTTCACTAAAATCTTCATCTCGCATAATCATTAGAAGATCACTCATATATGAATTTTGCTATTTGTAAAATCGAGGTTGAAAACACTCTCACGTGGGGGATCCACGATTTTTTTATTCACCGTGGATCTCTCAATGTGAAAGATTGTCAATCGATATTGTACACATAACATGATAGCACGCATACGAGCACACACAAATGTATATACGCGCGCGCTTATATTGAACCTTATACCGTACATCTAAAAGGTTATAAATTGATGAAGTTTCAATTCGATTATTTAATTTTAATTTGTTTCAACCAGATTACTAAATTTTAATTCTGCTTCAGTATCAATCACTTTGGAAACTTCCATTACTAAACTTCAATTTTCTAAAAAGCATCGTCTAGAAGCTTTTTCGAAGCGCTCCGTCTAGATCCTAGGTGTGCCCACATGATTTTTTGTTTTATTTCTTTATTTTAGTTTCACTTTTTTTTAGTTTAAAATTTGAACCTTAAGTAGGACTATACTAATTATTCAAAAGAAAAAAATAATAATGATTTTTGGGTTTGATTTCTTATGCAGTTAGTAGCGGTGGCGCAAGCAATATATGTATTATTTTATTTATTTAATAGTTTTAATATCATTAAAAAAAATGCAGTCTCACGCCTAAGTTTGTCGAAGTTTATAAAACTTGAAATTTGATCTCATCGTTCTAAACACATTTTATGCTTCTTAGAACATTGCTACTTAATTTCACAAGTTCACGTCAATAAAATTTTAAATTCTTGTTTAAAAGTCGACGGTGATAAAATATACTTAGGACTCTCTCCAAATTCAAGATTTTGCTGACACTACATTGAGAGCTAGTAGATGACCGTGACACTTAATTTAGTACGGGACTAACGTGTAGTGATGGGGCTAACGAAGTGTCAAACATGGAACAAGTTAAAAGTTAGATGACCTAATTGGGATTTACTGAAATTTCAATGATCAAAAATGAAATTAACACTATTTTTGTGTTAGAAAATTACTGTACTTAATAATAAAGTTGTAAAATAAAATAAATTGTAAAATAAAACACTGAACTGTGAAATGAATTGTGGTCGTACAATCAAAATAATTAAACTTGAAGTAAATAATAATAATAACTTTATTGAAAAAGTAGAAATAGAATTAAACAGGAAACCCTAGAACCCGGTCGTCCCAACGCCGTGTTCACTCAGAGAGTCACGATTCTCAAATCATCCAACTCGTTCTTTTCTCCGATCCATGAAATTTTTTAGTTTTCAGTAATAATTCATCGAATTATACAACAAATTAATTTCAACTGTGAAATGCGACCCAAATTGAAAATATCTACCGATGGGGTCAGAATCGGCTAAAATTTTATGGTATGCAAATCCACAATTTATTACTTTCTTGATTACCGATGAAATTTTTGCTGTTTTATTTCTTTTCATTTGTTTTTCATTTACTGTTTTTGGAGATTTCTTATATTATTTGCAAGTTTTAACAGTTTTCTTTTAGTGAGTAAATTAATCAAATCTTTTAACGAGTATCCTGATTCTAATATTTAGTTGAGCTGTGTTTCTGGGGTTGTAAGGTCATAGCATTTAAGTAATTGTTACAAATTATTGTTAAAATAAAATAAAATTGTGGAATGTTCTAAAGACTGATGTTGAAGTAAAATTTAAGGTTTGTCATCGTTTCTTGAACTACTGTAGAGAAGCTTATTGTCATTTTCAGTTTTTTTAATCTTCAAAATGAAGTTGTGACCATGTTTGATTTGAATTCTTAAGTATTAAAGATTTGTATTAGAAATTCCTGTGTAAAAAATAAATTTAAAAATTTGTTAATTCAAAAGGTGCATTATTATTGGGTATGCTACTCATAAAAATTCTCACAATCTAGACTTAGATTTTGTGCCAACAATGACTACTGGTTTTGACTTCTTAAATATGTTCTGTCTTTCGATTCAGTTTAACGTAACATAATCATGCATTACCAAGTAGGACTACCAGATATCTTGTGGTTTTTCTCCTGCTACAGAATATAATCTATTAAAGCAAAGCCAAGAGGCGATAGTGGCATCGGTCTTCAAGAAGAGGATTTCCTCTAATTCTATGAACTTTTCTAGAATACTCTTTTCTTGAAAACAGCTGCAGTGCATCGTAAGGAATGGTCTGAAGATGGCATCACTTCGCTCAGCTGGATACGTAGATCCCGGCTGGGAGCATGGTGTTGCTCAAGATGAGAGAAAGAAGAAGGTTAGATGTAATTACTGCGGAAAAGTAGTTAGCGGTGGGATATACAGATTGAAGCAACATCTAGCTCGTATTTCTGGAGAGGTAACCTATTGCGACAAAGCTCCACAGGAGGTGTGCCAGAAAATGAGAGAAAATCTAGAAGGGTGTCGGTTTGGTAAGAAAGCAAGGCAAATTGATTACGATGAACAATCTTTTTTGAATTTTCACGCCAATGATGATGCGGAGGAAGAGCATGCTGGATATAGGAATAAAGGTAAACAGTTGGTCAGTGACAGGGGTTTAGTGATAAATATGACTCCTCTCCGTTCATTGGGATATGTTGACCCTGGGTGGGAACATGGTGTTCCTCAAGATGACAGGAAGAAAAAGGTAAAATGCAATTACTGTGACAAGATAGTGAGTGGCGGTATTAATCGGTTCAAGCAACATCTTGCTAGAATACCAGGAGAAGTAGCTCCTTGTAAAAGTGCACCTGAGGAAGTGTATGTAAAAATAAAAGAAAACATGAAATGGCATCGTACAGGAAGGAGGCATGGACGACCTGGTACCAAAGAGATATCATCCTTTTATGTCAACTCAGAAAATGAAGAAGAGGAAGATGAAGAGGAAGAAGAAAAAGAAGACATACATCATTTGGACAATGATAAACTTTTGCTTGGGGATAACAGATATCGCCGAGATTTGAGAAGAAGTTTCAAAGGGATCTCTCCGGGTAATGGCCCTGAACCATCACTGAGAAGGCCAAGGTTTGATGCTAATATTCTGATGACACCCAAGAGTCAGATGCAAGCATCAGGCAAACAAATGAAAACAGGTTCCTCCAACAGGTTGCGAAGAGAGATCACTTCTGCTATTTGCAAATTCTTCTATCATGCAGGAGTGCCTTTACATGCAGCCAACTCCCCTTATTTCCATAAAATGCTAGATTTGGTTGGTCAGTACGGGCCAGGTTTAGTAGGACCATCAAGCCAACTGTTATCTGGTCGGTTTCTACAGGATGAGCTTTTGACCATCAAAAACTACCTTGCTGAGTACAAGTCTTCCTGGGCAGTTACAGGGTGTTCCATTTTGGCAGATAGTTGGCAAGATATGCAGGGTAGGACATTGATCAATGTTTTAGTTTCTTGCCCCCGTGGCGTATACTTTGCTTGTTCAGTTGATGCCACCGGTGTTGCTGATGATGCTGAATATTTGTTTAAAATGCTGGACAGAGTGGTTGAGGAGATGGGTGAGGAAAATGTCGTGCAGGCAAGTTTTATATTTGTACCTGTTCTATTTCCATTAATTTTATGCTCAGCTTTGTTGACTCAGATTTTGTCCTCCCCCAATCTACTCCTCGCTGATATTAACTGTAACTGTAGGTAATCACTGAAAATACACGCAGCTATCAGGAGGCAGGGAAGATGCTTGAAGAGAAGAGAGTGAATTTATTTTGGACTCCTTGTGCTGCCTTTTGTATTGATGGCATGCTTGAAGATTTTATGAAAATAAATAGGGTGCGAGAATGCATAGAGAAAGGCCAAAAAATTACAAGGTTCATTTACAATAGGATCTGGTTGGTGAATCTGATGAAAAAGGAATTTACTGGAGGTGAGGAAGTTTTGAGGCTATCTGTTACTCGATGTGCTTCAAGTTTTACTACTTTGCAAAGTTTGCTCGATCATAGGGTTGGTCTTAGAAGAATGTTTCAGTCAAATAAATGGCTTTCCTCTAGGTTTTCAAAACTGGACTTGGGTAAGGAGGTGAAAAACATTGTGCTGGATTCCTCATTTTGGAGGAAGGTGCAGTATGTTAGGAGATCAGTTGACCCTATTGTGGAAGTGCTACAAAAGATCAACGATGATGAGAGCCTTTCGATGCCATTCATCTACAATGACATGTACAGGGCAAAGCTTGCAATTAAAATCAATCATAATGATGATGCACGCAAGTATGGACCCTTTTGGAGTGTTATTGACAATCATTGGAGTTCGCTATTTCATCACCCTCTCTATCTGGCTGCTTACTTCCTTAATCCATCGTATCGCTATCGTCCGGATTTTGTTCCGGTAGGAGAATGGTCTTGTACTCAGAATATATGAAATGGCACAATATTAATTCTATTTTTAAAAAAATTTATCTAGTAAAATGTGTGAATTTTGTAGCATCCAGATGTTGTCCGTGGACTGAATGCATGCATTGTTCGATTGGAACCAGACAGTGCAAGAAGGATTTCTGCATCTATGCAGGTAGGGGAGTTTCCTAATAAATCCAGTGACATTTTATTTCAAGGCAAATTTTTCTAATCCATTTTCTGCACATGAATGTTCTTATGTTTTCTTATACTGTTTCAGATTTCTGACTTTGGCTCTGCAAAAGCTGATTTTGGAACTGACTTGGCAATCAGTACCAGATCAGAGCTTGATCCAGGTACTACCATCAGAGCACTTTGGATGAAATTTACCTTTAAGCAAGAATTGAACTGACAACGGTATCCCTATCTCTAGCTGCGTGGTGGCAACAACATGGGATAAATTGTTTGGAGCTGCAAAAGATAGCTGTACGAATACTAAGCCAAACCTGCTCATCTTTTGGGTGTGAGCACAATTGGAGCATATATGATCAGATCTACAGCCAAAGGCATAACCATTTAGCACAGAAAGATTGAATGAAGTTATCTATGTTCACTACAACTTGCGACTTAGGGAACGCCAGATAAGGAAACGGTCTTGTGAAGCAGTTTCCCCCGATTGTGTTCTACAAGAGAGTTTATTATTTGACTGGATTGTAGAGACAGAGAAACAAGCCTCGCTAGAAGATGAGGTAAATTTAGCATGTTCTCATTCAAGATTTTAAACTACACTTACGCTGTTCGATGCTTTGTTTGCTTATACTAAAGTGAAGTTTTTGATGCTAACAAAGTTAAAACCATGGAGAACTTATTTGTTGGCTTGTTGCCAATTCCTTAACAACATGGTTGAAGAAATTGAACCTTTCCAGTTCTAAATGAGAAAAGAATGATAATAATATTAATATTGGTAAAAGATCTAAGGCCCCGTTTGATTGGAGTTTGATTGTATAACTTTTCCATGAAATTCATTTTCACCCCTTTTCTAGGTACAACCATTTAAAGTACATTTTTCACATTTTATTTTTCCATGGGTTTGGTGGGAAAGTGTTTTCCATTTTTTATTTATTTTACTTTTTGGCAATGGAAATATATTCTAAATCTAATGGTAAAAAAATTTATCCATTTAATTGACAATTTGCATGAAAAATAAAGTTAAACAAACACAAAAAATTTCAAAAAAAAATTTTTAATTTTTTTTTTCACTTTTTTACAATCCAAACAAATTTTAATACAAATTGTAAAAAAATTTATCCCAAAAAGTAACAATTTGCATAAAAACAAAGTCAAACGGATTAGGTGAAAAATTATATCAATCAAACATCATTAATTACAATTCCTTATAAAATAAATTTTAAGCAATTCAATTCTCTGTCATTCATTTTCTTTCCACCCATTTTTCACCCTTGCAATCAAACGGGACCTAAAAGTATTTGACTGAGTGGTGATTTTGGTTTCCTTTTATTAGTATCGTGTTTTTACTAACATAGCTTCCTTTTTTTCTTTTCTGTATCCTTGGATGGTCCTGATTTTTATTTAAAATAGTAAATTGAACTTATACCCTTGAATTATATGCTATGTAACATCTTGCTCCTTGATCTTTTAAGTCATGCATTAAACCACATTCCTTCAGCTGGCCTTGAACTCTTTTTGTAGAAAATGGTGGTATGTTAATCACATTACGTTTGAACCCATAAACGAAGAAAAATGGGAAGAAAGAACAGAAACAAAAAATAAAATTTAAAATAAAATCTGTTATCTAGGCAAATTTTGTTATCTGTTCCTTCTCTAACAGCAGTAGTGAAGCTAGTAAATTTATGCTGGTTCTGTATTATAGAAACTTCCGTATTTGACTAAATGAAATGTCGTATTTTCGGCTTCTTGATGAATCTTAAAAACTGTTGAAAACGAAGAGATTGGTTATTAATTGGATTATAACATATAGTTTAGAAATTAAGAATTGCGGATAAAGGCCATTTGTTGCAGTTAGACGAGCTTAATAGCCTCGATGGCTTTGTTTTAAATGCTGCTTTAATCTTGGATGTCATGTTTGCTGGCTGTAGGAAATCCTTTATAGCGAAATGGAGCAGGGTGAAGCATACGAGACAGATTTAATGGATTTTGAAGACGGGAATGCAGACTCTAGAAAGAGATCAGTGGAGATGATGAGTTTGGGCAATGTGGTCGAATCATTGGAAATTAACCCCAGTATTACTGATGCAGCCACCGACGACGATGATGATGATGATGCTGATCTCAACTTTCTTGATGACAATATAAGTGATTGATTACTTGACTTTCATGTGGCCTCCGAGCCCCCTTTTGTCCCCCAAAAAAAAAAAAAAAAAAAAAAAAAAAAAACCAGTGATCAACTCCTTTGTATGTATGTATGTTCACTTACTGTAAATGCTGAAATGCATGTTGATCCCTCGACGAACTGAGTTAGTACCAAAATCCATTTTGAAGTGAAATGGAGAAGTGCTATCATGAAGATGTGTTGGTAGCTTTTGCAACATATGTTTCAACAGGTTGATTTTTTGTCATAGCGAAACAAGGTTACCGGAATCCAATTGATGTGCTGCTTTCCAGTTGTCATATTTTCCAAAGAACCTGATAACCTACAGAATACACACAGCAATCGCGGGACGATTTTTTTTTTTTTTTTTTTTTTGCAATATTTTATATACGGAGTCTACTCCGATGTGAGTGAAATTCAAAAATCTGTTCATTTTCTAGTAAAATTTTTCTGTACTTGAAGAATTTTTCTTTTCCAAAACAACAAATCCAGCCGTGCAAATAGGGCGATGTTTTAAAAATTGACTAGACATCGATCCGGAAAAGGACAAAGTTCAAAGGGTCGAATCGGGATCGAACTGAGGTCGAACCAAAGCCAAAATTAAATAAATAAATACACACACAAACTTTAAAATATTAATATAACAAGAATAATATTTTTTTTTAAATTTTAGTACTACTAATTCAAAGTAAATATAAATCCATTTTTGTCGATTAGATTTATTATCTCATAATTTATTTTAAAACTTCAAAAATTAACAATTAATATGTTCGAAATAATTTACTTTGTTCAGTTGAAATTGTTTGTGCTTTGGGGCCATGATTTGTTAATGTAGAGAATGAAATAAAAATTGGCTCCAACATATTAGCTTTTATCACTGTAAGATGAGTTTCTTTTAAAAGTATCGGTACTTAGACAGCTTGCTTGGGACTTCCAATGTACTCGTTATGACCATTCTTTCAAGTATCGATTTTGAACATTTATGGACGGATCGATTTTGAGTGGTTCTTACAACGATTTTTAAAACAGTACAATATATGATTGAGAGGTTGTTATCTACCGATTTTAAAAGTGTTTTAAAAGAATAAAAGTACATATATGTTCCTTAGTAAAATTTTCAGTTTACGAATTTTTTTTACTCATAAGTAATATTTTACTTATAATTTTTTGTAACATATAAGTTAAGATCTAACTTAAAAAATTAAATATACTTAAAAATTTTAAGTTTATATTTCCACTTATACATAAATTTTACAACTATAAGTTAATTTTATACTTTTAAATAATTTTAAGTGAATTTTTTACTTATAAGTAATTTTTATATTTAATAAGTGAATGTTTATCTTAATAGTAGTATTTTTATACTTAAAAGTGTTTTTTTACTTATAAGTAATTTTTAATTTTCTTATCTAATTAATTATACGTATTTTTAAATATAATTTAATTTTTTTTCTTATAAATAATTTGTCGGGTTAATATATTTTTATTTACAAGTTAGGTTTTTTTTTTTTTTTTTTGGAAAATAATTATTATATAGAGGGTAGAAGTATAAGGGAATATGAGATACGGCCAAAATTCGTCGATTTAGTGGATTGAAAGAACTGTCAAAATTACACTAATTTTGGGTGGATTTTAGACCATCCAAAACCAATGCCCTAAAAAACTAGCAAACAACGATTTTTCCAATCCCACATAAATGATGACACCAAAATCACTCAAAAAACTCCCAAGAAGGTAGGAATGGATATTTTTTTCGGAACCGATAAAACCAAATCGGAACCGTTTAGTACCGATCAATTCGGTTCCGAATCTTCTAAAAAATAATTTGATTTTGAGACAAATTATTAAGAATCGATCGGTTCCGATCCAGTTCTCGATTCTAGTATGGAAACCGAACGGTTCTCATAATATTTTTTCTTTTTGATAAAATATATGACTCAATTTTCAATCACTTTTATAAAAAATAATCGGATTCCTTCTTCATTTTAGACTCTCAACATTTTCCTTCTCTCTTCTTATAATTCTTTGATTAATTGATTCCCAAGCCAAATTAGAATATTGGGTAAATCTATACCTAAATAAATCTATTTACAATATATAATTTCATTTCTAAGATGCAAAATTTTTATTTTGTTTTCACTTTGATTACATAATTGTTGATCCGATTGAAACTTTTTATCTTGATTTCTACAAATTATAACCAACAGAACCAGATGTTGCAATGAATTTTTAAAGGGTGTCTAATTCAATGTAGGTTTTTTTTTTTTATTTATGGAAGTTTGTTTAATAATTATAGTACTATGCAGTTTATATAAATTGATGATTGCTTGATGATAGTAACTTATATTATTTGGATATTGTTTTTAAATTTGTCTACTTAATTTTCTTTTAATCTTTGAATAGTATGTTCGATTCTTCTATATTTTGTTAAAAGTATCACGTTGGTAGCATCTTTAGATTTTTTATTAGTATATATTTTGTATTGACATTTTCAATGTAAAGAACCGGACCACACCAGATCGAATCGGAACCAATTGGTTCGGTTCCATAGCTAACTATGGAACCAATGATTCTATTTCTAAAATTTTCAATGGTATTCGATTCCCTTTGAAACTGCACTGAATCGGACCGCATCCACTCCTACAAGCAGTTCCTGAAGGTAATTTGAATTGGGCTTGTCAATGCAATTGAGCCCAATCAAGACAGTTGAAATATTTTGTAATTAAAAAAAAAAAACTCATAATCGGTAAAAAATTATGATTGATTTTTCGGTTCACGGTTAATTGATCGATGAATTGGTTTGTTCACTGATTTCTCCTTATTCAATTAATATAATATTATCATACTGAATTTGAGGCTGGTTCTCGATTTTTCCAATTGAATCGATCGATTCAATCCGATTTTAATAACATTAAACTAGGGCATTGTTCCAGAATATTAGTAGGCTAGCGGCATGTCGGCTCATCTCTAGCTAGTAGAAATCTTTCTTAGTACAAGAGATCGGGAAGTTGCCTTGTTTAATGTATTTCTTTGGGTTCGATTGTGTTATTCGACATGTATCCAATAAACAGACTAGTTCAGGTATGTCTTCAACTGAGTTTTTCATGTTATTTAAAATATGACAAAGTTTAATGAATTTCGTGAATTTGAATAAATTTCACAGAATCCATAAAAATTTCATTAAAAATTGGAAAATTTCAAAGAAGTTCATTATGGGTATTTTTAAGCTTGAATTCCATCCAAACATTATCTTGAAATCCCTTTAATAATAAAATCTTTATAAACCCACGAGTTATTAAAGATACCTAATGTAACGGTCCGAATTTTTATTTACTATTTTCACATAATGTTGGTCATTTGGCAAGTGAAATAGACATTGTCTAGCAATGTCATCACACTAAAGTCCATAAGTTAAAGTGATATGCTCGACCCACTTATTTGCAAAAATGATTTATTTTCTTATGTGCATTTTATAAAATTTATCGTATATTATATTTAGGTCGAATATTTAAGTATCATAAAAATTGATAAAAAAAAATATTAATATTATACTCATTTTATAGTTCATATTAAATAACATAAATTGGTTCAAAAAGAAATAATTTTGGACTAATTATATTTGAGTTATTTTGATAGAAAGAAAAATATTTTAAATCTTATATCTTATTAATAATAATAATAAGTGACCTTACTACATGCACGATTTGTCTTAGAATTTGAAAAGGTATTTAGTGTCTTTAGCTTAACCCTTTAGTTTAATATATTAAACATAAACCATTCATTAATTTATATAATAAATTTATTTAATTAGCTTTTTGAATTTTAATACTCACCGTTCGATTGATTGGAATAAAGAATAAATTAATTAACCTATTGAATTTTCAAACCTAACGTTTGGGCGTTTTGGATTAATAGTTGGTTGATAAGCAAACAAGTTGATGCGTCTGTGTGTGTGAGAGAGAGAGAGAGAGAAGTTTTTTTCGTTTACCTATGCAGAAAGTGATTTTCACACATTAACGCGGCACTTATTAAAAATGAGTATTATTTTTTTCGTGGGTCACATTCAAAATTTCACAAGTTGGCTTCTCATTCTCTTACAAACATTATGTCCAATTTTAATTATTGTTTTAAGGGATACTTTCAATTTTTTTTTATATCAATTCAGGTAAGAATACATAATGCTAATCCGACTATCACTATAGTATACTGATTACCGCTATGTTGTCCTGAATTCTGTTATGTTAGACGATTTACGTTATACTAGATGACTCTCGCTATGATAGATTGATCATTATGACTCTCAACTATCTGAACATCTTTTTTAGTTGATTAATAATTGCTTGAAAGTTATCATTGATCCTACTAACTGTCTAGTGGGTAAAAACAGTCTACTCAGACTGTGGGTGAAAGTTGTTTGGTGAATGGACATGCTATACTAGACACATGGACAATAACCGTCTGACGATTACCCGACATTAAATACTTATAAATATTCTAAAGGCGTGTCAGGTATGTGGGTCTAGTTTTTCTCAACCTACTTCCTCTCTGTTTCCTTAAGTCATTTTGTTTAGAACCACATTACTAATTCTCATGCTAGAGGTGCAACAGGAAAAAAAGCCTTGGTTTCTTTTTGAAGATGTTCAATTGGTCTTCGGAACAACATGAGCCTTCTTGCTCCGCTAAGGAAGTCCAAAAGTCATTTCAATATTATTTCATTGGCGTCGTCTATGGAAAATCACTGAACATAAAAGCTATGTCAAGAAGACCAACTATGAATGATACGCACTTGGTCGAAAATACGATGGAGTCGAAATCTGTCGCTAGGGGAACAAGACTTACCGTCGCTGCTTCAGTGTGTAACGCGGAGTCAATTTAGCATTCTGGAGAGTTAGTTGGCGACCATTATGACTCTACCAAAAGGATTTAAATAGTCGATGATAGAGACATGTGATGGAGTCACAGACCCGCTTGACTACCTACGGACCTTGGTTGATTTAATGAAACTATATACAGTCCTAGACATAGTGATGTGTTGATTCTTTCAACCGACACTAAGGAGAGAGACTAGAGACTAGGTAACAACTCTAGCACCTCGGTCTATCAGAACCAGTGTTCTAAAAGGCATAATGCGTGGAGGCCAAGTTACGGGTTAGGCGAGTTTAGGCAAGGCATATGCGTAAAAAGACGTTTTCTTATTTTAATATTTTGTAATTTTTAATCAATCAAAAAATTATTTAATAATTAAAAATAATACCTATCAAACATCTAAAATAGATTTATATAAACTTTATACATTTTATCAAAGTTTCTAACAAAAGGACGAGTTTCAAATGTAAATAATAAATAGTACATAGATAAATTTTTTTGAGAGTTTTCATTTGTTCAATGCTTCAAGCGGTTGTTTTGAATTTAGGGCAGACAAAGTGAAAAATTCAGCCTTTAAATTTTAACTTAAAAGAATTGTAAAAAATTAAATAAAAAAGACAATAAAATCACGGTCAAGCGCGCATTAGCTGTCAACGATTGTCGTTGACTGCTAATAAGGTGTCAAACCACTTGTCTTGACATTTTCGTCGTGCATCACGCCTAGGCGACGCAGTGACGTCACCTAAGTGTGCCTTTTAGAACAATGATCAACACCTTTGATGAACTTTCTAAGAGCTTTGTGACATATTTCTTGAGTAGCAATAGAAAGAGAAAGACTGTCATCGGTTTGGTGCAGGTTGTCCAGGAGAAAGATAAGCCACTATAAGATTACTTGGCCAATTTTAGTTGGGCTACACTTGGCATGAAGGACCTTCAAATGCTTGCTGTAATTACTGCATTGATGAACGGGACGTGAAATCGAGAAGATGTTGCTTTCAAAAACTCCCCAAAATCGATGTATGACTTGTTGAAGAATGGAAACAAGTAAATAGATGCAGAGGAAGCAGAGAGTGTCACGAAAAACCTTTGAAAAGAGTGGGAGCCAAAAACTCATAAGTGAAAGTTACTAGATGAGCGAAGATGCCACTAATAGTGTAACGTCCCAAAATTTTATGGTATAGAATTATTTAATGGTAAATATTTTGGCCAAAGCATATTTTGATAATATTGAAATGTTGAGGGACAAAAGTGAAATAAAATATTAATTTTTATTTTTTCTAAATAAATAGATTTTGATAGAGTGAAGATAATTATATCGATATTAGACTATTTTTCTAGCTCATAATAAATAGGAGTCTTGATCTAATAAAAAATTGTTTTGGATTATATCACATCAAATTAAATTCGATTAAAAGAATATGAGGTTAAATGAAGTTGGAAAGAATTTGGAATATTATTTAAAACAAAACATTTCCTCATTTTAGCTCATGTCATGTGAGTTGTTGATATGAAAACATTACTTGAATACAATTCAAATTCTTATCTAAATTCCTTGTATTTACATAGTTTTTTTTAATTCTAGTTGCATATAAACTCAATGGAGAATCTCAACTATAAATACTGCAAAAAAAAATCATTGTTTCACCACAGAAAATAAAAAGAGCCATGGTAGAGAGAGGGAGATGAAAAAATATAGAAAAATAATAGGAGAATTTTTACGTGCAAGATTTTAGTATTTTCAATCTTTCAAAATCAAGGTAAGATACTTATATACAAGTGATTTGTTTCTTTATACTTTTATATATTTAATTAAATATGCATAAATTATCAGTGAATCTTCGGGCTCTTTCTAAATAGATATGAAATTCTACATGAATTTAAGATGACTAAGATGAGTGTGTCGCTTGGTCACCGATATATTGCATAAGAGAATAGTAATAAAAAGTGTAAATTTTATTGTTATATAATTGTGTATGAAAAATACACGTATCTTACTGGGTATTTTTAAATACACACTCTTACAATAATTTTACAGGTTAGTGTTGAATCTATGGCAAGATGGTAATGCGGGTTGCCAAGGGGATCGAAGAAAAATGAAAAATAAGCATTAAGTTTATCTGTCTTTAAATTTAATAGTTAGTTTAATTTGTTCAAAAACATGTTATTTAATTAGTTAGTTGATTATGTTCATTTTTAAAGATACGATTTCCATGATTTCATTTAATTTTATGAATGTTCTAGTTATTTTTTTATTTAAGATTTTTATTTTATCGTTTTGTCTTTAATACAAAGAAAAGTACATTTTTAGTAGCACTCTTGAGTATTTTGGAAATTTAGGGTGTTATAGATAGAAATAAGCCAAAAAAAATGGGCACATGAATAAGGGGTATGCATCGGAGCGATCGACCAGGCAAAGTCGAGAAGAAGTTAAGGCATTTACTCATTTGAATACCTCGCGTGCTAAGTTACTTACGGAGATGCGAGAAATGCAAGAGCTTGATTGGCTAAAACCAATGGTCTCGTCTGCTAGCAAGATGGATAAATGCAAGTACTGTCATTTTCATAAAGACCATGGACATAAAATTGAAAATTGTATACACCTGAAAGAAGAGATCGATACCTTCTAAGACGAGATTACTTGACTAAATACGTAAAGCATGATTGAAGCAAGGAAAATGTTGATGATCGTCCCTCACCTATGGCTGGTGTAATAAATATGATCACCAGTGGGATAGCAATAGACGAAGATTCAAATTCAACTAAAAAGAGCTATACACGCTTTTTTGGGGTCTGCTATATTCAAAAGAAAATAAGATTCAATCAAACCATCACTTTTTGTGAGGAAGACTTGATTTGTGTAGCAAGCCCCATGACGATGCCTTGGTGGTCATCTGTGACATAGTAGATTTTGATGTCAAGCGGGTGCTAGTCGATGGCGGTGGTGCGACAAATGTTCTTACTTAGGAGGCAACTTTAGGCTTGAAAATCTCTCCAGAAAAATTGAAAATCATGACCATTCCCATGGCATACAATGGAGGGGCAATTGTGATACTAGAAGGAACTGTGGATCTCTTTTGGTGATGCTAAGCACTTATACAACAAGTGTGGTGATCCTGACGAACTTTTTGGTTGTCAAAACCCCCATGGCATACAATGCAATCTACGGCCGATCACTATTAAACGTTGCCAAAGCTGTCTCTTCAACTTACCACCAATTAATGAAATTCCCAACCAGTCGAGGGATTGGATGTGTAAGGGGCGATCAACAAGTATATAAGGACTCTTCACCAGTCATGATGTTGGATTTTTGAGCCTCCAATGAGTTAGGTAGTGAGCATCCCATGAGTTAGAAAAATGGTGAGTTAGAAAAATGGTTAATTAGGATGTCTTTCTATTCTCCATGCAAATATAGTTGCTTGCTCAACACATCAAAATCATCCGAGGAGCTAAGTGGTGAGCACCAAAACCAAAAATTAGTTATAAGCTCAAAATTGCTCTATAGTCTTAGTAGTGAACTATCAAAACCAACAAATTGGTTAATCCTCAAAATCATTAGACATGCGCTCAACACATCAAAATCGTCAAAGGGGCTAAGTGGTGAGCAACAATGCCTAAAAAATGTTTAGTTCGAAATCGCTACACTGTCAAGTGGTGAGCAATAATACCAAAAAATTGGTCAACTCAAAATCGCTTTACATTATAATCAGTATAACGGTGAGCAACAATAGAAAAAAATTGGTCAACTCGAAATTACTTTACGGTCTGACAGTAAGCAACAATAGCAAAAAATTGGTCAGCTCGAAATCACTCTACGATTTAGTGGTGAGCAACAACATTGAAAAATGGTCAGCTCGAAATCGTTCTACGATCTGATAGTGAGCAACAATACCAAAAACATTGTTAACTCGAAATCGATCTACGGTTTAGCCATGAGCAACAATAAAAAAAAAAAATCAAAGATTGATTAACTCGAAATCGGTCAACAGTCTAATAGTAAGTATTCAAAATCAAAAGATGGTAAAATCCCAAGATCACTAGACCTCACACTCTACCCATTGGATCCCATCCAATTTCAAAGTTGTAATTCGGAAATTATAATTCTCCTCCTTCGATGAAGTCAATTTATTTCTGCCCAAAAAAATGTTGCTACGTAAAAGAGTGAAAATGCTACGTCTTAACGATAAATATTGACAAGATGTAAGGGGCTAGTGATGCTATATGATATAAATAATGGACTACGATGGCCAACCAAGTTAAGGAAACTTCTATTATGTCAGGCAACTTCTACTATGCTAGATGACTTACACTATGTTAGGGGACTTCTGCTATGCTAGCTCATCTACCGCTATGCTATCATGACTACAACCATGGTACAACGACTATTGTTGTGCTACCCGGACTGTAACTAAAGTGGAGTGATTATTGCCATACTACCCTGACTGTTACTAAGGTAGAGTACAAATGGAAATATGGCTCGCTAGCTCGGGCAGCTCGTGGCTCGTCTTGGAAAAAACTAGAGTTGACACGCGAGCTCGCAAAAAAAATGCAGCAGCAAGGTTCTGCCTTTTACGGCAGTAACGGGAAAAAAAATCAAGTCGGTCTGGCTCGGCTCGAAAAAGCTCGAGCTGAAAGCTCATGTTGAGCCTCGTTTTTTTTACCAAGCAAAATCTCAGCTCTGCTTGGGAAAAAAGCCAGCACCATCGAGCCTGAGCCTCAAATTTCGACCCGCGAGTCGGGTCGGCTCGACTTGTTGACATCCCTATGGTAGAGCAACTACTGCTTGGTAGGGCGACTATCGCTATGGTAGAGTGACTACCGCTATGCTATCTTGACTACCACCGTGGTAAAGCTACTACTATTATGCTATCCAAACTGTCACTATAATAGAGTAATTATCACTATACTATCATTATTGCCACTATGATAGAACGACTACTGCTATGGTGGGACGACTATCGCTATGGTAGAGTGACTACCACTATGCTATCCTAACTACCACTGTGGTAGAGTGATTATCACTATACAGTTGGGTTAGCATAACGGTAATCGATCTACCATAGTGGTAATCAAGGTAGCACAGTGGTAGTCACTCTACTATAGTGACAGTCACTCTACCATAGTGGTAGTCACTCTACCACAGTAGTAGTCAAGATATCATAGTGGTAGTCATGGTAGAGCGACTAACGTTATGCTATCCCAACTGTCACTATAGAGTGATTATCGCTATACTATCATTACTGTCACTATGATAGAGCAATTACTGCTATGGTGGGGCGACTATCACTATGGTAGAGTGATTACAGCTATGACATCTTGACTACAACTGTGGCAGAGCGACTATTATTATGCAGTCGGGTTAGCATAACAGTAATCAATCTACCATAGTGGTAATCAGGGTAGCATAACGATAGTCGCTCTACTATAGTGATAGTCACTCTATCATAGTGGTAGTCAAGATAGCAGAGCAGTAGTCGCTCTACCATGGTGACAGTCACCCTATCACAGCGATAGTCGATCTACAATAGTGACAGTCAAGGTAGTATAATGATAATCGCTCTACTATAGTGACAGTTGGGATAACACGACGATAGTCAAAATAGCATAACGGTAGTCACTCTACCATAGTAATAGTCATCCTATCACAGTGGTAGTCGTTCTACCATAGTGACAGTTAGGGTAGTATAACGATAACCGCTCTACTATAGTGACCGTCGGGATAACATAGCGGTAGATGACTATAGTAGAGCTACTACCATTGTGATAGGGGATTGTCATTATGGTAGATTGACTACCGCTATGCTATCCTGACTATCACTGTGGTAAAGCAACTACCGCTATGCTACCCCAACTATCACTATAGTAGAGCAATTATCATTATACTACCCTGACTGTCACTATAGTAGAGTGACTACCGTTGTGGTAGGACGACTGTCACCATGGTAAAGTGACTATCGCCATGCTATCCTGATTATATCCTGATTACCATTGTGGTAGAGCAACTACCGCTATTGTAGAGTGACTGCCACTATGGTAGTACAATTACCGCTATGCTATCCTAACTACCACTAAGGTAGATTGTTTGTCGTTATGTTAACTCGACTGTTACTATGGTAGACCGACTATCGCTACGCTAACCCGACTGCCACTATGGTAAACCAACTACCTCTATGTTGACTTGAATTCTATTATGTTATACAACTTACGCTATGCTAGACAATTCTCGTTATGATAGATTGATCATCACGATTATCAACTATCCGAACATCATTTTAATTGATTGATAATTGTTTAACCGTTATCACTAATCACACTAACCGTTTATTGGGTGGAAACCGTCCACTCAGGTCATGGGTGAAAACTGTCTAATGGATGGACATGCTACACTAGACACATGGACAATAACCATTTTGGATTTACACAACATCAAACACTTATAAATATTCCAAAGGTGTGTCGGTTATGGGGGTTTGATTTTTCTCAACATATTTCCTCTCTTTTTCTTTAAGTTATTTGTTCAAAACTCATTACTAATTCTCACGTCCGAAGTACAATGGGGGAGAAAGCCTCATCCTCTTTTTACAAGTGTTCAATTGCTCATCGAAACAACAGAAGCCTCATTGTTCCGCTAAAAAAAGTCCAAAGATCATTTTAATATTATTTCAATATACTTCAAAAAAATCTTGTTTCAAATATTTTATAATTTTTTTCTACTTTTTACACACACACACACACATATATATAAGTGAAAATTACAACCAACCAAAATTTTTAAGTTTCAACTTCAAAATTCAGATTTAAAGTATTTTTATATAAAAATCAGATAGTAATACAATTTTTAAATATTAATAATAATATTATAAAATAAAATAAATCTACAAACTCACCACCTACCAAAACACTCACCCCGCCTCATCTACCCCAAATCTTAAATCATTTTTCACTTTCTTCTTTCTATCATCTCTCTTCTACATTCTACCTCATCTTTGGCAACACATCAACTCCGACGACATGGCACCTTCGATGACACAACACAGTACCCAGCGAGCGATTTTGCACTTCCCGCGCTGCGCTTTTGTGCTCAGCGTTGATGCGTGGCATCGGAGGCGCGGATACCGCATGCAACAACAGCATCACGCTTCACCTTTGCCCACGAAGAGCACTTCTGTGGGCGAACTTGAGTCACGATGCAATGTTTTGGGTTTGGGTTTAGGTTTATGTTCTCCGACATTGCATTTACCTGGTTTCTACAGCGGGATCAGGATTGTGATTTCAAGTGGCTTGCGGTGGCGTTGCATTTGCTTGGCTTCTAAACTTTTCTCCGACGATTTGTAGTGGTTTTTTGTAGTGCTTTGTGGCATGTGTTTTTTGTTGGTTTTTGGGATGGTGGTGTGCAGGCGATTTAGTGCTCGATGGTGGTGGCAGCGACGTGTTTGTGGATTTTTTGGTGGGGATGGCATGATGTGGATGGAGATATAGGAAATGGTGGTGGTGCTAGCCATTGGTGACGATAGTAGTGGTGGTGGTGGTGGTGGTGAGGCTGCTGCTGGGTTTGAGTTGGGTTGGGAGTGTTTGTGACTAATTATTTGGGTGTTGTAACCAATAAATTTTTAATTTGTGTCAAGTTTTTAATATGTGACGTAGAAGAATGGTTGATTATGACTAAATTTGTAATTGTGGTTTAGAATTTGGTAAATTGAGATAATTTGTGATTTATAAAATTTGTGATTTGTGATCGCGAAATAAGTTGTGATTTGTAAAATTTGTAATTTGTGATTGATAAATAAATTATGACTTATAAACTTTTTGATTTGCAATCAAAAAATAATTTATGACCAATTAACTCGATAATTTGTAACCAAACTATATAGAATTGTAACCTTAATATAATTAATTAATAAAATATATTTTAAATTATTTATTTCATAAATAAAATTTAATAATATCTAATTTTTAAATTTTCAAATATTTGTTTTTTAAATTTTGAAATGGATCATAATTAATCTCTTAGAAATGAAATTCTAAATAAAGAGTGAATAGGGCAGGGCCTAATGTTGAAATATTATTTAGGCCCAACCCATTGGCAATTTAGTGGACCGTATTTTAATTTTCACGTCTCTTCTCTCTCCAGCTAATTCACGAACAAATTCTGTAGGAATTAGTGGTCAACAGCCGGTTGACCCGGCCCATTTTCCAAACTAGTCTTTGACCAATTTAAAAAAAAAAAAAAAAAAGATAAAATGCATAAAAATGTAAAAAACTCTTCATTCCCATTTCTACCCTTGTTTTGAAAAATACACCCACACGCCGCACGACCCCGCCCGCACGACCCCACTGCCCGCACGACCCCGCCGGTACGACCCACTGCCCGCACGACCAGTGACCGGAGCCGCCAACGCCATCTCCATCTTCTAACTTGAAGGTGAGTTTCGAAAACATGGAATACATTTAATTTTTGAAAGAAATGTGAGATTAAAAGTAGATTTATTGATTATACTATGCCAAAATGATTTGAATACGTGATTGGTGCTGTTAAATAGTTAATTTTTGGGACTGGAGATCGCCGGAACGGCGATCTCCAGGTGAAAAGCCGCCTGCGAAATCGCAGGCGGCAAAAGGGGGAAGAAGACCGGATCCGCCCAGCCCGCCGGGCGGATCCGGTCGGCCCGGATGGCCCAGCAGCTGGGCCATCCGGGCCACACGGCCCAGAAGCTGGGCCAAACCGGGCGGCCCAGCTTCTGGGCCAAACGGCCCAGCTGGGTCGTTTGGCCCAAATTTTTTTTTTTTTTATTTAATATTTAAATATTAATAATATTTAATTTAAATATTAATATTTATTTAAATTAAATAATTACTAATAATTAATATTTACATTTAATATTAAAATTTTAATTTAATTTTTTATTTATGTAATTATTTATTTATTCATTTGTTAATTATTTAATTAATTGAGTATTTAATTAAGTTATTTATTTATGTAAATTATGTATTTAATGTTCCGTAGTTAAATATTTTGTTAATTAAATATCGTAATTAAATATGTATTTTGTTCGTTTAATATGTAATTTTTTAATTTAGTAGTTAGTTAATTATGAAGTATTAATTAATTGTTTTCATTTTTTTACAATTAATTAATATCTAAATTAAATATTAACATTTAAATGAAATTTTAATATTTATTAATTAAATATTAAGATTTAATTTAAATATTAGTATTAATATTAAATTATTTTTTTATTTATGTAATTTTTTAATTTAGTAGTTAGTTAATTATGAAATATTAATTAATTATCGTAATTTTTTACAATTAATTATTATTTAAATTAAATATTAACACATTTAAATGAAATATTAATATTTATTAATTAAATATTAATATTTAATTTAAATATTAGTATTTTCATTTAAATATTAGTATTAATATTAAATTATTTTTTTATTTATGTAATTTTTTAATTTATTAGTTAGTTAATTATGAAGTATTAATTAATTGTCGTAATTTTTACAATTAATTAATATCTAAATTAAATATTAACATTTAAATGAAATATTAATATTTATTTAATTAAATATTAATATTTAATTTAAATATTAGTATTTCATTTAAATATTAATATTTAATTTAAATATTAGTATTAATATTAAATTATTTTTTTATTTATGTAATTTTTTACAATTAATTAATATTTAAATTAAATATTAACATTTAAATGAAATATTAATATTTATTAAATAAATATTAATATTTAATTTAAATATTAGTATTTCATTTAAATATTAGTATTAATATTAAATTATTTTTTTATTTATGTAATTTTTTAATTTAGTAGTTAGTTAATTATGAAGTATTAAGTAATTGTCCTAATTTTTACAATTAATTAATATCTAAATTAAATATTAACATTTAAATGAAATATTAATATTTATTAATTAAATATTAATATTTAATTTAAATATTAGTATTTCATTTAAATATTAGTATTAATATTAAATTATTTTTTTTATTTATGTAATTTTTTTAATTTAGTAGTTAGTTAATTATGAAGTATTAAGTAATTGTCCTAATTTTTACAATTAATTAATATTTAAATTAAATATTAACATTTAAATGAAATATTAATATTTATTAATTAAATATTAATATTTAATTTAAATATTAGTATTTCATTTAAATATTATGATTTAATTTAAATTATTTTTTTTATTTATGTAATTTTTTAATTTATTAGTTAGTTAATTATGAAGTATTAATTAATTGTCGTAATTTTTACAATTAATTAATATCTAAATTAAATATTAACATTTAAATGAAATATTAATATTTATTAAATAAATATTAATATTTAATTTAAATATTAGTATTTCATTTAAATATTAGTATTAATATTAAATTATTTTTTTATTTATGTGATTTTTATTTAGTAGTTAGTTAATTATTCAGTATGAATTAATTGTCGCAAATTTTTTACGATTTCGTGTGTCTAATTTTTAAATATTACGATTCATCCATAATTATTTGCATAAGATTATAATAGTTGAAATTTATAAATTTTGCAGGATGGAATATCATTTAGACGACGCCGTTCGACAGGTCCCCGGCAAAGTTACAGCATATTGTAACTTTGCTACATTTACGATGGTGGAGAATATGCTCGATGAGGATCATGCAGACATGTTGCGTCGGTCCTGCTTATGGCCCCTACGGACGTTGCGAGACGTACAGTTTTCTGGCCAGATGCTCGATACATTGTTATGTCGGCTACTTAAGCCAGTTGACGGAGATGTCCTCAGCTTTGATATTGGGGGTAAGGTAGCGACATTTTCTATTTTTGAGTTTGCACTCATTACTGGTTTGAGATGTACGGGGGCAGAAGCAGCAAAAGCCCGTATTCCGAAGAACAAAAGACTGTTGAATGAGTATTTTCATGGGCAGCCGACAGTGACACTAGGTCAGTTGGGAGACGCATTCAGGGACTGCGCCCAGATGTCTGACAAGTTTAAGCTTGGCTTGGTGCTTATCGTGGAGAGCGTGCTTAGATGTCATCATAGGAAGACGTCGATTGACGTTTTCCATCTAGAGGTTGTTGAGGACTTTGATACCTTCAACAATTATCCATGGGGAGAAAGTTGTTATATAGATACATTACGCCACTTCAGGAGGGGCTATTCATTGCCTAAGGGGGGTAGGCCCGAGCGCAAGTACGATGCGTACGGCATTCCGTTGGCTGTACAGGTAAAATGTTTAAAATAATGAATTATCTATTTATTATTAAATTATATATATAAATTAATTGCAATGATTGCAGATATGGGTATACGAGACTGTTCCCATCTTGGCTTCCCGGTATGCGAGGCGAGGGGAGACATGCTTCCCTCGGATGCATCACTGGCGAGCACAAGACAAGCCGCTCGCCAAACACTTATCTGCTCTCCTCGACGATCCTGAGGTATTAATTATACATTGACGATTTATGTTTTATGTCCTTTCGAAATCTCAATTAATTGTAAGTAATTTGAGTGAAATTTTCATAACTCAGCTTGAAGTCATCGCTGAGTTGAGACCGTCAACCGAGGAAGAGGGTCAAATTTATCTCCGCGACTTGTCTGGGCCAGTTGCGACAGACGACCATGTGCCCGAGCACGTTGCCGATAGATTGGGGGTATGTTTATTGAATATCGTTTTTGTTTATTTGTCATTTTTTTTTTTTAATTTATTCATTTGTTAACTTTAATATTGTAGGATTGTCAGCCATTATCACCTCCGTCGAGAGGATCACCTCCGTTTAGGATATCACCTCCACCGAGGGTATCACCTCCACCGAGGATATCACCCCCGCCAAGCAGATCACCTCCACCGAGCAGATCTTCGCCGACGATGAGATCTCCTCCTGCACGTAATCGCAATGCCGCCGTTGATGATTTGTACCAGCTTTTCACTACATTTATGGGGGAGATGAGAGTCGACGTAGCGGAGTTACGAGCAGATTTAGGAGCCCTTCGGACGGAGTTACGAGCCGGTTTAGGAGCCCTTCATACTGAGGTCGAAGCGTTACGAGGCGACATAGTAGCCCTGCGAGATACTCGCGACTCTCGGGATGGAGCAGGCGATCGAGGAGACGGTGGTTATCATGATAGAGGGGGTGATGGAGGACATGACAGTTTTCAGGGAGGAGGGGGTGATGGGGGAGGAGATCAGATGGGGTATGATGATCCGACGTGGACATCGGAGGCTGCATTCGACGCATTTTTTGAGGGTGTACCCGAGGTGGACGAGACAGTTGTGGGGGCACCGGATGTGGTGGTGGAGGTTGAGAGGGTACCGGAGATGGTGGAGGTAGAGAGGGATGTTCCAGAGGGCGAGAGGACGCCAGACACGATGGAGGATGTAGTCTTTGTGTCGGAGGGGATGACAGAGGTCGGGAGGGGGCAGAAGCGTGCTGCTGACGTGCCAGAGTTGGTGGTAGGTAAGAGACAGAGATTGCCGTCACAGTATATCGTTTCGCCCTTCACGACCGAGGCGAAGAGAAGAACGTTCATGGACGGGACATTTCCCAATCTCTTTCGCGAGGTCGACCCCGTTAGGCAAAAAGCATTTGATGAGTGGTTTAAATCTCTTAAATCCGAGTAAGTATTTTACACTTTCGCTTATTTGTCATTATGAAATTATTTATGATTTTTGTAACAACTCAACTTTTTTCTCGTCATTTTTCAGAGATGGCTACACCATCGGGAAGAGGAGGATATCGAATCCCAGACGATGGTTTGAAGATGTATTAAGATCGGGAACTTGGCTCGCAGACGATGTAAGTGTATTTGAGCACATGGTGATTTAATTTCGTTACATAAGTTCTTGTTTTATTTAATTAAACAGTCACACACTTATTTTTGTGTTTTTACTGTAGCATATTGATGTGGCCATGGAAATGTTGCGCGATCGAGCTCAGAGATACCCGAGATCGTTTGATTTACCTGGTCGAGTCATCCTCAGCTCCGGGTTTGCACGTATCGTTGATATTGAGCATGGCACGTTACTATTACAAGGAAACGGATACGTGCTGCCTGAGTACATGTTGGAGTGGGTCATTGGCCTGGAGCCGACCTATGGAAAGCCGTGGGCGGATTGTACACATATATACGTGCCCGTGGTTGCGAACTCACACTGTTTTACAGTTGAGATTATTTTTGCTGATTCGACTATATATGTGTACGATTCGGATCATAGCTGTTTGTCACAAGACCAACTGCAGCTAATACTGGAGCCGATGTGTGTGATAGTTCCTATGATGGCTAGACATGCGATGATTAGAGTAAATGATAGACTAGCCATTGTGAGGGTTACGACGACACCGAGACAAGAACTGTCGTAAGTATTTACAAGTTTTTAATTTGAAAAACTTATTTCTAACTATGTGTTATCGATCTAATATATTATTATTTAATTGCAGGGGCGATTGTGGTATGTTCACAATAAAGTATATAGAATTTTTGAGTATTGGTCGTCAGGTTGATACAATAACTCAATCGTGGATAGATATGTGGAGGTTGAAGTTAGTCTGCGATATGTATGAAAATAATTGTGAACCTTAGTCTACTATGTAATATTTTTAATTATCAATTTAATAATTTTTTTTTATTATAACTCGTGTCCTAACTTATTTATGAAAATATGAAAATAGTAAAGAAATTAATATATGAAAGTAATATCGATTTCAAAACATCATTCTATAATTGAAAAACAATAGAACGCCACATGTAATTAATTGTACAATACAGTAAATATGAAATAACGGGCAGGATGTGTAAACGGTACATAATAATTAAATTTTATTCAACATCCGTTTCATTGTTGTGCAGAGGAATCTGACTTGGACAAAATCTTCTAGTATGCCCCGTTGCACCGCATCTACCGCACTTACGCGGTTGAGGAAATTCTCCGGTAGATGGTATTCTAGATGTACGTCTACGCCCAGGCGTACGTGCTCTGGCATCGGGTGACAACAAATTATTCAGTGGAAGAATGTGGTCGGGAACTTCCCACTCGGCTTCATTTGGTAGAGGAAATATAGTTTCGGCATATGCTGCTCTCCAATAATCAGCCATATAATAATGAGTGCATAAACTGTGTGGTGGAATTCCTCTATGCTTAGCCACTGCGACTGCATGAGCACATGGAAAACTCTCCAACTGAAACTGTCTACATGTGCATGTGTTATCATTCAAACTCACGATCCAACCCATATTACGTCCGCATCTCACGGAGAAGCGAAATTGATCCAGCGGTTCCACATTTAGCTTTCTTGCCACCTCTAGAGTTTTGAATAGTTTATCTTCCTGAGCCGGGGTCAACGCACTTGTACAATTATGTGATTCCTCACGTCTGTCATGGAACCACATCTGTAACTTTTTGTCGAATATTCTCAAGCATTGCAAGAACTGGTAACTCTCGATCCTTCTTGAATAATGAATTGAGCGACTCCGCATTGTTCGACGTCATCATGTTGTACCGACGTCCTGGAAAATGTGACCGTGCCCAATGTTCAACCCCTATCTCTGTTAAATATTCCCATGCACCGTGTGATTTATGTTCTATTTCGACCATAAACTTATCGAACTCTTCAAAACTGTATGCTTCTGCAGCTTTCCTGAATAATGTAACGATACCGCTACCCCGATATTTAGTCTTCAGATTACCCTGTATATGGTACATGCAATAACCATGATGTGCGTTCGGAAAAACTTCAGCTATACCATTTATTATTGACTGTCCCCGATCAGTCACAAATGCAAGGTTCTCGACGTCCCCAATAACTTCTTTCAGCTTCGTGAAGAACCAACGCATCGCTACATCATTTTCTCCATCGACTATGCCGAATGCAAGAGGGTAAATTTGGATGTTGGCGTCTTGACATGTAGCAATAATTAACTTCCCTTCATATCTAGCTTTCAGCGTTGTACCATCAACTAGAATTAGGGGTCGCATCGCATTTCGAAATCCTCTAATGCATTGTCCGAGAGCCATAAACAAGTACTTGAAGCGATTCTCGTCATCGCTCTCAATAAAAAACGCTGAGTTAAGATTAGTTCTCCCCATATTATGGCAATACCTGGCCAATTTTGGCATAACTCTCCTCGGTCGATCCCATTAAATCCTGCAATGCACATTCTTTAGCCTTCCAGGCCTTTTGATAGCTCAGGTTAATCCCATAATTTCGACGCATGTCGTTGGCGATATCTGCAGGTTTGTAAATAGTCCGTGGGTCCTCAAATCTGTGCATTATCTCTCGCCCAATAAACCATGATCGAGCTTGCCTGTGATCATTTTGACGAATACCCACTTCACAATTGTGTTCTCGCGCATACTTGCGAACTATAAAGCACTCATTTGTTTCCATCTTAGTCGAGCTCAAACGCCAACTGCAATTATCATCCACACAAATAATTGTATACGCAGATTTGTTTGATTTTTTAACTTTGAACTCAAAGTTATGTTTTATTGCAATCCGGTGCGCAACTTCCTGCAAATCTCTTTTCGATTGGAACAGTTGATCCACATACAAATCTTCATCTTCAGGAACTACACGCGAACAATTAGAAGAGCGTGTACTCGGCCCAGCATGTGAACTCCCACCAGACTCATGTCTTTGTCTAGATACAGCAAGTAAATCCTCATTCGTAAATTGCCTTCCAAACTCGTTGTCTTGAACTTCATCGTGAATTCTGTGTGTAACCGTGAGACCGTGGTCGGTAGCAACTGTTTCAGGAATAACCACATCATCCTCACGAACAATCTCAACTGTATCCCAAAAATCATTTACATTACAACCCTCTCCATCGGAGACTTCGTGATCACCCTCGGGAACATTCTTTCTCAATAAAGTTACGCCAATAGGAGCCGACTTTCGACCTTGGTTCAATGTAATTAGATATTTCATTTGCACTTCAGAAGTAACTTTCACAGGCGGAATACTCATAGTTGAATGCTTCTGAAATAAAAATGTCAATTCCATATCGTACTGAGAGGGATCGACGTTAAGCATGTTTTGTATTTCTTGATACATTTCCGTAAACAGTGTTTTCTTTGTTATATATACTGCATTAACCCCATCTCCTTCACTTGTCCATTTCCATTCCCATTGGCCACTTTCCTTCTTTTCAAATTCACCGAAATAACAAATTGGGATTAATGTCATGGATCTGCATTATGAATATTAACCAGTTCACAAATTAATTAAATATCAGAAATTATAAGGATCTTAAAAAAAAAAAAAAAAAATAAAAATAAAAAATAAAAAATTCCGATCCGCACGACCCAGACGTGCGGGCCGTGCGGATCCGCACGTGCGGGCAGTGCGGATCCGCACGGCGGGCAGTGCGGATCCACACGGCGGGCAGTGCGGATACTAATTTTTTCATCCGTTTGCCCAAAAAATTTATCTACCAACGTAAAAATAACGAATCAATTTTTCAATTTAATGATAACGAAATTAAAAATACGTAAAATATATATTATTTCCTCTGTTTACCTAAACAATTATAGATACATATTGTAAAATTGAATCTAACAACGTCAAAATAACGAATCAATTTACTAATTTAATGAAAGTGAAATTAAAAATACGCAAAATATACTTACCGATTTCAATTGATGGCTCTAGAAACAGTATTTTTTGATGAGTGTTTGCTAGATTTATGAATTTTCAAATTTGAAACAGATGAAAAATGGAACACTTTTCAACTGTGTTGAATTCAACAGATGAACGAAATGAAATTACCTGAGATGTGGATGTGATTTTTTTATAGTCAACATAAGGGTATTATTGTCTTTTAAACAATAACCTAATTTTGTTATTATATAATAAATTTAAGGGTAAAATAGTCTTTCACGCATTGGATGGCTATTGTGGAAAATGTTTCAAATTTTTTGCCAAAGTGGAAAAGTAGCCCTTTGACTTGGCTATACTAAAAAGTACCCCCTGTTTTTCTCTTTTCTATTCCTTGCAACTAAAAACCCTAAATCCCAATTCCTACGGCGAATTTCAGCTTTGAATTGAAGTGGTAATACGTATATAAATTAATTAAGCAGCTTCAAAATGCCTGAAAAAAACGAAGTGATAGGCCTTTCATGGGAACCTAAACTACCCGGGTTTTCATCTGCATCCACTTCTACAACTGGCTCTACCAAACACGGGAATTCCTCATCCAATAATGCTGAAACCAGTGCTCTCTACAAACCCAGTTCGGAGCTCATTGACGGCCTCTTTGTTCCTCCGAACGATCCCAGAAAGCTCAAAAAATTGTTAAAGAAACAAATTAAAGACACTGCTGGCAAGAGTTGGTACATATTTCTTTTTCCCTTTTTTGGCCTCTTTGTGAGTTGGTTTTCGTGATAAAGTTCACCTCTTTAATTTGTTCTTGATAAAAGTTTTGATTTTTTATGTGGGTTGATGTTAAATTGATAACAGGTTTGATATGCCCGCCCCAGTGATGACGCCAGAGCTCAAGAAAGATCTTCAACTGTTGAAGGTACTTTCATTTATTTCCTTGGCGAATTGATTAAAGTTGATTCTTGACAATGCTATTTGGAACTTGTACAAGGAACGTCCTGCAGTATAAAGCTCTAAACAAACTTCTTTGATTGATTTATAACTGGCAATTTTCTATGTGGAATTAATTTAACACCGGGCAAATTTAAGTCTCATCTAATATCACTTGAACAGAATCTTGGCACAAACCATTAAGATTAGTATTTTTTAGTACATAAAGTAGTATTACTTAACGTGTAATTGTATTTACCCAGAGCAAGCAATAACAAAAATTTAAATCCTCGACCATTTTCAGTAGAAAATTGACCAAAATTTGTCATTCGCAATGCAAATTTCTCATAGAATATAAGGAAATGAAGCTTCAGCATGAAAATGAAGATAAACTAAGTAAACTTGTTGATTGATTGGTTTGATGATTTCTTTTGTTAGTGTTCGTCCACAGAAGATTTCGAGTTTTCAAACTTTTGGCTGTCTAAGATTTATGATTTTTCAAAGTATAAACCAGAAATTTGATTTGCAGACAATATTGGATTATCACAAATTGTTGAGAAATTTTCTCTCCCTCCTGATCACTCTCTTCTTTTGTTCCACTTAGGAGCCATCGGATCTGATAAAATCTATTGTTGATTTTACTTTTGTTTTTGGTAATTACTGATGATTAAGCACAAACATAAGCATTGGTCCTTTACCAAGTTGCCAAGGTAATCAAGTGGACTTAAAGGAGGAGAATGAAGTTATCAACAATAGAACCTCGGAGAAGAGATAAATTCCCATTGTACAAACATTGCACATTTAGCTTCCTGTTCAAAAATCCAAAGAATTTAAACATTTCTACACTTAGGTTTGATAATTAATCTGGCACTAGGAATTTATCAAGGCTTGGATTTTTCGCTTCCTACCGGTTGTGATTTATTTACTTTTGTAGGAAGAAAATTAAAAATGTGAATTGAAATATCTAATTATTTACCAGAATGGATAGAAACCTAGAAAACATTGGGAGGGAGAACATCAAATGTATCCCAACTGTTAGAGCTGATTGGATTAAACCAAACAATCATACCTTAAAAGTTGGAGATAGAGATGGTAGATTTCATCCCAAAAATGAATCAATAAGATAACCTTTAGACTGAGTTTTCCAACTTCCTCCAGGATGTATGGAACTTTTTCCTGCCATACCATCCAAATGCCTACATAAAACATGAATACAATGCTGTTTTAATGAGGGAAATTGAAACAATTGGTTCAACCGTTCAAATGAGAAGACTAAAACTTGTAAACAACTTAAACATTATTGAAATGAATTAAATTAACGGCGAAGGGACTGAAGGGCTGAAAAAATACTCTTTAAGAGTTTTGAAGGGTTTTTTTGAATATCTTTTATATACTAAAATATATTATTTTCTCTGTTAGGGAACGTCTAGCCCACTTCAAAGAGCTATTGCACAATCGTGATATTTATCAAACTCCTCACATTATAGCGTCTAGGTTTCTTAATGCTTTGAATCCTGCCATTTTGCTTGACGACATTCCTGCACCCCAATCTTTAGATGATGCTTACCAGTAGGCCAACCTTTGGTACATATCCTTATGTCTTCGCCAAACTTGTCATGCTCTAGATCTACCACCCAATCCCGATAGTCTCCTTCGAAGTCTAGTTGTGTTATTCTTGAGGAAGATAATGAGGTTTTTATTGTTGAATCTATTGAATGTTTAGATAGCAAGGACGAGACTTTCGACATAATTGACCATGACACAATTGAGGATTTACATTTAACCCTTGTTTGAACCCTTTTTTTTTTTTTTTTCCAAAATTCATATTTTCAAAACTCATTTTCAATCACATATTCTTCTATAAAGTAATTTTACACGTAAACCTAAAAAGTTTCTCTACTTACTAACTACACATTTTCTTAAAAATTACTATTACAAAATTCATTTTCTTCAAATAATGGGCTCAAACAGGAGCATAATGTTGCCACCTAAATGGGTAAAGAAAAGTTTTTGAATCATACATTTGAAATTAATCTATTTGATTGGTTATCACACTTAAATGAAAGTTGTGCTTTCAATATAGCAGAGTTATCTCTTTATTGAGGCATATCGGAGCCACCGTTGTTACAATGATTTGTTTCTACTGGCAAATCTACCATACTTGTGTGTTGTGCTCCTCATTTGGATTCCGTGATAGTTCTTGTGGATAAGTTGTACAGGTGGTTGTTTATTGGGGTCCCTCAACGCTACTTGGTTAAAAAGGGAAGATCGTCCTTGTTAGTCACATAAGATGTCTAGGACTAATATTCAAATTCGATTGTTATCACATGGTTGGTTTCATTATTTAATCAATAAGAAAGATCGCTCTCCGTGGTTAAGAAATTGCAATTTATATCGCCGGAGTCAAGTTCTCTCGACCGGAGAGAAATGATGAAATATTAGAAGATATATTATTTAATCTAGTTTCCAATTTTGAAGCTTATACTAGGAAACATAATTAGGGTTTGATTTTACTTTCCTACTTCAATTAGAACTAGTTTAAACCCTATATAAAGAGGGTTTATGCGATGTAATTAAAACAACTATGATATGAATAAAATTGATACTTTCTCCCTAAATTCTCTCGTCTTTTTCTCCCTTCTGTCCGTTTAGGTCTCCTTCCCTCCTCTTCATCTCTCTCTTTTCCCCCTCTCCTATATTTGTTCCATAGCATCCTATGTTAATACTACTACTACAATGACTGGAGTTTATGTACTCTGTAATGTTAATCAAGACACCGTTGATGTTGTGATTGCATGGTTTGGTCCTAATTGTCCCCTTCTTTGCCTGGGAACGGGCTTATGTTGGATTGTGTTGGTGAAATTGTATTACTTGCTTGTTTATGGGAATTAAGGTGTATTGTTGATGTGATGAACAAACAATCTTCTTCATCTTTCATTTGTTGCAAAGTGAATGCCTGTTTTGCCTATTAGCCTGTGAACGTGCGATAGGTAAAGTATGCTGGCATGCCAATTAATTGGTATTTTGATATTTCTACCCCTGTTTATTGCTGTCCAGAAGAATAGATGTAATAGTATAATATTTGTGTGAATTATGAAGCTAAGCAACTCACAACCCCCGAGATCATGCGATTTCTGTTATTGTTGTATTTGTATTTTCAACTTATGGGTGAGATTTAAATGCCTTATTTTGTATGTTTTCATCACTTGAAAGTTCTCATTTTGTTTCCTGTTCTGCCAAGAGAAATCCAAAAGACACGTTGCATCTTTTTATTGGTATTGAACTCCATTTGGAAGACTATTTCTTGATGAAAGGTGGATCTTTTTACCATTACAGTTGAGGAGTGCCATAGATCCAAAAAGGCATTATAAGAAGGGTGACTCAAAATCAAAAACACTTCCCAAGTATTTCCAGGTAATTTTCCATCTAAATTGCAGTCTAACGCTATCAATAAGTACTACATTTAATTGATTCTGGTCATCCAAGAGGTTAATGATTGAGTTCTTTGATAATTGATCAGGTGGGCACTGTGATAGAGTCGGCAGAAGAGTTCTACACCGGTAGACTTACTAAGAAGGAGAGAAAAGCAACGCTTGCTGATGAGCTGCTTTCTGATCGTAACCTTGGCGCATATAGGTAAGCAAAATTTTCTTAGTTTCCAAAACATATATATTGCTTTTTACGTAAATGCTGCCAAGATGAGACTGATATTATACTATGAAGCCACTGTGAAATGTTCCTTGTGTTTTTGATTTTTTTTTTCTCGTATTCAATTTTATGCAGGAAACGCAAGGTCAGAGAGATTGAAGAAGTGAATCGGCCAGGGGGGGTGGCCAAGTGGAAGAGAAATGGTGGGAAGCGAAGCAAGCATACAATGGCTGGAAAGAAAAAAGGGCACTGATAGCTTAGTTATCATTCAGAACCATCTATAAGACATAGGTCCAGAAGATCCGCCACCGCTTGCATGAAGATTGGAGTAAATTGCTTCAAGTCAACAATTTTTTACCTTTTTTCAGAACGATTCGTAGTGAGACCTCGGCAAGTGTTTTATATTGTAATATTAACGGGTTACCATGAGATTCATATTTGACAAGCAAACTGAAGTGGAAAAATAATTTAAATTTATTTTGTTTAAACCATTTATTTGGTTGGGTGAATCAAGTTACTTGCATGGTTGGGAAAATCATTCCTTTAGTTCACTACTAGGTTGCACTTCAAGTTGGCTGGAAACAGAAAGGCAAGGGTGTATACTCCACATGAGATGAACTTATCATTCCAATGCAAAGATTCACATTCCACAATTGGAAAATATTTCGCTGCCCAGAAAATGTACAGCATGGCATAAGCTATTTATACAAACAATTAGACTATGATGAACTGCAATATGTTCCACTCCAATTAAGATCCAGATTCTTCAAATTCAAGTAATTTGCAACACCAATGCTCAGGGCAAAGGTTCTTGAGAATCTCCCAACCGAGACAAATGAAGATAAGCATCTGTTCCTGTAAGCATACAGACCACAGATCCAAAAATCAATAAGACTGAAGAAATCATACATGTATTTGCCAAGCTTTAGGCTGAAGAAAATGAACTAATTAACTTAAACCCATTATTTTGTATTTATGTGAACTTTAGGATGATCAGGAATCAAAAATCCTACCTGACCTTCCAAAAAAATTAGGCTTACAAGCGTCTAACTGTATGACACCTAGCTAACTGACAGACTAAAATCATGAAATCTTACACTCAAACGTCCAAATACAAAAATCGTCACTACCATTATAGTGCCACAGTGCAACTTGCAGACCATGTGCCAAATGGTGATCACTTTTATGACCAACAATGCCATGTATGCTAATAAGCAGATCATTATACTCATAGTATGGTAAGCAAATAGAGAGAACTTACCATATCCTTCCATGGAGATAATTTGCAAATCCCCTCCAAAATACCTTGCGTATAAATGGCTTATAGGAAGTCCATAACCATAACCAGCCATGGTTGTTACAGTTCCAAGGTCAATGTCTGAGTGCTCGTCTAGGGGTTTCCTTGCAGTACTGTAGAGATATGTAAATATTTTAGGAAGACCACTTCTTGGTATTCCGCCACCTTCATCAGAGACCTAGATAAAATGTTGGCAACAATATAGTGAACTTGTAGTGGTTTAACATTCACAAAATACATGTAAATGAAATTAATAGATTCTAAATTCGATAGAAGAAAAAACGAGAGGTGAAAAAGAACTTGCCTTAATGGTAACATCCTCCAATCCATCAGCAACTATTATACGGATAGGAGGTGCAACCTTGTCTGAATCCATAAACTTCTCTTGAACAGCACGAAGGGAGTTTTTTACCAGCTCGAAAACCATCAAATGCAAGTGTGCTGGCATGTAACTGACATAAAAGCAAGAAGAAGAAGCATCTGGGATTTGGCACCATTCCACACAAAAAAACTAACATGTGACAGAAAATTATAATAAAATTACAAACATAGGGAAACGTGAAGTTAGGATCCCCATAGATATTAACATCTGGTGCACTGCCATACTCTCGTAAACAAATGGAACGAGCATCCTCACTAGCATTTCTTGCAACCTCAACAGGAGACTTTTTTGTATGTATATAACCAATACAATCAGGGAGAGGATTAGGATCGTGCAATGCCACGTGCTGCCCTTAGTTGGCAATAAATTTGAAGCAAACAAATTGTTGTTTGGAATAAATTTCTTTCCACACCAATAAAATAGATGTGCCCATTAGAAGCTACCAATTAAATAAGCAGGTCAACAAAAAGGTGGAGGGCTAACCAATGAGCATGCGAATCCCATTTCTTGACATATAAAACCGATCAAAAAACTGCTGAATTTCATCCAAATCTTTGTAATCGATTTTAGGATCCAAATCTTTCTTCAACTGTTGAACTCCCAACGCCATCATAGGGACCACATTGTTGTGCCTGACTTTAATCATCTTAATCATTTGAGTGAATTCCAACTCGTCACTCTTATCCTTAATAACGTGAAAGGATCTAAGGTCACGAAAAGAATCCAAATACCAATCTCTTACCTGGCAAGAAAAGATAAGGAAAAAGAGACTGAATTGATTATATATTTGATAATACAATCGTCTTCAACAATGGTTATGCACTCACTACTTAAAGCAACAAGAATCTCGAGTCCATCATACTTGCCCGTTATCCAGCATTTATGGAAAATGTAAGCTTAAAATTAGAAAACAGAAGCTAATTTCACGACCAAGCAACCGGAATCTTTAGTTGCAATAAACAACAATGAGTAATCGTTCCCTGTGTAAACTATGCAATAAAAATGGTTGATCATGCAATAAATTAATCACAGCACAAGAAAAACTATGAGTAAACTATTCAATAAAATTAATATTAAATAATCAAATAGTCACTTTATCCACGTGGTCTGACTATATACTTTCAACTCCACAGCCAAACCATGAAGTGAAAATAATTTTAAAAGGTCCTAGTTAGAGTGAGAAACTGAGAAGGGAAAAAAAAAAAAAAATAAACACCAATCTACCCTCAATTCTCCATTGAGGATCGAAAAGATTGAAAACCCACAAATAAAATAATATTTACCACAAAGGGTAGGGTACCTTCAAAACTGCGGGCTTATAGGACAAGCCATAGGGGAGGGACTGAAGCTCAATAGCTCAGCGAGCAATCCGAATAGAGAGCTCCTTGTGGAGGAACTGAGCAGAAATGAGGAGATTCCGGGTTGTGGCTCTAGACCCGAATTCCATCATGTAACGGAGGCTGACGCCAGTTTGCTTCATAGAACCCCATTTCTGCAACTCCTCGATTAGCCCCTTGGAGAAACCATGCCACGCCTTCTTCACCGTCATAAAAGCCCTCCCAATTCTGAATTTCACACTGTCAAGTTCACAATCATGAAAGTTGAGGTTAGGGCAGTGATTACAGTGCTAAATTGTGGTACATTACATGCAAATTATCGAAGCCGATAGCTGGGTTTTGTAAAATAGCACAGCAAAATGGCTGGCAATTCGAAATCGCGGTTAATCAAATCGAATGGAATGAAAAAATCGAATTGATGATGCAATGAATTCGTTATCCTCTTGATTTTAATGAGCCAATTCATCGTGGGGCGGATATGGTTCACCGGCCGTGCTCCGAATCGATTTGATTACCTTTTTAAAAAAATTAATTAATTGAATAATTGGGCTTCTTTTAATAATTTTTTGTATAATTATGATATATTATTTTATCGATTTATTAACATGATCGATACACTAACTCAGATTTTTGGTATTAACTTAACCTTACTTACACTTACTCCCTCACTCACTGAAAATACACAGAAAATAGAAAATATTAAAGTGACGACGAGGAAGAAAATTTGAAATTGGAATTAACAATATCATTTCCGCCTTCTGTAGCGTCGCCGCTCTAAATTTGATGCTATAATCAAATTTGAATTCAAAAGGTATTGGCTGTCTATCGTCCATAGTGTGCAACATTCAGATCTTATATTCAGATCTTATTCTTATATCTATATCTTGATTAGTTCACTGTTATTTTTTATTATTATTGTAGTTTTGAAACGACATTTTAAATAAGCTATATTTTCTTATATTGTATTATGTAATAGAATTATGTGTGGATGACTATGATTTAAATTTGAAAATGTCTTCTGTGATTGGGATGGAGATATTTCTTGAATTTGTCTTGACAAATCTATTTTATATGAAGTTCTCATTCTCTGGGTCATCCTGTACTTTTTTTTGGTTAGCGAATGCAAACGCAATTTTCTTTATTATAATCTTTTTCTATTTCTTTTACTGCTCGCGAGAGTTGAGCTCATTAATCTATTTGGTTCTCTAATTTTATCTCTCTTTTTTATTACTTAATACAATATTTATTTGGTTGGGTACTTTAATTTTATTACTAGCAGTTTTGGTATACTACTGGTTGTTAATTATCTGTATGCTATTAAATTAGTATTTTTTAATCAGTCTATAATTCTCTTATTTTTGGTTGTTTTATCTTAACTTCTCAAATGCCAAAGAAATATCTTTTAAATTGTTTGTATTTTCATTTGGAATATTATTTGCTAAATTGACTTGGTATTGTATTTTTTTATTGATTTTTATTCATATATTTTTTTTTTCAATTTGACGGTTAGATTTATAAAAAATAATTTATTTTCGTGATTATTAATCGAATCGAATCGACTTTTGTGATTATGGTACAATTATGATATAACAAAAAATTTAGTGATACGACTATGATTTTGATCCAATCGATTCATTGTCGTCCCGTAAGCCTTTGTCTCTACGAGAGAGAGGAATGAAAGAAGAGGGAGAGGAAATGGGTTGGGCCAATATGAGAAAAAGAAGAAATTGACGGAAATAGCATTGAAAAAAGCAGAAATTTTAGAAGTCCTGAGAATTCAAAATATTTGATTTGGTGCTGATATTAAACTAAAATTAGTAAATTTTATTTAGATCCGTCTAATTGTAAATGTGGAATTAGGATAGAAAGAAAATGAATTTCATGAAATTAAATTATCTAGAATTTATTTTATTGAAAATTGTAATTAATTGTGTTTGATTAATATAATTTTTTACCTGAAAATATTGAAAATTTAGTATCTGTTTGGTTTTCTTTTGTATAAAAATTATCAATAAAAGTGATAATTTTTTACCATTGGGTATAGAATTTATTCCAATTGTCAAAAATAAAAAAAATAAAAAATTATCATACCTAATATCATTCGTTTGTTTTGTTTTGCATGAACATTATCAGTAAAAGTGATAAATTTTTTTACCATTGAATTTAGATTTTTTTTTTTTTAAAAAAAGGAAAACTTTGGTAGGAAAAACATTTCCTCAAAACCCATGAAAATGTGCACGTTTGCAAGGAAGTGAGAAAATGATTTGCCTGAAAAAATTTGTTTGTCAAACAAGAAAATTTGGATTAGATGAAATTTATTTTCCCTTTTCCATGGAAAAGCTAAGCAATCAGACATGGTCTTAGAGTATGTTCTAATTGGATTAAAGTTAAACTAAATTTTAAGTCGAAATCAATAATTAATTGTAACTAATGAATGCACGCTTTTCAACTATATTTCATCAATTTTTATAAAAATTTATTACGAAAAATCTGACTTAAAAATTATTTGAACATTTGATAAAATATATATATATATATATATATATATATATATATATATATATATTTTATTTGAATTAAGTTCTGTGTACAGAAAATGTTAACATATTTTTTTTTTTACAGAAATTTGAATTGGGACCATGTGTAAAATATTGAAAAAATAAAAAATAAAAAATCTTCCCGCCTAATGTTGAGTGTATTTTGTAGTTACAGAATTCTATAGCACTGTTGATTTTATTTATTGATGTGTTGTAATTCCAAAAATGAATAAATTGTTATATGTTTAAGCGCATGTTTGGGAAATAGTTAACTTATAACTTTTAATCATTTAAATATAATTTAATTATTTTTATCCTTCATTAGCTTTGTTGTTGTTTTGGGATTGATTAGATAATATTATAAATAACAATAAATAAATAAATTTGTTGACTAATTGAATTGGAATAGAACTCTCGACAAATTAAAAATTCTCTGATCTCGCCGGCTAGCCTATGGACACCACGCCATGATCAGTTAGGTCACTATTAAATTAATTTTCTAATTATAATTATAATTAAGTTGATAATTATAATTAAATCGAGACAGAAACAGAGTAATTAAAAAATAGAGAATAAATTCATAGCGTTCTGGTCGAAACCAAACTGCTTTTGTGATTTCGCCCATTCATCCTTGTTCCTGACCAATAGACTCTCTCTCTCTCTCTCTCTCTCTCTCAACAACCACAGCCCTAAACCAAAAATATAATAAAATTAGGTTTGGTTGCTATTTGATCGCAGGTGGGTTGAATTTTGGGAAAAAGATTGTTCATTTAATTTTGGCTGCTGGGGCAATTGTAACTGTGATTTGCCGGTGAGGAATTTCTTTTTCCTTGGCGTTCTTTTACCGGCTATAAATGAGTAGGAGATAAAAAGGAAAGGAAAGAGGAAGGAGACTAGGTTTAAATGGCGAGTATGGAGTTGCAGATGAACCCTCAAATGGAGCAGATCCATGGTGAAATTCGTGATACTATGCGTGCCCTTGCGTAATTTTCCTTACTTCTTCTCGATGTATAATGCACATTTATGGGTTTATAATTGATTTCTCATGTCGATTTTTCTAGGGCTATGCCTGGTTATATAGATTTTCTCCAATTGTCTCTGAATTGTGTAAAAATGTGGAATTGGCTTCTTCTTCTTCTTTTTTTTCTTATTTACTGAGCAGCTACATTGAGTTGGCATTATGAAATTTTTTTCCTGGGTTAAGTGAAGCAAATGTATTCTGGCCAGTTTTGCTTTGGATATCATTATTGGGGATACCTGCACATGATGGCTTCAACAAGAATTTGGACACACTTTATGTATTGGATGTCTTAAATGAATACACCGCTCATGAAGCGATCAAGGTTTTTATAACAATAAAATGCTTGATGAGTTAGTTTTTTTAAACAATTTTGTAACTTGGTAGGTTCGCTTATCCAGATATCTTTGTATCATTTGTGATTAATGTGAGATGGTAGGTTTGTTGGAGAAAAGATATTCATCTCACTGAAAAAGTGTATTCCATCTCTGATGTTCTGTGTAACCAGGAGTATTTGGATGTTATATACAACTGCCTTTCACAATATGATTCTCCTAGTTGTATAAACCTCTTGATTCTTCTAGTATTCTTGAAAATTTTGCAGTGTAGTAATCTCAAAACTACTTTTATACATGTGGCATGACAGAAATTTATTTTGATAGTTATCGCCTTAGAATTATAATTTCTATTGCGAACTAATATATATGTCATCTATAACTTCACGACAATTACTTTATTTTAATCAGAAATGGCTTTCAAAAGCTGGATAAGATTAAAGACTCCAGTAGACAAAGCAAGCAGCTGGAGGAGCTCACTGGAAAGATGAGGGAGTGTAAAGGGTATGCATTTTCTCCTAGAAAAAGGGAAGTATTGGTTGTTGTGTTCTTAACATATCAAGTTAAGAGGGCAAGGCTCTAGCAATGGGAGGAAAGGAGAGTGGGTAAGCGGAATCCTTTATCATTTGATTGTCATCGGTGAAGGCGGTATGTTTCCATCCAGCCATTCCTAACGAAGGAAGGAATGGAGTAAGGGATACGTGCACCTATCATGATTTCTCTTTTATATTGTACTAGGTCTGTCATGGGACTCAATTGTATTTGATGCATGCTGCAAAAAGATTTATTAAGAGCCCGTTTGATTCCCATTTTTATGGAAAAATGTATTTTAGAATAGTAGATTGATGAAAAATGTGTGGTTAAAAAATAAGTAAAAGCTTTTGATTTACGTGAAATATTATTTTAATGAAGGATGTGTGGTTGAAAAGAAGAGAGAGAAAATGCATTTTCATAAAAATGGGAATCAAACGGACTGTAAAATGGTCTTAAAGTTTTCTCTGGTGTGATAAATGGAAAGAAACTTAATTAAGGAATCATAATCATCTACATTAACAAATAATTAATGATCACTTTCGACATTATATAGTAGCGATAATTAGTGTTGATCATAAATTGCTAATGTCTACTTTGGACTACAAGACCAGCAGCTTTTATTCGTCCTGATTTTTTAGATATAATGCCTCTTAATTTTTATTTTTTTCATAATAATGTATTGGCTGCTAAATTTGCTAGGCTGATTAAAGAATTTGATCGTGAAATTAAAGATGAAGAAAGCAGAAATCCTCCAGAGGTGACTAAGGAACTGAATGATGTAAAGCAAAACGTGGTAAGTTTCAAAATTTCTTTTATACTAGAAAAAGCGTTAGATACACAGTTAAGCTGAAATATATTAATTTATTAATCACATCAATGTGTTACATTCTCGATTCAACACTTTTAGTCTAACACCCCACCCCCACCACACACACCCCGCCTGCTGAATACTGGATGTAATTGACATTAAGATGGAATGGAACACGCACATTTACAAAGAAAACAATATATCCTGACTTAGACCACTATGACAGCAGAGTATACTCATTCTTTTATATACTGTATTAAATTATTCTCATCCGATTAAGTGGCATTAAAGTTAAGCATGTTTTGTAGCATTTATATGGTTCTCATTTTCTAGTTTTTTGTTTTGTCTGGCCAATGATCAAAAGTTGATCATTTTGTTGGACTGAAAAGACACTGATGCACACTGGAGCACCTGCATACTGCTGTGGTTATTTTTGTGAAAAGTTTCTTTATTTTATTATTATTATTTTTTATTTTATTTTGCAGATCAAAGAGTTGAATTCATACGTGGCTTTGAGGAAAACGTAAGTTCACCTTTTCAGTTGAATTTTTCTTATTGTTTACTGGTTCGTGACTAATGCTGTCTGAAGTTCAATTAAGTCCCAAACGTTTCCTTGTCATATGTAGCCAAGAAGCATAGACACAAACACATGATAAAGACACAATGCACACATGAAATCGTGCCACTTTCCAAAAAAAGGTATCCCTAAAGCATCCCTGCACATATCAGACATGGATACTCTAGCCCAGGGCCATGCAATCTGGATACCTGAGGATATATTCACTTAAGTAAAATGCATTCGTTGTAATTTACTGCAGATAGATAGATGGAAGTGTACCATGAAGTTTTCTAATTAGTTTTATCCTTTGAAATTTTCCAACCATTGTTTGATAACCTATTTGCTGTGATGCAAAATATAATATTATTATGAGCTCTATCGTATAGCTTGATTAAAAAAGAGATCATGTCTTTTTCCTGATAGCCACTGCAATAATAAAATATTTGTATGTATAACGATAAACTTATGTGCAAAGCCTAAAACCACTATTAACTCCCATATTTAATGGCAACTGTATATGATCCAACAATACTAATGCTTATTCTCTCTTGCATTGGTAGTCCATGAACTTGCTAAATGTGACCAATGAATTAAGGCTTCATTTTGCATTGAATGCAGACAACTTATTCAGATTTGGCTTGATTCACTTAAAGTCTGTTACATAATATTATATACCAGTCTTTGGAATTTGTAAGATCAATCATAAATACAGACATATTGGAACAGTTCTGTTGGTTTGTTAATATTTAATATCAATTGGATGTTCGTTATGACCAGCTCAAAATTATTCAAAGATTGTTCACCTAGAATTATGAAAGTGCTCATGCATCTTTAAATCAACTTAACTGTTTTCTTTTTCTTGCTGTGCCCGTGTTTCCCCTATTCTATCTTACTTAGAGTTGGGACACTGCAGGTACACGAGCACTCTCGGAAATAAAAGGGTTGAACTCTTTGACATGGGAGCTGGTGCCATCGAGCCTACAGCTGATGAGAATGTTCAAATGGCGTCAGGTGGGCATTCAATACCTAGTCATTCCCCATAATTGAAGTTCGATTTCTAAAATATAATAAGCTGTGTGGTAAAGATAAGTGCTGACATGGTGTTACATTGATAATATTTATACATGGGAAAGATATTCTTATATATCCCCTTTCTTCCAACTGGTTGCCACCTCTCTGTCTTTTTCCATTAGTTTTGAACGTTTAATTACTTCATCTTTGTTGATACATTTGTTTCCTGTAGGAAATTTTATAATTTTATGCTCTTGGTCTTCTTTTTTCTGATTTAGTCATTAAGTGTTGAGGGATGAAGGATGTCTACAGTCAGTTTGTGCTTTCCAATTACAAACTTAAAAGATCTTACGTATGTTTGTGTTTTTACCAATATATTTTGGGACCAGAATTGTTATTATATTCATTCAGCTGCAAGCAAATGCAATTGATTTGGTCTATATTTCTTCTTTTTTTCTTTACAAGACTGAATGAAAGTAAATTTTCTTGCTGATCATCTAGTGTGTTAATGTTTTTTGGTTTCTTTTATCTTAATTTCAACATTTTCCGTATATGTAATTCGGGCTCATTTATTAGATAGCTACTTAGTTCTGCCTTTTTATTAAATAGCAAATAAATGGATATTCTGTCTAGACAGCTCATAAACAATTGGCCACCGGTTGGTCTTGGGATGGCTGCTTATTGCTTGCCAGTTGTTACTAGCATGGTGTAACACGTTTTGGAAAAGTATAATCTACATCTTTCTGCTCTTCTTTTACAATTTGCTTTATGGACTCCTGATGCTCTAAAATCGGATGGATCACCTTCTGAATTTACAAGATCCAAATTCCTTCAGATGTTCATTGCATGATGGACGCCACTGCAGAATTTTCTTGGTTGTATGCCTACCGAAATTGACATTTTTCTTCTTTGTACTTCTGTGCGACTTCATTGTTCTCCATAGAAGAATACTTTGTGTATGGGCACAATCATAAAGTAATTGCATAGTTCTTGCAACTAAGTTATGGTGTGTTGTTGATCATAAGTTACATTCAAAGATATAAATAATATTTTGATGATGAGCCCAGCATGTCTTCTCCTTAAGAAATATTCATTAAGATAGTGAGTGTTTAGATGATGTTATTAATCTCCATTAGGTTCTGTTCTTTCACATCTTACAGTAGTCTTCATTACATGGATATTCTATAGAAATGTCAAACCAGGAGCTTATCAATGCTGGAACGAAGACAATGGACGAAACTGACCAGGCCATTGAACGCTCCAAACAGGTAAGTTATTAATTTATATTCTCAAAATGTACAATTTGATTGTTTCTAAACTTACTATTAATTGTAGGTTGTCCATCAAACAGTTGAAGTGGGAACTACAACTGCTACTACCTTGAAGGGCCAAGTGAGTGCACACTGCCTTTACCCTTTTTAGTGGTCTCAATTTTATTTTATTTTATTATTATTATTTTTTTGGTCTAACCACTGAATCATCTTGAAATGTGTAGACTGAGCAAATGGGTCGTATTGTCAATGAACTGGACACAATCCAGTTCTCCATAAAAAAGGCATCACAGCTCGTTAAGGAGATTGGCAGACAGGTACGGTAGTTGGCAATATCATCTTTGTCTATATATTTTGCTTGCTTGAAATCTTTTGTACTCTCTGTACAAAGTAATGTTGTGTGCAATCACATCACTATATCTAATAATGATATTGTGCTTGTTTGAACTCCAAATATGAGTTTTTTGGGGCAAAGATGGTATTAATTTGTGTGAGACCATCGGTAACTCTCGTCATGTTATTTAGTAGCTTTATATGTTTCTTTCCTTGTATGTAATAAATTTAAAGTTCACGTTTTTTCCAGGTGGCTACAGACAAGTGTATCATGCTTTTTCTTTTTCTTATTGTATGTGGAGTAATAGCCATAATTGTCGTGAAGGTATGCTCCTTTTTATATGTATCCGTTTACTCCGAGAATCTCATATGATAACACTATTTTCTGCTTTCAATGGCTAGGTTGATATCTATTGCATATTCAACAGGACATATAATTAAAGTTGGAAAAACATTTTTAATGTTGTCATTATTCTACCAATTTATTTACTGTTTTATTGTATCTATCAATGTCTTCACTTCCCATATTTTAAATGTCCTCTAAATATAGTTGATGTATATTATATCGTGTACCATGACGCATTATATACATCCCACTGTTGGTAGTTGACTTGATGGTCTGTGATTTGTTATTTGATAGATTGTGAATCCCAGCAACAAAAGTATAAGAGATATTCCGGGACTGGCTCCTCCAGCACCTACCACCAGGAGATTGTTGTATGCAAAGACGGGGCAACATTTTTATTAACTTTCTCATCTCGGATGGCAAAGGGTTACTGTGTTATCGAATTTCATTACGGGGCTGATATAGCAATGCCGCTATTTGTAACATCTGTTCAGTTTTTATGCTAATCCATTCTTGCTTGAGATATGCATATTTGTGTTACTTGATGTAAATTATGTTGAGTTTCTTTTTACCTTCAGGTTTTGTTCTTTTATTTTGGTTTTTTTATGAATGCAATTTTTTTCCCTGTAAACCTTAGTGACGCTTGGAACACTATTTTAGATTGCACAAAATCTTCCGAGCTGTGTATCAAACTTAATGGGATTTGAATACAATTTGTATTTCGCGACTCCTCTATCTTGGTCATTGCAATTGTTATTTTCTTTAGTTGATTATATTGACATCATGATTTTTATTTGTTACATAACATTTTAACTAAAGCTACGCCCTTCAATCTTTGCTTCTTGTAACTATCATTTTTTTAACTTTTTTCCATGGAATTTCTACTTTCAATCTTCTATTAATTAGTACATCTCATCCTTCATAATTTAGATCAAAATATTTTGTTTGAGGGAAAATAAAAATAAAAATTTGCATCTCTTATTTATTATTATTTTTTTAAAATATGCTGAAAAAGGAAATTGTTCTACGCCATTTCAACGTACTTTTGGACATAAAACTGTTATCAAATACAAAATATATTAACTTTAACTAATGGAAAGTTTAAGAATAAGAATAGCATGAAAATTGCTAGGAACGTAAGTGCTATAATGATTAAAAATTAATAACTTTAAATACAATTAAAATATGTATAAAATTGTAGCGTGCATATAATCATCCTTCCCTTAATAATCATTTTTTGGCATGCTGATCATTGTGAATTCCATCAATTTACCAAATCGGTTCCTAAATCCAGTCTATTGTACCACTCAATGGTATGCTTAATAAATTATACTGGGAATCAAAATTGTGTCTGGAAAATAGAAATACATCGAGTTTGGGGTGCATAAAACTACGTTCTATCTTTCAATATACGCGCGCTACGAAGAATTTGACATAAGCATAATGCTCTCATGAAGGGAGTAATAATAAAAAATAGATCTTTCAAAATCGAGGAGCTCGCGTAAAGCTTTTGTTTCCTGCTGCCAAGGTTTTACAAGTTGCGATTGCTTTGCTGTGTTCTTCCAATATGAGACAACCTTGATGAAGAAACAAGGGGAGCCTCTTCATCCACTGCAAAGTCAGATGTACCGCTTCCTTCATCATTGTTGCTGCTATCAGGTCTATATATATCCGAGGATTTCTTCTCTATCTTCCAATCCTGCATAAGCAGAACGAAAAACATTTTTTATTAGAGAAATCTCGAAAGAAACCATGATTAGAAGTTCAATTTGTGCAGTCTTTCGAATATGAATCCAGGGATATGGGTGAAATTAGAAACAAATAAAGGCATTAGCTTCAGCCGCAATGAAAAGGTCGAATATTTCATGGAAGAAAGCGTTGGAGAAGAAGAGAAACATTGTAACGATAGTCATCACAAAAGCTAACCTTTGCAATCCTTTCAGGAATGCTTTCAGAAGCAAGTTGAGTTGCACGAACGTCCTTGACCTTCAAATAGTTGTACAGGACTACACCACACAATGCTGCAGAAAGTTGAAGACTTCATGAAGCTATCATATACTTAAAAACTGCAAAAACTTGCAGCAACTGTGACTGAAAACTAGGACTTAAATATGGACAGAATATTACCGATGCCGTAGCCAATAATGTTTAGACCAGTAATCATAGATTCTGGAAACACAACCGTTGAAAGAGCTATTAGTATCCAATCTTTAAGAACACCAGCTACTCGCATGGTCACTGCTCCAGTTCTACCGATTACCAAGAAAATCGAGAAGTTCAACAATAGAGCACAAACAGCATTGGAGAAAAAGATCCAGAAATTGAACTGAATCTGGGAGATTTCCATCCCAGGCTTTTCCAGAAAGTACCAAGGTACAAACAGAAAGACGAAGCTGCACAAGTGAAAAATGCCAAGTTTGAAGTAAGGTCTATGCAAACATCAATCTTATGTAAGGTCTATGCAAACATCAATCTTATGTATGTTCGAGGTGACAACTGCAAAGGGAAAATGTGCAATATTGTCCACTCAGCAAAATTCTGGTAGTCCATATGACCAAAGAAAAAACCATTAATTTCTCATGTCGAATTCTTAATCATGCCAGCAAAATTAGCAATCTTTTCTCCAGAAACAAAGAAATGCAAGAGAACCATATATGTACCTGCAAGGAGCTATGTAATATAAGCTTGTGATAGGGTTTAGACTCAAGCCCTTCTTTTGTAGAAGGACTTGAGTCAAGACCAGTCTCAAAGCTTCCGCAAATATGCCTGTAACCTGGTAAACTGTACCAATCACATTAAAATGTATTTCCCCATATGAGGAAATGACAACTCCAACACTGACCAGCACCATGTTCAAGAACACGTCCCACCTTAATTTATCAGTACCACACAAAACAGCCACAACAAAGGTTGCCACTGGCACTGAATAATTAGAACATCAAAGAAAGGTGTCAGTATATTTGAACAACAATGGTATATATTTTGCAACAGATAAAAAATTGTTTCACATACTAAGGGCCTTGAGCATCTGGATGAAGGCAACAGATATATGCAAGTAAGCAGTGTTACCAAACCTGTGGCAGGAAAACATGTTAGGGAATGTTCTGCATCATCCAGTCGAATGTTAGAAAACTTGTAACAAGAATCTTTCTAGACAACAAAAATCAAGATAACAATACTTTCTTTCCATTCGTATCTCATTCTTTTGACTTTCTTTGTTCTTGATGCTCTTTAGCATTAAAAAAAATTGAATAGAATCAGTCCAAAGATAAAATGTGAACACCAAAGTTATCGAAATATTGAGATTGCCATTTTCTAAGCGTAAAAAGCCATCAGAACATTATATCAGGTGTCGCCTGAGTCATGAATCTGTTGCTGAGCAAATTTTTAAGCTGCAAATGAATGCTTCCCAGTGCCTATTCAATAGTCTCTAACAAAGACTATTACTTTCTAATATGCAAAGGGTGTTTGAATCATTGCAAAGCTTGTTTAAGAAGCAACTATCGTAATTGCTTGACATAAATAACCAGGCACCATAGATCACATATTAGATTAAGAAACTGGGAAGGAGCTCAAAGCATGAAGAACAGACTTGCTAATTTATATCGTAGTAGCAGGTCGCTGTATATAGCATGTAAATCAAGCTGATGTACAAGAAAATTTAGAGAATAAACTTGCCTTGGCAATAGCTCATAAAGATTGTTCACCTTCAATACTTTCGTTCATCCATTTTTTGTTGGTTAAAAGGGATTTTGATCTTGTTTCCAGGATGATTTGGCTAAGCTAAAAAAAATCTCATAATTCACTATTTTAAGTTCTAAATTATGACTTGTAAATCAGTAAGTGTTATTTCATACATGGACAAAGTAATTATGACAATTCTAGTTCAAGCACAACAGACCATACACTCATTTCTCAGCATTTCCTTGCACAATGTCTCTTTGATTGTAACGCAGTGCACTTTTCCAATAACTTAATCTGCATTAGCAAATAAAAAAAAGTTCATTCCAGCTGTACTTCATCATATTTTATTTGTCATTGAGTTCAGCGCAATTTCCAGTTTTGTTACACACTGACTAAAGTCTAAACAAGTTTCTCTACTCCAGCCTCTTATTTCTCAGTAATGATAACTAACGTGAGAAGTTTCAGGTTTTCCAAATTTGATATCACAATTTCCAGTTTTGTTACACACTGACTGAAGTCTAAAGAAGTTTCTCTACTTCCAGCCTCTTATTTCTCAGTAATGATAACTAACGTGAGAAGTTTCAGGTTTTCCAAATTTGATATGGTTTTCATTTGGGAAAACCTTAAATTACCCAGCATCACCTAGAAAATAAACTCATCAATTTGTGAGATAAGGCAATACTTTAAGCACAGGGAGATAAGGAAATACTTTAAAAGTTATAATAAAACTGATGGAGATAGAGATAAAGATAAGAATAAAAATATAATTTAGATATGATTTTAAAAGTAGAGTTTGATTCCAAATACGTTATTTAGATAGATTAAATTAGATTTAAAATTTTGAAAAGGTTCTAGATAAGTGGAAGTTCTTTTGATTTTAATTAGTTGCTCTATATATAGAAAGTTTATTCAATGTAATAGACACCCTCGATTATATAAATAAAATTGATTTCTTTTTTGATCCCTATTCTTTTCTTATTCCTTTTCATGTTCATTGTCAAATTACTTGTTCCTGTGTCAATTTGGTATCAAACCCCAATTCCACCCATCAGATCAACAATAAATCAAACCATTCACCTAAATACCCTAGCCAATTACCCAATACACCAACCCACAAATTTATACTCCATATACCATAATCCAACATAACCCAATCCCAGCATTCCATTATTCCACTCCATTATTCTATACTTACTCATTGACTACAGTCTACACCCATTAGCCCACTACTCACAAATTCCAAACTCAAGTCCACCAATATACCCATATCTACCAAGTCAACCAAAAATACTATAAATCCAATAATTTCTTTTAAGTTTGGTTTGGTGATTGAGAGAGAAAAAAAAAAAAAAAAAAAAAAAAAAGTCGAAAAAAATGCAGCAAAAATACAAGAACAATGAAAATAAAAAGGCAGAAAAGAAAGAACAATTTTTTTGTCTACTGTTTGCAGGATTGAATCAGCCGCTTAGGAAATTCAATTTCAGCAGTCCACCTTCACTTTTGTGCTCTTCCACCATAGATGTGCCAATTTGAAAACAATGAATTGGACACAGTTTGATTCTTTTGAGTCTAGTTTGCTATCAATTTCTTTCATGTTAATTTTTTTTTTTTTTTTTTTTTTTAGTTTATCTTATTCAGTTGTTTTGGATGGTCTATATTAATATAAAAAAAAAAAAAAAAATCAGGTTTGTATTTATATAATTTCATAGAAAAAATAATAATTTTTTTTAAAAAAAATGTTATGCCGTGACCATCAAAAGTTAGGAGACAGATGGTTAAAAAATGGGAAAAAAAAAAAAAATTCCTTCTTCAATTGTTGTTGTCTTTTAATAAACTCCTATCTTTACTTGAACACAACGAGGATTTGCTCTCACAAGTGGATCGATCACTTCTTGTTCCATGCTCACATCTCATACTTAACTTATCACGGCATGAATTATTAAAACATCCGAATGGTGCTATACAAATAGCAATTGCTTCTTACCTTAGTGATATATTCCATACTACGACGCCCGATAACCCTTTTAGTGACGAGGCAATGCAAGATATATATTCATTAATTATATCATCATTTGCATCTCTCACTAACAAACTATGTAAGAAGTATCCCCTGAAACACATATCCAAAATTTGGGTCCTTCATAAATGTTTCCCCATATCCTATATTTTAAAAGGAGGATCAGACTCCTAGATATGTTCCCGAGTCTGAGGAACATAGGTAAGATATGATGTGAGGAACTTTGATGATGCAATGAGATTTTCTAAAAAACAGAAATAAATGTAATTTAAATTGTTGATGAGGTGAAAAAAAATGTAATTCGCTAGTTGTTTTGATATTTCCCAGTAGCTTTGGTGTTTGGGGCACTAGAAGACTGCCGGACAATCAAATAATCATCTTCTTAGACTAGTAATTGATAACCAGCTGACAATGTGTAATATCAAATAATTAATGCCTTGCAATAATAAAAGCGTTGAATGTGTTTGCTACAGCTGAGTTCTTACCAGAGACTTGATGCAAAGAACGCACTTATTGGAATCACACAGGTTGCATATCTGCCATTGCCAATTAAAGGGTATATTAGGAACATGCTAGAACAAAGATTAAGGAAGACCAAAACATTACTATGAAAGGAAGCTTTAATAACTAGAATTATAGACTACTTTTCTTACATGTTGAATGTCATTTTAACTGGAGATACAACCTGCACACAATTTTTGCATAGATCAGATAAAGTCAACACACTAAATCTTAATCTACACTTCCAGAGAATGTTTGCATGATCTGAAATGTACTTAACATAGAAGGTTGACTACAACATAGCTTCATTTGCATTGATTACATCTAGCATGACTGCCTAATGATTTTTTCAGCTTGATACAGTATATATTTTCCTATCATCACTATAAATTATAAGAAATGTGATCCTTAACGATCTAACTTCCTTTTTCTTGCTTCCTTTCACAAGAAATCTAACCCTAGCCACAACAAAAATGTTGTGACATGTATGATTGAAATCAAATGAACGGCAAGTTTAAATAGGTTTAAATACATGAAAGCAGTTTTTCTTTTTCTTTTTTTTCCATTCCGCCATATGTTAAAATATGTTGAAGCCTTAGTGGATAAGAGGTATAGCAGCCAGCATTTACACCTGCATTCTATAGAGATTACAGGGGCACGTGTAAGTGCACAACATGACACTGGTTTAAACTAAGGATGATGAAAAGGAAAAACATTATAAGAAGCCCTGCACTGTACCAAAACTTGAGACAGGCAAAAAGAAGTCACTAGAATGTTTGGGTGCAACTTATAAGTATAGAGAGAAAAAATATCCCTCACATACTTTTCTATCATAACATAAGCTCACATATAAGTTGCACCCAAACATGCTAAATTTTGCTTATCTTCATATTAAACCAGGTTAATATGTGAAGTCTTTTGAGTATGATATTTAACAAATGAGAGGGAGCCATACCTTGAAGACACGGATTAGAAAGAATGCTACTGCACCGGAAAACCCCATATGTATCATCGTAAGTGTTATAGGAAATGGAAAATTGAAGTATTTTGGAGAAAGAACCCACTGCAAACAATTTGTCATGTTTACTATGTATTAGTTCCAACACTGGAAAGCATGAATGACACCAAGAATGATATCAATGCCTTATAAGTAACTAAACAACTAAATAACAGAGAAATGTTTCTATGAATTACTGCATCACAGGGGTTAAACCCATGATGCATGGAAGCAAAGAGTCACTTGGCACCAAGGTAAGTTCTGCTTCGAGGTCTCAGTGGACATGAAAATTAAACCACCGACTCATGATGATGCCTTCTAGATTTAAAGAATGACTTGTATACATTGAAAGTGGTCAAATGCAGAGTCAAAATAATATGGCAGTATATCACTCTACTTCGAGGTTAAAAGTTCAATTACAGTTCTTTAAGATAATATTTATATTGCGTGTACCCAACTAGTATGACATACATGTCGTCACAAAGGAATAAAGAGCTGAAATCTAGAAATGAAGATAAACGTGCATCACCTTATTGTATAGAATAACTCCAGATGAGAGCGTGATGTAGATTAGAAGGTAAAGATATGTTAACAGTATTGATTTGCTGATCATGTTTCCTGATTTTTTTCACCCCACACGAGACAAAATATTATGTCCCTGCTGAGCTTTCCACTTAGAAATAAGACAATTTCTGATGTGCTTAACCAGAAAAGTGGAAATCTACGTCGAAATCCAAAACGAGCTCGACGATCATTGCCACTCTTCACAAATATGAATGATTTGACAAGTTCCGAAGCCTGAAGTTACAAAATGTTGTATCCGCCCTAAACATTTTCAAATAAACTTATATTAGCAAAACTGAGTTCGTTTGTGGGTAAAATGAGAGTGAAAAATCAGAACTACCAGCAAACATGTGAAAGGTAATATATAATATGAGAGAATAAGTGTACTGAGGAGATCATATTGTACAAATTCATAGAAAATGCCTTTAAAAGGTTCACTAAGTTAAAGTGTATCACATTGTGCAAATTCATAGAGAATGACTTTAAAAGGCTCGCTCATGCATCCCGAAAGCAGTACCATATAAGATTCTGAAGAACTACAGCATACAGCCGTTCAAGATAGTTCCAAGGGCAAATCAATTACTCGTCGATTCAATGTAGTAAATCAAGTAAGAAATATATGCTAATAAAAACAACTAGTGCTCATCAATCATAACACCAAATGCGAAAAAAGATTGTAAATCCACAAGTTCCCCGAGATATTAACACGTGTAGGAGTTGAATTTCACAGCACATTGCAAAAATCAAAGGCGAAAACTGAGGAAAATTACACAATATAATTCACAAACTTGAAAAAATACGACAAGATTGGAAAAAATAAAAAAATTTAAAAATAAGAACTTATACCTCAGATATAATTGGCGACCGCCTTAAAAATTCGATATATTACACAAAATTTACTCGGAAAAGTGAGAGGGAAAGGGTGAAAAGGAGAGGGTTTAGATTTGATGTGCCATTATTCACCAATTACTTTGGTTATATTTATTAGCAAAAGCAGTAATTAATATATGTTTGGTACCGATTGGACCCATTGGCTGGCTCAGGCGTGTGAATCTAGGCTTCTCACATGTTGGGTCTTTAATTTTGATCCGACCCGATTGATAGGATACCATGGATGATTTTGAGAGATCAATAATATGATAAAAGGCAAAAGTTGTTTATAATCGATTTAAATTATAAATAAATATAAATGAGTGACGGTTAAAAGATTAATACTCATTAGAAATTGAAGTGATAATAAAAATAAAGCGAAATATACAATTGAAAATATCTTTAAGGTAAATTTTGCTCGCCACACTAGAATGATCGTGAGCAATCACATTCCTTTGCTCGACGTGTAGATACCATATGTACAAGGATTTCCACACGAATGCCACATTTTGCCTCCCATATTCTAAATCAATCGAGGTACATTTAGCCAACTTAATATATCATTGTGAATTCCTTATGGTAAGGATTATTATCTAGTAATGTTATTTATACATGTCTAAGATGACATCAAATGATGAGACCAGTAAAATGAATTAGATATTTATACATTTAATTGACATTATCATTTCAACCAAATCATATGGGGATTAACTTCACTTTTTAGTGTATAGTATTATTCTTAATTACAACAAAGTTAACACCTTTAATTAGACTTAAGACCTATCTAAAAAAGTCCTTTAAAGTTGACCTTTTTTTTTTCTATATAAACAAATTTAATTCCAACATTAATAACTGATAGTGTGAGTATTTAAAAAAAAAAAAAAAGATTTTGTGTATTTGTCTTGTAGCATTTGGGTTTTTCAACCAGGCTTGATTTATATCATGGTGTACACCAAGTTCTACGCTTTTTCACGTGACAATAAATCATTATGCCCCCGTTTGTTACCATTATTTTACATTCTGTCATATTATTTTTTCTACAGTACTCATTTCAATCACATTTTTCAATAAAATAATATTACATGTAAATCAAAAAAATTTCTTCATTTTTTAACTACACATTTTCCATCAATCTACCATTCCATAATACATTTTTCAAAACTAAAGGGGCACAATCACACCTTAGATAGTTTAAAAACAACACAATTTTTTGATCCAATCATTTGTTGACAAGTTGGATAATGTCAACAAGGACTATGCTACAAGTACAAAACTTTTGACAAAATAGACAAGTGATGCCCCCTATTGGAGGGACGACTTTTGTAATCTATTTTGTACAAATAGATTAACCCATGTCACTAGCCGCCCCTCCAATAGAGGGGCGCCAGTTGTCTATTTTTGTCAAACTTTTTGTAATTGTCAAACTTTTTGTAATCTATTTTGTACAAATAGATTAACCCATGTCAACAATGATATCACTAATGCTAGCTAAACAGGGCTATTGACAGCGGCTTTAAACAGGGAGCTGAAGTCCCCTTGATTGTTTGAGTAGTAGAGCTCTAATGATAAATACAAGAAGGTGTACAAATGACTTTTCCTTAGGTTTTTTTAACCCATGACCCTTCTAACTTCGGACCAGCCCAGCATGCATTAATATATATTTACATCAGTTAAGTGTAATTAGTTCCAATTATAGTATTCTACTTGATATTTTTAGCGGAGTCAATACTTAATTTGTACAGATTTTTCCATTCAAAATTCATTTCAATTCAATTCAATTTGGAAGAAGAAGTGGAAGGTCAAATACAAGGAAGAAGCGCTGAACAAAGAAAGATTTTAAAAATCAAACAATTTTAATTTAAACACGGATCGTTTATGTTGAACAATGATGGATATTTTAGGAGTCATACGGATCTCCATGGGATAATTCAGCGGAAAGACACATGATAGGATTATCTACTCAAATCACGATATTTCGAACTTCAAATTGTGACATTTCAAATACATAATAGGTAAAACAGAAACAGAGTATCTAGACAGACCCACTTAACATATACGTTTTCGTGATTTGAGTGGCTCAAAATTGAAGATATCATGATTTGAGTGAATAATTATACCATGTGTACATATAGTACCGTCTCACTTCCATGGGGTGACATTGTTCATAATTCCATGGATATTGTTCAGTTGTATTTTGTGATTTTTTTGAGGTTTGCAGGAGCTTCGAGACCGAGTGGTGGGCTAATTTGGGAGGATTAAAATTGAGTGGTCAGCTTGGAATTTCAGAGTTGTGTGGATTGAATCAGATTCAAACATGGCGATTAATAGTATTCTGAATAAGGTAGATAGGACTGGCCATATTCAGTGGTATTAGATCAAATTGCTACATGTCAACTACCGGTTGAGACCTTAAGCCAGAGCTTCAAGGAAAATGGTCTTAGAGCCGGAAGCGTTCCCGTATGTAAGCGGCGGATTTAGTGGGGGCTGACTAGCCTATTAATTTCTCTTCTATATAAAATGTTTTTTTATATGTAAAAATAATCTATCGATTTTTTTTTCTTTCATATTAGTTCAACTTAAAAAATAATAATAATCTAATCCTGAATCCGCCTCTTGAAATGTTAAGAGTATAACTTTCTTTACTTTGTGACATATTTATTTTATTATTGGCATACTTACCCCTTTTCGTAATGGAAGTAGTGCTAGAAAGTGTGAATAAAGTTTCACATCGATTAATATATGAGGTAGATGATGAGCTTATAAGAGATTGTGCTACTTTGCCTATTGGGTTACCACGTTGAGATGGAACCTCAATTCCCTATGAATGGTATAAAAGATGAACATCAAAGTTAGGATGCACGACATAGATTTTCATTTACAACTGAACGAAGGAAATGAGACTTGAGTTGGATTGCGATGTTTGGAAACATCTGTGATCGACTCTCATGGTAGGAGTTGGGCCTTTATGGAACATGTAGTTCTTCTTGATTTGAGGAAGAGGCCAATGCGTTGTTGCTTAAGGTAGGTGCGGACAAAATGTCCAGACCTAACCAGACCATAATCAAACTAAACCGAGCGATTCATTTCGGTTCGTTTCTATCAAAAAATTTAATGATTTTGATTTTTAAACCGACAACTGGAACCCGTACCAATTTAATTTAATTTATAATTCACACACACACACACACTCTCTCTCTCTCTCTCTCTCTCGTATTTATAATTACGTACACTCTAATTTTGTATTCATTTTAGTTATTTCTCATTCACTTATTTTCAATTTACATAACGTTGCGGCACGCTGGCACTGCATTTCATCAAGTCAATGTAGGATTCTTTTAAGATCGAAAAACGAATTTGATAGGCCACTTAAAAAGTCTTTAAACTATTTTTTATCTTGATTGTTTGATGAATTATTTGTGTTCCTCACAAATAGAGGAAAAATCAGTAAATACTCATGGAGTGTTAAATGGTAATGGTTACCTGTAAAAATGAACTCTAAAAGTTTTGCATAATTCATTCTTTATCGTGGGTTGTACCGTCAAAACTGCTGCAATTAATTTAGTGAATTATTGCTACTTATTAAATAATTTTTTGTACGTGAAAACTGATTTGTGTATTGAAATTATGACTATATTTTGTTTGTTAGTTTGAACTTTTGCGATCTTGATGATTGATAATTTAAATTTGCTGAATGTTTGATGTTTATTTATTTTTATTTAGGTATATATAACTAACTTATGTGGTGCAAGTCCGAAAATTTAAGGAATGAAATTATAATCGAACCAAACCAAACCAGAACCAAATGGTTCTGTTCGATTTGATTCCATGTCTTAAAAAAGAATCAATTGGTTCATGATTTGGTTCTACTGAACCAGAATCAAATGGAACAAAGTACACCCCGACTTAAGGGAGCCCAACTCATAGGTTACTCTGTTTGCATTGGTTGGAGAGTGTAAATAAAGTAGCACATCAATTAGATACGAGGTAGACAATATGTTTGCTCTTCTAGGATGAAACTTCAATTTTCTCCATAAATACTACCAATTTTAAAACTTTCATTAACTTCATAAGATAAGATTTATGTCTTTCTCTAATTTAAATTTTGATTTTGTATCAATAAAACATGGTAGAGGTATTATGAACCCTCTTCCCTTCTATACAGTCGAAATTACATTACATCGATTAGGAATAATTTTTAAATCGTCCAAACTCAGTACCGTAAAAACTCATAAGTACAATTTTTTTTTTTTAATTTTTAATTTTTTAATTTTTATTATCTCTCTCATAAATGGTGTCATTCAAAAAGGGTCAAAACTGGTGAAGAAAAAAAAACTCTCAAATAATGTGAAGGAGACCACTCTCATAAATGGTGTCATTCAAAACGTTTGATTTAGAAAATCTTGTGATTAAGATTTTAAGATCTTTGTTATCCCACATCATTTTGAAAGAAAATTTGATGCAACCCCCTACCCACCAACCCAAACCACATAGATGTCGCATCTTCAACCACTAATCCTCAAGTAAACACAACCGCACGCACGCACGCGGCGTCTAGTACAAGGAGACATACATATAAATATTAATTACCAAGTAAAATTGGCTTCTTATACCTTCTGCAACTCCCAACAGTATCCAAAATTCCAGCTAATTGGCATCAACAAATGATTAAATGGACATATATTTTGATTCCCTTTTGTGGAAGGTGGAGGCACAAATGTCTTAATTAGTAGTATTCACTTGGATTATAAGACACAAATTAACTTTGTCCATGTCTTCATTCTTGTGGTGAATGATTAAACCCTGTTTGATTCCCATTTTCATGAGAAAATGTATTTTAGAATAGTTGATTGATGGAAAATGTGTGGTTAAAAAATAATTAAATTTTTTTGATTTACGTGAAATATTATTTTAATAAAGAATGTGTGGTTGAAAAGATGAGAGAAAAAAAATACATTTTAGAGAAAATGAGAATCAAACAAGGTCTAAATACTATTTTAATTGTGAAAAACTCGGTCACTCTACATTTTTCAGCTTTTTACATTTCCCAGAAATTGCTACATTTTTACCCAAGAGGCTTGTTTAGGGGGCCCGTTTGGCATAGTTTTTACTTGTTTTTGAAGGAAGTTACCTTAATTTTTGTTTAAAAATTAATTTTTAAAAGAGTTTCTTATTCCAAAGGTTTTTTTAGAGGGAGCCGCATCAAACATACTTTCTCTAAAAAAATTTCTAATTAAAAGAAATATTTTCATAAAATTAGTCAAATGGATAAAAAAAAAAAAAAAGCTTTTAAATCTCAAAGATTCTTTTTAACTTTTCAAAAACCATGTCAAACAGACTCTTATACTATCATCTTACGTGTTTTGAAAATTTCCTCCTTTTTTTTTTTTTTTTTTTTTAGTTCTCTTCTCTACTTGTGTGGGATGGAAGCAAAATACAAAATTAAGCCCCTATTTTGTTTAGTTGAAAAAGTTACTAAAAAATAAATTAAACTAAAAAATAAGTATTAACTAAACATATATTGTGATTCACATTTTCTATCAACTTTTAAACATACCTCTCCTAAATTTTTATTAAAATTTACTAAAAATCAAGGGCCAAAAATGAAAACAAATAATTTTCATGATTTAGTCCAACAGATGAAAATAAAATAGGGAGCTGTTATATGTACCCGAACGTTTATAGTAAACGCCCAATTACACGACCTCACCCCCGAGCTCCCTGTATTTGTCGGACATGAGGCCCGACTCCCATGTGAGACATGGAGGTTGGATCGTATAACTGGGTGTATAAATGCCCGGGTACAAAGACATTTCTCCATAAAATAAGTTTCACAAAATAAGTACTGAGGAATGCTACAAAAGTAGTACCTATATTCCCCACAAAACATGTAAATGCTAAGATCTTTGAAGTCTTAGGACAAACCATCATTGATTCTTGGCACGTACAATTGTACAGTGTATGCATTTCCAGCCAACCCCTTGTAAATATTAGGGGCCTACTTTATTTATTTGGCTAAACGCTAATTTTTCTTCATTTACCTGTTTGTTTCACATTAAAATTTGATTTTAGTTAAAGTCAAAACAAACAATATCAATCATATATTTCTTGGGTCCCATAACTTTTTAACCACACATTTCAAAATCTTCAATTACAATCTACTAAAAATCTGATTTTAATCCCCATCAACACCCTCTTAATGTGCAATTCTTTTTCTTTAATGAACCATTAGATGTACTATAGGGAACAACTCTTTTATTCCTTACCAATAATAATTAAACACTTTTTGGTTACGATTACTTGAGGAGTCATTAAAAATAAATAAAGCCACTTGTATATTTGTTTATACATTATGCACGGGAGAGTCGAAAATTAATGTTCATAACTTAATGTCCTCTAATATACTTGTGACATTGGTATGGCGTGTTCTTAACAAATATGAAGATATTGTCATTACTAATAGTAATGACATTAATGGTATACTTTGACAGTGTCTCTATACAATTTTATCACCAAATGCACAACTTTTAATCTCTAGATTTTTAGTCGTTTGACATGATTTTCTGCTTTTGCTTCTTGTAGAAGAATTTTTAAAAAAAATTAGCTTAATTTCTTTAAATTAATTTTTAAAAGCACTTCCTATTCTACAATTTTTTTTTTTAGAGAAAATCACATTAGATCAGTTTTCTTCAAAAACTCTTCTAACTAGAAGAAGTGCTTTAATAAAAGTAATCAAATGAGTTAAAAACCCGATTTTAAATCTCACAAGTTACTTTTAACTTTTCAAAAATTATGTGAAATGGGTTTAAATTTTCACATAATATAATTTTGATTTAATATATAGGTGTAAATTAATTAATGTAATGGGACCGTTGCCGATGGCAGCTTTTAATGCATGATGATTTGATAATCATAACGAAATTCGTTTTCAATTGCTAAAAAATTATTTTTGAAAATAAACATTAATTATAACCATAAGTTCATATGATTTAAAAGTATTATCAAATTATTTATGGCTTACTTTTCAAAAGTAAAATTTAAAGAAAATAAAATAAAATCCAAGCAAAAACATAATAAATATTTAATAGCCACCAAACTTTTCATAAAATATAACAACAACAACAACAACAACATAGTTATTTAAACTAAAATCCACTTTTTTTTCTTCCAAGTAATGCTATGTAATCTCACTCGGGTTGTAACTCCAATTTAGATGACACTGACGCTAATGTGACATTTAACCTATCATATAGCGAAACCTAAACTGTAGTTGCAACCTTAGTGGATTAAATAAAAACATTACTTTTTTTTCCAGTTAATAACGCTCTGGAAATTACATGTTTTAGCGCCCATACGATGAGAATTAGAGTTCAAAATTTTAACCGAGGAAACATAAAAGAGTTTTTCATTGCACTAAGAATAATTAGGGTCCATTTGATAGAAAGATGAAAAATGGATGTCAAATAAAATGTTTGGCAGGGAAGTGATTTGCCTAGAATTTGTTTTAGAATGAATTATAATTAATGGTGTTTGATTAGTATAATTTTTCATCTAATCCGTTTGGCTTTATTTTTCATGCAAATGGTTACTTTTTGGGATAAATTTTTTTATAGTCTGTATTAAAATTTGTTTAGATTGCCAAAAAGTAAAACAAAAATTTTTAAAAAAAATTTCATGAATTTTTTATGTTCGTTTGGCTTTATTTTTTATGCAAATTGTCAATTAAATGGATAAATTTTTTTATCATTGGATTTAGAATATGTTTCCATTGCCAAAAAGTCAAAAAAAAAAAAAGAGGAAAAAAACACCCAACAAGATAAAAACAGATTCCCCACCAAAATTATAAGAAAATATTTTCCTATTTTTGTGTTTCAAGGGATTGTACATTAGAAGTTGGTGTAAAACATTTTTCATGACAAATTTGACTAAGGACCTGTTTGATTGCCGTAATTTTTCGTGGAAGGTGGAAAACGTTTTCCTACTTTTTACTATTCACCTGTTTGATTGCACTAATTTTCCAGGAAAAACGTTTTCCAACGTTTTTCAAGGTACAAGCGGTTGATGCACAAAAGTTAGAAAACGTTTTTTTCACCATAGTGGTGGGAAAACGTTTTCCAACTTTTTGACAATTTTTTTTTTTTTTTTTTAGCAATTGGAACACATTCCAAAGTCAATAGTAAAAAAATTTATTCATTTAATTGACAATTTGCATAAAAAACAAAACAAAACAAAACAAAAAAAATTTCGGGTGGAAAATTATACCAATCAAACACCATTAATTACAATTCACTGTACAACGTTTTCTAGGCAATTCAATTCCCTGCCATTCATTTTATTTCCACCCGTTTTCCACCCTTGCAATCAAACAGACCAATTAAACAGCCAAAAGTAGGAACTAGGAAAATATTTTCTTAGTTCCATGACAAATTAAACGTATCAAACAGGATTTTTAGTCAATTCTATGGTGCCCAAGTTATCATTTCCTTGCAAATGAAAAATAAGAAATAAAAAGTTAGTAAATTATTCAAAATGGATTAAATGCATTTGATTTTTTATCAAACTTGCATCGAGGTCATTAATTTTAATTCAAGTGCGAATATAATCAAAATAAATAATAATGACGCGTCACAATTTAACCCAAAACATTAAGAGGTTAAAATGTGTCAGGTATGAAACAAAAAGTTGCATAAATCATTTCCTTTTACCACTAATTCACCAGTTAGTTGATTTATAATGATCGATTACCTTACCCTACTCCACTAATCAGTGATTACTTGATTTGATGCCACTATTTAGACCTATTTGGTATATGTTTTATGAATTATGTTATATGTACAAAGTTGATTGATAAAATAATATTTACACCAATTATTTCAGAAACAAAATTTTAAATTATTGAAAATCAATGGCCTGAATTTTGTCAACTAATTTTTAAATATACTTAATGCAAATAGCATAATACATGTTTTTTTTATTATAAAAGAGTACATGGCATGTTTCACAGAAGAAAAAAAAAGGACATGGTGTGTTTATTCTTATTCTTTACCCTTTCAAATGTTCATAGGGCCCGTTCAACAGTACTTTTATAAATATATATATTTTTTAGACGAGCTTACTGAGCAAGTTACTTTTAAACTAATTTTCTTAAAAGTTCTTCTAATTAGTTGAAACACTTTTAGAAAATTATTTAATCAAATTTAAAGACAACTTTTTAGTTTCAGAAACAGTTTTTGAATGCCCATAATCTAATACAAAGTTGAAGTCTCTTGTATCCCAATAAATTAAACCCCTTTGAGCTCCATTTTGTTGAAAAAATAGATTTTGTAATAGTAATTTTTTGAAAAATGTGTAGTTAAAAAATAAAAAAATATTTTGAAATTATGTGTAAAATTATTTTATTTGAAGAACTTACTATTAAATATAAATTTTGAAATAATGGACATTGACAGTAAATTTTGTTTAGATTTATAAAAAGAAAAACTAGTCAGAGAACGCAAATCTGAACTCGTCTTACACATGCTAAATTTGGATGATATATTTTCCCTTTCAGATGCTGATACAGCAACAGCTGACACCTTTCCAACAAGAGAAAGGGCCAATTTCAAAAGAAAGAAAACAAGGGCATTTAAGGATGGCATCCAGTCTGTTTCTTTGACTTTTAGCCTACTCAGTTACGTTTCCCTAAAATCATTTTAAATTATTGAACAAAGAAAGAAGAAATTTTACAAAACTAAGAAAAAGAGGTGGTGGCATTATTCTAAAATAGAACCAGAAGTAATTAATCATAATCAAACGTCTGCTGTCCAGTCTGTTCATTTGACCTTTTAATCTGTCACTAAATTGCATTTAATCACCTCTTAATCCACACTCGTTGCTTGTTCCGATAAACATAATTGCCCCTATTTTGAATTTGAATAATTAGTGATAATATTCTAATTAAGATACAGATACAGTCAGAATCACTTTGAAAAAGTCATATTCTGATGGGATTATAGAACAATAAAGAAAAAAAGTAGTTGCTGCATTTTTTTCATTTTTACGCGTTTTTTTTACTGTATATATGTATATGTGTAAAGGCATTACCTACCGCTGATAACTCCTCCATGCCTTGTTATTAAATATATCTTCATCCCAACAATTTCTTGTTCCACATTGCACATTTCCCAGATTTCCATGTGCTTTGATGGGTTATTTTGTGTTGTGGGTTTCCCTTCAACTGCAACTTAAAGATTTCTTTTAGCATTTCTTACAATAAAGGTGCAATTCTTGAGGGAATTTAGATGAACAATCCGAAAAGACACTTGACTTTTGGCAATGGGATTTTAAGAGATCTGGGATTTAGAGTTTGAGTTTCTTGAGGTAATTTCAATATCTCCATTCCGACTCAAATAGAGGTAATGTTTCAACACTTTGAATGTATCACGTTTTTCTGGTTTTTATGCATTTGGTCTAATTATATGCAATTTCCAGTATTTAAGTTGAAAAAATAAAAGGAAAATATTGTTCATTTGATTCACTATATTTGCTATTGATTGGTATCTTGAAGGAAACAATCTACCCAGTTGAGTTGTTTAAAGCTTATAGGATTTTCTATTTTATGGAAACATTTTGCTATCTGGCAGGCATTTCGGGGGCAAAATGAGTTCTGGTCTTAATTTTGGTTTGTCAAAGAAAACTCACATATTTCACCTTAAGGTGTGGGTTTTAATAACAATCTTTTTGGGCATCTTTACTTTATTGGTTCTCTTGCTGTTGCCGTTCTGTGTTTCGCGTAAGAAGTCGAAAAGGGGTAGTGATACACTTCCCATAAGCCAGATTCCAAATGTTTCTAAGGAAATCAAAGAGATAAGGGTCGATCAACATTCAGCCAACCACTGTGTTGGCAATGGCAAGGATTTCTTCACTGTCCAGGGCAAGAGTGAAAAAGATTCAGTTAAGCTTTTGGCACATTTTAGCAATGAGAAGGCTAAGAATGGTGATAGTAGCAGTCAATCCAGTTCGTTTAATTACATGGAAAAAGATGTTGCTGATCATGAATCTGGGGAGAAGAAGTGTTATGTAGCAGTATACCAGCCTTCTTCAGATCCTATCACTGTCTCTTCCCCTCTAGCTGGTCTGTCCGAGCTCTCTCACCTTGGTTGGGGTCATTGGTTTACCCTGAGGGATCTAGAAATTGCAACGGGCAAGTTTTCAAGGGAAAATATTATTGGGGAGGGTGGATATGGAGTTGTTTATCAAGGCCAACTGGTCAATGGTACTTATGTCGCCGTGAAAAGGCTCTTAAATAACTTGTAAGTTTTACAATGGAGTTGATCAAACTTCTGGAAAAAAAATCTCGTTTCTACAAGTGTGTATCATGACATTTGCAATATCTTTTTTGTAGAGGACAAGCAGAGAAGGAATTCAGAGTGGAAGTTGAGGCTATTGGTCATGTCCGGCATAAAAACTTAGTTCGGCTTTTGGGTTATTGTATTGAAGGAACCCATAGGTATTATTCCTTTATAATTCCTCTTTTTGTCTTTGTAATCGTGAAAAGTTATTCTAGTTACTGTATATGGTTTCATTTACCTTCTTTCTCAATAATTGATAAAAATTTAGGGTATTGGTATATGAGTATGTCAATAATGGCAATCTAGAGCAGTGGCTCCATGGAGCTATGTCCCTGCATGGATACCTCACTTGGGAGGCTCGTATGAAGATTCTACTTGGAACGGCAAAGGCGTGAGTTCGCATCTCTCTGTATTGCTAAATCTAGATTACCAGCAGGCATCCGTTTCTTAATATAACTTTGATGTAACTCTTGCAGTCTTGCATATCTGCATGAGGCGATTGAGCCCAAAGTGGTGCATCGAGACATTAAGTCGAGCAATATACTGATTGATGAGGACTTCAATGCTAAAATATCAGATTTTGGCCTTGCCAAGTTGCTGGGTGCTGGGAAGAGTCATATTACTACCAGAGTTATGGGAACCTTCGGGTTAGTATTTGATATAAGAGATACCTCCTATTCATCTCGTTTTTGTAGAGAAGTTGTTTAAAAACTTGAATCCAAATTTATAAATCTGGTTTTTTTCCTTCTTGGTTGTTACCTCGCTTACACAGGTATGTAGCTCCGGAATATGCAAACAGTGGCCTTCTAAATGAGAAGAGTGATGTTTATAGCTTTGGGGTTGTGCTTTTGGAAGCAATAACTGGCAGAGATCCCGTTGATTATAGCCGCCCTGCACCTGAGGTACGTATCAAAAGATCGACGTCTTGTGTTACTGCAGAGGCATTAAATGTATTAATTTTCTTTAGAGGAATTGACTCAGATATTTATTCTAGAGTAATGGCAAAGAAATGATAATTCATCTATAGCCTTATTTTGGAAAGTTCATGTGCATTTGCCATTTGCTGCATTATTGACTAAATTCCAGTATTGTCGTTTTGCTTTTAAAAGAATTTGTGAATTCAGTTTTAAGTACTGCCTTGCTTACATCTAGGTTGGAACTAAAGGAAGAATAACTTGAAATGCCAATTTTAGTTTTTGGAAGCCTCATTTTCCTTAGTAGCTGAAATCTCATATTCCATAAAGTTTGCATGCTTAACAATGCCATCTGACTGTTCTTGCAGGTGAATTTGGTCGACTGGCTCAAGATGATGGTTGGAGCCAGACGTTCAGAAGAAGTGGTTGATCCCAAGATTGAGATTAGGCCACCAACATCTTCCCTGAAACGAGCTCTTTTGACTGCCTTAAGGTGTGTTGATCCGGACTCTGACAAAAGGCCATCAATGAGTCAAGTTGTACGGATGCTCGAGTCCGAAGAATATCCAGTGCCACGAGAGGTTGGTTTTTCACTTGATCGAAATTCATACCAAGTTATCAAATGTTTGTGATTGTTAGCTTATCGAATGATGCTTGCTTGGTTAAAGGTAGTTATCTAACATCATGTCTTCAACCTACAGGGTCATGGAAGGAGGAAGAATCAATCAATCGACAATCGGAAGGAGAATTCTCATACAGATATGAGTGACAATCAAAATTTGAGGTCGGGAAGCAAAAAGTAACAGTCGAGCATAGCCACGTGGGCAGACATGCAAAAGTGATTCATAGGTTTAGGGATTAGGGAAAGGGTAAATCTTTACAGGATACGGCATCATGAGATACAGTTTGTGCAGTTTCTTTTTATTTTAAACTTTTCACCTTAGTCTGTGCATCTGAACAGAGGAATATGAATATATTCACTTTGATTGAACAAGGATGTAAAGAATTGGTCTGATGAGATTGGATTTTTGTCCTGGTTTTCACTTTGGTGTGATGAGTTTATTTTCTGCTATAACATGGCGCTGTCATATGGAGTATTATGCCTCGAACCCCAGTCGAGATGAGGCACCGGGGACAACGGCGAGAGTATGATGCTATAGAAATGTTGCAAAAATGTGTGTTTTTTTTTTTATATTTTGGATATCCTTCGACTGAATCCATTACCAACGCGTCTTAGTCTCGCTCCTCGCCTACTGTTAATGATATTACAAGAGAATTTCTTAATATAACAAACTGTAGAATTTAAGAAGGGTCGAAGGACAAATTTCTGAAATCTTATCCATTGTGATTTGTGTGGCAACATGTCCAATTCGACACCAGCAATTCGCTGAAGAAATTGAACGATAGTCGAGATTCCTTCATTTACTGTTGTTCAATTTTCTATTCATTTCTTTGATTTCCACAAAAGTAGAAAAAAGGAAGTGATAACTTAAAAAGGAGGGAAAATGATTAACAGCAGTTGCTTGTGAAAAATAAAAAAATACTGAATGAATATAGAGAGTGTTATTGGAATTGTATAAAAAGTTTGACTCTTTATTTTAGAATCCTTAAGAGGTGTTGAGAGCGAAGTCTGAAAATAATGACTAACATACAAATATTTTCTTTTTAAAATGGAATGCCAAGGAATTTTACTATGATACCAATGTCCAACTCAATTTGCCTAAACACTCAAACTAGTAGTAGAATTTCAAGATTGGTATTGACCTCCAAATCTGAAGTATTTTGCTGTCAACAGATTTCTTACGACATCTTTGTCCACCTAATTGTTACCTAGTTAGAATGCAAGGCTAATGTCTTAGGGGTGGTCGGACGACTCTGATGATGTTTGATATCATCATTTGAAGAAATGAAGGACGAGAGTTGAAAGATTTTTAAAAGACTTGCATTCGTCTTTATACAAACTAGATCGAATATATGGTACTCATATTGAATTTTCACAATTGTTTGTCTTCCTCATATTGTGCTATTTATGTCAATTTACTTTGGGCTTGAAAGTTCAAATTATGGGCTGGGGAAGCAAATTTCAAACGAAAGTGAAATAAAGGAGAAGAAAATTGAAAATCTTTGAAACGGAATTATCTTGTCGTCAACAGATTTCTTGCGACATCTTCGTCCACCTAATTGTTACCTAGTTTGAATGCAAGGCTAATGTCTTAGGGGTGGTTTGACGACTCTGCTGATGTTTGATATTATCATTTGAAGAAATGAAGGACGAGAGTTGAAAGATTTTTAAAAGACTTGCATTCGTCTTTATACAAACTAGATCGAATATATGGTACTCAAATTGAATTTTCACAATTGTTCGTCTTCCTCATATTGTGCTATATATGTCAATTTACTTTGGGCTCGAAAGTTCAAATTATGGGCTGGGGAAGCAAATTTCAAACGAAAGTGAAATAAAGGAGAAGAAAATTCAAAATCTTTGAAACGGAAAAATCTTGAAATGGATCTTAATGATTCGAAAGAAGCGTTCAGCAATGGCGTTGAAACTGCAACTCAAAGTATAAATCAGCTGCGTATAAATGAGCTGAGTTCTCAAGATGATGGTAGTGTGCAAGTCACGTGCTTCTCTGAAGTCTCCAACAAGGTTACCCTCCACTTTCAGATCATTCGTCTTCAGAAACAGGTAAAACAACCTGTTGCTTATTTTATGAATTTTGCAATGCTTTTTTGAAGTTCTTCTATTTTTATTACTATTATTTTTTTCCCATGTGTTGGTGCTTTTGGAAAGCGCAAACAAAATCCGACGTGATTAGACATGAGATAGATAAAGGGATTGATCTAATCCGCATTATTTGGCTAACTTTTTGGATAGAACCTCAATTCCTAGCTTTGATTGGGTAACTTGGGATTGTTTTAATCGATTGATATTAACTAAATTTTCTTTTTATTGGTAAAGTGTTAAAATGTGAAGAGAATTTTAATTTTGTAATGTGTTGTTGTGAATCTGCAGTATTCGGTATTGATTTCTGGAATGAGAAGTTAATAGATACTATACTATATTGAAAATTAATCATTTTAGTACCTAATTTGCTGAATTCAGTTTAAGAAGCAAGAACAAAGAAAGAATACTATTTTCATTAAGATTAATTTTAACCCTGTAATAATTTATTAATTTTGGTGTCTCTAATTTAGGCACAACCTCATTGTGCACACTCGTGTTGGGGAATTCATGATTCCAGGCTTTTTCTTCGAATGAAATTGTTCGGGTTCGAGCATTCTTTCTGCAAGTTCTAATCTTCAAGCTACGATATCAATTAACATCAGTTTTAGCTATGTTCCCATACAGTCATTTATCCCTTGCTTAGATTGGTAACACTGGCCTCAAGCACAACATTGGAAGGTGATGGGGTGGGAGGATTAAGATTCACGTACCTACCTTTATATCCCTTGTTTGAGCCCCATTATTTGTAAAAATAGATTTTGGAATTTAGAGAATATGTGGTTGAAATTTGAAAAGTAGAAAAAAGTTTTAGATTTACTTGTAAAATTAAATGTGTGATTGAAAATGAGTTTAGAGAAAAAAATATTATTGAAAAATGGGGCTCAAACAAGGGCTAAATCTACTTGTGATATTGGGCAGACTCTGATGGAGTATTGTCTCTCTGTCTGATTTTAATTGCATCTTCTCCTTCACAAAGTTAAAATACGTTGCTGCTCTTCTAGCAGCATAAATTATATCACCCCTTTCTTTGTGTAGATTTATGCACGGATTGGTTGCAATTCTGCTAAATTTGGAAATCTATATGCCGCTGCACTTACACGACCTGTAAGTTCGTAATCTATATTTTTTGGGAGTGCTCTCTTCTGTTTGCATTGTCATTTTTCTCCTACGCAATTCTTAGACAGAATCTGCTTGTCGATTCAGAGAAGCAATAGTATGATATTGAAGAACTCAAAAATAAATAATGAAAGATAAGAGTTCTGTAGTTGCACAGAGTCCCATTGCCGTAGTTATTTTTGAGTTTTTCAGCTACCTTCTTCACAAAATTTCCAACTTTTTGGCATCTTGAACAGAGCAATGCAGTTAGGGTGATTTCTCTCACTGGAGGTGGAGGAACTTCTGATAACACAGGATCTGGCATTGCACGTGGATTAGTTAAATTATTGTGAAATTAATTGTTTCGTTGTTGAGGTACCTTGTCTGACTCTTCACGTGCTTCTCAGTTCTGAAGACTGGGCTCAATATCATTCTTTCTTGTGACATTCCAAAGAACAGCCCAATGGTTGAGGTCTCTCTCTCTCTGGTATTTCAATACATCCATGTGGATAATGCTCAATTTCTTGAGTCACAAATTGCTATTTAATACTGCTCTTGTATCTCTAAATGACTGAAACTGAAAACTTCTTCTATCCATCTTGTTGAGAATTGGCTTCATCATTATTTTGACTGATTACCCAATTTTTACATTTCTTTCTGTGTCGGGTTGTTCAGGCAGATGCTGAGAAAAGGCTGGCGCAAAAGCTAGTTAGTCTAGGTTACACAAAGCCAAAAATGTGAAGGACAATCTTCATGGAGGAACTCCGTCTTAGGCTCTTAGCAATATATCTTACAACTGCACGAAGTTGTTTTCTCCATTAGCAACAAGAGAACAAGTACTTCAATGCCTTCTCTTTTCTTTGATTTCGTTTTTCTGGTTGAGTTCTCAGTAATTTACCAGATACAGAGAAGTATAGTTGTGGGTGCCTGTCTATAGCCTTCAGATATAGCTGTATCTTGGTGCAGTAATTTTATTTAATATAATTTTTTTAAATACGTCAATGGTAAATCACCTCAAATGTGATTAGATAAATTAAAAAGTAGAGTATTGAAATATATAGCTTATTCAATGCAATCATTATAAAGTAAGAGCAAATTGCGAGTTTGACTCTAAAATGTAGAGTATCTTATATTTAGAGTTACTACAGAGACCTGGTCGTATATATATCATTCAAGTTTCAATAATTAGATCATTCGTAGAAGTAAGGAGATTTAATTCCTTCCATATTAAAGAGTGGACATGCAGTTCAACTGGCTGTAAAAAGCTCTTACAGGTAGAAAGTCGAAGATTTGCCACTATTGAGTATCGATACGTACCTTGTAACATCCTGCAAGTATGCAACAAAAGTAGAGTTAATCAATCAAAAGGTCAAAATTGAAATCCTATGAAACTATGAGGCTTCCTCTCTCAAGGAATAGTACAAGTGATTGGAGCACACAATCCATAGAAGCTTAGGGGGTGTTCTCTTTGCTGTTTTCGAGCCGTTTTCTGTTTTCGATTTTCTAAAACATTGAAAACGCGTTCTCATTCCCATTTTCGAAAACGGCTGAAAATTTTGTGAAGAAAACAGAAAACAACTTTTTTTTTACGTTTTGGCTGTTTTCTTCACAAATCTGCCAAAACTCAAATCACGGGTTGTGAAATATTTTTTCAAAACAACAAAAAGAACGAGTTTTCAACAATTTCAAAATGGACACCCAAAACACAAAATACAAAACGAATTCAAAACTCAAAACACTAAATTGAAATACAAAGAGAACGTCTCCTTAGTAGTTGATGATGGTTTTGAAATAATTCTTGTTGCAGAACGCACCCTTTGCATTTTCAATTAAAAGTAAGATTAATGAAATAGTACAATCTTCGGCAGCTTTAAAGATAGAAGATTCTCTTTGCAGGAAGGGCAAAAGAGAGCCAAGCTCATAATCTTCAAATAGAAGACAAACACCGAATTATAAAGTTGTCACATTGGCATTAGCACAGGAACAACTTAAATTATAGAAACCTAGAATTTTTGAAGGCTTAGACTCATTAAATTTGAGCGGAAGATTTTTGAACCTAGTACGCCTATTACATCGTAGAAGTATTGTAGAAATCCCACGAGAAAACCTAAGGACTTCCAAAAAAAATAAAATTACAAGTCACTTTCTCACAAAGAATCAAAGACCTTAGCTAACTGGATATCATCAAGAATGCACGACCCGACTGTCAATTGGAGTTAGTACAAGATAAATAACACACTAGGAATTGTCTACTAGAGTTGTGGTGGGACAATCAGGGGCAAGAGTGAGTGCCTGACCATATTTGAGTCAATAGAAACCTAACACTGGTGAGGCCACCTTATCTAACTAGCCAATTAATGATGATTTCTAATCTGAACATATTCCAATTCCATTTCATGACCAACTGATCGAGAAGAAAGCAATAGCAAGTGGGTTTTTGAAGTGCTCATGGGACCAACATTATTTATTGGTGCTCAATAACATTTGTATATTTTTATGCTTTTTTTTTTTTGGTATACTGCAGAGTCTAAAGTGCTTGAATTCACGTGGACCAGTTGATTTCTTCCATTTGCCGGTATTTTACAGCCTTCGAGTTCTAGGATTTTGGCGAAAGGCAAAACGGTTGCACTTTTTTATTAAATATACGTGTTTAGGGTTTAGTGGACGAAGATTTTGAGATCTTTCGCAAAATACAAGCTCGATATCTGTCTCTTTCATGTTACATCCGCAATATCCTTAGTACCCACCATCAAGATTAATCAACATCAAGATATAGAAACCCATGAAAGTGGTCTATTGTGCAAGCATATGTACCTACCTAAATATATAGAAACACACATGTAGATTTATTATTTATCGATTTCACTGAATGACACGCACCTAAATATATAGAAACACATATTTATCGATTTCACTGGACGACACGTAGTCGTCCAAACAAAATATCTCACTATGAGTAGTGTTGATGGGTTTCAATATCTTTGATTTCTTCACATTCCTTGAATAGTCGAGACAGTGAGGAATTTTCAAAACGACAATTTTCATTTGTTTGAAGAAAAGAGAGATCCCAAATAGTCCATCTTGCTTTTAGTGGTTGAATTTGTTAAAAATGAATCCCACATGGTTAACAACATACACAAGTTTAAGCTAATTGTTTTAAATAAGTTGACTTTTAAAATGGAACTCCATATTTTAATACGATACTAGAGTCCATTTAACTTCAACGGACAACTAAATTCGACTAAAACTCAAAAAGAGCGCATGAATTCTAAGATTGATGTGCTCATACGAGCCATTATCTTGCGATGGTATGACTAATCCTGTAAATTGGACCACTGTAGAGCAAAATATTTCAATAACTAAAATAACTTAATTAAGCTAGTGGAATTAGCTTTGCAAATTGGACTATAAATCAAAAAGCCAATGAACAAACGGGTGATGTTACACATACATCAAGGTGTCCATCCCGGTGTCCACTTCCCTCGGGATCCATTTTGAATAAAATATAATTTATCCAAAGTGAAACACCTGGATAAACACCGCATTATGTACAAGTAGCATATTCTGAACAAAATTGAGCAACACTAATTCCCAATGAGAATATGGAAAAACGTGTCAAGTGGCTAAAGTTGATTTGATCCCACCTCTCTGAAACTACACCAAATTACCATGCCAAGACTGAATTACTGCTGCTAGTCAACAATTCCCCTTTTACTCGACCCCTTCGAATCACTAAATTCAACTTTCCTCCCTGCTCGACAAGTGAGTCAATAAATTTCCCTTCTACTTGGTACCGTCAGATCTCTAATCCCAACTTTCTTCCTTACTCGACAAGTAAATATTGCAGTCAAACTTGCTCCGGCCTTCTCATATCTTGAACGAGCTATTGCAGCTTGCCACGAATGACCTATCCTCTCCGGACAAGGCAAACCAATTATTGTCAAATGTCATTAGCATTGTGCGGATATTTTGAAGGAGATTAGGATGAATGATTATTGGGGCCATTATATTTAGTGGGCTTTTTCTAGTCCACCAAAAAGGGAGAACAGAGAATATATTTGCCTGATCTTGAAATGCTCTTTCCAGGCCTATTATTACTTGTTTATTATCAAAGTTGCATTAAATTATATTACTTTTCAATCTTAAAATATCCTCTCTACCCCACACTCAAATAGCATAGCATAGACTCCACAAATATAAGACATAGTTTGTACAAAATTCTCTTGTTATTACATCAAACTGAGGTTTGGGTTTGTATACTTAAGATTAATTGATGGAGGCTTCTCATTCTTCAAGCCCTTCTCATCAATATCCCCAAGCAATTCAACTCAAGCTTTACCAGGCTTTTATATTCTCAATCCCCATACTCTTCTCCATCATTCTATTTCTGTTATTCTATTTGTTCTACCTCAAGCGAAGAGCTTCGAACTTTTCGGCAACTCCACCGGTTCTCCCGAGGACTATTCACGACTCCACACCTCAAGTTACAACAGTAAGAACCACATCTCCCGTCGATCATGCATCTTTTTATACAAAACTCGTTTAAAAATTTAACGTGCAAGTTGCAACCTTAGTGACGAAACTTGAACACATAACAATTTTTCTGCTCTTATATATACTTTGTTTCACCTGATGATTTTCTTGTTTCATGTCCAGTCATTTGATTCAGATTTGAAAGCCAAGCTTAAAAACCAGCTTTCCACAGTCGTGTTTGACGAATATCTAAAAGCGAGGGATTCACTGTAAGTTCTCGACTAAACAACTCAAAAATGACTTTTAGCGACCAAAATTGTCGTCTTTGAAAGAGAAATTCGTCTCTATTAGTTGATAAATCAATCATTTGCTAATGCATTGATCGTAAACATGCTGGAGTATGAAAATGGACGATTCAGGTTGATTGTTGATGAGAATTTGAGACCTAAAAGTGCCCCAGAAAACGACATTTCCCTAAACCCGCTAAAAGGCCATCACTAGTTTATATTCTTTTGTATAATGATGGTAATGGTAGCTTTAGCTAAGGTTAAACTTCATGTGTTACACGACACGAATATGACTTTGTATCTAATTCTTTGCCCGACACACTCGATCGTTCATGTCTTATTACGCGTCGGGATTCTTTCTTTATAAATTATAAGCATGACTTGTCTGCCGTGAAAAGGCTGCACTAATTAAGCCTCCATCGGGATTCTTTCTTTCTAAATGATTTATAACTTCTGTCAAAGTTAACCATTGATTTTATCCACACATTACAAGGGACTCACTACTATATTATAAATTTGTCAATCAGAGGCTAAGACGATAGTGACACGACACTTTCATTTCCACGTGCGCTTGCTTTATCTGGATGATCTTATTAGTTACTATTAAAGAGCAACAACGTCGCTCTTAAGTCAAATAATTAGGTCACTCAAATGCCCTAAAAGTTTAGCTTCGCCTTTTTAGATGATACTATATTTTTGTAGAGTGACTTTAATTCTACCTTGCCAAGAGCACTATATACGATTTTGCTTAATTTGTTCGGTTAAAAAATGCTTACTTGTTGGCTACTTCACACACTGTCAACAAAGTTGTCAACCAAACTCTACCTGTAGCTAAACTGCATAAATATTTGCTTGATGGTTCATTAGAATCTCTGACAGCATCCACCCTTTCTCAAGTTGCTTTTGAGTAAATTATATTTTAAAAGAAAATGAATTATATTATTGTTCTTCTTTTATGTTTCTCATGAGAATTAAAGAGAATTAATTTAATGGTTTTATTAATAAGACGAATGTTAATTATAATTGCAGGTGTTGTGTGTGCTTGGGAGAATTTGAGATAAAAGAGGAATTGCTTCAAGTGACATCGTGCAAGCACGTGTTTCACATAAACTGTATTCGACACTGGCTTCAATCCCATTCTACTTGTCCACTTTGTAGAGCCCTTGTTCCAACCGCCTCGTAACGAAATTCACCGCACGAAGTTGTACATATCAGGCATGCCATTACAATATAGAGGAATTGAAATTGAGGATCGTCAAGCGCTAGCTAGTAGCACATGTTCACATGTTCACATATTCCCAATATAGTTTCAATTTGTAGGTCCAAATGGCTTATAAGAAAGCAACTTATTTGCCAAACAAGCTCAATCACTGTCTAGATTACTCGTTATTCTTAGAATTTGTACATGTTTTGCAGCGTGTAAGGATTAAAGTAAAGAAGGGTAGACAAAACTCCGTACTCACAATAAAATTATATGAAAAACTAACACAGGAACAAAAAAAAACTCAAATAGCAATGCGGATTCTCTTAGACTGACGCGGATGCCTGTGTTCATACCATGCCGGCATGCCCCGCACCTGAAACATGACAACATAATTCACTTATATATATATATTCTGGAGTGCTATTAGACAGAAGATGAAATAATTTGAAAGAAGTCCACGCGCCGTAAAGTTAATGTGAAGCGGAAGACTCAATCACCAAGGCATTTTTCGAGCTCAGTTCATCCAATCAACCAACACTTCAATGAAGAAACCGAACCAAAACCCCTCAACTCTTTCACACTTATAGTTGCTTTTAATCACCCACAAAGGACGCACAAAGAAAGGTATAATGGCGGTATGAAATCAGCTACAAAGGCAGGAAGAAGAAGAAAGATAGTGGACGCAATCACAAGGAGAGGAACGGCTTTTTTTTTTTCTCTGAAGGCACGCATACAAAGGAGCGAAGGAAGACAACCAATAAATAGATCACATTAGGTACAATGATGGGCCCAGCCCAATAAGGTAGATAAGGAGGCTTGTATATCAAAGGGGTCATGCTACAAGTATATTGGAATATCATAAGAGTGTCTATAATGGATACCAGACGTCCCCATATTGGAGGGGCGCCTACGCCGAGGGGCGAGGGGTGGACACCCTTGTGACACCCCCAATGTACATAAAAAATAATCCATATCAAAGCGGGGTACTTTTAAGTTTGGACAAGTCAACAAGCCATTTTTTCACTTTGACCAAAAAAATTGAAAGATTCACCACAATGGCCTTTAAATATGGACACCCTTGTGACTCCCCCAATGTACATAAAAAATAATCCATATCAAAGTGGGGTACTTTTAAGTTTGGACAAGTCAACAAGCCATTTTTTCACTTTGACCGAAAAAATTGAAAGATTCACCACAATGGCCTTTAAATATGGATACCCTTGTGACTCCCCCAATGTACATAAAGAATAATCCATATCAAAGCGTGGTACTTTTAAGTTTGGGCAAGTCAACAAACCATTTTTTCACTTTGACCAAAAAAATTGAAAGATTCACCACAATGACCTTTAAATGCGTGAAAGACAATACTATCCTTAAATATGTTATACAATTACAAGATTGAGTTATTGTTTAAAAGACTATACCTTTATTAAGCTATAAAAAATTACACTCAAACACTTCTCACGTAAATTTTGAAGACTAAATCACTTTTTTCATTTGAGTTATTGTTCCATTTTTCATATGCTTCAAACTTGAAAATTCATAAACTTATCAAACACTCAACAAAAAATATTGTTTCTAGCCATCTATTGGAATCGGTAAGTATATTTTACATATTTTTAATTTCATTTTCGTTGAATTAGTAAATTGAATCATTATTTTTACGTTGGCAGATAAAGTTTTACAATCTGTATCTATAATTTTTTTAAGCAAACAGATATAGAATCATTAAAAGTTACTCAAAGAGCGACTGATCCGGATTCAGACGATCCACACCGTCTGGATCCGCACGATTTTTTTCTAGACTAGTCCCTTATATAATTTCTTATATTTAATGTAATTATGTTCTGATATTTTAATTCGTAATGCAGATATGGCATCAGCATGTGTCTCAATTTATTATTTCGGTGAATTTCGAAAAAATGAAAATAAACGAGTGAAGGAGATGTGGTTAATGCAATATTGATAATAAGGAATATATCGTTTACGAAAATGTACCAAGAAATACAAAACATGCTTAACATCGACCCCTCTCAGTACGATATGTAATTGACATTTTTATTTCAGAAGTATTCAACCATTTCGATTCTGCTTATGAAAGTTACTTCTGAAGTGCAAATGAAGCATCTAATCAAATTAAACCAAGATCTAAAGTCGACTCCTATTTGCGTAACTTTATTGAGAAATAATGTCCCCAATGGTGAACACGAAGTTTTCGATGGAGATGATCGTAATGTAAATGATTTTTGGGATACAGTTGAGATTGCTTGTGAGGATGATGTGGTTATTTTCGAGACAGTTGCTACTCACCACAGTCTCACTATTACACACAGAATTCACGATGAAGTTCGAGATAACAAGTTTGAAAGACAATTTACGAATGAAGATTTGCTTGCTTTATCTAGACAGAGACATGAGTCTGGTGGGAGTTCACATGCTGGGCTGAGTACACGGTCTTCTAATTGTCCGTGTGTGATTCCTAAAGATGAAGATTTGTATGTGGATCAACTGTTCCAATCGAAAAGAGATTTACAAGAAGCTGTGCACCGGATTGCAATAAAACATAACTTTGAGTTCAAAGTAAAAAAAATCAAACAAGTCTACGTACACAATTATTTGTGTGGACAATAATTATAGTTAGCGTTTGAGAGCGACTAAGATGGAAACAAATGAGTGCTTTGTAGTTCACAAGTATGTGCGAGCACACACTTGCGAAGTGGGTATTCGTTAAAATGATCACAGACAAGTTTGATCATGGTTTATTGGACGACATATAATGCACAAGTTTCAGGACCCACAGATTATTTACAAACATGCAGATATCATCAACGACATGCGTCGGGAGTATGGGGTGGTAATGAGCTATCAGAAGGTCTGGAAGGCTAAAGAATGTGTATTGGAGGATTTAATGGGTTCGACTATTGAGAGTTATGCCAAATTGGCCAGGTATTACCATAATATGAGGAAAACTAATCTTGACTCAGCAATTTTTATTGACAGCGATGGCCAGAATCGAATCAAGTACTTGTTTATGGCTCTCGGACAATGCATTGCTACATGTCAAAATACAATGTCTAAATTTACCTCTTACATTTGGCATAGTCGATGAAAAAAATGATATAGCGATGCGTTAATTCTTCACGAAGATGAGAGAAGTTATTGGAGACGTCGAGAACATTGCATTTGTGACGGACCGAGGGCAGTCAATAATAAATGGTATATCTGAAGTTTTTTCGGACGTACATCATGGTTATTACATGTACCATATACATGGTGATCTTAAGACTAAGTATCGCGGTAGTGGCATCGTTGCATTGTTCACTAAAGTTGTAGAAGCTTATAGTTTTGAAGAGTTCGATAAGTTCATGGTCGAAATAGAACATAAATCACATAGTGCATAAGAATATCTAACAGATATAGGGGTTGAACATTGGGCACGGTCACATTTTCCAGGACGTTGAATAATGCGGAGCCGCTCGATGCATTATTCAAGAAGGATCGAGAGTTACCAATTCTCGCAATACTTGAGAATATTCGGATGAAGCTGTAGCTGTGGTTCCATGACCGACGTGAGGAATCACAGAATTGAACAAGTACGTTGACCCCGGCTTAGGAAGATGAACTCTTCAAAACTCTAGAGATGGCGAAAAGCCAAGTGTGGAACCGCTGGATCAATTTCGCTTCTCCGTGAGATGCGGACGTAATATTGGATACATCGTAAGTTTGAATGATAACATATGCACATGTAGACAGTTTCAGTATAAGAGTTTTTTATGTGCTCATGCAGTCGCAGTGGCTAAGCATAGAGGAATTCCACCACATAGTTTATGCACTCATTATTATATGGCTGATTTTTGGAGAACGGTATATGTCGAAACTATATTTCCTCTACCAAATGAAGTAGAGTGAGAAGTTCCCGACAACATTGTACCACTTAATAATTTGTTTCCACCAGAGGTTCAATCGCGTATTTCTGGATATAGACGTACTTTTAAGATACCATCCACCGGAGAGTTTCTCCGGCAACGTAAGTGCGGGAGGTGCGACACAACATGACATATGTGCAATGCTTGTACGAGTCAAATCTCACTAAATAATAACACGACGGATGTGTAATATCATTTTATTTCATATGTATTATGTATTTATTGCATGTTGTCGATTTTCACAATGAAAATACAATTTTCGTGTATTTTTTCAATTTAACAACGAATGTGCGAGCAGTATTCAAATAAGTAACACGATAATCTGTCTGTTATTTTGTATTTTTTATACATATGATACAATACGAGCAGAATTAAAATAAACAAATTTTCATAATTATATAAACAAATTTTATTTATAAAATATATAATATTTACAATTCTGTATACTGAAATGCTAAAATATTGACAATTCAATTAATAAAATAAATAATTACGAATCACAACTAAACTTAAATAAATATGCCGCTAATTTATTTCTCCAACTCTGTATCCAAGATTGGTTAATTTGATCAATCTTATGTCCTATACTCAAAAATTCAATATACTTTATGACGAAAATCTCGCAATCGTTAATACAATTGAACAATAAATGTGTTAGTTCGATACCGAATATTATTAAAACAAAGCTATGAATTAAAAACATTATAAAGACTTACGATATAGTTTGAATTGTCGTCGTCGTGTCCCGCACGATGATCAGTCTATCATGCATAGCAATTTCGGCTAGTCTAGCGAGAAGTGGAACGAAAATAGCCAACGATCACAGATTTTGCTTAAACTGACTCTGTGTCATACACGAATGATCGGAGTCGTACACATACGTAGTGGAGTCCACGGATACGAAAGAATTAAATATTACATTAAATAAACAATTAAATGAAATAGTTATTATTAAATATTACATAACCAATTAAAATAATTAAATAAAAATAAAAAATATTAAATTACATGATTAAATATTAATTAATTAATTAATTTACATAAGTAAATATGAAATAACTAATTATAATTACATAATACATAAATAACTAATTATTACTTAACGAACTCATAAATAAATAATTAAATATTACATTAAATAAACAATTAAATGAAATAATTAAATATTACTTAACAAATTAAAATAAATAGTTAAATATTAAATAAACAATTAAATGAAATACTTAACTATTAAATAACTAATTATAATTAAATATTACATAAATAACTAAATATTACTTAACCAATTAATAAGTAAATAATTTAGTATTAGATAAACAATTAAATTAATTAATTAAAATTAAATATTACATATTACACAAACAATATTACTTCACCAATTCAAATAAATAACTAAATTAATTACATATTAATTAACTAATTATAATTAAATATTACATAAACATAATAATTAAATACTTAACGATTAAATAACTAATTATAATTAATTAAATAATACATAAATAACTAAATATTACTTATGCAATTCATAAATAAATAATTAACTATTAAAGAAAAAATTAAATACTAAATAAATTATTATAATTAAATATTACTTAACCACTTAATACATATAATTAAATATTAATTAAACAATCAATTCAATAATTAAATATTAAAAAATCAACAAATTCACATCAGAAGCGGCCCAGACGCTAAAAATTGAAAAGCAGGCGGCGATCTCCGCCCAGCCCAACTGATTTACACAATTTTTTTGTTAATTTTCGGCCTAATTATAGTTTCTACAGTATCATAATTCGAGAAATGAACAAAAAAAAAAATAACTAACTTGAAAAACAATGGATCTAATCTTGGTTCAAGAGCTCACATTCTTCAACAAAATAGAGAAATTCGGTCGTATGGAGAAATTTTTTCACTCTTCTCTCAAGATATTAATGAGGGTATATTTGATTTTTCCTTGTTTTTAAGGTTTTAATAATTTTTTTTAAGTGGGTCAACGGCCTTTGTGAAAAGATGGTCAGGTCCATTTCCTCATATCAAAGCTAACATTTATAACTTATAAGTCATCCAAATAAGTGGGAAACGGGCTATTTAGGCTACTTTCAATGGTTCAAATGGTTTTGGGGTCGGGTCATTTCATTGAGGTATAGATTTTTCGGTCAGTCATTTGATCGATGCGGACTGAAAAAATATATCGAGTTACATCATCTCCCTGAAGGTCGTTTGACAACAATTTGTCCAACAGTTAATCACAAGAGTGACAGAAAAGTTGAAGAAAAGGGACTTGTAATGATTGAGAACAGGCGAATGATCCCCACACGACCACAAGGGCACTCTTCTGGCACTATAACCCTTATTAGAGTATTCATTATTCAGCGCAAGCCAAACTTTGTAGCTCATGCTCCAGCTAGATGTTTTGTGATATACTTTTAACTTGGAGTCTCCAAGCTTCATTTCTGAGGTCGTATCCATTTATTTTAATGCAAGCTAGTTACTGTTGTCGTACAAAAAAGTAATGGTGAATTATAGTCCTTGTTGGAGCCTCATTATTCTCAAAACTCATTTCAACTATACATTCTTTTATAAAATATTTTTATATGTAAATCAAAATTATTTCTTACTTTCTAATCACACATTCTACATAAAATCACTATTCCAAAATATATTATTCCTAAAAAATGGGTCTTAGATAGGAATTTACCGGTTTGGATCCAGCCACTTCAACCAAATGACAAAAAATGGCTTATTAACTTTTAAAGTAAAACTGAATAATGAGGAAAAGAACAATTGTACAAGCAATTGACAATCTTGCTGTAGAAGAGCTTCAGAGAAAAATTATTTTTATTTTTGTTTAAAAACTAATTTTGTATTTTGAAAGTACTTTTAGAGGAAGTCAAATTGAACCAATTTTCTCTAAAATCTCTTCTAAGTAGAAGAAACATTTTCATAAAATTAGTCAATCAATAAAAAGTAGCTTTTGAATCTCCTTTTGACTTTTCAAAAGTCATGTCTCTAAAAACAAAGTATAGAATTATAGAATTAAAAATGAGTAACTAATAAAATTCCTTTTTAAAATTGAATGACCCGGCATTTAACCTAATATTTTGTCATTTTCCATTTTAATAAGGGTGCATTTGGTTGTCAATATTTTCATGAAAAAATGTCATTTTTCACCAAATTTTTTTTAGTTTTGTGTTGTTTGATTACTATTTTTTCATGGAAAATATTTTTCTACTTCTAGTCACATAAACATATTTTTCTTGAAAACAATATATATATATATATATATATATATATATATATATATTTGCATGAAAATTGTCAATTAAATGTGTTTATGATTTAATTTTCAACCTTGAAAATACTATACTTGTTCTTTTGTTTTGTTTTTTTTATTGATGGATAAATGAAAAAGAGTGATACATAATTACCTGGAAATAAAAATCTACTCCCCTAAAGGAATATATATATATAATAAAAAAAAGAAAAGAACAAGTATAGTATTTTCAAGGTTGAAAATTAAATCATAAACACATTTAATTGACAATTTTCATACAAATAAGTTTTAGACAATTTAATTGTCTAGAATTTATTTTCTTTTTATGTAAATTTCATGCTTGCAATTCCAAATCCAAGCCTTTCCTAATTTGATCAAAATCCGCAATTCTCTTTTATCACTAGGAACTTTCCTAGAGGAAATAGTGGCAAATAGCCAGTTGACCCGACCGTTTTTTCAAAATAGCCTTTGACCACTGTTTTAAAAAAATGGCAAAAACTTTAAAAATCCATTCCCATTTATACCCTCATATGTGAGAAAAGAACAAAATCACTGTACACTCCCAGACGAAACGATCATCGTCAACCCAGTCGTCGTCGAACAGAGGCAGATCTAGACGTCGCCAACACAATCTTCATCTCCTAACTTAAAAATGTGAGTTTTGAAACCATTATATACATTTAATTTTTGAAATAAAACATAATTATATGTAGCTTTCTTGAATAATGTATGCTAAAAATGTTTGAATATGTGATATTACGCATGAAGAGGACGACAATGTGATGTTTTGTAGAGGAGATCTCCGAAAATGGCAATCTCCGCCTTTGTTTATTCTCGCAGAGGAAGAACTCCGTCGATTGGATCCAAACAGGGGATCCAAATGGCTGGGCCGTCTGGAAACCAGACGACCCAATGTCTGGATTCAACCCAGACAATTGGGTCGCCTGCAAACCAGACGGCCAAGCGTCTGGGCCCAAGATTTTTTTTTTCCATTTTTGTAAAATAATATTTAATTTTTTATTTAATATAATTTTTGATGTAATTTTTTTTGTCATTTAATTAATTATATTAATCGTTTGTTTATATATTAATTGCTTATTTTAATTTATTATTAAATGTTTAATTTAATTATTTAGTTAAATATTTCATTAATTGCTTTAATTGAATATGTATATTATTTGTTTAATATCTATTTAGTTATTTATTTGTTTTATTTAGTTAGTTAATTTAATTTTTTAGTTAATAATTAATTTCTTATTTTAATTACCTATATATTTATTTGTTTTAATATTTAATTAATTATTTTAATTGTGTATGTATATTATTTGTTTAATATTTTAAGGATATTTAACAATTTATTTAATGTAGTTAGTTAATTTAATTGGTTATTTAATATTTAATTTCTTATTTTAATTACCTATGTAATTTTTTATTTTAATATTTCATTAATTATTTTAATTGGTTATGTATATATGAATTACTTATTTTAATTTATTATTAAATATTTAATATAATTGCTTATTTAAATATTTTATTAATTATTTTAATTGCTTATGTATATTTGTTTAATATTTAATTTAATGGTTTATTTTAATATTTCATTAATTAGTTTAATTGGCTATTTAAATATTAATTACATATTTTAATCGTTTATTTAATATTAATTTAATTGTTTATTTAAATATTTCATTAATTGCTTTGATTGTTTGTGTATATTATTTGTCTAATATTTAGTTTATGTAATTTAGTTAGTATTTAATTTATTATTTTTGTTACCTATTTAATTTTTTCTTTTAATATTTCATTAATTATTTTAATTGGTTATTTATATATTAATTAGTTATTTTAATCGTTTATTTAATATTAAATTTAATTGTTTATTTAAACATTTCATTAATTGCTATAATTGTTTTTGTATATTATTTGTCTAATATTTAATTAATTATTTAATTTATGTAATTTAGTAAGTTAATTTAATTGTTTATTTAATATTTACTACATTATTTTCATTACCTATTTAATTTTTTATTTTAATATTTCATTAATTATTTTAATTGGATATTTATATATAAATTTCTTATTTTATTCGTTTCTTTAATATTTAATTTAATTGTTTATTTATATATCTCATTAATTGCTTTAATTGTTTATGTATATTATTTAATTTCTTATTTTAATTTTAATTGCATGTCTAGCCATTCATTATCTGTTGATTATTGCGTATAGTAGTTTAACGACCCAGACCATTCCCCTTAAGTTTCCCATATGATGGAGGTTTTGAATTCGAATCCTGGGGAACGCGAATAAATTCGTGAGGGGGTAAGTGGGCACAAGCTCACTCAAAGCGGACAAAACGTTATGATATAATCTAACGGTTTGGGCGCGAGGTCCGGAACTTTACAAAAAAAATGTATGATATAATCTAACGGTTTGGGCGCGAGGTCCGGATCGTTACAAAAAAATGCGCATTTTTTTTGTAAAGTTACCCAATTGGTACCAGGATTCCTTTTAAGTCTTCCATATGATAAAGGTCTTGAGTTCGAATTCGAAGAAATCCGTGAGGGGGTAAGTGGGCACAGGCTTACCCAAAGCGGATAATACGTTTGATATGATCTAATGGTTTGGGCGCGAGATCTGGGTCGTTACAAAAAAATGCGCCCCCTCACGGATTTCTTCTCGTTCTCCAATATTCGAATTCAAGACCTCTATCATATGGAAGAGTTAAGGGGAATCCTGGTACCAATTGGACAGATTTTACAGATTTCGAATGATAAAATGCCATCCCGGTTAATCCAATTGGGATGCCCTGGACCTGACATGTCACTTGGCAGGAGTAACATGAAGCTCAGAATTAGGAGTGTAGTCAATACTCCCAAATCAAAAGGGGAATTGATCTATGGTCGATTTCGTAACAAATAAATACAAATTTCTATTTGTATCTCATAAAAAAAAAGTGTCCAATTGGTACCAGGATTCCCGTTAAGTCGCACATATGATGGAGGTCTTGAGTTTGAATGTTGGGGAACGCGAAGAAATCCGTGAGGGGGTAAGTGGGCACAAACTCACCCAAAGTGGATAATTCGTTATAATATGATCTAACGGCTTGCGCACAAGGTCCGGGTCGTTACATTGATGACATTGATGCCTTCAGGCTTCAACAACTATCCTTGGGGACGAAGATATTTTACGGATACCTTACGTGTCTTCAAGAGGGAGTATTTGATGCCTAAGGGGCCTAAGCCAGAGCCCTTTATACTGAGATTGTAGTATTACGAGGCGACATGACAAACTTGTGAGGGACTCGCGACTATCGAGATGGAGCTGGCGACGGAGGGTCTGGCGGTTATCGGGATAGAGGGGATGACAGAGGGACTAACAGTTTCCAGGGTCGAGGGGGCTATGAAAGAGGGGGTCAGATGGGTTATGATGATCATATGTGGCCATCGGATGATGCATTCAACTTATATTTTGCAGACACGACTGAGATTCAGGCCCCGATGGATCCGACGGCAGAGACGGTGGCGAAGGGAGTACCCGAGATGGAGGGGGCACCAGATTTTGAGGGAGTACCGGAGGTGGTGGAAGTGGAGGAAGATGTAGCGGAGGGCGAGAGGACGCTACACACGATGTAGGATGTAATCCTCGTGTCAGAGGGGGTGACCGAGGTCACGAAGGGTAAGAAGCATGCTGCCGACGTACCAGAGCTAGTGGTCGGTAAGAGGCAGAGATTGTCGTCACAGTATATCATTTCGCCCTTCACGATCGAGTCGAAGAGAAGAATGTTCATGAACGGGATGTTTTCCAATCTCTTCCGCGATGTCGACCCCGTTAGGCACAAAGCTTTCAATAAATGATTCAAATCTCTTAGCCCGAGTAAGTATTTTATGATTTCACTAAACTACGTATAAAATTATCTATGATTTTTGTAACATTTCATTTTTTTTTTCATTTTTCAAAAGATGGTGGTTTGAAGATGTAATAACATCGGGAGCTTGGCTCGCCGACGATATAAGTGTATTCTCGTTGTTATTATTTTCATTACGTTATTTGTTTTATTTAATTAAACGTCCTCGCTGTTTTTGTTGATTTTTTTACTGTAACATTTTTACGTGGCCATGGAAATGTTGCGCGATCAAGCTTCGAGATACCCGAGATCTTTTGACTTTCCTGGTCAAGTCATCCCTAGCTCCGAATTTGCACATGTCGTTGATATCGAGCATAGCACGCTCCTATTCCAAGAAACAGTTATGTGCTGCCTGAGTTGGTCATTAGGCTTGAGCTGACATATGGAAAAGTTGTGGGCAGATTGTACACATATATATGTGATTGTGGTTGCGAACTCACACTGCTTTGCAGTTGAGATCGTTTTTGCTGATTCTACTATCTATGTGTATGATTCGGATCATAGTTGTCCGACACAAGATCAACTGCAGTAAATATTGGAGTCGATGTGTGTGATCTTTTCCATGATGGATAGACATGCGATGATTCGAGTAAATGATAGAATAACCATTGTGCGGGTCATGACGACGCCAAGACAAGGATTGTCATAAGTATTTACAAGTTTTTTAATTTAAAAACTTAATTTTTAGCTATATGTTATCGAGTTAATACATTATTATTTATTTGTAGGGGCGATTGTGGTCTGTTCACAATAAAGTATATAGAATTTTTGAGTATATATGGAGGTTGAAGTTAGTCTCTAATAAGTAATATGTATGAATGCAATTGTGATCTTTAATATATTTTATTTGAAAATTGTAAATATTGTTTATTTGATTGTGACTCGTGTTCTAACTCAAAAATATAAATATATGAAATGACCATTAAACATAAATAATTTAAATAATGAATTAACAATTAAGAAAATAGCAAGCATTTAAATATTGAATAAATATATTAAATGATCAATAAATATCAATAATTTATATAATTAATTAACAATTAAAAAAACAAACAGTGTTAATTATTTATTTAATCACCAATTTAATTAAAAGTATTAATATTTTAATTATCAATTTAATTGTGTATTTAAATATTTATTTTAATTACCTATTTAATTATATATTTTAATATTTAACTATATTTTAATTGGTTATGAATATATTAATTACTTATTTAATATTTAATATCTTATTTTAATTACCTATGTAATTTTGTATTTTCATATTTCATTAATTATTTTAATTGGTTATGTATATATTAATTCCTTATTAAATATTTAATTTAATTATTTTAATTGTTTATGTATATTATTTGTTTAATATTTGTCGAATAATTATTTATTTATTTAATTTAGTTATTTAATTTTATTGTTTATTTAAAATTTAATTTCTTATTTTAATTACATGTTTAATGGTTGATTTAATTTTTAATTTTAATATTTCATTAATCATTTTAATACTGAAATTCAACGATTTTGAAACATGAACTTATATTTAAACATAGAACGTCAAATGCAATTACTTGTACAACATAGTAAATGTTAAATAACGGACAGAATGTGAAAATCGTAAATAAAAATTAAATTTTATTCCACATCCATTGAATTGTTATGTAGAGGAATCTGGCTTGGACTAAATTTTCTAATATGCCATGTTGCGCCGCATCTACCGCACTTACGAGGTTGAGAAAATTCTCCAGTAGATGGTATTCTAGACGTACGTTTACGTCCAAGAGTACGTGCTCTTACGTTGGGTGACAACAAATTATTCAGTGGAAGAATGTGGTCGGAAATTTTCCACTTGACTTCGTTCGGTACATAGAATATTGTTTCGTCATACGCTGTTCTCCAATAATTAGCCATGTAATAAACGCTGCATAAGGTGTGTGGTGGAAATCCTCTATGCATAGCCACTGTTACTGCATGTGTACACGTGAAACTCTCCAACTGAAATTGTTTACACGTGCACGTGTTATCATTCAAGTCCACGATGTATCCGACATTACGTGCACATCTCATGAAAAAGCGAAACTGATCCAGTGGTTCCACATATACCTTTCTTGCTACCTCTAGAGTCTTGAACAGTTTATCTTAATGAGCTGGGGTTAGCACATTTGTGCAACTCTGTAATTCCTCACGTCAATCATAAAATCACTGTTGTAGCTTGTTACGAATGTGCTCAATCATTGCGAGAATTGGTAACTCTTGGTCTTTTTTGAATAAAGCATTGAACGATTCCACATTGTTCAACATCATCATGTTGTATCGACGTCCTGAAAAATGTAATCGTGACCAATGTTCGATCCCCATCTCTGTTAGATAATCCTATGCAGCATGAGATTTACTTTCTATCTTATCGAACTCCTCAAAACTGTAAGCCTCTGCAGCTTGCCTAAATAATGCAACGATGTCACTGCCCCAATATTTAGTCTTTTTAGGTTCCATGTATATGGTACATACAATAACCATGATGTGTCTAGGTGAAGACTTCAGCGATACCATTTATTATTGACTGCCCCAGTCAGTTACAAATGCAAGGTTCTCAACGTCCCCAATTACTACCTTCAACTTCGTGAAGAACCAAATTATCGCTAGATCGTTCTCTCTATCGACTATACCGAATGCAAGAAGGTAAATTTAGATGTTGTCATCTTGACATGATGTAATAATCAACTTGACTTTGTATCTAGCCTTAAGGGTTGTACCATCGACTAGAATTAGGGGTCGCATTACGTGTCGAAATCCTCGACTACATTGTCCAAGGGCCATGAATAAATATTTGAAATGATTCTCGCCATCCGTCTCAATAAAAAATGTCGATCCAATATTAGTTTTCACCATTTTATAGAAACACTTGACCAATTTAGCATAACTCTACTCGGCCGAACCCATTAAGTCCTCCAATGCCCATTCTTTGGTCTTCCAAGCTTTCTGATAGCTTATGACCATCCCGTACTCTCGACGGATATCATTAATGATATCCGAAGGTCTGTAGATCGTTCATGGGTCCTAAAATTTGTGCATTATTTCTCAACCAATGAACCATGCTCGGGCTTGCCTGTGATCGTTTCGACGAATACCCACTTCGCAAGTATGTTCTTGTGCATACTTACGAATTACGAAGAACTCATTCGTGTCTATCTTCGTCGCTCACAAACGTCAATGACAACGGTCGTCAATGCAGATAATTGTGTAAGTCGACTTGTTTGATTTCTTCACTTTAAACGCGAAGTTGTGTTTTAAAGCAATCTGATGCACAACTTTCTGCAAATTTTTCTTTGTTTTAAACAATTGCTCGACATATAAATTTTCATCGTCAGGAACTACATGCGAACAATTAGAGGACCGTACACTCGTTCCAACACGTGATCTCCCACCTCACTCATATCTCTGACTGGATAAAGCCATCAAATCCTCATTTGTAAATGCATTTCCATCCTCGTTGTCTTCAAATGTCGAGGGAATTCTGTGCGTAACAGTGAAACCATGGTGCGGAACAATTGTATCGAGAATAACCACATTATCCTCACGAGCTATCTCAACTGTGACCCAAAATTCATTCACATTACTATCCCCTCCATCGAAATCTTCGTGTTCAATTTCGGGGACATTCTTCTTCACTAAAGTTACATAAATAGTAATCGAGCGATTCTATTTCAATTCAATTAAAACATTCATTTGAGTTTCAGAAGTAACCATTACAGGTGGAATTGAAATGAATCTATGCTCGCTGAATAAAAATATCAATTTTATGTTGTATTGAGAGGGATTGACTTTGAGCATGTTTGATAAATCATAGTACATTTATGCATATGATGAACTCGATCTTATCACAATTGCGGTACAATCAGATCTTTCACTCGTCCATTTTCACCTTCATCGATTATTTTCATTAATTTCAAATTCACCAAAGTGACAAACCGGGACTCTAGCCGATTCCATATCTGCATTTCGAAACATAATTTGTTAAAAAAAATTATAATTATTGAAAAAAGGAGGAAAAAACATGCCCAAAACAGCCGATCCCAGATATCTGAGCCGGCTATTAAAATTTAATTCTTCAATTTTACAGACGACGATTAATTATTCCTGAAAATTATGCAAATGAATTTTTTCTCTTTACAACTTAATAAAAATTATAGATCCGTTCAAGATTGTAAAAATTTATCTGTTTACGTCGAAATAAGATTTAAAGATTCAAACAATATACTAATTTAACTAAAACGAAATGAAAAATACGTGAATGTACTTACCAATTTTGAGTGATGGCTATAAAAAATATTTTATTGTTCAGCTTTTGATAATTTTATGAGTTTTCAAGTTTGAAACGGATGAAAAATGAAATATTTTTTATCTGTATTGGAGTAAAATAGATTCACAAAGTGATTTGATTTTCTAATTTTAAGTGAGAGATATTTGAATTTATTTGTAGCTCAAAAATATTATTTTTATCTTTTAAATATTAACATATTTTTGTAATTACATTATGCTTAAGGATAATATCGTTATTTTCGCATCAAAAGATGTGATGAATGCTTTTTTTTTTTTTGGGTAGTGGTGAATGGGTTGTCTAACTTCTATTCTAAAATAAAAAGTACCTCTCTTTCCTAATCCAAAACTATACGACGTCGTCCCTACCTGGCTTCTTCTCCACGATTCCCACATTTAGTTGTATTGTCGACGAACTTCTCCGTTATTTCACTCTAGTCGATTAGCAGGCTATCTCTGTCTACATTGCAGCTTCTGCCAGCAAAATATCTCTCTCTCTAACATATACACACTGTATCTTAACCGCGTCTATTTTGAAAATTTCTTTTGACAGGTAATGTATGATTATCGAAAATTCAAATCAACAGCTATCAATTTTGATCTTCCAACAAATCTCCTTTCTTGTTCAAGGTAAATGTTATATATATTAGCTTTTTCAAGATTTTAAAATTAATTGGTTCTGTGCTATTTCTGTTCGATATATAAATGAGAATCTGGGTTACAATTTAGAAGGTATTTTTAAAAAACTTGTCTTTTCGCCGTGTGATTTTGATTTTGGTGAATTCAGTCATTTTAGTGCGTGCTTTTGAATTCTGAAAAAAAAAAAAAAATTTCTGAGTTTTGTACTTTTCGGTTATTGTGCTTTTCGATAATGGTCTTTATATATTTTTATTTTGCATTGTGTTCTTTTTATGCCCTTGAACCCCAATTATTTCGTTTTCTATTAATACGGTTGAAATTTTGTCACGAGTTTTGGGATTTTGTTCTGCCAGGATTGACTGGCTGATTTGACTTAATCATTCTCGTCTTTGTGCCATTTTATGCAAATAATCAGTATTTGTATGTGAATTGGCTATTTACCTAATAATTTACTGTTTTTCCTCTACAAATTCTGCCACTGTTCGATTTAGCTAAAAATCTGATCTTTAGTATATTTTGGTAGAAGTTGATGAAATGTGTAATTGAAAAGTTGATAAAGATGTTGGTCCCGTTAAATTTAATTGTTGACTTTGAGTTAGATTTTTATCAACTTTTTTAGCTAAACCAAATGGGGGCTAGTGTGTTCAGCCTCTCATTCTGTTAGGGTCTGCTTGGGAGTTTTGAGTACCGGTTATGGGGTTTCTTAAAGTACCCGTTTTGGCGTGTACGAGGGGTCCTGTTTCGGGTGGTTTTTAGTAGAGGTTTTTAAAACAGTCGAATCCATGCTTAACTTTCTGAATAAGGTTTCCCTTTTCAATTACAGTTCAGCAGTAGTTCCAGATGCATTTATCTTAAGTGTTAATTGTTTCCTGCAGGGGTGGTAGTCATGGATAAAAGTGTGTAATGTTCCTGAGTAAGGATTTCTAGATATTTGTCTGGTAATTTTTCTCTAATGTATTGACCATTAATGTTTTTTTTCCTTTATTTTTTTGGTGCACGCATGTGTGGGGTAGTTCTCCAGTGAGATTCCAACATTTTTTTTATATTTTTTTTTATTTTTATGGCTGGTATTGATGTATTTTAATACATTAAGGCATCTTTACTCAGATTTAAGGTGCTGAGTTAAACCCACAATTCACTCGTCCACTTGAACAATTTGAAGTCATGTATACCGAGGGAGCCCCAGAGTTTATTGTTGATCAGGGTTTGTATTATCCTACTGCCACCAATTATGGATATATAGGTACAGGTAAAATATGTCCTACTCTGATGCCTTTTTTGTTGAGTTTGAGTTTACAATAATTAGCCATGGAACCTGATAGATGCCACATTCTGCTTCATTTTTGGTAGGATTTGAGTCACCCGCTAACTGGAATGACCACCATGGGATTTTTGTTTTGGATGGTCAAGATGTTCAGTATACTGTGAGTGGCATTCAAAGGAATTTATGTTCTGGATTCTTCTCAAGTTATTGAATATACGGATCTTGTCTTGCAGGGTTCGCCAAATGAATGTTTGCCATATGTGTATTATACACCTGACTATGGATATGCACAGGCTCCTTATAATCCGTATAATCCTTACATTCCTGGTTCTATGATAGGAGTAGATGGCCCACTTGTAGGGGGCCAGCAGTACCACACCATTCCCTCTTACGAGATTCCTGTTTCTTCGACTGCATATGTGCCTGTGGTTCTTCAATCTAATCTTGATATTATCGATAATGCTGCATCTGTTAGTCAAGTTGATGGTCAATTTCGTAAGCAAAATTTGTCTTCAAAATCTCCAACTTTTACTGGGACGTCGTTAGGGAATGTTTCTAGTTTGACTAATTCATTTAGAATGGTAGCTGATGGGACTAGAGGTAACGCTGGATGTAGCAACAAGCCCATGCCTCATGGAAGTGGTAAATCTGGTGGTTTTTCAGGTCCAGCATCACCACAAATTCACCAGGTAAGACTCTGACAAGATAATGGCTGTTGCAAAAGGAGATATTTACTTGATTTTTAGTGTCCAGGCTATTTTGTTCTCTCATTTCTTTTTCGTCTCTGTGGTTTGTGACATATTCCCCTGATCCTGTCTTTTACAGGGTAGAGGTTCTCAAGCTGTAAAAAATGTTTCAAATGGGAAGGCATCTTCTGGTAGTACTCAACTGAAGGTTGCTCTTCCTCCTGACAATGGATTGTCTGGTTTTGAATCGAGTGATCATGCCTTGGGATCTGCAGATGAAGTTAGACCCAAGTTACTATATAAGAAATTTCCAGATGTAAAAGTCAGTCCCGAGACAGTGGAACATAATCGTGGGCCTAAAACTAACAAATCAAAAAATCAATTGGTGGTTAAATCATACACAACAAGGGCTGGAGATCCTGACGCACAAGGAAACATAACTATCCATACCAATCAGTATAGGAAGGGTGATTTTGCTCTTGATTATGTCTATGCAAAGTTCTTTGTGATTAAATCATATAATGAGGATGACGTGCACAAGAGTATAAAATACAATGTGTGGTCATCTACGCCTAATGGAAACAAGAAGCTAAATAATGCTTATAAAGATGCTCAGATAATAGCTGCTGCAGATTCAAGAGGCTGCCCTGTCGTACTCTTCTTTTCCGTGAGTTACATTATTTGACTTAACTCTGTTTGGCACCTATATTATGTCTCAATCACTGTTTTGCTTTTCATTGACTTTTTCCATTATGCATTAATGTTACTGATTAGCACTCGTGTATTCTTTTGCTGAAGGTTAATGCAAGTGGCCGGTTCTGTGGGGTTGCAGAGATGATTGGTCCCGTGGATTTTCATAAAGATATGGATTTCTGGCAGCAAGATAAATGGAGTGGTAGCTTCCCCGTGAAGTGGCACATGGTAAAGGATGTACCAAACCCCAACTTCAGGCACATTATACTAGAGAATAATGAGAATAAGCCAGTGACTAACAGCAGAGACACACAAGAGGTATGTTTCCATTTTTCTATGATCCTATTTGATCAAATAAATCAATAAGAAGATTATTATTAGTGAACATTGTGTGTGATTTTATTCATATTTGATGTCATCTCTTTAAGTTGACTTCTAAATGATTACGATAATACGGTCAAATCCATTCATTGCTTTACTAGTTCTGGAACTAAATGAGAACAGCTGTCTTGGCTAGTTAAATAACCTCATTCAATAGTTTGTCCCTCATTGACTCAGTTCTTGTTATGTTCTTAGTTCTGTTGATTAAGATTTTTTCAAGAGTTACTAAGTATTTCGTATTGCCTCTTGTAAATTTACATTTTAAGGACTCAAAATCCGGCCCATTTATTATATGAATGTAGTGTGCCTTCGGTGGATTTCATGGATCTTAGATAGTACAGGTTTGCAGGTCTAATTTTACACCAAAGTTGATTCTACTGGAGACTAAAGCAGCAGTTGTAAGTAAACCTGTTTGAAATGTCAGAAATTTTAGCCCCTGTTTGATCCAGTTTAATCTTAAGTCAAAAGTTAATGAATAATTTTAACCAATCATTTCATAAGACCCACAATTTTTTCAACCACACATTTCATCAACATTCATTAAAATCGACTAACAATCTTATTTTAATCTACACCATACAGGGGCCTAGTTTCATTTCAGAATCCTGTCATTATCATGTGTTGAATTTAGAAATAGAAAGATGCCTCCATTTGGCAAATTTATAAATAGAAATAGCAAGAGAAATGGTAGTGGGTCCCATGAAATGTTTGGCTGTGACTGAATGTATGAACCAATTTATAAATTGTACGCGAATGGTTCGTAGATTTTTGCCTTTTAGACTTGAAACAATCCTACAATCGTTATTACCAAACACACATTGGTTTTAGAATCGTTCTTCTATAGTGCAAGTTAAATTTAGCATGTTGTCCTGCCTTTTGTTTGTGCAATATTTGATAGAACTCAAGATCTCTAATACTTGACGGGACTATTTCTTCTCTTTTAAATCCAGAAGTCATATCTGGCTTGATTTGATGACAAAGGATCTCTAGTTTACATTTTGATAATTTTGATTAGCTTTCGAATATGATAATATTTGTTGATGTTCAGATAAGCTACAAGAAAGGGCTGGAGATGCTGAAAATATTAAAAAATTACTCTTCGAATAGATCTGTACTTGATGACTTCATGTTCTACGAAAGTAGACAGAGGATCCTGCAGGAAGAGAAATCAAGGTTTCTAATCAAGAGATATGGAAATCCATACCTTCTACCAACTTTGGATCCTCCACGCAAGTTTTCAATTCACGATCTTCCTTCTGGTGGGCATGATGAAGTTACCAAACACGGCGTCAACAACTCTTGTATAGTTAAGGGGAATGAAGTTTCTTTGCATGGAGAATGGGATAGCTCTGAAAAGAATGCCTCAGCTCCTATAGAACAGGTTTCCTTGGAAACTGATGACAGCAACTCAACCTCTGCGAATGAAAACTGTAAAGTTCTGGCAGATGGTAAAGCAAACGCTGGTGATGAATTAATGATTGGTTCACGAAGTCCCACATCAAAAGGGTCTCCTGATTCAGTGTGTCCATTGCCTGCTACTACTGCAGTGAATACCGAATCAGTTAATGTTGTCACTGTAGGGTCTATGGCGGTCAAAGTTAATAGTTTCGCCGAATCTTCTGGCTTTTTAACCATTGGAACAATCCCACTTGATCCTAGAGCTCTTCGTGGGGATTTGAGAAAGATTGGGTCTCAGAAAGGTTGATCCATGGGTCATTCTGGAGGACTTAAAACATTTGTTTTTTTTTTTAATGGGAAATATATGTTGGAGTGTTGTAATTTTTTGTTATGAATTTAAGGTTGTCAATCATACTTGATCGTGGCTATAGGTATGTGTTGCAGACCGTGAGTAATATACACCATAGATGAGGTGTGTTTTTGTTCGCGGGTTTACGATCTGTGTTGGCTGATTCTATATTCCGATCAAATACAGTGAAAGTAAGTTTGTAGTTTAATAGCCTGATCCACAGAGAGGGATGTATATCAAAGTTTTAGCTTTTTGTTACATTTAAGGTTGCCTGAAAATTCTAGAAGCAACATGGAATTATTTTAATGAAAATAGGGATTACGATGAGAGAAGCAGATGAGATGAGATGAGATGAGAACTGTTATTTCATACTCATTTATGGCTTATAAGTCGACTCTGTTACATAGCAGGGTAGAAAAATGTAACCATATAACATTGTACATTTTCATCACACGATAAGGGAAATAATCCCAGAGGGATGGGATGAATCTAAGCAGACCCATAAAGTAATGAATCTAGATGTATAGAAATCTATACAGTATTCTAGTTAACTAGCTCAAGTACTATAAAAATGACCAATTCTTGGAGTTCTTCTAACAGTCATATAAGGAATTCTCTGTCAGGGACCGGGGCATCCCCTCTTGTAAACAATCAATTGGAGGTATGGTTAATGTCTCTTGAATACCGAATGCGTTCCAGCAAAAAGGGTCGTCGACCAATACACCTTCATAGGGCAGCAGCTCGACTTCCGACATTGTAATGTTCGTGCAGGCGACACTGTCACTACAAGCGAAATGTATTGGAGGACTTCTTACGTCATAAGTTCCCTTTATGTTTTTGTATGTCACATCTGTCAAGTAAACTGCCGCGGTTTGGTTCCTGCAAGCTTTTGATAAGCAATAGTACTGATCGACAATAAGACAGTTTCTGACATTTTCCATCTGGATATTCTCGAACCAGATGCCCGTCACCGACCCCGACCCTCCTTGCCACGTCTTGATTCTGAGTCCGTTGTCCGAGTCTTTTATGATTGCATTGCGAACTGTAATATTGGAAACGCAGGCGCGGGAATTTTGCACTCCTAAGCTCCCAATGCTGTGTAAAAACAGCCGGATGAAATATCAGTTTTGCTTGAGGTAAAGTCTGGTTGACATTATGTGAAGTGGTCAACATTTTTGCCCCTTGATTTCAAAAACACTTGAAATGATCAATGACACAAATTTTAACAACACACAATGTCAACGAAGATGTCACCAAGGAATGAACAAATAGCATGATTCGATGAGATATAGTGAGGCATAGCTCCCTTCTAAGTTTGTACTTTTTTTTCTATCTTTATTGATGAAAAATGGGAAACCCAGATGTACAATACCTGATACCGTGACTTGGTCCACATGTAACGGCTTCTATATCAACATCTGAACAACCAGTTCCAATTGAGATGCAATCGTCCCCTGTTTTATCATTAAAAAAAGGCCAATTTCAAATGCCAAAAACAAATTAATGTGATTATATTGAAACAAATTTTGAATTTAAGATTATTCGTTACCATTTCCGATCACAGAGTTGTATATTCCGACTGATTTTGTGTTCTCAATGTGAATTCCATCTGTGTTCGGGCTCAGCTTAGGCGAAGATATGGACAACTTGTCGATGAGTACTCCTCGGCAGCCATCGAATTTCATGTGAAACTGAGGACTGTTTTGGATTCGCAACCCCGTGACCACTAAATTGGAGCTCATGAAGAATCGAATCAACTGGAAAAAAAAGGCATCAAGATCATTACTTCTATTGGTAAAGTTGACTCAAATTACAGACAAAATATACTTACTGCGGGGCTTTCACATGGTCCGGGCAATGTCGATCCACCAGGGCCCTGAAGTTGGAATTTTACACGATTAGTTGCATATTTTAGTCGTGAAAAATCATCAAGAATAATGCCAAGTAAAATCAATATTTTTACCTTGTGAGGTTTGCAAGGAAGATCCCACCACTTTTCGCCATTGCCTTCAATCGTTCCGGTACCGGTGAGAGTCATATCATCGAGCCGATAAAACACTAGCCATTGCTTACTGCTATCTGATTTTGGCCAGCAATCCGGTCCGTTAGGCGGCATTAGTACCCCGTCCACCTTCGCACATTCAAAACTCAAAATTGTTAGTGAACTTTTAACGATATTTCATGTTAGTCTCAAATTTTCAGTTCATCTTACTTGGAAAACTAGTCCTGATTTACAAGGGCCTGAGAAAATTGTTGAAGTGATCATGAAAGTGCCATCTGATGGAACCAAAACAACACCTGATTCCACTTGACAGGCTTCCTTCCAAGCAGCCAGGAAAGCGGCGGTGTCGTCGTTGTCACCATCACCTACCGCCCCGAAAGACCTGACGTCGAAAATGCAGTCGGTGGTCGAGTTTCCTGGATCACTCTTGTCGGAAGGGGCCGGAGCGTAGCTCGGATCAGAAGGAACTGGTGGAGGATAATCAGGAGGTTGGGAAATAGGGTCCTCAGGAGTTGGTGTATAGGCAGGCGAAACTGTATTTGAAGTTTTGCTCTTTTGCTTCTTGTGGAAATGAAACCTCCCTTCCACATTGCCTAAATTTTGGCAAATTATAAGCATAGTAATGCATAAAAGCATTAAGGAATGATGATTCTTCATTGGAAAATTCCAACTTTTTGGAGATTTTATTGTGAAAACTAATATAGAGAGCTTAAGAATGTGGTGGCAAGAAACCATAAGGAAGTATAAGCTACAATTTATACTAAAAAAGCTCAAAAGGTCCAAGACGATAAGTTTTCGTACAGAAAGTCGACAAGCGTCGTGTTCTGGTTGATCCGCGCATCGTTTTCAGTATCCCATTTCTAATAGGAATACTTATGAGAAAACAATGAGCTCTACGAGTATCGTTTCTGTGGCAAATTTGGCAGTGAGTTTCTACTGTTGAGACTGATAATTATGTTCACTCTATGCTCCTTAATATAGACAAAGTTGATAAGTTTTAAGTGTCGACGACTCTTTTTATTACATGTGTCTCTTTGTAACGTTGTACACTTATATCTAGTTCAAAGTATCAAATATCGTCCTCTTTCTTTGAACTTCCAAGATGTAGTTGCCATTATTTTTCTATTTTTTGGATCCAACATAAAAAAAATGAATATTGTGGCTGTATCTGTTTGTTTGATATTATGTGTTTGTGTGCGTGTGTGTGTGTTTTCAGATCCAACGTAGAAAAATGGTGTTTAGTTTTTTTATATTTTTCATTTTTTTTTTGTCCTGCTTGATTAATTAATAATGCAGCAACTAGTACTGTCCACTGATCTCTTGTTAAGTTCACAAATTTCCTAGTTGAGAAGCTATTGCCCCATTTTAGCCTCTCAATTTAGTTTCAAATTTCATCATTGTGTCACATTCTGTTATCAATCATCGTTTAAATGTCAAAAGTTGCTTAGTTGGCCATTATATGTTGTAATATTCCGTATAATCACTATATTTTAACCTAGAAATGAAGAAAGTAAAATGAAGATTATGATAAAGTCATTAGATTAAAACGTTGTCACCAACTATCATGTGGAAGCTTCGTTGCCGAATGATTGTCAATTAAGCCATTTTTATTGACCTGAGATACAACGGATGGAGTGGTGAAATTTAAAATTAAAATTGTACTTCAGTCAGTTAAATGACCCAATTGAATTTTTTCTAAAAGTTCAATGATTCCGACCCCAACAAATGACATTCTCCTACTTCATTCCCATATAGGGCAATTGGCATTTCTTTTCAACAATACTTCGTATAGTAGCATCCATATTAAATCATGATAACTATTATTATAGGAAAAATCGACATACACTTAATTAGTGATGTAACTTCTCTATCATTTGAATGTCACTATGTGATTCCAATAATGCACATATGTAAACACAAAATGTATGTATATGTACATGTGTAGGGTGAGAAAGTTAGATAGACCATTGAGATTGGAGGGGTGTGGTGTGGTGTGGTGATCATCAAATTGAAACAAAAAGGGTGATGAAAATGATGCAATCCTTTGCAATGAATTCGTGGTTTTCATGTAAAAGCAAACGAATCTCGTGACTCTTTATTGTTTTGTAGTGACGTGTGGCCATGGAGCTTGGAAGCATATAGTTGGTGCACGACAATAGAATAATTTATACCATTCACGGGTGCACCAATCTAATATGTACGTTCACACCAACAAATCAAAGTCGAGATTTTAATTGTATTACTACTTTCAAGAGATGTCTTGATTAGAAGGTTGTACTCGAGAACCAAGCACAACGCTCGAGATGAAGACGAACTAGAGAAACGAGAAGTACGGACGGCCATTATTTTCGGAAAATGTGAGCAATGGATGCTCGGCTCTATGGAAAGAAAGCGATGAGGGGTTGTTTCCCGGCGAAAAATATGTTGTATGGCGTTTACAGTAGTACTAATCCATGTGAAATTATTTCTCGTTATATAATATATCAACGTCAAAACTTAATCAATTCATAAATAAAATCCCTATGTTTGTCTTAAACTAATGTGTGTAACCAACTATTCCAATTAATTCTAGTACATTACAAAGATTGATTCACGTACATAATTAATGTAAATTTTTGTGACTAGTTTGATAAGATTTATTTTTCTTGCAGAAGAGTTTTTTTTTTTTTTTGCAAGTTATCTTACACCAATTTTCTCTAAGCAATTTTAAATTGCACGTACGTAATTAAAAGTAACTTCTTAATATCAGAAACAGTTTTGACTTTTCAAAAATCTAGTCGAAGAAGTCCTTACTGTCTTGTCGAATGGACCTGCCATTTTCAGCCACCCGTGACATTATTGGTACCTACTAATTCCTATACCTAAAAATTGGACAGAATAAAGAACGTGTGATTAGGAGGAAAACATCAATGAATTACTCAAACGTATTCAGAAGAAAATATATATTATAGTATTGAGTTCTATCTTAAAATATTGGTCTTATCGAGAAGAATGATTCAAATTCTTAAATGTTGATCAATATTTTCATTTTTGTTATACTTGAGATTTTGCTCTTCACACCCCCACATAAGATGACGGCTTGTTTGAACAACACATATATTTTTCACTTTTTGATGTCAATATTAAAGACGTGCATGCGCATTGGCGGATCCACAATGGGTCACTTGACCTATCAACTTAAAAATATATATATATATATATATATATGGATTAAACTATTTTGTCAGATAACTTCTGACCACTTGGATGACAGATTCTTCACATGTGTGGGGTCCGCACAAATAAAAAATGCAAAAAAAAAAAAAAAAAAAAGTGGGACCCGCTCATGTTGTGAGTGTCGGTCATGAAGGGTGTTAAACCCTCCCTGTCACCAAAGCAAGGTTCTATATATATTTAAGGAATATTCATGAAAAGTTATATACTTTATTTTTCGGGAAATTATTTCTTTTGTATTTTCTTATGAAATGGAATTGGGAATCGATACAAGAGTTTCAATTTCTATATTGTTTTGTTGATTTTATGGTAATGGATTCTTGCTGCGGTTTTTGTCTTTATTTGAACTAAAATGCAATTGAAAATATAACATTAAGAATTATTGTGATTTTTGTATTTTTCACTTTAATTGATTGTTCTGTATTCTTTGTAAATTCGATTGTGCCACCAGGGGCGGAGGGAGGTGATGGGCTATGGTTGGCTGTAGCCCACTATTGGCCCCAAAAAAAAAAAAAAAAAAAAAAAATTTCCTGTGTAAAAATTAAAAATAAATAAATTAAAGCCTATTTTTTCCATTATCCTACCTAGTAGTCCACCATCCAATCCAATAGCCCACCATATGGTGGATTCCTAGCTCTGCCACTGTGTGCCACTGTACAAACGTGCGGAATAATTGCGACTTTTGGCCTGTTAATCACGGGATAGTGTTCTTAAGTGTCACGGGTAATTACAAACTAAATTATAATTAATTTGGCTGATCAGATTGTAATAGCTTGCATGCATGGGTTTGGTTAGTAAATGACAGCAAAACGGACAATTAATTACCGCATATGCTGGAGGCTAATGATATTTAAGCAAATACTAATTAAGCAATCTGGTCTAGACAAAATGTAATGGAGAATGCATAGGGACCATCTTTTTGTTACGACATGTTCCTCAGATATACGGATTCGCAGGCGGTCTCAGGATCTACTTACATGGGACCGAAGGTGAAATCTATAAATATCATATTCATTCTCATCTAAAGAAAATAACATTAACAATTTGTAATTGTTGACCTCGAAAATCTATAAATTTTACTGTCAACATATCTCATGTCACGTCTTTTTCTTTTCGTATGTTATCTACACATTCAAACACAAACTGTTAGGCACAAAGATCATTGTACCAAGAAAAGGGGAATAAGAATACAAGGGCAATTTATAAAAAAATCTGCAAGTACAGATGAAATTTATTAGATTTTCTACAGATTTTTGAATCCCCACTCATATGGGAGTGGGGCCATGTATAAAAAATTACAAAAAAATAAATTTTTGGCGTCATTTGATGAGTCTATTCTGTAAGTACGGGAATTCAAATCTCTGTACCTATAACATGATTCAGCAATTTATAAGGGAATGGATGTGGGTGAAATCTTGGGTGTTAGGAATGGATTATTCCACTTGAATAGGTGGGACATGCCCCCCACCTATAGGGAACAGGGCTATGTTCAAATAGGGTCGTACCTTTATTTATTTTTTTGGATTACGCCGCATTACTGACGCCTCCACTTGTCCTGCCCTGGACCTTAGTGAAGGAGGTAAATCGCAAATTATGCCTCCAAAGGTACAGGATGGAAGATTGTTTATACACTTGCACTTACCCAAAAGTTAAATCCATATTTCAGGATTCGAACTCTTGACGCGACAGCCTTAAACAAAGTTGAATTTCTCCACATTCCCCTTTTATTTTTACCTATGTATGGTTAGGTCTGGGTACGATTTGGTTCGAGTCGATTTTGACACTAACTCGAAACTAAAATAAAATTAATCAGTTTGGATGAATTTCAATTCAAACCAATCCACTCTAACTGTTAAATCGAACAGAACCAAACCTCAATTAGTCAATTTGGACTTGTAGAAAACATTATATATAAGGAACCTAATTAAGGAACTTAATAAACTTGAATAAATTTAGTTGATAACTGTAATTTAGTATTTTGTTTAAATTGCAAAATGGTATACAATTATGATTTCAACTTAAAATAAAACTCATGGAACATAACTTATTTACTAATAATTTCCATTCTATTTAATAATGTTGAAAAAATGTCAAATTAGTTTCTAGTAATTAATTTTTTAAGAATAATAAAATAATGAAATAAATGGTATGTAAACTGTGTTTCATATAATTCAATATATAAGGTGTGATTTTTTATTTTTTGTTTGAATAGTGTTATTTATAGTGAAAACTATCACTAATCGTCCTATGTTGCATCATGCATCAAATAACAAACTGTTACGTGTATGCTACGTATGACGATTACCAATAGTTTTCACTATGAATAATATTACTTTTTTTTGTTTAGGGAATTTTGGCATGTTTAGCTATAGTGGTGAATTTGTAAATATTTCTATTTTTGTGTACAAAACAATTTTTTTTACCAAAAAATAAACCACAACATGAAAAATGTTGGTATGAAAGTGTAAATACGCCCTAAACACGTGTATTTTGTGAAATTCCCTATTCAAATAACATTGTGATACTATTAATCAACATTAATAGAAAATGCTCCCATAAAAATGGTTTCATGTGGTAATCTTAAAATTCAAGCTGAAATCCATATCTTTGGTGTTAGAACCAAATAAAGGAACACCCATGAAAATAAAATCATAAAAATAACGAAAAATTTAAAACCTTAAAAACTCAAAACAAACAAAAAAATAAATACTAAAACTAAAAATCAAACTTAACCTTATGGTTTATAAGGCTGCACATCAACCATTCTTAAAAGATTCTTCAGTAGCATCTCTATCTCTTGTTCAATTTCGACTTACGAATGCTAGATTCAGCTTCTCCAACCATGAATCCGATTGTATAGGTAAAAGCAACAAATAGGAACCAAAAACCGCTAATTTCGGTGCGGAGATGACAATGGAACTCAAATTGCCCAATTCGATTTTTTATTTTTGGGGGTGGGGTGTTCAATTGAAAATTTTAAAGACTTCTCTAGAATTTTTTAAGTGGATGATTTTTGTGCATTTTACGGACTTTTAAGTGGTTTTTATGAATTTCTTAAGAATTAATAAAAGTCTTTCATGAATTTCTGTATACTTTGATTAAAAACTTTTAGAGACTTTTATCTTGTAAATTCATTATATACCTGAAAAATTATATTTTTTTTTACTACATAATTAACAATTTCAAGAGCCATGATACCCACAAAAATTTATTGGGTAAAATCACTAGTCATGGCGCAATCATTATAATTTTGGCGCAAATAAAATAATAAAAAACTTTTACATCAATTTCTAAGAATATAACCCAAAAAATTTCATGAAATTAACATAAATTCTAAGAACGCAAATTGTTTTTAACCCAAAAAAACAAGAATAAATTGATTAAATGGAATTCTACATTTTGAATTAATTGCATATAATTTCAATTTAAAAGTAGATATAAGAAAATTCCAGAATGAAAAGGCATTTTTTTTTCTGTGAAATCTTCACAAATCTAAGTATATGAAATAATTTTTTTTTTTTTTTTTTTTTTTTTTTTTTTTTTTTTTAAGATTTGCTATTTATATTTTTCACCCAAAAAGCCTCCAAAAGTCAAGTAAATAGATAATTATTCAAAAATTACTATCTATTTGAATATCTCGTAACTTTAAGACATTTCTAAAATGTATTTCATAATTTTTAGAGACATTTTAAAATTTTGTAGAAGGCTCAGTTGAATACATATATAAGAGCAACTTCAAAAGACTTTTTAAAAGTGGAATGCTCTCTATTTTAAATAGTCAATTTTTAAAATTTTACTCTAAGAGATTCTTCAATTTAACATTTTAAAATAGATAGTGGGTTTGACTCTCCAAATTTGAAGAGCTAAATCCACCTCTCTATAATTTAATGTTTCAAAAATTCCAACTTTCAATGCACAATTTATTGACTTAATTAATTAAATATACTTGAGGAATGATAAAATTATTGGAGGAAAGATGATATAAAAAAAACAAAAAAAAAACAATAAATACATATTGAAAATGATAAAATTAAATGTTAAAAATAAAGAGGCTATTGAAGCATTTTAAAATTTTTACTTTCTAAATTGTAGAATATATTTTTAAAAAATTGAGAGCACCTTCTTAGAAATCTTAATTAAATCAGTGTTCTAAAATGCGTCATAATGCGCGCTTAGGCGCGCCTAAGCGCAAGGTGTGATTAAAACGCCTCGCATTCGAGGTATGCGTTTAAAAAGACGGTCAACTCCTGCGTTGACCACTAAAATGAGCACAAAGGCTCGTTTAATTGCGCATAAGCACATTTTTTTTTTCAAGTGATAAGTGCGGATTTTGTACTTATTTATACCATTAAACTTAAGTTTTTGTGAGTCTTCTTGTGCATTATTGTTTAATATATTTACATTCTATTTTGTAGGTGTTCTATGGCTAAAATCCCTAAATTGGAGGAAAAACGGAAGAAAAAAAGGAAGAAATGATTAATGGTGCAAAAAAGAGGACTTAGGGAAGTGTTTCTTGAAGAAAAAAAAATTTACTGTAGCGTCGCGGCGCCCGACTCCCGGGTAGCGAGAAACCCGATTTTGACCCATTTTTGGCTTATTTTCGACCCAATTTATCTCCTTTCCTTCCTACAATATAAATACAACATTTTGGGGCCATTTCTAGGGCAAGAAAGAAAGGGGGAGCTGACCAAATACAAGGGAAAAATCTGGGAGTTCCTCTCTTCCATCAACATTGGTGGAAATGGAAGATGGAGAAGAAGGAGAAGACTTTTGATTTTGAAGATTCCAACCATCCTTCTACCATTCAATAAACTTTTTATTCTCTCTTTAATTTCGTTTTTTTATCCATTTGTTGTAATTATTTTGTTGGGTTTATGTAAATGCTCTATGGATAGATAAACTCATGTGATTGATGGTTATTTTGGAACCCTAGAATGATAATTTAATCGATTTGTGTTTTAAAGTTCTTGAGATTGATGTGATTAATCTATTGTGCTCATTATGTTTATCGTTCTTCTCGATTATTTAGCGGGCCAACTAGATGATTGGGTTGTTTACAATTTATGCTATTTTGGGATTTTTAGTCCGTAATTACTAATTTGACCAAACCCTAGTAGCAACTATATTTTGATGGATTATGAGGAATTTTCTATTAAATGTAGGTGGATTATCACTTAAGTTAACAAACCGAGCTTGTGTGTTTGTGCTTAATTCAATTCGACTCTCTCGTGTGAATGCTTTTGTTAAATTAAATTTAGGGAGCTTATCCTAGGTTGTTTAATGAATAGGGTTGGGTAAAGAGCTTGTTTTATTCAACTAAAATGTAAGGAGAGTTTGAGGTAATCGAACTTGTGATTATTCTCGAATTGTTGTTGATCTTTTGAACGAAAATCCTTTGCGAATATCGATTAGAAATTCATTCTAGCGGCGAAGAAATATCCCTCGATCACATTTTCGTTTCCTTGTGTTCTTTGTCATTTTCAGCTTTTATATTTTTAGTTTATCGCTTCATTAGTTAAACAACCAAACCTCCCCCCCATTTACTTGCTTTCCGTATTTTTACTTTCTTATTGCAATTGGCGTAATTGAAAACAATTCTCTGCGGGAATGACCCTTACTTACCAATTACTACTTGAACGACACAGTTTAGAAAAGTAAGGAATATTATTTTGACCCTCTTTTGGGCGTGTCAATTTTGGCGCCGTATCGCCAGGAATTGTTTTTCCAATTTGTCAATTGTATTATATTTTCTTTTTATTTATGTTTTATTTATTTTTGTGTTTCTTCTTTGTGACTTAGGTTGTGATTGAGCGAAACGAACACATCAAGAACACCACAACCTAGGACCAAGAGAAGAGGTTGGTTATTGAAGTTTGTGAGATGGAGGCCACTTCTCAACTTGATCGTCAATTGGCCGACCTTGCATCTCTTGTACAACAAGTGGCTCATGGGAATAGCCAACATAGCGCCTTTGAACGAGCGGATGTCATTGGGGGCTATCAAATGCAACCGAGACAAGGGTATGATCCATATGCCTACATGTATAATTATGGATTTAGTGATCACCCTAGTCTCAGTTATGAAGAAAATTATTTCACGTCTCCACAAGCACAATATCATCAACATGGTTTCTATCAACAAGATCAACCTTAAGCTTCTAGTATGTCTCTTGAGGATATGGTTAAATCTTTGGCATCAAGCACGGTGCAATTGCAACAACACACGATACAAATCCAACAAGAGACTATGAAATTTCAACAAGACCAAGGGCAATACTTCCAACCTAGTCAACAAACTCAAACTTCAAGTGCTAGTATGTCTTTAGAGGAAATGGTTGAGTCCTTGGCTTCGAGCAATCAACAAGCTCCAACTCAAAGCTCGGATATGTCCCTTGAAGAAATGGTAAAGTCTTTGGCCTCAAACAATATGCAATTCCAACAAGAGACTATGCAATTTCAACAAGATATATTTCAACAAGAGACAATGACTTCAATCAAGAATTTGGAGGCACAAGTGAGTGAATTGGCTAGTATGGCAGAGAAAATGGAGGCTCGATGATCTAAACAACTTCTTTCTCAAACACTCAACCCGGAGGAAAATGTTAGTGTCGAGGCACTAAGAAGTGAGGAGATTTTAGATGAGGTACCAATGGAGATGGAAGATCATATTGAGGAACCAACACAAGAAAATGACTTAGCTTGTGAGGATTTTGTTGAAACCATGGCACCACTTGATTCATTGCCAAGCAATTCACCAAGGTATAATCTCTCATGTTTTACAACTCCAATTTCTAATGAGAAATTTTTATCTTTGGTGATGCAGGCTCCTATGTTTTAATTCATACTCTTTCCCGAGCACTTGAAGTATGCAGATTTGCAAGAAAGAAAACTACTACCGGAGATCATTGCAAGAAATCTCACCACATTTCACAACCAACTAAGGGGAGTACTTGAATCCCTTGCCCTTACTCTTTCATGTTTTATTCTTAAGGGCTTTGTACAGTTTAAATTTGTGTGTGATGATTTATGTTTGTTGGTTGGATAGCCTTGCCGGCTTTGCTTTTAGTTATTACATTGCTTTAGTTTATGGAATGTGGACATGAATGCTATATGTTGTTTATTTTCATCCACTTATTCCATGTTTGACTATTTATGGAGTATTTGAGTCATGAAATTCGTCACACGCACTTGTTGGTAGCACTTGAGGTTGTTATGAACTTAAATGACCACATTGTTGATGATAATAATTCTTTTGTCACTCTACTTATGAAATGATAAATTTGGAGGTGGTTGAGCCGGTGAAGGAAATTGTTTAGAAGTGTATTATTTCCTTGTTCAAAAGATTAAATTTATAGAGTGCTCTTGAACTTCAAATGAAAGTTAGATGTTGTTTCTATCCCAATCGAAAAGGAAAAAAAAAAATTGTAGGAAAAAGTTGCCCACCTTAAGGAGTGTGAGTCAGCGTTGAGTATTCTGGCCCTATGTATCTCCAATGTGTAGGAGACGATCTACCAATGAAGAAGGCTACTCTTAGGGACCGGAACGTGAATTACCTACATTGGAAAAAGAAAAAAAAAAGTGAAGCAAAAGAAATTGGATGCTATATCCTTAGTTGCTATTGTGAATGATTGGTGATCGTGTGTAATTTGCCTAACGATGAGTTTGTAGTTTGAGCACTCAAGGTTTTATGGTAAATTAATACATGACTAGATGGTCTAATTTGCCGGTTCAATCCAACCAAATTTCTGAGAGGGAAAGATTGAGTGATTTGAGAGCAAACCTATGTTTTTTAACACCTTTGGGTTAGAGAGAAAATATCAAGTTTGGGGGAGTGCGCAACCCTCGAGCAAGAAAGGGAAATTTGACCATTTTGAGGGTCGGGAACACCACCAACTTATGCAATGCGATGAATTGGAATGACAACACACACACGAGTCAAGCATGGTGTAAGTTCAAAAATGTTTGTTGTAACATTTTTGTGTGCATTTCATAAGTTATTAGCATGTGTGAAAATTGAGGCAAAACGGCAAGCTATCTAACTTTTGAAATTTTTGTTATATTATAGTATTATTGTTTGAATTTTATTTGTGTGTTTGCATGCTTGTTTGTATAGCTTTGTTCGAGGATTAACAAATATTTAAGTCTGGGGGTGTGATAAGTGTGGATTTTGTACTTATTTATACCATTAAACTTAAGTTTTTGTGAGTCTTCTTGTGCATTATTGTTTAATATATTTACATTCTATTTTGTAGGTGTTCTATGGCTAAAATCCCTAAATTGGAGGAAAAACGGAAGAAAAAAGGAAGAATGATTAATGGTGCAAAAAAGAGGACTTAGGGAAGTGTTTCTTGAAGAAAAAAAAAATTTACTGTAGCGCCGTGGCGCCCGACTCCCGGGTAGCGAGAAACCCAATTTTTGACCCATTTTTGGCTTATTTTCGACCCAACTTATCTCCTTTCCTTCCTACAATATAAATACAACATTTTGGGGCCATTTCTAGGACAAGAAAGAAAGGGGGAGCTGACCAAATACAAGGAAAAAATCTGGGAGTTCCTCTCTTCCATCAACAATGGTGGAAATGGAAGATGGAGAAGAAGGAGAAGACTTTTGATTTTGAAGATTCCAACCATCCTTCTACCATTCAATAAGCTTTTTCTTCTCTCTTTAATTTCGTTTTTTTATCCATTTGTTGTAATTATTTTGTTGGGTTTATGTAAATGCTCTATGGATAGATAAACTCATGTGATTGAGGGTTATTTTGGAACCCTAGAATGATAATTTAATCGATTTGTGTTTTAAAGTTCTTGAGATTGATGTGATTAATCTATTGTGCTCATTATGTTTATCGTTCTTCTCGATTATTTAGCGGGCCAACTAGATGATTGTGTTGTTTACAATTTATGCTATTTTGGGATTTTTAGTCCGTAATTGCTAATTTGACCAAACCCTAGTAGCAACTATATTTTGATGGATTATGAGGAATTTTCTATTAAATGTAGGTGGATTATCACTTAAGTTAACAAACCGAGCTTGTGTTTTGTGTTTAATTCAATTTGACTCTCTCGTGTGAATGCTTTTGTTAAATTAAATCTAGGGAGCTTATCCTAGGTTGTTTAATGAATAGGGTTGGGTAAAGAGCTTGTTTTATTCAACTAAAATGTAAGGAGAGTTTGAGGTAATCGAGCTTGTGATTATTCTCGAATTGTTGTTGATCTTTTGAACGAAAATCCTTTGCGAATATCGATTAGAAATTCATTCTAGCGGCGAAGAAATATCCCTCGATCACATTTTCGTTTCCTTGTGTTCTTTGTCATTTTCAGCTTTTATATTTTTAGTTTATCGCTTCATTAGTTAAATAACCAAACCTCCCCCCCCATTTTCTTGCTTTCCGTATTTTTACTTTCTTATTGCAATTGACGTAATTGAAAACAATCCTCTACTGAAATGACCCTTACTTACCAATTACTACTTGAACGACACACTTTAGAAAAATAAGGAATATTATTTTGACCCCCTTTTGGACGTGTCATCAAGTACTGCGCCCTTCAAATAAAAGGCCCTTTAAGTGATTCATTATAGAAGCACATTAATTAAAAAATTATAACTTCATACTTAGGCCCAATTAGAGTAAAAGGCCCAAACATACTCTCTAGCGTTAGCTTTCCTTCATTTTATAGAACATGGTCCCTTCCAGTTTCAGGAGAAGTTTCGATGTGGGATACGTGATTTGCCAAGGAAGGGAATCTCTTCTTGCACCACTGTCCTCTTCCCCAAACACCTTTGCGCTCCCCCTCTTTTTCTCTACTGGAACAATCCCTAATTCGGACACCATGTCAGATGAATCAAACTCAACATTAGGACTCTCATTCTCCTATTTCCTCTCATAGTACTGAGTCCCCAGAAAATCAACCAGCAACGTAGCCAATGAGGCAATCATTGCAACGAACCCTGAAAATATAAATTTTGACCATGGCAATTTAGGGAGACAAGAATTTTTCATTGTAGATGTGGCATTTGATGACATGTAGACAAAGCCTGTGCCCAATGGCAAGAATGACACCAGCAGGTAGCAGCAAAGGCTTTTGCAGCAACAAAAAGGTTGGAGTCTGTTTGAAGGAACCGACACTTCTTGCCAATCAATGGAATGGCAATACCACACACTCCAGCAATGAGAATGGTAGCAATTGCTACCACTTCAAATTCGAATTTCAAATCCGGTCACTTCAAATTCGGCCCTTAGGTTCTAAGCTAAAACTTCTAATTAGTTGGATAGTAGATGCTGTGAGGGAGAAGAAGAGGGGTTTGAAGATTTGAAGAATTAGAAGGGTTACCTTTGCCTTTGGATGAATCGGCTGCCGCCTGCATTTGGACTTTGGAGAATTGAAATGGGACGTGTTTGGTTTGATGAAGGAAGAAGAAAAGACACCTTAATTTAGATTTAAAGAATGGGCCACAAATTAAAACAAAAAATTAGTTTTAAGAATTGGGTTGGGCACTTGGGCTTGCCTTGTTGGTAGGCTATACACTAAACTTAAAAACAATTATAGTATGGGTTAATTTCAGAAATGGTCACTGAAGTTACAGAAAAATTACAAAATGGTCACTGAAGTTCAAAACTTTCAGTAATGGTAGTTAAGTTTGAAAAACTTGTAGAAACGGTCATTGAGTTAAAAACACTTTTGTGGCAACGTTTCGACCACTTCCGACCACCGAAATCGGCAAATTTTGATACCGTTGGAAAGCCCATAATGTCCTCTTCAATTACCATCGAAAATATTCCCCTAACTCCAAGGGATTTGACCGAAAAATTGCCACAAAAGTCGCCCAAAAAATCTGCCCAGATTTTCAGATTTTTTGGGCGACATTTGCGGCAATTTTTCGGCGACTTCCGACCACCAAAACCGTCGGATTTTGATATCTTTGGAAAGCTGACAATGTCCTCTTCAATTACCATCCAAAATCTCCCCCCAACTCCAAAACATTTGACCGGAATAAGCCCACAAAATCAGCTACCCAAAAAGGCGAAAATCTGCCCAGATTCGGGATGCTAACTTTGTGGGCTTATTTCGGTCGAATGATTTGGAGTTGGGGGGGGGGGAGATTTTGGATGGTAATTGAAGAGGACGTTGTCAGCTTTCCAACGATATCAAAATCCGACGATTTTGGTGGTCGGAAGTCGCCGAAAAATTGCCGCAAAAGTCGCCCAAAAAATCTGAAAATCTGCCCAGATTTTCAGATTTTTTGGGCGATATTTGCGGAAATTTTTTGGTCGAATCCCTTGGAGTTACGAGAAGATTTTGGGTGGTAATTGAAGAGGACATTGTGGGCTTTCTAACAATATTAAAATTTAGCGATTTCGATGGTCGGAAGTGACAAAAAAGTTGCCGCAAAAGTCACAAAAAACTGAAAAAGTGTTTGTAACTCAGTGACCGTTTTTGAAAGTTTTCCAAACTTCAGTGACCGTTTTTTAAAACACTTGAAACTTCAGTGACTATTATTGAAAGTTTTGAACTTCAGTGACCATTTTATAATTTTTCTATAACTTTAGTGATCATTTCTGAAATTAACCATATATAAAATATAAAAATTTATCATTTTTTAATTATCTTTTTTTTAAGGTAAAAAATCTATTTTTTTATATGAAAATATATTTAATGTCTTCAAAATAATTAAAATATTATTAAAAATATGAAACGCATTATGACATTTATTCTTCGCATTGACATATCTAAACTTGTGATTCTTGATTCTCGACCACGACGTCACGCAACGCATTACGAACATTGAATTAAATACAACTAAAGTGCCCAATAGTGCACCCCCTTGGTCTTCTCTCCCGCTTTCTTCAACGGAAAACCCTCCAACTCCTCTCAAGTACAGGTTCGTGACTTTAGAACTATACATTTTAATGAAATTTATCTTATTTTAGGAATCGAGTCCGAGACTGAGAGAATAGTTCTGCAATTTGCGTTCTTGAAAAGGAGAAGTCACACAATGAAACGTGTGTGACCAATTCTGTATTAGTTTTGATTTTTTTAGCATAGAAACCTGATACATTGTTGAGTTTGATGACTGAATACTGATTCTTATTTTATGTTCGTTATTGCAAACAAAATTTGATTCAGTAATTTCAATTGTTACTTTATATGCATCTCTTCCAATGTCGGGATTTTGCTTATTAAAAATATCTAGTTGGGTTTACATCAGAATCTATGATTTTGCTTGAAAAAATTGCAATTCATCGGTTACGAAATTGAATAAACCTTCTCTGTTGCAAATGTAAAATCATCCCTCTTATGTGAAAATTTCTTAAAATCTCCCTGATGGGCTACAAAGAATTTATTCATACCTGCCTTCTGCCACTATTATAACTCTCTTTTGTTTTGCACTCTTCAATTTCATATTCCTAATTTATAACAATTTCTGATTTACTGAAATTTGCTGACCTCGTAGTAATTATGATTGCACTTTAATCTTGAAATTCTGTTTAAAGACTGTGTATCGAGGAGTTTATTTTTGCATAAAGTTATGGTTATTAAATGTTCTTTCGAGTGGTTTGTAGCATTTTCCTTATATTTCTTTTGTGGTTTGAGGAATTTCATACATATATATTTTGCAAGAATTGAGCTTTTGGCTCACTAATAATCTTTTTGCCAGGCAGAAATTGCAATTTCAAGCTTAAAAAACGAATTGTATTCTCTTTAGGCTTTTTGTTAAGTTTGATTTCTTATCCTTGGTTTTCTTTATTTATGAGTGCTCTACATAGTCATTGTTCGGAGGCTTCATTGCTTCCAAAGCATTCACGCATCAACCTGGGATGGATTTTTCATCCCCTTTGCATTCGAATCTGTTGATTTCCATAGGAGAAAAAAAGAGGGATTTCGAAGAATTTTCTTGAGAAATTATGTGAAATCCATATTAAATCAATCAAATCCAAGCAGTTGCAACGGACTTTGTGCATGGATTTAAATTTAGAATCCATATCCTCAACCATTTTCTCATAAAACTCTCCCCCTCTGTTAAAATGGAAAAATAAATTTATTAATAGAGATCCTTATGCCATTGTTATTTTTTTTGTTCTTAAACTTTTCCATTTTAGATATTATGAAAAAGGACAGAGGCCGTAAGCTTTATGGGAATCATGTTAGAACGAGAGCTTGTGTTTCTGACGGTGAAAGTTGTGACAGCAATGATGTAATTGATGAGCATGTATTTGATGAAGAAAAAGCATATAAAGCCCTCACACGGTTCTTATGCAATGCCAGTGTGCCACCTTGCTCAGTTAAAGAAGAGTCTTTCAAACACTATGTGAAGTCAGTTAACCCGTGTTTCGATGTTGAATATGACACTGTTATACATCAGTGCTTGGAATTTCTCAAGGAAGAGAAAATGAAATTGAAAGAGATTTTGAGAAGTTTGGATGGACGAATTAGCATCTCAGTGGATATTATGAGACACGACAAGTATAGTGTCTGTGATCAAGATTACAATTTACCTGATGGCCAGACAAACCTTGATTATCTGTGTGTAAAGGCTCATTTTATTGGTGAAGATTGGAAACTGAAAAGTTATATTCTCGGCTTTTCACCTACCTTGGATGGTACTCCAGAAAGTCTTCCTGAAAATGTTATTCTGAAATTTCTTTCAGATTTCAAAATTGAGGATAAGGTATTTACTCTCACATCTGCAACTGCTATAGTGAACCTTTATGAGAATGCTGTGATAGTCAGAAATAAATTACTGGAGAAAAGAAGGATCCCACTGGATGGTCGGGTATTTCACTTGGGTTGTTGTGCTGACATTTTGCGTTCTGTGGTGGCAGAGGCATTTCAGAAAATTGAATATATCATCCGCAAAGTTCGCCATATGGTCTTCTGGGGAAACTCATCATTACTGTGGAATATGACATTGCACAAGCTGCAGGAGGCTCTGGAGTTGGAGGCTAGAGGACAGTATTTAGAAACAGATCATCCCAGGCGTCGTAATATCCCATCTGCTGAAGAGTGGAAGAAACTTAGAGATGTTTGTAAACTTGTCCAGAACATATATGATGTTGCTGAAGTTCTTTTCGAGACAAAACATGCTAGTGCAGGCATCTATATTCATAATTTTCAAGAATTACAAGCAAGTTTGCTAAAAGAATCCAGAAATTCAGATAAATTTGTTAGAATCATAGCTCAGAGGATGCTAAAGAAGTTTGAGAAGTACTGGAAGAACATGTTCCTTGTATTGGCTGTTGTTACAGTTTTGGATCCTCGATATAAAATGAAGTACATCGAATTTTCTTCCTTGAAGTATGATACTGGTTCTGGTATTTCAGAAATGACAGCCATTTCAGAGTCCATTCACAGGCTTTATGATGATTATGTTACTCGCAAAACCAAAGAAGAATACAACATGGGCGATTCGAATTCTGAGTTTGAAGAAGAGCTTCCTTCCAACATCAAAGAAAGACGCCTACACCCAAACTTCGGTTTTAATTGTTTAGACGAGTATAACCAGTTCATCGAATCTGATAGTCGATCTCGGCCCACCAAGTCAGAGCTCGAATGCTACTTGGAAGAACCTGTTGTGCCTTGGAGCAAGAACTTCAGCGTGCTTTCTTGGTGGCAATCTGCAAGCCCCAAATATCCTACCCTGTCCAAAATGGCTCGTGATCTTTTACCAATACAATTTTCCCTCGTTACTGGCTTAGAAGCATTTTACACCGAGCTACGCGAGCCTGATCAAAATTTAGTTTTCTTGGATATATTGAATGCAGATAAGGCTTAGTTTGTTATCTATTGTTGAAGATAAAGACTTGGGACTCTACCAAGAATCGGTATGTGTTAGTGAGATGATTGCTAGGTGATAATTTGGTCACTTGTAGGAATCAAATTCTCATTTGAACATAATTTGAGCATATAAATATATAATATTTATCGTATTTAATCTCTATTTTTCCAATAAAAAGTTTCGACAAATTTTCAGGTTACTTGCACCAAAATACCTGATTTAACATACTTGGCAAGCTATCTGTAGTAAAATTATCATGTGATCAAAATCATCTGATGATTGTTAACTTCATTACTTGCATTTAATAACTGTTAATGAGTCTAGCTATTAGTTCAATCCTATATTTACAGCTCCACCTGGGCTCAAAAAACAATTCAAAATTGCATAGCAAGGACAACGGGGTTGGGCGATTCTCCCCTACCCCCTATTTTGAATAGCAATTCCCCTTGTACAAACGAATGTTGTCAGAATTGTTACAATACTTCTTTTATTTTTATATTTTTTGCCATTTTTAAATTGAATGCTGTCAATTGTTATCTGTTGAAATTCTGTCAGCTCTTTTTCTGTACGCATAGCAAGTTTGTATCTTGAATTTTGATTTTGGAAAAACATGATAAGAATTAAAATGTTTTCATTTGAAGTGTTCATTTGTTTATTTACATTTTTGTTTTTGTTTTTTTTGTTTTTTTTTTTATGATGACTAGTAGTAAGCACGTGTCTTATGTACGAAATAAATGATATGCGTAATATTTTTAAAGTAAGGTAATTGATAATGTTAAAAAAAAACTAAAATTGTTAAAAGTTTTATGAAATTACATACATAATATGAAAATGTTGATTAAACTAAAATGTATTATTTTGTTTACTTATTTGTTTATGCTTAGATATTTGTTGGACCCCAATTTTCAACCATTACATCGACATCGACCAACTTTTTGGTACGAAGGGACACAAAGAGGAATCAAATTAAGAAATGTGCATTTGACTAAGTTTAAAATGTTTACTTATAACTAAACTAAAGGTACATAAATGATTTTCAAAATAAAAAATTACTTATTTTGTCTGTAAAATAAATTTTACCTTAAAAAGTAAAAATAGAAAAGCATCTTATCTAAACACATTTAGAAACAAAAAATTACTTATTAATCATGCTCGTTATATTAATCAATATCATATATTTTAAACTAAAAATCAAAGTTACATTCAAAACAGATATAGAAGTGAAAAATCTTAAAAGAGAAGTTTTTTTCTTCTTCTTCTTTTGAATGTGATCAATACAAATGAAGGAATATAAATTTTCCCTTTAAATGTATCAAGATAAAATTCTTTTTATTTTCTTTATATATTTATATTCTTTTAATCATCATTTTTTCTCAAAATACATTTTCTCTATCTTCTTTTCAATCACATATTTTTCATTAAAATAATATTACATCTAAACTCAAATTTTTTCCTTATTTTTTAACTACACATTTTCTGTCAACCTAATATTCCAAAATATATTCTTAGCCAAAATAGAGCTCAAACAGGCTACTAATAAGTAACGAATTACCATCAAATTTTATTCTTACAAAAATGAACATGTAATAATACTAAAATACACAATACTATACGAATTATTTTTTAGAACACATAATATTAATTTTTATTAATACTTAAAAATTTAGTTTTAGTGAAAAATGTGTAATTAAGATGCGAAACTTGTATTTAGTGGGGTAGATACAAATATGAGAAGGGTGAGTAACTTTTAATTATTAGGAGTAATTACTAAGGTTTTTAAGATTGATGGATAATTTCTCTCATCTTCGACTCTTTCCTAACTATTGATCATATTTAAGCAATTTTTTCTTTTCGATTTACTGTTATTTGTATTTAAATAGTTATAGCATCTAGTATATTAATTAAACATGCAATTTATTACTTTGAATAAAAATGTTGACAATGTTATATAATGACAAAATGGTAAATTGAACGTTTCTCATTTATCTCCCATTATATATATATATATATATATATATATATATATAAGTAACGTTGATTTTAAGTGAAGCTCGTGTACATAGATAATAAATAATATAATATATATACACGTACATATGAAATATAAAGGTGATATTAATGATAAATTAATTACAATTTAACTTCGTGAAGTCTCTTTTAAAGTATAGAGTTCATTTTTCATGCTGGAGTACTCATAATTTTATTTTAATTAAATTAAGTTTAATTAGTTAAAATCGAAACTCGTCTACATATATAATTATATTAAAACTATAATAAATATTATTTTATATTGTAATTAATCTACCATTATAGTAATGCAACCTTTAATATATTATATTATATAATTATAATAAAATTACATCTATATATGTGAGTTTCAATTTTAAGTAGTAAACTTAATTTGAGTAATTAAAATTAATTTGAAAATGTAAAATTTTAAATACTCCAATATAAAACAATGAACATTACACTTAAAGAGATAATAATAAATGAAGTTAAAATATATTAAATAGTACTATATTAAATATATAAGGATAGAATTGACATATATCTAAATATATAAGGGTAAATTTGGTATTTAAAAGTTTCTCCTCAATCCATTCTTTTAATATATGGAAGAGTTGGTTAAAATGCCCAGTTAAACAATGTATTTATTTAAATAACCCCCTTTCAATGTTTGTTAGTTAAATGACCCTCAATTTACAAAATACAATAAATGATAATATCAAATGTCTAAAACACCCTCACCATGGAAAAGACTCAAACACCCCTTTCAATCAAATTAAATTCCTTAAATCATCATCAAAACACATCGGACTCGCCTCTCCCGTGCGTGTGCTCTTCTTGTGCTTACAACCCTCGAGTCTTGTTGTTCATTACTTCACCTACCTTCCCCAATATTTTGAGCATTTGAACAAGAGTTTTGGTTTCTATATTAACTACATTGAATCTCTATTATATTCGAAGAAAGAGAGGTATTTTTAGAAATCTCATGTACATAGGTACTTTTATTGTTGAATATAGTATGAAATGATATTTTAGTTGATTTCATTTGCGCATTTGGTGTATTTTTCTTGTTGTCCGCATTTACTGGATGATAACGGCACTTCAACCGTTATCAGTAGTGTAAAACGACACTACAACCGTTATCTGAAGTGTAGAACGACACTACAGTCGTTATCTCTCATGTAAAATGACAGTACAGTCGTTATCTGTTATGGTCTGTCCGTTATTGATAATACAATGTGGTTACTTTGATAATTTAAATATGATAACTATTTTCATATTACTTTGTATATATACTTGAGTAAATTATTTAACTTTTTTTTTTTTTATTCGCAGCTATGACTTTTGTAGAAATGATATGGGTATAGACAGGTATACTACTTTGTTGAATTTAAAAAGACTGAAGAAGGCAAATGGACATGGAGCTATGTAAGAAATGATGAATAAAATGTGGATATTCTTTATGTTCCAACTACCATTTCGTATGTAGAGTTGTACAACAAAGTGCAAGAACTTGTTAACGTGGATTCAAAGATATATGAAATTGAGATGAAGTCTCTTAATCTTGGAATGTCAAAGTTTTCAGTTCCACCACAAAGTATTAACTGTGATGTGAAAATGAAGTGGTTTCTTTCTATTTGCAACAAACATCCTCTTTGCGTGACTATTTCGACCATAGTTGCAGATGAGTGTGATAGTGTAAGGGAGTTTGAAAGAGATTGTGGAGTAGATACTAATGGTGAAGTAGAAAAGAGAGACGTGAGCAATCGAAATGAAGTTGTGCAATATGATGGCGATTATGAGAATGATCACGTAAAAGGAAACCATGTGGATTGGGATAACTTGCACATAATTCAGGGTAGTTCTGAAAAACAAGATTTCGAAAATAAATCTCCTAGGAGAGATGAAAACAATGTTGATTTCTCCATACAAGAGAACATTAATAGTACTCCAATACAAGTTGTATGTTCAATTCTATACAGATCATCAGTTAGGATTTCGGAAGATGAGGATGTACACAACGAGGAACTATTTCCAACTAAAAGTGCTTTGATATCAAAACTTCAGCTACTTGCTGTCAAGTAACAATTTGAATTTAAAGTAAAGAAATCAAATAAGAGTGTGTACACAGTTGTTTGTGTTGGAGAAAGTTGTAACTGGCGTTTACGGGCAACGAGCATAGCTGAATCTGAGATTTTTCAAATACGAAAATATTCTAACCATCACACTTGCTCCATGAGTGTTCGTCGTAGAGATAATAGACATGCTATTTATTCGATAATTGGAAAGCATGTAGCTCCAAAGTATCAAGATGCCAACATAGTGTACAAACCAAGAAACATCATTGATGACATTCGTCGAGAGTTTGGCATAACTATAAAATATCACAAGGAGTATATGGCCAAAGAATTTGCTTACAAAGAGATTCGAGGTAACCCTGAAATAATCTTGGCACGTTGACTTTTTTTTTTAAACTAATAATGATGGACATTTCATGTATTTTTTCATGGCATTAGGACCAAGCATACATGGATTCCTCTCTTCAATCTGACGGGTAATTTGTGTCGATGGAACATTTTTGAAATCTAAGTATTGAGGTAAATTACTTGTTGCCACATGCCAAGAGTCAAATTTATCCACTTGCGTGGGGCATAGTAGATTCAAAAAATAATAACTCGTGGACTTGGTTCTTTCAAAAGTTGCGGCAAATAACCGATGACACAAATGAGTTAGTCTTTAAATCTGATCGTGTACCAAGCATATCAAATGGTTTAGCAACGTCTATCGTAACGCACATCATGGACATTGTATATGGCATTTGCAAACTAACTTAAAAGAGCAAGTTTTCCCACATTGATATTGTGCCGTTGTTTAGAGCTACTACAGAGGCATACAGTTTGGCAAAATTTTGAGATCAATATGCAAGCATTATGCAGTCTACACGAGAAAATTCGAGGGTACTTAGAGGATGATGTTGGCGTAAAGTATTGGTCAGGAGCACATTTCAATGGAATCAGATACAATAGTATGACCACAAACAATGCAGAATCATTGAACGCATTGTTGAGAAGTGCTCGAAAATTTCCTATACTCGCTTTGATTGAGCATATTAGAGAGAAGATGCAGAGATAGTTTTATGATAGACATGTTGATGTTGAAAAATGTATAAGCTACTTCACCCCGCCTTTGGAGGAGAAGATGTACGATAGGTATAACGAATCAAAAGGCTTCGAGGTGAAAGCTCTTAGCCCAGATGAGATGCAAGTGAGTGATGAAATGAAAAGTTTCATTGTTAATTTGGAGAGGGGAGCATGCACTTGCAGGGAATTTGATCTGGACCAATTTTCATGTGCACATGCAATTGCTGTATTAATGGATGTTGGAGACAATTGTTACAGGTTTTACTCTCCATTTTATAGCACTTCTTACTGGAAACAAGCTTATTCTGAATATATATATCCACTACCAAATGAGGCCGACTGGGAAATTCCCGATAATGTCGATCAAGAAAGGAAATACGATCGTTGACACGAAGAGGAAGTGGACGTCCTGTTCGCTAATTTCGAAACGATGCCGCAAGTGCACGGGTCGAGAACAAGTAGTAAAAGCGGACCTTTTAAGTCCGGATGTCGATCCCTCGAAGAGTGTTGTTTTCAACTACGAGTATATTGTTTCAAATTCCCGAAACAAACACACACATTAAAATTTTAATTTAAAAAGACGATAAACTAAGAAAACACAATTTTCTATTTAAAAAGAGTAATTAAAACTTTGGAAAAGAAGGAAGATTTGATTTGAAAAGATGTTGGAATTTATGATTTTATTTAACCGTTTATTTCATTAATATCAAGCCAATTATGCGCCGATGTAAATTATCAAAATATATAGTTAGATCCGATTCTCCAATTTTAGTCGATAACCTCTTTCGAGTGATATCAACCCTATTGATAAAGTTACCCACAAATCTATATGCAGATAAAACTTAACCAAAGCATTAAATTATTGTGAGAATACTCAGAGGATCACCTAGGGGAGGTATATATTTCTATATCACCCAAAACCACCTAGGGTACTAATTATCTAGGTCTAGCAATGCAACAATCTTTCGATAATTACATAAACCACCTAACCACATCATATATTTGGCCAAATAAATGAAGCATAATCAACAATAATAATTAATACACTATAATTTTGACAACATAAACATCATTTAAAACATAAAATGATATTAATGAATATTTGGTTAAACTAATACATAAATTCCAACATAAACGATTTAGTTAATCATTCTTACAAACTTAACAAAGAGATTTAATAATACAAATCATTACAACTTAAACAAAAAAATAATTGAATAACACAAAAAAGGAAAGAAATAACCCTTTTTGCACTTCTCCAATCTTTCTTCCAAGTTTTCTTCAAGTAAATCTCTTTGTTTTCCCACTTGATTCTACAAAATAAGCTAACAACCAAGAAAAACAAGAAAAAACAAAATAAAATAAAATAAAAAAGAAAAGGAAGAGAGAGAGACGTGAAAATGGGGAGGGAAAAAGAGAGGGATTTGTGTTGGGAGAGTTTGTGTATTTATAGGTTAGATATTTATGATATTTAGTATAGTTTAATAATATAATTAGATATTATAGGATATTTAGTATATTATAATATAAATAGGATATTTAGGATATTTTATAATATAATATAGATATTATAGGATATTTTATAATATAATATAAATATCCTAAAATATCTACCAATAATAAAAAAAACTAGAAAATAATACAAGTTGGGCCAAAATAAAATTATTGACGAAAATTTAAACCGCCCTATATATATTTCTTTTACTCCATGCGGTCGCATGGCTATAACCCAAAAATTATTTTGCAGTGTAGTCCTTCCATATTTGCATGACAGGTCCTTCATCTTTCATACTTTTGCAATTCAGTCCCCAACTTCACAATTTTGTTCAATTTAAGTCTTTTTCCTTCTCTTTTCGCTCGTTTCACTTCCATTCAGCGTTTTAGCCTACAAAAGTAACAATTACACAATTATAAATAGAAATCTACTCAATTTCATCAATAATAAAGTCCCAAAAAATGTTAAATAAGTGTGTAAAAATACACTTATCACACCCCCAAACTTGAGTTCTTGCTCGTCTCGAGCAAGATTGACTTCTAACATAATCATGCAAATGCAATATTGATCAACATATTAGCTACCTTGCCAAAAAGATCAAGAGTTCAAAATTGTATATCAATTCACAGCCATGCATCTCAAATAATGCTATCGAAAACAGATTAGGCTTATCCAACGTTCGATCTCTGTGTGTGTGTGCATAGCCATTTTCAATCATCATCTAAACTCAGAAAAAGAATGTCAAGATGGAAAAGTATGTAAATTGGTCACAACCCGACCCTCAGTGGTCAAATATATCCTTACACGCTCGTAAGATTCACACTAAAATAGATAATTCATTTCATTCCCCCAAGTGTAAATCTAAGACTGTTCTCAATCACTCGTTTCTTTTTAAAAGCTCAAAAATATAATCAACTAGCATGCATTTTCAAGTGAAGATCTCTAACTGAATAAGTAGAACCTCACAGATATAGTATAGTATGAACACTCACTCTCAAGTGTATAAGATCAGGTACTGTTTCGCTCAATATCATTCCAATGAAAGAGTTCTACCATAAGCTTGCATATTTTCTCGTTCGCCACCACTTAGATCACATGTACAACACAAATCATAAGGTCTTTTCAGGGTTGAAATGTGGCTTTAGGTTAAGGTGTGGAAACATTTGGATAAATAATTAAGAAGCCTCAATGTAAATCTGTGGAGTAAAAATATTCAATTCAGCTCAATATGAATAGGATCTGTACACAACCCTATCACTCCAAACAATGACTTCTCATTCATCATCAAATCAACTCAATCACTTTTTTTTTTTTTTTTTTTTTTTTTTTTTCAAATCTCAGGAGAAATATGTATTCAGTCATTCAAAATCATTCTCCTCAACACATCTTTTCCCTGTCACTCATTTTTTTTTTTCATTCTTTCAACCACTACACCAAACAGAGTACCTCACTAATATTGATACCCCCAAACTTCTTTTCTATCGCCACCCAACATTCAGATGTCCAACAATACTCCATTAGTTCAAAGGCTGGTTAAGAATATTGTTTTTCAGTATATGAAAGCTTGAAATGTAGGTAAACCAAAGAAAAGACAAATAAGGCACAAAGGGGTTATCAAAAGGAAAGATTAACTTCAGGGTAAGCTATTTGGATAATGTGGTAAGTCAAAGATGGCCTTAATCATGTTCATGCAAACATGTGTCAATGTGATCTTGATAAGAAGCAACGCAAGTTCTAGAGAAATACAATCATGGAATAATCACACATGAAAGAAATGAGACTGTAATAAATGTCAGTCAATAGGCTCAAAGTCTCACCAGTTTTTTTTTTTTTTTTTTTTTTTTTTGTTCACACTATTCAGTTACTACCATCTTCAATGAAAACAAACTAACTAGCTAATCCTAAGTTTCTCAGATTATGGTAAAGTGAAAGAGAATAAAAGTATAGGTTGATAAAAAATTTCAAAACAGCTCACAACCTAAGTTATACCAATTCAAAATTTTCACATCTAACACCTATTTTCGCATCTAAATGATAATCAATCGTGACTATGTGCTCAATGTAACTCAAGATCTCTCATAGAATAAACAATTTTCGAAAAATTTTTAGGCACCAATAGTATATCTGGCACACATGCATAGCTTATGAATCAATAACAATTTCAACATCATGCATTTCAAAGCCGGCAAGGCTCAACTAATATGTTAATATAACAAATGAAATATGTACAAACGCAAAAATGGCCGGCAAGGCTAAACATCAAGCAAATAACAATAGCCGGCAAGGCTAATACCCCCAAACTTAATTCACACATTGTCCTCAATGTGCAAATTATAACGAAAGTAAAGAAGAATAAAGAAACTTCCCTGAGTAGCTCTTTGTGAAGTGGAATGAATGCGTTTGCTGGACTTGTGATGAACGTGAGAGATCCAGAAATGGTTGGGATATCAAAAATTTCCTACAAAAATAAGTATATTAGTTCAACAATATAATACTAAAGCAGTAAACACACATAATAACAAATACATAAAAGTAAATAAAGAAAACAAAAGTTAAAACAGTTGGGTTGCCTCCCAACAAGCGCTTGGTTATAGTCCTTAGCTCGACTATAGGGCATCTTTACTCCGGAGTTGCAAGAAGAAAAGATGAATTCTCTTTTACAAAGTCACCTCCCAAATATGGCTTCAATCTCTGGCCATTTACTTTGAAATTCCCTGTCTTATAATAAAGCTCAACCGCTCCATGTGGATAAACTCTTGTAATGGTATATGGACCAGACCATCTGGAACGGAGTTTACCAGGGAATAACCGGAGTCGAGAATTGAAAAGAAGAACTTGTTGCCCAACAGAGAACTCACGCTTGACAATGTTCTGATCATGCCATCTCTTTGTCTTTTCTTTGTAGAGACGAGCACTTTCATAAGCATCAAGGCGGAGTTCATCAAGTTCATTCAGTTGGAGCAATCTCTTCTCACCGGCCAACTTTTCATCAAAATTCAGAGCTTTGATAGCCCAATAGGCCTTATGTTCGAGTTCGACAGGTAAATGACATGCTTTTCCGAATAGAAGCCGAAATGGAGACATTCCAATCGGTGTCTTAAAAGCAGTTCTATAAGCCCATAATGCATCGTCCAATTTCTTGGACCAATCTTTTCTTGATGCATTGACCGTCAACTCGAGAATTCTCTTTAACTCTCGGTTAGATATTTCAACTTGGCCACTTGTTTGGGGATGATATGGTGTGGCTACACGGTGGGTGACTCCATATTTAGACAAAAGTGAGTCGAAGAGGCGATTGCAAAAATGTTTACCGCCATCACTAATGATGGCTCGGGGGGTGCCATAACGTGAGAAAATGTTTTTCTTTAAAAAGTTTACCACCACCCGAGCATCATTAGTAGGTAAAGCTACCGCTTCTACCCACTTTGACACATAGTCAACCGCCACCAGTATGTATTGATTTGAAAATGAGGATGGAAATGGCCCCATGAAATCAATACCCCAAACATCAAATATTTCCACCTCTAATAAGGAATTCAACGGCATTTCATTTCGATTGGAAATATTACCCGTCCGTTGGCATCGATCACACTTAGATACAAGTGTGTGTGCATCTTTAAATAAGGTTGGCCAGTAAAAACCAGATTGAAGGACCTTCGATGCAGTTTTCATAGTACCGAAGTGACCACCATACGGAGAAGAATGACATCTTTCAAGTATTTTTTTCTCCATCTCTTCCTCCGGAACACATCTTCGGATAATTTGATCCGGACCCCGTTTGAATAACAAAGGATCTTCCCAGAAGTAATGCTTCATATCAGCGAAGAACCTCTTCCTTTGTTGATAAGACATATCAGGGGGTGTGATGCCACTTACAATGTAGTTCACATGGTCAGCATACCACGGTGTATGATTGATTTGGATTGAATGGATGATCTTAAACAGCTGTTCGTCAGGGAACACCTCATTGATCTCCCTTTCCACAATGTCTTGGGGTTGCTCAAGACGAGATAAATGATCAGCAACGACATTTTCAGTTCCCTTCTTATCTCTGATCTCGAGGTCAAACTCCTGCAAGAGGAGTACCCATCTGATCAACCTCGGCTTGGCATCTTTCTTTGCCAACAAATATTTGATGGCCGAGTGATCAGTGTAGACAATTACTTTGGAACCAATGAGGTATGACCGAAATTTATCAAATGCAAATACTACTGCTAGCATCTCCTTTTCAGTAGTAGCATAATTTAGTTGCGCATCGGTCAAAGTTCGACTGGCGTAGTAGATAACATGCAGGACCTTGTCTCTCCTCTGCCCCCAAAACTGCTCCAACAGCATAATCACTAGCATCGCACATCAGCTCGAATGGAAGACTCCAATCTGGAGCTGCGATGATAGGAGCTGTAATAAGTTTCCCTTTAAGCGCATTGAAAGCATTTAGGCAATCTTGAGAGAAATTGAAAGTATTATTCTTCTCAAGCAAGGAGCAGAGAGGTTTTGTGATTTTTGAAAAATCTTTTATAAACCTCCTGTAAAAACCTGCATGTCCCAGAAAACTTCTAATCCCTTTCACAGTCTTTGGTGGGGGCAATTTTTCAATTACTTGAATCTTTGCCTTGTCTACCTCTATGCCTTTCAGAGAAATTCGATGGCCAAGAACGATGCCTTCTTGGACCATGAAATGGCACTTTTCCCAATTTAGAACCAAATTGGTCTCTTCACAGCGTTGAAGTACCATATCTAAATTGTTAAGGCATCTATCAAATGAGGTACCAAAAACTGAGAAATCATCCATAAAAATTTCAATGCATTTCTCCACCATGTCGGAGAAAATTGCCATCATACACCGCTGAAAAGTTGCAGGTGCATTGCACAGGCCAAAGGGCATTCTTCTGTACGCAAAAGTACCGTACGGACATGTAAATGTTGTTTTCTCTTGATCTTCTGGGGCTATTGCAATTTGATTGTAGCCCGAATATCCATCAAGAAAACAGTAATGTGAATACCCTGCCAACCGCTCAAGCATTTGATCGATAAAAGGAAGAGGGAAGTGATCCTTTCTAGTCGCAGTGTTTAGCTTGCGGTAGTCAATACAGACTCGCCAACCAGTCACCGGTCTAGTGGGTATGAGTTCATTATTCTCATTTTCCACTACCGTTATCCCACCCTTCTTAGGTACAACCTGTACAGGACTTACCCATGGACTGTCTGAAATTGGGTAAATGATGCCTGCATCAAGTAATTTAACAACTTCCGCTCTCACCACTTCCTTCATGTTCGGGTTTAGCCGCCTTTGATGCTCAACTGATGGCTTAAAGTCATTCTCCATCAGTATTTTGTGCATACAAAACGACGGACTAATCCCTCGAATGTCAGCTATCGTCCATCCAATTGCTTGCTTATGCTCTCTCAAAACTCGAAGTAGCTTCTCTACTTCTAGCTTGGTTAAAGAATCGGAGATGATAACTGGAAGTGTAGATGATTCACCTAAATATGCGTACCTCAAATGAGGTGGAAGTGTTTTCAATTCAAGAGTAGGGGCTTTTCGATGAGATGGAGGTGGTGTTGAAGTGGTCTTTTCCAAATCCTCAACAGGTGGTTTCCAATTATGAGAGTGGAAAGGTGTAGCTTCCAAATAATCTTCCATACCCTCAACATTGAGATCACCATCATTGGTATATGAAGAACGTACAAGGCATCTTTCAAGATGATCCTCAGAATGTCCATAAAGAGAGTCGGATACCATGTGATCAATCATATCCACCCGAAAACAATCATCGGGTTCCGACGGGTACTTTATGGATTTCAAGATATTGAAAGTGACTTGCTCATCTTGAACTCTTAAAATGAGTTTACCCTCCTGCACGTCAATCAGGGCTCGACCGGTCGCAAGAAATGGTCGTCCCAGAAGGATAGGGATATCATTATCTTCTTCCATATCAAGTATAATGAAATCAGCAGGAAAGATGAACTTATCCACTTTTACCAGCACGTCCTCAACAACACCTCGAGGATATTTAATTGACCGATCGGCCAATTGCAGCGATACTGTAGTAGCCTTTGGTTCCCCTATTCCCAACTTCTGAAAAATTGATAATGGCATTAAATTAATGCTCGCTCCGAGATCACATAAAGCTTTACCAAAGCTTAAATTACCAATAGCGCATGGAATAGTAAAGCTTCCTGGATCTTTGCTCTTTGGAGGCAATTTGTTCTGGAGAATGGCGCTACACTCTTCCGTCAACATTACCGTTTCATGATCCTCAAGTTTCCGTTTGTTGGAAAGAATATCTTTCATGAACTTTGCATAACTCGGCATTTGAGCCAAAGCATCTGCAAACGGAATGTTGATGTATAACTTTTTAAACACCTCCAGGAACTTACCAAATTGCACGTCCAGCTTATGTTTCTGGAGCCTCTGAGGGAAGGGTATAGGAGGTACATAGGCTTTGACTGGAGTTGGAGCCTTCGATGTTGATGGCTCCTGTTCTTCTGCCTTACCCTCTTCAACAACCTCTTTAGGTAATTGTACCACCTCATTCTCAACGACTGGTTCTTTGTCAGCTCGAGCCTTTGGCTGTACTACCGTGGGTTCAGTCAACTGAATCCCACTCCTGGTAGTAATGGCCTTTGCATTCTCTCTGGGATTTGTTTCAGTATTACTGGGTAAAGCCCCTTGAGGCCTCTCAGAGAGAATTTTTGCAAGTTGGCCCACCTGCCTTTCCAAATTTTTCAGTGAGGCATCATTGCGCTCTTGATATTGCAGCTGATGATTTGCCAATTTAGCAATGGCCTCTTCCCAACCCTCTTTCTTCTCTTGTGGTTTAGGATTCAACACATTCTGGTTGTTCCCATAAGAGAAATTAGGGTGATTACGCCAACCAGGGTTATAGGTTTGTGAATATGGATTATACCCGGGGCGTTGAAAATTTTGTGCATATGCCAGTTGCTCGGACGATCCCGAACCGCTGGCAATCAAAGGACAACTTGAGCTCAAATGATTAGCTCCACACATTTCACAGACTGGTGGGGATTGAACCATATGAGCTGTCTGTGAGCCAGATGTTGAAGTAGAAAGTCCTTCTACCTTTCGTGCCAGAGAGTCAATCTTTGATAACATAAGAGAGTATGCTTCACTCTCTCGGGCTCCACTTACTCCCACTTTAGCACGTCTGTCTGGCCACATAGCACTCTGTTCGCTCATCACCTCAAATAGCTCATACGCCTCTCGGATACTCTTATTTTGGACTGATCCGTTTGACGATGAGTCAACATTTGAACGGTGAGGAGGAGTCAACCCAGCATAGAAGTACTGGACTTGCTGTGCTAAAGTGATCCCATTGTTTGGGCACTTCCTCAGCATATCCTTGAACCTCTCCCATGCCTCGTGAAAGGTCTCAGAGTCAAGTTGTTGAAAGGTGGTTATGTCGTGCTTTAACTTGGCAACACGAGCAGGTGGAAAGAATTTAGTTGTAAATTTTTGTACCAACTCCACCCAACTCGTAATACTCCTCGAAGGCAGAGTGTCAATCCACTCTCTTGCCTTATCTTTTAGAGTATGCACGAATAACCTCATTCTTATCGCCTCAACGTTCACACCTTCATATGTGAAATTGCTCACAATTTCCATGAATCTCGCAATGTGAGCGTGAGGGTTCTCATCTATTCTACCATAGAATGATAAAGAATTGGAGAATAGATTTATGACATCCGGGCGTAGTTGAAAATTGGGATGTCCATATGACGGGTAGATGATACCAGCCTGGTTCTCAACGACAGGGCGATTCAGAAAATCCCGGAAGAGCATATCTTCTTCATTAACCATCGGATTTTGAACCCTGCCCGCTTGATTATCGAAGCCAGGCGGCGCACCATCCCGAGGAGCTTGGTCAGGTCCAGGAAAAGGTTCCAGAAGACCTTCTTGATGCTCCATGTCTTGTTGTTGTCTCCTCAACTCGTTTTGTTCTCTAAGCCTCCTTCGGAAAGTCCCTTCAATTTCAGGATCAAATTCAAGAAGGTTGAGACTTCGCGAACGATGCATAAACAATAAACAAGTTAAGACTTCCACAAAAAACGAAGACTAAGTAACTTTTTGGATTCGAAAGGGGAAATTTAAAAACAGAAAGTAAAGTTCGAAAAATTGATTGACAAATTAACAAGTAATTTGATAAAAACACTCCCCGGCAACGGCGCCAAAAACTTGTTCGCTAATTTCGAAACGATGCCGCAAGTGCACGGGTCGAGAACAAGTAGTAAAAGCGGACCTTTTAAGTCCGGATGTCGATCCCTCGAAGAGTGTTGTTTTCAACTACGAGTATATTGTTTCAAATTCCCGAAACAAACACACACATTAAAATTTTAATTTAAAAAGACGATAAACTAAGAAAACACAATTTTCTATTTAAAAAGAGTAATTAAAACTTTGGAAAAGAAGGAAGATTTGATTTGAAAAGATGTTGGAATTTATGATTTTATTTAACCGTTTATTTCATTAATATCAAGCCAATTATGCGCCGATGTAAATTATCAAAATATATAGTTAGATCCGATTCTCCAATTTTAGTCGATAACCTCTTTCGAGTGATATCAACCCTATTGATAAAGTTACCCACAAATCTATATGCAGATAAAACTTAACCAAAGCATTAAATTATTGTGAGAATACTCAGAGGATCACCTAGGGGAGGTATATATTTCTATATCACCCAAAACCACCTAGGGTACTAATTATCTAGGTCTAGCAATGCAACAATCTTTCGATAATTACATAAACCACCTAACCACATCATATATTTGGCCAAATAAATGAAGCATAATCAACAATAATAATTAATACACTATAATTTTGACAACATAAACATCATTTAAAACATAAAATGATATTAATGAATATTTGGTTAAACTAATACATAAATTCCAACATAAACGATTTAGTTAATCATTCTTACAAACTTAACAAAGAGATTTAATAATACAAATCATTACAACTTAAACAAAAATAATTGAATAACACAAAAAAGGAAAGAAATAACCCTTTTTGCACTTCTCCAATCTTTCTTCCAAGTTTTCTTCAAGTAAATCTCTTTGTTTTCCCACTTGATTCTACAAAATAAGCTAACAACCAAGAAAAACAAGAAAAACAAAATAAAATAAAATAAAAAAGAAAAGGAAGAGAGAGAGACGTGAAAATGGGGAGGGAAAAAGAGAGGGATTTGTGTTGGGAGAGTTTGTGTATTTATAGGTTAGATATTTATGATATTTAGTATAGTTTAATAATATAATTAGATATTATAGGATATTTAGTATATTATAATATAAATAGGATATTTAGGATATTTTTTATAATATAATATAGATATTATAGGATATTTTATAATATAATATAAATATCCTAAAATATCTACCAATAATAAAAAAAAAACTAGAAAATAATACAAGTTGGGCCAAAATAAAATTATTGACGAAAATTTAAACCGCCCTATATATATTTCTTTTACTCCATGCGGTCGCATGGCTATAACCCAAAAATTATTTTGCAGTGTAGTCCTTCCATATTTGCATGACAGGTCCTTCATCTTTCATACTTTTGCAATTCAGTCCCCAACTTCACAATTTTGTTCAATTTAAGTCTTTTTCCTTCTCTTTTCGCTCGTTTCACTTCCATTCAGCGTTTTAGCCTACAAAAGTAACAATTACACAATTATAAATAGAAATCTACTCAATTTCATCAATAATAAAGTCCCAAAAAATGTTAAATAAGTGTGTAAAAATACACTTATCACGTCCACCAAAAAAAATGAAACAATCAGCCGGAGAGGTGTGCAAGTCTCGTAAGTGTAGCAGGTGTTTGAAAACTGGGCATAACCGCATCACTTGTACAGATCGTATACCACTCAGCGAGAGACCTGAACGATGAAGACAAAATGACACGTACTGGTTTTTGTGGTTTGTGATTCGCTGCTTTTGTAATATTGAAAAAAAATGGTGCTGTTATGAGTATTGATTTTGTCATTTTGAAATGCAAGCTATTTGTAATGTTTGGAACTATTGATTTTGTCATTGTCTTAGAATTGATGGAACTATTGATTTTGTTTGAAAATTCTGATTTTGTCATTGTCATCTTTTCATTCTCTTTTTTCATGTTGAATAAATAATAAGCATATCTCTCAAAATTTATACATGGCATGTCCATTTTATAACTTAAATAAGTTCAAATTATCGATTATAAGGGCTCGGACAGGTCGTGGATGCTTATAATATTGTGTATAGATAGAACGACACAATAGCCGTTCTAAGAACAGTAACGACACTTGTGCCGTTCTCAGCAGAAGTCTGTCAATTATCATAACGTCACTTCTGTCGTTCTCTCGGACCAGTAACGGCACAAGTGTCGTTCTCATGTGAAAAAAATTATAAACATAACGGCATGTCCATCTTGTAACTTAAATAAGCTCGAATTATTGATTAAACAATCGTGGATACTCATAATCGTATGTATATACAGAACGACACAACAACCGTTCTGAGAACAGTAACGACACTTGTGCTGTTCTCAGCACAAGTTTGTCAATTATCATAACGTCACTTATGTCGTTCTTACGAACCTTTAATGTCACAAGTGTCATTCTCATAGACTACTATACAAACATAACGGCATGTCCATTTTACAACGGAAAAAAGTTGAATTTATCGATTATCGAGGTTCGGAGGGATCGTGACCTCTCGTACTCTTGTTTATTGAAAAAACGACACAAGTGTCGTATAACGGCACATGTGCCGTTCTGAACTTTCCTTCAATATTTTGATTCATTTCCGCCTCGACGACCTCAAATTTGTTCTTCCTGACTTAAGGAAGTCGAAAATGTCGATTAACAACTATAGATACTTGTTTATTGATAGAACGACACAAGTGTCGTATAACGGCACATATGTCATTCTGATGATTTCTCTAATATTTTGATTCCTTTCCGTAGCGACGAGCTCAAGCATTGTACCCCTTGACTCAGGAAAGTCGAAAATGTCGATGAACAGCTATAGATACTTGTTTATTGACAGAACGACACAATGTGCCATTCTGATAATTTCTTCAATATTTTGATTCATTTCCATAGCGACGAGCTCAAGCATTGTACCCCCTGACTAAGGAAAGTCGAAAATGTCGATCGTGTGAAAAATAATGATAGAATTGAGATAGAATAACATTATCTTTTTGGTAAAATAACAAGTCATTTTCTATGTCTGTTAGAAAAATATAATTAAAGCGTGTAGTGTAACTCTCAAAATTTCAACACGGCATGTCCATCTTACAACGGAAAGAAATTGGATTTATCGATTACCGATGTTCAGAAGGGTCGTGGCCGCTCGTACTCGTGTTTATTGACAGAACGACACAAGTGTCATGTAGCGGCACATGTGCTGTTCTGAACTTTTCTTCAATATTTTGATTCCTTTCCACCTCAACGACCTCAAATATTGTTCCTGCTGACTTTAGGAAGTCGAAAGTGTCAATCAACAGCTATAGATACTTGTTTATTGACAAAACGACACAAATGTCGTGTAACGACACATGTGTCGTTCTGATGCTTTCTCCTATATTTTGATTTCTTTTCGCCTTGATGACCTCAAACATTGTACCCCCTGACTTAAGGAAGTCGAAAATTTCGATCGTGTGAAAAATAATGATAGAATTGAGATAGAATATATGTAATCTTTGCAACGAAAGTAAGTTCGAATAATAGATTATCGGGGTCGGAGGTACCGTGACCTCTCGTACGCTTGTTTATGTTTAGAACGACAGAATTGTCGTTATAGTCACAAAAACGGCACTTGTGTCGTTCTGAAGAAAAAACTGTTTATTGTGAGAACGACACTTGTGTCTTCTCTCAGGTTTCAATGTCAGTAACGGCACTACTGTCGTTCTCATTACCGGGTTTGAAATGCTTAGTGGATATTAAATGCACATACCGTATATGAGGTTAAATGAAAAATACCAGATTTGAGGTGCACATACCGGATATCAACAACTTTAGGTTACTGTATTTGGTTTTTTACACTAATCGAATTTATGTTTTGTTGCATACCGTATTTGAATTGCGTACCATATTTTAACTTACTGATTTTTCAACACTTACTGTATTTTAGAGTTTATACCGGATTTCATCTTTTTTACACATACCGAATATGAAAATCTGAACTTACTGTATTTTAGCCTAAGAGCATACCGATTTTTGAGTTTAATTGAAAATACCAGTAGAACGACACAAGTGTCGTTATGGGCACAGTAACGACACTTGTGTCGTTCTGAAGAAACGACTGTTTATTTTCATAACAACACTTGTGTCGTTCTCCCAAATTTTTCAATGTCAGTAACGGCACTAGTGTCGTTCTCGTGGACTTGTATAAAATACACAACGGCACATGTGTCGTTCTTATAGGGGTTTCCTGAATTTTAAGCAATCAATACTAATGGGCTTCGAAACAATATTTAACTTGAAGTAAACATGTACAATTGCAATGAATAATTATGACACAAGTGTCGTTCTAACTGCAATCAATATTTGACTTGAAGTAAACATGTACAATTGCAAAATCAATCTCTAGGATATTAACACAAAAAATAAGTTCAAAATATTCACTAAATCTATGGATCGAAGTGTCATGCAAATAGCTCTGCAGCTAATTTTTTCCTCCGAATAGACATATTCCGGACGAACCAAATCCAAATTGAATTGAGCTTGCAAAAATTCTATGTATTTAATTGTGAACAGCCCACAATCGGATCTGCAAAATAATAATGGGAATAAAGTTAAATAGACATGACACATACCAAAGAAGTCATAGATATTGGTGCAAAATCTTATATTCAACTAAGCTTACCCATTTACTTGTCCAAGAACTACAACCCTCTAATAGTGGAACTTGTTGGTGTTAAAATTTTCTTCACGAGCTACATGTACCTTTATCAACCAGGGAATGACCACTTGAATAGGCTTCATACATTCGGCCAGCTGAGCAGCACAGATGTGTTTTGGCAAACTATCATAAATATAAATAGTTCGCTCCGTCAAATCAATCTTCAGTGAAAACCAGTGAGAACCCGGTACGCAGTAAGGAACATACAAAAATCTACAATCACTCCAGTGTTTACCAAGCACCGGTGAAGCCCCTTGAACATAATCGACAAGCTCTTGGTCAAATATGTAGTTGACATTTTTCTTCTTAGGTGTACCCATTTTTCGGTAGGCTTTCTTGACAAGTTGCCAAAAAGAATAATCCAATATAGCACAATCTTGCTGAAATATATGTAGATATGTCACTGCCCTTTCCCTAATGTGGTATAAGGCCGAGTCAACATGTTGTACGACAAAACATATGAATTAAATGCATTATTTCTATAGTAATAATTCCGATATACAGATATTACTTACATCATCGATTAGCCACCCGTCATCTTTCAATAAGGCGTCAAAAAAATTCTTTCGCACTTCACAGATTGCCAAAGATACTACATCACTGCGACAACAATAATATCAAAATTAGCTAACTTCTAAATTAAAAATTATGTGCTTCAATGTACCGATCGCGTGAATAGAATAAATTATCTCTGTGATGCATTTGTCAACCACTTGTTAAGGTCTTCAACTTTTGCAGGATCTACTTCCCTTCTTCAAAGGGTCATATTCCTGAATGTTCAACAATTTTCTCTTCTTTAAGGGATTAATGTATGGAGAAAGCAGCACGGTTGCTCTCCTTTTAATTCGATGCCCCCTTCCTACAGTTGATTCAGAATTCAGATCCTCGATCACAATGATTTCATTACTAGGTTGGCAAACATGTGAAGATGTCGAAGACTCTCCAGAATCGCCTATAAAAATTGATCAAACACAATTCAATCCATTTTAACACGCAATATTGAAAAGTGAAATATTGAAATGTAAATTATTAATTATATATACCTTTGTTAGACATGTTTAAATCATATTTCATCCCAGCCGCCTTCTCAGTTACTAAATCTTGTTGAGCTTCCTTGGTTCGAAAATTCTTTCTAGTCCAGACTAAAGGTCGTCGTTGGTACACAATTATGGCAGATGAAGGATCTGACACAAATCCTACAAATGGGATCCAAAAAAAATTAGTCTTAGCTTATAGCAAACAGTAAAATAGAGAAAATATACCATCATCATAAGTAGGAAAAGCCTCGTGTTGTTTATTCGGTGTGACTTCTTCGTGAGAGCAATCTTCAATAATTACATCATCTTCCACTCTTGCTTCTTCATTCTGTTGATTGCATGTACTAAAAGCATGGTCATCAAATACACTTCTTTCCGACTGAGCTCCACCTCTACCTGACAGTCGGAGAAACAAATCAATTTTTCTTTTTATTCTATCGAAACGCTCCGACATCTCACCTCGCAGCCTCTCCTCATCTCCTCTTATTTCTTGTTTTATTATGTGGACGAGATAGTCATAAGAAGGTGGGGGTTGACCAGCTCTTTTAGAAGAGTGTTGATGGCTAGACACAGATGGTTGATCACATGTCTTAGGACTTTGTGGGCGACTAGAACTTGTTGGTGCATCATCACTCTTAGAATATTTTTGGCCATCATCCTCAAACGCCCTTTTTTCCAGCTTAGGATCCGCTTCATCATCAGAAGGTCCGAATTCCTGTCAAAATGGCTCTAGCAATTCATTAGCTGTAGGATTCAACGTAGTGTGTACCTCAATCTGAAAAACAAGCATGTATAATTATTCAGCAAATTGTTTAGTTATAGTTGTTAATACGCCATGTAGATTTTAATGAACAAAACTCACATTTGACGATTGGAAAACTGTACAAAGTGTTTCCCCCTTAAGTTGCTTGCACATTTCCCAGCCTATCATTCTTGGAATTCTAGATTCATCAATCACACGACCAAATTTTTTTCCAACACTGGGAATTGCTTCAAATGCCCAAATCTGTACAATCATAAATTTAATTTTTAGTAACATAATTAAAAAATTTGTAATGTATAAAACAATTTTAGAATATATTATAATGATTGCAAGGTGAAATCCATGCAAAGAATACGGATATCGCTGAGAATTTGGATAAGTCTTGAACATTTCTTCCAAATTACGTTTAAATACTTTATTAGTGTACTCATATGACTTTTTCCCCACGAATAGTTGTTGAATCTATCAAGATCATCCACCAAATAAAACCACCATAGGTTAATATATGTATTCTCCTCTGCGGCCACTAGTACATACACCAATACAACGAGGAGGCCCAACTTATATTTATCACTCTTATTCTTGCAACGTTTGAAAACATCTAACAATTAACCTCTCTTTATTTTTCCGTTGCTACGCTTGAAACGTTCTTTCATAAGTCTACAATTTTGCCCTAGTGTCGGATCCTCGTCGTCCAAATTCCCAGCTTTAAGTCCAGTCACCAAGATGAACTCTTGCAATCCAAATCTTGCAAGCTTGTCTCCAATTTTAATCCATATTTCATTCTCTTTTAAGGTACTTATCGACCTCGGAATTAATTGGTGGACCAGTTGAGATGCAAGCTTTATGTCCATCAAGCTTAACAAGTGTCCGAAGCAGGAGTTCGTGAATAGCTCTTGATGATTATCATCCAAGCTATTGAAAACATCATGGATCAATTTCACTCTACACCTATTGCTTATCTTCATGTTCGCTATGTCTTCAACATCCATTTTTTTCCTAATGTAACCTGCAAAACAATGGTTGAATTAGGAATCTTATTTCTCGAAGCAAACATTTACCAAACAAATGCTCAGATAAAAATAAATGGATTTTAGAAAGCGGAAGTGAAACATAAACCTAATGTAAATAAGTCTCATAGAAATATAACGTAAAAATTGAAAAATAAATAAACCACCTTATATGTACATTAAATTCTTACCATTACAGTAGCACAAATAAGGTTATATCTATTAATAAGGCCCCACAGCATCTAATAACCACAAAATTAACCATCAATATTCAAACTTTTCGGTCTATACCACTAACCAATAAGCCCCAAGAGAGCTCTTGAAGGAAACAGTTTCTCCAAGGCAGCAATTTAATTAATCTTAACTTATATACCTTTACTTGTAAATTAAATGTCAACTTTTGTCATTTTATACATTATTTGACGCAGGGAAGATGTAATGATAAATGCTAGCTTCCAGAAACACAGGGAATATGTAATGATAAATGCTAGCTTCCATAAAAAATGTCACAAATATTGCACACAATCTTGTTAGCATGATAAAATTATATATGTTGAAATTGACATACTTTTTATTGAGGAGAAGATTGAAAGTGGTCAAATTTGTATTCCATTTATCACTAGTAGTTGTGCTAGATGTTCTTACTAAAGGGATGTCTCATCCTATGTTTCTTTCATGTATTAGCTAGGAATGATACAGTTGACTAGGCTTAATTGTAGACTTTCATGTCTACATGCAGATTACGTCATGAAGCACGTCAAGATAGTTAATTGTAGGAGAAGGATGTCCATATATATATATATATATATATATATATATATATATATATATATATATATATGAGTCTCTTTGTAATGTTTGGGATATACAAATGAAATTTAGAAGAATCCAATACTAACTAAACTACGGTTCACCTATACATCTTAGGTTACGGATAGAAGCAGATTACCAGTTCAATTACAGAAGCTTCAACCTAATGAGGAGTTAAAATTGATACAGGGGCTTTACTGAGAACAATAGTAGTGCCGTTACTGACATTGAAAAACTTGAGAGAACGACACAAGTTTTGTTCTAACAATAAACAATTTTTTCTTCAGAACGACACAAGTGCCGTTACTGTGACTATAACGACACTTCTGTCGTTTTTAAACATAAACAAGCGTACGAGAGGCCACGACACCTCCGACCTCCGACCTCCGATAATCTATTATTCGAACTTACTTTCGTTGCAAGATAATATATATTCTATCTCAATTCTATCATTATTTTTCACATGATCGAAATTTTCGACTTCCTTAAGTCATGTGGTACAATGTTTGAGTTCGTCAAGGCGGAAAGAAATCAAAATATAGGAGAAATCATCAGAACGGCACATGTGCCGTTACACGACACTTGTGTCGTTTTGTGTTTATGTGCAAAACAGCTTTAGTACATTTCGATTTCAATCATTTTTGCGTGCTGCTTGATTTATCATGAATGATTTATATATCTTGCTAGGTTTCCTTTCTTCGTAGCATCAATCAAACAACTGGCACTTAGAGAAATTTCAGATGAAGAAGATGAAAAGGAGGAAGACTGAAGATGTTAATTTTTGAATTGGGAGAATAGGGTTTTTACTGAAGATGAAATGAGTGAAATGAAGGGAAATTTGGTGATTTTTGAGTTAAAAAGTAAATGGCAAATTTGTCTTTTTATCAATTAAAACCTTTTGAATTTTTTTTTTTTTTTTTTTTTAATTCTGGTCAAATGCCAATTGTCCGAAATCAGATTCTTGCCCGGCTATTTGGCCAAATTCCCCTTAATATATTGTAGATTATGCTGTATGGATCCAAGGAGTGATTCAGATTATTTTAGGAGTAAAAATCTCATATTACAAAGAAAATTTAAGATTAAATTTTTTGTTCAAGATAATATTTTGAACAAAATATTCATTCCGTCTCATGAACATAGGTTTGCTTTTTCTTTTGTCCAAAATCACAAGTCATTTTTCCTTATGAGGAAATTACACTACATGTCATTTTTTACATTTGCATTTACAAAAATGTCATTTTTTTCAAGTGTTTGCAACATTGTCATTTTTGTACATGTTTGCCCGTGTTTATAAATTTAAGTATCATACATGTCATTCATTAAATGTGATTTGACTAGATAAAAAATTGCACAAAAATTGTGAAATGTCATGGTACCCATCTTATTAACTTCAAATTTCAAACCCTAAAATTTTCATTTTCACTTCATATTCTCTCCTCACTCTCTCAACACCTTCAGCCGCCGCCGATTGCCGGAAACCACCGCGAACTCATAGTGAGGATAGTTGATAGTGCAGGTGATTATTTCCCCAATCCCATCTCACTCTTCTATCTCTCTCTCTCTCTCTCCCCACCAATCCCATTTATTTTTGGGTCATGGTTTTGGGATGGTCTTCAACCATGAATTTGATTTTGTGGTGGTTGTAGAGTAATTTTGGGGTATATTTTGTTAGTGGTAATGATGTTATTATGACGGTAAAGTTGTAGTGGTGATTGTAGGGCCGACTTTGGGAGGCGTGAGTGTCGGTGCTGTAGTGGTGGTGGTGGTGTTTTTGGTGGGGATCGCGGTTGTAGTGTGGTTGAAATGGAAGGCTGCTGCACCATCTGGGCCAACTGTTGAGAATAACAGAAACTATCTGTCGGGAACGACAGATGAACTTCGGGATATTATGCAATATTTTGTCTATGAATCCTTATTTTGCTTGTGAACTTAAACACGTCTTCCCCTGTCTGAAAACTATAATGGAATGATAACGATATTTTATGCCTGAAAATAATAATGTATCGTATTTTCGGAGAAGTGAAAATTTTTACTTTGCCACCATCTATCGAGAATGACACCAACCATCTCCTGGGAATGAGATCGATAGTTGAACTATCGGGACGTTATGCAATACTGGGACATAAGGATTCATAATTTGCTTGTGAACGCCAGAAACACTAATGTCTGAAAATGATAATGAAAACAAAAGTATAAGGATCTCAAATGATTGTTCATACTTAAAATGTTAGGATTGCAATGATAAAAATTCTACACAATCAATATGTCGATATGTAATAACATGGAAGTAGCACTTTCGAATATTTAAATCCATGCAATAACAAAAGGTGAAATTAATGGTGTCAACAGTTAAATTGTTTATCCCGACAGTTTCAAAATGCCGAGTTCGACAGTTTAGATGTCTAACCCGACAACTTTGAAATGTCGAGTTCAACAGTTGAACTGTTGGAACTGTCGAAAAATTTGAAAACATGTAATTGGTACCTTGAAAGAAATTGTTGGAAACATCAATGGTCATAATTAATTATCAATTACAACATTACAACATCTTCACAAAAATAAATAATTTAATACTTCATTAAATATGAAAATTTTCACATTTACCTAAAGGATATTCGTATATTTTCTCTTCAAAAAGTATTTCAAAAATCAAACACATCATCATTAGTAGTAGTTTAAAAAATTTCAAATATATATAATCATCTTGTATTTAATTTAACATTTAAAAAAGAGTAAGTTATTAGATAAGAATATAAACAATTTGTAATAATTAATATCTCAAAATGGATGGAGAATTCAATAGTAACGTCTTCTTGATTAAGGAAAGAAGAAGATGAATAAAAAGTTAGGATTTGTTAATGGTTGAAACATATTTGTTTATGTTAATATTTCAATTTTTTTTTTTATTTAACAAAAATCACATTTGACAATAATATATATATATATATATATCCAATGTTTATAATATAAAAATTAAATTATCACATCATAACATTAATGACATTGAAAGCAATCATTAATGAGCATTAATTGCTCCTATATAGGAGAGCCTAAGGATAATTTGGACCTTTTACACAAAAAGTGACATTTAGTGTCAACGAATTTTTTTGTGCATCTTCAAAAAAGTAATATTTATAAAAATTCTCCCTTCCTTATTGAGAATATAGTTGTTTTTTTAATTTTCTAATATATCTTTATTTAATGTGTCTTCTTATCAACAATATGAATTATTCTTATTTAAATTATCAATATATTAAAAAATATATAATTAAATTTTATTTTTTTAATTATATTAATTATATTTACATAATCAAAAGGAGCAGTAATTATGCATCGAAGTAAAAAATCAGTCAAATATCACAATTTATGCTAGTTATTACAAATGATGTTGAAACACATCGTTTTTATAGTCAACTATCTTTCTAGTATACGTAGAAAAAACTAGAAAAGACCACTTCCTTGTACGGTCGAAATTCCAGGATCTTGTTTAAAGAGGAAAGTGAAGCTCACTTGGATCTTAATCAATTTGCGGGTATGTGCCTGTAATTTTACTTTTTACTCTCATTAGTCATTAACACTTTCGTGCTTTTGCAAAGCTCAATCATTTTTACTTTAATTACACTTTTGTGCTTCGACGAAATTCAGAATGAACCAAGAAAAAGTTGCTATCAAAACTGAAATGCTTGAAGTTGAAAAATCACGTTTTTGGGCTTACTTTATTTTAATTTTCTTCCACTTTACTTATTTTTAAATGTGAACTTGAAGCTCATTTTAAATTATTTTCGGATCTTTGGCTCATTATGCTTGCAGAAAGTAGTAATGGAAGAGAAGATTTGAGAATTATGTCGATGGCATTTTTATTTAGTGACCAAATCAAAAGCATCAATTAGTTATATGGTGGTGGAGGTGTACAAGAATACTATGTGAGTAAATTAGGGAATGAAGAAGTGGACAGGTGGAGTTGTGATAATTTGCCTTGGTTTGGTTTTGGTTGTGAGTTACAGTTTTATAGGAAAAACTGAATCTCCAAAAAAGCAGTCTGTATATGAATTTTTCAATAACCATCCATCTGGGGAGGATAATGCAGATGAAAAGGCCAATGTTAGTGATGAGCCATCTAAGAAGAAGATGGAAAGGCTGGCAACTGTAAAGGAAAAACCCCATTTTATGAATTTTGAAGGGCTGAGTGATTTGTATAGTTTGAATAGTAATTGGTCTAAAGAAGAATCTAATGCATTACTAGTATGGAATCAAATGAGATTTTTATTATCACAGATGGACGCACTGCCTGAAATAGCGCAGGGGATCAAAGAGGCTGCCATTGTGTGGAAACATTTACTAATGGATAAGGCTTCAAATCTTGGGGACGTTAGGGAGAGTTTTGATTGTCCTTACTTTGTTATTGCATCTAATACTACAATGTTGAAGAATGGGAGTGTACTTGATATCCCTTGTGGTCTGGTTGAGGATTCATCTATTACTGTGATTGGGATACCTGGTTCATGGCAAGACAGTTTTCAAATTGAACTCATTGGCTCGCAACTTCCTGATGAACCAAAGCCTCCTATTGTGCTGCAATACAAGGTCTTTTTACCGGGGGAGAACTTGACGAAGGAACCTGTTAGTAGTCTGAATACATGGACTAAAGAATCTGGGTGGGGCAAGGAGGAAAAGTGCCCCGATCATGGTTCAATAAATGTCCTAAAAGGTATGCCCTTATATGTATTTGACACCATTCTTCAGTTTCCATTTCTCCTCTAAGTTTGTTTTAGGAACTAATTGCACCTGCCTGGAGATAGCTCAAAATTATATATTTCACTCACAATATAAGTGAAAAGATGGAGGCCTGCCATGTTAGCTACTATGATGATTTGAATCTTTCTTGTGAGATTGATGATGATGTGTTCATATATTCAGAATACTCATCTTAAAGCCATTATCACTTAAAGGATATTTTGAATATGGGAACCATTCAATTAGATATATTTCAACTGTTTGTGAACAGAAAAACCAGCAATACCATGTCAAAATTCACGTCTGATTGTTCATGTCTTTCCTAATTTGTCATATCAGAATTATACTAGAGCTCCAGTTGTCAACTCTTTTTGGGGATTGCATGCAGTTTCGGGCTCCATGGCATTAGGAAATTATGAAGAGATATTATGCGATTGAGTGCTTGTTTTGTAAATAGTTTAAACATGTTTAGTCTAACCTCTGATTACATGTGTGAATTTTGGGAATTGCAAAAATGATACTTAATCATAAAATAGAAAATAAGTATCTCTCACGGCCCAATAATGGATGCCTAATAGTGTTGTTTGAAAGCTTGAAAGTCTGTGCTATTCATAGTTGCTAAGGAAGGCAAATATTAGGAGCTGAAGTGCCAATAATGTTGTGAATAAATATGTAAATCGTTTCATTTGTTATGCATAGCATCAGCAGTCAATATCCCTCAACTAATTACAAATTGGATTATGTCAGAGTCTTAGCATTATGGTGCCTCCTTGCTTTGCAGGAGATGAGCTGGTTAATAGTGAAAAGTCGCATCTTTTTGCAGGACATATATTTTAAATGCTTCAAGACATTCTAATTATTGCATTTTTCAAATTATTTATAATTGTGTGACACAGTTTGATAGTTCTTACTGCTCTTGCTTTTTGCAATTTAACCTACTCCCACATGTATTTTTCAGTTGATGGACTTGTAAAATGCAATACACAAATCGTCGGAAGAACAACGGAGAACAATCCAAATGCAAGTCATGCTGGTGACTTCAAGTCAAGTAATGTTTCTGAAGGTAGTCCACATGCAAACTCTAACTTCCATTTTGTGGAAGGTAACCCTTTTACTGCAACATTATGGGCTGGTGGTGAGGGATTCCACATGACAGTGAATGGAAGGCATGAAACATCTTTTGCGTATAGAGAGGTTAGTTTTCTGGTATATCTAGGTTAGTTTTAATCGAAAGCTTGGAACATGCACAATTTTTCATTTGTTATGGACGACAGAGAGGCTTGAACTCGAGGCCTCCATCTCTGACAATACCATGTTGAATCCCCTTGCATAAAAGTTAAAGTTGTTAGAAGAGAGACAACTTATTTATATAAGTTATCTATTCCACATACTAATAATGGAGTTTACACAATTGCAGAAGCTTGAACCATGGTTGGTTAGTAGAGTCAATGTGAAAGGTAGCTTGGATGTCGAGTCTATCCTAGTGAAAGGTTTGCCTATTTCCAAAGATTTGGATTTAGTTGCTGATGCTAAGCACCTCAAAGCTCCTTCTCTTTCTAACAAAAGGCTAGTGCTGTTAATTGGGGTTTTCTCAACTGGGAATAATTTTGAGAGACGAATGTCACTCAGAAGATCTTGGATGCAATATGACACTGTACGTTCGGGAGATGTGGCTGTTCGCTTTTTCATTGGACTTGTAAGTGAGCCATTGCAAACTAGGAGTTTGTTTTTTCATCCTAAGATAGTCTCAATAAACTTTTCTCTCCACTTTTTTTTTTTTCCCAAAATTAAATTCTGTAAGGATATGATATTCCTTTCTTTATTTGTCTTTCATATATTGAATTTTGAGGCATATATCTAACTACGACATTTATAAGAATTTTTTAATTCTTAATATCTTAAAAATAACCTTTTAAAGGGATGTCTGAAATTGCAGTTTAAAGCAATTGTTATTTGCAACTTAATGCTGCTTACAGGACTTCTGGAGATGGTGTATCAATAGAATCCAACTTAGTTATTGGAAGCCTCTCACAGATAAAATTTTTATCATTATTATTTTATTTTATTTTTTCAATAGTTTAATCCTTTGTACATAGTTTCATTTTATTAATAATGCTAGCGTGCATCATTGGATTGGTATTATTATTAACATTTTCAACTTCAAATAACCATGCAAGATTGATCAATAGTTATTGATTTTTGGCGTGGTACTATGTAGAAAACTATAAATATTCAGTACATGTAACTTTCTTTCTGGAGGTCCATTATAGCTGTGTTCCTTTCCTTTAAACGGTCATTCTTTACCACATAATTTGTTTGCAATTGTTGAAAAATAGATTTTGTAATAGTGATTTTTTGGAGAATGTGTAGTTAAAAAGTAGGAAAAAGTTTTGGGTTTACGTGTAAAATCATTTTATTGTAAAATGTGTGATTGAAAATAAGTTTTGAAACAATGGGGCTCAAACAGGGGCCTAATCTGTTCTTCCTTCATTTTTGAGTTTCTTTCCTCTTTTAACTGAATAAACACTTGCAGCACAAGAATAAGGAGGTCAACTTCCAGCTCTGGAAAGAAGCTAAGGCATATGGAGATATCCAATTGATGCCTTTTGTTGATTACTACAACCTGCTCACCTATAAAACCATTGCGATTTGTATCATGGGGGTATGTCTTAGATGTTTCTACGTAAAATGAAAGATTTTTTTTACTGCTCAAATAAAACTAGTAAGCAGAATAGAATAAACTTCACAGGACAATTGCTAAGTTCTCAACTCAAACTCCAATTGCTTGTTTTGTGTGAGACTGTGGAAGGATGTGACATTTGAAGATGACACAACACTCTAGTTAGACAAGAAATCAACACAATTGTATCCACTAACCACAAATCCTTGTTTTAATAGAAAGGGAGATGATGCGGAGCATCACTTGACCACGAGGGTGGCCCCATCTTGTAAGAGTTCTTTGATGTAAGGCCCAGACGAGTAGTGCTTAGGGCAGATAGCCAGGCCTGGTCTTGGGCGATAAAGGGTTCGATTGCGCCTCTCCTGCTAGCTATTGCTTTTGAGAGAATCACTTTCTTCGCCCTATCAGTTGGTATAGGATAGAGCTTTCCATGGATTCCAAGATTGCATATTTGCTACTAGCTTTGGCTTTTGGAAGAACTGGTTGAATCACTCTGTATCGAAGGATGCCAATATTAAATTATGTTTATTGAAAAATAGAATACATATTAATATTATCCATTCTTTGGGCAAAACCAGAAATAACACGTGTAGTTGGATTAGCCAGTCAAAAGATTGAGTTTAGAGTTAGGTTTTCTGCATCTTGTGCTGTCATATAATGTCTTTATATTCCACTGAATCTATCACAACTTTGTACACTCAAATTGGGTGCTGGAATATTTCTTGATGCATACACTAATTTCTCCATTCTCTTCAATTTCAGACTAAAATCCTCCAGGCTAAATATATTATGAAAACCGATGATGATGCTTTTGTGAGGATAGATGAAGTTTTTATCGAGTCTTAAGGGAAAAAACATCTAGTGGGCTCTTATATGGTCATATATCCTTTGAATCAAAGCCACACAGGGATAAGGACAACAAATGGTACATCAGCAACGAGGTATCAACTTTATGGGTTATCCAATTCCTGTAACTGATACTGTTCACCATATATCACTTCATTGTTATATAATGGTTCTTTTTGACAGGAATGGGCACATTCTTCTTATCCGCCTTGGGCCCACGGTCCAGGTTACATAATTTCCCAAGATATAGCAAAATTCATAGTTCAAGGCCACCAACAGAGGGAGCTCATGGTAAGACCCAGTATACTTACAAATTAATTTGTTTGTGAACTTACCATTCATAAAATTTTATGTTTGTTCTATATATTGTTGCCGATGATGTTTTTGAATCTTGCGATGCAACTTCTTCCTAAAAAAGCTAATATTACTTTTTGATGCTGTTGATGGCATTTCTGAATCTCATGGGGTCATTATTTCTATTTTTACACTGTCTTAGCTTTTCAAACTAGAAGACGTTGCTGTGGGAATATGGATCAAGCATTTTGAAAAACATGGTCACAAAGTGGAATATGTCAATGATGACCGGTTTTTTATTGCGGGATGTGAACCAAATTATGTTCTTGCTCATTATCAAAATCCAAGGATGATGCTTTGTATGTGGGAGAAGCTGCAGAAAGAGCACAAGCCCGACTGCTGCGAGTAAAATCACTGTCCAAAAGATGATCTTCACTTACCTATATTGTAAGCTCTGTAGTTTTCGATTTTAAGGTTTCAAACTTGGGTTCTATTTGCTCTCATTCTTTATTTTGTCAGCCGTGTGATCATTTCTCACATCTGTTCTTCTTGGAGTAACAAATATTGGTGTAGAACACGTCAACGTGTTTTGTATTGTGGACTAGTCCGCACTGAAGAGGATTAAAGAAAAAAGGGTGGTAAAATTTTGTACCGTCTATTGTTGTCTTATACTGTGCAAGATCGGATTAGATTAAGCATCTTCATCTTGTGCTTTTGCTTTGGAATGGTTTAGTTATTTCAGTGTTATTAAATATGGAATATTTTTGGTATGGATTGAAAATAAACGATTGAATTATTTATTGAATAGCATTGATGATGTTTTTGAATTGAGTAATGCTATATCATCCCACTAGGGTTGCAACCTCAGTTTAGGTGGCGTTAGATGATATGCTAAATGAAATGTGGAATTGAATAACTTATTTAATTTCACCTATCATTTAATGTCACATTGACGTCATCTAGACGGGTTGTAAACCCAGTGAGGCCAAATAGCATTCCTCTTTTGAATTTCCTTTTTTTATTTTTTTTATGATGCATGTGACTATAGTATTTCAATTTTTTTGTTTCATAGAAGGGCATTTGTGAAATTTCCCCTTTTTGCGGGGGTGTTAGGTTTTGGTTTAGTGGTAGTTGGTGTTGAATTTTATTGGAAAATAAATATTTTCATCCTTAAGTAAATATTTATAGAATAAAAATATTTATTTTTCAATAAAATCCATAGGTTTAAGTAAAAAAAGTTAACACTTTATACAGTATTTTTCAATTTTACTAAAGATTACTGTGCTTGATTATCTCATGGTACTAAATTTTGCTTTGATTGTAGGTCTATAGTGTGTAATTTCTTCACAAAGATTGTAATTTTTACTTTGTTTATTTCATCACGGTGTTTATAGTTTTTTTAAATTGTAACTTACGAACTGTGTAACAAGTATATTGCGTCTCATTTTGTTTTGTGCGTAATTCATATTACCAAACATATAATCATTTATATTTTGTTTATTTCATAACGGTGTTTATAATTTTTTAAATTGTAACTTGAATGACGCAACAAGTATATATGTCTCATGTTGTTTTGTGTGTGTAATTCATATTACCACTATGCTAACTATTGAATTTATAAGTTACGTTAATTTTTCTTAGTGATTGTACCTAACACTTTGTGTAAATAGTTTTAGACATTTAATTTTTGGGAAAATTGCAGCAGCAATCTTTAACTTTTCTCTTTTTGCGGATTTTACCATAATCTTCAATTTGTGTCATTGAAGGTTCCTAACATTTTAGAAATATGTATCGGAGATCCAATTGGATGGAAATCATTCATTTGACTGTTAGTTGATCAAGAAATTTTTGCTCATTATGTATGCAATTTATTTTCAAAGAAAGTGTAGTCCACTTGTCAAGATAATGGCTTCAATCAGAAAGGACTAATTGTGCGAAGAATGCAAAGGTTTGGGACCATTTATTCCAAGATTTAAAGATTTGGACTAAAAACACACACAAAATGAGCAAAGATTGAGACCATTTTCGTCAATTTTCCAAAATCAGCCGCATAAAACCTTGATTCGATAAAAAATATTTGTCAAAAAAACAATTGGAGATTAACTTTTTAAATTAAGAAATTCAATATTTTAGTTCACTTTAAAATTTAGTTCTAATTTCGCTCCTGAGTTTGGGTGTGTAATATATAACTTCTTAAAATTGGTAGTAATTAAAATTGGTATATGCCAAATGGAACTTGGTAGCCTTGAATGGATAATTTCTTTGTAAGGGCCTCCTAGAAATCCTCCGTTTGTCTCCAATTGTGGGAAGGAATTAATTCATTTTTTGACTCTTTTTTGTCAGCCTCTGGGGCTCCCTGTGAGACAAGAAAGTCAACAATCACGGTTCGACGGTCCAAAAATGCATTTTTGTTGGTGGAAAAATTGGAAACAAACACACATGTAATTTCTCGACCAATTAGGTCATAGGCTAGGTACAACATAAAAATTGAAAGATAACATGTTAAATACGATTGCTTTTCTAATGCTTCATCACAAGAAGTAAAGACAAGGTTTACAAACCAACGTCATTAAGAATTCAGTCTATACACTCCAAACGACTTTCAAACAATAATGAGGTGAATGCATATACCTCTTTTTGACTCCATACGAATTAAGATAAAGCTACAATGAAACTAAATAAACTTATATAGATAAAGCTACAATGAAATTGAACAACAAATAAGTATTTGACTCCACACGATATTAAGATACGTAAAAACTAAATAAACATTGAATAAAACATAGACATAAAGACGGAAAACAAAAGGTAGTTGAATAGTAAATGTCGACTTGCATCATATACAGAGACATATAGAGGGTGGGATTGGATTGGATTGGGTTGTAGCCAGGTCCCACCCCTAGTCCATTTAATATTTTTAAGGCAAAAAAAAAAAAAAAATTTGTAAATTTTTTTTTCACGTATTAGCCTGGTCAAAAATTTTGCAATTCGATCTCAGATTCAATTTTGGATTTGTCCTTGATCATATACAATTATTTTTCCTAAAGTTCTTGTAACCTCCACAAATTAACAAAAAGCTTTATAAATTTGGTTCAATAATTACTGTAATAACATATAAGGCCGTGTTTGATATGCAACATTTGTCATGGAATTAGGAAAATATTTTCCTAGTTCCTACTTTTGGCTGTTTGATTAGCCAAATTTGCCCTGAAAATGTTTGCCACCAATTTCTAATGTACAATCCTTTGAAGCACAAAAATAGGAAAATATTTTCTTATGATTTTGGTGGGAAATTATTTTCTACCTTGTTGGATGTTTTTTTTTCCTTTTTTTTTTTTTTTTTTTTTTTTTTACTTTTTGGCAATGGAAACATATTCTAAACTCAATGATAAAATTTTTTATCCATTTAATTGACAATTTGCATGAAAAATGAAGCCAAACGAACATAAAAATTTTATGAAATTTTTTTTAAATTTTTTTTGTTTTACTTTTTGGCAATCCAAACAAATTTTAATACAGACTACAAAAAAATTATCCCAAAAAATAACTATTTGCATGAAAAACAAAGCCAAATGAATTAGGTAGAAAATTATACCAATCAAACACCATTAATACAATTCTCTCTAAAACAAATTCTAGGCAAATCACTTTCCTGTCAAATATTTTATTTGTCATTCATTTTCTATCTTTCTATCAAACACACCCTAACTTTTTAAAACGACCTAAGTCAAGCCAAATTAATAAAATATTTAAAAAAAAAAAAAATGCTTTTATTGCATTCTTTCCGTGGTGCTACCTTTAAGGCACCGTGCGGGCCCGGATCGAGAAAAAATTTACACTAGGTGAGGCCATAGGTTGTTGGCCCTATAGCCCTCGTAGGCTGGCGCGCACAACCCCAAAATGAATCCAATGAAAAGACTCGTTGGTTCCCTAATAAATAAATAAATAAAATTGTGGTACATTACATCCATTGTATCCCAATGTCAATGATTACTATCATTTTAGGGACTCCAGTGTTACTTGTTATTAAACACTAAGGCACCGTTTGATTACAAATATTTTTCATGGAAAATGGAAAATATTTTTCTAGTTCTCATTTTTTTGTTGTTTGATTGCCTTTATTTTCCTTGAAAAATGTTTTTCATGGAATTCTAGGTACAACCTTTTAAAGCACAAAAGTAAGAAAATATTTTCCTATAAGTATGGTGGGAAAATGTTTTCCACCTTGCTGGGTGTTTTTTTTTTCCTTTTTTTTTTTTTTTTAAACTTTTTGACAATGAAAACATATTCTAAATCCAATGGTAAAAAATTTTATCCATTTAATTGATAATTTGCATGAAAAACGAAGCCAAACGAACACAAAAAAAATTTCAAAAATTATTTTTTTTAATTTTTTTTTTACTTTTTTGCAATCCAAACAAATTTTAATACAGATTGTGAAAAAATTTATCCCAAAAGGTAACAATTTGCATGAAAAATAAAGTCAAACGGATTAGGTGAAAAATTATACCAATCAAACACCATTAATTACAATTCCCTCTAAAACAAATTCTATTCAATTCAATTCCCTGCCATTCATTTTCTTTCCACCCATTTTCCACCCTTGCAATCAAACGGACCCTAATAAATTTATCCATTAAGCACCCGTTTGATTCCCATTTTTTCATCATAAAAATGAAAAATATGATCATTATCCATCATATTCAGCCACCATATTTGACTTTACATATCTTGTGTGGGACCCATAACGATTATATGTTTCATTCTTATTTTACAAAAAATGTGTATCAAACGGAGTCTAAATTAAATTAGAATAAAAGAATTTGACATCCACTCACATATACGTAGATTTTACGTGAATAAAAAAGTTAAAAAAAAATGGGGCTCCATATTATGAGTGAATGTCAACCTCTTCTGTACGAGTAGTAGCAGGGTTGATTAAATTATCATGTTTTCATTTTTTTATTAAGACCTTGTTTGATCTTAATTAATGAAATTCACTACTTTTATTAATTTTTAATAATATATTTTATTAACTTTTATCAATATTTAGCAATGATATGATATTTAGCAAAAACCCTCACGACCTTATGCCCTGTTTGAGCCAAATTTTTATCAATATTTACTACAGATTTGATATTTAGCAAAACCTTCATGACAACCTTAGGCGCCGTTTGAACCCCTTTTTTTTTTTTTATGGAAAATAGATTTTGAAATAATAATTTTTTAGAGAATGTGTGGTTAAAATTAGAAAAAAAAATTATGATTGAAAATAACTTTTTGAGAAAAAAAATGAGTTCCGAGAAAAATGATACTCAAACATAAAAAAACAAAAAAATTGACTTAAAACAGTAACATGTCCGAATATGTATTAGAAACAAAAAATGAAAAAAGAAGAACTACTCAAAAATAACTCTTATTTATACATGTCATTAAGATTGGCCAAACATGCTCCAAAGAAAGCAGCCCGGCAAAGCTGAAAGCTAATTCTCCTTAGTCACTGCCACTTTATCACCTAATACTTTCCCAAACTTTTCCTTTTAGGGTTTTCCCCATTTCCATATCAAGCAAATCCATATGCACAATCATATATAAATTCAATTGATGAAAGCTGAAATTGATACTTTGAGAGTTATTGATCTTGTGAAGTTTCGAATTCCATTAAGTTCACGGATTAGCTCGTTCTGCGCCTAAAATCAAAGGCACAGGTTGATCTCTCGCTCTCTTCCTCCACTATTCTTTCCACTAAAAAGAGCAATTGAGAATATAGAGGTCCTTTCTGACTGTCGATTGGAAAATGTGTCTAATTTACTCAGGTATTATAGTAATGCTCTATCTGTTGATAGATATTCACTGCTAAATTTTTATGCATTGATTTTGTTAGTCGAGCTTTTAGTTTTGTGAACGAATTGTATTAGTGTTGGATCTTGGGGAATCGAGCTGTATGTCGTTTTGTGGTAATAAATTACAATTTACATGTTTCTGGAATAATGAGAAAAAGATTTGTGGGAGTGTTCCTGAGGCTTTTTGGTTTTGGAAACACTTGAAGAACTAAAGAAGAGTAAAGGAAAAATATAAAAAATAAAAAAAAATCTACCTTCTTTGTTAGGTTGTGACAAATAGATGTTTATTTTTTACCTTTATTTTCAAAAATTTGTTCATGAGCTGCTTTTAACTAGGAATGAAGGATGAAATAGATATATATATATATATATATATATATATATATATATTTTAATTATTAGAAAAAAAAAAAAGAAAAAAAAGTAAGAGGTGTATGATGAAGCAAAATGGTGTTTCAATATCTTGCTTTCTGAAAGTATTGGAGGGAGAAGGAATTGAAAACCCAGAATAGTTTGAGAAGTTTTAAATTTATTTGCTATTGTTGACAAGGAGATAAGATGCAATCATGCAAAGCAGACAATATTCCATCACTGAAAAAAAGATTCAATAGGAGTTCACAATAAGGCACATTTATTGGGCTTACATCTTTAGTAAGGTTAGAATACTTTTTATTTTTTTATTTTTATTTTTTTGAGAGAGTTTCAGTACTATTTCTTACAATTTGAACTTTTGCTCACTAACTGCATTTTTTATGGCCGATCTGTCGTATTTTGAATAAAATGATCTGATCCTGTTGTATAGATATTTGATATGGCGATTTGACCTCCTTCAGGGATAGTAGTCACTAGTCAGTTAACCCAGTAGTTGTATTACGAGTCTCTATGTTGCTATATGGTCAGTAGGTTTAATTGTGTAAAGACTAACATTCCAGTTAAGGTAAGTAACCTATATTGAAATTTGTTGTGTTGGTTGGTTTGTGTAAGAATTTTTTATTTTAATTTTTTTTATATTGTGAACGAAAAAGAAAGGATAAGCATAAGTAAGCAAAATAGTGTTTTTCAAATCATGATTTCTGCCATTGTTTTAGAAAGTAAGAAGCTTTCGTCAAAGAAATTGAAAATCCAAAAGTGTTCAAGAAATTTTGATATAATTCTTATTCTCGACAACAAGATATGATGCAAAGATGATCGCATTCCACCAAATAATTCAATAGGAGTTTACTGTAAGAAGCATTTATTGGGGTTACTATTTTAGTAGAGTTTGTTCAATGTATTGTTTGGGCTTGCAAAGCAGATGCATTACAATTTGCTCAAGTATAAATTTGTGCTTCAGATTATCTACATATATCTATGGTTTTGCTTGTTCTCTTCTAAATTTATTGTAATGTTTTGCCTGTTATATAGGTATTTGATATGCTATGACCATCATCTGAGGATAGTTATTAATTATCCCAGACGTTATACTGTGAATCTCCATGTTGCCAGATGGTTAGTAGGGGTTATGGATTGTGTAAAGACTGGTACCCGAGCTAAGGGTAAGTTACTTATTTTGTAATTCACTATATTGGCCTTGTAGTGTTCTGTGTATTTTTGGCAGACGAGGAATAATTATGTAAAATTGTGTGTGCTTGCCTCATGTTAGTCTTTTTCTATCTTTATTAAGAAACTGCTTGAAGTATGTCTTTTAGAATTTTAGTTTGTAGCAAGGCTAAAGGCCATGAGAATTAATTGGTATTACTATCTCTTTTTCGGCACCATCTAGTTCATTCATTAAAGTGCATCTAGGATATGAGCTTACGCCATCTTTTGTTTCGATCTCTTTCTCTTTCTAAACTTGGGGTATCTCTTGGGATTTTCTTTGCTTCGATGGAGCGGTTCCCAAATCTAAAGTTCAATAAGCATTCAACATTGTTGTATCTGTGCCCATATGCTAGTGATATATGCTGGTAATTCACCTGAATATGCAATGAAAGCATTTCAATAATGATGTGGAGAAATGGTTTTCCTTCCGTTCTTTAAGTATAAGTCCCTTATAATGATTGTGTTCTATTACATTTGACTCTAAACATCTTAATTTCAGTAAAACGAATGCCCCAGAGGTTGTATATGGTAAAATCGAACATGAGTTTTATCTATCAAAAAATTTAAATATGTTTTGATTCTAAAGGAATGTTTTGTGGTATTGCAGGTTCTTTCTCCCATAAGTTACTAATTTATGCTATCTGGTTGTTCACCTTTCATAATGTGCTGGCACTGCAGACACCCCCAGAGCCTAGTCACATTTCTTCCACATCTGTGCTTGCTAGCCCACCCAAAAGCGGAATATTTGAACCCATAGAGATATCACCTGCTGTAATTCCACACCTTCCTTCTCCTGAGTATTCTTTCCCACCAATGTATCCAACTTTTCCAACTACATATGTTCCAGTCCTGACTGGAAGGTGCCTTGTAAATTTCTCTGCCATTTCGAGTATCATGGACAAAACAGCATCTGACTGTAATCTACCTTTGGCAGCAGTAGTAGGAAATGTTATATGCTGCCCACAATTTAGTAGCTTGCTCCATATATTCCAGGGATTTTACAGCACCAGTTCTGATAATTTAGTTTTACAAAATGCAGTTGCTGATGATTGTTTTAAAGATATTGTCAGTATACTTGCTAGCAAAGGAGCAAACAGCTCAATACCAACCATCTGTTCTATAAAATCTTCAAATCTTACTGGTGGTTCTTGTCCTGTGAAGGACATAACCACTTTTCAGAAAACAGTGAACACTAGCAAATTACTGGAGGCTTGCAGTAAAGTTGATCCTCTTAAAGAATGCTGCAGACCAATTTGTCAGCCTGCAATTATGGAGGCTGCACTTAAGATCTCAGGAACTCAGTCATTGTTAATTGACAATAAGAATATAATTGGACCAACAAATCATTTTGACACACTTAATGATTGTAAAGGCGTGGTTTATTCATGGATCTCACAGAAACTCCCTCATGATGCTGCTAACATAGCATTTCGAATATTGTCTGCCTGCAAGGTTAATAAAGGTGTGTACTTTTATTTTTTAACCCACCTGCTATAGGCTTGTTATATACCTTGAATTCAAAACATTTTAATTCTTCAGCCTTGTTCTAGCCTTCATTTTTGGCCCCATGGTACAGCAACAAGAGAATATTCAGTAGATCTGCTTTATGCTTGATTTGCAACGATCTCAACATGATCAGAATAAATGATTCAATAAAAAGTCCTCTGTGTTCTACATTTTTTAAGGAAAAAAATCTATGGTTTGTATTGTTGCCCTAAGTGTTGTTAGACGATTGGATAGTGTTTAAACTGGTTTTAGAAAGTAAAGCTGAAATTTAGGGAATTTTAAATTGGAAAATACTATTTTCCTTGAACTTAAAAAGAGAGTGAATTTCCAAAACGAGTTTTTTGCTGTGTTGGTTTTAAGGTGATTTTTAATGAATTGATATCGTTCCTTGAATTTCTTATTTTTACAACATTTAGGTATGAGCTTTATTATGCAGCAGACCAATCTGCTGGCACTTTTGAATCCCTTGGCCTATTCTGTAGAATTTTATCACCTATCATAAAAGAAGAATTGGAGTGGATACGGAAATCTGAGCACCATATTAGAGCTACGTAGGTTTGTATTTTTGTAAAGATGTATTATTATGTGATCTAAATGATCGCCTTGTGGGATGCAGTTTGTCCTTTGGATTTAAGGCAACCATCAGAAGTAATTCAAGAATGCCGAAATGTCGCTGCTCCCAGTCCTTCTTGCTGTAGTTCATTAAATACTTACATAGCCAGGGTACAAAGGCAAATGTTAATAACAAATCGGCAAGCAATTATATGCGCTACTGTATTTGGGTCCATGCTACAAAAGGCCGGGGTGATGACTAATGTTTATGAGCTTTGTGATGTGGACTTAAAAGATTTTAGTCTCCAAGGTGAGTATTTGATTTATGATTTCAATATGCAATATTTGATTTGAAATTATTAGTTTCTCTGATCTGGTATTCTCCTCTCTCTATTTCAAGATGGTGCAGCATATGGACAAGAAGGTACTCTCTTAATCCAGTTTGTCCTCTGTCATTGAATCTTCCTTTTTTGGTGCTTTATACATAGATCTCCATTCTTCTGGGATGCAGTTTATTGTTCTTGCTGTGTGTGATTCTATTTATTTGGTTGCGAAGCATTAATTTATTCGACTTTTCTCTTGTTTGACTTGGAGATGTCTTCATGTCCTCATTGTTTTACATAGTTTTAGCTGCTTGGGACCTTCTTCTTGAACTTTGAGTTTATTCTGTGTATCTAGGTAATCTAAGTGCTAAAGATTGGGTAACACTTCTATTACCCTGATAGCACCTCTCTGTGAACTTATCGTTCTTGTTTGATGAGATCTTAAGATGTCTATGAAAAAATCCGATTGCCTAATTACTGATTTAGTCGCAGCTAGTAGTCAGAGGACTTTCATTTGTTCAGTTGCCTCAGTTTGTCTGTCGAAAATTGCCATCACTTGACTATTATTTGTCAGAGCTCATAGTCAGTTTTAAAAAAAAATAGGTATAGTCGCTGTGCCTGTATTCAATTGTTCAAGTATGCTGTACTAGCATTTCTTTTCGTGTTGCCGAGCCTTGTGCCTCTAAGCGTCTCGCTCAAAATTACTGCATTAATTTTAGGATTCTGCTGCTTCATATATTTGACTAGAGAAATGCAAGCTTTGGTCGGATATCTCATGCAAAATCCTGCCATTTGACCAATTGGCATCTTTAGTTGTTGGTTTGGTCCAGGTCTGAACCATTTGCATTATAGTCAGTCAGAAGATTACATTCTAATATAAACATGTTTTGTCTAGCTAAAAAAATTAATTTTGCGTCTTTAAGCCCTTGTTTGATCCCACTATTTTCAAAATACATCTTTCTCTATCTTTATTTTAACCATGCATTCTTCAATAAAATAATATTACATGCAAATCCAAAACTTTTCCTTAATTTTTAACCACACATGCTCCATCGATCTTCTATTCCAAATGCATTTTTAGCCAAAAATGAGGCTCAAACAGGTGCTAAATATCATTACACGATAAAATGCAGTAAATAATCTTTTATAATTTAAATTGATAATGACAAGAAATTGAATTTAGTCCATGATAATTGACCTTTTAAAATTAGTTCAGATTGATTCCATCTTGGACTACATTTGAAGTATTAACATGTTTTAGCTTCTGAGTAACTGTAAATCTGTTTTAGGGCTTATAATTTGTCAAACTATATACAGGTTATTGAGACACGCTTGTGCTTAATAAGAATGTTCTGACATTTGCCAAACACTCCTAGGTCTAGACTTATCTGCAATGCCATGTTGGAATCTTCTACTTTAATGTAATATATTTTTTTTTCTCAAGTGGATTGAGAGGTGGTACTTCTAGTAGTTCATTACTAAAGACTGATATTTTCTTACACCCAAATGTAGGGTGTTTGCTAGGAAGCCTGCCTGTAGATATGGTTTATGATAATTCATCAGGCTTGAGCTTTACATGTGATCTAAGCGACAATATTGCAGCTCCATGGCCCTCATCGTCGTCTTTCACATCGTTCTCTCTTTGTGCACCTGGTAATTGATTGGAAATATCATTTATTACTGTTCACTTGTTTTCACATAATTATGTTGGTTTCTAAACAGAAATTGAACTTGAAAGTAGTTTATAACTAAAGATGCACAAGTGGTACTTTGATAATATGTTTAAATGACCATACACTGACGACTTGTACTTAAACGTGCAGAGATGTCCTTGCCTGCATTACCAACATCAGAAACTTCAGGTAAACCGTGCTCCTTACATGGTTTTGTTGCACTTGTCAGCATTTGTTGATGCCTTTATCATATCCTTTGTTTCTATTTCCTCACAAACAGGTCTTAAAATTTAAATCAAGAAAATGACTTGTCTGAATGAAATTAATGCAGTTATTTTTGGTAGGAGACTTCTAGGTCATTTACCATATTTCCTTATTACCATTCGGAGAAATTGATACTAGTATATTTCAGCCGGTATATCCTTCGATGGACATTAAATCAGCAGTTATATGTTTCATATTTTTTCAGTCCATAACCTACCTTCTTCTACCTAATGCTTCCCGTTAAATCTTGGTTTATTTGGGCTGGTCTATTTAGAGCATGCTTGGGAGTGTTTTTAAGCGATTACAAGTTGTGGGTCCTATGAAACGTGTAGATAAAAAATTTGTTTGACCAGCTTAAATTATAATTCAAGTTTCACCAAAATGCACTTGATTTATCATAACAAAAGCTTTTTGTTATATTGCTCAAGTTATGGTCATCTGTTACTTGGTCTCTATCCTTCCTTCGACTCCTTTCCATGTACTCAAGATTAAATGGTTTCTTTTCTTTAGAATGGTCAATAGTTAGTTGATACGTTTCTTGTGGATAACTTGATGATTGTGTTATTGTATAATGCAGGTTGTGATAGGGGTGTGGTGGATTTCTTTGTACCCATTTTTTCTGTAATTGTCTTCGGTTCATTGCTGTTGTAGAGAGATTCTGCTGAGGGCCAAGACCTGTTTGAGTTAGAGGGCTTTAGATCGAATGAGTGAGCGTATTACATGTAGATTTTGAGCATCTTCCTTTGTGTATAGTAGCCTTTTTTTTTTTTGGCTTTATCGTCTTCCACTGGTTTTATTTTATGATTAGTTTCAATTTTCAAGTTAACTAATAATAATGTGTTGCATTGGGATTTAAATCCAGCATCGTTATCAGGGTGCGTTTGGCTTACGGATGGCAAGGGGGCGGCTGGTATGGGGTAGGTCGGCCATTCTCGTTTCTTGTCCTGTTGGGTATTTTTGTCACTTTGTCTCACCCTCGTACCTGGGTAAAATGGGGCGGGTTGGGTGGATATACTTAATGTGGATCCCAATCACAAGAAAGATACCCAAGAAATTGTCATTCTTGTGGGGTTGATTTTTTATGAATCCAATGATGACTCATTGGTCATTTATCGTGTTTTTGGGTGTGTTTGCACATGGGAGTAGGTATGGGACATTGGTCAAGCTAAGTTTTCAATTCGTATTGACCTTCTGAATTTAATTTAATGGAGAATTTTGTACAAAAGCAATAAATGGGGCTTCTACTAATGAATTTAGAGCAAAGAAACTTTTTAAAATATTGTAAATTACTAATATTCTTACCTTTTTGTGAATAATAATGTTTTGACTCTCAATTCAGCTCAACAATTTGAATATCACCATCAAAATAATTAGTCGTATGAATTAAATGGTGAAGTGTGTATTTCAAATTGAATTACTTGTTATCTTTCTTGGACGTCTCTTTATATAAGCATTTCCTTGTGCCGTATAAGGAGATGAATTTTGATCAAGTTGTCCACGATTTCAAAGAATTCAAACTTTGAACCCGATCAAGCAACTTTCTTTTATTAAATAAATAAGTTAATCCATATCAAATTATTATTGAGTGTTGAAATGTACAACTTGACGTTTCTATCAAATGTTTGACAATATTTATATCTCGTTTGATTTTCATTATTTGTAGAATGAGAATGAATAATATAGTCGTTATGGGCCACACACGAGATAAAAAATAAAAAATGGTGATTGGAAAGAGTAATGTTATTTATCTCGTCATCATATAATATGCTAATTTCAAGTTGGCTGCAAACGGTGTTTTTATATTGGATTCATTGTGAAATTTTTAGTCGTTAGTATTTAATTTTCATAATTTTATATTATACTAAGCCCTTGTTTGAATCTTTGGGAAAAAAAAGAAGTGCATTTTTGAACAGTGTTTTGACATCATTTTAACCACACATTTTTCAATAAAATAATATTATTACATGCAAATCCAAAAAAACTTCTTATTTTTTAATCACATTTCTCATCAATACACTATTCAAAAATTCATTCTCTCCGAAGCTCAAACTAGGGCTAAAAGTATTCTCAGTAAACTAAACTTATTAAAATAATTACTTTACCTATATGAAAATCCAAATCATAGTTTCAATTTTATTTTAATGATATTAAGCAATTACTTGGACAAAGCTTTTCGATACCTAAAACAAATGTGTCGAGCCAATCAACGTGTTATTGTTGCCTCTTCCACGTTTTAGTCAACGACGTATAGGAAATATATAGATTGAATAATGTAATACATATAAGGCTTTATGGTAGGAGACTTTAAAACATATTTGTCTATACTATTTGCTTTAAATTAGTTGAAAAATAAAATAAAAGGCAGAAAAAGAGAAACAAACTTTTTTATTTCTATAATTTCTATTAATTAATATTCAGTGCTGACGTAGTTGAATTCGTAGGCTAATTGTACACGTGTACATACAAGAATTGTATATTGTTTGAGACTTGACCATAATTCAACTTTGTTGCTTTCTGACCTAAAATAGGATAAGAATTTGGTTGGAATTTGACCATTGTTTGGATTGAAATTTAATACTTACATCATTAATTTGAAATATTTTTATGTTAGAATATGAATCCGAGAGCATGGGCCCCATAGTTATATGTGCTGAGGCATTCATCCAATTAAAAAAAAAAGTAAGCTGCTAGAAGCCGTGAATCTTCTTAGCAAATAAAATAATTTATTTTCTAAAATTAAGTAATTAATAAAAAGTTGCATTTCCTTTCCATTCCAAAAACGTGTAAAATCAAGCGAAGAAGTGGAAATTTGTTTTTGAAGTGTTTGACTTGTGGGTTTTTTCTTTTTCCAGAGAGTCGACTAATTTGAATATATCTAAACATTCCAGATGCATGGCTACATACAAGTAATTAAGTTGAAGAGTAAACTTATTGCAAAGGCTATTTTTTCCCTTGATTAACCAGATTTTATCCCAACTCAGGGCTTTACAAACACATCTTCTCTAGCCTAACATTAAAACTTCAACTGGGATTTCTTATACATAGTTTTCCAGGTGAGTTTTCGGTTTTTTTTTTTCTTTTTTTTCGTGTAGCTAAACTGCGTACTAAAAATGACGAATTACTTCACAGGTTAGAAAAATGCGTTACCCACCAAGCAAAACTGTGCGTATAATCCTCGTTGCCATGGTCCTGGCCTTAAACTTCACACAACTTCCAGGACTGCCAACCTATTCCAACCCTTTGGATTCAGGTAACTGTTCTACCTTTCCTTTTTCAAAGATTACCGCGTAAATTTGTACCAAAATAACATGAAATACATAGCTAATCGCTTATTCAAAGTTGTCCAAGCAACTTTTGATTAAGCTGCAAATAGTTTAATGAGACAGTTTCTGATTTTCCAGGAAGATACTTGGCTGAAACAGAAGGAACTAACCAATCTGATGATACCGTGAGAGTCGACCCTTTGGACAGTTTCAAGAAGTACAGAGGAGGATATGATATAACGAACAAGCATTACTGGAGTGTGAGTCTACATGCCACAACCACCCAAGAAGAAAGAAATAATCGTGATTTAAGAACTAATGTTTTCTTGTCTATTTTGTTCAGTCTACTGCCTTTACAGGCATATATGGATATGCCATTGCAGTAGTATGGCTTCTATGCGGCGTTGGTTATGGAGGGTTTCTTCTTGTAACCAGAACTTGTTTAAAGAACAGAAAGCTAAAGAAGAGATTGCCTTGTCATAAGCAGTGTTATCTACGTCCTCTGCTATTGGCTACTTTCTTTACCATCTTAGCAATGTAAGCAATAAATCCTTTCTTTTAACTTTGTCATATTCAACTAATAAATAGTACTGCAGATATAAAGGTTATCGAAATATTTAATAGCCAGTTACATCTCCATAAAGAAAGGGAAATGATGAAGTCCATTCAAATATTTCGAGAAAAAGAATAACTTTTCCCACCAATTTGCTAGATATAGAACAGCCAAGTGCTTTGATTACACGGTCTTTAAGTGCATGTTTGGTATTCAGTATTGGATAAGACTCGACAATATAGTATACAAGATTTTAGCTTCATTTTTAGTTTTTACTAATGTCGATCCACCTTAATAAACAAGCCATGAGAGAGAGAGAGAGTATGCATGGTCTGTCAGCAAGTCATTAAACTATTTGAAATTATTATCATTTTCAGAACTGCAACTGGCCTGGTTCTTGGAGGGAATGTAAAGTTCCATTCCAGAGCAAAGACTGTGATAGACATTATTATTGATACAGCAGATGATGCAACAGATACCATACATGAGACGACAGGAGTAATGAAGAACATGAGTACCAATTTGGGAGAAGCTAATGGAAGTTCTGAAACTACAAACTTCCTAACTTCTACATCCCGTAGACTCGACACTCAGGCTGCAGATATAGAAAGACAAGCGAGGAAGAATAGACGAGCCATTGATAAGGGCCTCAAGATAGTGTAAACCCTCTCTCTCTCTCTCTCTCTCTCTCTCTCTCTCTCTCTCTCTCTCTCTCTCTCTCTCTCTCTCTGTTTATATTCATATACACGTGTATTCATCTGAGGGGCAGATCTTGAATACTATTTCATTTGTGATTGCAGGTATATAGTTTCTACATTGATGATTTCATTGAATTTGGTTGCTGTAATTGCTCTATTAGGTAATGCAGATTCCTACAGTAGCATACATATTTAAGTTATGAACAAAAAATCACAACATTTATCTTTCCATCTCTTTCAATGCAGTGTTTGGAGTACTAAAATTTCGGAGGATTCTTTATATGTAAGTTATAATGTATGAGATCTTACATTGTTTCTGTGAAGTTAAATGCACGAGTTTCTCATATATTTACCTAAACTCTTGCAGATTAATTGCACTATGCTGGATTCTCACTATCCTTTACTGGGTGTTCTTTGGGGTCTATTTCTTCCTTGGAAAGTATGCTTTATACTTGCCTTCCCTAAAAACATTGCATCATTAAGAACATAAATTTGTACATAGAGAGAATGTAAATACAGGAACCTGATTAATTATATGTTGGTATTATTCCAGCTTTGCTGGAGACACATGTACAGCATTTGAAAGCTTCCAACAGGACCCCTACAACAACAGCTTGAGCTCCATTCTTCCGTGTGACGATTTGCTTTCAGCAAAATCAGTCCTAACCGATGTTAGTGCCAGGGTTTACAACCTGGTGAACGAGGTAATACTCCATTTCACAAGAATGAAAATAATGAAAAATATTGTATATCTAATGATGGTTGAAAATCAATGCAGGTGAACAATAATATATCTTCATCATATGCAAACATATTTCAAATTTGCAACCCTTTCTCGCCACCACCTGATTATGAATTTCAGCCTGGGAGTTGTCTAGCCAGTTCAATCAAAATAGGAGACATCCCTCAGGTGAGCATAAGAAATAAAGGCTACTTTACCATAAAATCGTCTCGAACTTTAATATTTTGCATATAGTTTTGCAACTTAATAGTCTTCCATTTTCTGAAGTTATTGAGAGCGCTGGCTTGTCCTGGTTCGGAGGGTGAGACTTGTAATGGAGGGATCCTAATTCCAGCTAATGAATTCAATACTATAGAGGCTTACTCGACTTCAATACAAGAGTTACTGGACGTTTATCCTGGTATGGAACACTTGGTCGAGTGTCAGATGGTAAAGGATGCTTTTTCTGATATCCTTCACGACCACTGCAAACCCTTAAAGAGATACGCGAGAATGACTTGGGCATCATTGGTGTTTCTATCAGTGGTAATGGTGGCTTTGGTACTTATATGGACAATTGAAGTACACCATGAGCAAGAACATCATTCTTTAGGTGGTTCTGTAAAACCCCACTCTACATCAGCAGATATGCCAGAATCTGAGACAACTAAAGAAGCTAACAATGACCGAATCCCTGTCTAGCCCTGTAATTAGTGATTCAGTTCCAGGACATTCATTAGCTTACCATACGGCACATAATACGTTCCAGAATCTCTTAAATAGATAGTAGAGATCGGAAAGATAACGAGTCATAAAACACGATATGAAACATATCTCAGTAGAGTAATCAATAGCAAACATTTTTTTTACAGCAGAGTCAGAGGATACAATGATATTTGTAAATAGCCGAATGTGGGGACAAACCACTATAGCATGTAATGAAAATTTTCAGGCTAGTGAAATTCATATTTATTGTTTTATTCCTCAGCAATATTGTGTAAGTTAAATAGCAAATAGCAACATATACATGATAAACACATCATATATGCAAGCATAAGCTCACTGACACTGTAAAGATTTGGTTCAGCAAGAGTAGTCTTCACTCTTAAATTCTGTGCTTCCTTCCGCAACAATCTCTTATCTGACCCTTGTTTTGCACCTGTTTATAATCTATCAAAACACTTTTTATTCACATATTTCATGGGACCTACAAGTACTACACTTATCCTACACTCAGTTCTATTTATTTGTAATTTAAACCGATTATAGGAAAGTCAAAAGAAGTCCCACTATTCTACCTAAGGAGGTAAGGTCTCTTACATAACACAAACAACTCCCCAAACACGAAATTTTAATCATGACCACATCAAGCTCTATACAAGTTTATAATAGAGAAGGCAGATATCCTCGATGAAGCATAATTCGGCAATGTCCAGGGACGTGCAAATTATACAAGTTAACCTCAGTCTAATCAGCAAATGTTCGTAGAACATTATTTTAACCTTTTATAGAACAAGCAGATGATGATTAATGGGCATCCCGCATTAATGTGGCCTATCAAAAAGAACTGAAAATGTAATTATTAAAAATAACTTCAATTTTAAAAATAAACTCCACAAGACACTTGATAACAAGCCATAAAAAAGATTGCATTCTGATAGCAAAGATGTCAAACAACTGACAAGATAGTTTTAGATTAAGCCTAGCTACAGAGAGTGGCACCTCACAAAACTAAAATTATGTAAATCTATGAGCGGAGTATCTCATACTAACATTTTGCATGACATAACGTTCCATAACAAACTTGACCAAAATACATTAAAAGCAATGGGCTACAACACCAAGCATGATGGATCTTTTTGAAAATTGCCTTCATCCAAAAAAGATGACACAGAGAGAGCTCTATGAACTTCTGGATGGGCTACAAGAAAGCCGAAGCATCATTACAAATTGCTTTTGTCCTGCAAGAAGGAAACAGCAGTAAGGCCACATGCATAAGCTATGACCAAAGAAAATTAAGCCGGTGAATTAATTTATGACAAGACAAAAAGTACTCAACATGATTGTGCCAAAAAAGACACCTGAAAGCTTTGGAAACTAGAATTATTATATACTTATCAATAGTCAACCTTCTTCATTCTTAATCCACACACACACACACACACACACACACACAGAATCATATATTATGGAGATAACTCAACTCAAAATAATCCAGATATAAACAATATTTCCGTCATTTTGAATAATGGACAAATATATAAAAAAAAATAGCACCCACTCTCTCATTATTAGCATCAATTCCTCGAGCGTCATTTTTCAATATAATTAACAAAAAAATTTGAGATACATACATCTGGTACTAAAAAAACCGCCTTCACTGGCAGCATTATGCAAATTTTGCAGTGAAAGAAATTACCAACTTATACATAATGGGGACATAGCCTACAATCCACATATTTAATTTACTATGAGCATTCCTAGAGGAAAAAACATAGGGTAAGAGTTTAAAGACAAGTCCAAGTTACTTTTACCAGTTTAAACTTTTATCTTAGTTTTTTGTAACCAATGTAGGTTTGTTGTTCATTGCTTTGAACTGATGATTTAAGACTTTTTTTTTTTTATATATATTTTAAGTTATCATGGCTAACATTTGATCAAAATATTTGGAAAGACAGATGTTGCAGGAATCCTATTACTCTTAGCAGAGATGCTGTGACTTCATTTTCGCAGGTGGTTTAGGAGTAATCTAATTATATGCTTTTACTAGTTGCTTCACCATGAAAGAATCGACACAGAGTAGTGGAGGTAATTTCCCAATTGTATTCATCAATCTCTTAAGTATATATACAACCTACCAAATCTATGTTAGGAAAGAAACTAATCAATGAAGAAAATATAATAAAAATATATTCTATAACACTCCCCCTCAAGTTGGAGCATAGATGTTTATCATGCCCAACTTGTTACAAAGATAATTAATCCGAACCCCATTTAGAGCCTTTGTGAAGATATCTCTCAATTGTTCTCCTGTTTTCACATACCCTGTAGAAATCAAACCTTGTTCGATCTTCTCACGAACAAAATGACAATCAATCTCAATGTGTTTCGTGCGTTCATGAAAGACTGGGTTAGATGCAATATGAAGAGCAGCTTGATTATCACACCATAACTTAGCCGGTATTGAAATCTTGAGGCCCACTTCAGTGAGGAGCTGATGTATCCACATTATTTCACATACAGATTTAGCCATAGCCCTATACTCTGATTCTGCACTTGAACGTGAAACCACATTCTGCTTCTTACTTTTCCATGAAACCAAATTTCCTCCAACAAATACACAATAACCGGAAGTAGATCTCCGATCTTCCTTGGATCCTGCCCAGTCAGCATCTGAAAAACTCTCAATCCTAGTATGACCATGATTGTTATACAGAATTCCTCTCCCAGGCGCTCCTTTTAAGTAGCATAAAATCTGTTCTACAGCTCTCCAATGATCGACAGTTAGGGAAGACATATACTGACTTACAACACTAACTGAATAGGCAATATCTGGACGAGTCACAATAAGATAATTCAGCTTCCCAACCAATTTTCTATATCTCTCAGGATCTTCAAACAAATCACCATCCTTTGTAAGCTGCAAATTAGGAACCATTGGAGTGCTACACGGTTTAGCGCCCAATTTTCATGTTTCAGTCAACAGGTCAAGCACGTACTTTCTTTGCGATAAGAGGATACCTTTCTTACTTCTCATCACCTCAACACCCAAGAAATACTTTAGTGTCCCTAGATCTTTTGTGTGAAACTGACTGTGAAGGAAAGATTTTAGAAATGAAATACCATCAAAATCACTTCCAGTAATAACGATGTCATCAACATAGACAACTAATAAGATGAGACCAGCTGCAGACTGCTTATAGAAGACTGAATGATCGGACTTACTCTTTGTCATGCCAAACTTTTCAATAGCTTGACTAAACTTGCCAAACCAGGCCCGAGGACTTTGTTTCAAGCCATACAAGGATTTACGAAGGTGACAAACCTTCCCATACTCCCCCTGAGCAACAAAACCAGGTGGTTGCTCCATATAAACTTCCTCCTGAAGATCACCATGAAGGAAAGCATTCTTAATGTCTAATTGATGCAGAGGCCAATCATATGTGGCTGCCATAGAAATAAATAACCTGACAGAAGTAAGTTTGGCAACGGGAGAAAAGGTGTCAGAGTAATCGACACCGTATGTTTGAGCAAACCCCTTAGCAACAAGTCGAGCTTTTAATCTAGCAACAGTCCCATCAGGATTGACTTTAACTGTAAACACCCATTTACAACCAATAGCCTTTTTACCTGCAGGCAAGTGTACCAGGGCCCAAGTATCATTGTCATCTAAAGCATTCATCTCCTCAATCATAGCAGTACGCCATCCAGGATGAGATAAAGCATCATGAACAGTCTTAGGGATAGGGACAGAATCAAGAGATGCAACAAAAGAACAAGCGGATGACGATAAATGGTTATAAGACACAAAAGAGGATACTGGATAAGTACATTGACGTTTACCTTTGCGAAGGGCAATAGGAAGATCATCACTAGAATTGGGAACCAGATCTGATGACGAAGAAATCGGTGCAGGACATGAAGCAGGAAGTGTAGGAGACAGGACCGGATCAGGAGGTTGTTGGCGACGGGATTAAACCTGTTGTATAGGAGGCTTACCAGAAGCAGAGGAAGGGAGATCGGGACTCGGGGATGCAAGAGTATAAATCAATAAGTCATTATCCTCCCACGGACAAATAGAACCTGACGAGGAAGCAAACTGTGTGTGCTCTAGAAATGTAACATCAGCTGACACAAGGTACCGATTAAGATCGGGACAGTAACATCGATACTCTTTTTGCACACGAGAATAGCCAAGAAAGATACACTTTAGAGATTTGGGATCAAGTTTTGTAACATGAGGTCTAACATCCTGAACAAAGCAAGTACAACCAAATATCCTAGGTTCAATAGGAAATAATGACTTATTAGGAAAAAGGACATGAAAGGGAGTTTCACCAGACAGAACAGAGGAAGGCATACGGTTAATCAAAAAGCAAGCTGTAGAAACGGCATCGGCCCAAAAATATTTAGGGACTTTCATTTGAAATAACAAAGCTCTGGCAGTTTCAAGGAGATGCCTATTCTTTCTTTCAGCAACGCCATTTTGAGATGGTGTATCCACACAAGAAGTTTGATGAATAATGTCATGTTGAACTATATAGTTTTGGAAGTGTGCTGACAAATATTCCTTAGCATTATCACTTCTCAAAGTTCGGACAGACATATTAAATTGAGTTTTGAGTTCAGCACAAAAAGCGGTAAAATGAGAGAACAATTCTGAACGATTTTTCATTAAAAATAACCAAGTCATTCGAGAATAATCGTCAACAAATGTAACAAAATATTTAAACCCAACTTTCGACACAACTGGACAAGGACCCCAAACATCGGAATGAACTAACTCAAAAGGAGTACCAGCTCGTTTATTGACTCTAGGACTAGAACTTAAACGATGATGTTTGGCAAACTGACAAGACTCACAATCTAATGAAGACAGACTCGAAAACTGAGGATAAAGTGTCTTTAACATAGGCAACGAAGGGTGACCGAACCGACAATGTGCTTCAAAGGGGGTCACAACTCCAGAGCAAGCAACAGACTTTAGTATTTGTGTATCAAGGATGTAGAGGCCTCCAGACTCATGTCCTTTACCAATAATCTTCTTCGTCATAAGATCCTGAAATAAACAAAAATTAGGATAGAATGAGACACAACAATTAAGAGAACGAGTAAGTTTACTGACGGAGACTAAGTTAAAAGACAAGTTAGGTAAACTTAAAACGGATTGCAAAGGAATTGAGGGGGTTGGAATAATAGTGCCGGACCCCAGAACGTGAGATGTAGTCCCATCTGCTAAAGTAACTTTAGAACTAGAAGCATGTGACTGGAAAGAAGAAAATAGACTGGAGTTACCTGTCATGTGATCTGTGGCACCAGAATCAATGATCCATTTGGAAGATGAGGAAGCAAGACATGTGTTCATTTTACCTGAATCAGTGATGGCAGTAATAGGAGTAGATGAAGACTTTAGAGATTCCTGATATTGTGAGAACTTGGCATACTCATCTGCAGGTATTAGAACGGACTCAGAGGTATCATTAGTATAGGCAACATGGGCTGACTGGTTCAATTGATTCCTGCGTTGCAACTTTCTACAGTCTTTCTTCAAATGTCCTGGCTTACGACAATAGTAACACACAGCACCTCCCGAATCCTGTCCTCGAGTACCGAAGTTTCGATCATAATTACTTGAGTTTTCCCCTTTATTGCCACTTCTCAATAACTGTCTCCCGGATTCAACGGTGCGGCTGACAAGAGCACTATTAGGTTGAGCAGACGCTGAATTTTCTGTGCGGAGTACCCTACTAAAAGCTTCTTCCAAAGAGGATATCTCAGAACTAGAAAGAATTTGAGATTTAGCAGTCTCAAACTCAGAAGGAAGACCAGCCAAGAAACTCATAACCGCCATCTTTTCTCTCTGAGCTTGCTGAACTTTTACATCAGTACTGACTGGAAGTAGCATATTAAGTTCCTCATGAGTCTTCTTAAAATCCATGAAGTAGTCAGTTAGGGATCTGTCACCCTTTTCTGCACGATAAAAGGCTTGACACACCTCATAAGTGTGTCTGATATTTCCCTTGCCAGAGTACGCAAACTCCAAATACTTCATCAACTCTTTCACAAATTCACAATGATTTATCAAACCAACCACCTCACTATCAATAGAGTTACGTATTTGCAAAAATAGACGAGCATCCTCTCTTAACCATGAGGCTCTTGAGTCATCACTAGGTGGTTCATCAGTCAGGTGATTGTTCATAGCAATACTTCGCAAATAAAGTCTAACAGTCTTACTCCAATCTAAATAATTAGATCTATTAAGTTTATGTTATGTAATTTTTGACATAATAGGGACCAAATCGGATATAGTAGATTTCTTGTCCTCCATAATAGGTATCAATCACGTGCTCAGCCAAAAAAAAAAAATTATATTACAATAACGTCGAAAATACTTAAAGGCCGAACCTGTGTCAAACTTGTAAACCTGTTGTGGAGGTCGAGAAAACTCAGAATCTTCAACAAAAGAACCAAGGACCTGCAATTCCTATTTACTCGAGACTTCAACCCACACACAACTCCAAACCACGCACCACCCAACTTCCCAAGAAACTGGCTCTGTCAAACCACTCCTGGCTGAAGACGAGAGACCCACACGCACTGAAAATCAGTGCTGGACGGCGACGAGGCTTGGACGACGCCGGGCGGAGGTTGAACGGCGACGGGCGACTCCCCCGGTGCAGGCGGCGCAAGCTGGGCTAGCCGGAAAAAGAAGCGGAACCCTAATCGACACTAAAAATCTGGGCTGGACGACGAGCGAAGGCCAGACGGCGACGGGCGACCTTCTTGGTGCAGTCGGCGCTGACTGGAATCACCGGAGAAGTGCGGAACCCTAGCTCGAACAGAAAAACCGAACCCTAACCTTGCTGTGCTCTGATACCATGAAAGAATCGACACAGAGTAGTGGAGGTAATTTCCCAATTGTATTCATCAATCTCTTAAGTATATATACAACCTACCAAATCTATGTTAGGAAAGAAACTAATCAATGAAGAAAATATAATAAAAATATATTCTATAACACTTCAGGATTTTCATCATAAGATGTGATGAAGTTTAATTGTTAACTAACTGCAATCCTATATCATCCCCATCAAAAGAACAAAGTATTCATCAGATGAATGTGTCGTCATATTAGAATATATAACATAAGAAACGAGACCATACATTGACAAGTAGAGGTGGCAACAACAGATGAGAAATTAGGAGAAAGTTGACATAGATGGTTGGGGGATATTTTGCGAAAACCCAAGGAAACTCAATATACTGCAGAATTTTATTCCACTGGATGCTTGTCACATATTATCAGGTCAATACTGGTTGTATGATCAAGCACATATGATGTCATACAGCTCCACAAAACTTGTACTTTTCACACAGATGGAAGAAGTTGACTTGCATCCTCTGAAGGAAGAAGCAGCCAGTAGCTCCAGGGTAGTAAGGCCAATTATTGTCTTCCAGCAAAAGAAATTTGACAAGTTAAAGAATCAATACTGCAAATGGCAATTCAAGAAGGCATCCAAAAAAACTTTAGACACTAGGTCACAATGAAACAATTTGGTTTCATGGTAGGGAAATCTATTATGGAAGTCATTTAACAACTTCATACATTCATGAAAAAAATATAGAGAAAATAACAGAATATGCTTCGTCCAAATCTTATTGTGGATGCAAGAGAGAGGGAAAAAAAAGAATTTAAATTAGTACACAGTATTATTAAGGACACAAATGATGGCTCAAGCACGAGGAGAAAATCTGGTGGGGGTAGTAATAGAGAATTTTCCATTGCTACAAATCTGCATAAAAGTTCAAAGTCTTTAATATTTATTTTATTCATGGATGAACTTATAAGACATATCTAATATAAAAGTCCCTGACGTATGTTAAGTTGATACGACTAAGGGGACTAACTGTAAGTTAAATCTCCGGAGAAGACTTCAGAATCAAAGGTTTTATGTTAATTAATATTAAAAAGAAATACATAGTCTTTATAGGAATAAGAATGATAGTAGATTCAGAATAAAGAATTGTGTTGTTAGGTTGGTTTATATGTTTAAGATCAATTATCAGTAGATTCTGAAGTGGGTTGGATGAAATGGAGAACTGCAATAGGGATTCTATGTGCTCGAAACATACCTATCCAGTAAAAAATGGAAGTTCTAATGTTTAATAGACAAGCTATGCCATAATATCGAGTATATTAAATAAAATTTCCATAAACTGAATATAGCAAAAATAAGGATTTTGAGATGGGTGTTTGGTCATGCTAGGATGAATAAAATAAAAATTATGACACAAGTCAACAAATGGAGGTATCAAAATTCGAAAAGGAACTTTTATGATTATGACATCTCGATCATGGACTTAAAAGAACTCTCATTCACAGCAGCATGTTGTCTCATTAGAAAACCATATATGAGAGGTGGATAAAAAAAACTTCAGATTATCATATAAATCTACACTAGATTAAATAATAGTAACTTTTAAAATTCTTTTACGTAATTAACTTTACAGTTACATTTTATGTTTCCGCTATCCTAATTTTACATTCATCATCCAGAAACCAATAGAGGGCCAATGACAGTCCTAGCAGAGAATAAGATTTAATTTCACAAGAATTACAACTTAAACACCCACTAATCTCTTCCATTCTTTTTTCTCAAAATATAGTAAAACAAACGTATAGGGTGATAAGTGGCTCGTAACCTATAAAAGTAGTTTTTTTTGTTTTTTTATGACTGTTCATTTAGCAGGCAATGACACATCTTATATTCCATTTTACACTACTCAAGTTCTGAAACTTAATACAAGACAAGAAATATTTATCAGTTAGCCTAAAACTACTTTAATGTAAAGTGTAAACTATGTGAAAAGGATGACAAATTCAAAATATTAAAAAAAAAAAAGCCTTGTCTTATGAATCCAGACCGATCTGAAAACGGGAAGGTTGATACGACACAATATGACGTATTGATCACACAAGCAAAAACAAGATTAAAAATAAAGAGGGATTGGCAGAGGAACCAGGTAATTTTATTAATAATAACTAATGAAGAGAATATTACAAAATAACAATTTATGGAATGTTTAAATAAACTGAATACGAGTTTCCTATTTATAGGGGACATGTCAAAATCCTAGAAAATCAAGTTGTAGACGAATAAGAGTCCAAAACACATAACATCGGATAACATTGTCGCTGGAGCGACGTCGAGCGACAAGCGAGCGAAACCTTCTCACTCGAGCGATAATCGGGCGATAGGCGGGCGAGACAGGTTCTACTTTTCCCGCTCGAGCGGCCATCCAACAAAGAGCTAGTGAAAATGCGGTGATGTTATTCCCAATACATAATTTTGATATCTCCTAAACGACTCCAAATACTACTTCAATACATACTAAAATTTGGGTCAAACTACAACAAATCTCCAATTTGACACAAATTTCGGTGCATCGAACGAAACTCCAAAATTATTCCACCTGGAAAAATATATCCGATTGCAGCGAAATATACTGAACTCTTCAATCGGAAACAAAATCCCCCACCTCACGAAAATTACTCTTCCTTTTTCACAATATCCACAAATTATACCCAAACCCAAACACCGGGTTCCCAAAATTCCACAAAAAATTCAAGATTTACCAAACAGGGTCGAAACACACCCTGTAGCAGAATTAACTCCAAATATTTTAATTGAAAGCTCATTGCTAGTCTTGACACCTTCAAACATCCTGAAAGCACGAACATTAACATTTGCACCGTACCTATCCTCAATGAGTCATTTCATAGCAATTGAGCACAATGGAACCGCGTACAATGGTGGCAAAGCGGAATTACTCATATCTCCCAAACTCTCCCGATTAGTGTTCTTCAATGACTCAGAGCCAACCTCCAAAAGTACCGTACCAAACTGTATATCTACTACGGTACTAAATCTGTCCAGATGTTTCTTTACTAATTCTGCGTGACCTTGTAAGATGTACAACCGAGACTTCTTCCGTCCCTCCAGTGCAATACGGACACCTTTCTTGACCTTCAAGACTCCACCTGCTCCAGAGAACTCATAACCCTTCGAATCAAGAGTACTTAACGAAATAAGATTCTTTTTCAAATCTGAAATGTGTCGAACATGATCAAGTGTTCTACATGTTCTATCCACCAGCTTCAATCTAACTCTCACAATTCCAGCTACCCGACAAGATTCGTTGTTTTCCATGATGGCACCTTGCGTTACCGTCTCATATGTTTCAAACAAATCCTGATTGTGACATATATGGAACGCAGAAGCTATACCAAAAATCCACTCTTCGTCAGGTTTGGATTCCACGTCAGAAATCGCCAATGGTGTCAAATAGTTATCCGCTATATTGGCCTCGTCCGAATTATTTAATTGTTTCCCATGACTTGCAGACGAATCACCCTTATTCTGCAACATCTCGCAATCCCTCTTGATATATCATTTCTTCTTACAATAACAACAAACCAGATTGCTGACATTCTTCCTCGAGTTATCCCTCCGTCGATCACCATGAACCACAAATCCTTCTACATCTTGGGACTCGACCAGACGCGTCATCTTCTCCTTTAAGAACAATGCATCATATACCCCTTCAATGGTGAGTGTGTCACAACTTTACAAAATCGTGTCCCTGAACGACGAAAACGAAGCAGGCAGCGAACACAACAGGATTAAGGCTAAATCTTCTTCATTACACTTTACCTTTAATGTCTCTAAATTAGCGACGATCTGTTTACACACGGCCAGATGATCTTCCAACGATCCGCCTTCTGCCATGTGATCATAATACAACCTCTGCTTCAGATGCAACTTGCTTGTCAGACTTTTGATCATGCGCAATTGCTCACTGAATTTAAATTAACCACAATGCAGATATTGTCTTCTCCTTTAAAGCATCCCGAAGAATGTTGTTAGATAAATGTAGATAAATCTGCGAAAGCGCCTTCCGATCCTTCCGTTGCTTCTCCTCTGTTGTCCAAATTCCAAGCATTCTTTCAAATCTCAGCAACGCATCATCTAAATCCATCTGCGCCAAAACTCTCATCTTTACTTGCCACAATGAAAATCTAGTATTGCGATCCAAAAACGAAATTTTATACTTCATGGTTATCATCGATAACAGAAACTTCAAAAATATTTTCAACCCGTAGCTCTAATACCACTTGTTATGAATCCGGACCGATCTGAAACCACATTGTTGGAAACGAGGAGGTTGATAAGACACAATATGAAGTATTGATCGTACAAGCAAAAAAAGATTAAAAATAAAAAAAGATTGACAGAAGAACCTAGTAATGTTATTAATAACAACCAATGAAGAGAATACTACAACACAATAATTTTTGGAATGTTTAAATAAACTAAATACGAGTTTTCTATTTATAGGGAACATGTCAAAACCCTAGAAAATCAAGTTGTAGACGAATAGGAGTCCAAAACGCTTTAAAACACGTAACATCGAATAACACTGTCGCTCGAGCGATAATCGGGCAAGACAGGTTCTACTTTTGCCGCTCGATTGGCCATCCAGCGAGGAGCTAGCAAAAATACAACGATGTTATTCTCGATACATAATTTTGATCTCTTGTAAACCACTTCAAATACTACTCCAATTCTCACTGGAATTTGGGTCAAACTACAACAACTTGCATTTTCACTAAATATAAAACAGTAGCGCTTTGAATCTTTTGTGCTGTTTTCCATTGACTTTCTTCATTGGCATGCTTGTGCAGTAATGCTAGGGAGAAGTACAGGTTTAAAGAAACTCTGGAATATCACTTCTCAATACACTATTCAGGGACCTTATCAGTTATCACTTCTTATTTTTATTAGAAAAAGCCTCAAGTTTGCAAGTATTCTTCAATTCTGTCCCAAAATGTCCTACTTTCCATTATGTGATGTCACATATGAAATGTTCATTAAAAAAAAAAAAAGAAGAAGAAGAAGACGACAACGAAAGCAATCTCTTCATAGTTCTTAGTATACAGTTTTTTTACACGGGACTTTAACAAGAACATTTCAACATATTAAAAGTAGAGACGAGTCACAATTGATGTTCTCCCAATGGGATGTCTAATGTGGGAAAAACATAACACGTGTTTTTAACTGCTACATGAATTATCATGTCAAGTTGAGCTAGAGAATTCCAATACATAGAGGAAACTAATACATGAACCCATTATAAAGATTCAAGATGGGCCCTAGAATCTCCCATAATCACATTGTTAGGATAGAGATTCAAATGCGAGAACAATCCTAAGCAATTGTTACATCTATGATCTATCCATTGTTCAGTATTCCTGATCATGGTGATTTTGTGTAATGACAAGTCCTGGGACAACAATATCAGAACATGAGCAATACGACTATGAGCAGGTGAAGATAAGTTGGTTAAACAAGAGCAAAAAGACTGTAATTCATCAAAAACAATGCATACAAGACATAATTAATAAGAATTATTTATTGTATATATCCATGCACATTATTAAGCAAAATTGTAATTTTCATACCAACTTTTGGAAATCATGACCTGAACATAAAACACGTAACCCACAAATAATTGCAGCTATTTCTCGGCCATCTACCGGTAACACCAAACGCAACCATAAGTATTTTCTACACCACCAAATGGAAGAATAAAAATAAATGCCCACTGCAATTCGAGATACTAATTCATATAATGATGTGTGCATCACTTCATTTTACCATGAGTCTGGCTTCAATTCCACTTTGTAACAAAACAACAGATTTTTCCCTACGAAAACTTCGATTTTGATCCTCCCCTATTGAGTATTGGGGGTTCCATGTCAACCTTCAAGATATGCAGCCCTTATTCGTTAGTTATTATTATCTTGGATTCCATCTAAAAAAGATCAAACCTAGTTAATACGGAGTAGCCTAAGGCTCCAAGGCCTTGTATATTCATTATTATCGTAATGGATGCACCTCAAAATTTCAAATTCTTCAAAAACAAGAAGGACCAAAAATGTTCTAAAATTTTCAAAAATAATTGTAACATGTTGCAGGAAAACACCGTACCTTTTCCGGAGAGTTTTTATGGGGAAGAAGGGATTCCAGATTGGAAACTCGGGTATCTAAAGAATTAAATTTTTCATTCAACTGCAGCCCACAAAAAAAGAAGCAATTTATAAAAACTGTTATAAATAAATACAATTCATAAGCATATTTGTTGAATTCATACAACATCACCTGGGAAGAGATGCATTTGCGATCAATCCATAGATCTTTAAGAACGAAATGAGTCATTACAGCAGAGGTGGAGGCAAAACCCAGTGAGGACCATAACAATCTTGTTCTCATCATTTTTCTTTATTTCTTGGGTTCCTTTTTCCTGATCTCTGTGTTCTGCAGGGAAGGAGACTGCGTGCGATTCGGGTATTATCCAGGCCCGATTAGAATACGCGACAGGAAATCAAACCGGATTTTCCGGAGTTAAATGTTTCACTGGTCACTGTACTTTACACCTTGTCACGATTTAGCCATTGAACTTTACTAAGCTTCCCAATGACTATTGAACTTAACTCTGTTGCTCTGAAATGGCCACTGGGTGGATTCCATCTGATCTCGTGCTTACGTGGATGACGAAAATATGAAATTAAAATTGTCCATATTTTACGTGAGTTGTACGCGTGAATGCCAAATCACCCAAACAAATCCTAACCCATATAACATTAAACTCCCGTTTATCTCTAAGGCGCTGTTTGATTGCAGTGAAAAATTGTGAAAAAGGAAAACAAATTCTTTTTTTATGCTTAATTTTGGTGTTTGATTGCATAACTTTTTCATGGAATTTATTTTCATCGATTTTTTAGGTACAACCATTTAAAGTACATTTTCCACCTTTTATTTTTCTATGGGTTTGATGGGAAAGCGTTTTTCATCTTTTTTTTAAAAAAAAAAAAAAAATTTTTACAATGAAAACATATTCTAAATTCAATGATAAAAAAATTTATCCATTTAATTGACAATTTACATGAAAAATAAAGATAAAAGAACACAAAAATTTCAAAAATTATTATTTTTTAATTTTTTTTTACTTTTTTACAATTCAAACAAATTTTAATACAAATTGTAAAAATAATTTATCCCAAAAAGTAGCAATTTACATGAAAAACAAAGTCAAACGAGTTAGATGAAAAATTATACCAATCAATCATCATTAATTACAATTCCCTCTAAAACAAATTTTAGACACTTCAATTCCTTGCAATTTGTTTTCTTTCCACCCAAATTCTATCATTGCAATCAATGTGATTCAACCCAAATCGCTGAGGCAAACCCTAACCCCCAAATCAATTTCAACATTTCTGCAAAATGAACCCAAAATCCCACATATAGAAGCTGAAAATGCGACAAAGCTGAACCACAACCGAAATCGCATAGCCAAACCTAAACCCCGAAATCAATTTCGAACCTCCACCGATGGCCTCCCAAAATCTGACTTACGAGTTGCAAGTTTTGACTGCATTAGAGAAGACGTGCACATGAATGTCGAAAATGAAGGTAAATTCTTATCTGTGTTAATTAGTATTATTTCTGGAGATGCAATTGTATTAGTTACACTTGGGATAAAAATTGGTCATTAGTTGTAAATGTTGTGGTATGTATTGTTTTGCTGCAATTTTTAATTTTTGGGGACAGCAATGAAAGCAATTATTTCTGGTGGTAGTATGAAAAAACTTAGTTGGGCACTCTGGCTCTTTTCTATCAAAATTATGTAGAAATTTTAGTTAGAATATCATGGAGATTACAATATTTATGGTCACAACACAGTTGTTATTCCAGTTAAGTTAAATGGTCACTGCACAGTTTTTATTTTTCCCCTTTCATTAGTCTTATTCCAGTTCAGTTAAATGGTCACTGCACGATTGTTATTTAGTACTGGAAGTTTGTCACCAGCACTAGCATGGTAGTTGAGCAACTGCAATTATTCACCGACTGCCGGTTGGTGGCTGGCCGATGGTGGTTATGTTGGCGGCAGGTGTTGGTTTGATGGTGTGTTCAAGGAAATTATTCTCTATTCCATTCCGTTTTTATTTTTGTCTAGTACGATTCACTGAATATATTGACCTCGAATTTGTTGCAATTATTGTTTCATTAGTTGGTAGCCATGAGTGCACCAAGAAGTTTCTTCATCTTTAGGTTACTGACTTACTGGGTTGTGAAGGGAACAAGTGTGAAGTTGGATTTGTATTATGTTCTGTAGAGTTTTGACTTGTTTTTTAGTTCATAGGGCAAAATGGTCGTCGCAAGAGTTGCACACAGGAAAGGATCATTGTCGACTCAAAACCCAGTTGACGAACAGCAATTCCAGTTTATGCCTACCCCCATGGTAGTGAGAGAAATGCTCACTGGGAAGTGGGAGCCTTACATCCGGACCAGCTGCCTCCTTACATAATGCTCCTATCGATGAAGTTAATTTTGAAGTGCTGGTGGATGAGTTGCAAAACAAAGACAAAGCGGAGTCGTCGCGGTTGAGAGCAGCAAGGGCACGAAATGGATGCATTTGTTTCTTGGCATTAATTTCAAGTTGAAATGATAATTATATTGGTGCAATTTGTTTTGTGGTGTCATTATCATACATTATATACATATGGATTGATATGCTTTTGAAGCAATGCTCATGTGAAATTTCTTCATTTGCTTGATCTTCTGGTGTATAAACATTTACAAAGTGCAATCCTGTGTGACTTGTAAGTTTAAATTTGACGTACTTATTTTTAAACCAGTGCTCACAACTCAATTTCCTTCAAAACTCTTAAAAGTAATTTGCTCACTAAGAATGATGCATTGACAGAATGTAAATCAAGGTATGTACAAACTTCAATACATAGCCAAAAAGATAAAGGTACACCGAACATAGTTTAAGTTAGTTTTAGTGCCAATTACATAGGAATGAGGTTTAAAAACTACAACTTTATGTGAACAACTTTCTTCAACATGCACCGAGCATAGTTTAAACTAGTTTTAGTGCCAATTACATAGGAATGAGGTTTGAAAACTACAACTTTATGTGAGCAACTTTCTTCAACATACACGACAAATCTTCAAATGCATCTCCCGGCTTTGATTTACTCGCAGTGGTGTACCCCTCAACTCACACCCAAATTCACTCACTTTTTCTCTTCCATATTCGCCAAGCCAAAATCTGCAGTCTTTACGCCACCATTTGGGCCCATAAGAATGTTCTAAAGCTTAATATCACAACGAACATAACTAAACTAGTGAATATAATTAAGCCCTATGAGTAAAGCCTTTATATACCGCCGAACTTCATTCTCTAGCAGCCGATTATCCCGGCAATTCTTCACTTTATCCTCCAAGCGCCATTGGAAGCAGAAGCATACTTCAACAATACATTATACAATTTCTCACCATTTTCATTAGTAAATTCCCCCCCCCCCCCCCCCCCCCCCCAAAAGAAACAAATGATTTCTGGGTAATTTTTAAGCTCATCAAGACATCAAGTATCAATTTCTCGTTCATAAGCGAATCACAAAGAGACACTCCACAAGATTTTACAGCCATCAGTGGCAGAATTTGAGAGCTCTGGCTTCTGGATATGGCTATAATCACCATTCGAAAGCTTCCATTGCCCAGCTTAAAATCAACATCCCTTCATTTTTATAAAAATTAAATGCAAACATGGAATATCTTCAGTGGAAGTGGACCTTGTGTGCGCAATAATCACTTACGGCAAATCGATTCAAAATGGATGTTTGAAATGGATTTGGGTGTTAGGATTCTCCTGAGCGTAATTTTGGATTTTCTAATTTGCAGCTGAAATCACGATATGAAAAATGCAATGGATTTGAGGTTAGGGCTGTGGTTTCTTCATTTCTCTGTGAGGAGGTGATGTTTTGATGCGGGGTCCATTTTTAATTTTACTGTAGGTAAGGGTTTGTTTGGGTGATTTGGCATCCACCTGTACAACTCACTTAAAATGTAGACAATTTTAACTGCCACTTCACATTTCCGTCATCCACGTAAACATAAGGACAGATAGAATCCATCCGATGGCCATTTTAGTACAACGTCGTTAAGTTTAGTGGCCATTGGGAAGTTTAGTAAAGTATAGTGGGTAAATCGTGACGAGGTATGAAGTACGGTGGCCAATGAAACATTTAACTCAGATTTCCGCTCCTGTTGAATCTGTACTTGGAACATGATAGGTGTATAGCATTTTTGATACCTTCTTTAAAAAAAAAAAAAAAAAAAAAAGGGGGTTGAACCCCAATTTTGATGGTCTCTCACCGCCTCGTCTCTAGAGCATTGTGGAGGAGGTAAATCGCAGGATGTGCCTCAACTAACCAGGGTACAAGAGCCGTTATATTTGTACCCACAAAGAGTCAAATTCTTTGACATCCCTGGAGGTGTGGGCGCCCAAGATTAAAATAATCGTGGAATCCACTCGTGTGGGTGGACTGTCAAAAAAAAGTATTCAGCTGGCATATTTCATGTACTTGTGCAAGTTTCAAGAAAAACAAAAGGGTAAATGAAGGGTTTACATTGACAATACTAGAGAAAGCAGTGGTGTGAGTTTGGGGAAGGGGCTCGCCTCACCCTTAACCCAATCCCGTCTTGTCCCGCCTTAGACAGCGCGGGACAGGGCGGAGCGAGAGCTTGTCTCATTTGCCGTGAAGTTTAATTAGGGTGTAAGCGGTCCAATTTTATCGATTTTTGACATATTTTCAAACCAAACTATTTAGACCGGTTTGAGAAAAATTCAAATATAAATCAAACTATTTTGAACGATTTGAAAAAAAATTCAAACATAAACCTAATAATTTGGTCTGATTTTAGACCGCTGGTTTCGCTGTATTTTTTTTGTCTTTCTACTTTTATGTCATTAATTCATTGAATTCAATATATATTTATATCTTACTAGCAATAAATGTAAAACAAACAAAATATATCTACTATAAATTTAAATACCAATTAAATCAAAGTGAAAGCACAATAAATTAAAATAAAGTGTTTTGATCGCCTTTTTTAGGTTAATGACGTTACGATAACATTACAATACAAGTTTACTAAACTAAATATAAAGCTCAAAAAATATAATAATATCCAACAGGATCTCGTGATCATTATATCTGAAAAATGTTATTAATTAGACAGAGAGAATAACCAACCACAATAATAAAACAACTGTTTATAATATCTAAATATTTAAACATAACAATCACACATGCTGCTGAGGAATAGCTGACCGGTGGCTCGAATGAGTTCAGACTTTGAGATTATAGAGTTCAGACCTTGAGAATAGTCATGGGAGGAGGAGGCGTCGGGACTGGGTGGATAAAGGTTGTGGAGGCAAGGTCGTGTCGCGTATGAGGAAGAGACGCTAGCGGAAGTCTGGAACCGTGGAAATTGAAACGAAATGGCGAGAAGGGAATTGTTAGGTTTTGGGTTTGATTCAATTGAAATGAGAAATGTATGAGTTATGAGTTTGTCATTCTGGATTTCTTCTTCTGTCGTTATGGACTTATGGGTTGGAGCCGCTCAATTGAGCAGTTAGGTTAGAAAATTATCTATTCCTATTGAGCTAAAAAACATAAAATTGAGATTATTATAATTTATATATAAAATATAAATTAGAATTATTGAGTAATAATAATAATTTGAAATTTTGGATGGATTTTTAAAAAATCATTTTTTATTTTTTATTTTTTATATATTTTTTTGCCATTCCGGTTTGATTTTAAACCGCAATTAAAATTTCCAAACATAAACCATACCCTTTTTGGTTTGGTTTAGTTCAAACCAAACCAAAACCGATGATTTTTAAAATTCACAAACCTAAACCAAACCATTTTTGGTTTGGTTTATTTTTTTATTTTTATATATTTCATTGACGAGTCCACATGTCATCAAATCGATGATTTTTAAAATGCGATTCCAGTTCGATTTTTCGATTTGACGATTTTTGCTTACAACCATACTTTAATTTTTTTTTTTAAAAATTCGAGTTATGTTATTATTCAAAGTTTAACCCTTAACCCAAAACCTAAAAGTCATCCTATATATTTTAAAAGTTTTTCTAATTTTTTCGATCAAGATATTATAAACTTGCTTTGATTATATAATTTAATTATAATAAAAAGATTGAATGACCGGATTTATAAATTATATAAAATAATTTTTAGTTAGGTAAATTTTTAATTGACAATTGTATAATATAATTGTTGGATTATAAACATTTTATAAAATTGTAAATACATTCAACAATATTTTAAAACTAACTATTCATCAAAATTCTATTTTAATTTTTTTTTCATGGGGTGGGTTCACCCTGCCCTTCCAACCCGTTAGAACGGATTTTTTTTGCCATCACTACATAATATTACTTCATCCATCTCAATTATATAGGCTGATTTTATTTTTCACACGAATTAAGCAATCTTATTTAATGTTATTGAAAAAGTAATTTTTGCCAAAAAGTTTTCTAATTTACCCCTATTTAATTTTCAATAATTAGCAGTAAATTATTGTTGGAAGTAGTAAATTATTTTGATGAGATTTATTTGAACCATAATTTGAACTTTTGAAACAAATTAAAACAAAACCCAGAATTTAAACTTCGGATCAGAATTTTTGATAATTACCGCCACATGAACCAGAATTCTGATAAGATATTTACCAGCCACCAAAACCAAAATTTAAAATTGTGATCAAAGAAAATTTTCATTTTGCAAGTCTGCCAATTTATTCGCGAAAATTTTATACTGAAAACGCCATTTTGCTTTCAATTTTTTTGATTGCACAATATAAATAGAGATATGTAGATAGATTTAGGGGGGTGTATTCAATTGAAACTTTTAAAGATTTTGATAAACTCTTTTTAAGTGATGTCTTTCGTGGATTCGTGAATTTTTCATAGATTTGTATAGAATTAGTGGAAATTTTTCGTAAACTTTTATAGACTTTCATTTTAAAACTTTTATAGAATTCAAAAGACTTTTTAAAAACTTTCATTTGAAATAGAATTCACATGGATCTAGTGCAATAATGTGAAATTTTCTCATACGAGATTGTAGTTTCCTCAATTTTCCTTCTACTTTCCCTCCTCATATAATTAAAAATTATTTTAAAAAGAATAGAAATTTAAGACTTGGATTAAATAAACAATAATCCAAATTATACATATATATATGATAAAAAAAATTAATATTCAACATTATTAATAGAATATACTTTTTAAATATATATATTTACATTTAATTATAAATTTGTCATATAAAATTTTATAATTTAATAAAAAAAATAGATATTTTTCACAAAAAAAATGAACGGAAAAAAAGTTACAAGAATACAATTTAATTTTTTTTATATAGAAAATAGATATAAACGATAAGAAAGAGAAAGAGAAAGAGAGAGAATCAATAAAAAAATAAATTTTAATCATCATTCTAATGTTTGTAGAAGGAAAAAATGAAAGAAATATTAAAAATAAAATTTTATTTATTTATTTTTTTGTAAAAGTCTCCGAAAATCTTGTGATTAATAAAAGACAAATTTTGATATTTTATATGAGTATTTTCTGCTTAAAGGTTAGTACTCCAGAGACTTTTATAAAAGTCTCCATAAGTCATTAAAATTTAAATATCTCAAAACTTATAGAGACTTCTAAAAAGTTTTAATTGAATACACCGTGACTTTTGGAAATTTTTTAAAAGTTTCAATTGAATACACCATAACTTTTAGAGAGTCTCAAAAAGTCTACATTGAATACACTTAAACTTTTTAAATTCCAAAAAATTATTAAAAATCTCAATTGAATATACATCCCTTAATATCAAGTAAAAAAAAAGAGTAGTTCACCAAGAACTATTTCCACTGATTTGAATAAAGTCCCAGAAGATGTTGATTCTCTATGTACTACCGACATAGTAGCTAACAATATGTACCATCCAAAAAAGAAGAAAAACTTCTCATTCGATAAAAAGAGAGTTGTTTTTGAGATGCTACTCCATGAAAGAAAAGATGGAAACTTAGCAAAAGGAACCATTTCGAAAGTTGGTGACTCCTTTTCTAAATCTGCTAGATCAATTTCTAGAATTTGGCATGAAGGAAAATATTTTAGTACTACAAATAGTGATGTGCCAGATTTCTCTTCCAAACTATTGAATGGGAAATGTCGAAAGAGAGTTGAAATAGATTTCGATCAAATGAAGGATATCCCTTTCCGTCATCGAACAAATATAAGATCTCTATCGAAGGCTTTGGATATGTCAAAATCAACCGTACATAGGAGAGTCAAAGAAGGACATATTCAGCCACATTCAAACCCGGTGAAACCATATTTGTTGGACGAGAACAAGAAAGTAAGGTTAAAATTTTGCCTATCAATGGTAGATGAAGGTACCCTCGCATGCACAATCAAACTCATATTGATGAAAAGTGATTTTATATGTCTAAGACATCACAAAAGTATTATCTCCATCCAGATGAAACGGAGCCCTTTCGCACGTGTAAAAGTAAAAGATTTATTACGAAGATAATGTTTTTTTGCTGTCGTTGCTTGTCCACGATTTGATGCTACTACAAATGAAGAATTCGACGAAAAAAATTGGAATATGGCCATTTGTGTCTAAAGAACCAGCCAAGTGGAGTAGTAAAATTGTGTAGCCGGGACTTTGGAGTCAAAGCCTATTGTGTCAGTAACTAAAGATGTCATCCGATCATGTATAATTGAAAAATTGTTGCCTGCAATCAAACAAAAATGGGCATGTTTAAGTTCTAGGACCATCTTCATTCAACATGGCAATGCAAAGCCACATTTGGATGTTAACGATATTAATTTCGTAGAAGCAGTGAGGATGGACGGTTTATGTTGTCAACCTCCAAAAAGTCCCAATATTAACAATGTGTTTTTGACATTGAAATCGTGCATGATTGAGGTGATGAAAATTTTGGAGGGTAACAATTATAGGATTCCACATATGAACAAACAAAAATTGATTAGAAATGGGCAACTACTGAATTGCATTCAATTTGAGCCCCGAGGTTGTAGTCACGACAGAGGCAGCTCTTAATTCAATCAGGTAACTTTGTAGATTTGTGTTAGTAGTTTCCCATTGATCAATCAATATACAAGAGGGTGCATCATATGTTTTACTCTAGACCATGTTTTTAAGATCATCTGTGTGCAAAAAATTTGCTGTAAATTGATGTAAAAAACTTACTGTGAAAAAGGAACCTGATTAAGTTGCTTCAAATTTAATACAAATTTTCATAGCAAAAACATCTAGATTAAGTTGTTGTAAACATTGGCATTGAACCCGATTAATCCTTGTTACTAAATTGTTGTAAAAAAAATTGTGACATCACGACATACAGATTCATGGCCATGCAATGGGCCTCGACTATTTCTTGATATGAGCATCGACTTTTTCAGCAAGAGCATCAATTTGGTCTTCATAGATTTTGATCATCTGAGAGACAACATGTTGATATTCTTCAGAAGCGAAAATATAATCATCTTCAGTCGGCAGAGCATTCAAATCAAGCAGTGGCCTCACCCTTTTTTTTTTTTCGAGTTGAGATCATTTCTAAAAATTGCTGTGCAAGTATCTTTGATGGAATGTGGATGATTTTTAGATTTTGTACTCGTGGTTTAGACAAAGATTTTAGAGAATTACATTTGCAGAGAATTAGGGGAGCAGTGTGTGAATGTGTTTTTGTGAAATTGTTTTTCAGAAGAGAAGATTGTGAAGCACTTAAAAGCGTATTCTGGGCAGACAAATAGTGAAGACACTAAAGAATTGGAAGAAACATTTTTTTTTGTCCATTTTTCCAAGAAGTGGGAAATGTATTTTGATTATTTTAAGAAGTAGGTGTCTTTATATTTGTAAAATTTCAAGAATAGGGTGGTAAAATTGATTATAACTAGGTATATTAGTAAAACGAACAAAACAAAACATTCTAAATAAAGAAACATGACTATATATTTTGGACAAGAAAATAAGGAAACTCGGTCTATATAATTAAATGGGACGGATGAAGTAAAATTTTGAAAAAAAATAAATTATTATTTTCATCCACACCACATTCCAATAGTGTCATTATTAAATTCATTTATTTAAACATTATATATTCATACAGATTTTATATATTCATCCAACTTTAAATACATCCCTAATACAATTTCAAAATTTTAAAAAATCACTATATTCATCCATGTTACATATAGCATCAACATTCTCATAATTCAATAATTAATTCTATAGACAAAATATTATATTCAAAATAAACTTGAATGTCATAGCTAATCCTTTACATTAGATACCTCTTATTGCTGGCGTCCAGTAGACCTTTGCTAGAATAAATCATTTTGCTTTATTCAGTTGCCTTATGCTCATTATGTACTAGTACTTGAGTATTTTAATCAGCTTTTCGTAGTTGAACGTTTTTGTTATCCGCTTTACCATTTTTGTTATCAACTATCTATTTGAAGCAGTTGACTATTTGCTTGTTACAATTTGAGTATATAATTCAATCGTGCTTGGTGAACATCATAGTGTACACTAAGTTTTTATACTTTGCTAGATGGTGATACACAATTGAACAATTTTAAACAATTTTTTGACTAATCAAATCTTGACATCAAGGATGATATTAATCATGATGTACAAACATTAACGTACACGTACCTTTATTAATATAAATTTTGCCTTTTAGGTATGATGATAACTACTTCAAAAAATTCAACTAGGTGAAGTACTTGGTCCGCACAAATAAAATAAGGGACATTTTCATAGATGTCACAAATTTTGAAAATATACCAAAAATTATCACTTTACAAATGGTGCAAAAAATGTTACTTTTTGGGTGTGAAATGTCCAAATCACACTTAGATATACCTTTTTGGGATTATTTAATGGTCATTAATGCCTGCATTTAATACTCATTAATGTCATGGTATGATATTTTGAGTTGTGTATTAGAAACCATTAGATGTATGTATAATACATTGGGTAATATTAGGGATATCAATTTAGCTCGTTGACCCAGGCCGCCTGTGCTCGACCCGAAAAAAACTCAAGTTGGCCTAGCTCGAGGCTTAGTTCTAGGCTCGAGTCGAGCCCCATTTCGAGACGACGAGTCGAGCATCAGCCAGCCCGTGAGCTCGAGGAAAAAAAAGGCAGCGTGTCGCTGCCTTTTTTAGGTAGTAGATTGTCTTAAAAAGACAACATTTGCTACTGCCTTAAAAAGGCAGCAAAATGTATTTAAAGCACAGAAAAAATCGAGTCTACCTTGCTCGGCAAGGCTCGAGCTGAAAGCTTGAGTCAAGCCTGAATTTTTTTGACGAGCTTTTGCTCGGCTTCGGCTCGAAAAAAGCTCAGTTCATTTTACTCGAACCTTGAGTTTCGGCTAGCAATCTGGCTCGTTGACATCCCCAGGTAATATAAATTGTTAAGCGTTAAAAAAAAAAAAAAAAAACTCATATGAATGTATAAACTGATTTCCATACACAAAATACCCCAACTTTCGTCACATCTTCTCCATTCCAACAACAAGAAGAAATTATTAGTGGATTCATCCATTTTAAAATGTTAGCATTTACAATTTATTAGTGTTTTTATCTTATAACTTATTATTTTTGAATTGTTAAATACAATATGGTCATATGTATTTGAAAATTTTCAAATTATTATTCATTAATTCGGTTTGGTTCTTGAAATCTTTTTGAATAAAGATACTGTTATCCTTCACAAAAATATTGTGAAAGATTTCCTATTTAATGAAGTATTGGATAGATTATTTGGGAATTTTTTTATCATTTTGGTAGTTAAGAATTGATTAGCACACTTAGGGTGTGTGTGAGCCCCTTTAATGTTTAAAAATGTATTATGGAATAGTAGATTGATATAGAAAGTGTGGTAAAAAAAAGAAGAAAAACTTTATGGTTTGCGTGTAATACTATTTTAATGAAGAATGTGATTGAAAATTAGTACTGTAGAAAAAATAATGTGGTAGAATATAAAATAATAGGTGACAAACAGGGCTTAATGTTATAAATAATTTCTTCCAATCACGATTAATGGTATGAATAATTTCTTCCAATCACACCATCAATTTCGATAGTTCAACTGTCGAAACAAACTATTGAATTCTAATAAATTAAATAATAGAGTTTGTATATTCAAGTTTTGATAACTTGTTAATGGTCATATATAATAATGTGATACAAATATTGTTATTATGGATAAATCATCACATGTGACATTTTTTTTACTTGTGAAGTAAGTAGCTAATATTACAAATTAAAGTATGGTGACATTTAAATGAACATGTTGATATTTTGTTAAGAGATCAAAATATTGAAAACCCGTTGAAGAAATTCCGCACGGATAACTATCTGAGTGTTTGTGATTAATTTTTAACGTTCGATAGTGAAATTGGTCATTTAACTTGATGACATCATAGTTTCTTATGTGGAGACAATCATGCTTTGGTAATGTTGGATGTTGCTCTACTAAGAGTCCTAATACAATATCGTTAGGACATGTCAAGAATCATATGAAAGTAGTGAATGTTCAATAAATTATTCATCATTTTTCGATAATGAGAGATCATGATCTACATTTCATTCTATTAATTTGATAAAGAAATCCTTGACAAATGTGTATCATAAGTTGAAAAGAATTTTGACTTACATTGCTTAATAGTAAGATGAAAGATACGATTGATAATCAAAATTGACACACTTAATATCTTGTAATTGATGAGATCGTATTGACGAAAAAATTAGAGTTTCAAGGTAAATGAACAATATTTTGTATACCACATGATATTTTTCGTCTCATATATTATCCCGACACATTCGTAGGAGTCAATTTGGGATGACAGATGTGAATTGATGATAAATTAGAAAGGAGTATTTTAATTTATCGATTTTTATTAGATCAAAATAATAATTCACATTGTTAGCTAGGTATCGTGATCGAAAACCTAAGGGGTCACACATAAAATAATGTGAAAATAGATGACTATATTCGTCATATTACGGATTTTAATTGAAAAAATAGATGAAAATGATGATTTCAGCAATGAAATGAGAAAATAATGGTGAAAATTCAAAAAAAAAATGTATGGATGTTTTGCATAATAATATTGAAAGGTGTGAATTTTTTGTGCTAATTACCTTTTAATAATTTATTTGAACTCATTTGTTGTTTCTTAAAAAGTTTGGAGTATAATTGCAATTTGTATTTTTCTTTTTTATTTTATTTTCATAGGAGAGTATATTTGTTATTTTACATTTTTATTGATGAATTGGATGAAAATGACATTTTCTGTAATGATATGTGAAAATAAGGGTGAAAATGTCAAAAAATGAAATGTATGGACATTTTGCACAATAACCTTGAAAGATAATAACCTTTTTTTGCTAGTTACCCCTTATCAAAATATCAACTTGGCTTAACGAATGAACCCTTCAGGAAACTAGATGCTTTCGACATTGCCACGTCTAGTGCTCATCCTAAATTGTGTTATATAGCCCCCATTGATGGTCATTATTGAGGGAAAAAAAAAAAAAAGATATTCTTAATAGTGATATTTTGAATGGTGTGATTAAAAAATTGAAAAAATTGAGTTTACGTACAAAATATTCAACTTTGTGAATGCGGTTGGAAATGTGTATCAGAATTAAAAAGTAATGTTTTAAGCAAACATGGCCTAATTTCAACGTATCCTTTTTAGGTAGAGTGTAATATTGAAAATTATTGAGGGGCAAAATTGAGAAATAGAGTGCCAAAATCCTTAGGGTTTTTATTCCTGACATTTGTATATAGAGATCTGTAAAACACTCAGCGCCAAACTTTAGGATTCGTATCGTGCTTATCTTTCTTCACAGCATCCATTTCTTCAAAACTGCGTCTCTAAAATGGTACTCTCCTTCTCTATTTATATTTGAGTATGTTTTCTCAATCGATTCGCGGAATTTTCAATTTAGTATTATTAATGAAGTGTAAATACTATGTTAAACTTAAAAAAACGCTTTTCTTCTTTCATAGTTCATTTTTCTGAAATCATATTTTGATTTTTGAGTTCTTAAACATGAAATCTGGGTTGCTATTTATTCGTGAATGCACATGTTTTGGTCTGTGTTGAAATGTAAATTTTTTTTTGTAGGATTTTCATGTATGATAATAGAGAAATTTGTTGAAGTGTGGTGATGTATATCTTTCTGAGCATATGAATGATTAGTGATTTTTTAAGTGGATGAGCTGAATCTGCACGACTAAGAGGAATTTTTCTTATATTGTTCTTGAGCTTTTGAAATTTAAAACAGGCTTTTCATATTATTTGGGATCCTCGTCACGTTTTGAATTTGAAATCAAGCATATATTGGGATTATGGTACGAAAAATTAGTATTTTGTACTGTTATTTTTTCGTATCTTTCAATTAAATCTGGCGATGTGCTATCTATCCTATCCCTGATGCGTGAAAGGAAATTAACAATGAAAATGAATTATAAGAAGGTAACTAATATTTGTGTTTCTTTTTGCTGATTCGTTTTTTTTTTTTTTTTTTTTTGTTATGTGATGCTCAGCCAAAGCAGATTCATGAGATCAAGGACTTCCTTCTCACGGCCAGAAGGAAAGATGCACGTTCCGTGAAGATCAAGAGGAGCAAAGATGTGGTGAAGTTTAAGGTTCGGTGCTCCAAGTATCTCTACACCCTCTGTGTCTTTGATCCCGAGAAGGCTGACAAATTGAAGCAATCCCTTCCACCAGGTCTGTCATAAACCAAAACCTTTGATGCTAAGTAAAAACGATTGGATGCTTAACTGAAATTCTGCACTTGCTACTGGATAATTTGTCATTATAGACCTAATTAGATCTCCAATAATTACATTTTAGTTACCTGTTCTATATGGAATGCTATCAGTCAGACTGTCTTCATTCTATAAGGAAAACTAAAAATTGATTGATATCAACCCTTGTTGAGTTTAAAATTCCAATGCTGAAGGTGTTTACATTTTATCTTGGAACTGTTAGCCTTTGCTGGTCAGTATTTTGTTTAATTAGGTTCGCCTGGGAGCAAGTTGCGTATTCTATGAACAAGAATGGATAGCTTAGTTTATGGGGTGAAGTTTAACGTTTTATTTAATTTGTTTTTTGCAGGTTTGAGTGTGCAAGACCTTTGAGTAAGAATTTGTCATCTCAAGAGGATAGTCCTTGAAAGGAATAGTTTGCTTGAATTTTGAGATTAGTCGCAAGACTTTTGAGTCAGAATTTGTCATCTCAAGAGGATAGTCCTTGAAAAGGAATAGTTTGCTTGAATTTTGAGATTAGTTGAAAGACGTTTCTGAACGAATTGAGTTAAATTGTTTTCCATTTCTTTAAGATTGACGATACATGCTTTCAGTTTCTTTGGCATCTTGTTTAGCTTTTTATGTTATCCATTTTGCATTTAATTTCTGTTTGGGACTTGTGTGTGTCAATATCCGACGAAACTCTTCTAGCTAGACCGACAAGTAGTTGCAGAACCTGCAATTACGTTAGTTTCTAGTTCGTTGTTCATTATGATTAATGCTGTGTTTAGTGTTTTCTCTACCGTTGTTCATTATGAAGAAGAAAGCTGTTGACATCTGCAATTTTTCTGCTTTTTTCCGAGTTTGGGAGTATGAAATGCCAAATGTTTGCTTCATGGGCTATACTGCTTTGAGCATTGGTAGAGAAAGATGTTATGCCAGTGATAGAGTGGGGAGAAAGATGTTATGTCATGATAGAGTGGGTGATGTGTGCCCGACTACGAACAAGTTTGAGAGCTCACGAATAAGATGAATTCAACCCAAGAAAATTAGAAATCACGTCGTGCAAAGATTAATCAGACCCGTTGTTCGACCCGTACCAAGAATTGAGATTCAACGCAGAAATTCGACCCGTTGAATACTCGGAACAAGAACTTTAAAATGAGAACGTCACAAAAGGATTGCGATCTCCTTTTGATAAGTTCAAGTTAGAACCTTAAACCATCAAGAACATGGATGAATAAAACTCATAATAATATAATTCTCAATAAAAATGTCAAAAGGTCCATACAATGAAATAAGAAAAAATATTTATACCACTACCATAAAACCTAATGAAGAACGGAAATAAGTCCTTGAATCTTTCAGAGTTAGAAAGAAAATAGAATTTCAATCAAATAAGGCAATTTCTTGGAAATTGAAAACTCGCCTAAATTTTACTCTATGCGATCGCGTGGTTCACTCTGTGGCTGCTCGCATCGCGGCATGCCGTGCGTGATCGCATGGAATTTACTCCTTGCGATCACGTGATTATGCGGCTGACTCTCATATTTGATTGCTTCTAACTTATCGATCCAAATTGTTTTCGACCTCAACCCTAACATGAAACTTGTCCAATGACATGTTAACTTCGACCCAATGTGCCCCGTTTCCCAAGCATTTTGCGACATTAATTTGAATTAGTCTCGATCGAGTCCTTTGCATCTTCTTCACGAACTTTACACTTGCGTTCGACTTTGACTTATCTCGGATCATATTAGTGGGCTATATTCAAATGTTAATAAAATATATTTATTTTATGTTTGGTCCCCAATTTTTTTAAGTAGTTTGTTTTCAAACTCATTTTATCAATTTTTTATCAAAATTTATTCAAAATCTAATTTTTATTCAAACTAGGGGCTCAATATGGTCAACCGGTTACATTTACGTCCCAGAAGGGTTAAGAGCTTGTTTGATAAGCTCAACTTGCATGACAGTTTGCAATTGATTACTCAACTTTCTTTTTTTACTAGTCTCGTAACTTTTGTAAAATTCTTATTGCTTGTCACTCTATTAGTTTGATTGCACAAAAATAAGGGAATAGAAGACGTATAAAAAAGTGGGGGGGGGGGGGGGGGGGGGGCATTTAGCAACATTCTAATGTTTGATGCAAAGTGGTTTTTAACTTTTTATGAAAGAGATGTGATTAAAAAGTAGTTAAAAATTGTAAAAAAAAATAATATTTTTACAAAAATGTGATTAAAAAATGAATGACAAAAAATGTTCAAATAATTACTTTCAAACAAAGACTAAATAAATAAATTTGACCAAACTCTAAATCCAAAAATTTACTTCATTTAAATCTTCTTTTTGACATATTGACTATTGAGGTCCAACTCTATATTCAAGTTAGGAATGGCATTGTGATATGACGAGATTTAAAATGAGTCATATTATATGTACACCTTAATTTACACTCCTACATGTTGACAAATTTGGATTCATTGAGTTTAAAAACAATTTTTTCAATCAATTATTAGATTTTTGACACATAGAAATTGTCAACCAAAGTGTACACTTTTGGGTGTACAAGTAGTATTATTCATTTAAAATATAGTCATTTCCCATTTGTTAATATTATGGCCTTGTTTGAGTTCATTATTTAATTTTTTTATACGCATTTTCAGTCGCACATTATTTTAATAAAATTATTTTGCATACAAATCTTAAAATTTTCACTTTTAACTACTAATTTTCTAAACTACTATTTTTACAAAATCTAATTTAAAAAATATGGAACTCAAATAGTCACTGTATTAAGTCCCTGTATGATAAAAAAAAATTTGGATTTTAATTTAAGTCAAAATCAATAATCAATTTTAACCACATATATTTGTCTCTGTTTGGTACACATTTTTTTTTCATTCTCATTCTTCTAGTCATTTTTAACCACATATTTTTCAATAAAATAATATTTTCCATCACATCAATAATTTTTCTTTCTTTTTCAACCACATATTCACCATCAATTACATGAAAAAAAATTCATTTTTCCCTCGAAAATGTATATCAAACAGGAGCTTATGGATTAATGTTATTTACATTTACTTACTACGGCAGTCGTCCTGTATAGTATACACATGACATGTGGTTATTTGTACCCATGCATCAAATAAGTGGACGCGATTTAGTTCGATCCGATTTTAAAGAGAATCGAATCGAACTAAATACCAATGGAATATTTAAAATAGAACCATTGATTCCATATCTAACTATAGAACCAAATCGAAACCGAACCAACCAGTTCTAATTCAGTCCAGTCCGATTCTTTATATTGAAAAAATTGTAAAAATAAAGTATGAAACTATTTATGAAATTAAAAATAAATAAAAATAGAGTATGAAATCATTTGTCATTTTTGTAATATAATAACACAAATAATTAATTAAACAAAGCAAGCAACAACAACAAAATGAATAAATTATGGAAAACATCATAAATGGTAAAATCTCAATCGAAAATTAATTCTTACAAAAATCCATATAACAATAATCCGATTATCTTTAGCAATCTCCATGATCTTGATCATTAATGGTCGATCATTTTGAAAATAACGAAAAATTTGAATTCTTGTGAAATATTGAATTAATATATATATATATATATATATATATATATATATATTTTTTTTTTTTTTTCTATTCGGTTGCATTAAAATTATGAATTTGTAAAGTATGTATAAAATTATTTTAATTTTAATTTTTATTACCCATTAAAGAAAAGAAGAAGCAGTGTATGGAAAATGAAATTTTAATGTGAGATAATTTTTGGATCTAGTGTATCTTGATATAAGCAAAAAATAAATAAATAAAATAAAATTATGAAGAATCGAATTCACTACTAATTCTTAAGACAGTACCAAGAATAAGATCAAAATCGATAGGTTCTCAATGTACGGTCCAGAGTTGATCCATTTAGTAGAAGATTTGGATCGAACGAATCAATTTTTCAATTAAATATGTCATCAATTTTTATTAAATTTTTTAAAAAATCTAATTTTAATGAATGTTTTTCTCTCTTTAAAATAAAACTTTTTAATTTTCGTACTTATTCTAAATAACTCATTTACACAATATAATATTTTGTACATAAATTAAAAAAAAATTTCACTTCCTAACCACAAATTCTCCCAAAAAAAAGAAAAAAAGAAAAAAAAAAAAAAGACTATTCAAAACAATATCACTGAATCTAAACGAGCCCTAATCTTTTTAATTGGAATTGTATGAAGTCATTTTTTCTTCTTCCGTTCGGTTAGGAATGGGCAAGTAAGTTGGTTGAGTTTTTTCCTCTCCCATAAAGTAACCCATAATTAGCATAAGATTTACTCGGTGAGAGCCATGGCTGAAAAGGCAGTAGAAGAGGAGGAGCATAACGTAGTGGTGGAGCTGGGTTCATATAAAGGGAAATTGAGTGTGGTAAATAGTAGTAACGATTCTGAAGAATCTGTAGCGGAGGAGATTATGCTTCTGTGGGGAATTCAACAGCCCCTTCTGTCCAAGAACAACGCCTTTGTCGCCCAATCCTCTCTTCAACTCCGCATTGACGCCTGTGGCCGATCTCTCTCCATTCTCCAGTCCCCTTCGTCTCTGGTTTGTACACTTTTTACCTGTTTATGTATCAAAATTGTGGTGATTATTGTTCAATTGGGATGTGTTTTAAGGAATTTCATTAATTTCTATTGCCTTCTCTGTATAATTTTAAGAACCCATTTGATGCTTAGATGTTTAGAACCTGACAAGGTGAGGTTTAATACTTGAAGATATTAATGCTGTACATTGTGTATCATTTCTTTTACACATGGTGGGCAAAATACTGCTTCTTGGAAAAGAAATAGAAAAAAGGGAAAGAGATGAACTACAATAAATAAGGCTTTTTTATTTAAAATAATAGTCAATTCAAAATACGAAATGATCACGGTGTTGAAGAGCATGTAAATGAATTTCAGAATTTAATGAATCAGTTAACCCACCATGAAGGACATCGATAATGTGTTACAAGAACTTCTTCTGAGCTCTTTCCCTTCCCTGGTGTTTCATGGCTGTGACAGCTCCAAGCGGTAAACTGAACATTGTTATGGTGAAAGATGGTTTGCTAATCGAAAGTTCAAGCTGAAATGAGCAGTGTATCTTGACTGAATGAGATCCCCTTATTACTGAGAGGAATAATTAATGAGTCAAGACATGACAGATGAGAAAGATTGCAGATTTTGAAGAAAAGAAAAAGGAAATGTGATGAAATAAAAATCAAAGAAATACAATTGTTGGCATCGGAAGCAGCTCTGGATATTATTTTTACAAGTTAGACTTGATAGAGCATGAGTTCGGTTAGGTGATTGGTTCACGTGCATCCTTCCACGTTATCTCGCACATTGTCTTCTTTACATCCTAGGCTATGGTTATTTTTAACCATGTCCAAATGGGAAGCATGGGAGTCTAGAATTTGGATTGGAGATGGTCGTTTTGATACTAACACATGTTGTAAACTAATGGTTAAAGATATTCAAGTACGAAGCACGGACACTCGTGTTCGTGTCCGACACATGTTGTGTCATATACTAGGACATGTATGTCATGTGTTGTATCCTATATTAAAAAGTATAAAAATAAAGAGAATATATAAATGGACTGTTTCAAAGTATTCAAATTGACTTGTCCGTTTCCTACTTTTAAAAAAAATCATATGTCAACACGCTTGTGTCTTGTTATATCTGCTTCGCATTTCCATGTCCGTGTTTCTTAGATATTGATATCTATCTCAATCTCATAGCCGGCAAAAGAAAAAAAATGATGAAGCTTATATAAAAGTCAGTTTGGTGGTGAAATTGGAAAGTTGGTAAAGGGTCTATAATGGTTGCAAAAAGAAATAAAATTTTCGCTCATTAAATGGAGGCAAAACTAAGGGTGTGTTCGGTATAGATTAAAATCGGATTAAAATTGAAAAATTAGCCGTTATTGTTGACTTTTATTAGACGAGTGAGATCCAATAAAGGCCATATTTTCAATTTTAATTGAATTTTAATTGTTACCAAACGGGCTCTAAGTAAAAGTGAAACTATGCTATTGAAAAGGAGTATGAGTAGAATTCTTGCCCAAGAGACTCAGTTAGGTGAGCAAAACGTGGATGCAATTACTAGTTAGGAAGAATTTCTTCTCGAGGTGAAGGGTATATGTCTTAACCTGTCTCCATTGTTTAATTGGTAAACAACATAAGTGACATCTGTGATGGTGCATGTGATTTTTCTGATGATTCTTCTAGGGATGTATGGACCTATGTTTTAAGAACCACACATTTTGCCTTGCTAGTATACAAGTTTTTCTGGTTAATGTTGAAAGAGCAATAAGAAAAATTGGGCCACGATTATTTTTGTAATTCTGGTATCATGAATTAACTTCTTTACCCGCCTTCATCCGTTACAGTTGGAAAGTTGGTAAAGGGTCTTTAAGTGTCCGTCCATTATGGGCTATGTTGTAGATAACCCTTACCCCGCTTTTGACTCGCATCTAATGCAGCTAATTGCTATTACAAGACGTCCAAAAAATGTGTAGAAGTATTCATGTTTTGGACTTGGGAGTGGCTGTGAATAAACATAGTATTAGATTTTGGAATGAAAAGAATTCTGGTATTTGAATTCATGAATTAGAAACATGAATTGAAGGGAAAATAGAAACCTGCTATTGCAGGGAAGAAGAATATTATTTTATTCAACTTAAATTTCTCAATTACACCTCTGGTCTATATATAGAATTAGCTACTAACTAACTAACTATACAAACCAATACAAAGATAACACTTGTCTCAATTAACTAACAAACTATAGAAGTCTCTAGAATTGGTGAGCTGGAATGGATCTGTTGCTGAATTGCTGTCGGAATCTGTTGAGCTGTATATTGTATATTCTAACACACCCCCTCAAGATGGACTATGGATATCAACAATAGTCCATCTTGAAGATTAAATTGTGAAACATGGATGCAATTACATAACCATACAGAGAAGGCAGCAAATCCAAATGTAACATGTCGGTCTCTCTATTTAATTCCATGGTACTGAAGACTGGAGATATAAACTCCCTTGATTTAAACGCCACTGAAGCAATAACGGGGGTATAAAAGAAATTGTTGATAAAATCATTGCCACCAAGTGTGATAAGAACGAGGGCCCCATTCACAAGCCTCTGTATCTCTTCTGCACCCTAAAATCCAAGACGAATTTTCTGGGAATATCATTGATGGATCTGCAGTAAAAACGCACCACGGACTGCAAGATTCCATTAGGATCTTTGGTTCAGTTTCTCCACCATTTTATGGCATGCAGAAAGAAGAAATTGAACATCATCTTCAGCAGAAGCAACACAATTCGGCATCAGTTTAGAACCAATCCATACTGAGCTGGCCAGAGCTATGGAGATTGGGCAGCAATACATCAGACTCAAACTCCCACAAGGAAAGGCATCAGATCTTCCTAGATTTTTAGTCTTTATCTCATTTAAGGCTTGTTGCACCTTTTCAACAATATACTTGTACTCCTCTTTAGCCTTTTTGTTAGTTTCTTCATGTAATGGGTTCTCGATACAACTTGCATATATTCCAACACTCCCCCCTCAAGATGGTACATCTTGAACTGTAGAGAGGAGAGCAGATGCAGGCAAAGCCGTTGGAAGAGAATTTGCCTGAGGTCGACAATTGAATGTCCAGCAGTGAAGCAATCCAGAGAAAAGAAACATCAACATAATTCAACCGGAATGAAAGAGCATCCATGGCTCTGAAACTGGGCATTTGCTGAAGACAAACATCATCAACATTGATGAGTAAAAGAAGAACTGGAAATGCTAAACACTTGTGCAACCTCCATGCCTCTCGTCTTTCTCCCAGACTCCAGTAGGATGAAGATGAATTGATCTGGTTTTACAGATCTGTGTTGATGAGAGGCTCGGTCGCCTTTATTGAATGCTAAAAAAAAAAAAAAAAAAATCTCTCAGCTGCTTGAACGGACTGGAATTGCATATTGAGATAGCAGGCTTTGTTGATCTTCAGTTTCATTTCTGGATCACAAAATCAATCTCAGCTTCTGTGAACTTGAACGGACTGCTGAGGCCATCAATTACTAATAGAATTCAGAGGAAGAAAGTGACAGAGTTGCAGACGGAAGGAGCATTTGCTCTAATACCATATTAGATTTTGGAATGAAAAGAATTCTGGTATTTGAATTCATGAATTAGAAACATGAATTGAAGGGAAAATAGAAACTTGCTATTGCGGGGAAGAAGAATATTATTTCATTCAACTTAAATTCTCAATTACACCTCTGGTCTATATATAGAATTAGCTACTAACTAACTAACTAACTAACTATCCAAACCAATACAAAGATACCACTTGTCTCAACTAACTAACAAACTATAGAAGTCTCTAGAATTGGTGAGCTGGAATGGATCTGTTGCTAGTTTGCTGCTGGAATCTGTTGAGCTGTATATTGTATATTCTAACACATAGCCATTGTTTGTTATGGTATTATAACTCATGGAAAAAGTTTAAAGTTGACAAAACTAATAATATGCAATAAAGTGGATATCCATTCTAATGCAATTTTCTTACAAGGTTGAACTTTGAAACGTAATAATGTTTTGGTTATGTGTAAATGCACTGTGGGTTTTCAAAAGAATTGCATTCATAAGAATTGTTCACTGATAAGGTTTGATTACTTGCAAGCATTGGATACTGCATGTGAAAGATTGTGTAAGTTAGCTGCCCATTAATAAGCGTGTGAACTTATAGAAGTTGGGTCTGGTGAAGGACTGAATTAATATGCTAGATAACTGCTTTAACATTGAATGGTATAGATTATAATGTATATGGTACAAATTATAATGGGTTCTCAGTTTGCACTAATATTCTAATAAATATGTATCTATGCCATCCATTGAGAGGATTATCACGTAAAAGTTGTATTTGTGTAAATTAAACCTGCACTTGTGCAATCATCTCATTATCAATAGATTGGCCAAGTTCAAATGGCTTCTGGATTTAACCATTCTTCGTAATATAATCCAATTAGTTTCTTTTCAAGTGCAGGGCACTCCTGGAGTAACTGGTTCAGTGATGTGGGACAGCGGTGTAATTCTGGGAAAGTTTTTAGAGCATTCTGTGGAACTAGGAACAATTTCACTTCAAGAGAAGAAGGTTATCGAGTTGGGCTCAGGCTGTGGATTAGTTGGGTAATAGTTTTGATCATTCATAATTTTTCTCTGAGATTCTTATATGGATAATAATTCTATCATTACTTTACTCAGCAAGTGCAATGGCTTTTGAAAAGAGGAATGCCCCAAGCACAAGTGTTAAAGTTGTCCCCTAAAAATTCTTGTCTATCGTGTCGTTTTTAGTTTGAATATGCTTTTCTTTTATACGTCTTCCAGCTGCATTGCAGCTCTATTGGGTGCTCAAGTTATTCTGACCGATCTACCAGATAGGCTGAGGCTGTTAAGAAAAAAATGTTGAAAACAAATCTATATGGAGAATTAAAAGGGTCTGCAACTGTGAATGAGCTCACATGGGGATATAATCTTGATCCAGATTTGAGAGATCCTTCACCAGATTATGGTATAATGTTTATTTTCTAGTCAAATTTCGACATGGAATAATATGGTTAAAAATAAAAGCAGCAGTTAAAATTTTTAACTGCATATGTAACGCTTATTCGAATAAATGTATTACAGTGCTTGGCTCAGATGTAATATATAGTGAGGAAGCAGTTATGGATTTGTTGGAAACACTTGTCGACCTATGTGGGAGAGAGACAACGATTATTTTGGCTGGAGAACTTCGTAATGGTATATGACTTCCTTTCTGTTTTTGTGAATTTCAAGTTTTTCCAGACACACCAATCTTATATACTCAATCATGTGGCAGATGCTATCCTAGAATATTTCCTGGAAGCTGCTACAAAAGAGTTTATTGTTGGTCGTGTTGATCAAAATCAGTGGCATCCAGATTACCGCAGTTTGCGTGTCGTGATTTATATTTTGGTTAAGAGATAGACACATGAAACGAAAAAAATTGTGCGACCATTGTATCAAGGGATTGAGCTATTCGTGTTGGTGTTTTATTTGATGATCAAATTTGAAGTTTCAATATTCTATGTTGCAGAATAATTTCTAGTATTTTTTGCTCAATGCTGCATTTTTTTTGAAGGCCACTTAAGGCCATATATATATATTTTTTTTTTCGCCCCAGTTACTTTCAGCCAGTTATTTTTTTTCTTCATGATCCAAATCTGCAACATTCTTTAGACTCCAGTTACAAAAGTTTGTTTAAATAAAGGGAAAAATTTATATTTAAGAGTTTAATTATGACCCATTTCAAAATTTAATAAATTTTATTTATAAAATAATTAATTAAAAAATATTTTATTTATTAAATATATTAATGTCATAAATCTATACAATTTGATCAGAAATTATCGAATTAATTGGTTACAAACTATTTCTCGATAACAAATCAAAAAATTATGGGTTGCAAATTATTTCTAGGTCACATAAAAAAATTTATAGGTTACAAATTATTTTTCGATCACGAATTAAAAATTTTATAAGTCACAATTTATTAATATGCTACAAATCAAAACTTTTATACGTCACAACTCATTTATTGGTTATACCTTATTTCACAATCACAAATAACAAATTTTATAAGTCACAATTTATTTCAAAATCACAAATTATCGAATTAATTGATCACAATTCACTAAATTCTAAGTTACAATTACAAATTTAATGACAATCACACATTCATCTAAGTAACATATTATTTATTGATCACAAAATTAACAATTTAATAATCATAACATTCAATTAATTGGTCACAAACATCCCACGCGACCCATCTCTACAACACCCTACCACAATGAGCACCATCTTCTCCAAAACCACAACCACCTCTCCAACGTCACCATAGCACCCGTAAAACCACCACACAGCGCACCACCACACGCCTCATACCACCCACCATCGCACACCGCACCCAAAGTATACCACCATCGCACAGACTACAACGCACAAAGCACAATGCACCATCGGCATCCACATCACATTATTATTTATTGGTCACAATCACCAAAATAATTAGTCACGAACATTCTTCATCCCATCTAACCCCAACCCCAAACCCAAAGTCAAACTTAATTTACCACCGACACCAATAGACGACCTCACTACCATCGTTAGCAACACCTGAACCACTGCTGTCAGCATCATCACCACCGCCTGTACCACCTCCCCCGCCCAACCATTATTAGCACCACCACTGCCAAAACTTACCACAACCTCCAGCACCACCAGCTCATCTACAACACCACAACTAACACCTAAAGCAACCCCAAACCGATCTGATGAAGAAACACCATTATTTATAAATACAAGAGTTAAATGTTTGAGTGGCTATTGAACATTTCACCATATCATGGCTTACTCATTGAACTTTATGAAGTGTCTCATTGGCCACTGAACTTTAATCCGTCCAGCTCCATCACTCATTTGGATGGAATCAGTTAGTAGACTTATTTACGGGACATATAGAATGATATGGCAAGTTAAATGTCTCCAAAATGTGAAATCAAGTTCCAACTCAGCTCCAAGTCTGCCAAAACAAACACGCCTCTTCCTCCAATGAAATAGAAAACCAATTGTCTCTGTGCACAAAAATTAGATTCTCCCAAAATCGATTGCCAGACCCTTAGGCGAATCAATCTATGTTGCCTTTAAAATTCCAACCATCATCTTCTCTAACAGTGATTTCATTTGAACCATTTGTGCATTTCGACAACGTTGGGCCAAAAAACCTAAAATTTCGACCATCTTCTTCTCCGACAGCATTTGATGAGGTCTTTGAAACTGAGCCCTATATGAACACAGTTTTCTTAAAAAAATATTTGTCCTCTCACCATAGGTCTTGAGGTTTAGTTCGCACGTCTATCTCCCAAGATACAATGGATGAACGAGTAGAATTTGAGCACCTCAATTACTACTTCGGTAAGCAGAACTTATGTCAGAACAATATCACCAAAACAAAAAATATTCAGATAGACAAGGGACTGGTAAAACTATGCAGTATGCAGACCAAAAGAAACTATGCAAAAACTGTATTGCTACTTGTGTGGAATAGTGGAAAAATGGGTTCTCATATATAGACTTTACCCCTATGAATGATGAGTTAATTCTTGTATTATAATGACAATAACTATTGGAGTTTCAAAAGTTTTAGAATTTAAAATGGCAATTGGAGGAAAAAAAAATTGGCAAAACGTAGGCCCTCGTAAGGGGCCAATTTTTGGTCAGTCCGATCTGACATTCGTATATGCAGGTCGCGCCAGTACGTGAAGAAAGCCTCTATGCTACACATGATTATACACTTTCGAAATATAATGTTATATAAAGTGATTTTTGCCTTCATTATTTTCACAAACCTTAATTGATTTCCCTCCAACATACAAACTCATTTCAATTGACACAATTTTGAGCTTCAATTTCTCATTCACTCTAACATCATTTTTGGCAAGTAAATATATGATTTCGATGTTCTCATGGAGGATAACACAAATCAAGTTTGATCTTTCAAAATAAAAAAAATGGATCCCACTCAAAAATTTATGTCAAATTTAGTCATTCAACTCATTTTTCAACACTTATTTTCCAATAAATTTATTACAGTGCTTGGCTCATATTAACAGTGATGGATTTGTTGAAAACACTTGTTGACCTGTGTGGGAGAGAGAAACGACTATTTCTGGAGAACTTCGTAATAGCATATAACCTTCTTTCTGTAATACATTGGTCAGTAGGGAAAAATGGGAATTGTGTATTAATGTTATAGTTATACTATTTGCAAGATTTTGATATGGACAAATTGTCTAATTATTCGAATAATTCCAATATTTAAAACCAGTGAATTGTGTTTAATATTTTTATTTTATTTTATGTTAAAATTTAATATTATTCTAAAAAGAATTAATCGTTCTTTTTTTCTCAGTTATTATAGCATTATATTTTGGGTAATCAAACTATGTTGTTTCAATTTTGATTTATACTGAAAGTTAAAACTGTATTTGATTGATTTGTATCTTCTATAAAGTGCTTAGATGGCTTGCGTTAAAGATTTAACTTCCGTTTTGCAAATTTATAAATAGTTTTATAAAGAGGAGGATAATGCAACAATGTTACGAGTTGCATTAGGCGTAAGAACACGCAGTTAAGCTCCTCCAAATATATGGTTAAAAACCTTGCCTAATTTCTATGCTTTGTTATTATATGCCTCATAACTCATCATCCGTCCATTTACTGGAAATGTAATGCACATTGTTTTTTTTTTTCGTCTTTAATGTCTCAACCAATCGAACCTGAGAACAAGTCAACATATAAATGGTGCAGGGATCTTTGAAAATTTTGCCTTGATTATACACCTAAAAAATGAAGCCAAGTTTGACAAGATCATTTGCTTGATTAGATATTTGTCCTCAAGGACATAATTTATGTCATATTAATATGTCTCAAGATATTGTAGTGTCTTTTCCCCAGTACACAAAAAAAAAAAAAAAAAAAAAAATCAAAACGCCGCTTTTTCTTATAAATAGCACATACGTACTCATGACAATTCAGTAAATATTTAATCTAGAATAGAAAAAGTTGATAATTGTACACTGTGTTTGCATTTGTATCTTAAAGTGGTTCTCTGCAAGGATCATAACTAAGAAGAAACTATATTTTTTCCTTTATAAACTTGTTCGATTTGAAATTTTGATTGTGTCTCCTAACTCAAAATATCTATGTTCGCTATTATAAGATGTCATCCTGTAATATTTCTCGAAAGCTACTACGAAAGAGTTTATTTTTGGGCGTGTTGATCAAAATTAGTGGCATCAAGATAACCCCAGTTACCATGTTGTGATTTATGTTTAAATTAAGAGATTGACACACGAAACGAATAAATTTATGCGAGTCCATGTTATAAAGGGGATTCAGCTATTCGTGTTGGTGTTTTATGATGATCGAATTAGAAGTTTCAGTATTCCATGTTGCAGAATAATTTCTAGTATGTTTTGCTCAATTCTTTGGACTCAAGTTCTGAAAGTTTGTTTAGATAAATATCAGGAGGAAATTACATAATTCCAAGTCTTTCAAGATCCTAGTGCAAAAATAAGGTGCAAATCTTTTTTAATCAAAACTCAGGTATGAAATTAATAATTAAATATTATATATCTACAAACCCTAAATCATTTTCATCACAAACCCTAATTTTCTCCTCCTCCTCCTCACAGTTACTCTCTCTTCTCACCATCATTCTCTCTTCCCCAATCTCCAACCGCCACCGCCACTGCCACCGTTCGTCTCTCTACTCTCAAACCTTCGCCGACACAGTCCGTCTCTACACTGTCTGCCATTGTCCCATTCCCTCTTCGACGCTGTTCCGTCTCTGTCCTTTTTTTATTTTTTATTTTTTGAGTAGTGCGATGGCGGTGCAATGGGTGTGCGGTGGAGGTGCTGTGGCTGTGCGTGCGTACGTGCGTGAGTGAGGCGGCGATGTGCGTGCAGCGGTGACAGTTGCGTTTGGGGTGTGTGTTGCAGCGTTTTGGTTATTGTGGTGGTGGTGGTGTTGCGGTGTTTGATCTGCCGTCTCTCTCTTCGACACAACAGCGTTTTGGTTGTTGTGGTGGTGTATGCGCTGGATTTTTGTTGTTGTGGTGGTGGTGTTGTGGCAGCGGCAGCGATGATTTTGTTGGTGGTGCGGGTGGCGATGGTGGTGGTTCTGCTGCGAATTTTTGTTTGCGGTGGTTGAAGTGGTGTTGTGGCGGTGGTTGTGGTGATGTGTGTGTGTGCTGTGGGTACAGTGGTGGCGATGGCGTGGTGCAGTGGTATGTGATCAAGTATTTAATTATGACCTGAAAATTTGACAATATGTGACTGAAAAATAATTTGTGATCAATAAATTTGAAAATATGTGACCAATGAAATTAACTGTGACCTTGAAATCATCCGTGACTAATTAATTTAAAAATATGTGACTAGTAAATAAATCTGTGACCTATAATTATGAATATGTAACCATTAATCATATAACTGTGATTTTATTATTTTTATTTAATAAATATTTTTAATTAATTAAATATATACCTGATTTTTGTATTTTTAAACTATTTACCTGATTTTTGAATTGGGGTAAACATAAAATCTGAAATGTGATTTTTTCCCTAAGCCCATTTTACAGGCCCAAAATCAGCCCAATATGAAAGAATATCTTATCTATTTGTTGTTGGTTTAAAGAAGACCCACCTTTCTTCAGCCTTGCTCCCTCGAGTCCTCAAATATTAATAAAAGCTTCAAGTTTAGTGCTTAACATTTTTTTTTCTTATATCTAACATGTTTTTTGATACTACAAAAATGACAAACTTGAGGACTCAAGACAGATATAATCACGTTAGTTAGTCAGTCGTAAGTGCTTTATTAACGAGCTATATTTATGAACAAAGAAATCTACCTAGATTCAATGGTGTCAATTTCTCGTTTACATGTCTGATTATTAAAATGTCAAAATTTAGGTTAAAAGATGCTATACCCTTATTTTAAATTATCAAGTAGTGAAAATGAAAGAAAAGAAATTTACAGTAAAAAAGGTTGCTACAAGAGTATAAAAGGACCCAAGTAAATAATTTGTTTTATTTTCCTAAAAAGCTTTATAGATGAAAAAGAATCTATTGTTCAATCCTTTTTGTGTATATTTGGAAAAGCTTTAGATGAAAAATAATTTTACTATTTGAAAATTTTTGGACTTTGACTGTAAATATTTATTTTTTAATATTATTTCTTCATTTTCTATGTATTTATTCAAAGAAAGGGTAAATTAATTATTTTACAATGCTTCAACGAAGAAAATAGACGGTAAGGATCTCTTTCGTAATGAAGGTAAACAATAGAGATGCAGTGCATGAATTACCCGAATTTGACAGAAGGACACGAAAATGACGAACTCCGGGAGAAAATATTGAAATGAGGATGTAAAATGGCAAATTTGAAAAGATGAAAATGATTTGCAAAATGAATGTAAATGGTGACGATTTTTTGTACTAATTATTTTGTTTAAAAAGTAAATTTATAAAATGAAAAAACTTTACCTAAAAGATGATGCAAGTGGTTGGAGCAGTGGACCGACCGGCCACCTAATTCGTATGATCTACGCATTTGACTGACAGGCCCACTAATTAAAACCTTTTCAGTTTTGCGCCATCACTGTGCCATCTCTTCCCATTCTTTTCTCTTCTGTCTATTATCTCTGAATCAAATAAATTCCAATATGGCAACGGAAAACGGTGGCAGTAATTCCGAGGTATTGAAAACGTGCTTGGTGTTGGGAGGCAGAGGATTCATTGGCCGAGTGCTGGTGGAGAGGCTGCTGAAACTCGGTAATTGGATCGTCAGAGTCGCAGATTACACTCAGTCTCCCGAACTAGAGCCTTCTGAGTTCCTTCTCTCCGAAGCGTTCTCCTCTGCTCGCGCCTCTTATTTCCATGTCGATGTTCGCAATAAACCGCAGATCATCAAAGGCATGTACTTTTTCATTTATACATTTATAAACAGTTTACATCTATTTACACATATATTTGAATAATTCAGTAAAATAGGTATGAAGTTGAATGTCTAGATTTGCATTTTTTATCTGTGACACGTGCGACACAATGCACTTTATTTTGTAACTGTATTGTGAATATTTTATACTAAAATATTTGAATAGTTAAGTTCAATTAAAATACAAGAATTTCACGCTTCAAGGTAAAGTGTAATATGTCATTTATTGTTATATTTAACCGTCACAATAGCTATGTCTTGGATACGCACTCGTTTACCTTACTTTTTCTAGGCTTTGTATTACTGTCCTCAACTCTTTGGCTCTTTTTTTTATAGCCTAGAACACTTTATGAGCTTCTTGATTTCATTTTTCTGCTTCTACACGGAAGGGGAAGGGGAAGGGGAAGGGGAAGGGGAAGGGGAAGGGGAAGGTATTATTGCAAATGCAGATGATGACAAAGAATGATAAGAGACCGATAGTGATGAGGAGGATGACAAGGAAATCAAATATGTTGATCTAATAAATATCCTATTAACAGTGATGATGTGTGGGATATCTAGGTTGTTTCTAATACTAGTAATAGATTTCAATTTTGTTATGTGATTACTTAGTTGTGAGGTATTATTGTCGTTTTATTGATCTATTTTACTATTGTTTGCAATTTGTTATGAACTTTAAAGATGATTTATGGTTTACTTTAAGCAGATTTTCGGAATGTTAATATTCCTTTCGAATTATTCTACTGTTTGAGCCTTTTTGACATTGAGTGCAATGTTGAATGTTCAGTAATATAATATTTTCTCCATGCAGCTATGGAAGGTATGTCAGTTGTATTCTATACTGAATCCGTGGCTTCATTCCCTCGAGACTTCTTTTCTTACTATGCAATTATTGTTCAAGGTAATTTCTCTTCATTTAATAAGATATCATGATGCAGTGGCCAGTTAGATTTTATTTTGCATTTCATCCTATACCAACATCCCCATTGCCTCCACATTTCAGGTGCAAAAAATGTAATTAAAGCTTGTCGAGAATGTAAAGTTAAACATCTTATATACAACAGTTCTGCTGATGTAGTTTTTGATGGTTCACATAATATATGTAATGTAGATGAATCACTGCCATACCCTAACCAAGTATGTTTTTAACTCGAGAACTTGAGATTTTGCTTCTTTTCTACTCTCTGCCAGTCATTTATAAGATTCTCTCTCACTCCTCTGTTTGCATGCTTTGAAACAGTATGAGAACATGGTCACTGACCTTAAATCTCAAGCAGAAGCACTGGTCTTATTTGCAAACAGAGTTGATGGCCTTTTGACTTGTGCACTTCGTCCTTGCAATGTATTTGGACCTAGAGATAATCAACTTACGCCATCACTTATCAATATGGCAAACTCCAGCTGGGCCAAGGTTTAATAACTATTTCATGTCATATATTTCATGTTTTGATTAATATTGGTACAGTATTTTGAAAAGTCCTTTATCGCTCTTTATTTCTGCTGACAAAATGTGTACTGTTGATATATTAGCCTTTTCATTGACATTTTCCACGGTTTTCTATGACGTATTTCATGTAAAATAACACCTTACTCTCTGTTTAATGTAGAGTGAAATAAATGTTGTTTGTCCCTGTAATTTTCATCATTGCTACCTTGTTTGTGTTTTTTCCTCCATGTAGTATTACTAATCCAGCATCCCGTGTACATATTCTTTTTGTGTAAGTAATAAGTTTTCTCATTTCAGTTTATTATAGGAAGTAGTGAGAATATGTTGGACTTCACCTATGTGGATAATGTTGCCCATGCTCATATCTGTGCTGAAGAATCTCTAAGTTCTCAGATGGTTTCTGCGTCTGGAAAGGTATTTTAGTTGTTACTGTGCTGATTTCTTGCTGTCTCTTTTCTTTCAAGAATTAGGAAAGTCTACCGACAGTTGAAAATTTTTGTAGGTCTTTTTCATCACGAATCTTGAACCAAAGAAGGTGAGGGATTTTGTACCTCTCGTATTGGAGAGCTTTGGTTATCAGAGGTATCTAACCTCATTCTGGTTACTTTATATAGTAAAATTTTGGAGTATAATAAAATATTAGTTCTCATTGGATTGCAAATCCGTCAATTACCTGATTTATATGTTGATTATATCATTATAGTGCATTAAGAATTTCAAGCTGAGACTTGTAAACTGTTCCGATGAATGTAAGCTGCATAGTGAAGTACAAGAGTTTTGAGTTTGAGATGCTGGATTGGGCATTAATTTTATTTAAAAAAATCTTGATTGAGGCCTGTCTCGGAGTAAAGCGAACAAAAAATGCCTGGAGGTGCTGATTTTTGAGATTGTGTATGGAGGGGCATGCCTCAGTTGAGCGAGGCACACACCTGAGGGCTTGTAAGGTTGCACTACTCAATTCTCCAAATTTAGTAACTTCCCTTTATTCGTAGGCTACAAAACTTTAAAAATATGATTGATACTACCCCACTTGCTATTTTTATAACATTAAAATGTATTTCTCTTAGACCCACTTTTGGAATAATCAATTACTCACCAACTTAAGTAATAGTTTCTAATTTTGTTACTTTATAGATTTTTCATCTGTTTGCACATTTTAAATTGTTCTATTAGGAGTATTATGATTTTTCAGGACTGTTTATGATTTATTATGCGCTTTTCATTTTAACAATTTTGTTGAGTTTATTTATTTATTTATTTTTATGGAGAGGAGTAAGAAAACACCTCAATACCTGATTACGTTTTTTAAACATTAGACTATTTTTGTTTAAAAAAGCTACGTGAGGCCTTCATAAAATGCTTCAAAGCTTACACTTTATGGCACATTTGGCAAATTTGTGAGGCTTACACCTTGACTTAGTGAGGCTTATGCACCACGGGACTAAAATGTTTGCCCTTTTTCTTGCCTTTTTTTTTTGGATATTTTGTTAGCGGCCTTAGATTTTTGGGCTATTTATTTATAATCCAAGTAAGTTTTACAGGTCTTTTTAAATTTTTTTCCTGGGTAAAAACAGAGGGGAAGTGGAAGTCCTTTTAATTTTCTATTTTCTTTGTAAAAATTGAGGGGAAGGGAAGGGGAAGGTGAATACATGATAGCTAGTGGAGGATAATGACAAAGAATGAGTAAAAGCTAATTGTGATGAGGAGGAGGATGTTATGATTTTCTTGAGGATCCAATTATAATTTTGTTTCGGGATTATGATAGGCTCCCCATGCCCTTTCCATACACGCGATTCAGTAAACAGGCAGCCAACTGCAATACATTCATGCATTCACGCAATTAGAATGAGATTGAGGAAGAAAGGTAGGTCCCTTGTAAACCTGCCATTTGTGTAATTTAATTTCAGTTTATACTACAATTACAAATAAAATTTATCTTTCTGTTCTTCAATAAAATTCCATTACAACACAACTTCTTTCTATTTATGTTCCACCTATTGAGGCTTTATCACATTACTAACTTGAGATGGTTTATGGGTTTATTGATTATGTTTTTGTATTTTTATATATTTTGAAATATAATTTTAAACTAGAGCAATGTATAACACTGCGTCCCAGTTTTATAGCCGGTGCAAGTTCTTGAGAACTATGTCATTTCTCTAATTTTCATCATGGGGCATCTGCTCAATATTTCCTATTGTTGCTTCAAAGCCCCAAATTTCTCGAGGAAGACGTTCTTTTAAAGTACCAAGAAGGAAGCTAGATTTTCTCCAAAATTAGCAAAACATGATTTCCCATTAATATAATTCTCAAGCGAAATCACAGTGCAAGAGAAGGCATGAACATGTTCCATTAATTTGTTGATACATCACAGAATCGGGGAACAAAGCCTCAATTTTTTTTATTTTTTTTTGTGTGATTGTAAATAAATATTCAGTAGGGTCAATTTCTTGAGGAATTTTCGATGTTCCATATCCTTCAACTTTGTAAAAACTAGAAAACATTATACTTCCAAAAAAAAGAAAAAGCGTTTCAAGGGATAACAGTAATTTTTGATTGGACAAAATAACAGAGAAATTAATTTCTTCCCTCCTTTTATATTTCTCATGTTTGTTATCCACATTCTCCACTTCCATCCTGTTATATGTATTTCATCCTTTTCAGTTACTATTTACATGCATTATATTACCAAGTCATTGATGAGTTGTGGAGATTGTGTTTGACAAATTAATTCCCCTCCACTTCTGTCTCCTCAATATTGAGGTGCAGGTTGTTTGTTTCCGTTGCTGATTGACTGCTTATGTTGCCTGCCAATGGTTTTAGTTTATTTGGTGTTGCGTTTTTATCTTTCCATCAGCATTATTAGTAATTTTTAGCTTGCAGCAAGCTGCAAGGTAGAGAATTCTTTTATTGTTTGCTAAATTATATTCTCTTCTAATGTGGTTGCAGGCCTATTTTCAATCTTCCTGCTTGGGTGATTCACTATTTCTTTTTGCTTGTGAAACTGACGCTCTTGAAATTGAAATTTGGAAAGATTGAGCGATGCATGTTGGTTTCTGACGTTGCTACATTAGTTTCATGCACAAGGACATTTAGTTGTTCTGCAGCTGAGACACATCTTGGATACTCACCAGTTGTTTCCTTGGAAGTAAGTGTCTATGTTTGAAACTTGATGCTCCATATGAAGTCTCTTTTAAATAAAAAAGGGCAATTTTTTATTTCTTACTTCTAATTTGTTTTTTTTCCCTGATCTCTACTCTTAATTGCTCACTTTTGGAGTCACCAACTATATCTGAGGAGGATCTCTGACTTGGGTTTGATTATAGGTTGTTTCTCAGACCCTGCCAAAACTTGACTTGTGACTTGTCCAGGACATGTTGAGGTTAAAGACATCTGCTTGAATGCAATGCATGTAACATACCCATTGTATAAATGATCATGATCACTCATATATCAATTGAAACATTAATCACAGACTTGAATACACATTAAATATGCAAGTTCCTTTAGGTGTATGTATATATTTTTCCCTGTAATGACCACAAGTGCCAGGTGAGATCTTTAGGCAACATTTCTAACAACTATTTGTTGAGAAGTTTATCCTCTTCATTTTTCCAAATCTAGGATTGATCACTTGACACAGAAACAGAAGCACAAATATTGATTTTGCAGTGGAAAAAGAGAGAAAGAAACATAATACAAAAAGAAAACTCTTTGTTGATGGTGTTGCTGTAGGCACATCTACTTGGATTGGATATCAATTTGTCTGAGAATTGGCCAGATATAAATGTAGGTGGTTTGTGAATAAAATGATTAAGGGTGCTCTTGTATCTGGGATGTGTACGTTGATTGAATGCATATATATGTGCATGTGTGTGATAGAGAGACTGAGATGTAGCCCTAGTTTTATCAAAATTATGAGCTACCATCATATTTCAGTTCCTACAGTTTCGGCGTATGGCATTCTGCAATGAATAATCTCTGTTGCAATTCTAAAAGATATTTTGTGAAAATATTTTAAGCCATTTGAGGGATGACAGTGAATTTTTTTCGTCTCAACTGTTTTTTTTGCATTTAAACAAAGTCTTCATGTCTTGCAATTTCAGAAAAATCTTTTGTGAAAGTATTTTATGCCATTTGAGGAATGACTTTTGACTTATTTTCTTCTAAGTCCTTTTTGGGATTGCAACAAAGTCTTCATGTCTACAATTTGCAATGTTATTGGCACATAATCCTCCATTCTCATGGTAATGTACGATATTTGCTTAGGCCGCCACCACATCCACTGTAAACCACTGCCATCTACTACTGCAGACCACCATTCTTCACCAAGTGGTTCTCAAATGTTTTTATTACATCAAATAAGCAAAGTGCACTTGAATTCTTCTTTTTTCCCTTCCATTGCCATTGTGGTTTGAATTTAAATTTTTGTCGTGTTTGGGGGACTTCATTGGGCAAGTCTGAATTAGTAGATATATATGTTAGATGTCTTCTGAAGTGGAGGGTGTCAGTTATCCTTAATTAGTTTAGTTGTCAAGTTCATTCAGTTATGGATCTTTTGGTTGAAAAGTAAAGAGTGATGCTGAAATTTGATTCAAGTGCACTTTGCTTAATATTTTCAAGCTACTCTGCTATTGTGGAAGTTCTATCTGGGATTTCTTAGTTGTCCCAAGAAAATCTTTCCCTGTGATTCAACTGTGCCAAGTGGTAGGGGTGTTCCTTCACAGATAAAAGTTACTCTAAGGAGAGCATCTGATCTTTTCATAATCGTGACTTTAACAGTTAAATATGGAAATTGTGACACAGGAAGGTGCCGCATTAACTGTTGATTCATTCTCTGCTCTAGCCGAAGACTCGCCTTTGGGGAGATACAATGATGCTGATGAGCACTCAAAAGTGGATAAGCTGTTAGGCTGTGGGAAAGGTTAGTGATTTTTTCATGGTGCTGTATCGTATCTTTATTTTTGCAATCTTACATTTCTCAAATTGCAGAATTAATTATAAGCTCAGGCATGAAAATGTTGGCAACATGAGACCATTTGGACTCTATAGGTTTGATATTGAGGGTCTGTATCTTTCTGTGTATGCTATGATGACCTGAATCAATATCGTACTATCACATCATTTAAAATTGTGATGTAATGCAACCAATTTACCACAATTGTTGTCAGGGAGAGATTTAGGCAGTTAGCCAAGTCATCCACATTCCTATTTGAACATGTATACGCAAGACATTTTGCGGCCATTATCCTGGACTGTTGGTTGTACAAAATTGAACCTCATAATCTCAACATACGAGCATAGAAAGGCACATCTTTATCAAGGAAAATACTAGTAGAACCTATCAGCAGCGTATTTTGAAATGGATGAATGCTACTTTTGACTTTTTACTCTCTCGCTCACTCCTTCTGTTTGATGTTATACTGCAGTTGCAGATATTCTGCTGTGGAGAGATGAGAAGAAAACATTTAACTGTTTCCTCTTGCTGGTTCTGCTTTATTATTGGTTTTTGCTTTCTGGGAGGACATTTATAACGTCAGCTGCTAAGCTTCTGATGATGATTATTGTTTCACTTTATGGCTATAGTATGCTACCAGCAAATATGTAAGTATGGCCATTGAGGTTTTCTTTGGTAGATGATGCTATTATGACTTTAGATGGATATCTTCACTTGTTTTCATAATATTTTGCATGTTCATTCTTCGGGTAGATTACAGTCTTTTAATGGAAAGAAGAGAGAATTTCAACTTGCTACGCTTCTTCTCAATTGGAGTTGGGCAATTTCTGTTACTCTTTTTTCACATGTTCTGGCTTTGGGGCTTTATTTTACTATTCATTTTTATAATGTAAACCGCTCTATATGAGCATGTAGAAACATGATATAATGGAATAGATTATCTTTTTTCTGTTCTGTTCATTTACATGCTATCAGAAGTAAACAAGTTGTAATCTGGTTTGTTACACGGTATCAATTATCGACTGTGTGCAAACCTGATTGTACATCTATGTATAAGAATGAGGTAAAAAATTGCGTTTTCCATTTCAGTCTTCTTTCTTTTTTATCTATTTCTGTAAAAATATTTGGTTCACTGACTACGATGTAATTTCTACAGATGTGGATTCACAATACCTAGAGTATCATCAACTTGTTTTGAAGTTTCAAAAGTTGATATGAGAAATTCCTTTTTGGCCATGACATGTATGTGGAATGAACTGAGTCTTGTAACAAGGTTATTGGCCCGGGGAGAAAATTGGTGCACTTTCTTGAAGGTGCTCATTCAATGAAATTTATTTCTAAATGTGTTACTGAGGTTATTTGATATTCTGGCCTTGGTCAAACTAAAACACCCCCCCCCCCCCCCCCCCCCCCCCCCCCCCCAACTTTCTTTTTGTGGGATTTATATACTTCTTACTAGGCAAATTATTGAATGTGTACACTGATACTGAAGCATTGAAATGATGATTTCGGGGTGACAGAAAATTGATAAAACAATCACACAACAATATCACAGATTTGATATATAGAAGAGAATGAATTTTTTTATGATGCATTGGTTTATTGATATGCATGTAGTATTTTTTCGTGCCTTATATAGTTTTGTCATTACATAATTAATCAATGTTCGTTGTTTACATGCATGTATTGTGGTTACTTTTAAAAAGTGTAACTATACTTGGTTTACCGTGAGATCAAAAACCTTGGAAATAAAACTAGACTTGGGCTGATGCCATAAATCATGGGTTGCTGAGAAGTTTTCTTCTTTTTAGTCAAGAGGAGCATGCTCAAAGATGCTATTAAGTCTTGAGGTGATTGGCTAGTGCCTTTCCTTGACATGATGCCTTGACATTACCTTTCAAACCTGTTTGTGTGCTTGATTAAACGGACAAATTATTCCAAGAATCTGCTTAACAATGCTACTTTTGATTTATTTTATTTTGGATTCTAAGAACAGGGGAATAAGCTTCAACTGATCTGTTGACAGTTTTATATAACCCGAAGATATTGCAAAAGCATTATGTTTGACCATTAGATATCACTTGTAACTTCCTTCGACTACTATCCTCCCTCCACCCTATCGACCAATTGAAGAGCATATAAAAAAGTTCGATGTGGCATCAGCCTTAATTGTTGGCTTTCCTATCTATGGTCATGTATATATTGGAAAGCAGTATCACGTATTGTTCCCCCAATTTACTCTCTCCACAGTATTGGTACTTGATATTAAGGTTCATACGTATTTGGGTTCTCTCTTGGCCCCTATTTGGTACATATTAAAATTTTCATTCTCATTCTTCAACTCATTTTCAACCACATATTCTTCAATAAAATAATATTTTCCATCACATCAATAACTTTTCCTTCTTTTTCAACCACACATTCTCCATCAATCTACTATTATAAAATATATTCTTTCAAAATAATGTGGCTCAAACACACCATTAGTACCCTATCAATAGTGTTATGAAATATTTTACTTAGAATTTGCTTATTACATATTAGTCAGGTTAAGAAGATAATATTATCTTAGTGGATTGGCGGCAGTCAATAATCCATAACTTCAGGCAGAGGTGGGAGCACATTCAAATAGTATTTCTAATCTAATGCTATTTTTTCCTTCATTAGTTAGTAATTTGGTTAGACTGAATGCCATTCAGGTAGCCCACACAAGTGCCCGTCATACGCTGTTTATGCCTAGAGCTGGAGGTGTGGTTTGGCTTGAAAACTTTCCAAACATCATGACGAATGTAGAACTTGCTGATTTAGCTGATGACTAAATTACCACGTTTCAGTTTAAAGAAAGAAAAAGAATAAAGAAAGCATTATTGGTTTTAGTTACTTTCAAGTGCCTTAAATATGTGTTATAGTTGGAAATTTATTTTCAAGCATTCACGAGTTTAGTGATGCTGTACATCATATGCACACTTGTTATATGATAATGTTGAAGTGTTTATATGCTAGGAATCTGTGTTATCTGTAAATTAGAACAATTAGAACTATCATTTCCCCTCATTTTGGATGCTCGTAAGTTTTCCATGTAATATTAGCGTGAAATATAGTACTAGTTAATCACGAATTCATAGGGAAATTCTTGCTGACATTTTAACATCTTCCAATTGATGCAGGTATCATCTTTCTTCTACTTCTGCAAGTTGATTGTTCCACATTTCTTGACCATGGCCATTGGCATAGGTATGACTTTTTAAATTACCACATGGTGATTCTTAATGCTACTCTAAACAGTGAACTGATCATTTTTATGCGGGTTAAATAATTACAGCGTTAGTCGTTGCATTCACTTTGTTCTTTGTGTATGAGCAATATGAGGAGGAAATTGATGGGATGGCAAAGGTTGTAATCAACCGTTTGAGGAAGGCATGATCTCTTTTGCAAGGAATCTACCAATGCCTTTGACCTCAGTTTTACCAGATTGTGAGAGATCTTTGTGATTTTGTTTGATAATCAGCAATTAGAGCTCGTCCAGCTTTTACGTGCCTACTAACTTTGATCGTTGATTCCTATTCCGACTGTAGATATTGTATACAATAGCCTCTGGAGTTACATGACGTAATAGCCATATTTTCTCTTTTGAGTAGGTTGTAGATGGAAGTGTTACTGATTGTAACCACTAGTGGAAGTACAAAATTAATGGATTGAAGTGAATACTATGTATATCGAATTCACCTCTACCATTGCAGTCTTGTTCCAGAGTGGAATAATCTAAATGAAGAGAATTTTGGTCCGAATATATGGTTTTTAATAAATAATCATTTAGCTAGTGCCAAATAGACTCGCTAGAAGGCTCAACATGGAACATCTTGATGGCTCTCGAAGGGATTGATTGAAGTAATTGACAAGAAAAAAAAGGCAGGTAAATGTTGCTATTGCATTAGATATGTTAAAAGATTGCATATTTTCTGAATATATATTCCAACCACTCTCCCCAATGTTCCTATTTCAAACAAAAGCAGGCCACGAAAATGTTGTTATTTTAGTTGGACCAAGGCAGGGGCGGAGTCGGGGGGGATAATTTTTTTTTATATTTTTTTCCTACTGGGTTCAACATGTGGGGGGGGGGGGGGGGGGGGGAGGTTTGAAAGATATTTTTTTTTATTTTTTTTAAAGGGTGTGATTGATTGATTAGGAAAATTTTCATGAAAAATGGTATTTTTTTCATCCAAATTTTAACTATTGGAGTGTTTGATTATCATTTTTTTTCCAAGGAAAATATTTTTTAACCTTTAAAAATATGCCTAATTTTCCTTTTTTTTTTTTTTTTTTTTTAAAGGGTGTGATTGATTAGGAATTTTTTTTCATGAAAAATGGTATTTTTTTCATCCAATTTTTAACTTTTGGAGTGTTTGATTATTATTTTTTCCCAAGGAAAATATTTGTTAACTTTTGAAAATATGCCTAATTTTCCTTATTTGTGAGGAAAACATTTTCTTGGGGGTAGTTTTTTTTTTTCTTCCAAAAAAGGAAAATATATTCTTTTCTACAAGATTTTTTTCATACCAATCAAACACACCCAAAAGTTAAATGGGTTTGGGGAGCATTACATCTCCCTACGCCCCTGGACGAGTGATGTGTCACGGGCTTGTAGACTTCAAGCACCCTGAGACCTTAGCATTTCACAATTTTTTTGTCGTTAGCTTGCTAAGTGAGCCTTCGAAGTCAAGACAGAATATAGCAGCACAAGGGTTAATTAATAATGCTCTTTGCAGTTTGGGACTTGGAACTTGACACTTTACAAATGAGTTCACCTCCTCAAATGGTTAGGATTTGGCTGATCTAATGGTACATAATTGATTTTAGAGATCTCTACGTAATATCTTACAAATATCTATATGAATATTTGTATTCTCTAGAGAACTCCCACAAGATCTAATGCGAATTACCTTTTAGAAGTCTTCTAGCCTGAAGCTGCTTGAATGCTTGTTGTCTAGAATGCTCCTCTAGCCTAAAGTGCTAGCGTGTCTAGATTGTTCTGGCTAGTTGAAGACGCTTTCATTTCTAGATGTTTCCACACTTAGGCCATGTTTGGCGGCTATAGTTTTGTCCATAATGTTCCATGCAGCCTAATGTATGCTCTTCTATCCCGTGCCTTGTTAGCGTTAAAATTCAGCCATAGCATATATGGAAAGTCCTATGGCTTGTGCTGGCGGTCAATTGGGGGCTGAAATGAGGTTCTAGAGCTGGATTGCTCAGCAAATACGATAGCACATTGTACTCGGAGTTCACAAAAGAATACAATAAATTTATTGTTGGTTTGTCTCATATCATGAACTAAATTATTCCTCTAGGGTTTAATTAGCTAAAACTTGAGAATATGATTTGATTTATTTTACTTATTTCTAAGAGATTTTCCAATTCCGTTTATTTGTGTTATTGGTTTAATGCATTCTCTATTAATTGGTGGCTAATTGAATGATTTGATGCTAGTTAATTTTGAAACTCGAGAAAGGGAAATTTAAACGTTATCTTAGAATAAAACAATTTAGAAAATTATAGATTCCAAGAGAAAGTATAATTTATTTGAAGCATGTCTACATAAAAAACATAAACTTGATAATTCTTTGATTTTAATTCGGAATAGAGATATTGAATTTGAATTCTAGGAATAATTTTTACTGGACACTCGAGAGAATGAGTAAAACTAAATTAGGTTTCTTACTTGTAAACATGGAAAGTTGATTAGAGATAACTACGTTTTTGAAAATCATATTTGATAGTTAATGTGAAATCATAACCCTAGACTTTCTTATCTTGATTATTCTTCTAACTTGCATTTAATTGTTGAATTTGTCACCACATTCATCACATTAACTTATTTAAAACCATTGATTCCAAATTTCATTAATCTAGATAAAATAAGAGTTTCACAATTATAGTATTTGGTATAAATTAAATATCAATTCCTATAAGTTCAACATCCGTACTTGATCTTTATATTACAATACTTATTGTACACTTACAATATAAATTATGTTAGAGAAAACGCGTAACACAAAGATCAACTTAGAATGAATCACTTGAAATACTCCTTTAATAACTGATTCATTGTGGCATCTATGGTCCAATCAATGTGAGAGCAACACCTAGTGTTACTTCATCTCATTTTATATAGTCTTTGTCATAACTTAGCTACTCCTTTTAAATTAAAACTCTTTACTTTTCATACTAATTTTTAACGACATATTTACACAATAAATTTAATTTTTTCTCGAGTTTTTAACCACACATTTTCTAAAAAAAATTACATTTCAAAACATCATTTTTTACCAATTTCTCTTTATAATTGTCATCAAACAGGGGCTTAAATAATTAAGATTTCTAGTACTATATTTAGCTACAAATACCAAGTTTTTTTTCCCCTACCAATTGGAGCTCTCCCTTCACCACCCCATGGGGATTGGTCTATAGGGCTCATAACTACTATTACTACATGACGCTTACCTAACCAACGCTTAGATTCAACCTTTCCAAACTTGAAGAAATTTAAAGAGTTATTTTGTGAAAATGGCATCGAAGGCGTTGACAATTCTTGTACACCTCAAGAAAGACAAGAAATTATTATATTAACTCCAATATTACAAGAACCCCTTCCAAGTTCTAGTGTATGGTTTCACTATGCAGCAAACTATTTTCTATAGCATGCAACTGGATCATCTTACAAATAGTCTGGAAATGGCCATTCTTTATAATTTAAAGACACGATGAAACACACTAGTAGAGATTTGGAGATTTCATCACTGAAAGAATATTCAGCAAACGAAATTACAAAAGAAAAGCAACTCTGTATCAATACGGCATTCCCATAGCTGACTTTGCACAATAGATTTATCAGAAAATATAGTCTGGTAACTGCAGTGGGAACCGTGTAACTTCAGCCACAAACTGGTCTCCTTGCGGATCTGCCAATCTGGGTAAAACCGAACATCAAATTTTCAGAAAACAAAAGCTAATCACCCTTTAGCTATTGCAAAAAATTTCATTCTTATTCAGGTTTTATGCCAAAAAAATCCGAGCTAACAGAAAGCAATGAAAGTCACATTAAGAGAGAAATGACCACACAACTAAAACACCGAAAGAGAGAGTACACTAATTTTTTAAATCTTTTAAAATTCACTATGTAAAATTTAAGGCATACCTTCCAGGGACAAAAGTAAACGATCCTTCAATGGATCCTTGAGAAGATGGCAGAGGTGTGCAACTCTCATAGACAAATTCATCCTCACCAGGATGTAGTAGTGGAAACTGTAATTATGTAAATAAGATAAGAGTAATAAAATTTAAATGTAAGACTGAAAATGTAACAACATTAACTCAACAAAAAGAGTCTTTGGAAGGTTGTGAAGTAGTAATCCTTTCTTGATAAGTCATATGGCTACACATATTTGTGTTCAATATTTGATTAGGTAACCAAAAAGCACAGATGTAATATTAATAAGACTCAACTATGCACAAAAATTTACGATGCATAAGGTATTCCACTCATAAAATGTAATGTAGAGGTGTTTAGCAACATTCGTAACAGACCAGATATTGTGCTCAACATAAGTACTTCAAACTTCATCCTTAGTCAATATCAAGGAGTCAGAACAAATTGAATGGAATGAAAGAGCCAAATAGATCTGCTTCATGAAGCCCCTGTAAACTGGAAGCATATTCAGACATAATAAAATAAATTTGTCATCCCATTAGTTTAGTTACTGGATCATTTTTTTAATCAAGCCAAAGCATCACGAAAGCTCTTATCAACAAGCTGGTAACAACCACCAATAAACGAATGAGATTTGGTCATATATATGTTGTTTCCCTTGCGCCATCTACGCTTTGTAACCCTTAAGATGAAATCAATCAGAATTATGTATTTAAGTTAGTTTTTGTTTAATAGGTATGTAGTCTATTAAATAACTGCCAAATGTCTTATGATATATACAATTATAATTTTCCTACATTTGACTAGTCCTTTTGATGTAGGACAGTGGAAGAAAACAAAGAAAAGAGAACATAGGAATTGGGAGAAGAATAGAGAATAGGAATGAAAGCCTAATAATTGTTAATATAATGGTCCACGCCAGAATCGAAAATCAAGAATTATCATATTGAGAAGTAGAGGTCCTAAAAAGACTAGGGAATATAATCAAACTTGCTAATAATTATTACAGGAAAAAAAAATATCTACAACTAAAATGAATGCATAAATCAGATAGTAATCTCCATCTTATCCTAGACTCACTTTGAAAACATTTATAAATCTAAAAATTGTGAATTAGGAGCTTCATGACTGTCGCATCAGAAAATTAGCTCCATGAAGCAAGCACTTTATCATAGTGGAAGTACCTTGTCTATGGTTCAAAAATTGATCCAACGATTTAATCTTTGATAGGTTGGTGCCTATTTCTCTTCCACTGTAAGTAAATCAAATTTGATTTAAAATTGACCATATCACTCCTCTATCTTATCCTTGCAAATGTAGATTCAGAATTTAAGTCAATTAAAGTTCATCCTGCAGTTCCACAGGAATAAATACTGCATACCCTTCACATATATGAATCAAACCAAATGTTTTAATCATAGTTCAGCAAGAAAAGAGTTTAGTCAGTATAAAAAAAAAAATTCAAACCAATTTATTCAAGAGTAACAGCTATCATAACCAAGTGAAAATGTTTGAAAGTTATAATCAAGAAATCCTACCTTTCCTATTACACCTTCTGCATTGACATTTGATACGACAGCATCATTAGCACGTATAGTCCAGTGTCTCCAATACAACTGGCAAGAGCTGAACTTCATTCCATTGATGACACATCCACCAGGGGAAAGAGACATGCGGATTGAATAAGCAAACAAAAACTTGTCTGATTCATCTTGAAGGTTACTGAACTCAGGTACAAATGCAGCAGAAGCACGGACCTGAAGTTCATATCTCAATTGTCAAATGGTAAAGGTAAAGAAAATGTCCTAGACACGAGACAGGAGTAAACTGTGGGTAACAAAAACAGATAATTGCTTGATGAATTGATCTTTATACAGAAAACTCAAAAGGAGGTGCAGAACCGCAATCACAAATTGAAACATAACTTCCCAGATTGAAAAAAATCAGTATAAAAATGAAAAAAAAAGGACGCATATGATATTACATTATCATTTTTATTCAGTTTCTTGTATCTCTCATTAAAAGAAAATGCTACTATTTTACATCCATGAGTAAGATAACAGTTCAAAAACCACATGCTACAACTACATACACAAGGCATGTATTTGGATGGCCTTCAGAAAAGAAGATTTTGGAAAGTTTAGATATGAGAAAATTGACTCTTACAAGTTACAAGGAGTGAGAGAATTGATTTCCAAGAGTTTATTTCAACCGTTAAAATTTGATAGTTAACGTTGAATGGTTAAAAATCCAAGAGGCAGGCCATAGTAAACAAATTACAGTTCAACATATCTGTTCCAGGGATATACTACCTCACGTGAACTACTCTTCTGAAATATGTGCAACATTTTGTGAACACAGTCATAATATTAGTTAATTTATGATGGCAAATTGGCAATAAGAATAAAGTAACTTAATCCAACAAAATGCAGAAGTTTTACAAGAGAAATAGAAGACAGAACAAGATTATATAGATGTTAAGAAGGGAGGCTTTACTATGCAAGCTACTCATACATCACCAAGAATGATGTACTCTAACCTTCACAAATATATTATGTCACATAGAAACGAGCTTAGATAGAAGAAAAGGCATAGCATATAGAACAAATAATAAATTTTCTGTGAGTATATATGGTGAAATGCTAAGAGTTAAGTTGAAAAAGTAAAAAGAGAGAGAGATCAGAGCAATGAGCGACTTCAGTTTGACAAACATGAGAGTCATCTAAGCAATGAGACACTCTTGCTTCAGCAAAGAGCTCAGGTTCTTATGTAACTAGGTGGCCACTTGGTTAGCCAATAGAATAACCTGGAAAGGAAAACCATCGTCATCCGAGAATTTGCTCAAGGAAATTTCTGGCTTCTTTTATATCAAGGTAATTTAAGAGTGTGTTTGATAGGCATTATTTGGGAAAAAATGAATTTTGAAATAGTGATATGATGGGAAATGTGTGGTTGAAAAAGAATGAAAAGTTATTGATGTGATGGAAAATATTATTTTATTGAAGAATGTGTGGTTGAAAATGAGTAGAAGAATGAGAATGAAAATGAAAATGTGGGTCAAACGGGGCCTAAATTTTGCTTGGACCATACAAGCACCTTTGTGAATTAGATACCTCAAAATACTGCACAAGCTTTTCCATTTACAATAAGAATCATAAAATCAAGCCCGTGGCACAAGAACATAAAATCAAGTAGCACTCTGTTAGATCCTTCCCACACCACACAAGCAGTGCTACTCTACAATATAACAAATAAGACAGGGTAAGGGGTAGTTATAATATTACACAAACAGTAGATACCTTGACGCCATTTGTTATAGCAGAGGAACATAGAGGAGGTTGCTCCGGGAATAGATTGATGAGTCTGATCTTTCCTTCTTGGCGAACCTTAACAGTGCCATCATGCAAGCGACGACCATGTTCTTCGAGCCATAATAGCATGGCATCCTGTTGTTCACTACCTCTTGATTCATGCACCAAACTTATCAATGTATCTGGCACACAAGGAAGCATTTCTCCATCAATAGCAAGATTCCTCGTGCCAACAAAAAGTTGACCAGTGCTACAGTTCAGGAAGAAAATCTTTTCACTGTAGGTGGCAGAAGCTGCAACAACAATATACTCAGATCTGTTGCTGAATTCCAGGTGATGCATAATACCCTTGGTATCAAGTATCACCTGACTTAAGGGCAACAAGAACACATTAACCAGATGATCATATAAAGAGTATCCTCCCATAATACCCAACAAAGTTAAAGGAAACCTTCCATTAAACTCATCATTTGGTAGTTCTTGACCATCACAAAAACGATAGAGAAGCCTCGTAGGAAGAGGCAATTTTACTTTCATGGAGTTTCTCAAACACATTGATCTCAGCTTCGGATGCACCCTTGCGTAGAGTAGGCAAAACCTCTGGCAAGTTCACTGCTAACCAGCTTTTGAGTTTGCTCCAGCATTGTTTAGCTCGTATAACCAATGACCATGGATACATAGCAAATGCTTCTTGCCATGCTAGATAAGCTGCCTGCAAAGTAAAACTTCAGTGAGCTCTAATAGAATATCAAAAGACACATTATCATTACTTATATAAAACTTTTACTGAATATGTAAAAAAGATTTGCATAGAAATGGAAGCTAGTGACCCATCTCAGTAAACAGATTGTAAATAGGTTTTATTCAAGAGCTAGTTACTCCATTATAAAATCATCTTTACCCCCCAACTGTTCTATATTATTTGGCTTTTGAGGATAATAATTATGGGATAACAATCGGGTTAATTTTAGCACTGGCCATTGAACTTTACACTAAATTTCACTTTGAATGCTGGACTTTAAATTGTTTGAACATTTTAAAGTGATCTCAGTAACGCAAATTTACACCACTGGGTTAATTTCCCAGATTTTCTTAGGTATAAATTGAACACCCATTCAAAAAGTGACAATGAAACATAGTTCAATTCTCCAGCAAAATTAACTCGATAAAAACTATCAATTTCTCTAACTCAAAATCCCAGTAAATTAAATTAAATTAATAGAAAAACATTATAGATTAGCATAATTTCCTAGCTTGAGCATAATCTGTGAGTGCGCGCGCGTATATATATAACCTTGAAAGAAGGGACTGGATTGCCGTAGGGATCAAGAGGTGAAGAGAGCTCAAGATCAAGGGAACAGAATTTGGCCCAAAGGGAGTCGTCGGAGGCCCAAACGTGAAATCTCTTTCCGACGCAGCTCACCGACGCAACATCCGATGGGCTCAATTTTGAGAGTATTATGTGCATCGCCAGACTCCCAACTGTCTCCAATTCCATCTTTTTTCCTTTTTTGATTAATTGTTTCCGATGAATAGCTGCCGGCCGATTCCGTGAGTTGGAGATATATATTTTCTTCTTTCTTTCAGGGAAAAACTTAAGAGTGTGTTTATCTCGATTTTAATGAGAATAGAATTTTTGGAACAGTGATTGATGGAAGAATGTGTGGTGGAAAAATGGTGAAAAGTTTTAGATTTGTATGTAATATTATTTTATTTGAAAAATATGTGGATTAAATGAAGAAAGAAAAAAAATTGAGAATGAGATGAGAATTAAGGTCAAATGGGCTCTAAAATAGATATTTAGGATCCGTTTGATTGCAAGGTGGAAAATGGATGGAAAAGAAATTGGATTCCAGGGAATTGAATTGCTTGGAATTGTTTTATCGAAAATTGAATTAAGGGTCTGTTTGATAGGCCTAAGTTTTTCGTTGAAGGTGGAAAATGTTTTCCTACTTTTTACTATTCACCTGTTTGATTGTACTAATTTTCCAGGGAAAACGTTTTCCAAGGTACAAGCGGTTGATGCACAAAAGTTAGAAAACGTTTTTTCACCATAGTGGTGGGAAAACGTTTTCCAACTTTTTGACAAATATATATATATATATATATATTTTAAGCAATTGGAACACATTCCAAAGTCAATGGTAAAAAAATTTATCCATTTAATTGATAATTTGAGTAAAAAATAAAGTCAGACAAAAAATTTGTCAGGTGGAAAATTATACCAATCAAACACCATTAATTACAATTCCCTGTAAAACGTTTTCTAGGCAATTCAATTTCCTGCTATTCATTTTCTTTCCACCCGTTTTCTACCCTTGCAATCAAACAGACCCTAAAAGTATTTGATTGGTATAATTTTCCACCTTTCTATCATAATACGTTTGACTTTATTTTTCCTGCAAATTGTCAATTAAATGGATAAATTTTTTTACCATTAGGTACAAAATATGTTTAGATTGTCAAAAAATAATAAAAATTTTTATTTTTACGTTTGGCTCTATTTTGCATGGAATTTGTCAATTAAATGAATAAATTTTTTTACACTTTATCTTAGAATTTGTTTCTATTGCTGAAAAAAAAAAAAAAAGTTGGAAACCAATTCCCACCAAATAGCAAGGAATTGATTTTCACGAAATTACGCTTCAAGTGGTTGTACCTTGGAAAAGGCTGGAAACCGATTCCATGGAAAATAAAGGCTATCAAACAGCGCAAAAGCAGGAAGTTTGAAAACGATTCCAAGTTCCCGGGAAAATTTTCGCTATCAAACACACCCTTAGGTTTGATTGCGCTCAAATTCCAAGCAAATGGAAAACGTTTTCCCACTTTTCAAACTTCATGTGTTTGATTGACCTTTTTTTTTAAAGAAAATATTTTCCACCCTTTTTTGAGATACAAGTTGTTGATGCACAAAAGTTTCCAACTTTTTGATCGACATATTTTTTTTTTAACTAATTGAAATACATTCTAAAGTTAATGGTAAAAAAATTTATCCATTTAATTGACAATTTACATAAAAAATAAAGCCAAACATAAAAATTTATCTGGTGAAAAATTATACCAATCAAACACCATTAATTACAATTCTCTCTAAAACAAATTCTAGGCAATTCAATTCCCTACAATTCATTTTCTTTCCAACCAAATTTCATGTTTTTTATCAAACGGACCCTTAGAGTCCGTTTGATACAAAGAATTTGGCATGGAATTAGGAAAATATTTTCTTAGTTCCTACTTTTGACTGTTTGATTAGCCAAATTTGTCATGAAAAATATTTGCCACCAACTTCTAATGTACAATCACTTGAAGCACAAAAGTAGGAAAATATTTTCTTATGATTTTGGTGGGAATTTATTTTCCACCTTGTTGGGTGTGTTTTTTTTTTTTGGCAATAGAAACATATTCTAAATACAATGGTAAACAAATTTATCGATTTAATTGACAATTTGCATGAAAAATGAAACCAAACGAACACCAAAAGTTCATAAAAATATTATTTTTATTTTTATTTTTTACTTTTTGACAATCCAAACAAATTTTAATACAGATTGTAAAAAAATTTATCCCAAAAAGTAATTATTTGCATGAAAAATAAAGCCAAACGGATTAGATGTAAAATTATATCAATCAAACACCATTAATTACAATTCCCTTTAAAACAAATTCTAGACAAATCACTTCCCTGTCAAATATTTTATTTGTCATCCATTTTTCATCTTTCTATCAAACGGACCCTTACAAATTTCAATTAGTGATATCAATTGTTACGCACCTCCAATGTCTCGAGTTTCACCTGGTTTGGTCTAGCTCGGTTCAGGTTTCACCGGTTGGTCTGTCTAGTTTCAAAATTTTAAGAGAAAATTGCAGCGACGGTCCTAAACCTTTGGCTTTTTTGCAGACTTTACCCTAACCTTCAGTTTGTGTCACCAACGGTCCCAAACCTTTGAAAAATTATCACCAAGGATCCAAATGGATGGATTCCATCCAATTTACCGTTAGTTGACCAAGAAAGTTGATTTTGACCAAATTTCAAAAGGGTGAAAAAGTAACTTTACAATTTTCTCACATTAATAATTAAAATAATTAAATTAAAAAAATAAAAAAATCATCATTTCCTACACCCTCTTCCCCATTTCCTGTCCAACCACTTCCCATCCCTAGTAAAATCACAATCGCCTGCCACCACCATCGAACCCACAAACACCCGCAGCTTTGGAAACCCCACATCAAAACAGTGCAACTCTTCTTCTTCGACGAGACCTTACCAGAAACCGCCACCACCACCACCACCACCTTCGACCCACATTGCCACCTCAACTCCCACCACCACCTTCGACCCACATTGCCACCTCAACTCCCACTCACCACCATACACTCACCATCGTTGCCTTCTAGCCCACTGCATATTCGAAAATTAAATAAAGAAAACTAATTCTCACACTCAAAAATCGTTCGAAGAAAAATCACCCCCCATGTCCACCGTCAATCTGAGACCAAAAATTATATTCATCTTTATCAAATCTAGAAATCAAATCCCACACCACCCAAATGAAAACTAGAAATAAAATCACTCATCCACGTCGTCGAAGTGATTTTTCATTTGGAACCTCTTCAGCAGCCACAGATAACCCACCATTGTCGTCGCCATAACCTTTCTATACAAGCCAAACTTAGTTATTCAAGTCTATAGAAGCTCAAATTTTATTGAGATTGAGTTTAGATGAAGATTTGATCCCTATTTCAAAACCTACTTCTCAACTCCGGTTGGGGATTTTCACCTTTCTCATCAATGTTGACAGGTGATGGAGCCGGGTGTGAGGGTGGGAAGTCATGCTGGGTGAGGAGGTTATGGTGTTGTGTGGGTGGTGGTAGCGAAAATGCCGACCGTGGTGTGGGTAGGCTGGGGAAGGAGGAGGATGGGTGGTGTGGTTTATTTGTAATTGTATTTTGTGGTGGTTTATTTTTAAATATTATAATTGTATTTTATTTTTATTTTGTTTTAATTAATTATTATAGGGGATAAATGATAATAAATAGCAAAATTACCATTTCACCCTGTCGAAATTTGGTCAAAATCAAGTTTCTTGGTCAACTAACGGCAAACTGGATGGAATCCATCCATATGAACCCTAGGTGATAATGTTTCAAAGGTTTGAGACCGTTAATGGCACAAATTAAAGGTTAGGGTAAAGGCTGCAAAAAAGTCAAAGGTTTGAGACCGCTACTTCAATTTTCCCAAATTTTAATTGCATAAGGGCCCAATTTTTTTTATTTTATCTATTTATTTATTTATTTATTTGGAAAACTATTTATGAGAGTTTTGAAAAATCCTTGTTAAATTTTTTAGGACATTTTTTCTAGGTGACATAAAAATTATTCAATATTAATCTAGTGTAATTTGGGTTGAATTTCTCAACCCATCAAATCAGTGATTTTTTTTAAATCGTTTTTTAAACTTTCTTCTAATTTTATTCTCTAAAATATTATTTTCAAATCTACCCTAAAAAGTAATGAAGTTTGGACAAAAAAAAAAAAAGAAAATTCCTTTACAAATAAATAACTCTCCAAATGCTTTTAAAGACCCCGTTTCTTTCAAAACCCACTTTTCATATCTTTAATCTTATAATTCAGTTGAAAATGATCGATATGCAAGAGCTTATTTAAAGCAACAATAATTAGTCAAAAAGTTAGCACACACCCATTAGAACATGCTTGAGTACATTATGAAATCGTAAGAAGTAACATACGCATTTATTATATATTGTTTACATACATACCTTTTTAAAATAAACTTTCAGATTGGATGATAAAATTTCAAGTATAAATTGGACTGATTTGTAAAGCCTTTATTTAAAAATCACCCAAAATTGGACCTTGATAAATATCCAAAATCAGTACTTTAAAAATCCTCATAACTGATACACAAAACTCCCAAGCACGCCCTAAAGGTTGTCAACCTGTACTCATTGTCACACATATTTTCTAGTCCTTTTTTTTTTTTTTTTGGCACTCATATCTTCAACTTTCCATTGAAAACATATCTAATCATTGATGACAATTTTTTTTTACCTGTATTCAATTAGCATGCTTTGAAATGAGAAATTTTTTTGTCCAACTTTTGTATTGTTGTCCTGTATTTTCTGCTTGTTTGAAAATAGGGTAATTGGAAATATCCCTAATGTTTGTCTGTTTCGAGGAATACCTCCTTAACCTTTCATTTTGGCACAAAATTCCCAAATCACCCAAACATTGCGGAATACCTGTATGTCATCTATATCCGTTAGTTTACACGTTAAAAACAGTAAAGAGTGCCAAAATGAATAAAACCTTAAAGGAATTTCCATCTCTTTAGATCCACAAACTCACTTAAGGCGCCAAATGAAGGAATTGATACTATATAAGTGGATAGTGAATGGTGGATGTAGGTAGTGAAAACTATTTTAATCCTCCCAAACCGAACCTAATCTTTTATCATGTCTTGAAAGATAGGATAGTCGTATGGCACCAATTTATGGGGCGCAATATGCCACAATACCCAAGACGAATTGTGGGGGTGTAAAGAAGACACATGATCCTACTGTTGTACATCCACACGTTACAAGCAAACCAGATCGTTTTAATATTATAGTAAATGTTACGGGCAATCTCAAATGGCCCCACGCACAGCACGTGGCCGAATTCGCAGTCTACCGTCATCCGAACCCTCCATTTCGAACCGGTGAGGACGAACCCACAGTCTCGAGCCTCCTTTGCTGAACCCCTTGTGCCCGAACTCTTGTGCGGTACCGAACTCATGTCACGTGAACAGTAGGCAGTATGGCCCTCCAATAGAAGATCTTGTGTAAAAGATCTTCTGACAAGTGGATGATGCGACAACACGCTGCAATTACGGCTGCACCAATCCCGCGTGTCAGAGTTCAAACATAGAATGTCAGAGCATTAAATGTACCGAAGTCTATGACAAGAAGTTCAGCCGTTGAGATAAGGCCACGTGTCCAGTCATCCAACGGTTCTTACTCACCCTATCTTGCTATATAAGCTCACACATTGTGTCATTTGAAGGTAATGCTAAATTGACTTCTCAATATTACTTAGCAATTCTCTCTATACTTTACTATTCTATTTATCTCCCCAAGGCCGACCCCCTTATACTTCTTGGAGGCTCACGTTTTAGCCTTCCCACACTCATATATTTCCACTCCAACTGACTTGATCGTCGGAGTGCGCGCGGCCGGCTCCCCCCCTATCTTTGGAGAAGGCCACGTGCAACTGACGGTTTGTCCTAGTGTGCAGGAACAAAGGCAGAGCCGGACGTAAGAGGCCCTGGGATCTGTTGACAGCTCATAGGTGCAATTTTTGAGGTCAACAGATTGGCGCCGTCTGTGGGAAACCACACATTATAACCACGAACATCCTAGTGGTGGAAGCCAGTCGAAAGGAAGCAAAAGCCTAGCCTTGGAGAAAGGTTCAGGTTTCTTGAAAAAGGAACGAAGGAAAAGCCCCTCCCACTGATTTTAACCGCAAGTTCAGAATTTGCCATAGCAATGAGTTCCAGCAATTACGGTTCTCATAGCCAAAGCCACCAACGGGGGGACTCCCGTGGCAGAAGCCGTCAACAGGAGGCCTCTGAAGAAGAGGTTCTCCGAACAAACGTCAGCATGCGGAGACCCCATCACCTTCACAGGCGGGGCGGTACAACAGCACGCCTAGTTAGGGAGGTAGGAGAAATGGCAGTGAACATGAGGAACTTGGCAGAACAAAACGCAGCCATGCAGCAATTGCTTCTATAGATGCATGGACAAGCTGGATACCAACCCCCCCCATCATGAGGCCTATCAACAGGATGATGAGGCCGAAATTTCCGCACAACATGCAAGGGAACCGAGCCCCCTGGAAAGGGAGGTAGGCATGGATACATCTTCAGCTCACATCCACACCCACCTCGGCGAAGACCCCCACCAAGGGGGGGGAAACTTCCCTCCCGAATACGCACGAGACCCGGAGCCAAGGAGGTCTACCAGTGTATTTGATAGAATTGGTACATCAGGGCCTAGGAATAGGCCCCAGCGACCCCCTCCCAATGTGACGCGATAAGAGCAACAGGAGCCCCAGGAGGTTCGCCAGCCTAGGAATAGTCGTGAAAGGAGGGACGCTGCGAACCAGCAAAACTTGACAGGAATCGCTCAACCGCCTCGGTATCAGGCGGAAGAAGGGGAATCCAGCAGCCCTTGTAGGTCTTTTGAGCTCGATGATGATGATGATAGCTTGCCATTCTCGCGTGAGCTAAGAAATGCACACGTCCCCAGTCATTTTGTGCCCCCAAAGATCCCAAAATATGAAGGCAAAGGAGACCCGGCTAGGCACCTCAACAACTACAAAACACACATGGCTCTAAGAGGAGCCACGCCGGCGTTGAAATGTAGAGCATTCCACCTTACTCTCACAGGTTCTGCCGAAATATGGTCCAACCGCATACCTGCAGGAAGCATCAGAAGCTGGCCTGACCTCAAGAAAGCCTTTCTAAATCAATACCTGTCTAGTAAAGAAGGAGAGGCTCCTATACAAAGGCTTTAGGACATGAGGCAGTAGGCGGGTGAAACGTTGAAGAGCTATTTGGCTCGTTTCACTGACGAAATGACTTATTGCGAGCAGGTAACGGATAGGGAGGCCCTATCGGCACTCAGAGGCGGACTTAACATGAATACTCTCTTTTGGAGAGATGTGCGAAACAGAAACCCCACTACTTATGATGCCCTTGTGGAAATGATGAGGAGCGAAATAGTCAACGAGGAGTTGATTGACCACCGCAACAGGACCTCTTTGGGACTGCCACCCACTCAAAGACAAAGACGAGGCCCTGTATCGTACTTGGTAACCCAGCAATGGACCCAAGCAGGGCAAACTGTGGCCCTTACATCTGGCCAAGCACTGGCCACAGCCACTCTAAACGCCGTACCCTCACTGGCATATGAGGAAGTGGGTCCCAGTGGAGATATGCAACCAAGCTCCTCAAGGGGAAGGGACAGAGGAAGAGGCAACGGACCTAGGAATAGGCCCTATTGAAAATATCACAGAACTTTTGGTCACAGCGACAGCAACTGCTTGACGAGGCCCCCGAACCAGGGACAAACGGGTCGGAGCGAGGCTAGAGGTCCTGCGAACCAAAATGTGAGGACTGCCAGCAGGGAAATGAGAGATCCCGAACCCAGAGATGGGGAACAACGAAGGCAAACAAGGGATCGATCGCCTCGTCGAAGAGACGATAGTCCTAGGGACCGTCCAAGGAGTTCACAGAGGCAAAGAGAGGCCCATCCCAACGCAGAGCTGAGCCCCATCAGGGAAATAGATACTATAATTGGAGGACCCCACATTGGGGGAGAGTCTAGGAACGCTCAGAGGAATTATGCCAGGGAAGCCAAAGACCCCCCCATGACAAGTTATTCCGTCAACGGGTTCTACCGCGGGACTCACACCCTCCTGCCAATCACATTCATACAAGAAGATACGGCTGATGTCCACTACCCCCATTGCGATGCCTTGGTAGTAAGGGCTATAATAGCCAGAAATGGTTTGAATCGTATGCTTGTGGACAACGGAAGTTCGGTCAACATACGTTTTGGCACCGCATTTGACAAGATGCAGGTCGGTTTCAATCCTACCCCAATGACAGCCCCATTGTACGGATTCACCGGGGATAGCATCATCCCCAGGGGGAGGATCACGTTGACTGTGGAAATGGGAACACCCCCCTTCACGGCCCACCACCGCATGGAGTTTTTGGTGGTAGACCACAGGTCAGCATATCACGGAGTCCTGGGTCGACCCGCGTTGAATGAATTAGGGGCTGTAACATCCATTCACCACCTGTGCATGAAGTTCCCCACTGACAGGGGTATTACCACTCTACGGGGCGACCAGATGGGTTCGAGGAAGTGCTACCTAAACTCCCTTCGAAAATCCGAACCCCGCAGCACAAACATGATATACTTGGATACAGAAATGATCGACGCCCCTGCAGAAGGGTCAGCTCCTGAAGAAGGGGAAGACGTCGAAATGATGGGTGCGATCATAGATGAAATTCCCCCTGAACAAGGCAGCATGGATACTGTTTTGGATCCAAGGATTACAAAATCCAACTCTCAGGCTGCCCCAGTCGAAGAACTGGAGCCTTTCCAGGTAGATCCTGACGACCCCACCAGGGTCCTGCAAGTTGGGAAAGAGTTGGGGAGTGAACGGAAGGGGCTATTGAAGAACTTCCTCCTTGCAAACTTGGATTTTTTGCGTGGAAGCATGGAGACATGGTGGGCATCGACCCCAAAGTCAGCTGCCACCACCTCAACATCGACCCCAAATTCACTTCACACCGGCAAAAGAGGAGGACGTTGAACCCAGAAAGGTATGAAGCCCTGAAAGAAGAGGTTCATAAGCTGGTAAGCAATGGGTTCATCCATGAAGCGACCTACCCGAAGTGGGTGTCGAACCCTGTACTGGTAAAGAAGCACAATGGCAAGTGGAGGGTCTGCATAGACTTCTCCAACCTAAACCAGGCTTGCCCAAAGGACAGTTTCCCACTTCCAAGGATTGACCAACTTGTGGATGCCACCGCCGGACACAAACTACTGAGCTTCATGGACGCTTATTCTGGATACAATCAGATCCCCATGTACCCACCGGACGAAGAAAACACCTCATTCATTACGGATCGAGGTCTTTATTGCTACCGGGTAATGCCGTTTGGCTTGAAAAACGCAGGGGCCACATACCAAAGGTTAGTAAACCGCATGTTTGCAAATCTTTTAGGCAAAACAATGGAGGTTTATGTGGACGACATGTTGGTGAAGAGCCTCGAAACTGAAGATCACATTGAACATCTTACCGAAGCCTTCGAAGTTTTGAGAAAATTTCAAATGAAGCTGAACCCACTGAAGTGCGCCTTTGGTGTAGCCTCCGGGAAGTTCTTGGGCTACATGGTCAATCAAAGAGGGATCGAGGCTAATCCTGATAAGATTAGGGCCCTGCTGGATATGAGGTCCCCCCACAAACCAAAAGAGGTGCAAAGCCTCACAGGTCGGCTCGCTGCGTTAAACCGGTTCATCTCAAAGGCGACGGATAAGTGCCTTCCTTTCTTCAAAGTCCTAAAAGGAGGGAAGAAGTTCCAGTGGAATGAGGAGTGCGAAGCGGCTTTCCAAGGGCTGAAGAAGCACCTTGGGCAAGCCCCCCTCCTCTCCAAGCCCAAAGATGGAGAAGCCCTATCAATATACTTAGCCGTATCAGCTGACGCCGTGAGTTCGGTTCTTGTGAGGGAGGAGGAAGGTACCCAATTGCCTGTCTACTATGTAAGCAAGGCTTTCACCCCTGCAGAATCTCGATATTCAGACATGGAAAAGCTCGTCTTTTCACTTATGACCGCCTGCAGAAAGTTGAGGCCTTACTTTCAGGCCCATAGCATCCATGTGTTGATGACCCTCCCCCTCGAGCAAATCTTACAAAAGCCGGACGCCTCTAGAAGGCTAATGAAGTGGTCCATTGAGTTGAGTGAGTTCGACATCTCATACAAACCAAGGGCCTCGGTGAAAGGACAGGCACTGGCAGATTTCATAGTCGAATTCTCTGGATTGCAAGTCGATACGGAAATTGAAGAAGCAGAACCCCCTACTTGGAGCCTTTTCACTGATGGTTCTTCCGGTGAGACCGGTTCGGGCGCAGGGGTTATTTTGTTGAGTCCGGAGGGACACAGACTTTGCAGTGCTATTAGGTTCGGATTCAAGGCTTCGAACAATGCTGCAGAATATGAAGCCCTCCTGGTGGACTTAAAATTATCAAGGGAAATGCAGATAAGAAGGTTAACCGCCAGTAGTGACTCGCAGCTAGTGGTTAGCCAAGTGAGAGGGGATTATGCGGCAAAAGACAAAAACATGGCTTCTTACCTGAAGAAGGTTGAAGAACTCGTTTCCCGTTTTGAAAAATTCGACCTTGTGCAAATTTCAAGGTCCGAAAACACACATGCGGATGCCCTGTCCAAGTTGGCTAGCAGTAAAGATTCTGAACTCCTTAAGATGGTGCCAATTGAACACCTCGCTCAACCGTCCATAGCCAAAGGAGAAGAGGTCATGTGGATAGAAGGGATCCCTCTCTGGATGCGGCCAATCGTCGCCTTCCTAAAGGATCAGACCCTCCTTGAGGACAAAGAGGAAGCCCAGAAGCTAAGGCGTCGAGCCGCATATTACGTGCTCCAGGACGAAGTGTTGTATAAAAGGGGGTTTTCGATGCCCCTTCTAAGATGCACCGGGGGTGATGAGGCCAACTATGTTCTGAAGGAAGTCCATGAAGGGATTTGCGGAAACCATACTGCCGGTCCGGCCCTAGCCTATAAGATACTCAGACAAGGATACTACTGGCCAACGCTGAAAAAGGATGCCATCCAGTTCGTCCGCGCATGTGATAAGTGCCAGCGCTTCTCCTCCATTCAACGTCAACCATCTCAAGAGTTGACTGCTGTATCTAGCCCGTGGCCCTTCGCCAAATGGGGCATCGACCTGATAGGTCCGCTCCCCAAGGGCAAGGGAGGTGCTTCACATGCAATTGTGGCTATAGACTATTTCACCAAATGGGTGGAAGCTGAACCCTTGACAAAGATCACCGAAGCAAACACTTCGAAGTTTGTATGGAAGAACATCATATGTCGGTTCGGAATTCCCTATTCACTTGTGTCGGACAATGGAAGGCAGTTCGACAATAAGAAAGTCAGGGAGATGTGCGAGGAGCTCGGAATTAAGAAACATTTTTCTTCTCCACACCACCCCCAAGCAAACAGCCAGGTAGAGGCTGTAAACAAAACAATCAAGCAGAATCTGAAAAAGAAGCTTGATGCATCGAAGGGGGCGTGGGTGGACGAACTATCCCATGTATTATGGGCGATACGCACCACCAGCAAGACTGCAACGGGTGAAACCCCTTTCTCCATGGCATATGGTGCAGAAGCGATGAGTCCCGTTGAGGTAGGGTTGCCATCGCCTCGTCGCTTACAGTTCAATGAGATCTCCAACGAGGAAATCAGGCGATGCGAGTTGGACTTTCTTGGGGAAAGAAGGGACGCCACACAGGTTAGGCTCGCCACTTATCAAAGGAAGATGACGAAATATTATAATAAGAAAGTGAAAAAGCGATCTTTCAGAAGGGGCGACCTCGTGCTGAGAAGAGTTTTCCTAAATTCTAAGGAACCCGGCGTCGGAACCCTAGGCCCAAATTGGGAAGGCCCCTACCGCATAACCGAAGAGATCAGGGCAGGTACTTTCAGGATCGAAACTCTTGATGGGAAGTTGCAGCCCCACCCCTGGAATGTTGAGCACCTAAGGGTCTACTATTAGTAATCTTCTTTTCTTCACTGTCCAGTTATCGAGGCATATGTTCATAGCCTCCTCTATTTTGTGTTTACTTTCTCACTTATGGAATGGAGCTTTGCCGTTTTGATTGCTTCAACTGTTGTGAACTCTATTCGACGAACCGTTTCACTTTGTAGCACCTTCTGTTTTGAGAAGTTCGGCACCCTACAAATCCCAAGTAAAAATGGTTCGGCACGGCTTGAGTGTTGTGAACCACACACGGTATTCATCAAGCCTTATTTAAATTGGTTAATAAACAATTTACTGGATGAGCTATTAGACGAACTGTTTCACTTTGTAGCATCTTCTATTTTAAGAAGTCCGGCAACCTACAAATCCCAAGTAAAAACGGTTCGGTTCGGCACGGCTTGAGTGTTGTGAACCACACACGGTATTCATCAAGCCTTATTTAAATTGGTTAATAAACAATTTACTGGATGAGCTATTCGACGAACCGTTTCACTTTGTAGCACCTTCTATTTTAAGAAGTCCGGCAACCTACAAATCCCAATTAAAAACGGTTCGGCGCGGCTTGAGTGTTGTGAACCACACACGGTATTCATCAAGCCTTATTTAAATTGGTTAATAAACAATTTACTGGATGAGCTATTAGACGAACCGTTTCACTTTGTAGCATCTTCTATTTTAAGAAGTCCGGCAACCTACAAATTCCAAGTAAAAACGGTTCGGCACGGCTTGAGTGTTGTGAACCACACACGGTATTCATCAAGCCTTATTTAAATTGGTTAATAAACAATTTACTGGATGAGCTATTAGACGAACCGTTTCACTTTGTAGCACCTTCTATTTTAAGAAGTCCGGCAACCTACAAATCTCAAGTAAAAGCGGTTCGGCACGGCTTGAGTGTTGTGAACCACACACGGTATTCATCAAGCCTTATTTAAATTGGTTAATAAACAATTTACTGGATGAGCTATTAGACGAACCGTTTCACTTTGTAGCATCTTCTATTTTAAGAAGTCCGGCAACCTACAAATCTCAAGTAAAAACGGTTCGGCACGGCTTGAGTGTTGTGAACCACACACGGTATTCATCAAGCCTTATTTAAATTGGTTAATAAACAATTTACTGGGGGATGAGCTATTAGACGAACCGTTTCACTTTGTAGCATCTTCTATTTTAAGAAGTCCGGCAACCTACAAATTCCAAGTAAAAACGGTTCGGCACGGCTTGAGTGTTGTGAACCACACACGGTATTCATCAAGCCTTATTTAAATTGGTTAATAAACAATTTACTGGATGAGCTATTAGACGAACCGTTTCACTTTGTAGCACCTTCTATTTTAAGAAGTCCGGCAACCTACAAATCTCAAGTAAAAACGGTTCGGCACGGCTTGAGTGTTGTGAACCACACACGGTATTCATCAAGCCTTATTTAAATTGGTTAATAAACAATTTACTGGATGAGCTATTAGACGAACCGTTTCACTTTGTAGCATCTTCTATTTTAAGAAGTCCGACAACCTACAAATCCCAAGTAAAAACGGTTCGGCACGGCTTGAGTGTTGTGAACCACACACGGTATTCATCAAGCCTTATTTAAATTGGTTAATAAACAATTTACTGGATGAGCTATTAGACGAACCGTTTCACTTTGTAGCACCTTCTATTTTAAGAAGTCCGGCAACCTACAAATCCCAAGTAAAAACGGTTCGGCACGGCTTGAGTGTTGTGAAACACACACGGTATTCATCAAGCCTTATTTAAATTGGTTAATAAACAATTTACTGGATGAGCTATTCGACGAACCGTTTCACTTTGTAGCACCTTCTATTTTAAGAAGTCCGGCAACCTACAAATCCCAATTAAAAACGGTTCGGCGCGGCTTGAGTGTTGTGAACCACACACGGTATTCATCAGGCCTTATTTAAATTGGTTAATAAACAATTTACTGGATGAGCTATTCGACGAACCGTTTCACTTTGTAGCACCTTCTATTTTAAGAAGTCCGGCAAACTACAAATCCCAATTAAAAACGGTTCGGCGCGGCTTGAGTGTTGTGAACCACACACGGTATTCATTAAGCCTTATTTAAATTAGTTAATAAACAATTTACTGGATGAGCTATTAGACGAACCGTTTCACTTTGTAGCATCTTCTTTTTTAAGAAGTCCGGCAACCTACAAATCCCAAGTAAAAACGGTTCGGTTCGGCACGGCTTGAGTGTTGTGAACCACACACGGTATTCATCAAGCCTTATTTAAATTGGTTAATAAACAATTTACTGGATGAGCTATTCGACGAACCGTTTCACTTTGTAGCACCTTCTATTTTAAGAAGTCCGGCAACCTACAAATCCCAAGTAAAAACGGTTCGGCACGGCTTGAGTGTTGTGAACCACACACGGTATTCATCAAGCCTTATTTAAATTGGTTAATAAACAATTTACTGGATGAGCTATTAGACGAACCGTTTAACTTTGTAGCATCTTCTATTTTAAGAAGTCCGGCAACCTACAAATCTCAAGTAAAAAGGGTTCGGCACGGCTTGAGTGTTGTGAACCACACACGGTATTCATCAAACCTTATTTAAATTGGTTAATAAACAATTTACTGGATGAGCTATTAGACGAACCGTTTCACTTTGTAGCATCTTCTATTTTAAGAAGTCCGGCAACCTACAAATCCCAAGTAAAAACGGTTCGGCACGGCTTGAGTGTTGTGAACCACACACGGTATTCATCAAACCTTATTTAAATTGGTTAATAAACAATTTACTGGATGAGCTATTCGACGAACCGTTTCACTTTGTAACATCTTCTATTTTAAGAAGTCCGGCAACCTACAAATCCCAAGTAAAAAGGGTTCGGCACGGCTTGAGTGTTGTGAACCACACACGGTATTCATCAAGCCTTATTTAAATTGGTTAATATACAATTTACTGGATGAGCGTCTTCTACTCAACGGTTCGGCATGATAATTAATATTACAAGTCATCTGAGCTATTACCATGGCGAACCCATGCGACTTCTTTAATAACTTATCTAAGTTGTTACCTATGATCAGTTCGAAAGCTACTCAATGAGGCCATACATGTCGAAAGTCGAATCAATGCAACAAAAAAAAAGTACAAAGAATGGCTCCATTAGAAAATATCAAATTCAGTTAAATACAACTACTTTACTTAAAAAAAAAAAAAAAAAAAAAAAAACCCAAAACTACTTGCCAACCTCCACCACCTCCTCCACCACTTCTTCAGCCACATCCTCAGCAGGAGTCGAGGGTTCGGCTGGAATGAACTCCTCCCTCACAGCAGTAAGGTCCACCTCTGGGTGAAGTTCTGCAACCCTTGCAAGAACTTCACCATAGGCAACACTCCTCCAATACAAACCGAGGCCGTCATACTCAGCAGTTTCATGAAAGTGGACAACATAATTGTTCACTGCATCATCTCCCGCCTCAACCAACTGCTGTTTCAAACTGGCGACCTCAGCAGTCAGGTCGGTCACTTGGGCCCTCAAAGCCGTCCTATCTTCGTTGGCCACCTCCAATGCAGTCGAAGCAATCTTTTGCAAATTATCCGAGTTCTCCACTCGCTTTGTTAGTGCATTCACTTCAGACTTGCACAGGTGAACCTCCTCTTTAAGTTCAGCATTTTCAGAGGAGACTTGCCCAACCTTGGCCTCCAACTCCTCCTGCTTGGCCCTAAAGGCTTCGATGACCTCATCTGCCGTCGAGGCCTCTGCCTTTAACTTTGCAGCTTCCGACTCAGCAGTGGCAGTCCTTTCCTCGAGTTGACGGTTCCGGTCCTGCAGCCTCTTCATATCCATTTGAGCATTGGATATGAAGCCTTGGGACCGAGCCTGCATTGCCAGTCCGGCCTCCAGCATATCAGTGAATTCGCAGGTCTCAGCATAGGATGCATACTTATCAGTCCAATACTCGTAACTCATCCTAGCTGCTGCTTGGGCTTCGGCCGGCAGCATCTCCAACGCCTCGGGGGCAATCTCGTCAGTTCGACCATCGAGAAAGTCTCGAGCCTTAAACTCTGTAGGGCCCTCCATCCTAGTCTGACGCCCCCGCTTCTTCCTAACCAACCCAGCCTCCTCCTCATTGCCTTCATCAATGTCAATCACAGGCAAAGAGTTCAACGGCTTCACATTGATGGGCTCTCGCAAGGACTCCTCTATTGACGTTTGTCGTGAAGGAGGAGGAGGACCCTTGTTCTTTGTCGGAACCAGCCGCCTTTTCTTGGGCACCCCCCCAGCAGAGGGTTCGGCTTTTTCTTTCCCTTTAGCCTCCACTTTCTTTTCTGGAGGGGGTGGCGGATGAGCCTTTGACAACCGGCTCAGTTCTTCCCTCTGGTTCTTATAAGTTGCTGAACCCGTACTCAAAGGCTTCTTGTTCTTCGCCTCGGCAAGACGACGCATGTGGAACATGTCAGGTTTCACATACTCCTTGTTCAAATGTTGCTCTGAAACCGAACCAAGTGCAGGTTAGCAAAGAACTGCACATAATAAAAAATATATATATATATATGTATTATAGGTTCGCAACTCACCACGGGTCGACATCAGTAAATGTGTCACGAATGGGGCTCGTTTGGCTATGACGTTCTTGAAGTCCCTTTTCTCCGAAGGCAGTTCGTATATGGCCCTCACAACGGCCCACTCGCAAGGTTCAAGCTCGAACCGATCTGCAGGAACTAAAAAATTTTGGAATCAGAAACACCACCAAAATGGAAAACAACAAAGCAAATCAATAACCAGGGACTACACTCACTATACTCATGGTAATGGGTTGGCACAGTTATCTCTGGGACTGCATCCCCCTCCACTGTCTGCCAGCGACCCCTTATCCAGAACCAAGATGACTTCCAATTCTTTATTGAAGAAGGAGTGCCCCAGATGAAGGGGGAGTGCGAACCCCAGGGGTTAATACAATACCACCCCCTGCACGAATCACCCCCACTCGAGGCTCGGGGCTGAAAAAGAGTTTGAAAGACGTGGGGAGGCATATCCTCGCCAAGAGTGACCTCCTTCCACAAAAGGAAGGCCCCTGCCAGTTGGCTCCATGCATTTGGTACGAGTTGGGTCGGAGCCAGGTTATACTGCCTAAGAATATATCGAAAAAAGGGTGTAGGGGCAACCTCAAACCCCCCGCCAAGATGGCTTCGCTCACCGCCACACACCCCTCTCTAGGGTAACAGGCCCGCTCATCTGGGGTCGGTACAAACATTTCTATGGTTTCAGGGATCCTATACCTCTCCCTATATGTCTCCAGCTCACTCGCCTCTACATTCGAAGCCCATTCAGATGCCCCCCACTTCATCCTATAATTTACAGGCCCCTCCGACATCATCGCAACACTATGGGGTCCCCCCATCGCGTCCATTATTCTGGAAGTAGGAATGGGTGGGGACATGCCAACCTTGGCATACAAAGTGGCAGTCTCCTCATCCCCCAAAGAACCCCCAACTTCCCTATTTTTCGAAGAAGAGGCCATTTTTAGTGTCTCAAGAAGGAAGAAATCTAGGCGTAACACTTACGTTGACGAAGCTAAGAGAAGAACCGGTTCTGGCAAAGAAGGACAACGGCCGGGTGAAGAATCGCGAAGGCAGAAAGGAAGAAGCTCCAACACTTTGAAATTTTTTCTCGCGAAGTGAAAAAGCGTGGAAATGAAGAAGAAAGGCCTTTTTATACGAAATGGAATCTCATCCCAGCCATTGGATTAGCCCTGGCTTTAATCCAAACCTTACAGCTGTCCCTACATCAGGGACGTTGAAATGAAAAGGCGCTATCACCTTTTTTGAATCAAAGGTCATGATCAGCGCGTGCAACGCACGCACAAAGGACTCGAGTCAATACGCCAGCTGTCCCCAATAATCATTATCACGCATTAAATGCTTGCGTAATACGAAAAAAAGTAACTGACCTCGCCGTAATTATCTTAGCACCTTGGAAACCAGCGTCAAAGTCAAAATCATATAGGCTCGCCTTCATGGCTTCGCCTCGTCAACAACAGGCTCGCCTTCATAGCTTCACCTCTTCTACAACAGGCACTTCTTCCATTGACATCACGGTCAGGCCTTCAAGTCCACGCACTATATAAATAATCATACATGGACTTCGGGGACTAGTTGTTACGGCCACCTTTCTTTTCTTTCTTTACTTCAAGTCCACGCACTATATGAATAATCATACATGGACTTCGGGGACTAGTTGTTACGGGCAATCCCAAATGGCCCCACGCACAGCACGTGGCCGAATCCGCAGTCTACCGTCATCCGAACCCTCCATGTCGAACCGGTGAGGACGAACCCACAGTCTCGAGCCTCCTTTGCTGAACCCCTTGTGCCCGAACTCTTGTGCGGTACCGAACTTATGTCACGTGAACAGTAGGCAGTATGACCCTCCAATAGAAGATCTTGTGTAAAAGATCTTCTGACAAGTGGATGATGCGACAACACGCTGCAATTACGGCTGCACCAATCCCGCGTGTCAGAGTTCAAACATAGGATGTCAGAGCATTAAATGCACTGAAGTCTATGACAAGAAGTTCAGCCGTTGAGATAAGGCCACGTGTCCAGTCATCCAACGGTTCTTACTCACCCTATCTTGCTATATAAGCTCACACATTGTGTCATTTGAAGGTAATGCTAAATTGACTTCTCAATATTACTTAGCAATTCTCTTTATACTTTACTATTCTATTTATCTCCCCAAGGCCGACTCCCTTATACTTCTTGGAGGCTCACGTTTTAGCCTTCCCACACTCATATATTTCCACTCCAACTGACTTGATCGTCGGAGTGCGTGCGGCCGGCTCCCCCCCATCTTTGGAGAAGGCCACGTGCAACTGACGGTTTGTCTTAGTGTGCAGGAACAAAGGCAGAACCGGACGTGAGAGGCCCTGAGATCTGTTGACAGCTCATAGGTGCAATTTTTGAGGTCAACAGTAAACATTCCTAGTCCTAGAAATTCTCTGTTTGCTATTTGGGTAATAATTTCCTCCCAAAACATTGTTTCAGAATATACCAATCTCTATGTACAACGGTACAAGAAGATAAATCCATTTCGGATTATGCTACATGTATATAGAAATTGGTACATAGCACCTCTATGTACCAATCCCTATGTATATCAGACACAAATGCCTGTTTCGGCTGCAGCAGTGGGCTCAGTTTCGGCCTTTCATTCACATTTCTTGAGTACTGAGAGTGCTGCTGTCACAAACTCCCAGCCACCTTTGAGCCTCACCCGCAGTTCATCAGCCTTCAGCCAGTGTTGGGTGCCCCGAAAGTCTCAGTCTCCAGTGGCAGCAACACTAAAACTGACGGGGTGGTGGATCAGTCTTCTTTATCGCCTGATGAAATAAAACAACCTCGGGTGTGTTCCCTTAACTCTTTTTGTTGTGCCTTCCCACGTTTATTTAAGAAGAGTGAAAAAAAGAAATGCTACTGAAGAACACATATCCGATATTCTTGGATTGATGGGGTTTCACCTTGACCTGAGTTGTTATGATTGAGAACAAGTTAAAGAAAAACACAAAAGTTGCAAAGAAAGAGAAGGGACCAGGTGGACTCCGATTATAGTCTTAAAAAAAGGTCATATTAAGCTTAGCCAATCATGCTCTAACTAGCTCTTCACTCTAATAGGTCATAGTTTTATCATAACTTCATAATATGCTAATATTGGTGATGAAGTTATTATATTGATTGTAATTGTTTAGGCAGTATTATAGGGGTGTGGCGTGGTGTTTTGAGATTGAAATTAGACAAAATTTAAGACGAGTTTGAGTGGATAATTTTTTGGCCCCTGTTACGAGGCAAGAAAACAGAATGTTAAAGTACTTGAGCTGCTGTCTTTGGACGAGTAGGAGTCTATACTACGAATTTGGCAATTAGCCCCAGCTACATGTGTTTTATAGAGTTTATGCACTGATCTGGGAGAGTCTTGAACTGCTTTTGATTTCAGCTGCAGGTAGATCTGAAGTGAAGTCTGAGCAAGTAGTACTGATTTTGCCAATCGGAGAATACATGTCGTGAACAACTTTGTTCCATTCATGTCTTATTAGTGCTAGCAATTGAACTTTTCATGCAAGCTAGTGATTTGCATGTCCAGTTGAAATATGCAGCCAAATTCCAACACTAAGTTTGAATACAATTAGTCCAAAGGACAAAAAGGAGTCATTAATAATTTAGCATAGTTTCTGTTTTCTTTTGTTTCTTTGGCCTTTTCTGTCTTCAGGGGGAAAGATACAGCAGCCTCAATGGACCATTATATTAATTAAGAGTGTTTAAACATATGTTGCAATACTGTGTCCAACTTACTGATATAATGAATTTGAAGAGTAACTGTGTTATAAGTTGTGCTTCAAGAATAGATCCACCTGATTGGGTTAGTTATTTTGATTTCACATCTTGTAAAGACTTCTTACATAATACTATGTTACTCAAAGAAGTAGAGGTCTGCTGACTGGAAAGCTGCAAGGGCTTATAAAGAGAAAGGACTCATCTATGACGGCAGGATTGAAGGTTTCAATGGTGGTGGTTTGCTCATCAGATTTTACTCTCTCCTTGGTTTTCTTCCTTTCCCACTGTTGAGCCCTACTTTCTTGTAAAGGTATTAATTCTCTTTCAATGTAGCTCTACATACAACCTATTCTGTTTCCTGGTGTCTATCCATATCTTTTTTTTTGTTTATCTATGTAAAGATTTAAATATAGTGCAGATGAATGTCTTAAGGCACTAAGAAGACTATTGATTATTAATTAAACCCTAGTGTCCTAGAATATATTATAAACCAAAACAACTTTATTCCATGAATAATAAAAGAAGAGTTATCTTATCTTTTAGGTAACACTATCACTGCATGGCTGTTTTCTTCTGAATCTGACCCATTTGTATTTAGTAGCCAACCACTGGACACCATCCCAAGTTGTTTTAGTTTGTCTTATCACTGTTGATTTTGAAATTATGAGTGGGTAAAAAAAGAATTTGGAAGTGCATGAATCCTTTGCAATTAAAGGAAAAACCCATAGTACAAAGTCAGACAGTGTTGGAGAACCAATCAAGGAGAAATTCTGAGTTCTAATGCAGATCCATTAAAATGTCATTCTTATTTGTGCATTTTGAACACTGGCTACAGAAAATCTTGTAAGGAAGCTTGTTTTCTCACGAACTTCGAGATTTCGGCCTGTGATCTAAATCTAGGAACCATTTTTTGGACCTAATGACTGATATGGAACTAGGCACTAAATTAATGTGGATGAATTCCTGGACCAATTTACCTCAACAAAGTTCTTGTGTTTTCAAATTTCAATTGCCTAGTTTTTGTGAACTTGAAAATTTTCTACTTCTAAGAATTATTAAGTAATAATAGAATTTATTTAGTTGTTTGTATATAAATTATTTTATTTATTTTATGGTAATATAATTTTGATATACATTAAAATAAGAAAATGCCTTTAAAAACCTAGGCTTTGCTTAGACAAGCTTAGGCTCGTAAGGCTTGAGGTTTGATTTTGCCACCTTACCACGCCTTATACATTTTAAAAGACTGATAACAACACGTGGGGCAAATGTGTAACATGTTCACTTGTTAATTGATAAGACATCTGAGTACTACCTAAGAACAAGTAGGCAAAGGAATTAATTGTTAATGATAGCTCCCTTTTGTTTATTACACAACTTTGTTTATGGAAGAGGAAGATATGTTGTATAGAAAAAGTAACTCCAACTTTGACTTCACACGGAAGCAAATTAACTGCAAGCTTAAACTTCTATAGCTCCTGGTAATTAAGAAGTACTAACATCGACACATTTACCCCCCATTTATCCCATAACTAGGATATGAATAAAAAATATAAAAATTCTCACAGTGATGGATTGGCCTTGGAAGAGTGTTGGTCCTTCATGGCCTGGTAGAAATTTAAGAGCAATATAGGATGAATAGTGAATGGTGTTGCCATCTCTTAGTAATGGTTTCACACACACTGCAAAAATCAAACAGTAGACACACATGATTTGTTTACAAAGAATGAAGGGAAACCCCCCCGAGATCTAGTCCAGTCGAAGCCTTCCACTATGAAGAATAATGGGGTAGTAAATCTTCTTTAGGACAAACTCCAGAGGATACCAATACATCAAGAACACATATAGTTCTTGGTTATCAACAGCATCACTATAAAGTGGACATACAGAATAGCAAAGAGAAAATTTCACTAAATGAGTATACAATACCTAGAGAACTAAAGAGGAATCTAGACAATCAGCTCTAATCAAAACATAGCTCTTTTCGCTAGGAGTAACATAATGAAATTTCAGTTTAACTAGACCACAAATAAGCCTCGATCATTGGCGAAAAGCAGTAAAACCCATTTGTCTCTCTCACTCGTTTTCTCTATTTTTCAGAAGAAAAAAGCTTTACTCTCTCTCTCTCTCTCTCTCTCTCTCTCTCTATATATATATATATATATATATATATATATATATATATATTGTGTCTCCCTTTTGAATTAAAATAGTGGGACTTAGTAGAAAGTGGTCTTCACTTACCACTAAAATGAGAAAGTTCCCTCACGTGGAGGGAATACTCAACAAATCTCCTCCTCCCGACTATGTGAGGGGCTCTACCAAACCCGCTTTCCTTCTACATACTTGTAGTTTCTCCATAGACAATGACTTTGTCATCATGTCTGAACCATTTTCATCTGTATAGACTTTCTCAAGCTGTAACTTCATCTCCAGTGCATCTCAAATCCAATAATACCTTACTTCAATATGCTTGGACCTTGCATGGAAGGTTGGATTCTTACTGAGATGAATAACACTCTGATTGTCGCAATAGAGTATATATTCCTCTTACTCCAAGCCTAGTTCTTGAAAGAATTTTTCATCCTTAGAAACTCCTTGCTAGCTTCAATAATAGCTATATATTTAGCCTTTATGGTAGATAAAGCAATACACTTTTGTAGTCTAGGCTGCCATGAAATTGCTTCCCCTAAAGAAGTGATCAAATACCTAGAAGTAGACTTTCTAGAGTAAACATCACCAGCCATATCTGCATAAAAAGTTTGGGCATATAATTGCAATTTGTTCGATTATTTTTCTTTTCTTTTCTTTTTGTTTGACTTGAATGGAGGGTAAAATCATCAAAAAACAGTGAAAATGACGTTCATTGCCAAGAAATGATGAAGGTAAGGGCAAAAATGTTAAGAAATGAAAGGTAGGGACGGTATCCACAATTCACTTCAAAGGTAGGAACGTTTTGTGCCAATTAGCCTTTCCGGAAGTCTTAAAAACAACTTTTCCATAACAGGTATTGATATTATTATATGAACTGAAAATATATAGGAAAACATTTAAGTGAGAATGACCTATTAACTCAATGAATAATACTATAGTTAGGAACAAGGTACATGTTTTTTTTCATTTGACTTTTACCAATCTTCAATGAGAGTGCAATTCTCTAATTCATCTAGTCGTAAATTAATGTTCAAGTCGACAGTATTCTCAGAGATTGCTTTTACAACCAAGCCTTCTTTACTTTCATCTTGGAGTGTCAATGAACCTCGATAATCTCTCATAGATAATCCAAGCAGATGAGGGGAACAGGAAATTGATATTTTTGGAAAAGGAAGCTAAATGGTCAAAGTTTTCTGGTCAACTGAGTGTGGGGGACATTTTTGAAGCTAAAGTCGGTTCTGTGGAGGATTATGGTGCTTTTGTTCATATGCTCTTCCCAGATGATATTAATTCCTGAAGAACTTTTACATCACGTTTGTAATTTTGATTAGCCAATATTTTTCATTCTTGTGTCAAAACTCTTCTGCAGGAAATTGTCACCTTACAGGACTTGTGCATGTCTCAGAAGTGCCGTGGGATTTAGTTCACGATGTAAGAGACATCCTAATGGAGGGTGATGAAGTGAGAGTCAAAATTATTAATATAGATAGGTGATACTCCTTTATATGCTTGTACAGTTTTTCTCTCTTTTAGTATGATTAAAAATTACCAATCAAATATTCCGAAAGCTTTGCCGAAAAATCATGGAAGACATTGTGCAACATCGGGAAATCAATTTCCTGGTTGTGAGCCTGAGGTTCCTCCCTAATATAAGTTGTTTCTATTACATTTCTTAATTATTATGAATAAACAGTTATAACCAGAAGTTAAGAGGGTACTTGGTCTGTTAAAAGAACGAATATAGTGACTTGGTGGTGTAATCTCTCCTTGTTATTTGTCTTCCTTCAACTTATTGTAATTTAGTTGAATAGATTTGATTGACATTCGATTCCCTCAGATTTATGTATATAATACATAATTTTGATATCAGTGTAAGATTTATAGAAAATTTTCTATATCACGTGTTTAAATAATATTTTTCAACCTAAATAATTTTTTCTGACATTTGAAACATGATGTAGGGAGAAATCATGGATCACATTGTCAATAAAACAACTGGAGGAAGATCCACTTTTAGAAACCTTGGACAAAGTTATTCCCCAGGTCTGAAGGGGTTTAATATTTTTTGAATTATTTTGATTCTTAATTCTTTGCTTAGCCATTGTTTGGCCCCCTATCTCTATCATATTTTTTTCTCTCCTACTTTCAACCACACAATCTTCCATAAAATAATACTACACGTAAATTAAAATTTTTTTCTTCTTTTTCAATCACACATTCTCCAAAAAAAATACTATTCATACTAAATTAAAAAAAAAAAAAAAAGGGCCAAACAAAGACTAACGTTTATTAATTACTTTGCTTCACAGGATGTCTCCATCGATATGGATACCTTGAATGCAATCGATCATTTTACCATCGAACCTCTTCCTGGACTTGACATAATAATGGAAGAGCTATTGCAGGAAAATGGGTATGGTTTGGTTTTGTTCTTGAAAACAGTTACATTATAATTTTTTTCCCATATATGTGTTTGATAGTTCACTTATATTCATCTTCATTCCAGTCTAAACTTTGGCCTCTTTTTTATTTATTCTTCTTCTTTTCCTTCTTCCATAATTCTTGCTATCTTGCAATTTCATCACTGCCAAGTCTTTCTTCTAATCATGTTATTAATAAATATGAAGTCAATTTCGTTCCCATTAACATAATCTTAAAGAAGTAAGTCCTAAATCATCATCCTCTTGTTCAGCCACCAGAACTTTCTTTCTCAATCCATCAATGAAGCTCTAAACTTTTCTTATCCTATCCCTACCCTGAACCCCACAAAACCATTTGTTACTTTCAGCCACTGAAATTCTTAAAATCCACTCTTGTGCAGCTGTGCTGCCTATATCTGAAGAGTATTTACTGACATTTCTATTCTGAAATTCTTTTTCTTCATTATCTGTATTGGAAAATCAGTTATTATCTGGCATAAGATCTGAACTATTTTATAATGTTACTATCTTGTGTCCCCGAAAAATTCTTGACCCCTATATGATAAACGTGCAATCATTGTATGACCATTCGGTAAAAATCATTTATTTAGAAAGTAACAATTAGCATTGTGTCAGAAGGTTGAATAATTTCAGCGATGATCTTTACAGTATTTACTACTTCAGCTATGGGTACAAAATGTAAATATATATTAGTTTGCTGATAACTGTAGCTCGCTAGCTGTATAAATATAGTAAAGATAATTAAAGATATTTGTTGACTGAGGCATAATTGTTGTTTTCATTGACTATTGGTGTTGGAGGCGGAACAACAATAAACCACCAGTTGATGAAGAACCGCTTTGAGATTTATGTAGCAATATGAAGTATACAATATCACAATCAATGAAAAAGATTTAAAGTAAAGAACAAGAAGAGAAACTGACAGATAAACGATGTTTTATTAATAACAACCAGAGAGTACAAAGAATTGAGTAATAATGCTCTAGCTCACTCCCAAAAAAAACTAGAAGAAGAGTTTAGTATTTATAGGGAAAAATTCAAGCCCTACAAGTAGAGTTGTACATGAAATAAAATGTCAAAAGTTTTCTTATTTTGATCTCTTCAAGTCCAACACAAATTTCAACTCCCAATAGGGCTTCCAAATAGAAATTTAACTAAAATTTGACAATTAAACTTGAATAGGATTTCACAATAGCATTTCAATTAGAATTCCTCTTGATGTGCACTTCAATTAGAACTCTACAATTATTTCAACAAGGAATTCAGGTCACATTCAAATTCTAACAATATCTACCTTAACATGAATTTCACTGCAATGAACAAAACTCTAAAATTTCTTTATCTGGAAAAATAAGTCCGACTATAGCGAAATAAACTAAACTCTTCAACAGTAACTAGAACTCTTCACCTTACAAAAACCATCTTCATCTGCCAGGTATCCACAAGTGATACTCAAACCCTAATCCCGGATTCCCAAAATTCCAATAAGGAATTACCTGAACCCACAAACCGGGTTCCTAATATTCCAACAAGGAATTGAAAATTGATCAAACAGGGTCGAAGCACACCCTGTAGCAGAATCCACACCAAATGCTTGAACCGAAGGCCCCTTGCTAGAACTGACACTTTCAAATAACCCGAAAGCATTACCAACATCTGTAACTCCGTACCTATGCTCAATGAGTCATTTCCTAGCAATTGAACATGGTGGAATTGTGGACAATGATGGAAAAACGGAATTACCATATCTCCCAAACTCTCCCGAGTAGTGTTCTTCAATAACAACTCAGAGCCAATCCCTAAAGGTACCGTACCAAACTGTATATCCACCATAGTACTAAACATGTCCAGATGTTTCTTTACTGATTCTGCACGACTTTACAAGATGTACAACTGAGACTTCTTCCGTCCCTCCAGTACAACACGGACACCTTTCATGACCCTCAAGACTCTACCTGCTCCAGAGAACTCATAACCCTTCGAATCAAGGGTACTAAACCAAATGAGATTCTTCTTCAAATCTAGAATGTGTCGAACATGATCAAGTGTTTTACATGTTCCATCTACTAGCTTCAATCTGACTTTCCCAATACCAGCTACCCGACAAGATTCGTTGTTTTTCATGATAACGACACCTTGAGTCACCGTCTCATATGCTTCAAACAAATCCCGATTGGGACACATATGGAACGCACAAGCTGTATCCAAAATCCACTCCTCGTCAGGTTTAGATTCTACGTCAGAAATTGCTAAAAAAATTTCATCACTTAATAGTTCTCCACTATATTGACCTCGTCCGAATTATTTGATTGCTTCCCATGACTTGCAGGCGAATCACCCTTATTCTGCAATTTCTCACAATCCCTATTTATGTGTCATTTCTTTTTGCAATAACAACAAACCAAATTGCTAACATTCACCCTCGACTTACCCTTCCATCGATCATCATGAACCACAAATCCTTCGGCATCTCTGGACTCAACCAGATACTTCATTTTTCCTTTGAGAACAATGCATCATATACCTCTTAAATGGTGAGTGTGTCACGACCGTACAAAATCGTATCCCTGAACGATGAAAACGAAGCAAGTAGCGAACACAACAGGATTAAGGCAAAATCTTCTTCATCATACCTTACCTCTAATATCTCCAAATCAGCGACGATCTCCTTAAACATGGCCAGATGATCTTCCAACGATCCACCTTCTGCCATGTGATGAGAATGCAATCTCTGCTTCAGATGCAACTTGCTTGTTAGATTTTTGGTCATGCGCAATTGTTCCAGTTTTAACCACAATGCAACTACTATCCTCTCCTTCAAAACGTCCTGAAGAATGTTGTTAGATAGGTGTAGATGAATCTGTGAAAGTACCTTCCGTTGCTTCTCCTCTGATGTCCAAGTTGCTAGCATTTTGTTAAATCCTAACAACGCATCACCCAAATCCATCTACGCCAAAACAATTCTCATCTTTACTTGCCACAACGAAAACTTGTATTGCAATCTAAAATCGAAATTTCATACTTCATGGTTGCCATCGATAACAGAAACCTCAAATAAAAAACTCTCAACTTGTAGCTCTGATACCAGTTGTTGGAGGCGGGACATCAATAAACTACCAGTTGATGAAGAACCGCCTTGAGATTTATAGAACAATATGAATTATACAAGATCACAATCAATGAAACAAGATTTAAAGTGAAGAACAAGAAGATAAACTGACAGAGGAATGATATTTTATTAATAACAACCAGAGAGAATACAAAGAATTGAGCAATAATGCTTTGGCTCACTCCCAAAAAAATTAGAAGAAGAGTCTAGTATTTATAGGGAAAAATTCAAGTCATACAAGTAGAGTTGTACATGAAATAAAATGCCAAAAATTTCCTTATTTTGATCTCTTCAAGTCCAACACAATTTTCAACTCCCAATAGGGTTTCCAAATAGAATTTTAACTAAAATTTGACAATTAAATTTGAATAGGATTCCACAATAGCATTCCAATTATAATTTCTCTTGATGTGCCCTTCAATTAGAACTCTACAATTATTTCAACAAGAAATTCGTGTTACACCCGAATTCTAACAGTTGGATTGAGGTATGATTATGAGCATGTCCTCATATGGGGTGTGTTTCCGTCTGTAAAACCAATCTTGCTTCAAAGAAAATGAAGTCATTGATCAGGTAGCAACATGGTCAATGCGCCAGCATGTTGATCTCTAGAAGAACTCTGATTGCCTTGAATATCACCATGTAAAATTTTCTCACCATCAAAATGAAGTCTATGGCCATGTGCTTCATGCGAGAGTAAAACAATCATTTTGAACATAGGTAGTCCATTGTTGCACTACATAATTCCAAGTTCATGTAGAAGAGAATAGACCCATGCCACGTCGGCAAACTATTGAAGTGATGGCTCTATTGAATGGACCAATGAGTAACCAATTTTTGTTTGGCCCTTGTTTGATTTTGATTTTTTGAGAAGTGATTTTTGTGGAGAACGTATGGTTAAAAAATAGGAAAAATTTATGATCCAAGTGCGAAATTATTTGACTGGGAGAATATGGGGATGAAAATGAATTTGTGGAAACATGATTATCATTATTATTATTTTTTATTTTTTATTTTTTGAAAAGTAAAATCAAACAAGGGCTTAGTGGAACTCAAGACATTGGGTTGTCTCCAAGAAATTTGACATAGGCAATAATAGATCTTCGGTCATCTCTGTTGCCTACTCAATTAGCATCGAAAAAGGCATGGAGAGTGCGGCTCAAGTTCTTTCAAAGAAAGAAACCAGGATAAAGCATGTCTTTAAGATATCGAGGGACCCTTCATGCTGACCAATGTTAAGTGGTAGGCTTGTGCATGATAAGAGAAGCGGTTCACGGTGAAAGAATCTCTAGTTGATTCATCAAGAGATATTGGAGGTTGTCAATGACTTTAGGGTATTTGTTAAAAGTTGATTGATAAGTTCATGCAGAAGAGAATAGACCCATGCCACATCGGCAAACTATTGAAGTGATGGCTCTATTGATTGGACCAATGCGTAACCGATTTTTGTTTGGCCCTTGTTTGATTTTGATTTTTTGAGAAGTGATTTTTTTGGAGAACGTATGGTTAAAAAGTAGGAAAAAATTATGATATAAGTGCAAAATTATTTGATTGGGAGAATATGGGGATGAAAATGAGTTTGTGGAAACATGATTATCATTATTATTTTTTAATTTTTTTTTTTTAATTTTTTAATTTTTTTTTTTGAAAAGTAAAATCAAACAAGGGCTTAGTGAAACTCAAGACATTGGGTTGTCTCCAAGAAATTTGACATAGGCAATAATAGATCTTCGGTCATCTCTATTGCCTACTCAATTAGCATCGGAATAGGCATTGATAGTACGGCTCAAGCTCTTTCAAAGAAAGAAACCAGGATAAAGCATGTCTTTAAGATATTGAGGGACCCTTCATGCTGACCAATGTTAAGTGGTAGACTTATGCATGATAAGAGAAGCGTTTCACGGTGAAAGCAATCTCTGGTTGAGTCATCAAGAGATATTGGAGGCTGTCAATGACTTTAGGGTATTTGTTGAAAGTTGATCGATAAGTTCAATCATAAAGAACAAGTATATGGTCGTGGACAACAATGGTGTGTGAAAGATGATGGCATCATGCATCTTCATGTAATGCATCTTCATGTAAACAAGAATATCTAGCATAATTCTGTTAAATAAGAAGAGCCTAGGAGGTATGTGATTGACTTAACACCAAGGACTGAGAATTGTTGCCTGCAAGAATCAAGCCATTTACATAGAAGAGGGGGAAAGCATAAAAGTATTCATGACTGATATAGGAGATGATAGCATATTCATTTGACTCTGCAAATTTGGATTTCATCTACCATTGAACTGTTAAGTGCAGAAGTTTTTATATTTTCATTGACAATCCTTACAATACAATATAGTAGTTGTGGTTACGAAATGTAAATATATACAGTTAGTCTATAGTTGTGGATTGATGTATGACTGTTAGTTAACATTGACTATTGGATCGAACATAATTATGGGTAATATACTTAATATTATTCTCATGCCTTGTGCAAGTTCTGATAAAATGCCGTCAACCAGATCCTTTTTATAAAGCCACTCAAGTTCTTTTATCTATCAAGCCTGAGTATCATATTCTGTGTGCTATCTATTCTGACATGATGGGCTAACTACTCTCTTGCATTGTTTTTGTCTTGTTGTCCAGCATACATGGTGTAAAAATTACTCGGCAAGGATTTGAGAAACGGGTGGTTTCACAAGATTTGCAAATTTGGCGGTCAAATGTAAGTTGTGACATTCCATTTCATTTTGTCCGAGAAGTATTTGTTAATAATTATTTCCCTCCTTTTTGTATGAAGGAAATTATAGTAAAGATTTCTAAAATTTACATTTGCAATCTGGCAGGCCCCACCTACTGGAGACAAGTACACTCTACTTGCTCGAGCTGGGAGACACGCATGAACCTTGAAAATTTTACTCTCGCTTTCTGTATCTCTGAAAGTGAAGTGTTAATGTGTGATTCATCTTCAGTTGCAAGAAATACAACTGACAACATCACTTGATCAAGACGAAATTAAAAAAGCGTTGCAGCTTGTATTAGAACGTGTGCCTTGAAGTGTACAAAAGTACAGGTTCAACTTCAAATTGACAAGAAAAAAGATAGTGTTTTTATGATTTGTGATTGATTGATGTTACCATTTTTTTCTGTTATTGTGCAGACACACATCTGAGAACAACCAACCTCATTACTCAACTCCTGTACATAGTTCAAATTTATCGAGTTATATTACCGGGATTTTGGAGAAAAAAACGGTTTCTTTTATTAACCCTTGATGCTTCCGTTCCATGTATTTGTTACAAATAAATGTTGAATCCGTCTTGCACATGACGAATAAAACCATTTTCTTTTGATGTCGCTCTCGAACCATGGAAGGGCACAAATGTCCTTTCCTCAACAACTTGTCACCAACTTTCTTCCATTGCTTGTTAAGATTTGAGAGAACATCAGATTTTCACATATCGATTCATGGTCAGAATTAGTGCTACAAAATGAGTATGGAATCAAGAGATAGAGAGAGTTAGGGGGCGTTCTCTTCGTGTTTCAATTTTGTGTTTTGAGTTTTGAATTCGTTTTGTGTTTTGAGTGTCCATTTTGAGATTATTGAAAACTCGTTCGTTTTGTCGTTTTGAAAAAATATTTTTCAACCCGTATTTTTTGAGTTTTAACAGATTTGTGAAGAAAATAACCAAAACGTAAAAAAAAAAAAATTTTGTTTTCTTCACAAAATTTTCAGCCATTTTCAAAAATGAGAAAGGAACGCGTTTTCAATGTTTTGGAAAATCGAAAACAGAAAACGGCCCGTAAACAGCAAAGAGAACGCTCCCTTATATTCCTCTTGACAATCTATTATCTCTAATTTGTATACTATTATGAACTCCTTCAAGTATTTGTTTGTCGCATTATGTATTTATCTTTATGAATTTTGTGACTTAAGATTTGATATGTAATATAATTGTCAGCTATGGTTAGATTCAAACTCATCATGTAAGAGTAGGAGACCCAACCCACATGGCTTTATATGGGTGGGAAGGAGTAGTTTCATTTTGATTTCAAAATTTAATTCCCATCAACCTCCCTTTAACTTCTTTTAATAGGAAGAGGTGATGGAAATGATAAAATGACAACAAATGTGAAGAGTTTTTGTTTGGGAGTGCTTGAATTAAAAATTAAGTTATGGATCCACATATTATCTGATTCTTGACCTCTCGCATTTAAAAATTAAATAGAAAGAATATTCAAAACAAGAAAATGGGGAAATTTTCATTTGCAGTTACTGAACTTTAAGCAAAATCTCAATTGGGTCACTAAATTTTAGTTTGTCTCAATTGAGTCACGGACTTCAATTTAGTTCCAATTCACAATCTATCATGCCTCTCTCGAAGTGATGAAATCTGCTTAATTAACAGCCATACCTCAACGAATCTTCCACGTAATCATCGCATGTCATTCCAATTTACCATTACGACATGTCATAAAGTGTTGGTTTTTTCTTAATTTTTTTTTTCCAAAGTAACATTCATTTTAATATAAAATATTGTCATAACTCTCATTTATTTTTAGGATGCCATGTAATGTTTACATGAAAAATAGTTACAGTATTGTTATTAACTAAATAATTTCCATGAATCTGAGGGACGATGGGTGACGGAAAATGATAAAATGGTGAAAAAGTTTCAAACTAAATTGAAATTTTTAGTGATTTAATTGTGACAAATTAAAATTTAGGCTTCCAATTTGAAGAGACCACTGAATGAGAAACTTAGCGAGTCAACTATGCTATTCAACTCTTGTTTAAGGGTGTAAAAACAATTTGGTTCTATCTTATCCAGCCACTTTGGTAGAGATTTTCAAAAATGGATTTTGTGAAATGTGATTTTTATTTTTTGAGAATGTATAGTTAAAAAGTAAAAAAAAAAAAAAAAAAAAAGGTTATGAGTACATATACAAAAATATTTTATTGAAAAAATGTATAATTAAATATGAATTTACCAAAAAAATAAATAAAAAAACTTCACTCTCACATACAAAAAGACATACTACACATGGGGACACAATTTATAATAAATAAATAAAAAAAAAAGAAAGATGAAAACACTTTGCCCACCAAAACGATCTTTAATATTGCATTAGTCATTGTTGTGAGGACCATTCTACCAGGGTTGTAAGCAAAAACCGTCAAACCGGAAAATCAAACCGAAACAGCATTTTGGAAACCGTCGCTTTGGTGCCACGTGGACCCGTCAACGAAATGGTTTTGAACCAAATCAAACCGGTCAAAAACAGTTTGGTTTAGGATTGAGAAATTTTATTGCGGTTTAAAACCAAACCGGACCGGTGAAAAAATATATAATAATTAAAAAATTTAAAAAATGAAATTTTCTAAATTGTAACTTATAAAACTTTTGTGTTGGACTTTTTATTTATTTTTAAATGAGATTCATATATTCCATAAGCTTTTAAACTAAAAGTCTGAAACGATTCATCAAGCAATCCCACGTTATATTCATATAAATTACTATCATAAACAATCATCAACTTATATAAACTGCATAGCACTCCAATGATTAAATAAACTTCAATCAAAATCAAAATCAAAATCCTACATTGAATTGGATATCCTTTTAAAAATTATTGCAACTTCTGGTTCTATCGATTATAATTTGTAGAAATATAAATGAAAAGTTTTGATCGGATCAATAACTATGTAATCAAAGTGAAAACAAAATAAAAATTTCGGATCTTAGAAATGAATTTATTTAGGTATAGATTTACCCAATATTCTAATTTGGCTTGAGAATCAATTAATCAAATAATTATAAGAAGGAGAAGAAAAGAATCAAAGAGAAGAAAGAAAGTGTTGAGGTCTAAAATGAAGAAAGAATCTTATTATTTTTTATAAAAGTGATTGGAGATTGAATAATATATTTTGCAAAAAAAAAAAAAACTATGAGAATCATCCGGTTCCCAGCAGTTCCCATACTAGAACCGAGAACTGCACCGAAGCTGGTTGGTTCTTAATAATTTGTCCCAAAATTAAATTATTTTTCTAAATGGTTTCAGTCCGGTTCCACCGGTTCATGAAAAATTGTCCACTCCTAAATTAATGGCATAAAAGTAGACACGCACAAAAATATACGACGAAATTGGTGGTTTAAAATGGGACGACAGGCAAAAAAATATACGGCGAAACCGACGGTTTAAAACCGGACCAAACCGTTAGGTTTAGGTTTGAATTTTTTTCAAACCGTTCAAAACGGTTTGGTTTAGGTTTGAGTTTTTCTCAAACCGGTGTAAACGGTTTGGTTTGAAAATCTGTTAAAAACCGGTAAAATCGGACCGCTTACACCCCTACATTCTACTGTGCCAAAGGGGTTGACCACCCCTCTGACAGAAACCCCACAAATAGGGCGTGGGGGCCGCATTTTGTGGGGTTTCTGCTAGAGGGGCGGTCAACCCCTCTGACAAAACAGCAAAATTCTTGTTATAAACTAATAGTGACAATGTAACAGACACTTGTGTGCCACTGCAACCAATGTTAGTCATCACCAAAACACACACGGATCATGCTACACGTACAAAATCATTTACAAAATTCCTTACATACTACACACAATAGAGCTCACACAGCCAACATTTTTGAATTCACGTGGGATCCGCATTTTTTTTTAGAGGGAGTAATACATTTTGTACAGATGTATTTGTACATATACCTTTACCCAACACACATTGCCTTCCTCTCATTACAAGAAACAAAATTCAAATCACAAAAAATAAAAAATAAAAAATAAAAATAAAAATCTAAATTCTTATAAATCAACGAATAATTGACACTATCGCTACATCAATAACGAAATAAATGTTAGCTGGTTGGACGATTGAGGTCCGGCCTGGCATTGTTACAGAGTTTTAGGGACTCGGAGACTCATTTGAAAAAGTTCAAAGAGATATCTCTTTTCTTTTTACATATTTCTTGTTACTTCTCTTTCACTTTTCTCCATTTTCCACACGCCTTTTATGTATGTTCCAATTAGGCCACTCCAGTTTGTATCAAATTATTCTTTACTCTTTCTAACTATTCTGGCATAAAAACTGTTGGAATTTTTCTTGTGTAATATGGAGAAGAAAAATGTGTTTATGAATGAACTGAATTGTTGCTCAGAACAACTTGAGAGTTGCTTTTTCAATCCCAATTGGGACTCTGCATTGAGCTCAATGGTTTCTTCTTCAGCTGCGTCGATTGGTGAGAATGTTGGTGTAAGAGAACTTATTGGTAGAATAGGCAATTCTGAAGAAATTTTTCCTCATCACTCATATAGCGGCCCAGTTAATTCTCCTCCCGAGCTCAAACTGTCAATGCTGGATCATCAGATCAATTTCCCAATGAATGGAAATCGATTTTCATCTCCCAGTTCAGCACCATTTTCTGCGGATCCGGGATTTGCAGACAGGGCTGCTGCAAGATTTTCTTGCTTTGCTGACATGAATTTAGGGTCCACTAGTGCCCAACTGGGATCAAATGAAGCAACAAATTTGGAATCTGGCAAGAATTCTACTTGTGATAAGAAATTCAGTAGCTCGTCCAGATCTTCGACCCCTGAAGATGCCGAATTTTGTGAATATAGGGAGAATTCTTCGATCTCTGAACAGATCCAAGGTAGAGAAATTGGTGCAAATGATGACAGAAAGAGGAAAGCAATTCCAAGGGGAAAGGCAAAAGCAATCCCTTCATCGAATTCTGCCAATGTAATTTTTGTCCATTTCAAAGAGTTTTTGTATTCTGAATTGTAGATTTTGTGGGTTAATTTTCTTATTAATCTTAATACAGGTTTCATCAAAAAATAGTGAATCAAGTGCCAAAAGAAGCAAGTCAAATGATGATAAAGGTGCAGAGCCTCCAAAGGACTATATTCATGTTAGAGCCAGAAGGGGCCAGGCTACAGATGCCCATAGTCTTGCTGAAAGAGTAAGAATCCTCGAAATACTTCTTTTCTCCGGTTGTATATACATAATCTTACTTATTCGACTTCATTTCTGGTTATATTCTGTCATCAGGTTAGAAGAGAGAAGATCGGCGACAGAATGAAGCTCTTACAAGATCTTGTGCCAGGTTGCAATAAGGTATTCGCATAATTTTCGATCAAATTGTACATGATTATTTATTCTACACGTCGAAAATTGTAAAGAAGTACCGTATATTTATTCGTAGGTTACTGGAAAAGCTGTTATGCTCGATGAAATTATAAACTATGTGCAGTCTTTACAGAGACAAGTTGAGGTAAATCAAGATTTATTTTGAAGTTCTGTTGTAATCTAAGAGGACTTGTTATTCATGATTTAGTTATTTGATTATGTAGTTCCTTTCAATGAAATTGGCTAATGTCCATCCTACCACGGATATAAATATGGAAGCTCTTTCGTCTAAGGATGTAAGTCGAAATTTTATAAAATTGTCACACTCTTCGAATCCAACTTCAGTTTTGTTATGAATAATGCTACGTTTACACCTTAAGGTGTAAACATGGGTTTACATATCCCCCACATATTTTATTGTATGTGGGCCCCCTCCATGTGAAAGGAATGTAAACCTGTGCGTACACCATTATGTACACGTAGCATCATCCATTTGTTATTAACTCTGTTTTGTGTCAATTTTCAGATATTTCACTCGAATCATCATAACCTACAACTGTTGGATACCTATAACTTGCATAGTGTCATCCCTAGTCGAGTAGATGTAACCTTCCAAACCAACCATTTCAATGATGCCACTGGTCGAAATCAGATCAAGCAACAGCTTCCTGTGGACAACTTTAGCGAAGTGGTAAAGAAAGAACTAACTTTCAGTGCATATTTTCAACATGACTTGACGGTCTAACGAAAAATAAAAATTATTTGTTTAGGTTTCAACTTTCTGGGAAGATGATGTCCATAGCCTTGTTCAGATGGGAATTGGTCTAAATCAGCCACAAAATTTTTGTGGTTAGTAATATTGATTACTTACTACAGAGAATTCAATATCTTATTCTTGTCTCTAATGCAGGGATTCTCCCCACTGCACAAATGAAAGTCGAATGATGATTAATAGTTTTCGTCATCAATTTAATTCATTTCACGCCGTGAAAGAGAGAGGCTTTTGTATATACTGAGATATATTGTATTTGAAAAGATCAGTTGTTGATCAAATACAGAGAAATAGTACATTCTATTTGATTCTTGTTATTTTCCATTGGATGATCCATACAAAGTTAACTATAAACCTCGTCTTAGTTTGCGTTATTTAATTTTCTAAATATCTGCAGATTTCCCTTTACTTCGGTAGAAATAAAAGTGTCGATTATATTGGGAAGCAAGTTCATTTTCTTTCGAAAATCTCATTACGTAGGAGAATGATATGGATCTTGTGATTAACTCATTCTAACTGTAGATATTGTGATATGTTATATGTAGGGTATCTTTGATACATTTAACTCGACAATATTAGACAAGATAAGTGATAAAATTGTGTACAATACAACATGCAAAACATCTGTATTGAGGATTAGACTATTCTTGATTTGAAACCAGCTGTTAGTGGGGACAAATGCTCTCTCAAGAATGATTTCCAACAGTCTGCAACACAAAAGTCAATTTGTCAACCCGCTTATTTACTGTGTACCATACATGATAGAGTAGGTTTGTGTGTACAGAGGAGGTGCTCCATAACACACACAATAGGTGGGCCCCATATGTGGGATCCACCTCATAAAAAATTCAAAAACCCCCCGTTCCCCTATTGTGTGTGTTTTGGATGAACACCTTCCCGTACACACAGATCAACTCTACATAATATGCCCTTTTAAACTTAGAATTATATTACAGTGACATATTAATTGACATAATGTTACATGACATCCTATTATTAGATTGTTTAAAATACTGTCAACTTTTTCATCAGCTCATCTACTACCACATACACATCTATCAACCTCTCTGTCATTTTTCTTCCATCAACATAAATTAATCCTTGAACTTAATTATATAATGGGAAGAATTAAGTTGTGTACAACTAGTTTAACACTCTTTGAGGTATTAAAATCGAGGACATTAATTTGAGTGACTGGTGTTAAATCAATCAATGATGCTACAAGTACACTTTTGTTGACATGGAGTTTGACACTCTACTCACATGTAAAGTGATGGAGCCTATAATTAAAATAATCATGGACCCCACACATGTGAGAGGAGTGTCAACAATCATGTCAAAATAGAGTGTACTTGAGGCTTAATTCTAAATCAATGGTAAAATTGTGTACCATATCAAAAAGTGGAAACAGAGTTGTCAATTGTAGTGTAAGCGTGGCAAAATTGTAATGGGAATGCAAGGTGGTGCAGGTTGTCAATGGTGGAGTAATGACTTGGCTAAGGAATCAAAGAATTTTAAAATCCCATCTAACTTTACAAAGGGCAAGGGAAGCTTTAAGAGATAAGCAAAAGAAGAGAGTTAAATTCACAAATGGTCATTGAATCTCAAGAGAAATTTTAAATTGATCCTTAAACGTACTTTTATCATGGCCCAATAATGTTATATAATTTGCAAATGCCTCAGCCTGATTACAAACGCCATTAAACCTAGACATGCACTGGCGACAGTTTTAGAGATCGATTCATTGCTAATAGTCTTTTGTTTTCGACTCTGCAAAAATAGTGTTAGGGTTAAAGAGAAATTTGTGATTTGTTGGCTGAATGTGAATTTTTTATTATTTAAAGAACTAAGGGCCTGTTTGATTGACCGTAGTTTTTCGTGGAAGGTGGAAAACGTTTTCCTACTTTTTACTATTCACCTGTTTGATTGCACTAATTTTCTAGAGTTCCAACGTTTTTTAAGGTACAAGCGATTGATGCACAAAAACTAGAAAACGTTTTTTTCACTATAGTGGTGGGAAAACGTTTTCCAGTTTTTTGGCAATTTTTTTTTTTTAAGCAATTGGAACACATTCCAAAGTCAATGGTAAAAAAATTTATCCATTTAATTGACAATTTGCATAAAAAATAAAGTCAAACGAAAAATTTGCCAGGTAGAAAATTATACCAATCAAACACCATTAATTACAATTCCCTGTAAAACGTTTTCTAGACAATTCAATTCCCTGCAATTCATTTTTTTCCACCCATTTTCCATCTTTGCAATTAAACAGGCCCTAAATTTTATTTTGAAGATCCGCAATTTCACGACATGGGCACAACAATCGTTTTTTGACCTCAAGGTTTAACGGGACCGCATTGGATCTGGAGTCAAGAGTGAATGCAGCTTACAAAGTGAACAATTATGTGACGAAATTGAAATGTAGTTACTGAATGGATCGATCGAATACTTTAAAGACCAATTTGAAATTTCTTTGAATTTCAATGACCATTTATAAAATTAACCCCAACAAGAAAAGTAGTAGAAGGCCCATGTAATATCATCAACATGGACAAAGTTTCCACCAAAGGCTGTCACAAACCTTATCTTTAAAAATTTCCAACTAAAGAAATTTGCAAATTCGTGCCTTTTTCTTCTCCAATAGAACGTAATTTCAGGAACATAGCATTTTCTCAAGCTCTATTTTTTGTCCAAAAGTCCGACTTAAAGTTTCAAGTTTATGGCAAATTAGTTTCCAACTTGATTATATATTTGAGTGAGACCCCTTATCACTTTTGGTGTCTAAGGTCAACATATTCTCCTTTACGAGAAAATGTTTGCAGTATATTTGATTGCTTAAAATTATTTTTATAAGTACATTCTCCTCATGTTGAGGTGCTAACGTTATACTTCAACAGGAAAATTCTTGTCACGTCATCCATGATGTGATTCTCATAGGATTTTCAGTGGATTCAACTAGCAAGGACATTTATGAGGATCCATAGTGACCAAACAGAAACAAAATAAAGTTATGTGATTAGAATAACGCTTTACTTAAAGTAGGGTGACTAACAATTATTTGTTTTTAAATTACTTGAATTCACTAGTTATGAGTCATTACTAATTTTCTTTCATTGACAGTGAGTCGCTATTAAATTTGGGAAATGCTACAGGTACACCCTGTTATACAGCATGGTGTACAGTCCCCTCACATGAGAGGAGATCCCCTCTCATGTGAGGGGACTGTATAACATGGTGTACAAAATGCATTTTCCATTAAATTTTACTAGACTCCTTCAACGGCTATCCAAATCAATGAAATTGGGTATAGAACTCTTCGGAGGTTATTCTAATTATATATCAATTGAATTAGATTTAAGATTTTTATGTCGGACTAAAATAACTCGCATGACCCACTATAGAGGCTACACAAGTCCAACATGCATAGGGGCGGAACCATGGAGCCCTAGATCCCAATTTCTTCTTCTTCTTCTTCTTCGGGTTGTATAATCAAAGCTTGATTCGTTTATATAAAATGTTATTGATTCCACTTTTTTTTCTTTACTGTTTTATTTGTATTTTTATCTACGGATAACATAAAATTGATTAATTTCAATTTTTAAACAAAATACTTAGCTCTTTTTTTTTTTTTTTCAAATGTCTCTACAACTATGCCGTCGACAACCAACCATCATAGGTCCCCAAACCAAAAATTCTGACTTCGTCCCTGAACATTGATGAACATGCTAGCCAAAACTTTGGAGCTTTCATTGAAATATATGAGTACGAAATCTCTTAATCTAGTAATTCAATTACTTTGGAGAAAATAAATAAAGGTGAAGCTTTTTCAGGAAAAAAAAATTCTTCTTGAGTTTTTTTTTCATATACTTTTTGCTTTTTCCATGTCTTTCCATCTCTTTTCTTAGTCCCCTTTTAAAAACAATATATATATATATATATATATATATATATATATCATTATCAAGATGAGTACACAATCATTCGAAAAACAAAGAAAAAAGATCCAAAAATTCGTAATTTGGACCAATAGTGTGATTTTGTGTAAGCCGAAAGCAAGGTGTCCAAAAGAAATAATCCAAAATAATTACTTCTTTAACAAAAAAGGAAGATACTCTTTGTGAAGAAATTGGTGGTACAATTGGGCCTAACAATTAAGTGAACCTGGCCCATATTCTGGAAATTAAAGGCAGCAGTGGGCTGGAGTTTTAATATCAAATGGAGGCCCATTTACTGAGCAAAAACCCGGTCATAGGTGCTGTTTTGGTAAAACACGATTTCAGCATTTAAATGGATGGCCAAGATGATAGATCAAGATACCAAATGGATGGTTGGATCAAGGGCTTCTCGAGACTTCCATTTAAGAGCTAGGGCTTGAGATATTATTCACTCTCTCACTTTTCTCTCACAGAACTCTCGCTGCCCTCCCTCTCTCTCGCGACTCTCTCTCTGCTCTCAAAAACCGCCGCCTCTATGAGCCCTCTTCTTGTTGTCTCTTGTAAAATCTGTTGATAAAAGCTTAGTATAGTTCTTGTGTGATCTATGAAGGCTTGTTGGTATCCTTGTGTGGATGTAGAACTCGGTTTTATGAGGTTTTTCATTTAGGGCTTCTTCTAGTGACCGAATCTTGAGTGATTCGAGATGATTGTTGTGGTGTAACCGGTTTGAGACTTTGATCTTTGGCTAATATAGTGATTTCTTCCGATTGGCGGAAGCTCAAAAGGGGATTAGAGATTTATCTCGAACCTCTTGCCTTAGGGCGAAATATCTTGTGTTATTTACTTGCTTTCTTGTTGTATTTTTCGCATTTTGAGTTCGGTTTTCTTGTGATTTATTGTGCTTGAAGTTGGCTGATTTTTTTGATCTAGTCTTTACAGTGGTATCAGAGCTTCAGGCCGAGGAGCTTGGGGTTCCGCGCAGACCGTACCCTAACTGTCCGATTAGTCGAGCTATTGTGTACGGCTGAAAATTATCCTTCACAGATTCACAGTACTCGGTTTTGTTCTGTAACCCATCAAGGGGGTTTTGGTGAGATCTTTCCATTTTCGAGTTAGTTGTAAAGATTTAGTGCATATATTGCTTATACATTAGAGTCAATTGTTGTTAGTGTTTTTTGAAAACTTGGTTTAAGACTCTGCTTGGCAATTCCTTTGTCCAGAAACCGTGAGTTGTCTGGAATCTGAGGGTTGTCTTGATTTCGAGTCAAGAACCTTGATATAAAAACCTCTGTATGTGCACTTTAATTTGGTATATTGCATTTGTGATGATTTATGCAATAGATCTTACTTGAAATTGTTTTTGTGAATCTGTGAAACATTTAATACCCTGTCTGGCATTTGTATAAATCTAATTGTGTGTCTCTTGAGTGTTGACATTCTGGTTTTATAACTTGCTGGGTATTATAAGACTTTTTCAAACTGCATTCATTAACTTTTTCACTCAAATCTTTTGAAAATAATGCCTGCTTCAAAATTTGAAATGGAAGTTTTTAATGGCAAAGGAGACTTCAGTCTCTGGCGCCAGAAAATGCGAGCACTTTTAATGCAACAAAAATGTGCAAAAGCACTTGATGAGTCATGGCCTGAGGGTCTAGATGAAAACAAGAAAACAGAACTTGATGAAACTGCTTGGAGTTCTATTTTCTTGCATTTGTCTGATAATGTTTTGAGAGAAATTGGTGAAACAAAAACTGCTGCTGAATTGTGGAAAAAACTTGAAGATACATATCTGACAAAAACTATTCCAAATAAAGTGTATCTTCTAAAACAGTTTTTTGGTTTTAAAATTGATTCTTCTCTTGATCTTGATGCAAACTTTGACAGATTCAATAGATTATCCCGTGACCTTGCCAACTGTGATGAGAAACTCTCAAAAGATCAGTTGGCTGTGGTTTTGTTAAATTCAATTGGTGATAAATACAAGGATGTCAAAAATGCTATTGAATATGGTAGGGAAACTCTAACCACCGAGGTGATAATAAATGCCTTAAGAAATAAAGAGTTAGAGTTAAAATCTGATAGGAAAGAATCTGTTAGTGGTGTTAATCTGATGGTAAAGCCTAGGTTCACTCCTAAGACTAATCACCCCAATAAGAAGTTTGGTCAAAAGAAAAAGGTTTTTCAAAAGGATAAAGTGAAAATCAAAGGTAAAAAATGTTTTTACTGTCAAGAAGAAGGTCATTTTATCAAAGATTGTCCTAAGAGGCTCAGTGACAATAGGAATAGGTCTAAATTTGATGGTGATGCAGCTCTGGCCTGCAATAATGAAACTGATATAGATGAGGTCTATGTTGTTGTTACTCACCAGTCTTGTCAAGAGTGGATTTTAGACTCCGGTTGTACTTTTCACATGTGTCCAAATAAAGAGTGGTTTGCTGATTTTGAAAATGTAAATGGTGGTCAAGTTTTAATGGGAAATCATATGGCATGTCAAGTTAAGGGCATAGGAACTATCACTTTAAGAGTAAATGATAATAGTGTCCTTGTCCTAGAAAAGACCAGATTTGTTCCTGACCTTCAAAGAAATCTGATCTCTTTAGGTGTGTTAGATGACCTAAACTATGACATTATGATCAATTCGGGATACATTAAAATCTTGAGGAATTCACACTTGATTGTGAAAGCTCCAAAGAGACATGGTCTTTACATTTTGCAAACTAAAAACTCTTTTGATTCCACTTCAGCAGCACTTACTGTTTCTAATGATAAATCACAAATATGGCACAAGAGATTGGGTCATATTAGTGATAAAGGGTTGCAGATTTTGAAAAAACAAGGTGCCTTTGGTAAAGATAACATTGAAAAACTCAGTTTTTGTGACTATTGCATTCTAGGAAAGCATAATAGATTACCATTTCTGCCTGGAATGCATAAATCTGTGTCTATTCTTGAATACTTGCATGCTGATCTTTGGGGACCAGCCAATGTGCCTACTCATACTGGTTTTAAATATTTCTTGTTAATCATTGATGATTTTTCAAGAAAGAATTGGGTATTTCTGTTGAAAACAAAGTCTGAAACTTTTAATGCCTTTAAAGAATGGAAAAATCTGATTGAAAATCAAACAGATAAAAGGATAAAAGTTTTAAGAACAGATAATGGGCTTGAATTCTGCAATTATGAGTTTGATGAGTTGTGTAAAATGCATGGTATTTTAAGACACCGAACTGTCACACACACTCCACAACAAAATGGCTTAGCTGAAAGAATGAATAGAACTTTGCTTGAAAAGGTTAGATGCATGCTTTTAAGTTCTGGTCTTCCTAAGCTATTTTGGGGGGAAGCTACAAAAACTGCTAGTTATCTTATTAATAGGAGTCCCGCTAGTGCTATACATTTTAAGACCCCCGAAGAAAAGTGGAGAAATAAGCCTATTGACCTTAGCAACTTAAGAGTATTTGGATGTGCAGCCTTTGCACATCAATATGAGGGGAAACTTGAACCTAGAGCTCTTAAGTGTGTCTTCTTAGGTTATGGTGAAGGGGTAAAAGGGTATAGACTATGGGTAAGGGAAACCAAGGGTTATAGGATCATTATAAGTAGAAATGTGGTCTTTAATGAATCTGACCTGCCTTGTTTAAAGGTGAACAGCAACTCTGATCCTATAAATCAGACTGATAACATAGAGAGAGAGACTGAAATTGAGGTGGAGCAAGTTGAAAATGATAATCATATGCCTAATATTCAGATTGGAGAGTTAGAAACTGAAACTGATGTCAAAACACATAGTAATAATGAGATTGACCAATCTGAAAATGATTTAGAGACAAATCAGACCTTAGATGATTATCAACTAGCTCGTGATAGGCAAAGAAGACAGATTAGACCACCTGTGAGGTTTGATGATGAAGTGTCTTTGCTTACTGTTCAAAGTTTTATTGAAAATGAACCCAGTTCTTATAATGAGGCTATGAGTAGCCAAGATTCCAAGCATTGGCTTGATGCCATGAATGATGAAATGGAATCCTTGAAAAAGAATAAAACTTGGACTTTGGTCAAAAGACCTAGAGAAAAAGGGGTTATAGACTGTAAATGGATTTTCAAAATAAAAAGAGGTGAAAAAACTGAAAGTGACATTAGATACAAAGCTAGACTTGTTGCTAAGGGCTTTGCTCAAAAAGAGGGTGTAGATTTCAATGAAATCTTCTCACCAGTTGTAAAATTTACAACTGTGAGAGTTATTCTAGCCTTAGCAGCCCAGTTTAATTGGGAATTGGATCAATTGGATGTTAAAACTGCCTTTTTAAATGGGGATCTGGAAGAGACCATTTTTATGGAACAACCAAAAGGTTTTGAAGTGAATAAAAATGCTGACTTGGTATGCCTTCTTAAAAAATCTTTATATGGTTTAAAACAAGCTCCAAGACAATGGTACAAGAGGTTTGACACCTTTGTTCTTGGACTTGGTTTTCAAAGAAGCAATTTTGATACCTGCCTCTATTGTAAGGGTAGTGGAGGTGAGAATTCACTCTATCTCCTTCTCTATGTGGATGACATGCTTTTGGCAAGTCATGACATAGAGGAAATAGAGTTAATCAAAAACAAACTAAAATCAGAATTTGAAATGAAGGATTTAGGTCCTGTAAGAAAGATTTTAGGCATTGAAATTAAAAGAAATAGAAGAGAAGGCACACTAAGTCTCAATCAAAAAACTTATGTTTTAAAACTACTTGAAAAAGTTTGCAATGCTTGATGCAAATAGTGTAAGTTTACCATTAGCAAATCATTTCAAACTTTCAAATGATCAATGTCCCAAAACTGAAGAGGAGTTTAAAAGAATGGCAAAAGTGCCATACTCTAATGCTGTAGGGTCTGTTATGTATCTAATGATATGCACTAGGCCTGATTTGGCGTTTTCAATAAGTGTTTTGAGTAGATACATGTCTAACCCTGGGGAAGTCCATTGGGAAGCCATGAAATGGCTTCTTAGGTACATAAAAGGAACTTGTAACTTAGGCATTGTGTATAGAAAACAATCTGAGGGTGTTATTCTGAGGGGTTACACAGATTCAGACTATGCAGGTGATAGGGACAACAGAAAATCAACTTCTGCCTATGTATACACTTTATGTAATTCTTGTATAAGCTGGAAATCTCAATTACAAAAGATTGTAGCTCTATCCTCTACTGAAGCTGAATACATAGCTGCAACCGATGCTATAAAAGAGGGCATCTGGCTAAAAGGGTTGCTGAATGAATTTGGGTTTATTAATGATGTTGTTTTACATTCTGATAGTCAATCTGCAATATACTTGAGTAGAAATCCAGTCTTTCACAACAGGTCTAAGCATGTTGATGTAAAATTTCATTTTATAAGAGATGTAATCTCTCAAGGAGTTGTAAAACTGGAAAAAATTTCTACCCTTTGTAATCCTGCTGATGCTGGCACTAAAGTACTTCCCTTAAATAAATTTCTTGACTGTTTAAGTCAACTGAATATTAATTCCTGTTAATTGTGTTTTTGCAGGTACCGAGCAAATGATGCCAATAATGGGGAAATCACTATAAATGCAGCTGAGATCATTGTACCAAGGTGGAGATTGTGAAGAAATTGGTGGTACAATTGGGCCTAACAATTAAGTGAACCTGGCCCATATTCTGGAAATTAAAGGCAGCAGTGGGCTGGAGTTTTAATATCAAATGGAGGCCCATTTACTGAGCAAAAACCCGGTCATAGGTGCTGTTTTGGTAAAACACGATTTCAGCATTTAAATGGATGGCCAAGATGATAGATCAAGATACCAAATGGATGGTTGGATCAAGGGCTTCTCGAGACTTCCATTTAAGAGCTAGGGCTTGAGATATTATTCACTCTCTCACTTTTCTCTCACAGAACTCTCGCTGCCCTCCCTCTCTCTCGCGACTCTCTCTCTGCTCTCAAAAACCGCCGCCTCTATGAGCCCTCTTCTTGTTGTCTCTTGTAAAATCTGTTGATAAAAGCTTAGTATAGTTCTTGTGTGATCTATGAAGGCTTGTTGGTATCCTTGTGTGGATGTAGAACTCGGTTTTATGAGGTTTTTCATTTAGGGCTTCTTCTAGTGACCGAATCTTGAGTGATTCGAGATGATTGTTGTGGTGTAACCGGTTTGAGACTTTGATCTTTGGCTAATATAGTGATTTCTTCCGATTGGCGGAAGCTCAAAAGGGGATTAGAGATTTATCTCGAACCTCTTGCCTTAGGGCGAAATATCTTGTGTTATTTACTTGCTTTCTTGTTGTATTTTTCGCATTTTGAGTTCGGTTTTCTTGTGATTTATTGTGCTTGAAGTTGGCTGATTTTTTTGATCTAGTCTTTACACTCTTAACAAGACTATTGAGCTAGAAATATTTGACTTTAAACTGCAAAGTTGAAACACATAGCTTTGTATCCAATAAAATATCGAAATCATATCATACCATGATATAGCAAGTGTCAAAAGAAAAAAAAGTTAGTAGTTTAAATTATCTCTTTCTATTGAACAATTATGTCGCTTCTATTAGATTTACAAGCATACTTAACAATATGCACCATATCACCAACATTCTCGAGACTTCTTTCACCTTCTAGAGTGCTCAAAATTTTGACTTCCGACGTAACGACCTTCTAGTTTGTTCTTTTCAATCTAATCATAGTTTTCCTTCTATGATTTATTGTGAATCCATCTAGGAGAGAGAGAGATTAGGAAAACACTCCATGTCCGGCTTGGGGATAAGGTTAAAAATAGGAGGCGCCTCGGGACAAGCAGCATAACTCTTGATGTAATGTGTCATTTTGTGGGGCTAAATGAAACATATGATTAGATAGTCGAGAGGGCCTTTCACTATTCCTATCATTGTGTACAATAAATCACGTCTTCCTTCACTTTATGTCCCTTTCTTTCAAGTTAAGAAGCATTTGCTAGCTTGGTTTGCTATCATATGGATTTGAATGAGGGACAGATAGGCAAGATGCATACAGCTGTGAATAATTATCTTCTTGTATACCAACCATCCACATCCATCAATTTCATGTACTACTATTAACTCATTGTTGGATTGTGGAATAAAATTACTCAAAAATTCAGAAAAAAAAAATTAGAAAATTATAAATTTAAGAATTCATGATCGTTCCTAAATTTTCATGTGTATGTCATGATAAAATAAAAAGAACAAGAATTTACCTGAATTTCGTTAATCATTTTTTTATATAATAATCTGAATCATAAACTTTCACATTTTTTATTCCAAGAACTTTTACATTGGTTGCGAAAAAATAATTATAATCAAAATCCAAGTTAAATCACGTTGTGTTCCTCATCGCAAACACACAACTTATAAATATTTTAACTTGCAAGCTCAATATTAAATAAATAAAAATCATAGTTTATTCACCAAGAATTCTGGCATGTTTAAAGAACCGCGGCATACTGATCACTCTTCATTTTTGTTATAAATTAGTAAAAAAAAAAATTAGATTTTCTGTCAATGTTTGACCCAATTGACAAAATTCAAGTTTAGATTAACAAACTTCAAAATGTACCTCATTTTCTGCATTATTCTGCATCAGTTCAGGAGCTTTATTCATTATTCGCTAATCTTTTACATCACATGGCATTTATGAAATTTAAACTTTATAAACTTTAAATAATTGTTAAGATTTTCATGTCAAATTATCAAGATAAATAATTAATGCGAAATATACATTGATCTATTGATTTGTATCTTGAATTGTAATATTTGAATATTCCCTTTTGAATCTTTAATCTTGATTCTTGATTATGGATCTTGAATTCTTCTTCTAGATTTTTTTTTTTTTTTTTTTTTTTTTTTTTTTGCCGATTTTAAATCTTTCTCTTCAATATATTTTTTTTTTTTTCTAAATTCTTGTGTTAATGAGATGACACAAAAATAAAAAGTTGCATATAAATTGGGGACCATAACCCTATATATAGTTTCCATATATATTTCATTTATCATTAAATATAATTATAAAGGAATTCGGTCTCTACACATATAACCCAACTCACACTTTATTTAAATGTCGTAAACTCAATTACTTATGCTTATTAGATCACTTTAATTTTGAACTTAACTTTAAAATAACATTTATGCACAATTAATTACATATGTCGGCAATTTTATGGCAAATTAAATAATTTCCAACAATCTCACACTTGGGCTACATATGTTACCTTATACATGTGTACAATCTTATGAGTTCAATACTTTTTCTATCATTACCAAAAGGCATCTCCGAACAATCTCGTCCATTAATTTGCTAATATATGATCAAAGCGGTCTTCGTTACAATTATCATATTTAAACCCTCAACGGTCACATATATCAATACAATCAAATGACAGAGATCAAGTGTGGATGTGTAGCATAGAAATTACATGCAATGTGATCTAAGCATCATTATTTTCAACTAATCCTACTTTATTCTTTAATACCTTAACTTTAATGAGATCAAACAAAAAATTTTAATCAGAGTAAAAAACGATCTGAATACTTTATTACTGAAAAACTTTAGCGTGCACATACAAATCATGTGTCAAAAAGACAATATCCAAAATTATTAACTCTCACTAAACTAGCATATCATCGAAATGTACAACACCCATGTAAGCAGTGTGCTCATGAAAGACCTTCGGTGGTACTCCTTTAGTAAATGAATCTGTTATCATGGAGTTTGTCACAATATGTTCTATAACAACCTAATAACTCTGAACTTTTTCTTTAAAAACTAGGAATTTGATGTCACAAAATAACTTAAGTGATCTTTCAATTTCATCCAAAATCCGCAGCCTAGTGACAAAATGCAATCATATTCCTTGATTGGATGCCTCATTATATGCTATAAACTCTGCTGTCATGGTTGAAGAAGCTATGAGTGCCTGTTTAGCGCTCTTCCAAGATATAGCACCTCCAGCCAGCAGGAAGACATAACTTGATGTTGATTTCTTACTTTCTTGGCATTAGATAAAATCAGAATAATCAATGATCTCCAATTGGTCTGATTTCCTGTATGTGAGCATGTAATTTTTTGTTCTCTGTAAATACCGCATAACCCGCTTGGTTGCCTTCTAATGATCCATCCTAGGATTACTTTAATATCCGCCTAGCATTCCAACAATGAATGCTATATCCAAACGTATGCATACCTAAGCATACATCAAACTCCCAATTGCGGAAGCATAGGAAATTTTCTGCATTTCCTTTTCTTCAAGGTCATTCTTACGGCATTGATTGAGACTAAACTTGTCTCCCTTAGCAACAGGGGTATCTCCTGATTTGCAATCCTGCATTCTATATATCTTTAGTACCTTATCGATGTAACTTTTTTTTTAACGGACCACATGTTGAGTTTAATTTTATAGTATGATCGTGCAGAGAATTAAATTCGACTTGACCTTTGTGTATTTTATCTAAATCCCTTGACATAGTTATGTATATCTTTTCATAATTTTAATGATTTTTTGATTTGTCAATGAGTGAAATCAATTTGATTGGTCAAATATCTTGACGAGTGGAAAGCTTGAGAATGAGCGAAGTAAAAAATATGAATTCGTATCAAGAACCGTCACCCTACAAATGGGTAGAGTGACTATTTAAGTATTTTCTGTTGAACGGTAAAAATCTGATCTCAGTGTTTAGCGACAACTAAACTTCAACATCTATGATTAGTTTACAAGACCGTTGAAGAAAATGGTACTTAAGTTAGTGAAAATAATAAGAAGGGCAAAACGATAATTTATGCTCGTACCTAATTATCAAATCTTGGACATGGATAAAATACATATAGGTAGGTCAGAAGAAAGTATTAAAGATTTATAGACTTATGTGATCTTATATATTCTAAAAGTTTAGGGTGCGTTCTCTTTGCTGTTTTCGGGCCGTTTTCTGTTTTCGATTTTCCAAAATATTGAAAACGTGTTCTCTTTCCCATTTTGGAAAACGAGTTTTTGAAAACAGCTGAAAATTTTGTGAAGAAAATAAAAAATAATTTTTTTTTACGTTTTGGTTGTTTTCTTCACAAATCTGCTAAAACTCAAAAAAATATGGGTTGGAAAATATTTTTTCAAAACGACAAAAAGAACGAGTTTTCGACAATCTCAAAATGGACACCCAAAACACAAAATACAAAACGAATTCAAAACTCAAAATACAAAATTGAAATACGAAGAGAACGCACCATTGATCTTTTGCCTTTAGTGGAAAAAAAATTAAAGACTAATAATTAAATTGGTGGTCTAAGGTCGACTAAACGGTATCTAATTATTGGAGCTGGATGATGTATGTCTAATCAGGTCCTTATGGTAGCCCTATAAAGTATTGAAACTTAATTATAGTAATTATAATAGTTTTGGACTTAATTATAATTATAATAAAGTTTTGTATTTAGTTGTAATTGCTATGAAAGTTGTAAACTTAATTATAATTGTAATTGAAATTCTAGGTCTACACACGTAATTAAATGTAAACTAATTGGATATGGACTTTAATTAAAACTGTCATTTGGATTTTAATTAAGACCCTTATTTGAATGTGTAGTGACTATTATACAAGGATTGGAACTATCCTATCTCTATAAATAGAGACTAGATAAAACTTAGAATTCCGACAATAATGATAACACATAATCCCATAGTGTTCAAATTTAAAGAGAAAAAATGAAAAAAATAATTATTTTCTTGTTTTATTCAATTATACAGTTCAAGAACTAGTTTTTTTATTTAATTAAAAGAAAGTGACCACCCACCAACGTAGTCTTGACTTTTACTTTATTCAATTGTACAGTTCAAAAACTAGCTTTATTCAATATCTCCATGATTTCTACCCCTTAACTAGCCCATTTACTCCCTTTGAAACCCAATTACTTACTCCATTCCCAAGTCCAAGAAGACCACACGGAACCTAAAGTTAAACCATGCACACCCAGATCTCCTTTCTCCAAATTGTGAATCCCTTCCAACATAAGCAAATCTCAATTTTGTGTGCTCACTACCCAAAGCACCATCACCCTTCTCCTCAAATGAAAATGTTACCCAGGAAATCATCACCATTGACCTCTTTGTCAAAAAATAGTGCACTGTCATAACTGTCATCACCCAAATTAAGAAACTATCACCATTGACCTCTTTGTCAAAAAATAGTGCACTGCCATAACTATCATCACCCAAATTAAGAAACTCATATGTTTCAATCTCTTCCTAAAAAACCAACACCCTATCATAATACTTATCCAAGCCCTCCTAATTGCCTTCAAGAATTGAAAAAACAGCAAAAAGGTTATTTGTCACAAAGCATTAATTTTTCATGTATAGGAGCTTCACGAATTTAAGAACGTATCTAAATTCTTATACTTTAGACTGAAGGTTGTTAAATGTAATTGAATATTGAGAATCAACCAATCAAAACTTGTTGCTCAATCAAGAACTCGTTAATTTTACAATTGTGCTACATATTCAGGGTGAAAAATAGGCTAAAAAATCGGGGCGATACGTCATTGGACAATTCAAAAAATTAAAACAAAAAAATCCAACCATTTGTCGCCACCTTAGTCCATCTCCTCCCTCCCTATTTTTAACCTTGGCTAATTGACTTTATTCTTAGTTTTAAATGAACACAACGGTGATTTGATCAACAAACTCATTAATTCAAAATTAATTAGGGTAAATATATTTATATCACAATTTTTGTTAACTACACTACATTTTAATTACAATACATATTCCTAAATTTTTCTTACTTTTGTAATTATGTTTTTTACTTTTTTTAAATTTTTTTTTATTGTCAGCCTTCTATAAATTTTCACATATTGTCTATAAAGACGATTCTCGTCCAAAATGTTAGTTATGAGGGTTAAAAAGACATATTTCTCTCTCGCATTTTTAAATAATCAAAATAAATAACTAATACAAAAGTTAAACAAAATAATTGTCCATCTTTTCAATGCACGTTAGTGGATTATTTGGATGAATATCATGATTAATACATTTATTATTAAAGGTTAAGAATGACAATCCGACAAATAAAAAAAAAAAAATTGAGGATATAAAAGTAAAAGTGAACAAATATTGAAAACTTTTCATGTAAATAAATGTGGTGCAGTTATAAAAAAAAAAAAAATTAAAAAATTAAATGTTGTACGAATATCATTACCCAATTAAGTATTGAGATTTAATCAAAGGAGTAATTATGTAATTTTACTTAATTAGGAACCTCCAAAAGAAAAACTCTAGTCAGTCTTTGTTTTTTAAAGAAAATCCTAAAACCTTAAAACACATTTTAAAGAAATGACATTCAAGCCTATAAGCTCCTAATAATATCAACACACACCATGACCTTAATTAATTAAATAAATATTAATGAAATACAGTCGTCTGCCTTGTGCTATTTGACTCGTGTCCGTCACTGCATCATTAAATTATCAAGCTTGGATTTCTCTGTTCATAACATTATTCGAATAACAGTAGTAGATGTCGTTTGATGAAATAAAGATTGACCTGTTTGTAAATTTCATTCATTAATATTGAGTAATTTTATTATAATATTTCATGGTCTTTAATTCGATACAATTTTATTTAATATGGGATTGCAGAATAGTATGATTAACATGTTTTAGTAAAGAGCTTGTTTGTCACGGATTTTTTTAAAGTTAAAAATAATTTTTTGGAGAATACGTGATTTGAAAGTTCAAAAAAAGTTGTGAATCCCGTAAAATATATAATTGATTATGATTCTTAAAAAAATCAATGCTAAACAAAGTCTAAGGGTCTGTTTGATTGACACATTTGCCATGAAAAATGTCACATCCGAAGAAAATATTTTTCACTTTGACCGTGTGATTGCAACGTGGAAATGAAAAATATTTTTCAAGGTACAACCACTTTAAGTTTGTTTTCAACAAATTTCATGGAAAATATTTTCCTAGGTGGGTTTTTATTTTCCAACTTACATGGAAAATGTTTATTTTTCCACTTTTGCTATCAAACGGATCCTAAAGGATAAAATTTGGGACATCCCTTCGGGATCAGCCTATTAAGAGAGAAGACATCAGGCCAAGATCTCAATTGCAATAACCAATGTGCTACATGCAATCTGGTCGAGTGTGAAGCGGGGCTATATTAAAATATTAAGTCAAAGTCAACAACTAATTTTAATTACACATTTTATCAGATCCACAACTTTTCAACCACGTTATTAAAAATGTAATTTTAATATGCACAAACAAGGACCTAATTTGTTCTGCAATTGCAATTGAAAAGAAGTGATTACTGTCCCCAACTTAGCTACACTCAGACGGTTTAAAAGGGGGAGAGGTCATAAGGAGAAGGTAAGCACAATTGATCCTAAATAATTACTAGTGATTTACTAAGGTTGTAGGTAGCAATGGTGTTTTATTTCAAAAGCACACAAATTTTGACATGGATACGAAGGTTAAATATGTTATATGTCGAAAGAAAAAATTATGTCATTTCCTAAAACAATTGCTCTATCAACTCATACATCTTTTTAAAAAATATCATCAGTTAGCAATATAGATCTTGATAACTTTTATAGGGTCTTTTGAGTTCATGTTATAGTTCGTATGGCGACTCTTTAGAGTTAAGCATGTAGATATAATTTTCTCGTACATTGCTCATTTATCGATGGATATCTTTTGATTGACACATAATGTAACACCCAGAATTTATAGATGGACTCAGCTATATATCGTGTTGATGCTCACTACATAATTTTTTGTAAAAAAAACTTTTGACTATAGATTATTTAAAAATCATAATTAAGAACTACACTCGAACCAGAGGCTTTATTGGTGGATTCAATTAAGAATAAACTTAATTGCATGCTCCAACAAAAAATAATCATAATTGGAGGCTTTAACTATTACAATACAAAATATAAGAAGTGAATAAAGTTTAATTAATATTAAATATACCTTTTCAAAAATAAATATTAAATTTATAGAATAAATTATTTTTTTATAATTAAATTTTCACGGCATTTTATGTCCTACTTACTTTCTTTAGAAATGACTTTTTTCACGGTCTTGTTGTGTCTTGTCATGTCGTATCCGATTCCTATTTTCTATTTTTGCGCAAGTAACTAGTGAGAAAAAAAAAGGGGGAAGAAAAGAAAAGATTAGTTCAGAAATAGTAATACAAATCCATGCAAAAGAAATCATAAGACAGCTGAGGCATAAATGGTACAATATCCATCCACGATGCTTACATGGATGTACACACCATTCATGCTCTTATTCATGCAACATTATAAAACACAGTATTTCTGAGGTGGGTTTTAGTTGTGAGGCTTCGCTTCGGGTTCTGCATCCACTGCCTCACCAGCATATGTACAGCACTTGCAACCACCTCGGTAATAGCTCCGGCCACAGCAGCCGTAGCGGCAGTGGCCACCTCCGGGATTATTACCTCCACCATATCCACCACCGGGACCGGGGTAACCTCCACCAGAGTATCCTCCATTTCCGCCTCCTTGATACTTGGCTTCATCAACTCCATTTGTCTTCTCAGCCTCCTTATCTGAACAAATTTTAGTTTCAAAAGCACATGTTAGCCATTAATACTTATGGGAAATTTTCAAACCCTTATTTCGAAATATGCTTCGACACAATATTGTTCTCATGGAAGAAATAAAGTTTCATTTTTAACGATGAAATTTTTTGTGTGCGAAGAAACTTACCATCGGAAGTCTGAGACAATTCCCGAGCTGAAACTTCTGATGCAATCAGAAGAACCATAGCCAGAAGGCCAAGTAGAAGAATTGTCTTCGAACCCATTTTCAGTAACTGATTGTTATGAACAAAGAAATTTGACTTTTAGGTTTTTTATGAGATTGTTTGAGAGTTTCATCTCTATTTATATACAATTGTAACAATTCTAGCAAGATACAGAGTGTATTATTAGAGCTCAGTAGGTCCACCGTTTAGTTGGCTATTAAAGACACAGTATTAATACTTAAAAAGTCCATCTTATCTAGATCGACATGCATCTTGAAAGTATTGTTTATATTCGGCCAAGCATTGACAAGAAATCCTTCCTCTTAATCTAAGGTGCGAAGAGAAAGATCTTTCACTTCTTTCTGCTCTCAAAGAAACTAGTGGACTTATCACTTCTAATCCTCTAGGATGAAGACCTAGTGATTACTAGCCTTAACAGGCGTTAGCGAGTCCCATCTCCAAGTCAATCCAATCAGAAAGGGAAGGGCCCGCTGTCTAGTCCGCAATTCGGAAATTTGAACGCCATCCCATTTTAACCAAAAATCCAACCCTATCAAAGATATCTAACCTTCCTTTAGCTCGATAAAATCAAGAAGGGAAAAATAAAAGAGCTACTACTCGATATTCAATAGATTTCTTTCAAATTTTCAAATTTCAATGAAGAAAATAGAATAAATCTTTTACAAGTTTCAAAAATATATGTTATAAGATAAAATAGATTCTTTAGGCATACTTGCACATGGTCCATAAACCTATGTATAACGGAGACACGATAGTGAATGGTAATTTGTTATGTATTTTTATGTTTTTTACATGAAGTTTTTGAAGATAGGAATCGATAAATATATTTAGACCTCCTAACTGGATTGGCACCTTATTAATATCCTCATCATCTATTCATCCAACATTTACGAAAACTTGCCACATATGTGCATTAATATAACTTGTGTAATGGGCAGTGTATGGTAGTCTATATTCTATAAATTAGTTGTCTGGTGATATATATTATTTAGGAATGGAAACACCTGCGATCTGCATATGCTATTATGCTCTTCTTCTATATAATAAACTGTCAGATAAGATTATCACATGGAAAGGTTGATAAACAATACAAGAAGGATATAATATTATATTTGAATTGAGATTTATTGATTAAAAAAAAACTTCTTCTGAATTAATTTCCTGGGACCATGAACAATCTGACTAAATTAAAAGGATGAAAATAATGTCACTTATTTAAGAATGGAAAAAATAATGGTCTTCCATACTCTGAATGGTTTGTTTTTTAAATGTTGCGGTGGGGAAAAAGAAAAATTGAAAAGATATTCATATGGTAAGAGCAAAAATAATGAATTTTTAGCGTAATCATACCATTAGAAAGATCGTGTGCATTCTTCTAACCGGAGAAAATGGAGCCACCACATTTGATGGCCAAAAACTCCAGCCAACCACCACCAAATCCACCAGATATTAACCCCACTAGAAAGCCCTCACTGTGCCCTTCAATTCCCATCCAATATCATGCCTCAAACAGCCTTGAATTAGCTGAAATTTTGGACAAAAACCGCCTGCTCATTTTGTCAAAACCGGCCAACAACTCCTTTTTCGGTGACACACATGCAAAGTCCAACATTCCAATCGATTCTCCACCTCAAGACACCCCTCTCCATGGTCCCCAATAGTCCCCTATTGCTCAAAATCAACACCAGCATGTGGTAGCTTCGAACACAGCAAAAACGCAACTTTCAGATTGATTTTCCGACTTCAATGGTACGAACGACAATCGCGGACCACCACCACTAGAACCTATTCCTTAAGGCGCATCCAATGAGTATATGGGTCTTCCTCTATTTGGCCGGGAAATGACTATTCGTTCAGAAACAAGTGACGTACGCGGTCAGCAGTCCGATCTAGAACACTAGGAAACCGAGGTTGGTGTACGTGCGATTTCTGGACAAAATCTAACCAATTTGAGGCTTCTATTGATTCCAGAACACAGAAAACCCCAGGGGGGTCCTTCACTCCGGTCTATATGGATGGAAATTTTGCATGGGGATCCGAGAAAAATGGCACAAATTACGAGGCAGCAAAAATCAGCATCTTTTGGACAGAATCTCAGGCTGGGAACATCTCCAATGATCTTAGAATAAACTATAACCTCTAGTATAGAAACTTTAGCTCCTAAATTGGTTGCACACGATGCATTGGAAAGCATGCCAAATTGGCACGAATAACGAGGCAGCTCATTTTTCTGTTTCTGGACATCTTTTGAATCTGGGGACTTTCCCTATGATTCCAAGGCGTGGGATAATCCTTAGGGTCACTCATTTGGCTCCTAATAAAACTCCGGCCATGTGTACCACTAATGGGCGTGTTCTTCCACCACGCAGAGAACTACAACCAGCACCACGGGATAATATAACTACTTTTGCTGCACCCACTGGTCCGAAGTCTTATGCTACAGCAGTTGGTAATGTTCCAGTTATCTCTAAGTCAGAGAGGAGTCGAAAGAAGTCCTTTGCTCATGTTCTTAGAGCACCATAGGAGTCAGCTGATATCATGCTTGTATTCAGGGAGCCCTTTATTTATCATAGATAGCCTGCTGACCTATTTCTGGAGGCAGATGAAGACACTTGTTGGAAAATTTGTACATTACATTACATACGATTATTCCTCAAACCAACATGGTATAGTGATGGCTATCCTATGAGAGTCTTTAAATGGACTCCGAGCTTTTGTCCGAGCTTTTGTCCACAACAGGAGACCCCATTGCTCCAGTATAGGTATCATTTCTCTTACTCCCTATTCATTTTTGGGCTAAGAGCAGTCTATATACTATTGCTAAAGCTGTTGGCTTACCACTTCGTATTGATGAGGCGACTTCAGATCTTCGTCGTCCTAGTGAGGCTAGAGTCTGTGTGGAGGTAAACTTGGACTATGATCTTCCTAAAATAGTTTGGATTGAGCGAAAGAAGCTCGGTGGCTATTGGCAAGCAATCATATATGACAAGAAGTCGAATTTTTTTTTATACATACAGATATTTTGGGCACGTGGATGATTATTGTACAAGTGGTGTCGACCAATACCACCTCATGCCCATGTTGTTGAGCCCATTCCTTGGCATGCTATCCCAGCTAAGGATATGGGCAAGTGGAAGATAGTTGAGTTTGAGCCACGTCAGAGGCGGACCCCAGTTCATAGAGATCAGATGCGACAACATAATGCCAGCTCTTCAAGTGCCCGTGTTCCTCAGACTGCTCCAGCTATAGTAAGTGGTGCCACCCCAGTTGCCTCGCAGGCGCCTCCTACAGTTACTACATCTCAGACAATGTCTACACATAAGGCTCTTTTTTAATTTACCACGCCATCAATTATTAGCACTACTGCCCCACTGATTACTACTTCTCTACCATCAGATCATTTTAAAGGTGCTCCAGTCGAGTTTGTTACTTACAGTACTCCTGCTGTTACATCAATCACTCATCTTGGTGGTCCGATTTCGGACCCAATTAGCAGTGCTCCAATGATTGTGGGTCCTACATATTCTTATCCTATTTTGGTGGATATGTTAGAGAGGCCTCAAGACTCTATTGGTTCAAATGTGTCTGTTATCTCTGCACACTTTCAGCAGAACAATGAAGCACCTTTATCTACAGATCAATCGAATTTAGAGGATTTTTCTCATATTGAAGTTCATCAACAGGGTCCCTATCGTAGATCTTCTTCTGAAGACTTGGTCGGTATGGTTCGTAGTATAGAGGAGGATGACTTTGTCCCAGTTGGTAGAAAGAGAAATCCAAGAGCCGCTGACACTTCACTTCCTAGGATGGTGACTAGGAGCCGGTCACAGGATACCTTTCCATGCAGATCCCGATGAGTGTCATTATTTGGAATGTGAGAGGTGTAGCTAGTATAGCTACTCATAGACGTCTGGAGAAACTTATCAGCTTCATCGGGTCTATATTTTGGTAATTTTAGAGCCTATGATTTTGGAGAAGAGTTTTGATTTTGTTCGTCAATATCTAAACTTCGACTTTGGGGATCATAATGAATTGAATAAGATTTGGCCATTCTGGAATGTAGGTACTACCATTATTGTTATTGATGATCAGATACAGTTCCTGCACGTTAGAGTTTCAAATCCAAGATTATCACGACCAATTTATTTGACACCTATATATGCAGCTTATGAGACCTCGGTTAGGAGGGACTTGTGGATGGGTCTTCACCACATTTCCCTCTCCATGGATGATCCTTGACTGGTCGAGGGAGACTTCAACGTAATTGCACATGAGAGTCAACGAACTGGTCATAGTAGACGAGATTGAGGGTCTAATGCATTCTTTGATTTGATGATGGACTGTGGCTTAGAGGATGTTGGTTTTTCTAGGTCTTAGTTCACTTGGACTAATGGCAGGGTCAGTAAGAGATTGGATAAAATTTTGATAAATTCTATAACTGCAGATTTTTGTAAACAGCTTACTGTGACGCATCTCAATCGGACTTCATCTGATCATTCACCGCTACTTTTACGTTGGATTTTCGATGAGGATTTGGGTCCTAGGCCATTTCGTTTCCTCAATGTTTAGACCAAGCATCATGATTTCTCATCTTTCGTATCTCAAAAGTGGTTGCTCCCTACCCAATTTATTTAGTTTTAAAGAGCTAATTATCTGGTGATTCCAAAAGTTTTTTTGAAAAAAAAATAATAATAAATTACATAGATGTCCTTAAGTCAAATTTTTAATTTTTAATTTCATATATGTTGATTGTATTGGCACCACAATTTTTATTTGTTACACTACATTTTAATTACAATAAAACTCATCAATCTTTGCTCGTTGTAGCAATTAATTCTTTAACTTTTTTCATCAAATTCTTATCTTTAACCTTTTATTTATTAGTATATTTTGTCATTAATGATGATTTATGTCAAAATATTTTATTTCCATTATTTGGAATGAGGGGGAAAATATTTTTTGTACTTTTTATTTATTTATTTTTAAAATGTGACGAAGAATAAGTTGTTTTACGTTATTTTAACGGACTTTTTGAACATAAACCGTTTTCAAATATAAGATGTGTTTATTAATGAAAATTTTGAGGATAAGAATGCCACAAAAAAATCGTTAGGGATATAACGCTATAAAGAGTAAAGATTGAGAACCTTAAGTGTAATTAAAATGTGGTGCAAGCAAAAAAAATTATGGTATGAATATAATTGCCCTTTTGTATATCAAATTATTTACTCATGAATGATATTTTACTTATAAGTAATTTTTTATATATTAGTAATTTTTTAACTTAAAAAGTGAAATATTTACTATAGTTAAAATTTTAACTTATAAGTAGTCTTTATATATAAGTACAGTTTACAGTTATAAGTTATTTTTATACTTTTAAATATATATTTTTTAATTATAAGTAACATTTTATAATTTATTAAGTGAATTTTTGTTTCACTAATAGTACTAATTTTTACTTTATAAACAATTTTTTATACAAAAGTTTATCTTTATCTTACAAGATTTTTTTACATGTAAAATATTTTTTTGCTTATAAATAATTTTTTTAATCAATGTATTTTTATTTACAAGGTTTTTTGAACAATACATGTGGATTGAAAATAATTATTTTATAGGAGATAAAATTGAAACAAAATTTGAGAAAGGAAAATTACCCAAAACCCTACCTACAAAGTATACTATTAAAAAATAAGAAGAATTAATTTTAGTTTCACAAATCAAATGATAATGAAAATTTATTAAATTAGTTAATATATGATTAATTTATTTTTCTCTTCCTAACCATTTCTCTGAATACTTCCTCTCTCCAAAATAAACGTTACTTTCACACCATTTCTCTCTCACTCTAAGAATTTCTTTACCATCTCTTTAGAATAGGAAGTAAAATTTTAAATTCAATCCCTCCGGCAATAGATTTAACCCAAAAGTTTCAACGACGATGACATAGATCTAATGTAGATTTGAGGCAGAGTTGGTGAGGATGTTGTGGATTTGAGGTGGTAGCCGACTTAGGTAGTATTGACGGTGGTGGAGTTTCATCTATAACATATCAATTTGGTAGTGTGGATGTGGAGGTGGAGGTGGAGGTGGAGGTGGAATTGGCCATGGAATATTTCATAACATCTCAGCATGATTGTGACCTATGAACTGTGTGTTTTGTGTTGTATGTGAACATGTTCCGTTTAACAATGACTGTTTATGATCAGATCTGTGTATGATATTACTGTTTGTGACTTGATCTATGTTGTTTGTGACTAATTGTGATCAAATTTATCTTAATTGTGACTATTTGTGATTAAATCTATCTTAACTGTAACTGTATGTGACCAAATTAATAGTGTCTTGGTCATATACGTCTTGATCGTATACAATTACAATTAAATACTGATTTAATCACGGCACTTACAAAGAAGACAAATTTGACCACAATCGATCACAATTAATATAAATTTGATCACAAAATGTCACAGTTAACATACAATGAAGATAACACATGTATTTCATTACCCACTAATTCCTATATAAAAATAAGAATCAGTATACTACCTAGTCACCCATCATCGCCGAAAACAATGGAGTTTTTAATCTTCCAACCCCACGATATTGCCACCATGAATTTCAGCAACTTCAAGCTCAAATTAGGCATCTTCCTCCCAATCTACATTGATCTCCACCTCATGGCTCTTACGCTTCCCTGATCAGCCAAATTCTCCAAACCCTCATTTCCATCGTCCTGTCCTCCAAAAAGTATGATGTCATTTGTGGGGCACCCTACATCGTCCTCCCCATCATCACTTGTCGTACTGATAGATCGATAAATGTGCAAATATTAAATTTTTTTTTTGATAACTCAGGTGTCCCAGTTTCGCCAGATTAAATCCTGGACCTCGAGCCTTCGGCCCCTCTCCAACCCGAGGAGGTAAATCGCGAGTTATGCCCTCCATGATCAGTGTCCGTGTGCCCTTCTACTCCTGGCCCCAAGAGACCCTTCTCACTGAGTTTACATCATCAAGCTGCTCTTCCCAAGGGTTTACATCACTTGACTGCTCTTCTCAGGATTCGAACTCTCTATGCTGAGGTTGCGAGCTCCAACACCCATGGTCTTTGCCACTTTGGATGTACCCCGATGGGCATGAAAATATTAATTATTCTCACGTCTAAATATGGTTAATTAGGATCTGGAGTTTGATGAATATGGGGTGAGGAAGATTGGGATGGGGGTGGTGAAAATGGTGAAAGAAGTGAGTACATATTTCAAATTTGAAGAATATGGGATGGGTGAGATTGGGGTGGGGTAGTGGAAAATGGTGAAAGAGAAAGTGGGCACATATTTCAATTTTGAACAATATGGGGTGGGTGAGGTTGTTAGTTATGAAATGTAAATTTTATAGTGTACCAATGTTCTCAATCTCTCATAAATGGCACTACCCAAAAACGATAAAATGCTAGTTAGATACTTTGGATTGGTTAGCATTAGAATCTCAATTACCCTCCACAAAATCAAACCTTTCAAGGCCTAAATAGGCACTTTAAATAGGAAGAAAGGACGATAAAATCGGTTGGACTACATGTATATAATAATTTACATATCCATGATGTGGTGAAATGTTTTTAGATTAAAAAAAAAAAAAAAAACATATTCACTCTCTTTTGACAAATCATCTGTTTATAAACCATTATGTAACTCTTTATATAGAAGTAACACTATTTAAATAATTTTGGTATAACCCCCTCACAACAGGGGAGCCAGCACTTTTTTTTATTGACACGAGCCCCGCACTGCTCTGAGAGGGTGTAAGTTGTACAGTCCCATGTGGACTGTACAACAAGCAAAATTCCTATTTAAAATACCATAATCCACATTCCCTAGGCATCAAACTTGAATACACCAACTTCCCACATAATGTGTAATAGAATGTGGAGGCCTTGACCAATTGGGGGTGTACCGTACTCTTAAGTCTTACCTGAACTATGTACCGTACTCTACAAAGGAAATGAGCAAACAAACATTTGAAGCCATGCCGAACACGGTTTTGATCTATTAAAAGGTAAACAAACCTCTTTGCCAATAGGATCACCTGAAGCACAAAAATCCAGCTAGGCAAAGGCTGGATGGATCAATACACCTAAAGCAATGAGGCTTTTTACCAAGGTAAAATCAAAGATTTCGGAAGTGATTATTTGAAAAATGATTTATTTTTTATTTTTTAAACGTGAAAAATAACTTCTGTTTTTTTTTTTTTTGGGGGCGCGAAGAAAAGTGATTTTCAAAAACTACTTCCACGCAAGCACTTAATACCACTCAACTTTTTCCATGATACATCTATGACTCTCTGGGAAGCAAGATAATAACATTGCATCTTGGTTTTTCTTGGCTAAACACGGTAGAATTAATTCTCTCAATCACAGCAAGTACATATAGCCATCCACCTTAACCGCTCCAAAATTTCTTCTCCAACAAACACAATATTTAAACTGAAATGTTTTACACTACACAGCTTGATTCCCAATAGTTCAAAATGAATCCAATCAATTTCCTTTCGAGAGTGATTTGATCAATTCTCTGTGCTAAAAGCCTACCAATTTTATTCCAATATTGTATCGAGATATCAGCAGTTTAAAACACAAAAATGAATGTCTGCACACTTTTTATAACATGATTTCATAGAACATCTCTCATTGTACACAAACTTTCAAGGCTAAGTGACTCAAGCTGACACCATAAATGTCATTTGTGAGGCTCATGCCTCAGACTAATCCTAATGGCAACTAAGGCGTTTTCCCATTTGTCTTAACTTCGCTGGGCATTTTGTTCTGTTGGTCTTAGCCTTTTAGTTTATTTTTCTAAAACCTAAATTTTTTTTTTTTTTTTTCATTTTCTATTTTATGCTTTGATGCAAAAGGAGAAAAAGAAGAAGAAGACACATTTGGCAATGACAAAGAATGAGAAAAAACTTCCGATGACGAAATCAAGTGATAGGAGAATTGAATATGTCAATCCTTCCCTCAAAATCCTCTTCGCAGTGATGATATACGACACCTTTGAGTTGTTTTCTATTTCCAGTAGTAGATTACAATATTTTTTTATGATTACTAGTTCGAGAACTTATTATTTGCTACATTATCGATCCATTTATAGTTCTTTGAAAGTTGACTTCCAATTCAGTTTTTTTTTTTTCATTGTACTTTCTTAGGATGGATTCATGGTTTATTATGAGCATATTTTTTGTGCTTTTATATTGTTTCATTGGTTTGTCTTAAGGATTGCACATCAAATTTAGCCTTTTAAACATTGGCATCTACACGAGTCTTTTGAGTATGTACAGAAGAAATAAGAAAATCAGAGGCCAAAATTTGTGATAAAATTCAGAGACAATTAACGTGCGGAACCTGACAATTTAAGCATGGCAAAAAAAATAAAATGCTGTATTGACAGAAATAACTATTCAAATACTTCATAAATATCTACAGAGATACTAGGAATTATTTGCAAATTCAAATCAATTTGGGCAAGAAAAACGAACCCTAATCTCCAAAAATGAAAAATGGAGGCAGAAAACCATTTCCCACAAACAATAATCTCACAGTGCACAACAAAAAGATTGATATATCAGAAAAATCAAGCCAAATTTTCACATAAAATTGAGCATCGCAGATTAATATTTCATTGTAAATCGAAAGAGCTAATATTAAGCAAAAAAACGAGTTTAAATAAGAATGTCGAATCATCTAATACAGAAACAGAATCCCTCTTTGTGAAGAACCAAAATCAGCTAAAAAATTACCAATACACCAGTCTCAAAACCTCAGCTTGGTGAAGAACCACCGATTTTTGCCAGTCTTGAACCGTTCCTCAAACCGGGCCTTGGTCTCTTTGGCAGCCGTGACCTTCTTATCCCTGGACTGGAGGGAATCGAGGTTCACCAACTCTTTGAGGTCCACATCGAGGGTATAACGCGTAGGCATAATGTGATTATAATTCACCAGCTTGATGAAGCATTTCACGCGAGACTTCTTGGCCTGCTTCTTCGCGGAGTCCTTTCGGATCACCTTGCGTGGGTACTTGGCCAATCCCGCCACCAGGCAGTGTCCGTAGGGGCGGTCGCGCGTGCCATCGTCGAAGTTACGCACAATCACTGCCTTCCGCCCGGCGTAACGGCCCTGGAGGATCACCACTGCCTTGTTTGGCTTCAGGAACTTCACCATTTCGCCGCTCGACCTCTCTCTCTCTCTCTCTCTCTCTCTCGCTGGAGAAACCCTAGCGTGTATATATGGCGATGTGAAAACCAAAATATTGGGTTAATGGGGCTTTGGGATATGGAGAGCATTGGTCCGGCCCAATATTGCCGACAGTTACCCGTACAAATAAGAGCTCGTTTTGCATTTCTTTTATTTTTGCTTTTGATAGAAAAGTTTTTGAAAAAAAGTTACCTAAATTTTTATTTTTAAACTAATTTTTTAAAAGAGTTTCCAATTTATTAGAAGAAACATTTTCATAAAATTAGTCAAACGAATTCAAAAACAACTTTTAGGTCTTAAAAGCTCATTTTGACTTTTCAAAAGTCACGTTAACAAGACCCTAAATGTGGTTATAGGCATGAATATGGAGCAGTGTTATAAAAAGCGCGCCAAGAAGTAAGCGTGACTAAGATGCTTCACCTTGAGTCTAAGCGAGAATGTTAACCACTTAATTTTTTATTTTTTATTTTTTTTACTTTTCATCTTCATTAAATGTACATTTCTTTTTATTTTTTGTTTTTTTTTTTTTTTTTTTTGTAGATGAAGAAGAAGATATTGAATTAGAGTCCGATAAATAGTTAGATAAGATTTAAGCTACAAGTTATCTATGTTATGTAATTATAATTTTGAAACTTATCTTTTTTGTAGCAATTATTAAGTACATAGAATATTTTATAATTTTAAATATTTGGTATATATTATATGAATTATTAAATCTTTTTTACAGTGATTAAAATTTTAAAATCAAAAAATACTTTTTTTACGCCTAAACTTCGTCTAGACTCGCTTAGGCTTGTAATGCTTGAAATTTGACCTCAACGCCTAACCACACTTTACGTTTTTTAGAACACTGATATGGATAATGGATGTTGTGTAAGATTGCTATGTTAAGCACAAAGATTGGAAAGGAAAGGCTCAGAGGTTGAAATTATCGAGGGATAAATTTGAATTGTAGGGATTGACTATTGAAATATTGGGATTGATAGTTGAATTGTGATTTCTTTTCTTTTCTATAGAATATATATGTGCAGGGGCAAAGGAGAGGGGGTCCTAGGGGAGACCCGTACCCCCTCTCCCTAATTTTTTAACATATTTTTTACTTTTATTTTTGGTTCTTTTTTGTATTTACAATTTTGTCCTAAAATTGAATACAAATTAACACTTAAAGTCTTAAACCCTTCCTTCCAAATTCAAGTTCGATCGTCTTCTTTCTCTCTCAAATGATAAATGGTTAAACGATAGCTTGATTGTGTATATTGAGAAGGATTGATGCTGATGTAGTTATACAACATTATTAAAGTATGAGAACTCGAAAGGAACGTTTGTAATAAGATATGATTGCGCTAAATTAAATATTGGTATTCAAGAAGTACTTTCTTTTATACGTTTATTGATTTTTTTTGTTAATAAGGTATCAAAAAAAATTATGGACGGCCGTTCCCCACACCCCTCCACCTCTATATATTCAATTCTAGAACTCCCAAATCCAAATAGTTGGTTTCGCGCACTATATATGTGCATTATTTTTGTTCGAGAAGAGATCATTATAGACAGTTGAAATGTCGGGCTCAAGTTATGGATTACAATCTATTTTTTGTTTTTGCTTTATTGAAGAATGCATGTGTATTGTTTTTGTTCATGAAGAGAGAAGATGTTTTGCATTCAAAAGTTTCGTTCTTGTACCTTGTATATTGAAGATTTATAGATTGTTTTGCTTTTTGGAATTACTAGTTAGAGTTGAATGTGCACTGCACGTTATTTTGAATTGTTTTGTAAGTGCTGTAAAAATAATATTTGATACCAATTTATTGGAGAGATTTGATGAGTCTCGAACGAACTAAAAAAATAAAATTTAGGATAGAATTTTAAGAGAAGAAAATTCTACTCACAAAACTCAACTTCTATAATTCAAATTTTTTGTGATGATAAAATACTATAAATGCACAACTTTTTTTATACTACATTTGGTATAAAAGAATTAATTGCTAATACATGAATTTAAACACGCATTAAAATTTTATATATATGAATAGAAATAAATTCACCTATAATAATTATAGATTCATGAAGATCAAAATTCATCAAGCCAAGATCCATTGGGTCTAGATTAATGTTAATTAATTGAGAATTGATAATACAAAATTCATACAAGACAATGATTTTGTAGTATTTATTATATGTTGAAGAACGAAATGTACGATATTATTGAAATAATTGAATTGTAGTAGAATTAAAATCATTCAAAAATGATTCTCAATTGATTGATGTGATATTTAATATATTATACATTTTATGTCCACATGAAATAATAGATGGAGTTTGAATTCTAGTATTAGGTAGCATTAAATATTTTACAAGGCTCTACTTGGAAGTTTGGTTTCCACTTACAGGGGTTTTTTTTTTTTAAATATCAAATTTGAACGTTTATGAGAGTTTCAATTTTGAATAGTTTTTAGTAGCAATTATAAATTTGTTCAACACATGTTTGAAAGTTTATTGAAAGGTTTTTTTTTAAAAAAAATAAATAAATAAATTACAGTTATGCCTATATATAAGAAAGGTTGGTTTGCATGAACATTATGATAAACATGTATATATCATTCTTTGAAATTCAATGTGATTTTACATAGTTTATCCAATAATTTGTATTGTGTTTGATATAACATTTTGGACCATTCTATTTATACATGATTTTTTACCCGTTTGTTTACTGAGTCCCACCCGCCCCTCTCATATTGGGAACAAGTGGGACACATTTGTTGTCAGAAGTGGGTCCGACCCTCATGTGAGAGCACCGGTGGGGTCAAGTAACCCAACAGGTAAGTCAGAAAGTACAAATAATTTTACTCTAACATTTTGGACTAATTTTTATTACCTTGAATAATCTCTTTCATCAATCTTCTATTGGATTATAAAATGAAAAGAAAAAAGGAATATAATTGTGAAGTTAATTTTTATTGGAGAGAATGATTTATTTGAAGTGGAGTTCTTTTCTTTTTGTCTAAGATTAATTCCTTTTTAGGGAAGATTTAAAAATAATTATTTTAGAGATGGTAAAATTGAAAGAAATTTTGAAAAGAAAAAAAAAAGGATAAAAAATCACTTATTTGGTGGGTTGAAAAATGCAACCCTAATTAATCTATCTGATTTTGGATGATTTTTAAACCATTCAAAATCAGTGTCCCAAAAAATTAACGAACACTAGTTTTCTTAACCTTTCATAAATAGGATTATCCAAAAATAGTCAAAATCAGTTAAAAATTATTGGCAAGCAGACCCTAAAAGTAGAATGCATGATGTGGAGAATGAGTTTGGTTTTTATTAGGTAGCTTGTAGAGTGAAAAACTTGAATTTTAGGGTTACTTGTTGAAATTTCGTAGAGTGGTTGTTTCATTGTCAAGTTAGACATTCTGATCCTTTTATTTTTCTTTTAATTAATTGATGAGGATGACATACATGTTTTACGTTATTTGGCGCCCGTTTAGCCCTCATTATTTCACATTATAATGAGAGTAATAATAATTTTTTGAAAAATGTATGGTTAAAAAAACAGAAATATTTTTTGATAAAAATAAATTATAATTTAATGAAAAATAATGGGAGCCAATCATGGGCTTATTGGGTTGTCCTATTTTTGTTTCTAATATGAAAAGTTTTCAATCTTGATGATGTATTTGGAGTGCCGATATAGAATTCCGGAGGAAGAGTGTAAATAGTAGAGGTAGACGACTGAAGAAATAGATATTTGATTCATATAGGTTGAAATTATGGGATTCTTAATTTTGTCGAGCAATGCATGTATGAATCACGCTTCAATGGTAACATTCTAAATACCAATGCGTTTAAATAATTAAATATGTAATTTTAGAATTTTGATTACTACCCAATTTCCAATTGATCCTACATTTTCCGATTCCGACATCCCATATCAATATACGGCGATGCGTAGGATTAGATTCCAAGGGACAACACTTCTTCATTCAGGAACAATGGAGTTTCATGTATAGATTTAGGAATTTCAACATAGACTGTTTGGTATGCGATCAAAGTCCCACATCGGATAAAAATGAGGAGGATCATGGGTTTATAAGTGTAGAAATATATCTCCATTGGTATGAAACCTTTTGGGTAAGTCCAAAAGCAAAACCATGAGGGTCTAGGCCCAAAGTGGACAATATCATACCAATGTGGAGATATGTGTGGGTCCATGTTTATAATAAGTGGGATATGTGGTGTTACATATTCCTAACAGTGGTATCAGAGCACATGGCTGAGGTCCTTGATATTCTGTGTAGTCCGTGTAGTTGAACCTACCGTTCGGCCGAGAAAAAAAAATTCTTGCGGTTTTCTTAAACCTTTTTTACGCGATTCAGAAACCGTGATCTCGATCCCCTGCAGATCTTGATCCCAATGTTGATTTATGCAAAAACAATACCTTATGTTCTGTAACCCATCAAGGGGGTTTTGGTGAGATCTCTCCATTTTTGAGTCCTTTGTACAGATTCATTGTATACATCGTTTATAAATTAGAGTGTATTGTTGATAGTGTTTAAAAACTCGGTTTGAGACTCTTCTTGGCAATACCTTTGTCCAGAAACCATGAGTTGTCTGGAATCTGAGGGTTGTCTTGATTTCGAGTCGAGAATCGTGATTTAAAAACTCTGCACGTGCTCTTTAATTTGGTATATTGCCTATGTGATAATTTGTACTATTGTTCTTGCTTGAATATGAATCTGTGAAACTGTGAAAATTTTATACAATATTTGACAATTGTATAAATCCTAATTGTTTGTCTCTTGAGTGTTGACATTCTGATTTATAACTTGCTGTGTATATTTTTTAAGTTGTAAGACCTGCCTGAACTGCATACTTTGCTTTCTCATTTAAAATCTTTGAAAAATCATGTCTGCTTCAAGATTTGAAATGAAAGTTTTTAATGACAAAAGAGACTTCAGTCTCTGGCGCCAGAAAATGTGAGCCCTTTTAATGCAACAAAAATGTGCGAAAGCACTTGATGAGACATGGCCTGAGGGTCTAGATGAAAACAAGAAAATAGAACTTGATGAAACTGTTTGGAGTTCAATTTTCTTACACTTGTCTGATAATGTTTTAAGAGAAATTGGTGAAACAAAAACTGCTGCTGAATTGTGAAAAAAACTTGAAGATACATATCTGACAAAAACTATTCCAAATAAAGTGTTTCTTTTAAAACAGTTTTTTAGTTTTAAAATTGACTCTTCTCTTGATCTTGATGCAAACTTTGACAGATTCAATAGATTATCCCATGACCTTGCCAACTGTGATGAGAAACTCTCAAAAGATCAGTTGGCTGTGGTTTTATTAAATTCAATTGGTGATAAATATAAGGATGTCAAAAATATTATTGAATATGGTAGGGAAACTCTAACCACTGAGGTGATAATGAATGCCTTAAGAAGAAAGGAGTTAGAGTTAAAATCTGATAGGAAAGAATCTGTTAGTGGTGTTAATCTGATGGTAAAGTCTAAGTTTACTTCTAAGACTAATCATCCCAATAAGAAGTTTGGTCAAAAGAAAAAAGTTTTTCAAAAGGATAAAGTGAAAATCAAAGGTAAAAAATGTTTTTACTGTCAAGAGGAAGGTCATTTTATCAAAAATTGTCCTAAGAGGCTTAGCGACAATAGGAATAGGTCTAAATTTGATGGTGGTTCAGCTCTGGCCTGCAATAATGAAAATGATATAGATGAAGTTTATGTTGCTGTTACTCACCAGCCATGTCAAGAGTGGATTTTAGACTCCGGTTGTACTTTTCACATGTGTCCAAATAAAGAGTGGTTTGCTGATTTTGAAAATGTAAATGATGGTCAAGTTTTAATGGGTAATCATATGGCATGTCAAGTTAAGGGCATAGGAACTATCTCTTTAAGAGTAAATAATAATAGTGTTCTTGTCCTAGAAAAGACCAGATTTGTACCTGACCTTCAAAGAAATCTGATCTCTTTAGGTGTATTAGATGACCTAAACTATGACATTATGATTAATTCAGGATACATTAAAATCTTGAGGAATTCACACTTAATTGTGGAAGCTCCCAAGAGACATGGACTTTACATTTTGCAAACTAAAAACTCTTTTGATTCCACATCAGCAGCACTTACTGTTTCTAATGATAAATCACAAATATGGCACAAGAGATTGGGTCATATTAGTGATAAAGGATTGCAGATTTTGAAAAAACAAGGTGCCTTTGGTAAAGATAACATTGAAAAACTCAGTTTTTGTGACTATTGCATTCTAGGAAAGCATAATAGACTATCATTTCTGCCTGGAATGCATAAATTTGTGTCTATTCTTGAATACTTGCATGTTGATCTTTGGGGACCAGCTAATGTGCCTACTCATACTGGTTTTAAATATTTCTTGTTAATCATTGATGATTTTTCAAGAAAGAATTGGGTATTTCTGTTGAAAACAAAATCTGATAATTTTTATGCCTTTAAAGAATGGAAAAATCTGATTGAAAATCAGACAGATAAAATGATAAAAGTTTTACGAACGGATAATGGGTTTGAATTTTGCAATTATGAGTTTGATGAGTTGTGTAAAATGCATGGTATTTTAAGACACTAAACTGTTACACACACTCCACAACAAAATGACTTAGCTAAAAGAATGAATAGAACTTTGCTTGAAAATGTTAGATGCATGCTTTTAAGTTCTGGTCTTCCTATGCTATTTTGGGGGGAAGCTACTAAAACTGCTAGTTATATTATTAATAGGAGTCCCGCTAGTGCTATACATTTTAAGACCCCTGAAGAAAAGTGGAGAAATAAGCCTATTGACCTTAGCAACTTAAGAGTATTTGGATGTGCAACCTTTGCACATTAATATGAGGGGAAACTTGAACCTAGAGCTCTTAAGTGTGTCTTCTTAGGTTATGGTGAAGGGGTAAAAGGGTATAAACTATGGGTAAGGGAAACCAAGGGCTATAGGATCATTATAAGTAGAAATGTGGTCTTTAATGAAGTTGATCTGCCTTGTTTAAAAGCGAACAGCAACTCTGATCCTATAAATCAGACCGATAGCATAGAGAGAGAGGCTGGAACTGAGGTGGAGCAAGTTGAAAATGATAATCACATGCTTAATATTCAGATTGGAGAGCTTGAAACTGAAACTGATGTTGAAACACATAGTAATAATGAGATTGAGCAATCTGAAACTGATTTAGAAACAAATCAGACCTTAGATGATTATCAACTAACTCGTGATAGGCAAAGGAGACAAATTAGACCACCCGTGAGGTTTGATGATGAAGTGTCTTTGCTTATCGTTCAAAGTTTTATTGAAAATGAACCTAGGTCATATAATGAGGCTATGAGTAGCCAAGATTCCAAGCATTGACGTGATGCAATGCAAGATGAGATGGAATCTCTTAAGAAGAATAAAACTTGGATTTTAACTTAAAGCCCTAAGGGGAAACGGGTTGTGGATTGTAAATGGATCTTCAAAATAAAATGAGGTGAACAAAATGAAAATGACATTAGATACAAGGCTAGACTAGTGGCTAAGGGCTTCACTCAAAAAGAGGGGATAGATTTTAATGAAATTTTCTCCAGTTGTAAAATTTACTACTGTTAGAGTGATATTAGCCTTAGCAGCTCAGTTTGATTGGGAATTGGATCAATTGGATGTCAAAATCGCTTTTTTAAATGGTGATCTTGATGAAACTATTTATATGGAACAACCAAAACGTTTTGAAATGAATAAAAATTCTGACCTTGTATGCCTTCTTAAAAAATCCTTATATGGTTTAAAATAAGCTCCAAGACAATGGTACAAGAGATTTGATACATTTGTACTTGGACTTGGGTTTAAAAGAAGTAATTTTGATACTTGTTTATATTGTAGAGGAAATGGTGGTGAAAATGCACTCTATCTTCTTCTTTATGTGGATGACATGATTTTAGCTAGTCATGACATAAAAGAAATAGAGTTCATTAAAAACAAATTGAAATCTGAATTTGAAATGAAGGACTTAGGTCCAGTGAGAAAAATTCTGGGAATTGAAATCAAAAGGAATAGAAAAGAAGGCATACTTAGTCTAAGTCAAAAATCATATGTTTTGAATTGGTGGAAAAGTTTTCTATGATTGATGTTAAAAGTGTGAGCCTACCTTTAGCAAATCACTTCAAATTTTCAAGTGATCAATCTCCCAAATCTGAAATTGAATTAAAAAGAATGTCTAACGTGCCTTATTCTAATGCAGTTGGGTCTGTCATGTATCTAATGGTCTGTTCCAGACCTGATTTAGCCTTCTCCATAAGTGTGTTGAGTAGATTTATGTCAAATCCAGGTGAAACACACTGGGAAGCGATGAAGTAGCTTCTTAGATACATTAAGGGAACTTGTGACTTGGGAATTCATTATAGAAAACAATCTGATGGTGTTATCTTGAGGGGTTACACTGATTCTGACTATGCGGGGGACAGGGATAATAGGAAATCTACTTCTTCTTATGTTTATACCTTGTGTAATTCTTGTATTAGTTGGAAATTTCAACTACAGAAAATTGTTGCATTATCTTCAACTGAGGCTGAATATATTGCTGCAACTGATGCTATAAAAGAGGGTATTTGGCTGAAGGGTTTGTTAAATGAATTTGGTTTTGTGAAAGATGTTGTTTTATTTTCAGATAGCCAATTTGCCATTTATTTGAGTAGAAATCCTGTTTTGCATAATAGATCTAAACATGTTGATGTGAAATTCCATTTCATTAGAGATGTTATCTCACAAGGTGTTGTAAAACTTGAGAAAATTTCTACTCATTTTAACCCTGCTGATGTTGGAACTAAAATTCTGCCTTTAAATAAGTTTTTGGACTGTTTAAAGATGCTGAATATTGATACTTGCTGATTTGTGTATCAGGTACCGAGCAAATGATGTCAATAATGGAGAAATCACTGTAAATGAAACGGGGATCATTGTACCAAGGTGGAGATTGTGGAGAAAATGGCACAATGATGGGCTGACTTATTGGACCTGATTGTGCTATTGGGCTGGATTGTGAATTGTGGTCTACTTGGTTAAAAACGTGTTTAGCTGCACACGTTTTTCTTGAGAAATTCTGGACGGTTGAGATGCCCCTAAGCATGGCCAGTAGATGGAGATATTCTGGAGACTTCTATTATATTAGCCAAGAGTTCAAGTGGCCCCAAAAATATATTGAATCACTCTCTCTCATTCTCAAAAAAGGGCAGCGTCGTCTCTTCTCATTTCTCTCTCATGCCATTCTCTGTCCTTCACTAATATTTGGAGCTCTGTTAGATCTATATTTGTTTAGTCCTTGTACATATCTTGGGTGATATATAAAGGGCTTCCATCATGTCTTTGTGTGGATTTAGGTCTTGATTCGAAAGAGGGTTTCGTATTCTGTAACGAAATCTTGGGTGATTCGGTTGATTGCTTGGTGTAATCTTTGAACAGAGTTTGATTCTTGGTTAATATAGTGATTTCTTCCGGTTTGACGGAAGCTCAAAAGGGGATTAGGAATTTATTCCGAACTTCTTGTCTTAGGGCGAAAATCTTGTGTTCTTTACTCGTTTTCTTGTTGATTTCTTGTGGTTTTTCGCATATAAGTTTCAGTTATTGTTGCTTGAAGTTTAATGATTTTTGGTTCTAGTCTTTACAGTGGTATCAGAGCCAAGCTCCAAAATTGGCCATGTGGATGAATCCTTGAAATGCCGAACGAAGGTGATGTCTCGGTCGCGATGGGATCCGTTGATGAGCTCTATTGGACAGACGGTGTGCTCCGGATGCTTCACGTAAGGCGTGTGCCTGAACGCAGTGGAGAGGAGTTGATCTGGATAGAGCAAGCTCTTGGTGAGGAAGATGTACGGATAGATGATCGTTTGAGGAGAGGCTTGATGGTCCTTTGTTCAAGGGGAGGATTGTTGGGTATGCGACCAAAGTCCCACATCGGATAAAAATGGGGAGGATCATAGGTTATAAGTGTGGAAATATATCTCCATTGGTATGAGGCCTTTTGGGTAAGTTCAAAAGCAAAACCATGAGGGTCTAGGCCCAAAGTGGACAATATCATACCAATGTGGAGATATGTGTAAGCTCATGCTTACAACAAGTGGGATATGTGGTGTTACATATTCCTAACATGGACAACTTAGAGACAAAATACTTTAAATAAGAAGATAGTTGCTCTAAGGATATATGTTTTGAAAAATGATGAAAATTGTGAAACTATGAACACTTTTTCTCTCTTTTTATAAAGAGAAAGGAAAAGGATAATATCCATTTTATATAATGATAAACAATTCCATCTATATTATAAAAAATATTCAATGGAATTCAATCTTGAACTCTTTTTACATTAGGATTCATTATCTCTATATCATTGGTTCTTTGTATTTTTTTTTTATTTCAACATATCGAATGACACTTGCGCCTAGCATATATTTTTTCTTTTCATTTTTTATAACTTTCATAGACCAGTATAAGAGTTAGGACCCTAATCTCTGAAAAATATCACTAGATCGTTCTCCACCTAATTTGTAGCACATTACATCTTCTTCAAATTTTGAAGACAACCTTGTATTTGCTTGCAACATCTTCTCTATACACATCCTAAATACATTTGTATCATTCTCAAGTTGAATTAACTCAGGATTTCACAAATTACATTTATTTCTTATTTGTTCTTTTGTCATTGACATTTAATTAAGGTTCGTTGAATACTAATTGACACTACTATTTGAAATGTATTTCTTTTCAAATAGACAAGAAGCTCAAGTTATTGGGCAACACATTATGGGCCTGGCGGTGGTTCTACCTTTTGTAGAAGAGTATTTTTTATGGGATCTTTTAAAAACTCTTTTAACCAGTCAAAATACTTCTAAAAACTTATTCATATATGTTCAAAAGTAGCTTCTTAATTTCTGAAGTAGCTTTTAACTTTTTCGAAAGTCCTAACAAACGAGCCCTACGAATCTCCTTGGCATCGAAATCATTAAGCAACGCCTCTTTAATTTTGATAAAACAAGTGCATTTGAACCAACTATAGTGATTAGATTAAGAATGAGGAAAACCAAAGAAACTTCAAGATCAATCCCTGGAAGAGAGTTCTTATCAAAATTGAATGGGTTTTCCATTTTCAAAGAATGTGACATTCATGGAAACAAACATTTGACAGCTGTTAGGTCTAATTTTCATTGGTTTGGTTATCATTATATGCATAAACCAAAGACACATAGCAAAATTATTTTAGGAGAATTTTAAGTTAAAAGTTTAGCTTGAGCATTGAGGACATGCGGTTTGTCAAATATGAAGCAATGAAAAATGCTTCTCCCAAAAAATCTTTGGAACACCAATTGTGACTATAAGTGATCCAGCAATTTCAAATAAATATCTATTTTTAGTTCTACGGTTCCATGTTGCTAAGATGAATAATACACCATACCATTATCAAGAAATATTCACCAATAATGGAATTAAAGCATTAGAATCCTTTGTGTTCTAAAAACTTGAATTTGAGTTTGAAATCGACTTTTGACCATGTTGTGAAAAACCATGAAGCTTTTTCCACATTTTATTTTTAATTTTTTTACAAATAAACCCAATACGCCTGAGTAAGCCATCAATAAAAGTTAAAAAGCATTTTGTAGAAAGATTTGAAAGCATCGCAGGTCCCCGAGTTTCAGTATGAATTAGTGAAAAAAGGGTTAGAAGCTTTATAAGGACATGCAAAAAAACAAGAACTATGAACATCACATTAAAACAAGTATCCATTTTTCCCCAAAACAAAGCTAAAAACAATTACTTTAGTAACAAAACTAGGATGGCCTAATAGAGTGGAGTTGATTGTTCCAATGCTCAGTGAACTTAGGTCCATGTCTTTGATTGATCACTGAAATTTAAAATGTTGAGTTTAGGTTACTGAACTTAGGTCCATATATTCGATTACTCATTGAAGTTTAAAATGTGGAGTTTTGACAATTGAACTTTGAAAAATATTGTACATTACTCACTGTAAACTCGACATTTTTCAAAATTTAACATTTAAACTAGTGAGTAACGTACAATATTTTTCAAAGTTCAGTCGTCAAAACTCGACATTTTAAATTTCAGTGAGCAATTGAAGACATGGATTTAAGTTCTGTGACCAAACTCGACATTTTAAATTTCAGTGACCAATCAAGGACATAGACATAAGTTCAATGACCGTTATAACAATTAATTCTCTACAATGATATAATATTATTCCATGACCGGCTAAAGAGAACAAATTTCACTTCTTGTTGTTGAGTTTGTCTATTCGAGACATCACAGTCGAAGTAGTACTGTTCTTCAACATTGCTAATTGCCCATGCCGGATACAACTCACTAATTGTTTATCAGCATTGCTATTTGAGTCTCATTCTTTAATTTTTTTTATTCAAACTTTTTTCCAACTACACATTCTGTTACAGGCAGCTATAAAGGGCCTAGCACACGACACGTGGCAGTTACAGCATGCAACGCGTGGCAGAAATTCACAAGCCACGCGGCCGAACCTATGATCCAACGTAACGACCCGAACTCAAAGACCGAACCATTAGCACAAATCTCTTATGTCCAAACCTATGTGTCGTACCGAACTCTTATCGCATGAACAGTATGCAGTATGACTATTCTATTGAAGATCCCGTACAAAGATCTTTTAACAAATGGTTGATATGACAACACACTAAAATGGCGGCTGCGTCAATCCCGCATGTCAGAGTTAAGGTATGAGTAGTCACAACATTAAATGTGTTAAAGTCTATGACAAGAGATCTCGATCACCAGGATGAGGCCACGTGTCCAGCCATCAAATGATCCTTATTCATCCCCACTCAGTATAAAAGCTCAGACATTGTGCTATTGGAAGGTAATGTTAAATTGGACTCTCAATACTACTTAACAATTCTCTCTATATTTTACTATTCTATTTATCTCCCCAAGGCTGACCCCTTTATATTTAGGAGGCTCACGTTTTAGCCTTTCCACACTCATATATATTTCCACTCCAACTGACTTGATCATCGGAGTGCGCGCGACCGGCTCTCCCCCCTCTTTGGAGAAGGTTACGTGCAACTGACGGTTTGTTCTAGTGTGCAGGAAGAAAGGCTAAACCGGACGTGTGAGGCCCTGAAATTTGTTGGCAGCTCATAGGTACATTTTTTGAGGTCAATAGATTGATGCCGTCTGTGAAAAATCACACATTACAACCACGAAGACCCTAGTGGTAGATGTCAGTCAAAATGAAGCAAGGAAAACCTGACCTTGAAGAAAGATTGAAGTTCTTATAAGAGGACGAAAGAGAAGAGCATACCATTGAACTTTATTATCAATTCAGAACTCACCAGCGCAATGAGCTTTAGCAATTACGGCTCCCATAGCCGGAGCCACCAGCAGGAGGGCTCCCATGGCATGAGCCGCCAACTGGAGGCTTCTGAAGAAGAAGTACTTCGGACAAATGTCAACATGCACAGACCCCATCATCTTCACAGGCGAGGCGGTACAACAGCACGCCTAGCAAGAGAAGTGGGAGAAATGGTAGTGAACATGAGAAACTTAGCTGAACAGAACACTGCCATACAACAACTACTCATGCAAATGCAGGGAAAATGTAGATACCAACCGCCCCACCATGAAACTTATCAACAGGATGAAGAGACTAAAATTTCCTTTCAACATGTTAGGGAACCCAGCCCCCTGGAAAGGGAAGTGGGTGTGGACACATCTTCAAATCACGCCCACACGAATCTTGGCGGAGACCCGCTCCAAGGGGTAAGGAACTTCCCCCAAATATACGCGAGACCCGGAGCCAAAGAGATCTACCAGTGTGTTCGATCAGTTCGGAACATCTGGGCTAGAAATAGGTCACAGCGACCCTCTCCAACACATAAGGCAGGAAGGGCAATAAGAGCTCCAAGAGGCTCGCCAGCCTAAGAATAGACGAGAAAGAAGGGACGCCACAAACCTACAGAACTTGGCAGGAACCACTCTTTTTCTTGTTCTTTTGTACTGTTAAACCATTCTTTTTGAACCTTTGCTTTCCACTATCGAGAGGAAAAATATGCAGTTTTAATATATTAAAAATTATAAACATGAATTATAAGAGGAAAAATACAGTAGCACCCCTAGAATCTGTGACTCGATGTGCTTGATGTAAATGTTGAAGGCCAATCTTTTCGTGCAAAGGATCGAGTGGCAGTTGAATTGGAATCGATTGATTCGCATATACAATTGCTACATACTCCCATGAGTAGGCTGCCAAACAGATAGTTACAATAGTTAGCTTTCAATCTAAGATTTCCTCTCGACTAATATGTTTCGAACTTTTCTATTTTCTCTACATACCTTCTAATGTGTCTTACCCGCGCATCGCAGTCTATTGCAATGCTCTTTCGCCCTCCTTTCCATTTTTCACTCTCCAAAATTCTTCAACTTTTACCTTAGTTTTGGACTCGTATCTTAAAGTTTGGGTGTCCGAAAGATTGATCCGAATATTTCAATACTCAAAATTATCCATTCTATTTCAAGTATTTCGTAAATGAAATTATTCGAGTCCATGTAATTATTGATATTAAACTCGAATATGAATTGTCGATTCCAATTTAGGTTCGAATCTACCCAAAACATTTTTAAAAAATCACGAGCTCATGTATAAATTGTCTTCTCCATATCTTGTAGAATAGAAGAAATAAAATATGCCACAAATTATACATTTCAATACTTCTTAATTTTATTGCAAATATGTGACCTAATAACATCCAATATCTAACATAATATTGTTCAATTCTAGTTGTGGCTCTGCGTACAATGCTTAAAAAAAAAAAAAAACAGATTTGTCAGACAAATAACTCATAAGATGCGATCGAAGTGACAATGTACGGGAGTGATATAATTTAATGATTCAAATGAATTAATCTGATTAATTAGTGTAAGTATTACTTGGATCCTTCAAACCTTTTACTTTGTGTACCTTACAAACGTGTTACTTGTGATCGGATTACTAGGTCAATGTGAATAAATTGTAAAAAATTAAAAAACTTGTAGAATCACAAATTCGATTTCAAAGTCGAATACCCAAGGATCCTGTTCAAGAACCAAGACCTGCCAGGACTTGAGATTCTGAAATCCAATTCCTATTTTTTTTTAAGTTTAATTTTTAATTACACATTTTTCGATAAAATAATTTTATACATCAACTCAAAATTATTTCTTATTTTTTAATTATATATTTTCTTATAAAATTATCATTTCAAAATATATTTTATCTCGAAAATGGGACTCAAGTATGGCCAAGATAGTTCGAAGTAAATAGGAAGGTAAGAGTATTGAGACCCTGCAAGACGCAGTCGCACTCTCATACTTACCTCTGTTTCTTGACTCTTCTTTCGGAGCGGCCCCTCTTCCCTCCCAATTCCCATTCACCTCTCTCCCTCTCAGGGGTCGCTCGCTCATTTTTCCATTCCAAAAACCCCAATTCAATCTCATCAATTCTAATCCCCATTCGTTGTATCAATCAATCGATCATCCATGGCGGCGCCGGAGCTAGTCCAGACAGATCCTGAGGGAATCGAGGGCATTCGGATGACGTGGAACAACTGGCCACGTACAAAGGTCGAGGCTTCCAAGTGTGTGATCCCGATCGCCGCATCGATCCAGCCGATCCGCCCCCACGTCGATCTACACGTCCTCCAATACATTCCCTTACGTTGCAAGTCGTGTTCATCTGTCCTGAATCCATTTTGCCGTGTTGATTTCACTGCCCTTTTATGGATCTGCCCTTTTTGCTTCCAGCGGAACCATTTTCCGCAACATTACAACTCCATTTCACAGACTAATTTACCCGCGGAATTGTATCCGAATTTCTCTTCCATTGAATACGCCATCCCCAATTACCCCCAAAACCCCCAGAATTATAATTCTGTTCCTGTTATCCCAACCACGCCAATCTATCTTTTTGTTATCGATACGTGTGTGATTGAAGAGGAGCTGGATTTTGCAAAATCGGCATTGAAACGGGCTATTGGGATGCTTCCGGACAATGCGATGGTCGGGTTCATTTCATATGGCACGCAGGTGCAACTGCATGAGCTAGGGTTCTCGGAGATGTCAAAGGTTTATGTATTTAGGGGATCAAAGGAGTTGTCTAAAGATCAAGTCTTAGAGCAGTTGGGGCTCAGCTCTGTTGGTGGGAGGCGGGCTGGGACAGGTGTTCAGAAACCCGGAGGCCAACTCAGCCCCACGGCAGGGGCTGTTAATACGGGAATTAACCGGTTTTTGTTGCCAGCTTCTGAATGTGAATACACACTCAATTCGGTAAATTGAAATTTGAGATAAAAATACTATTTTATCCGTGCATTTGATGCTCATTTATTTTTGTTTGGGTTTGGAATGTGATTGCATCCAAACTCATTTTATGCAGAAATGTGTTTGATTGGCAGAAAAATGTTTTTTTGTTCCAGATAACTTATTTTATTCAGAGAGCTGCTGAACACTGGGCGATTGATCATTAATTGCTTTTTATGTCTTGTGTTGTAGTTGTTGGATGAGTTGGGGACAGATCAGTGGCCTGTGGCACCAGGCAATAGGGCGTTGAGGTGTACTGGAGTTGCATTGAGCGTGGCTGCAGGGTTGCTGGGCGCATCTGCAGTGGGAACTGGTGCACGGATTATTGCATTGGTAGGGGGTCCATGCACAGAAGGTCCTGGAGCGGTAAAGCCTTCAACTTTTATGTTACTCTATGCTGTCCTTCTATATTATTATATTTGTTAATTAAGAAATAATGCATACTTTCATTTTTATTTTGTGATTTGACTTGGTATAATGGGATTATAGTATTTAAATCTCGATTTTGCACTACAATTTTGGTAGCATAAAAGTGTTTTCTAAGAAAATAAGTTGTTCTCTCTTTCTTTAGGGGTGGCATTAATTAGTTCATGCGTAAGAAATGAATATCATGCTATGTAAATTATATTTCGTCTCAGTAATCCTGGAATTTGATAATTGAATAAATCTGACTCCTTGAATAGTATTCACACCAGATTCTGTGAAGTTATCTGATATTTTGAATGAAGAAAGGCAGGTTACTAGTTGAGGAACACCTGGTAATTCAATGTGCCTTGCCATGGTTGTTTCCTTTCTTATCTGCAATTTTGGAAGCAATCAACTAATCGATGAAGAGTAAAATACTTAGTTCTTTGCCCTTTACATTCAGTTTTCCATTAGATTCGGGATTTAATCTATAATAATGACTACTGGCACCTAGTTTCTAATTACAGATTATCAGTTTGTTAAATTAAAAAGAGAACTAATAAAACAAACTGTTATTGTATATAGGGCAAATCACACAACTTTCTCAGATCACTGAACAATAAAATGATTGCACTCTTGCTGTTAGGTAACTTCCAAAAATGATTCCCTCGGCACAAAATTCTTTCTCACACAATAAATAATGGCATTGTAATGAAAATTTAAAGGAGAAGGTGGGAATATCAGTCATGTTAAAAATATTAGAATCCAAAGTATGAGTTGCATTTTAAGTGATGAGATTTTGGAGTTCTTTTGTTGCAGATTCTAGGAATCTGTTTTCTGAGTTTGTCTAGCTCATTTTGAGAATGTGATATGATTTTTCTTTTTGGCATCTCTGCCCTTCCTATATCGAGATCTCTCTTGCTTTCAAATAACTATTGTTTCTTCAAAGTATGAGTTTGTTTGGGAAAATTACAATTTTCACCACTTGGGGGGGGGGGGGGGGGGGGGTGTTAGAGAACAAGAAGATGATTTATTTATTTATTTATTTTTTCTTTCCTAATTTTTTGTTCTTTTTATATTTTATTTGAATTTGAGAGAACAAATGTCGTGTTTTGTTTTTTATGTAAACCGTGGGGATTGAAATGCCTAGAAACAAAGTCTATAGACAAAAGTGTGAATGAGGGCAACAGTTGCAGGACTCTGTGTGCCTTTTTAACTTTCTTATACCTCCTTAAGATGTATTTATATTTAACTGCATAGAATTCATATAACATAACATTTGTTGTTCACAAGTATGAAGAAATGGGAAGAAATGTGTGCATATATGCTGCATACTTTTAGATTTATCAATTAGTGTGTTTGGGGATGCGTTGTGAACTAGTGTTTGGAGAAATGCCGTGCAGACATGTCTGTCTTGTGTTGTACATGGATCCATACTTGTTAGAAATTGGTTCTTCTTGTATTTTCATAACTATTTTATGCTGATTGAATTTGATATGAAAATTCAAGTTGTTATAACTGTTGATACTTTTGTGTGCAGATTGGGTCTAAAGATCTGTCTGATCCAGTCCGTTCCCACAAGGATCTTGACAAGGATGCAGCACCATTTTTCAGAAAAGCTGTTCATTTCTACAAGGAACTTGGAAAACAGCTGGTTAGTCAGGGTCACGTGTTGGATGTCTTTGCCTCTGCACTCGATCAGGTTTGTGAGAGTCTGCTGAAATCTTTGTATTTGCATTTGCATGGTTTTTGTATATGCTAAAACTTATGCTTCAATAGGCTAGAGGAAAGGAATGGATGACGAACAACTTCATGCTATATGTCTGTACTTGAATTACAGAAGACCGCTTGAACCTTATATTTGCCTTTTCTGTACCTCTCTGGTAAACCAACAGTTGGAATTTTGTTGCTCTTGGATATAAACAAACTATAGATGAGATATAACAGTGGTATTTTGTTGTGCATGTATGCATGTACAAATATATATATATTGTGTGCGTGCGTGCGTGCGTGCATCTATATTAAATTACATTTTTTGCACTTAGTTGGACCTATTTGTTTATTGATACTCGATACATGCTTGTTTATTAGTCATGAAATGATGAATTTACATAAGAGGTTTTTTTTTTTTTGGTGGTGGTCGTTTTTGTTCCTCATATTGTATTTTGCTATGCTTTTTTGACCTGTTTTCAGTCTTTTCTTTTGGCGGCTGTGAAGCCGTTTTATATGTCTAATAAGATATGAAATGCTGAATATAAAGTAGGAGTGTTCCTTTCTTTTGTGACCTGTATCTATTGGATTCTGTGTTTAAAATGTTTGATGGCAACTAACAATCCTGTGCTCGTATATAAATACTGCCCTACTTTCTACCCATTTTGCTTAAAATACTAGTTTTCAGGTTGGGATTGCTGAGATGAAAGTTGCCATTGAAAGAACTGGTGGACTGGTTGTTCAGGCTGAAAGTTTTGGTCACACTGTTTTCAAGGACTCATTCAAGCGCATTTTTGAAGATGGAGAACAATCCCTTGGGCTTTCATTCAAGTGAGTTCCTTGATACTGACTCTCTCTCTCTCTCTCTCTGTGGTGAGTGGGCTGTCTGAGTATAAATGTTATAATAGCATATGGAGCGAGATGAGGTGGGGGAGCAAGGAATGCTGAGTTTTTAATCCATCCCTGTGTCCAAATACTCAGAAATTGGGGATTTGAATGCTATAAATCTTGGGGAAATTCAGAGAAACTAAAAGATAACAGATTAAACAAGGAGATTTTGTCTCCAGTGCTTCGTTTGTGCCACTTCTGCAACCTTAGCCATTTTTCTTCTAATGTGATTATGTTTTTCATGTCCTACAATGGTTGATAAAAACATGAGCTTCAGTAATGCTATATATGGGCTCACAGCATAAAACCTGTCTAAGATTCAGCTGGATGTGGAACCTTTAATCTTTTAGAGATTTCCATCTCCACCAACGTGAATATTTGCACTCTTTGTTTTTCTCAAGTCTTCCAGTTATATCTATAGAGAAAATTATGGAAAGCAGAAACTTACTAAAACTCCTGTTTATCCTTTTCAGTGGGACACTTGAGATCAACTGTTCGAAGGAAATTAAAATCCAAGGGATCCTAGGGCCATGCACATCATTGGAGAAGGTTGATTCAATTAGAACTTGCTAAGTAATTGTGTTAGTCATCTTATACATGGCTGGAAATTGAGAGCAAGCTCTCATTGTCTCTAGGATCTGTTCAGATGCATTCACTGTTATTAGCTTGAAACTTATGTGAGGTACTCTTGCAGAAAGGCCCTGCTGTTGCCAACACAGTCATTGGGCAGGGGAACACTACAGCTTGGAAGATGTGTGGCCTCGACAGAAATACTTGCTTGACTGTTTTCTTCGACGTTTCTTCTAGTGAAAAGTCAGATCCCTCTGGAACAAATCCACAGTTATACATACAGTTTCTAACTAGGTATGTGGAGAATATTCTTCACAGCTCCCTTCTAAAAATTTAGCTTCCCACTTTTGTACTTGAGCACTCTTACAGTATTGCTTTTCTCGTCTTTGCAACTCTTGGGCTTCAAGATGTTTATGGCTGGGTTTTTTTAATTCTTGATAAAAATGTTTCACATGTCATATTTCTTTTCTATATAAATAATGAATATGTTTAATTCGAATGAAATTGCTTGGCACTATTCCAACTTTTTTTTTAGTGCAGTTACCAGAGCTCTGATGGCCAAACAAGGCTTAGAGTAACAACTGTTACTAGACGGTGGGTAGATAGTGCTGTTGGCACTGAGGTAAGATGATTAATTGTCTTTATTTGTTGTCTCATGATAAAATCTTTTTTTGTCCAGCTATTATAATCATTTCCCAGATCAATGTAGAGAGGTTCTTTCATGTACCCAATCGTTTCTTTCACTGTCATTTTTGTTCTGGTGCGCATCTTTTGTCGTGTTATTATACGCAATTGAAGTAATTGTTTAATGTTGAACCCAAGGACTTGAAGAAAATTCTCAACATTTATTTTAGGCTTGTGTGGAATGATCAACACACTTTTTTTTCTGAGAAGAGATAACTATCTTTTCAAGACACTAGCGTGGTTATATGTGGCTCATCGAACATACTGATTGGGAGGAAAGAAGGAACATATAATGCTTGTATGGGTTTCATTATAATCTCCTTATAAGTTGAAGTCGAAGTCAGCATTAATTTTAACTACACATCACAACTATTACCTACTTATTATTCACACCGTTTGTGGGACCCATTACTTTTCATTATAATCACATTATAATTTCTCTAACGAGGACAGTTGTGAACATTTTTATATCCTAAGATTTTATGAATTTGATCACAATTCAGTGGTCTATTCCTGCCAGAATATAGGATGTTAGAATTTTTTTTTTGTGGAACCAATTTAGACATAGGTCTCCCGGTTTAGTAACAGTGGTTCAAACCACTTAAAGAGAAAGGAGAAAGATTGAAATTTAGAGTATATGAAGTTAAGAGTAGTTCAAGCATTTATATGTTTGAGACTCGAGGTCTTTAACTAATCTCTATATCATTTCATTTTCTGACGTTATTTCCAGTACTAAAATTAGGCAAATCTATCATTTTTATTCCGCTGACCTTGCCAGTTAAAGTATGACTTAGAATTTTTTTGATACCCTTTTAAGTTTAACTTTTGATTGTATTTGGAGTAAAAATTTATTTTATCGTGTAAATTTGTAAGGCTTGGTGAGCTGCATTTTTAAATCTTGCAAGAATAACATTATCTGGTACTGGCAGGTTAATCCTGATATGCAAGAGTTTTGTGATTGCAGGACTTAGTTCAAGGATTTGATCAGGAAGCTGCTGCTGTAGTAATGGCTAGAATAGCTTCTTATAAAATGGAGATGGAGGTACTTGTTACATTTCATAGAACTGTTGTAAGCATACCATATGCAAATCTTCCCTTCTCCGACAGAACCCTACACTTCTGTAGTGTGCATCCCCACCGGCATGCAAGAATGCTTATTCAATTTCTAGTTCTGTCTGTATCACTTTGTCGTGGATTCTGTATACTTTCTTTTGAATTTTACATTTGGTAATGAGGTTCTAACAATGGAGAATTGATGGGCTTACATATTAATATATAAAAGGGGGCAGTTAATAAAATGTTGATTGCATGGTTGAAACTTGATTACCTGCATAAAGTAAATATGCTCGTTATTTTCCCTGCATAACCGTTTGTTGAAATTCTGATGAACTACCTTTTTCTTTACTTCTCATACATCAACTTCATTTTCTTTTTGTCAACATTATGCTGTGCTTCACACTCACCTTAAATTCTTTACAGCTTCATTGGTCTTAATTTAGACTGCTCATGTGGTATGTGCTATATTAGTTTGCCCAGTAATTTTTAGAAACACTGGAGTTAATTTTTGCTGAGTAAACAACTAAAAGAAATCTATATTTTCTGGCACTTTTCCAACTCTTAAATGTCTTGAGCTGGTTTTCAATTGTATTTAGGATGTGGAATGTATGAGGACTTCGCTGTGTAGGATTTAAATTTGATTTTGCTGTCTCTGGGTGGTGCTATTTAATTTTGATTTCAACTTTCAAGTACCAAAAGTTGGAAAATAGTGAAGAATGTATATGTGGTGCTAGGCCGAGACAAATGAGTGACTGCTGAAGAGTTACATTCTGTGATTCAGAGATTTGGTACCCCAACCTGGCGTAGAGGAGTTAATTTGGTTGGATTGCCTGGGGAATATTATAGTTTGTTTTACCTAAAGAAAGTATTACTAGCCTCCATTTGGGAAAAAATTATAAATAGATAGAAATGAGTGGTGGATAAGTGGATAGTACTTTTGAATCCATTGGCATGTGCGGTTAAAAATGAAATTTGACTGTTTATAAATGATTTATAAATTTTTCCGAATGGAGGCTATATTGTTATGGTTATTTTCACTGAATTGGTAAACAGTATAAGAGAAGTCTGACTGTTATTCCCTAATTGTCAGGAAGCATTTGACGCAACAAGGTGGCTAGACAGGAATCTAATTCGACTATGTTCCAAATTTGGTGACTATCGAAAGGACGATCCAACCTCATTCACATTAAATCCAAGTTTTTCGTTGTTCCCTCAGTTTATGTTTAATCTGCGTAGATCACAATTTGTACAGGTAATTTTGCTTGCAGTGGTGCCCTTATTCCTTTTTATTTTTAATGTATATAATAGTGATTAATGACCCGTCTCTCTCTCAGGTGTTCAATAATAGTCCTGATGAAACGGCATACTTTCGTATTTTGTTGAATCGGGAGATTATTAGCAATGCTACAGTCATGATTCAACCATCATTAATATCATACTCGTTTAATTCACTGCCTGCACCAGCTTTGTTGGATGTGTCATCCATTGCAGCTGATCGCATTCTCTTGCTAGATTCATATTTTAGTGTAGTTATTTTCCATGGAATGACAATAGCTCAATGGAGGAACATGGGTTACCAGAATCAACCAGAACATCAAGTATGTGTTTCTTCTTTGCTGTTGATCTTTCCATTTTTTCTTTTCCATTTTTCATTTTTTTATTGGCTTATTCATAAAAATATTAGCATGTTTTAGCTGGCAAAGAATGGTTAATTTAAGACGGGGAAGCATTTTTGGGAATGCATAAACAGTGCTGAAATATTTTTCTCTAAATTCTTGACTTCTTATGCCCTCATTCTATCTTGAAATTGTGGCAGTTGAATTTTACTTCGAATCAGGCTGTACTTTCATGAAAATAATATGTTGTTTTCCGCCTGCATATCCATACTCTCTTCTTCTTGTATTTATAGGCCTTTGCGCACTTATTACAAGCTCCACATGATGATGCCCAACTGATTATTCGTGATCGGTTTCCTGTGCCAAGACTGGTGGTGTGTGATCAGCATGGTTCCCAGGTTAGCTTTTTCTCCTAATTTCAGTTTGCTTGACTGTTATGTATTTGTTTCTGTAAATATGGAAGTGAGCTAGCTCTTGACCATGAATTGAGGTGTGTGAATATTCTGGGCTTCTAATGAACTTGCTCATTTCTGGATGTTAAATTGTGTAGGTGGTGTTTACCTGTTTTTTGACTTTTTTGTAATGAGACAACACAGCTTAATTCTACCAGATAGATCGTTTACTGTACACTGATGTAGAAACATGGAGGCAAACATTGAGCCCCATTTTTTTTTTTTTTTTCAAAAAATGCATTTTGAAATAGTGTTATGATGGAGAATTTGTGGTTAAAAAATAAGAAAAAGTTTTAAGTTTGCGTGTAGTATTATTTTATTGAAAAATATGTGGTTGAAATGGAGTCAAATCACTGTAGAAGAATGTATTTTGATGAAAAGAATGGGCTCAAACAAGGGCTTAAAATCTTAGAAATGATTGGACACAAACAGTTCAGATTCATGGGTTATCTCAAAAAATAGGGATAGAGACAGCACAGAGTGGGCTTGTTGTAGCTGTTTCTACTGGCGTGCTCATTTGTGGGAATAAACATAGTTTTTTGAACAAAACCTAAGTATGTATTTAAAATTTCAATTTCTGCAGAAACATGGAGGCAAACTACCTAATTCTACTCCCACGCCCTCTGTTCAATTTCATTATGTGTTAGAATATGAACTTTGATGATTCATGGTAACTCAGTTCTTGTGCTAGATGATTTTGAAGACTATTGCAGATTTGAGTGTGGGGCATTTCTGTCTTACAATGCCTATAGTGTAATCATCATGCTTTGTTGCTAAAGATGCATTTTTATTAAAAATTTCCCATAGTCGATACAGCATTTTGAATGGCCTATAGCAACATGAGGAAGTAAGAGGATCCTCAGAGTTGACTTGTAGTGTCTTAAAGTGATTGACTCGCCCAGTACGCTTAAAACAGGATCCAGCTTTTCCTGCTAATGTTACCTACATTGCTTGTTTTCTGTGTACCATTTCAGTAGTTTTAGTGGTTTAAAAAGAATCTGCCACCCACTTCCTGTAATATACTTCGTTAATGCATCTTGTGGTTGGGCGCACATTGTAACAGGCAAGATTCCTGTTGGCAAAGTTGAACCCATCAGCGACATACAGTAATGTACACGAAATGGCTGCTGGTTCGGATGTGATCTTCACTGATGATGTGAGTCTACAAGTTTTCATTGATCATCTACAGCGTTTGGCAGTCCAAGCTTCTTGAAGGCACTATATTGAGTTTGGATTTTCCAACGCTTAGTTGTTTCATGTATTTATGGAAATCATCGTGAATGAGTTATTATCTCCTCGGTTACCTCTCATTATAAAATTATTCCAATTTTGTACCTTATTTTTGGACCCTGAAACAATAAGGAAAATTTGGGGATGTGAACTGGTGCTTGCTTTATTTGAGAAATAAGGGGTTCGATGATGGTTGTCAAATGAAATGGAAAGAAAAGGGCCAAAGTATAACATAAAAGGGGTTTTTATTTTTTGTCGGACATTGGTAGTTCTTTGTTACCTTAATTATAGTTTGTCTATACTCGGATTCCAAGAGACCATTTTATATTGAATTTAAGAATGTGGTTATGGGCTGGGATTGTAGGTGGTAAAATTTATTTTTGCATGGATTTTAATTTAGGTCCCGTTTGACCTACATTTTCATTCTCATTCTTCTACTCATTTTCAACCACACATTCTTCAATAAAATAATATTTTTTATCACATCAATTATTTTTTCTTCTTTTTCAACCACACATTTTCCATCATATCACTATTTCTAAATTCATTCTTCTTCAATAATCTTTATCAAACACACTTTTAGTCTGAATAGGGCATTACACCTCTACTTTGAGATCGATTGTGCAAAAGTTCCCCACTTTTTGCAATTTGCGGTAAACATCCCTGTATAGAACTTGGGAGTTATTTTACTCTTTGTTGTCCATTTTTTCAATAAAAAGTTGTGAAATGATAAATATACTATTTTATTTAAATAAAACTAAAAGAAAAGAATGAACAAAAAATAAAGAACTAATTGCAACTATAGTACCAATAGTACATTTGTTTGAAGCAGGTTGGTTGATGGCTCTTTTCCCATGTTCAACAGAGCTTTGAAATCGCTAAGCTGTGTCACCCACAAACAATTAGGGCATGACATGAGGAGCTTCAAATTTGCCCGTCCTGTAACCCAAGGACGGACCCAAGTAGGGTCAAGTGGGGTCAAATGACCCCACATTTTTTAATTTTTTTTTTCTATCTTTTTTATTTTTGTCGATTTTTATGGTTAAATGAGGAATATGTTACTATCAAACATACACAGCAAAAGACGTTGGCTAATGGGTCCTATCTATCCAATAAAAATAAATCAATTAATTGATGCTTAAAAAATGAAAAATTGATTACCTCAGGTTTCACCCATCTACCTGCCATTTTCTTGGAGCTGTAAAGAATGTGAAAGATCTCCCTCTTTTGTCACACACAAAAAAAAGGTTCCTCCAAGAAAGTGCAAGATGAATTTTCACAAAAAGAAGACATGTATGTTGTATTTAAATATTAAATCTAAACCCAGGAATTGTGGAAGTTTTGTGTACAAAAATTCGGACAAATTATTTGCCACTGATATTATTTGTGGCAGTACCCGAAAAATGGGGATTTTTAAATCTAAACTTGATTTCGCTTGATTTAGTTTGTAATTTCGTTGGCATTTTTATAATTGTTTTTGTTGTCTTGAACAATTCTTATAGGATGAATACTTTGTCACTCGTAGAATAAGGATATATTTTGTGTTCAATTTAGAACATCACAACTTAATTATGTAATTCACTGGGCTTGAAAATCTTGGGTTTTGATACTGGTATAGTTATGAAAATCTGTTTTAATCTATAACTTGATGATCTAGAATTGTTTATAAAATTAATTGTTGTCTATTATGAGGTATGAATTTCATGTTGTCTTTTGATGAAAAATGAGATATTTATGTTATGTATTTACTTTGATTTTGTAACAGTCATGGAGAATTATTTTAAGCGAAAATCCATATATTCGAGGCCATATGCATATATTCGAGAGTATTTTGTGTAATGAAGATTGTCAAGAATCAACTGCGTAATCGGATGGGAGATATATGGTTAAGTAATAGTATGATTATATATATCGAGAGCGATGTATTCGACAATAATGATGTAATTATACGACGTTTTCAGAGTATAAAAATACGTAGACTGCAGTTGTAGTAGTGTACTAACTTATCTTTATTAATGATATGTTGTATTAAAAAAAAAAAATTGTATTTCAATTTTTGACCCCACATCATCAAACGTCTGACTCCGTCCCTGCTGTAACCTCTCTCAAAATCTGCTGCCACGAGTCATGCTTTCCCACTGTGCACTATGTTCCATTGGCCTCAGATTAACCACATCAAGTACCAATTATTTGCTTCATCTTGAGACATACACTGCTGTAAAATATTAGTTACCACATCCGGGACATCGGTGGAACCAAGATGAAGTTTAATAGAATGCCACCAACCCACTTGTTTCCAGATTCTTTAGCTACTAATTTTTCAACAATGCTACATGTGCAAACAATTTGTCAGATAGATTTACAGAATGACAAATGACAACATTTTATTGGAGTTTGGACAAAAAAGAAGAAGTTAAAACAACCAATAAAGTGTTGTTATCTCAGTGTTTGTAACCATCTTGTACAATTCATCTGTATAAACAACTTCATTCCTAATTTTTTCATTCAAGAGACATTTTAACCACTTCGAACTGAATACACTTGATCTTAATACTGCCAAATGAACTTATCTAGTTGGGTTTAGATGCTCAAGGGAATAGACAAGATTAGCTCCTAATCAGCTGGCAAGAAAAAATCCTATATTCTCTGTGATAGATAAAAAGGAGAGTTCTCTACTCTAAAAGACCCTACATAACTAATAGCTTGTTGAACCTGCAGCGAGAACGATAAAGATGAATTGTCTCCTGTTTGACATAGGATGACTCCCAAGAAAAGGTTAAACGACTTTTAAACCAAAAGTTACCTGGACCTGAAATCGATAGATGTAGGTAAATAGAAAATACCTAGGGGTGCTATGCAACTTTTTCTATATAGAACTCAGCATAACGGTTCCAAAACTTTGGAAGAAGAGGCGAGTCCTCCAAGGGGTTTGGAGTGACTAAGCTCTAGTCCTTGTTAATCCAAAATACGTCTCCACCAGGTCATAAGATTAGAGTTGAACAAAACTCTCGAACTAAATTGTACCCTATCTCGAACTTAATCGAACCGAACATTTCTTCTTAAGTTAAAGACTCGAACGAGTATCTAAATAGATAATCGACAGTTTCGATTTGGTTCTCGGTCTAGACCAAGAATTGAATCTTCCTAATTTTTTTTTAATTTATTTATCTTAAATAAGCAATTTTTTTTTTCTAAATAAATTTGCTAACTAATTATTTTAGCCTAAACCTAAAATATGATTTTTTTTTTCAGCCTAAGGCATACGTAATCAAATTGACTTAAGTTTACCCAAATATATTATATAACTGTAGTGTCATTTCAATAGTTCTGGAGAAATCGAATTGAAAGTTTGACTATGTCTCTCTTCATTATTGTGAGCTCATTATCTTCATTTTCTTAAAATTTCAATAATCAAATTTATGAAGAACTCAATAAAGAGAGTTGCAAAAGATACGTAAACTTAGACTACATTATTTTATAAGAGCTAAGATTGAACATATCATTAGTTGAATTAATGTAGCGTTGTTGTAAATATTAAAAAAAAAAAATTATTGTATGGAACCCAGGAACCGAACTGATTGAAATCAAATCCGAATGATTCCATAATTAATTTTGGACTCAATGGTTTCATTTACTAAATACTCGAAAATTCAGGTTTTGTTCGGTTCGATTCTCAATTCAAGTTTGGTTCAGTTCTAACGAGAATCAAATCGAACCATATCCAACCCTACGTAAGACCATGTGTGGTGGTGACATGCCTTCTTGTCGGAGTATAATTCCATTCCAAAATAAAATTCTGTCTCGTAATTAGTCTCCAACACTGCTTGGCATGGTTCACTTGTTAACAAAATAGAACATCAATTGATGCGCATTTTTCTAGAAAATAAAAGGCAACTGATTTCTTGATGTATAATTCAGAAATATGTGAATCTTACAAATTTGATGTCGATTCGTGACAGTGCATTCAGGTTCTTCCATTTCTTGTCTACTGATAATTAGAGAAGAAATAAGCCTAATCTTCATCCAAATTTATCGCCCCTCATCTTGAGACACTATAAAAGGTGAATTTCCTACTTTTCACACATCTCCTCTGACCAAAAAAACACAAAGGATAATTCTATGTGTATACAATGGTGTCCACACTCTCACATGGGTGTGAAGTCCATATAAATAAATATTGTGGGCTCCACACCCATGTGAGAGTGTGGAAACCATTGTGTACACATAGCACAACCCAAACACAAATATATATATATATATATATATATATATATATGTATGTATGTATGTATGTATGTAGCGTTTACACGCCCGGTTACATGCCCCTCACAATAAGGGCGGGCCCCACGATTGAAGATAAACTCCACTAAAGATAAATCTCATTTCTCTTATAAAAACTTGCAAATTTGGCTAGACACGCTACATTTTTCTCTTATAAAAACTTGCAAATTTGGCTAGACACGCTACATTTACGTTTGATAGAAAATTAAATACAAATTAAAATCTTATAAATATAGAACTAATTGATATGTTCTTATTGCCTACTATTTTTACACGGCTTACCTCATTTAAATATTTTTTTATTATAACCAAGAAAACAATATTTTTACCTTTTTTTTTATTTTATGGGAAAGAAGATTATTCGTTGATTTCAATCTTTCTTCTGTAGTAAAAATAAATAGCCACAACTCTGACATATACATTTTAATGTAGGACCATTTTGTAACCTCAAACACCTTTGAAATGATATTCAATAAACGCTTAAATATATATAAATTAAATGAAGTCAAGTTGATAAATCGAAGGTTAAAAAACTTTCGGCTTATATAACCTTTAATTTCAAAATATGCTTAGATGAATTACTTCTAAATTTATTTAAAAGTTTTATTGTTTCTGTTAAAATAAGTGATTTATTGGCTCTATTTTTTATTTTATTTTATTTTATTTTTATCAAAAAAATAATTATTCTAAAATTTACTTAATTACTTATAAGTACTAATAATTACCCTTTCATATCTAATGTTATTCATAGTCAACTACTACAGTAATCATCCTTATGTGACAACTTGTAATTTATGACATTAATTTGTTGTCTGAGGCAACAAAAATTCAGAAAATTAATGCATCAAATAAGTTGCTACTTAAAATTATTGCAGTCGCTAACTAGAAATAACATTATTCCTCCCTACATATTTAATATGGGAAACACGGTAACTAAACTTTATATGAAATATCATATTGTGCATGCATGCAGGCTTATTCATTTGACATTGACAGACAGCAGATCCGTATAAGAAGGCAAAAATATCTACGTTGAATATATATAATACACACCAACAAACTCAAAAGATATACACACCAACACACATAATCCACCATATAGACGGTAACATTTAACAAAGTATACTGGAATTTCTCATCATATATCTACATCTCTACGAGTCTACAATGCACACCAAGGATTACAAGTCGCAATGTACCGATGAACAGCATATGAATGGTACCCAATACGGCTTTCCTTTCTTCTTCTCTTTCTTAATCTCAGTCGGATACCTTGTGGGCGAATTCCATTCCATTTCTTTATTGGGTGCTCCAGAACCTAATGATGAATTCACAATGGTTGCTCCTCGACCATTATCTTTCGTGGTAGTCTTGTCTTTCTGATTTGCAGCAGGCACTTTGTTTTGGGTTAGGAGACTTGGCTTCACTCAGAAGATTTTTCAGCGGGCTGTGTTGTTTACCTGAACTCCAGTTAGTCACTTTAGCAATAATCTCCTCATTTTTTCTTTCGACCTTCTGATTCATTCACTACGTTTGTTATGGAAGGGAACCAGCCCTGCGATAGAGCTTCAGATTTCAGCTGTTGAGCATTTTGAGCTATCTCGCTTTCTGAAGCAGAACCTTTCTGATCAATTTTATCTGCAGACTGGACCAATGTCCCGAAAGATGGAGGCTCAAAATAATCTGACTTGTGAGGATGGCCTTCTGAGGCTATAGTTTTGTGCTTCTGATTTGTTTCAGCAATGGCTGTTATGTCGGATTGCGAGGAAAGGACTGTTCAAATGTGAAGCAGGTAATAAAATTAGAACTACTGCATACGTTTATTACATATTAGTAGTGCAGTGTATAGCATGCAACATCAAGCCATCATTTAATTTATTAACACATATATAGAGACCATATTAGAAGTCCTATAAGTCCATGCAAGCAACACACAATAAGAAAGGCAGAATGTGAAGAGGATTGAAAAACTCATATCCAACTTTTCAACTATATATGTCATGATCTGGACCAAATTATAAGTATATATTGGAATCTTACAGTTAAGTGAAGACATTCAAGTTACTTAAATTAATCTGTAACTTGGAATCTGAGTTTCAGTATAGAAGTGAGACCTGTACCGTACGTATAAGAAAACTCTGTAATGCAGCCTGTGGTTAAGAATAAAAGAAATGGATCTGGTCGTGTCACGAATGTAGGGGAATTCCCTAACCACGTAAAATTCTCAGTGTTTCTGTGCTTGTTAATCGTGCCTCGGTTTCGATTTTCTCTTTTCATTTCTCAGGAAAAAATGTTTATGGTTTTGTGATGCTGTTTTACTTACAAATTGGTATCAGAAAAAGGAATAAGATGTCAACTATGAGTCTCAGAAATTTCCACCATCAACAATTTCAGTTTATGCTTTCTCAAGATGAGGACTATTCAATTATCGTCAGGTTCTTGAAGAAATTCTAGGAGGAATTGATAAACTGTCCAGAAGTATGTCAGAGAAGACGAAGTAAGATATGATCCACCTTGTCACTTGGAGACGAAGTTCTCGGGGAAGTTTAAGATGAAACTACTGCTGTGGATATCTGGCTTAAACTTGGAGCTTATCAAGAAAACATATTACGAATGTCAAAAGTAAGAGGGCCACTTTAGAAAGATTGTCTCGACTCTTCAGAGGAAAAAGAGAGAGGAAAGTGATTCTGAAGATGGAGATGCAGAGCAGTGGCATCAGACGGATATGAAAAGTATGATGGTTTATCTGTCTCTACTCATAACAATGGTAAGGGATGGATATTAGATTTTGGGTGTTCTTTTCATTTGACCCCTACACTAGCCTAGACAACTGGATAAATGGTTCGAGACATTTATGTCGTAGAATGCCTATGGAAGGAGCAATTCAGATAGTTGTGCTTGTTTTGAAAGGCCTACAGATGCATAATTCAACCATTTACTTCTATATGATGATGACATGCTTATAGCATATAAGGATGGACAATAGCATAAACGTTTTGCATATTCATGTTAAAGAATGGGTATCAGAGGAACAATTTTGATAATTGTGTTTTTTTTTAAAAGGCTTGCTGATGCTTGTTTCATCTATCTGTTTCTATATGTTAAGTACACGCTTATAAAAGATCTGAAGTAATGATGAGTTCCAAGTTTGAAATGAAGGACTTCAGGAACACTGCAAAGATCCTTGTGTTGGATATTTGCAAAAAAAAAGCATAGCAGATTTTCTATATTTGTCATAAGAAGGATACGTGGAGAAAATTTTAGAAGCTAAGACAGTTAGAACCCCTTTGGCAACACATTTTTGAAGCAACTCAATCACCCAGCACTGAAGATGCAGAGATATATTCGACATAATGTTACTTACTCTAGTGCCATAAGTTTTTTATGTACATGGGGTATGCAAAGGACCAGGCATAGCATTCAGCAAATTAGGTGAGTGGACAGGAAAAAGCCATTGGCAGGCAGTTAAATGGAGACATCAGTATTTGAACGAACACGAAAAGTTAGTTTAGTGTATGGTCAAGCACAGGACATTAATAGATATATTATATTATGTAGATTCCAATTTTGCAGGAAATTTAGGAGATTTAGACAAAAGAAGATTATTGGCCGGATAATTATTACTCTGCGTGGGAATGTTGTAAGCTGAAAGTTAATCTTACAAAAGCAATAAAAGAAGCTATTGGGTCAAGGGACTGGTAACTGAGTTGGAAGATCAAGAAGCAAATGGCAGAGTCAGGCACAGCTTGAATTTGGTGAATGTCATAGACATTGAACAGCCCCATTGATGGGGAAGTGACTGCAGGACTATCATTTGGGATTTATGATTCGACAGTGGAGATTTGTTATGAATTAGATCATAATTATAACACAGAATATTTGGAGAAATTTACAGTTAAGTGAAGGCGTGGAAGTTAGTTAAAACAGACTAACTCGGATTTGTTTATGAATTGAAGAGTTAGACCTGAGTGTATTTACTCTCAGAGAAAAATTCGGATTTCAGCCTCTAGTTTAGAATAAAAGAATAAATCTGGTCCTACCGTGGATGTAGGGCAATTCCTGAACCAAGAACAATTCTTATTGTATTCTGTGCTTGTTAACCTTGTCTCTCGGTTTAATTCTTTAATTTCTTAAGAAAAAATTTGGTTTTGTTTACTGTTTTTCTTATTTCATTGGTCCATTTGGTGGCTCTATTATATTTATATCCAGTAACAAAAGAGTTTACCTGATCCCCAGTTCCCTTCAAGGCTCTCAGTTGGACTGCTTGAAGCACCTGATATGAACACAGAAGAATTACCATCTTTCTGTTTTGTGAGCTTGTCATCAGCTTCATCTTGCAAAGTCTCAAAATTAAAACCAGAGCCTTTTTCTCCATTAGTAATAGGTGTATCATCAACAGTACCAGAACTTTTGTTTAGAACTTCAGAAACTGAAGGTGGAGCTTCTGGCTCTTTAGAAATTGAGATGGGTGAACTGTTGTCTAATGCTACAATATCGCCATCGTGAATCAGTTCCACACCTGAATCTATGCCAACTGACTTTAATGTGCTAACTTTGTCACTTGTACATCCGTTATCAACAGCAGCAGAAGTTTCATTCAAGAATTCCTGACCTACAGGTATGGATTCTTGCTCTATTGAAGTAGGTTTATCTTGATTTTCACTCATTTTTACAATATTTCCATCATGATTCACTTCACCTCCCATTCCAGCTGCATCAACAGGTTCTGATTTTATAACACCGTCACCAGCACAGCTAGTTTCTTCGGCAGATTTTTGTTTCAAAGATTCAGAATATACAGGCAGAGGAGTCATATCTTCAGAAATTGGGAGTTTTGCACTTCTGTCCAAAGTTAAAAAATCAGTTGGGTCCAGTGACTGCATAGAATAACCATTCTTTGCTTCTCCATGATTCGTTAAATTCCCGAGGGCACCAACTTCCCCACTTCCATTCCCTGCATCCAAAAGCATACTGCTAGACTTTTCATCACGACGGCTGCTGTCTTCTGCAAGAGCCATGGTAGTTTGATCATCTTTAGGTGCAAAAGACTTGTCTGCATGATCAGGGGTTGATTTTGATTCGACACATAATACGTCCTCAGAGTCCCCATCACTCCTTTCATTTCCAAGGGAAACACCCTCGTCACTCTTACCTATGTCACAATTTTTAGCATTCTCATCTCCATGTGCATTGGTTTTTTGCTTGACTTCCTTTTCAATAGAAGAAACAATAGATATGATATCAGAGCTATTAACTGGAGAATACTCAGAAAGAGCATTCTTTGACGAGTCAACCGAATGAGACTGTAATCCTTCGGTAATGCAGTTTGATTGAATCTCAGGCCCAGAGGTAACTTTTTGGACTTCTAAACCATAAATTTCAACACTCCCGCTTGTTGCAGTCAATGTGGATGCATCAGCTTCCACTTTAAGATTATCTTCCACAGCACTGGAATCACTCAAAGCTACAGAAGAGCTAGTCATGCTTCCAACTGGCTTAACTGAATGGGAACTCAAACACTCCTCTGCAATATTACCTTCATCAGCAGCTTCTATAGGTCTTGTTATTTCAGCAGACCTCAGGTCCAGAGGAAGCTTAGACAGAATATATTTATTATCTTCGAAATCTTCAATTATGACTTCAGGGTCATCTACTCCTGGTAAATTTGCAAAATGCATCTGTTCCTGCCCATTCGCTAACTTACATATCTCAATCAACTTGGGGTCACTTTCACCATTTATATCAGTGGCAGAATCAGCATCCCTTTTTACCTTAACAAAAGAATCCATGTTTTCAGTTCTTTCATTTTGAGAATAAACTTCATGCTTGGCCACTTCGGTATCCAACTTATCACAAAGTTTTTCCTCTCTATCCACTATTATTACATTAAGATCTGAAGTTTTTCCTTCTTCAGAGTCTAAGGCCACAGACTCTGAGCTTTTCAGATACGCCTCACCTTTTTCCCCTTTGGCATCTACAAACTCTCTAGCACTCACTGTCTCTTGCAGCATTTTTCTGTCACCATCTTGATTTATATTTTCTGTGATTATATCAGTCTGGCTCTCAGATTTGATAGGATCAGATTGTAGACCATTAGCGAATCCGACAGAAACTGCTTCAGATGGAGTATCACTTGGTGTAATAATACTCTCCAACTGGTCCACTGCATATTCCAGTTTGCACATTTGGCTGCTGCTTGTGGCGTCATTCAGTTGTTCAGTTGTCTCTGCACTTTCAGGAGTGGAATTGATATTAAAGGAGTTTACATGAATAAATTATGCTCAATGAAGAACACTATCATGTTTAAGACAGCTGTGAGTTGGATATCCAGTTTGATAAATTTAATAAGTCTTCAGGAAGATTGACAAAAGAGGAAAGATGAAGAATAACCAAGAACTACCACAAGAAAAAAATCAAAATTTTATCTCACTTATGCCATATAACACCTTTTTTTTTTCTTTCTTTTTTTCTTTTTTTCACAATCATCAAATCTATCAACATGTAATTTCAAGGTTTGAACTAATATGAAAAGTTGAGCTGCAACTATAGAGAGTTACAAACCTATTTAAATTTCAATAGTCATGACTCATTCCTTTTTAATCATAGTTCAGAGAAAAACAAGAATGCACATATAATTATTCATTCAAATGTATGTAAGATTGAACTTTATTGCTTCAATTGAGTCTCCTTAGTTTCCTGAAACCCATTGCCTTTAGGTAATGCAATAACATAGCCTTTAAATGTGCCATAGAACATTGCTCTAGACAAAGACACATCCCGAGAGGGACTCAAGTTCGTTCAAGACATAAAGGAGTATAAGTAAACTTCAATGCTAAATGAGAGACTTCCATAAGCAGATTCATTTAATTTAAGCACCTAGTTTATATGATTGACATGCATGATGTCTAATTCCTTTCTATAATCCTCTAGTAAATTTCCCATCATGGAAAAAAAATAGCAATAAGCTAGAAATTAAAATTATAATGCTAGTCATCCTTAGTTAATCTACTGAGAAACAGAAGTGGATGCTACAACCAAATAATCAAATGCTTACTGGCAGTTTTATCAGACTTCAGTAGTTGGTTCCTATTAAGATCATCCACCACGTCTTTTTCCACACTCTTATCAGAAACACTCTCCAAATGCTCATCCAACCTGGGACTAACTCCACTATCTGAAAACTCGGTGACTGCATCAGCAAACACTTCATATTCAGATCTGTTCGATTTATCACCTACTCTGCCACTACTATCAAACTCCTTGATATTTTTCTTTCCAGCCTTGGGACCTTTACAAACAAACAGCTCATCAACAAAAATCCCAATTTTTTAATTTAAGAAGCGGAATCAAACAAATGCCCACAATGTAACAAATGCAGAATATAAATAAAAAATCAAGAAATCTCACTGGGGGTTCGATGATCCTCATCCGAGGAATGCTCATCGTCTGAAACTGCCAAATAGGTATTTTCAGCTTCTGATTCGATTAGTTTATAGCCTTCAATTTTTCCACAAACCTTCTTGTGGGATCTTCTGTGTCTAGCACTTGGGTGCAAATTTGGAAAAGGCCAACCACATCTGTGACATAGTTGAACCCCATGAATCTCATGCCCTTCAAGAACCGAAAAGAAAAAAAGAAAACCATTAATTGGAAACAATAATTTGGGAATTCGAACAGAACCAGAAAATAAAAATTACAAATTGAAAAGTCAAAAGTTCTTATAACAACACATATACGAGAAAAAAAAACTAGTTACAAAGAGCACATTTCCCCATATATTTGTGCGTGTGTTCTGTAAGAGCATAGACTATAAAATGATTTTACTGCAATCACTTTACACAATAAATGGACTAAACAGAAGGAATTTCATCATTTCATAAGTATATACATTTATTAAGGGGTCAGTCAATGTGTTTCTCTGCGACTCTGCGTGTGTGTGAGACAGAGGGAGAGAGGGGAAGATGAACAGACCAAGAAAAATCCATCAAAATCCAAGCAAGAAAAGCAAAACCCGCTAAATATCTTTGAAGAAAAGACTGAAAAATCGAAAAAGTTCAGCAGATAATAATTCCAAAACTTAGTTTTTTTTCTTTAAAAAAGAGACGCGAACCTGTAGAACCAGTGGAATTCTTGTGATCTTGACTATCCATATCGTATTGTTACACTGTAAGAGAGAGGGCAAATAATGGAAGCTCAGAGAGAGAGAGAAAGAGAGTAAACGCAAAGACTTTTAGAAAGAGATAGTAAGAACGGTGCAAAGACGGGCATTATGAAGGTGATAGCGGATGAACACGGTGCACCATGTGCGCATGTTATCACAAGTATCGCGACTCTACCTCTGCATGGCTGAATATTATTGTCTACGGTAACGCGCAGGATAATGCTACAAAGGACAACATTGTACTGCTTGTACCATGCTGCTGACATTTTATTTTAAGAGCCCGTTTGATGCACATTATTTGGAAGAAAATGCATTTTTTTTTATGTAATGATGGTGAATATGTGGTTGAAAAGTTATTGATGTGATGGAAAATATTATTTTATTGAAAAATGTGTGGTTGAAAATGAGTAGAAGAATGAGAATGAGAATGAGAATGGGAATCAAACAGACTCTAAACGTCCATTTGATTGTAAGGATGAAAAATGAGTGAAAAAAATTAATTGTAGAAAATTGAATTGAATAAAATTTATTTTAGAGAAAATTGTAATTAATAGTGTTTGATTGGTATAATTTTTCATCTGACAAATTTTTCGTGGCTTTATTTTTTACGCACATTGTCAATTAAATGGATAAATTTTTTTTACCATTGACTTTGGAATGTGTTTCAATTGCTAAAAAAAAAAAAATAATAAAGTCAAAAAGGTGAAAAATGTTTTCCTACCAATATGGTGGAAAAACGTTTTCTAATTTTTGTGCATCAACAACTTGTACCTTAAAAAACTTGAAAAACGTTTTCCATAGAAAATTAGTGCAATCAAACAGATGAATAGTAAAAAGCAGAAAATCGCTTTCCACCTTCTATGGAAAACTTAGGCTATCAAACACACCCTAAGGGTCTGTTTGATTGCAAGGGTGGAAAACGGGTGGAAAGAAAATGAATGGCAGGGAATTGAATTGCCTAGAAAACGTTTTACAGGGAATTGTAATTAATGATGTTTGATTGATATAATTTTCCACCTAGCAAATTTTTCGTTTGACTTTGTTTTTTATGCAAATTGTCAATTAAATGGATAAATTTTTTTACCATTGACTTTGGAATGTGTTCCAATTACTATAAAAAAAAAAAAAAAAAATTGTCAAAAAGTTGGAAAACGTTTTCCCACCACTATGGTGAAAAAAACGTTTTCTAGCTTTTGTGCATCAATCGCTTGTACCTTGGAAAACGTTGGAAAACGTTTTCCCTGAAAAATTAGTGCAATCAAACAGGTGAATAGTAAAAAGTAGGAAAACGTTTTCCACCTTCCACGGAAAACTACGGCTATCAAACAGGGCCTAAGTCTATTTGATTTTCATTTTTCTCAAAAATTCATTTTTTTTTTCAATCATATATTCTTCAATAAAATAATATTACACATAAATTTAAAAATTTTCCTTAATTTTTAACTATATATTCTTCATCAATCAACTATACAAAAATACATTCTTTCCTCCGAAATAGAATTCAAACATGGCCTAAATTGGTAAAATCACATCTAGTCCTTAAAGCTTATTTTAAAGCCTTGGTGTAATCAGAATTTTTCTTAGTTTTAGTATTATTTTAATTAATTTAAAATCATTGATAATTATTTTAACAAGATCATTAATAATTATTCCTTTCATTAATTATTTTATTTTAACTCTTAAAATAATTAAAATTTAGGAGAAGAAGAAGAAGACGACGACGACACTAGCCTTTTGGCGCCTAGACTCGAATTAGGTGACTAAAAATAAAGGGTTGTGTTTGCAAGCGGGCTCCACCCCCAAGTGACTAAATGGACACAATGTACCAAAAAATTATGTACATCAAGATTTATTCAAAAATAAAATTGATCATATTTTTCCATGTCTTTCCCACATGAAATTTTTTCTTCAAGTCTCACACGCTAAGCCTGCGTAAGCCCTGCCTACCTTTTAAAACACCAACGAACTAAAATATAGAACTACAAGATTTTTATTAAGTGAAATAAAATAAGAGACATTTACAAATAATGGCAATTCATGATTTAAGAAATTATTATTTATAGCATACACTATTAAAATGACTATGTTGAGTGGTGAAGCTAGGATTTTTTTGATTTGGGGTCCAACAATGATCGATGATTTTTGAATACTTCATAGGATTTTGTAAAAAAAGTTGTTGAAGTGTTATAATAATTTTTTGGGATAATTGCAGCAGTGGTCTCAAACCTTTCGCTTTTTTGTTGACTTTACTATAACTTTCACTTTGTACCACCCATAGTCCCAAACATTTCATAAATTCGCAGTCGAAATCCAAATGGATCACAGTTAGTTGACCAAGAAAGTTGATTTTGACCAAATTTCAAAAGGGTAAAAAAGCAACTTTACAATTTTCTCACATTAATAATTAAATTAATTAAATTAAAAATCTTAAACAAATCATCATCTCCTACACCCTCTTCCCCTTTTACTGTCCAACCGCCCGCCGCCACCACTACCAATACCAAACCACAACCGCTCGCAGCTGCCGTCGCTGCCACCACCACCAAACCCATAAGCATCTGCAGCTTTGGAAACCCTAAATCAAAACAGAGCAACTCTTCTTCTTCGGTGGCGAGACCTTTCCAAAAATTGCCACCACCACTACCTTCGACCCACATCCAAACCTCATCCCCTACCCTACCCTACCCTACCCAAAACAAAAGATACTGCTACTATTCATCTCCCTCCTCCTCCACCGTCACCCACCCCTTAAACCAATAATATTGAAAATCAGGCATGGTCGACCAGTGCCATCCACAACATGCTGCCTCACCGCCACCATCACAACACAAATCTCAAACAAAAAACACATAATATCAACCAATTTCAAAATCGCAATTGAATTAAACTCATCAATTGAATTATTATTGTTCATCTTCCCAACCGCCCCACCCCACCCCACCCCACCCCATCCCATCCCATCCCATCCCATCCCATCCCAAAACCAAAAATCAAAAGCCCTGTGCTCATTGAAGCTTGTAAATGCCCACTACCACCTTTGCTACCTGATTCCGTCACTGTCTCCGGTCGCGCAGTCCGCAAGGCTACAGATCCTGTCCTCGCTAACTCTGCTAAATGTGGGACTTGGTGAAGCAAGCAAATTCGCAAGTTAGCGATGGGTTGAGACGATGTATAGCAATAGGTTGGTGTGACGGCGATGACATGTTGGTCGACGATATTTTTGTGGTGGTCGTGGGTGATAGTGGCTATTTTTAGGTGGGTTGTTTTCTGGTTTGTTTTGGAAATGAGATGAGAGTAGAGGTGGATTTGGGGTGGGTAGGGGAGAGGAGGAAGAAGAAAATGATTTTATTTTCTATTTTTGGTTTTTTTTTTTTAGTTTATTTGGTATTGACGAAAATGCCCTTTCTTAAAATGGTCAAAATATTTATTTTTTGCATTTTCTTGGTGAACTAAGGGCCTGTTTGATAGGCCTAAGTTTTTCGTGGAAGGTGGAAAACGTTTTCCTACTTTTTACTATTCACCTGTTTGATTGCACTAATTTTCCAGGGAAAACGTTTTCCAAGGTACAAGCGGTTGATGCACAAAAGCTAGAAAACGTTTTTTCACCATAGTGGTGGGAAAACGTTTTTCAGCTTTTTGACAATTTTTTTTTTTTTTTTTTTTTTTTTTTTTTTTTTTAAAAGAAATTGGAACACATTCCAAAGTCAATGGTAAAAAAATTTATCCATTTAATTGACAATTTGAGTAAAAAACAAAGCCAAACAAAAAATTTGTCAGGTGGAAAATTATACCAATCAAACACCATTAATTACAATTCCCTGTAAAACGTTTTCTAGGTAATTCAATTCCCTGCCATTCATTTTCTTTCCACCCGTTTTCCACCCTTGCAATCAAACAGACCCTAACGGTGAAATAGATGGAATCCATCCATTTGGACCTCGACTGTGAATTTATGAAAGGTTTGGGACTGTGGGTGGTACAAAGTGAAGGTTGGGGTAGAGTCTACAAAAAAGCGAAAGGTTTGGGACCGTTACTGCAATTATCCCCAATTTTTTTTAATGTTCTAGACCTACTAAAACGATCTTATAAATATCCATGCCGTCTGTCGAAATTTGAGCAATTCGATCATCAACATTATTTTGGTTAGAGAAATTTATAAATTTACACCTCTTAGGTACATTATACGAGGTATCGTTTAACTCTTTAACCAACTCATATTTCAACTTCGTTCTTTAAAACTCATTTTTCCTCAAATTTATTTTTAATCATATATTCTCTTAATAAAATAATTTTACATTCAAAATCAAAATTTTCGTACTTTTTAATCACAATTTCTAACAAAAATCACTTTTTATAAAATTAATCTGAAAATCTTGTCAAACATATAGTACACGTAAACTTTCTCAATATAAAAGTAGGGCACATTTTTAACTAGAAATGTCTTTATGTTCATACTTACCGAGGAAAAAGGTCTTTGTTTGTTGGTGTTAGGTTAAGGATAGTAATAAAAAGTCTTTATAATAATGTGTAACAACTTTCCTCTAATCTAAAAAGCATGTGAACTATCCGCGTTATGATATTTTTCTAATTGTATTCATATACCTACTAATGAAAAGTTCTCTGTCCTCGTTAGGCTATCATGTAAATGTTTTGGTGAAGTCAAAATTATTTAATATATATAAATAAATTAACTAGTATTAGCACGAAATTTCTAGACTTGATAACTGCAGCATATACAATTTTAATAATTGTTTTCCTGCTTTAATGCAATATGATTTTAATGAGGCTATAAAACATGTTGAAGATACTGATACTGTTACGCCTAACTGTTAAGGCTCCATTTCAAGCACACGTGGCAACCACGTGGAGGCAACAGTCAAAGGAAAAGTCATGGATAATTTCCAATTGAAATGTGCTAGAATTTGCTCGCCTATATACGAGTGGACTCGACATCAATTATCCATGTTACCCCAACAAAAAATGAGGTCAATAGATTGGCGTCATCTATAGAAAACCACACATTCATCCATGAGAAACCGTGGAAAAAGCTAATCAAAATATTTAGGGCGAGTTTTCTGCTTTTGAAGAAAATGAGCTGTTCTTGAAAAAAGAATACCTGAAAACCCCAAGAGAAATCACTTGAAAAATAGGCTAGACTGTTCCTTGAAAAGGGAATATCATTAGCCAAATAAGGCCTTTAAGAAAGTTACATTTGAAGAAAAGATGTTAATATGAGACAATGAATAGCCGACGTATGGAAAGGCTATGGAACACCCTGAAGAAGGGGAGCCCTTACACGCTGTTCCTGTGACCCTCCACTAATTTCACTAACAACATCAACAAGGTGGGTCTAGAGGTAGATCCAGACTAGATATTGGACTCACCAAGGAGGTGGCCACTATGACTGCAAACATGAGAGTACCCTATAGAATATCGTCATGCAAGAGTTGCTTAGAAACATGCAGAGCCAGAAAGGATATCCGATCTCCCCATATGCAGCTCAAGAAAATGCTTTTCCCTATGTTTCTCCCTTTGCTCCACAAGAAAACTACTATCATGATGAAAAAGAAGTTCAAAGCCACATGACTAATTACCAGCATTATGCGAGGGAAGAGCATCCCCAAGAGAGGAAAGTTGGGATCGATATTTCCTCCAACTACTTCACTAACCAGCCCAACGAGGCTCCGTTCAATTTTCCTCCCAACTATGATTTGATGAACATGTCCCAAAAATCCATAAGTGTTTTGGACAGGTTGAGCCCTAGAGCGCCTATAAATAGACAGTCTCAACCTCTCCCTAAACTAGAAATATGCAATAGGACCGTCTCAATTTGAAAGACAAAATGAAAATACTCAAGGCAAGCCACCTTGGAATCCTCTGCCTAGAAAGAGACGTCAGAAGAGGGCAGAACATGCCAGAAATCAAGTATGCCCATCCCAACCACTTCTTGGACCTCAGGTCAGAGAGGATGAAGATCCAACGAACCCAATCTCATGGACTCTCTAACTCGAGGTCTCCATCAAGATTCCCTCGCCAAATATGTCACATTTATCTCGGGCTTATCACCGAGTGTTGGAGTGGTGCCTCAATATTGATCGTGTTATACCCTTGGTCCGGGTCAACAACAATCCTTCTCCAAAGTCCTCAACGTGAAGGTCACCTCACAAGTTTTGTGCGAGATTTTCTTAGTTTGACTTCTAAACATCGAGAAGCCTTATCGTTAGCCCATTGTTAAGCTTTTAAATTAAACTATTTGTACAGAACTATTAATTATCAACTGGATGACATCCACTCACATGTAGTGAGATTCAGGTGAATAAATAATGAAAAAAAAAGGTGGGATCTTCCTATTGTGAGTGAATGTCATTCATGTGATAATGAATAGTTATGTACAAATAGCATGGTTGAAGCTTTTAAGGAGTAACTTCAATCACGTGTTAGACAAAATAGCTTTACCTCCTGACAGCCTGATCTTATCTGGATTCCATTGTCAAAGCTTGTGCTATGCTTCAAAGGTACAAATAACGTTCACACTTCAACGAGAACATAGAGTCCTTGTTTGGTTTTATTTCTTAAATTTTTTTTCTCAAATTTACTTTCAACTATACATTTCACGTGCCTCATAACTTTTATCAAATTTTTAATCATATTTTATCAACTTTTATCAAAATATACTGCAAACTTGAATTTTTTTTTTTATATAATCAAAATAGAGGCATAGCTGTTCCAGTGACACCTAATCCATCACATCATCATAATGCTTGAGTATACTAAATCCTTCTAAAGACTCCACTGTCAATCATTATAATTATACACAAACAGTTCATTATTAAGTTACACTCTTATATTAAAACTTTAAATTACCTCCTTTTGGGTTTTATTCTTTTCTCCTACAATCCTATTTATCAAAATCAAACATTAATTTTAGTCACTAATTTCTTGAAAAGTAGAATTTTCACAAAGTAAAATGAAACCCAAACACAGGCATTACTTATTTTGCATCTCGTGCTTATTATTTTGTCTTGGCATTTGTTGATTTAAGCATCGAAACGACGATGACATATATCTAACGTCATTATTTCATATCCAAGGAAGCCATGTCCATAATATAGCCCAATCCAGTGCTAGCTCAAGCTCATGTAGTCACATCTACGATTTTTTATTCTCAGTATCTCCGTCGCTACTCCCACCCATTCATACGGACCACCTGGCGTCGATGTAGGGCTTGTAGTTGTCTCTACCGACGCTATTTACTCTGGGTTGAAACGCCCTTCTGCTACAACTAAGGAGCTTCTATCTATTTCTGTTTATCCTTTATCTTTTGTTGTAATTATCTATTTTCCGAAATTTTGGTAAAGGTTTGGGGAAGGTGTGGTGGTTGTGACAGTGGGTGGTGATGCCTCTGATTTTTTTGTTTAGATGGGGTGCGCCGGTGCAGTGGGAGATGAATAGTTTTTTCTTTTATTTTTATTTTGTTTTAATTATTTTAATTGTTTTATAGGGTTAAATAGCAAATTTTAGAGGTGTCAATCCGGATGGTCCAGGCCGGTATGACCCGCCAACATATGAGCCCAGTAATGATCGGCGTGAAAAAAAAGCCCGCCCGCTATGGGTTTCAAGCCAGTTCCGGATCAGCTCACAAATTTTGGAATACAACCCAGTCCGCCTGCTGACCCATCCAGGTCGAGTCCATGTAAGTCACGGGTCGCAGTTTGTTCCGGTTTGACATGTATGATTGTATAAATAAAATTATAAAAATATAAAATTATTCATATTTATAGCAAAAAATATTTTTTTGTTAAATGTAAACTAAAAATTGAACAAAATGATAAATTCATATTTATATCAAGAAACGTTTACATAGAATTCAAATTTAATATTACATGAATTATTTATAACTTTGTAAAGTTAAATTTAACTTAAACAAATAACAACTAAATGCATTTCTAATTACTATTATCAAATATTTATAACACAAGTACATCCCAACTAAATTGGCACCTGCTTAACTATAATTTAGTTGTTCAAAAATTATATATTTATTTATATTTTAATTTTTTTTCACGGGCCAGCTAATTAACCGCGATCGTGAAAGTGCAACCCTCGAACCCCGCGGGGCACACTTTCTTGACCCGTGAACGGCCAGCTCGGGTTATGGGTTGGCCTGTGGTCTCGGGTCGATTCGGGCCTGTTTTCACGGGTCTCGCCGGCCTACCCGTCTTGACACCTCTAGCAAACTTACCCTTTTACTCTTTTAAATTGGTCAAAGTTCAATTTTATGGGTTAATTAACGGTCAAATGTATGTTTTCCATTCATTTGGACCCTAAGGCCTAAGTACATATTTTTGAAATGCTTGAAACTGTGAGTGACACAAAGTGAAGGTTAGAATAAAGTTTTAAAAAAAAAATATTAAGAACTGCTACTGCAATTTTTCCTTTTTTTTTAATTTTTATCAGATTAGTATAAAAAATGATACTTCTGAAAGTATTAAAATATTCAGACAAATCTCAATCTTAGTTACCCTGTTTTGGTATTCCTTAATCCTTCTATCACCCTTTAGAATCTGAACCTCTTTTCCTTTCACACATTTTCAAATAACCGTAAATTCAATTCACCACTCATCCTAGTGCTGTGCTGGTGAGAGAGAATGAGAAGTTGACACGAGCAATAATTAAGCTGTAAGTTATTTAATTTTATGCCCACAAACAATTCACTAAAAATCGATTTTATTATTATTATTTTTACAGAAAATCAATTTCCAGACCAAATATTATTATTACTATATTTTCTGCATGATCTATTGGGAACATTTAGGTCCCATAATAATTTTTTGCTCAAGCTAATATAAAAAAAAATGGTTTCAGGTTGAAGAGTAAAATAATCGATGTCCACTAGGATGGGAACAATGGATAAGTGTTAGTCGATATCCATATTTGTGTTCACATGTTACTTGAGCAAGTTGTTTTGTTACAAAATAAAACAAGAAATACACAAAAGTCCACCTTAAATAGCTGTCTCTATTGTGAGGGCGACCACCTATAAGTCCACATTTGACAATCATTAATTGTGGAAAACAAGGTTTTTGAATAGTATTTTTCAAGAGAATGTATGATAAAAAAATTGGGAAAAAATTTCAATTTACGTGCAGAATTTTTTATTATAGGAATATGTATTTGAAAATAAATATATAAAAAAAGAATTTGAAAAAAATGATTGTCAAAGGGCATAGTATCATTGCGTTTGAAGACCGACGACTAGGAGGAATTTTTTAAGTCTAATTATAATGCATTAATTAAAAGAATAAATTAGGATTGGACAAATCCCCCAAATCGAATCGGATTGAATTGAACTCGAATCGAACCGAACCGAGCGGTTCTTGTTAAATTAAATACCCGAACGAGTATCCGAATCGAGAATCGACGGGTTCGATTCGGTTCTCGATTTTAGATCAAGAACCGAAAAATCGAATAAGAACTAAATCTCCTAAATTTTTAATTTATTTATTTTAAATAAATCAAGTTATTTTATTATTTTCTAAATAAATTCGCTAATCCAAAAATATGATTTTCTTATTTCTAATTTTCAGTCCAAACCTAATTTAATCAAATTGACTTAAGTTTTATTCAAATATATTATTCTACCATAGTGCCGTTTCTTTCTGGAGAAATTGAAATGAATCTAGACAGAGTCTCTCTTAATTATTGTAAGCTCGCTATCGTTATCTTCCTGTGATTTTCACAATCAAATCTACGAAAATTTAGCAAAGAAAAACGCAAAAGACACATAAGATTAGATTACATTATTTTGTAAGAATTGAGATTGTACATGTCATTAGTTAAATTAATGTAACTTTGTAAATATTAAAAAATTAATTATAGTACAGAACCCGTGAATCGAATGGAACCGAATCCGAACGGTTCCATAATTAAATTTGGACCCGACAATTTCGCTTACTAAATACCCGAAAATTTCGAGTCCGATTTTTGTTAGAACCGAACCGAATCGAATCAGGCCTAACCCTAAAATAAATACAAGTTTAGGAGTTCAAGTACGCAACTTAATCTCCCGCTAGTGAAAATACAAAGTAAAGAGTTAAAGAGAGCAATATATATATATATATATATATATATATATTTATCTCTTGTTCTAGTCCTATGGTGACATGTGAACTATTTTGTTGACTCGTGATCGCTCTCATAATTAATACTATAGTTAGAGTTCATCAATCTTTGCTTATATCCCGTATTTGACAACTTTAGTCCCTTGTTAATATCACTTTCTATAAGCGTCACCTGCATAGTGAAGATATATAACTAATTGCTTTTATCCAAAGCGTAAATTTGAAGATAGAAGAAATGGATAGAGGATCTACCTTTCAATTTTAAGAAGCTTAGCTTAGGGATGGCAGCGAATCGGGTCGGGTCGGGTCGGGTCGGGTCGCGAGCCTAAATTCTAGGCTCGGAGAATAGGGCTTTTTTGGGGTCCGAGCCAAGCCAAAATCCGTTGGAAAATTTGGGGCTCGGCCCAAGCTTCGGCTCGGGCTTTTTCCGAGCCGAGCCCGGGCCGCTCCTAATTTTTCTATTTTTTTTCTTTTAAAAAATTCAGTATTAATCTATTTTTTTAATATTTTTTTTGTTGCGGGCCGAAAAAGCTCGTGACACGGGGTGACTCGCCGACCCTGCTCGGGCTTTTCACGGGCCGGTTTGCCACCCCTAGCTTAGCTTCAAAATATGTCCATCCAAACTTTTATTCTCATGTTGCAGAGTCTGCGGAGTCATGATTTGTGATGGCCGATGGTGGAGGTTTGGGGTGGTTCAAGATCGTTGTTGTGTTAGCGACGATGTGCGGGGCAGTGTTGGTGGGTTGTACGGTGCAATAGTGGTGGGTTGTGCGGTGCGGTGGTTGTACGGTGTTGTGCGATGTGGTGGTGGTGGTGGTTGTGTTAGTGGTGGCGATGGTAGCTTGGCTTTTGATTGGTGTCAGTGGTGGGGTGAGGTTGGGTGTGTTTACACCAATTTTTGACCAACTATTTGGTTGACTTGTGACCAAGTATTGGGGGTGGGTGGGAGCATTTGTGATAAACTATTTGGTTTGGTTGTGCCAATAAATAATATATGACTTAGAAATTTGATAATTTGTGATCAATGGTGATTTGTGATTGAGAAATAACTTGTGACTAACTAATTTGATAATTGATGATCGAGAAATAAGTTGTGACCTATAAAATTTATGATTTGTGATCGAGAAATAAATTGTGATCAATAAATAAGTTGTGATCGATAAGTTCGTAACTATGAAAATAAATTATGTAATTGTGATCTTAATATATTTAATTATTTATTTATCACTTAAATTTTGAAATTGTAAACTTGTTCTCCTGAAATTGGATTGACCTATACTTCCTATTCTGCCCAAAATACCAAAAGGAAGCAGATTATGAAATAGATTATTAGGGAAAATTTCCTAAATCCTACTTTAAGAATAGTATATTTTCAAAATCAGAAATTAAGTTTCAAATTTCCAAAATCAGATATTCATTTAAAAAATATTTATAATTTATTCAATTAATTATATATTTTATTAATTAAATAAATTAAGGTCACAGATTTATACAATTTGGTCACAGATTCATAGTTTAGTCACAGATCGAAATTTATTAGGTCACAAATTTTTTTCAAGATCACGGATCGAAATTTATTAGGTCACAGATTTTTTTCGAGGTCACGGATCGAAATTTTAACAAATCACAATTTATTTTCAAGGTCACAAGTCATAATTTATTCGGTCACAGATTATTTTTGAGATCACAAATTGAAATTTTATAGTCACAGATTTGTTATTGATCACAAATTAGTCAATTTAGTGGTCACAGTTAACCAAATAATCTGTGACCACAGCCCCACAACCATCGTTGACCCGCCACCACCTCACAAATTGGATCTGGACACCACCGCCACCGCACAAAGTCTGAATCTGAAAATTAACACCACACAACCGCACCACCACCGCGTCACAATAGCACATCACTGTCGCACCCGCCACACCTTCGTTCCCGCCACCGCACCACAGCACTACCACCGCGCACAACACCCCAAGCACAACACCGCCACCACACAACCATTCTCGCCACCGCACCACAGTAACAACACCACCACTAAGAGTATAACAGACAGCAGTAGTTTCAGATCCACCCCCCCACGAAACCACCACGCCGTGACGCTCACGTTTGTGACAAGCCAACTCCACCACCACCACACCCTAACGTCACCGCTACCAACACCATTGCAGCCAAAATCGCGACCACAACCACCCAACACACAACCAAAAATCAAATCCAAAATTACCACCACCACCCACCGCCACCACTACTGCGATTGCAAGTACCATAACCACCACGACCACAACCCAAGCAGATTCATCGTTGCTGCGAACGGTAGAGAGTGAGTGAGTGATGCCGCCGCAACGCCTACGAGGCGATGACGCCGCTGCGGTGGTCTCTCGAAGACCAAGATATGGGTCGCCGGAGTGGTTTGTGTGTAGATCGCCTCTGGCTGTCGAGAGAGATGAGAGTCACTGTGTGTGTCGAGAGAGAGAGAGAGAGGGAGGCGGTTGGTTGTGGGATTGGAGAGAGAGAGAGAGAGAGAGAGAGAGAGTGAGAATCTAAAATTAGGGTTTGGATTATAAATATTTATTTTATAAAGTATTAATTAAAATAAAATTTCTGATTTTTGAATTGTGAAACTTGGGGTCTGATTTTAGAATGTTGAATACTTAAAGTAAGGTATTGTGTAATTTCCACATATTATTATTATTAGGGATTTTTCATGGAAGGCCCAACAGCGGTATTAAGCCCGCTAGAATTGTCGAGATGCAACTTACACAAATGCCTACAAAAAAAGGGGTATTTAGTAATATCATCTCACTTTTTCTATCTTGAAACCTTAATTCACATTTATGAGTTAACACAACAAAAAACTAAAATTAACATCTAGATATTAGTTCAACAATTTCTTATGACTAAATTGAAAGTTTAGCCAAAGATGTTGTGTTGTTCAACTAGAATTTAATTGTATGAAATTTTAATTTAAAATTTACAAGAATTTTACGAAAGCACACGGTAAGAAATCTGGCCCAATAAATTTAAAAAACAGAGCATTAACCTAAAAACAGCAAGGCATGTGCAGAAGAGAACCAATCCAATTTTATGTCGACAAAAATGTGTTTTGTTTAATTTAGGGGACAATAGATTAAATGCTGCATAACTTTGTAAAACTTGCAACATCGCAGAATACTAAATTGAAGAGTTCCGCAATCTCATGTCCCTGAAAAATCAGATGAAATATTAAATACATGGAACAAGTGTTACTTAACTTAAACATCTAATAACCAACTTAATTAAACAAGAGCCTAAGGGTTCCTAAGAAAATTAAGAAAAATAAACTAAAGAATCATATAACAAAATAAATAAAGGAAGAAAAACTTGGGTTGCCTCCCAAGAAGCGCTTCTTTTAAGTCTTTAGCTGGACTTTCGCACAAGTGTTTCATGGCACTTTGAATATGGCTTTGGAGGTCCTTCTTAGCTTGATTAGAATGTCTTTGCACCACACTTGGAACGTCCTCCAAGATATTGCTTTGCCCTCTTGAATATGGTGTGACGTGCCTAGATTACCCGTTGTGAATTCAACAATATACACCTGAATCTCTTCATAAGGTTTAATCACAAAATCCACTTTTGAGCAAACGATAAAGTCGAGGATTTCCTCTTCTTTGCATACTACAAGTTCTTTTTCGGCTGTTATGATTAAATCCTCGATCTTTTTAACCTCTTCTTTAATTGATCAGCTCAACTGATAATAAGAATTCAGTGGATCCTGCCGGAGTTTGTGGCACCAAATGGTACATAGTGTCAGCTACAAACTGAAGTTGTAGTTCCACCAATATATTGTTGTCGATTTTTATATCCCGCAAGTGTATGGATCGTAACAAGTAATAAAGTGGACCAAAGAGTCCGGATAATCGTTCCCACGAGGACTGTACTTTAGTACTTAATCTAATTTATTCCTAACTACTATTTGATGAAACACAAAAATATGGATGTGTTGAGAATATTTGAAATTAAACACGTAAAATTGAATTGAATGCAAACATACTTGATTGAGAATTCAAATAATAACGGATATTAGGGCGGAACAATTTCACCTATTGATCACATTTATTCTTTAAATCAAGATTCATACAATCTAAAGTAGTGTTCGATCGAATTCTCCTATTGTATTCAATTTACCCCTCTCGAGTTCTCATTGAGCCTATTTAACTAATTCAATTCCATATCTCTATGCAAATTGACATTTAGTTAAACGAAATATTGGTTCTAGGAATTCAATTATAACCGCAGCAATTAACATAGGTATCTCTACACGTTATGCCAATTTACCGGAATTTACTACTTGGTCTAAACAACAATTCGCATCTCTACGTAATTATTGTTCACGAAATCATTTAATTAGTGATCAAGTAATTAAATGCATTGAGAACATAGCAAAATCAACACATAAAATAAAAGCACAAGAATATCAAATTAAAGAAATAAAGGATCCCAATTCGGTTACATTGTTCGCCCTAAACTCGATTTAGCTACTCATAATCATGAAAGAAAAATACAAAGTTATTATAGAATACATCACCGGGTTTAGAAGAATGAGAAATCGATCTTGCACCAAGATCTTCTTCCCCCCAATTGATGCTTCAAAACGTGATTTGCGCGATGTTTTTCTCCTTTGAATTCCGCCGTTGAATATTCAATTGTATGTATTTCCTTCAATGAGTAGAATAAATCCCTTTTTGTGTGTTCTTCCTTTGAATTCTCTCTCAAATCTTCAAAATTTGAATGTGTTTTGTGATGTGAGGAATGTGTAGAATCCCCCCGCCCCCCGGTGTGAGAAAAATTGTATTTATAGTTGCCCCCACGTTGGTGTAGAAAATAGGGTTTTTACGGGCTTAAAAATTGACCAAAACGCGCCCTAGATCGTCCCAGGCGGCGCCACGGCGCCACGGGAGCGGCGCTGCGGCGTCGCATACTCTGTTTACTTTCAGAATTCGTGGCGCTGCAGCGGCGCCAACCTCCGGGTGAAATTCAGCATCGTGCTTCCTTCAGTATTTCAAGCATAATCTTCTCTCCTGATATCCGATTGAGGTGATTTAAGTTGGGTTGTAAAGCCAACTCAAAGGGCTACAACTTTACGTGAAATAGCCTTTTTCCAGTTCGAATGTTTACTATGTCAAAAATGGGTCTCAATCTATGACAAAAATCTGAAACATCCTTCCGCGGTTGAAACTTGATTTGTGAAAATGTTTTGGCCATATTTCACCCGTTTTGACTTCTAATTGCACCCAATTGAGCCCCGGCATTCTCGAATCTTCATTGTGAAGTTCGACACAACTTTTGAGTGTTTACACTTTGGCCCTCATACTATGGATCTTGTCCCCTTTTGCCAATTTTCCTCTTGTTTCTTTCAATTTCTTGCTCAATCATCGAGTTTCACCTATTCAACACTAAATGCAACAATTTAGACAATAATTCATCATATGAGCACTGAATATCATCGTTTGAGGCCTTAAATAAGTGTATAAAATACAGTTATCACATGTGCAGAAGAGAACCAATCCAATTTTATGTCGACAAAAATGTGTTTTGTTTAATTTAGGGGACAATAGATTAAATGCTGCATAACTTTGTAAAACTTGCAACATCGCAGAATACTAAATTGAAAAATTACACTCTTTACTAGCCATTCACCTCAAGAAAATTCATAGAAAAATTAATGGAAAGAGACAGAAATGGGTGTATTTGGCCCAAATGCACATGGAAATGGGAGTGTTGGCATTTGCTAGTGAAGTCAGATGTGTTGGGTTTTGATACCAATTAATTTCGGTCGATGATATTAAATCGATGTTAAATAATTTATAGAAGTAGCTTAATGATGGTTTGACCCGAAAATAATTTGGGGCCACTAGAATCAATTTAATTAAATTAAGGAAAAAAAAAATTATATCTAAGAGATTAACTATGATCCATTTCAAAACTAAAAAACAATGTTTAAAATTTCAAAAAGTAGACATTATAAAATTTTATTTATAGAATAAATAATTAGACATATATTTTATTAATTAAATATATCAGGTCACAGTTCTATACAATTTGATTATAAATTGTCGAATTAGTTGGTTACAAATAATTTCTCGATCACAAATTTAAAATTTTATAGGTCAAAATTATTCCTTGGACACGAATAACAAATTTTACAAGTCAAAACTTATTTTATGATCGTAAAATATCAAATTAATTGATCATAAATTATTTATCAGTCACAACTTAGCCCTTGTTTGAGCTTTTTTTTTTTTTTTTTTTTTTTTCAAAATAAGAATGTATGATTGAGAAAGAAAGAAAAAATTTCAATTTACGTGTAGTATTATTTTATAGCAGATTGTGTTGTCGAACATAGGAGAGAAAAAAATATATGATAGAGTTAGAGGCTCAAACAAGGGCTTAATAAAACGTAAGTCATGATAACATTTTTAGGTTTATTTGACACGAATTAACCAATTTATTGATTACAATCAACTAAATAATTGTTCACAAACACCCTATACCATCCCATCTCACCCACCGCATCGCCACGACCACGACCACGACCACGACCACGACCATGACCACCACTACCACCACTACCACCACTCGCTCTAGATCCACAACCAGTAGCGTTAGATTCACTAGCACCATAGCCAATAAAAGTAACCCAACACCACCAAGCCATGGAAGCCACCACCACCACTCCAACAACCAACAAAAATCAACCAAATTTCACATCCAAAAATCTTTTCAAAACCATGTCAGCCATTCTTTATGCCAACAATCCAAATAATTCACAAACAACAAACCACAGATCATGGAGGTGGTTGCTCATGTGCGACATAGCCCATTCTGCACTGGTTTTGAGCGGTGGCTCTCGTGTCACCAATGATTGATGGACGATCTATCCTCAACCATGGAGTCGCTTCGAGAGAAGAGAGTGGTGTTTCCGGAAGAGATGGGTGGTGGTGTAAGGCTACATCGTCGGATGCACTGGTTCTGAGCGGTGGCCCTCATGTCGCCGACTAATGAAGGGAGATCTGCGTGCGGCTGCGGAGTCGCTTCAAGAAAGGAGAGTGGCGTTGCCGAAAGAGATGGACAATGGTGTAAAGTTACGCCGCTGGCATAGAGGGAGGATAGCAACGTTATATTAGTTTAATTTTATAATATTATTATTATTATTATTATTATTATTATTTAAAATTTTAATTATAGCTGATTTTTAAAAGAAAAACTTGTAACTCTTAATTATGAATTGAGATTTTGAAAACGCTTAGAACTTGTAATTTCCATTTAAATTAATGTTGCTCGTGGTCTAACACTTGTTGATGACCCAAGTTATTGACTTGAATGGTGAAATTAGTTGGCCCATTTATTCTTAACATTAGCCCCTTTGTTGGAGGCCCGATACTTTGGTTATATGGGCCATTTGACTTGGCCCATATAAGTGACTTAATGTGACATTGGCTTTATATCCTCCCTTTTTGTGTCTATAGTCGAGTGTGTGTGTGCAATAGAAGAGAAATGGTGAGGTATCTGCTCTTGGTGGTTGGTTTGAGTGTTCAACCGTTGCATCTCTTTTCTTTCTCCATTTGTGATATTGTTACCACAATCTTCCTCCTTTTGGGGGGGGGGGGGGGGTGAAAACGAGTGGCAACCGGAGTGTTAAAGTTATGGGTCAGAGCCTCATCTATCGGTGTTTATTTGGTAAGTAAATTGAGATTGGAATCAATATTTCTCGAGGGATTTCCGCGACAAGATGGCAAAAGGCAATCACTAATATGTTTAAAATAAATAAGCTCTAAACAATACAAATGTTCACAAACTGAAACTGTTAATTGCTTACAATAATTCTATTATCATTTGTTCAGAGAAAGAACTAGCAGTTGAAGCTATTATCATTTGGTGTTTAATTTCTTACAACAAAGTTGTGATCCTTATGAGCAATCTTGAATATTCTAACACCCAACTCCTTGCATTCTCTAGTGGTTCGTTGAAGTTTGATAATATCTTAGGAATGAGCAAGCTTGTTGGCAATAAAGAAGGTCTAGGATATAAGGAAATTGATCACAATGTTGCTAATACTTCCAAGACTATTTTTTTGGTTACCATTGACCAACCAAAGTACGTTCCTAACCCTGAACCCAAGAATAAAGGAATCATAAGACAGAGATTTACTAGACAGCGTAGGACTTACCAACCTATGAATAGAAATCAGCGACCACATAACCTTGATCCTATGTTTATCCCTACTTATTTTCAATTGTGGTGAGTTATATATAAGGTCTATGTGTCATATATTCTTGAATAGAAATAAAAATCAGAACTTCAATAGAAATAAAAATCAGGATTTTGAGAGCCAGATTGACTTCCTCACTAATTAGGTAGGTCAATTGACTAAGTTAATAACACAGTTGACTAGGATTAACTCTTCTGCCAGGAAAATTTGGGTTAAGAAGAGTGATAAAAAAAATCTTGAAATAAATCACAATGCTTTTAAAGGTAAGGGAGTTTGTATACCTAACTCATTAGGTATTTCTGGTGCATGCTTGGTGCATTCATTGTTAAAAAAGAAGGGGATTTTTTTTTAACTATAACATTATATATGATGAACTTGAAAGTGCGTGTAGTGACCAAGTATGAGTTTAATTGATGTGTTGTAGCATATCTTTCATTACTTTGTTTTGATTTTTATGGAGTACTTAGTATATATTTCTTCATGTACCATTTCCACTGCACACACTATGATATTGTGAGTGTGATTTAACTGTGTGTGTGAGATTGGAGATGACAATCACATGTTAGTAATGTGACTTTAAACATGAATTGACTTTATTTTAGTAGACCTAAGCTCCAATATATTCATTTCAAAGAAAAACTCAATATCTTATACTCTTTTTTGGAGCCTATTTGACTCGAGTAATTAAGTTTGAGGGGTTTCTTATAACCTGGTACCTATGGTCAACTAATTTGGGTTAATCGGCCTAAAACTCGTTACATGGGTCATCTTAGTTGTTTAATGGAGAAGAGTCTGTGTATAAAATGTAAAAAATTGAAAAGAAAAATTGATGAGAAAACAATGATGAGCTTTTAGAAAATGTATATATATATATATATATATATATATATATATATATATATATATGCTTAAAATTATGGGGAGTAAAGAATAATATATATGCAAAATGAGCTTCTTTTATAGGTCCTAATATGCTCTTATTGGTTTGACTTTCATAAGTAGAATGATAAATTTATTGACAATGATGTTTAACATGTCATTTCTCACAAAATTAAGGTTTGGAGTCTTGCTTACAAAAGATTAGTGACACTTTACAAACATGAGTCACTTATACAGTTTACTTTATCTTAACTTGAACTGAGTATGTGAGAAAATTTACTCTGCATTAATTATGCTAGTGCATGCTATCAATTGCATCTTTGAGTTTTTATATATAGATGTTCATGTGTATTTGATTTAATTCCCTTAGTCATTTGAGACAAAAAGGGAGACAGTGATTTGATTGATTTTGAGTTGAGAGTTTGCAGTAAGTGGGAGAGATGAAAGCATCTTTCATTCATTTATGACATTCCATATTACAATACATAACTTCTTTGAGTTTTGATATTTGATGATATTAATATTTTAGTTGGTGTTTTGATTAACATTAGTATTAGTATTACTTTTAAATGTAGCTAGCATATTTATGATAGTAGGTTTCAATTGTTGTATTTCATGTATCATGTGTTTTTACACTAAGTATTTGAGTTGCTAATTTTAGGAAACAGGTTTAACAAGGAATGCAAGAGATGGACATTCAGATTGAACTTGGGAAGATTAGTTTTTATTTTTAACTTCCTTGACTTGTATTGTATAGTTTTGTCACAAAATGCCAAATGGGATGTTTGTTAGGTTTTTTATTGTATAGACAATTTGATATGATCCAGGATAGGCCGCGGGCGATCGAAAATGCAATGTTCATTGAGAAGAAGTTGATGGCTCATTTGAAGGTGTTTAGGGCCGGTAACGTGGTTAAAGACATCGCACAAAATCATAAAAATGCATGCTCGGGAAAAGGGACACATGAGGTTGAAGACTATATGTCAATGAACAAGTTTTATGTTGGGGTCGAAGGTTGAAAAGACTTGGATCAACATGATAAAGTTGGCTGAAGACGGGAGTGAAGTTTTGGCCAACTGAACGCGAAGCTGCCAACTGGACGAATCCTACCGGACGTCCAGTAGAAATATTTGTGCATCCGAACGCACCGCATGGACATCCGGAAGGGTCGTCTAGTAGAATTATTTTTCCTTGTTTTCTTTCTACTTTACTAGAATTTCTTATTTTTGACAAGTTTGTTATTTTAGGACTCTTTAATTTCGTATTTTTCATATTTCTTAGGATTTATTGCTTTAGTATAAATATATTTATTTTTATTGTAAACATTAAGACTTTTATGATGAATTGAGAATTATTCTCCCTTTTTTGTTCTTGAATGAACTACCGAACTTATCAAATATTTTGTATATTTGTGGTGTTCAACTTTTAGAACTTATCAAAGGATCAGATACCATTTGTAGCATTCGCAAATCGAGATTCATGTTTATGTACATCAACGGGTCTAAGATTTAATATACATTAGGTTCTTAGTTCGAGAAGTATTAGGTCGAGATCCTATCGTCTACAACCAGAGTTTGGGCTTTCCCGGCATTTTCAAACTAATTCTGGGAGTTCCATGAGATTCCCCCAATCGTGATCTCATCAAGTGGTATCAGAGATCGGGCTCCAGATTCAGGTTCTATCTTTGTTTTTATTTCTTGTTGAGTCTTTGTTTTCTTTTTTTTCGCGTTCTTGTGTCCAGTAATTTTTCTGAGTCTTTGATCCAAAAATTTTCAAAAAAATAGTCAAAAGTTGTTTTTGGGCTAATCTAGCATCCAAATTAACTTTTGTTTGTTTTGTTGTTCTCGTAGTCAATTTTCGAGTTTATTAAAAAAAAAAAAATCGGTACTGCTCACCCGAAAATTAAAAAACAAAAATTATTTTGATTTATCTTGAAATTATCAATTTTCTATTATCTATCTTAATTCCAAAATCCATTTGTGTCCAATTCAATCGAAATTCAAGAACCACTTTCTTGAATTTTCATAGTGCCTATTCGAAATTTCTTCCAATCATTTTTCTTCTTTCTTGAGTCTCCTTGATTACAAATCTCAATGTCGAATGATGTGATCCGACGGTTTGAAAGATTGCTTGAGGTTATAAGTCATAGAATGGATAGATTTGAGAAGGAGTAAACATCTTGTTGAAGATAGTGTTAAATTGAGTAATAGGTGTAGAAGGGAGATGGTAGAGCATCATGGAGAATGTAATGGAGTCATGAAACCGGTAGTAGAGGAAACTTGTGTGGTGATGCATGATCTCTATATGCCCATCAACGTGGATGATGTTGAGCAGCTACGGAAGACGATATTTCAAACTAGATGTCATGTCAACAACAATGTATGTAGTTTGATTATTGATGGAAATAGTTGTATTAATATCTTTAGTGCTATGCTTGTCAAGAAACTTGGGTTGATCACAGTAAAACATCCACCACCTTATAAACTGCGATGGTTAGATAAATGTGAAGAGGTTAGGGTAAGTTGACAGATGTTGATAAATTTCTCAATTGGGAGGTACCACGATGAGGTGTTATGCAATGTAGTTCCTACGTATGAGGGGCATATACTTTGGGTAGACAATGACAACGTGATATGAAGGCAAAACATGATGGATTCAAAAATAGGTACAGTTTTACTAAAGATGGGAAGCTTATTATTCTTGCGTTGTTGACACCATTACAAGTGTATCAGGATCGACTCAAATTAAGGAGTAAGAGAGAAAAAGGATTGAGAGAAAATGAAAGTAATAACGAAAATGATGAGTTGGTGAGCTCGAGAGAAAATAGTGAGGTGACAAAGTGTGAGAAAAAAGATAAAAGCCACAAGAAAGAAAAGAAATGGAGAGTGAAAATGAGAGTGAAGAGATGGTAAAAGAAAGTGAGTCTTCAGAGAGAAAAGAAAAGTCAGAAGTGAACTTGCAAGAAGATGCGAATGAGGTTGAAAGAGTTTTAGTGAGAACTAACAATTCTCTCCTTAATTTGTCTATTTCTGTATTGCAAGTTTCTAAAGACTTGATCTATGAAATTAATCAGTCTTACCTCAGTTTGGAGAATTCTTTAGTATCGAAGATTGATTTTGTGATTCCTGAAGTTGACTTTGTGATTTCCGAGAAGATGAAGGAGTTTTAAGGACAGTGGAAGGAGTTCATATGCGAGAGTTTGAGCAACAAAGTTGTTCTGATTGAGTTCATGTTGCAATTCATACATATCTACAAAGTTGATGGTTACCATGCATTGATCATCTGTTAGGGAAGGAAAAGTTTTCCATTTGATTCAGGTGGTACGGTGATAAAACTAGCAGCCGGTTGGTTATTCCCTACGCGATCACAAGGTACGGATTCGAGAACGAATCCTTTTGAAGAGAGAGGGGATGATATGATCCAGGATAGGCCCTGGGCGATCAAAAGTGCAATGTTCATTGAGAAAAAATTAATGGCTCATTCAAAGGTGTTTAGGGCTGGTAACGTGGTTAATGATGTCGTGCAAATCCATACAAATGTATGCTCGGGAAATAGGGCATATGGCGTTGAAGACAACATGTTAATGAACAAGCTTCATGGTGGGGTCGAAGGTCGAAAAAACTTGGATCAATATAATAAAGTTGGCCGAAGATGGGAGTGAAGTTCTGGCCAACCGGACGCGAAGCTGCCAACCAGACGTCCGGTAGAAATCTCTGTGCTTCCGGACGTACCGTACCGAATGTCTGGAAGGGTCGTCCGGTATAACTGTTTTTTCACATTTTCTTTCTACTTTACTATAATTTCTTATTTTTGGCAAGTTTGTTATTTTAGGACTCTTTGATTTCGTATTTTCCATATTTCTTAGGATTTATTGCTTTAGTATAAATAGATTTATTTTTCATTGTAAACATTAATACTTTTATGATGAATTATTTTCCCTTTTTGGTTCTTAAATGAACTACCGAACTTATCAAATATTTTGTATATTTGTGGCATTAAACCTTTAGAACTTATCAAAGAATTAGACATCCTTTGTGGCGTTCATAAATCGAGGTTCATGTTTCCGCACATCAACGGGTCTAAAGTTTAATATACCTTAAGTTCTTGGTTCGAGAAGTATCGGGTCGAGATCCTATTGTCTACAACCTGAATTTGGGCTTTCCCAACGTTTTCAAATTAATTCCGCGAGTTCCATGAGATTCTCCCCACCGAGATCTCATCACAGTTCTTTCGACAAAATGACTAATATAAAAAGTTGTAAAATTCAAGGAATCTATTGGAATGTTGTATAGATAAACTAGGCATCTTAGAGTTCGAGTTTGGAATAAGAAGGAAATAGTCGCTAGATTAACACTAGTCTATCTCCCATCTGATGTTCGAGCTGAAAAAACAGAAACATTGTCGCTCTCTTGACGCCAGCTATAGTGTTACACCCTAGTTCGCATTTTTCAAGAGTTTTATCCGACCCATACTACCTAAATACCTTCTACCATATATACTCAAGTCATAACACGTTTTGTGTGTGGTTGTTCATTATATTACTTTTTCATATCTTCGCTCCAAAATCCAAGAACAAACTCAAACATTGAAATTAATTATTTGGTTGTTAAGATAATTCAACACTACTTTGGAAAACATCAAATTCTCATAATTCAAAACACACACTTTCTATACAAACATATAAAGATAATTTCTCATTAACTTTTAAAGGTTGGTGAACATTGAGGAAGGTTGGACTAGACGTACAGAAGAGTATAAGGATAAGGTGTTCTTGGTGATCCACAAGAGATAGACGATTTCAAAAGATTGAAATAGGTGTGAGTAAAATACGTTCCAGCGGGTCTTGGAGATTGCAAGAATTAGATCAGTAGGTCTAGTTGTTTTTCTAGGTTGGATCATACTGTATGTTCATATTGTCTATAGTGGAGGTTACTGGCTTATCCCGAAATTTTTAACTAGTTGGGTTTTCTCCGTCAACAATTTTTGTATTATTTACTGTTTTATTGATTATTTTGACAATTCAACATAGGATAAATTGATTTGATAGATTAAACATCTAGAACAATTTAAAAGTGACTCATTTCTTTTAATTAATACTTTTAATTTTGCGTAATTCATCTATCCATGCCCCTCTAAGTGTTAGTTAGGTCGAATGTCATTATTTTCAGATTCCTTGTTGAGCATTTATGGGTATTATAAAGTATAACCCAATATATCAATATATAATAATCGTTTCACCTCCTAAACTCATCGATTTTTATGCTCAAGTTGAAACAACAGGAGAAATGACTATTTAAGAGGGAAATATTTGAATTTGCAGGGGTTTCTTCTTTAAGGTGAGAGAATCTATAGATTTCTCTCAAGGCTTTAGGGGTAATTGGCTTATTTTGGATAAGCAACATGGGACGGTCTCTAATTGGCTATTTTATAACTGACTCTATTTGAAGTATCATGTTTTATTCATCAACTTACGTGTCATGTGCTCATTGACTTTGAAATCATGATTTTCGATCAACCTAGAAGGGGAAATGACTCGCCTTATATTTATGCGAGCCTTTTGTGATGCATCCCTCGCATATCGCTTACACTTTGCGAATTGGAGTGGACTCACGGAACCTATTTCTTGATGCAAAACATTTAATTTCACGTTAAACATTTAACAACATTGAAGTCGTGTAACTAATATGGTTAAACTCCTATTTGGTTTATATAAAAATCAATTTTTAGTATATTTTGGTAAAAATTAATAGAATGTGTAATTGAAAATTGAGGGTCCAATAAATTGTATGATTAAAACTAATTACTAATGTTAACCAAAATTTTAATTCAACTTTTTAGTTGAATCAAACATGGTCAATTATAGTTGAACTATTCACTTCAGACTAATCCATATTCATACCTAACTTCCTATAATTTTCACATTTTAATGGAAAATTGAATTTATCAACCCAATTTTTTTTATTATTTTGAGTCGACATACAATTAGATAACAGACTTATAAATTGAAAATTTTGACATCTTGGCCATAGCATGTTTTTATCACTGATTGAAAACATCATTGACTTGAACTATAATCTCTTTAGCAAGCAAACTCAATTTGACTTGTATTTTTCACCATTTTTAACTTATGCATATAGAATAGAAAAGAATTATTGGGTTTTATTTATAGTTAGTTTATTCAACATGATGTTGCTATCTCTTGCAAGACCGGCATTCTGATCTTTATTTTCGGTAGCTTTACTCTTTAAGTTTTAACTCGAGTCACATAAATTGATAAAGTGCACTATCACAATTGGAGAACGTATTATTTTTCCCTTAAAAACCTAGAATGAAACTTATAATATTAATAAATCACCACGAACACGTGGTACAATAAAAAGTGATATACAATCATTTTAGTTCATACCGAATAAATAATGAAAGGCGAAAGAAGCGAGGTTGTTGCTATACATATTATATTCTAAAGTATATAATGTCAAATACAAAATTGAATATTTATAATATTGGACATCGTGAGTATTGTGATTTTTATCATTGATTAAAAACATCATTGACTTGTGATCATAATCTCTTTAGCAAGCAAACTCAATTTGACTTGTAATTTTCACTAATTTTCAACTTTCAACGTATGCTCATATTCAACATGATGTTTCTCTCTAAGAAGACCGGCATTGTCGTACTTATTTTGGTGGCCTTGCTCTTAAGTTTTAACTCAAAGTTAGAGTATTCAACATGTTAAATTTTTAGAGTGCTAATTCTCACAATCGGAGAACATTTTAATTGGCATTATGAAAGCACAAACACAATTATAGACGCATCATTAATTTTCTAATTATTGATGGGCTACATGTGTATTGCACGTGCATTTTGTTTTCTAAAACATTTGTGTCTGTGTTATGTATTGGCTTTGCTTTCTTCTTGCCAACGGTGAAGGAAAGTGTGATTATGGTTCCCATTTTGAGCTACAAAATATTTAAATGAGGAAAGAAAGATAATCAATAATAGCAATAAACTAAACTTCGAGTTCACTACATGAATTCTCCTATATATTAAAACGTCACAAACAAAAAAAGTTAGTTGATAGTAACAACAAACTAAACTTTCTTCAAATGTCAGTTACATGATTTCTCTCTTTTTGAAACGACAAAAATGGCTAATCAATAATAACAAGCTAGGCCTTGTTTTAGTAAATTTAGAATCGTTATATTAAATATTTTTTCTTCACTTGGTACAAATCACAACTCGATAAAATATCTGAAAAGGTAATCAAATTTGTCTCTTCTTATATTCATCCCAATAATTACATCTAAAAGCTCAAAGTTCTGTAAAAAGTTTCCCTCTTACAAAACAAGAACGCAAATGGCTTTGGCACATTCCGCGATTTACCTCCTCCATAATGTTCTAGGGGTGGGAACAGTGGGGGACCCTCAAGATTGGGTTCAACCTTTTAAGAAAGCAAATGGCTTTTTGTGCTACTCTGCGGAGTCTGGGGGCGTGGGGGAAATAAAATAAAACAAATAATGTGTACTTGGTCATAAAAAGGGAGATATATTACAGCAATTTTTGTGTGACACATTTCAGCATCAGGCCCTGAGAAACAAGTAAACAATAAAAAGATAACAAAATTGATTGATAAATGACAAAAAATAAATTTTTAGTCAGTAAATTCTTGATTTAACAATCTCCAAGTTCCTCAATAAAAGCCTTCAAGTTCTTAGTAGAAGAACCATCCTCCTGCATAGCTTCTCTTGCAGAATTCTTCCATTTCCTAGCATTCTCTCTCAATTCTCGACCTTTTTCTCCATTATCCATTATTGTTTCAATGCACCTCTTGATCTCGTTGCTCTCAACGGTGCCATCTTCTCTTGGGTTCACCCTTAGGCCTGTCCTCCAAACATCTTGTATAAGCTTTGCATTGGTCCCTTGATCAGTCCACTGTGGAAATGCCACCAAAGGAACACCGCATGCTAAACTCTCCAAAGTCGAATTCCAGCCACAATGAGTCACAAAACAACCCAATGAAGGGTGTGTTAGGACCTCAAGTTGTGAACACCATGGTACTATTTTTCCTATTTTTTCCAATTCATCCAAACAACTTAGTTTATCGTCGTCTTTTTCTTCTTCTTGGTTCTCGTTTACACGTATAACCCACAAAAATGGTCGTCCACACTCGAGCAATCCTTTAGCAATCTCCTCCAGTTGAACTTTTGGGAGCTTCAAAAGACTTCCAAATGACACATAAACCACAGAAGATTCTGGCTTCGAGTTTAACCATTGAAGATAATCGTCGGATTTATGAAAAAGATCTCCACCAACGGCCTTATCTAATGGATCTTTTCCATCCAAGAAAGCAGAAGGAATTAAAGGTCCAATCCCGATTAACTCATAATCTTCAATCGCCTTAAGTGCATCAGGCTCTAGTGCATCGAAAGTATTCACTAGCACTTTTGGCTTTGTTTCTGCATCCAATGTCTCTAGCTGCTCTTTAAACGTCGGAAGAGCAAATTTATAGCGATCGTCTCCACTTGAAGGAAGCATAAATGATGGAAGATCACGTTTAGCTAGCAGTGGAAGTCTAGGCAGTTGGATTGCCCACGACGGATCGTCCGAAGAATTATTGATTTCTTTGCCATGGCCGTTGAAATAATAGTAGTACATATCCAACACAGTGGCTGGTTGAATCCACAGAAGAACACTCGGGATGTGGACTTCATGCGCTACCTCTGCTGCCCACGGGAGTAGGAGGGTGTAAACTAGGCACGTAACTGGGCGTCCTTGCTCGGCACTGGCGAGAATAGTGTCCCTCAGGGTTTCAGAACCGCGCTTTCTAATCTCCGTCATGTAATGCTCTGGATCATCACTGGGTTTGAACCCGTCGTCATATCCATCGGAATAAGCTGCAAAAGTAATGCCATTGGTGATGTCACCGGCGGCTTTGGCCATCCGCCGCTGGGCGTATAAACTTGTTGCGAAGGTGACTTCTATGCCATTTCTGAGAAGGGTCTTGGCAAATGTCATAGATGGATTGATATGGCCTTGTGCCGGAAAAGTTACTAGAATCACATGAGGGCGAACCATTTTCTGTGTAGAGAAGCAAAATTGGTGAATGGGATAATGATAAAGAAAGTTGAAAATTCTGTGATCGGGAAATGAGTAGATAGCATGGGAGCCTTTGGGATGTCTATATGAAGAGGACAGAGACATTGCATGACGTATGGGATGACGGTTATAGTTGGGCAATTAATCTGCGCTGCTACTTGAACAATCCGTGGACGCCAGGGAAATTATTCTAAGCCCCCATTGAATCTCATTAAATTTATAAATGGGTTAATTTCAGAAATAGTCACTGAAGTTACAGAAAAATTACAAAATGGTCACTGAAGTTCAAAATTTTTAGTAACGGTCACTGAAATTTCGGGCGCTTTAAAAAACGATCACTGAAATTTGAAAAACTTTCAAAAACGATCACTAAGTTACAAACACTTTTTCAGTTTTTTTGTGACTTTTGTAGCAACTTTTTTACTACTTTCGACCATCGAAATCGTCAAATTTTGATACCGTTGGAACGCCCACAATGTCCTCTTCAATTACCACCCAAAATCTTCTCATAACTCCAAGGGATTCGACCGAAAAATTGCCGCAAATGTCGCCCAAAAATCTGAAAATCTGGGCAAATTTTCAGATTTTTTGGGCGACTTTTGCGGCAATATTTCGCCGACTTTCGACCACCAAAACTGCCGAATTTTGATATCGTTGGAAAGCTGACAATGTCCTCTTCAATTACCATCCAAAATCTCCCCCCATCTCCAAAGCATTCGACAGAAATAAGCCCACAAATTTAGCATCCCGAATCTGGGCAAATTTTCGTCTTTTTGGGTAACTGACTTTGTGGGCTTATTCCGGTCAAATGCTTTGGAGTTGGGGGGAGATTTTGGATGGTAATTGAAGATGACATTGTCAGATTTTCAAAGGTATCAAAATTCAGTGATTTCGGTGGTCGAAAGTTGTCGAAAAATTACCGCAAAAGTCACCAAAAAAATCTGAAAATCTGCCCAGATTTTCAGATTTTTTGGGCGATATTTGCGGCAATTTTTCGGTCAAATCCCTTGGAGTTACGAGACGATTTTGGATGGTAATTGAAGAGGACATTGTGGACTTTCCAACGGTATCAAAATTTGCTGGTTTCGGTGGTTGGAAGTGGCCGAAAAGTTGCCGTAAAAGTGTTTGTAACTCAGTGATTGTTTCTGCAAGTTTTTCAAATTTCAGTGACCGTTACTGAAAGTTTTGAAGTTTAGTGACCATTTTTTAATTTTTCTGTAAATTCAGTGACCATTTCTGAAATTAACCCATTTATAAATATATTTTTCTCCCTCTTTTTTTAATCACATATTTTTTAATAAAATAATATTATACATAAATAAATAATTTTTTTTTAGCCACATATTCTCCCAAAAAAAAAATACTATTCCAAATATTATAAGATCAAATAATGTTAAATAATGGAACTCAAACGTGGGGCTAAATAACAGGACTTTGATTGATTGTGGATTTACGTGGAGACTTGGTAAATTTTAGCATTTTAGGTTTATGCTATATTTCGAAATTAAGAATTCTACAAAAAGTGCAGAACAGGTAATAGAAAATCTTTGATCAAAATCTTTGAAAATTTAAATTTAAAAAATTGCACATTGTTACGAGTGGGCTAAGAATTGACTCGACTGTTGAAAATTAGTATATGAAATTGGTTTTGACGAATTCTTAATTGTTTAAGTACAAATTGTTATTTGGTGAATGAAAAATTAATCTAAATATAAGTCATTTAAATATGTGAATTAATGAAAAATTACGTAGAATATTATGGAATATTATTGAAAAGATGTATTTTTCTATATGAAAGATTGTGACTTTTGACATTAATATTTTTCAATAAATGTGTCTCTTCAAATATAGTGACTAATTACAATAGTTGTGTCTCTTCCATAGATTGTCTTTTGAGTCAAACATTTTCAACATTTTATATATAAACCATATGTGTTTGGTTTCATTCATTTATTCACTTTATGATTACATTATCATACTAATGCATATTCACTAATGTTCGAGCGAAAAAAATAGAAACACTGTCACCCTCCTGACACCAGCTTTCGCTCGAGCGACACACGTGTCGCTCGAGTTATTGTGTTACGCCCTAGTTTGCCTTTTTTCAAGAGTTTTATTCGGCCCATACTACCTAAATACCTTCTAATATATATACTCAAGTCATAACACGTTTTGTGTGTGGTTGTTCATTATATTACTTTTTCATATCTTCGCTCCAAAATCCAAGAACAAACTCAAACATTGAAATTAATCATTTGGTTATTAAGAAAATTCAATCACTACTTTGAAAAACATCAAATTCTCATAATCCAAAACACACACTTTCTATACACACATAGAAAGATAATTTCTCGATAACTTTCAGAGGTTGTTGAAGATTGGGGAAGATTGGACTAGACATACAAAAGAGTATAAGGATAAGGTGTTCTTGACGATCCACAGGAGATAGACGATTTCGAAAGATCAAAACAGGTGTGAGTGAAGCACGTTTCAGCGGGTCTTGAAGATTGCAAGAATTAGATCAGTAGGTCTAGTTGTTTTTCTAGGCTGAATCACACTGTAAATTCATATTGTCTATAGTGGAGGTTACTGGATTATCCCGAAATTTTTACCTAGTTGGGTTTTCTCCGTCAACAATTTCTGTGTTATTTACTATTTTATTGATTATTCTGACAATTTAACATATGTTAAATTGTCTTGATAGATTAAACATTTAGAACAATTTAAAAGTGACTCTTTGCTTTTAAATAATACTTTTAATTCCGCGTAATTCATCTATTCATCCCCCTCTAAGTGTTAGTTAGGTCGAACATCATTATTTTCAGATTCCTTGTTGAGCATTTATGGGCATTATAAAGTATAACCCAATATATCAATATATAATAACCATTTTATTGATGATAAAATTTAGATCAACAAAATTTTCTCACCGAGCTAAAATTTTCACCTCCTAAACTTATTGATTTTTATGCTCAAGTTGAAACAACAAGAGAAATGACTATTTGAAAGGGAAATATTTGAATTTGCAGGGTTTCTTCTTTTAGGTGAGAGAATCTATAAATTTCTCTCAAGGCTTCAGGGGTAATTGGCTTATTTTGGATAAGCAACATGGGATGGTCTCTAATTGGCTATTTTATAACTGACTCTATTTGAAGTATCATAATTTATTCATCAACTTACATGTCATGTGCTCATTGACTTTGAAATCATGATTTTCGATCAACCTAGAAGGGGAAATGACTCGCCTTATATTTATGCGAGCCTTTTGTGATGCATCCCTCGCATATCGCTTACACTTTGCGAATTGGAGTCGACTCGCGGAACCTATTTCTTGATGCAACACATTTAATTTCATGTTAAACATTTAACAACATTGAAGTTGTGTAACTAATATAGTTAAACTCCTATTTGGTTTATATAAAAATCAATTTTTAGTACATTTTGGTAAAAATTAATAGAATGTGTAATTGAAAATTGAGGATCCAATAAATTGTATGATTAAAATTAAGTAGTTAACTAAAATTTCAATTCAACTTTTTGGTTGAATCAGACATGGTTAATTATAGTTGAACTACTCTTTATATCTGACACTTGTTCTCTTGTTACTCAATTCTATAACTCTCGCTTGCTACCTTCACTACCTAATTGATGGAGTTAGTCATTTTACCAAAAAAATTCGAAAACAAGGGTAGACATACTCTAATTATTTAAATGTCTCGAAGTAATTTGAATTTACAAGGAAGTAAAAAAAAAATTACTTCCTCTTATAATTTTTTTGACCGTGTTACTCAAATAAATTTTCTATGCTATGTTATGTTATATATAATAATTAAATAACATATATCCATAAATAATGAAATGAAATCTAACATAAAAAGCTTTTCTGTAATTTTTTTTTTCCAGAAGAAATTTTATAATATTTGGATATTTTCGTTTTTTGAGGAAGGTTATCTTCAAAAAACTTTTGATCAAACTATTCCAAAAAAAAAAAAAATTAGATTAAGAATTGCACTTGTATTCTGTTTTAACTTTTAACTATGAATTAATAGTTGAAAAAATATAAGGATTTTATTAAATTGTGTATCGATAAGAATAAAATAATTATGGAACATTGATAAATACGTAAGTGTTTTAGGAATTACCATTGTAGTGTGTTTTATAAAATTCCTTTGATCTTCTTCATTCCACCCTCAAGTCTCCTTCTTATTTGATCTTCTCGATTCGCCTTCAAACATTTTGGCCTTCTCCAGTGTTTCTTCAAGAACTCAAAACTGTAGAGATTTCTTTTGTGTGTAGGCATAATAATTATTATGATCTTTCAATGTAAGTGTCTTTATAATATGGATTTGATTAGGAGGTATCACAATCCCAAAAGAATTTTTTTTCTAGGACTCTTTTAATACCCATCCAAATCGAAGTCTTCCATATCTTAAATGACACATCTATGACACATTCCGATTTAATTAATTTATCTTTCTATAGTTAATAATAATAAAGTATAACTCTTATAATTTATTTTGGTTCTTATTTTGAAATCACTAAAGAGACCAAACGGACCTAATTAAATTACGCTCCAATAAATTAATCTTGACCCGATCAACTCTTGATCGATCTAGATAATTTATTAGTCACATTCTATTCCACTAAAAGAACGAGATTGCACTCTTAGCTTAATTGAAATTACTGAAGCTATATATAATAATTATTTTCTTTGACAAATTGTTCTTACATATTACCCTCGTTAATCATGTTGAATAATTGGAACAATGTAAAATGATCAAAATGCCCTTTTTCACATATACATTAAATCCTCAATCTTATTTTTCTACCTAGTTTCATGTGATCATATGACAATATTAATTCAACAGTCAATGTCGAATTATTGAGCTTAGATTTTATTGTCCACTTGAAAATCTCTTGGATCATGATCCTGCCTATTAAATTGGTTACAGATCCCATATTATGAATATATGTTCTCCAGTTATTGCACTCTAATTCCTAAGGCACCGAGATATTGATTAGCAATTTAATATCACTCATTGATACTTCAAAGAACTTTAAGTTAGTAATCAAAGTTTATTATCCATGCAGGATTGGGGTATTTCGTACAATAGTCAAGTGAACTTAAATTTATGTTGTCAATTTCATAAATTTATTTCATGTGGTCCAGTCCAATACATTCCAAAAATGTATATTCAATTTATTACCAAAGTCAAGATTAACTTTAATAAAATTGAGACAATCTTATCAAAATAAAGTGTTCGTCTTCATTTAACGATCGAGGACAATAAATTTTAGATCAAATCATAAATCAAATCTTTCCATGCTTAACAACTTAAACACTCGATTTATGATATCAAGTCAATCCATGAAAAAAAAATGCAAGCTCAAATTAATACAAAAAAAATTAATATTTTTATTTCAAAATGTCACGAGTACATATAAATTTACTTGAAGGGCTAATACTAAACTAACATTAACTTCATCGAGGACTTGAATTAAAACATAGTTTTGTTGCTGGCTTTAATCCTTATACCACAAAAAATTAATAACTGATTAAAGTTTGGTCGCACGTTGAACAATTTTTGAATAGAATTTATAATAATAAATAAAGATATTCTATAACATATTTTTACATATTTCTTGTTTTATTTCTCTCTCTCTCTCTCTCTATATATATATATATATATATATATATATATATTCGCTTATATTGTACTATTTTTGTGTGTGTTCATTTGGTGAGATCGAAAGTGATACAAGTTTGGCTAATCTTATAAGTTGCAAAGTACTTATAATCACTTTATTATATGTCGGCCATAAAATTCTATGTTTAGGGGAATCTAAAATTTGAAGTAGCCAATAAACAAATGTTTTAATAAATTGCATTTTGCTTGCGTGTTCGACAAGGAAAACTGTGGGGTCTTTGGACTGAGATGTTCATTAATGTTATGATCTTCTTCGGCAAGTAAATTGACTGAGTAAATGATTGTGACTCCAATATTTTATTTAATTCAAGTCAATAATTAATTTCTATAACATATTTTATGAAATTCATAATTTTATCAAAATTTATTAAAAAATTGATTTTAATATCCATTAAACGAGACTTAAGAAATTATTACTGAAAAATCAAAGAATTAATGACAATATATTGATCGCTATTTCAGTAAATAGATTGTGAAAATCACTGTGACTTCATGCATTTCATAGCTGCGAGGGAGGTTTGGTCAAATAAATACGTTCACGGATGATAATTTCTACTTTTTTTTTTTTTTTTTAACTTAAATCTCAAAGGAAAAAAATTTATCGGAGTCAAGAATGAGATCCAACTTGGGGTTATTTTTCTAATTAAGATATAATAAATTATATGTAAAAATACAAAATTATATGTGAGTTATGAAACTAAGAGAATATAAGAATATGAGAGGAAAATAAAGAAAGTCAAAACTCTTCTGTGTTTTGTTGGGAATCAAAACTCTATATTTACAGAGTATAATTAGGATTATATGGATACATTAGTCATTCACAAATATTTTTAATTTAAGACACTCCCATTTGAACAATTAATTTCACTATATCTACCTCGGTAAAATCCTCTTTGGCACAAATTTCGTGTTAAACAAAAAAAAAAAAAAAAAAAAAAAAAAAAAGGAATTTGGAACCATACATATAAGCTAAGGTATTCTTCATATTTTCCTTCCCTTAATTTCAAATATGTATAGGTTTGACTTTAAAAATGAATTGTAAAAGCTTGTATTTGGACTCTGTAGATTTTCTTCACAATGTCCAATAAGGATAGCCCGAAATTTCAGGGAGCCTGATTGTCGGGTTAGGGGGTGTCTGGTTCTGATTTTAACCCAAAAAAGGGCCTTTTTGCCCGTTGAAGAGCAAAGGGCAGCCACACTTCTTGACTTGTCACTCAGAGTGGGGCTCAGGAAAAGACAATCAATGGATTCGAAATTGATTTAAAGTTTATGAAATGTCGAAACTATTATTTCTAATTTTTTCAATGTTAAAATTATTAGGACACCGTGGTCTTTTTACTGAAATTTAAATTCCACTGGATGTTGGAGTCAATAAATCTGCAGCAACGTGGGCCTATATGTTTCCTGTAACGGCATCTTTTCTAATTCTAATCTTTGCCAAAAATCGATACTAGTGTTGATATTATTGTTCAAAAGTCAATAAATTGGGGCTTATGGAATGAAATGAAATTTGATGGCCAAATTTAAGCCTATGCAATCGCATAAGCCAGTGTGATTTGCGGTCGCACGTTGATATGCAGGGCGTATGCGCCATGTAAGGCATTGATCTATGCAACCGCATATAATTGTTCTATGCGATGGCATAAAACAAATTACTAGTTGTTAATGCCCTTTTTTGTTTGAATTTTGATACTCATTAAAGTACGTCTTGCAATTTTTCGAATTTTTTGGTACCAATTCATGATGTATTGATTGAGACCTATAAATACGTGATCAATGATTTGTGCAAGATATATGAAAATTACTTGAGATTAAAATTTCCATTCCACAAAAATGCTTATATGATTAAGAAAAATATGTAGGATGTCTAACATGTCATCGACTTGTGGAGGGTGTGGTGTGTTAGACACCTTGCACTAATTTTTTTACAATTTATTTTATCTCATTTTCTTTTATATATATAGTTACGTGATTCACAATTTCGATATTCTTCTTCAATTTTATTTATCATCCTTACAGCAAGCCATATTAACATTGAAGATGTTCCTATGAATCAGAAGATATTTAAAGACATCTTATGTCATGCATGAGCAACATTAAGGTTATGTCATGCATGATACTAATTTGTCACTGCTGCCGGTCAAAATAGCCAATGAAATATATGGATAAAAAATTATAAGTTCCATAAAATACGTAGTTAAAATTATAAGTTTCATATGAATTTGGTCGAAACTAGAGTTTGACTCTTTCTCATTAAAACGATAATGTTCCACACGGGTACTAAAATTTTTTCGACATTCATCTCCCAAGATACAACGACCACGTTTCGCAATAGCAACACTCCAAATTACGTAAATCAACGAACCTACTTATGTTTTGAACCCTTGTTATATGAAACTTGATTCCAAATAAATGCAGAATTTTGAAGTGAATATGCATTATTATATAACGTAATCATAAAGTGAATAAATGAATGAAAACAAACACATATGTCTATATATAAAATGTTGAAAATGTTTGTCTCAAAAGACAACCTATGGAAGAGACACAACTATTGTAATTAGTCACTAAATTTGAAGAGACACATTTATTGAAAAATATTAATGCCAAAAGTCACAATCGTTCATATAGAAAAATACATCTTTTCAATAATATTCCATAATATTCTAAGTAATTTTTCATTAATTCACATATGTAAATGACTTAAATTTAGATTAATTTTTCATTCACCAAATAAAAATTTGTACTTAAATAATTAAGAATTGGTCAAAACCAATTTCATATACTAATTTTCAACTGTCGAGTCAATTCTTAGCCCACTTGTAACAATGTGCAATTTTTTAAATTTAAATTTTCAAATATTTTGATCAAAGATTTTCTATTACCTGTTCTGCACTATTTGTAGAATTCTTAATTTCGAAATATAGCATAAACCTAAAATGCTAAAATTTACCAAGTCTCCATGTAAATCCGCAGTCAATTAGAGTCCTGTTATTTAGCCCCACGTTCGAGTCTCATTATTTGATATTTTTTGATGTTATAATTTTGGAATAGTATATTTTTTGGAGAATATGTGGTTGAAAAAAAAGAATTGTTTATTTATTTATGTGTAATATTATTTTATTAAAAAATATGATTAAAAAACTAGAAGGGAGAAAAATATATTTATAAATTTCCTTGGCGTCCACGGGATTGTTAAAGTAGCAGCGCAAGTAAATTGCCCAACTATAAACCGTCATCCCATACGTCAGCAATGTCGCTGTCCTCTTCCTATATATACATCCCAAAGGCTCCCATGCTATCTACTCATTTCCAGATCACAGAATTTTCAACTTTCTTGCCGCATAACATTCTTGTCATTATCCCATTCACCAATTTTGCTTTTCTACACAGAAAATGGTTCGCCCTCATGTGATTCTAGTAACTTTTCCGGCACAAGGCCACATCAATCCATCTATGACATTTGCCAAGACCCTTCTCAGAAATGGCATAGAAGTCACCTTCGCAACAAGTTTATATGCCCAGCGGCGGATGGCCAAAGCCGCCGGTGACATCACCAATGGCATTACTTTTGCAGCTTATTCCGATGGATATGACGACGGGTTCAAACCCAGTGATGATCCAGAGCATTACATGACGGAGATTAGAAAGCGCGGTTCTGAAACCCTGAGGGACACTATTCTCGCCAGTGCCGAGCAAGGACGCCCAGTTACGTGCCTAGTTTACACCCTCCTACTCCCGTGGGCAGCAGAGGTAGCGCATGAAGTCCACATCCCGAGTGCACTTCTGTGGATTCAACCAGCTACTGTGTTGGATATGTACTACTATTATTTCAACGGCTATGGCGAAGAAATCAATAATTCTTCGGACGATCCGTCGTGGGCAATCCAACTGCCTAGACTTCCACTGCTAGCTAAACGTGATCTTCCATCATTTATGCTTCCTTCAAGTGGAGGCGATCGCTATAAATTTGCTCTTCCGACGTTTAAAGAGCAGCTAGAGACATTGGATGCAGAAACAAAGCCAAAAGTGCTAGTGAATACTTTCGATGCACTAGAGCCTGATGCACTTAAGGCGATTGAAGATTACGAGTTAATCGGGATTGGACCTTTAATTCCTTCTGCTTTCTTGGATGGAAAAGATCCATTAGATAAGGCCGTTGGTGGAGATCTTTTTCATAAATCCGACGATTATCTTCAATGGTTAAACTCGAAGCCAGAATCTTCTGTGGTTTATGTGTCATTTGGAAGTCTTTTGAAGCTCCCAAAAGTTCAACTGGAGGAGATTGCTAAAGGATTGCTCGAGTGTGGACGACCATTTTTGTGGGTTATACGTGTAAACGAGAACCAAGAAGAAGAAAAAGACGACGATAAACTAAGTTGTTTGGATGAATTGGAAAAAATAGGAAAAATAGTACCATGGTGTTCACAACTTGAGGTCCTAACACACCCTTCATTGGGTTGTTTTGTGACTCATTGTGGCTGGAATTCGACTTTGGAGAGTTTAGCATGCAGTGTTCCTTTGGTGGCATTTCCACAGTGGACTGATCAAGGGACCAATGCAAAGCTTATACAAGATGTTTGGAGGACAGGCCTAAGGGTGAACCCAAGAGAAGATGGCACCGTTGAGAGCGACGAGATCAAGAGGTGCATTGAAACAATAATGGATAACGGAGAAAAATGTCGAGAATTGAGAGAGAATGCTAGGAAATGGAAGAATTCTGCAAGAGAAGCTATGCAGGAGGATGGTTCTTCTACTAAGAACTTGAAGGCTTTTATTGAGGAACTTGGAGATTGTTAAATCAAGAATTTACTGACTAAAGTTTTATTTTTTTTTTGTCATTTATCAATCAATTTTGTTATCTTTTTATTGTGTACTTGTTTCTCAGGGCCTGATGCTGAAATGTGTCACACAAAAATTGCTGTAATATATCTACCTTTTTATGACCAAGTACACATTATTTGTTTTATTTTATTTCCCCCGCCCCCAGACTCCGCACGTTGAATAAACTAACTATAAGATAAAACCAAATAATTCAATTCAATTCTATATGGATAAGTTAAAAATTGGTGAAAAATACATGTAAAATTGAGTTTGCTTGCTAAAGAGATTATAGTTCAAGCCAATGATGTTTTCAATCAGTGATAAAAACAACTATGGTCAAGATGTCAAAATTTTCAATTTATAAGTCTGTTATCTAATTGTATGTCAACTCAAAATTATAAAAAAATTTGGGTTGATAAATTCAATTTTCCATTAAAATGTGAAAAATATAAGAAGTTAGGTATGAATGTATCAATATTCTACATGTGATTGTATTTGAAAATATTAGTGTATAACAATGTATTTTAAAAAAAATAATATGTAGTCCACAATCTCACTTCTTTTGCCATTCATTCTTTATTTGGTATGGACACTTTTTATTGTACTGCATATTCGTGGTGATTTATCATATTTGATGTTGTTTAGGAAAAAAATCTATTTTTCTTTTGAATCTAGTGTTGATTTGGTTTTATTAGTCCAAGCCTAGCACGTGTGCTACACTTTTAAATTATGAGAAAATGGATAAGTGTAAGAGGGTATCTCAACTGAGATTGTAATGAATTTAAAAAAATCCTTCTAATTTTACGTGTTCTTAATTGAGATTTTAATGGATTGTAATAACATCTATTAAAATTTAGGTATCCCGAATTGAAATTTTAATAAAATCCTTTAAAATATCGATATCCTGAATAACTAGTGGAGTTATAAAGATTTCATTAATAGAGATTTGAATGGATTTCAAGCTTAAAAATACATGTAATCAAATTTTTTGAAATTTCATCACATTTGATCAGATTCTTATGAAATATATGAAAATCTATTCAAATCCACGAAATTTATTAAGATTTATAATTTTTTAAAATCCATCAAAATCTTAGTTGAAGACACCCTCGTAAATCTATTCGCAACCTTGTGTTTGCTAGATTGCTTTGTCAATTTATTCGATTAAGAGTACAATTTCCAATTACCAATCAAGATAATATGTCTTTTTAGTGCTAGTGAATTTATATCCCAAATTCTTATCGAATATTGTATGACTGACGAGATAAAAATTGAACATTATGTTGCCCATGTTCATATAAAAAATTAATCTGGCAGAATTAACCATTAAATGCTTTCAATTAATTGTTAACAATTACTTATGAGGACAAATCATCATGTTTCTGCTTGGGGACATGCTATTTTACATGCAACAACACTTGTGGGGCATAATCTTATTATAAATTCTTCCCATCACAATTGACTTTTGGTTAGGAGCATGATATTTCTCATTTGAGGATTTTTGGTTGTGCGGTATAAAAACCGAGCCCCTGTTTGGTAGGGATTAAAATTAGATTTTTAGTTGATTTTGATAGAAGTTTTTGAAATGTGTGGTTGAAAATTTTTAAAATTCATGAAAAATGTGGTTAATATTGATTGTTTGACTTTGACTCAAATTAAAATCTGATTTTAAACCAAACTAAACATGGGCCAATTGTCCTACCACAATGCACTAAGATGGGCCCTCGAAGAAGATTGGGAATACATACTGGGTTTGAATATCCATCTATAGTAAAATATCTTGAGCCTTTAATGGATGATATTTTTACGGTGTGGTTCGCTAATTGCCATTTTGATAGGAAAATCTTCCCAGCATTAGGGAAAAAAAATAAAACTATTGGAAAAAGAAATTACATTGAATTCATCATCATTATCTTATTTTGATCCTTGTGTAAAACAATGTGAACAAGAAGTTCAAAAGACAATTCATTTGCGAAGTAAATCAGTTGTTAGATGCATTTACCGATTCAAAGAGAGTAACCAAATCACATATTCCAATTTTAAATACTTCAATTCGAATTGACATCCCTGTAGGATCATCCATCCATGTTATAGCTAATGAATCTAAAGCAAGCATAAAGCATGGCAGAACAATTGATTCCAACGTAAAAAATCCTCAAAAGCAAGAAGGAGCAAGTAATCAAGACGATCCCATTTAGGAGCTTGGTACTCAAGAAGTTCACATAAGTACTCATAAAACTGTTGAGAGGTTCAAGTACATAAAATTATAAAAGTTGAAAAGATGCCAATAAATTATGTCACTACGGAAAGAAGATGGAACTAAAAAGAAACTATTATTGACAATATTTTTTATGTAGCATTTTGGTTTTATATATATATATATATATATATATATATATATATATATATATCGCAGGTGTACGATATCGTAACAAGTAAAATAATGGACATTTGAGTTCGGATTATCGTTTTCATGAGGACTAAACTTTAATACTTAATTTACTATTTCTAACTACTATCAAACGCAAACAAACAAAGAGTGGAATAGATATTCCGGCACAACAATTTCATCTATTGATAAACTTTAAATCTTAATTCAAGATTCATAACCTAGTGTAGTGTTTGATCGAATTATTTTATTGTATTCAATTTATCCCTTTCGAGCTCTCATTGAGCATATTTAATTAATTCAATCTCATATCTCTATGAAAATGAAGCTTTGTTAAATGAAATATTAGTTCTAAGAATTCATTTAAGATCACAATAATTAGTATGGATATCTCTACATGTTATACTAGATTACTAGATTTTGATATGTAGTATAAATCTAAAACTCACCTCGATTCATAATAAATTCATAAGATCATTGAATTAGTGATCAACTAATTCAAAACATTAAGTACATAATTAAAATCAGCTCATAAATAATGAAAGAACCTGAATTTTGAATAAAAGAAATAAATGGTCTCAAAAGATTACATTGTTGCCCTAATAGAAAACTTAGTTACTCATAATAATGGAAGAAAAACTAAAGATTTGCATTGAGTACATCATCGGATTTTGAATTGAGATGTAAAGAAGATAAATCTTGCATCACGTTCTCTTCTTGCCTCCAATCTTGATTTCAGCACTAGCTCTTGATTTCCTTTTTTCTCCATTTTGAATTTTTTTTTTTCAAATTCTAAAGTTGTATTTTGTGCCTCTCAATGTGTGGAATTCCCTTTAAAGTGCCTTCATTCTTGTATTTATATCCCTTCACGTTTTTTTCCCAAATTTGGAGTCTTCCTAGGCTTTTCAAAGGCCAAAACTAGGTCTGGGCGTAGTTTGGTTTGAATCGATTTTGACTCCAACCCGAAACCAAAACCAAATTAGTCGATTTTGATGAATTTCAACCTAAACCAACTCACTCTAATTCTTAAACCTAGTTAGTCGGTTTGAACTTTTAGTCCAAATTAATTTTTTTTTTTAAAATGTCCAAGTTTTGGGCCCACTTAAATTAGAAGAACTAAAATAACTAAATAACTTTATATTACAAGAATTATTGATTAACAAATAAAATGAGGTTAATAGAGACAAATCAACGAAAATCTTAGAAATTTTGTTTTTATTTATGCATTATGTAGCATGATTACCTGCCTGAGCAGCCTGAGCAGGGAAAAAAGGCTAGTAGAATATAATGAGCTTGTGAAATGAAAATTTCAGTGCTATTACTTACCGATAACATTATAGATTGGAAGGAATCAAACATAGTTATGAGAATATGGCTTATCTTTTGATTTTTATTTTTCTTGAAAAAAAAGTAAACGTGTAAATAGGTTGGGTTGGTTCGGTTAACCAGCGGTTTGAGGCTTCAAAACATAACCGAACCAACTCACCATGATTTTTTTTAAAAGAAAATCAAACCAAACCAATTACTTATGTGAAACTGACCCAAACCGACCTGAATCGGTTCGGTTTGATCGATTTTTCATTTTTTTGCCCAACCTTGGCCAAAACGGTGTAACCCTAAAATCGACGACACTACGCCTAAGCGCTTGAGGGCAGCGCCTAAACGCCGCGATATCAAGTCTGGGTGGCGCCTAGGCACTATTCCAAAATTGTGCCTTCTGCGTAATCATAACGCCTGGGCACTTGGGTTTTGGCGATTGGGCACTGACTTGCCATTCTAAATTCACATCATTAGCACTTCGGCTTTCCAAGTATGGCACCTAGGCGCTAGTTGCTGCTTCTTTTCCTTGACTTGTTTGTTCACTTTAGCACCCTTTTGTGCTGCCTTATCAAAACAACACTAGCAAACAGATAGAAAACGTTCTATACTCATAAGATTTAGCAAATGATCAAGTTAAAATTGTGTAAAACTCATGAGTAAAAAACACTCATCAAATACCCCCAAACTTAACAGTTTGCTAGTTCTCCAGGAAACAAAACACAACGAAAAGAAAATTACTAAAAGAAAATACATAAACAAACAATTAGTTAGATAGCTTTCCCTTTAGATTAGTATTGAGAACATTATATCACAATTATGAACGCTTTTGAATCACGATGCAAGGGCCTAACTTCCACTTATCTAATGCAAAACGGGTATGTATGTGAAGAATCGAATGTGACGCAGTACATTCACAGGTTGGTTCAATTCTCAATCCTCAATGGTCAATTATTTCCTTTATTCGTTCATGTGATTCACACTCCTAAACTTTTTTCTCAATCTCTCACCATGGTGTAATTCTAAAGTTTAATTTTACTTATCACCTCTTTACACCACTCTAATTTGGTTTAGTTCAATCGGTAACGTCAACAATTAATTTATGTGATGATTCTCCAAATTTATGAGTGCTTCAACAGTTTAGTTTAGACTAAGTGATTCAAACCCACTAGTTATTTAGTCCCTCCAAAGTAGTTTTGTGCACTCGTGTCAAATTAAATTATTTCTTTCAGTTCAAGTTTGACTTCACCCATTTTTCCTCTTCTTGACCTCTATAGCAAGCTTTGAGTCGGTAACTCCCCAATTTTTGAATACCAAAGAATACCAGGCTTTAAGATACCCCCACATACTTACCGACTCAAGTAAAAAAAGTACAGATGTAAAGTGTAAACTGAATAAGTGTAATGCTTATTTTTTTTCTTAAAAAAAGCAAAATTTATGAGGGTTAGATCCCTAGCATTCAGTCATGACCAAGCTCATGCTAGAAAATCACAGACACTCCATACAATCTTTTTCACATGCACGAAATTACCACAATTTCAAATCATTTCTTTCATCGGCTAGAATGTCCCAAATTATTATATATATGGTTAAATGATGTTGTTAATCATGGGTTAATGGATTAAGTGCCTAAGTCATATATTTATCCTATGCATATGAATCTTCATGTTCCTGTACGATGTTAAACTTAATTGTCATGCTTCATATGGATAAGTAGAAAATTCAACTAAAGCACATGATTCATTCATACTCCATGAATTAATACACACTCTCAAGTATATTCATCTTAACCGACAAGCTATTTAACTCATGCAAGCATGCATTTTTTTAATACACAAAACAAGCAAATCACACAAAAGCATTTAAGTGACTAAACGACATAGGCAATTAGTGTCATCCACCAAACGCAAACTAAATATTGTCTCCAATGTGAAATTTAAAGAAAGAGGAGGAAGACTTACTTGATGGAAGACATTTATTGTCTTCATTGTTGTCGCTATCATGGGCAGATGGGTTTGAATTTGCAGTATGATCAAGTAGTAGATGTGGTCGAGGGAATGTCCCGTTGGAATATATCGAAACCAGAACTGCATTGAACTCATTTTGATAGTTGAACTATTCGTATATTGTATTTTGCATCAAATTCATTTGCAATTACATTACATGAAGCTAAGCAGCAAGGCCAATATTAGGATCACCAACTGGGTTGATCGACTTGATCTGGATGGTCGTTCTTCCGACACAGAAGATGGTACTCTAGTAGAGCCCCGATGGCTCATGAATTTCCAAGTCCGCTCTCGTGTGATTGCCGATTTGGGATGCACAACCTCTTCAGATGGGTGTGTTACAACACCAACTTTCAGACAAAGCTTAAAGATCAACGATGGGTGTCCCAAACCACCTGTAGTCGACCCTCTCAAAGTATGTAAGATTTTTTTGTGAATAACCTTTCCAAAATTAATTGACAAACATCGGTGAATAGTATAACCGAGTGTTGCACACTCTTTGGTTACCTCGCTTAAATTCTTGCTCGGTAAGAGTTTGGTAGATATGAAGTGATACCAACCCTCACACCCTGCAGTCATTCCTAAGGCAAGGAATATAATCATATCTATCTGTAACCGTTTTCAAGGAGTTCTAGATTGACCCAAGATTCGAATGATTTCGTCGAGATCAACTCCCTCTTCACGAAGCTTAGATTATTCATCATCAGCCACATCTGGGAGATGATAAAGTCGATTGATGGAGGCACTATCGAAAGGAATCCATTTACCTTTGATAAGTGTGTTTTTGTACACTTATTTAGTATGTAAATATGCTTATAATTGATTAAATGAATGAAATTCTACACACAATTAGGTAACATTTGCTTTTATAGGCCAAAAATCACCCATGGAATGAGAATAAGGCAAAAATGAGGAAAAATGGACTAAAAGTTTACAAAATTTGTGAAGTTGGGAACCAAAATGCATAAGGACGGAAAGTGGAAGACTTGGGCTGCAATTTATGGAGGGCAAAATTGAAAGAAAAGTCAAAATTTGAGGACCAAATTGTGCAATATCAAAGTTGAGGGACTTGACGTACAATTATTTATGGACTTGGCTGCAAAAAGAAACCATAAATTGGTTTTGCCAGAGACTTACCTAGGCGCCATTTTTAAAATTTAGAGGACCGTTTTATTTTACTTTACAAAATCTAGGGACTTGACTGCAATTTTAAATAGGTTTTGAGAATAAAAAGCAAGTAGCCCTTGTTTTGAATTGAATCATCTTGCTTGCTGGTTCTATTTTTTTTTTTTTTCTCTTTCATTTCATTTTTTTTTTCTTTTTCTTGGTATTTTTGGGAGTAAAATCTAGAGTATAAGGAGGAGATATCAAATGATTTGGCAAAGCTTCGGGGAAATCAAGAGCAAGTAATTTTCATTTCAAAAATCCAACAAAAAAGGGTTTTAATCTGTAACCTTGTATTTTATCCATTATTTTGCCAAACTTGTGATGTATTGGATGAATATTTTCCTTTGTGATCATATATATAATATGGATTGATTTCTTGAGTTGGGGTTTATGGTAGTGGTTTAGCTTAACTCTAATTAATTTTAATATTTTCTCTTTAATGTTAAGTTACTTATTTTCTTGCATTTTTACTATTGTTATTTATTGCATTTTTATTTATGAGGCCAGTGAATGATTATGTTTAGTGATTTGTACATCGTTCGAGAGAAGATTGTGTATTTTAGAACAATGAATGATTAATGTGGTTGTTTGGTTTTAATCGACATAGAGATATAGTAGGTTAAATCAATCAATTATGGTTAATTTTGCTCGAAAGAGGTAATTAACTAAAATTGGAAGATCGGGTCTAACATCGTAAATGAGTAATTTATTAATTGGCTTATGAAAATTAATTAGACGACGGTTAAGCGAAACCATAAATCATAACCACGTTTTTCCTCCAAATTTTCAAGTGTTTTTGTGTTTTCTTATTTTGTATATTTTTAGTTATTTTTTAAAATCAAAATCTTCGTTGTGTGTTTATTTATTAGAATTAAATTAATTAACGTTGTGTAATCGAAAGTATATATTCCTCGGGGGATCGACAATCCAAACACACAATGTCCACTTTATTACTTGAAAGCGATTCATGCACTTGTGATTTTCACTTTCTTAGTGAACAACCTCTTTCAAATACCTAGAAGTCTCTGTGTTCTAGAGCATTGGCGTAAAATTCCTTAACAACATAAATTAGTGCAGGTCGTGGCTGTTTGGCAAGTAATTCCCACTTCCATTGTGCAATCTGTTCCACCATGTAATTTTTAAAACCACATTTTGCAATACAATTCTTGTGTACCACTATGGTATTATAACGTTCGGTGGTCTCAACAATAATGAATCTGCTCCTATCAAAGGAGTTGGAAGAGGAGCTTGAGGATTTTGATTTCATCTTTGACGACATTCTACCTATATAGAAAGATAAGATGAAAACTCTTAGCATAAAAGGAAACAAATATAGAAGTACAATAATGTAGGGCTCCAAAATTCACCAATTCATGTAATATTTCATGTACCAAAGTGTAAAAAGTTATGTCGTGCTCAAGAAATGTGTCATGATAAATGGTATGTACTTAATAGATGAAGAAAATATAGCTCGCACCCTCTGCACTAACATAAAAGAGAAAAATGTTCGTGTGCGAACTCAAACCCAACCAAGGACATGTAATGCAGAAAATACAAAGAAAATGTGGACTTTTCGTGAGCCACATGCTGACATATGAATGAGTATAAGATGTTCTTAGTTGAGTCAAAATTTGGGGTTAAACAGAGGTTGTGTAAGATAGGCGAGGGGGGATGAAGTTAGTGGCATGAAGTGGTCAAGTCCTATCCATGTCATGGTGTGCAAATTGATCTATGTGGTTTTCAAGACTATGTCCATAAATTGCAAAACCAAAAACAATTCCAAATGTAGATGACACAATGCAATGGCTTGGTTAGCCCTAATCAGATATGAATGTTCACGTGGGCAAATTATCAAACACCTAAGCGACAACCTATTTTTCCTTCAATGTGCAAGGAGTTATGATAGAACCCAAAGCCTAATCTTTACACTTTCACAACATACTCATTATTCTACAATTATCTGAGTCCCATACTCCGCAATCGTGCAATTGTAATAAAGAAAAATACAATATCCCATGCATGGAAGAAAAGTAGAAAAATTACCTTGAATTCCTTAGCTTAGAGGGAAGAGGATAAATAAAATCACAACTCGCAACAATTGGAACTTGATACCTCTTTGGTATATGAAGGAGTGCTTTGTGTGATTGTGCCTATTAGAAAGGGGAAAAATTGGGCATTGTAGCCGTGTAATGTGTAGAGGAAGGTACAAAGAAGGGTTTAGGAAGAGAGAGAGAGAGAGAGAGAGAATTGAGGGAGGGATGCGCGTTGTAAAAAGGGTTGGGGTCCTAAATTTATAGACGACACAACGCCTGGGCACTACGTTTCTGTTGCTAATCAACGTTTGCAGCGCTTAGGCAATAGGTGCCGCGTCTCTGCCTAATTTTTTTTTTGACACTTTTACATTTCATTCTCTATCCTGGAATTTTTTCACCCTTCCCAACTTGATGATTTAATTTCATTCTCCCATTCGTGCTTGTTTTCACTCTAAACTTGAGATTTGTACTACAAAATATAACGAGGTTGTTACTAACAATAAAATTTATAATTCTAAAATGAAAAGAAATGTATATATATAATAAGATAGTGATAGAGCTTGGATTGCCTCCTAAGAACTGTTTCTTTAAAGTCATTAGCTGGACTTTGTGCAACTATTCTTGAATAACAAGTTCAAGACTTTCTTTAGCGGTGGGAAAGTCCTCACGTAGTATTTTATGCACTGTCCATTAACCTTGAATTTTTCTTTGTTGGATGATGTAGTTCAACTGTACCGTAGGAAAACACTTGAGATACTATGAAAGGTTGGGACCACCTTGATTTCAATTTTCCTGGAAAGAGTTTTATTCTGAAGTTGTATAGAAGCACTTGATCTCTCACTCCAAAAATTCGTTGTCGAATATTTTGTCATGCTACTGTTTTGTCCTTTCTTTGTAGATGGATGCATTTTCATAGGCTTCTCTTCTGAATTCTTCTAATTCGTTGAGCTGTAAGATTCTTGTTTCCCCGACCTTGTTTAAGTCCATGTTCAACTGTTTCAACGCACAGTATGCTCTATGCTCAAACTTAACTGGTAAGTAGTATGCTTTCCTAAATACTATCCAATATGGTGACATTCCGATTGATGTTTTGAAAGCAGTGCGATATGCCCACAAAGCATCATCTAATTTCTTCGACCAATATTTTCGAGATGAATTCACGTGACTTCTAGGATTCTTTTCAGTTGTCTACTCGAAGTCTCAACTTGTCCACATGTCTGAGGGTGATAAGATGTGGCTATTCAATGTTGCACCCCTTATTTGTGAAGTTACCGCCTTTAAGAATCGATTGCAGAAGTGAGTTCCACCATCACTAATTATTACTCTAGATGTTCCATGTCAATTGAAGATATATTTCTTTATAAAACTCACCACCACCTTCACATCATTAGTGGGTAGGGACTTGGCTTCCACCCATTTTGATACATAATCCACAGCCACTAAGATGTATCGATTATTATAGGATGAAGGAAAATGTCCCATAAAATCAATATCCCACACCTCAAAGATTTTAACCTCCAGAATTTTGTTTAGTGGCATATCATGATGGGCTGATATGTTCTCTGTTCGTTGGCACCTATCTCATGGTCTGCAGAAGTTGTGACAATCCTTAAATAGAGTTGGCAAAAAGAAACTACATTGAAACACATTCCCTACTATTTTTGTAAGGCCAAAGTGTCCTTCGTAGGCTGAAGTATGAACTCGTGACAAGATTGGCTTCATCTCATCTTCTGGTATATACCTTCTGATGATTTGATCTGCCCCTCTTCAGTACAAATGTGGATTATCCCAATAATAAAATTTAGCTTCATGTAGAAGCTTTTTCTTCTGCTGATAAGTAATGTCTAGATCCACATAACCACTAGCTAAGTAGTTGACAATATCTGCATACCACGGTGCATTATCCACCTACAATAATTGTTTATCTAGAAATATTTCATTGATGTCCATCTTGTCTAACTCCTGCAAGTGTTCTAACCTCGATAAGTGATCTGCAACCGGATTTTTTGTTTCATTTTATCACGAATTTCGATGTCAAAATTTTGTAGTAACAAAACCCATCAAATTAACTTAGGTTTAATGTCCTTATTCTCGACGAAATATTTCAAAGCTGCATGGTCTGTATATAACCTTTGAACCAATTAGAATGAGTGAAATTTGCCGCCAAAGGCAAATACTACTGCTAACATCTCCTTTTCAGTTGTTGCATAATTGATCTATGCATATGTAAAAGGTTTGTTGGCATAATAGATTGCATGTAACTGCTCCTACTATGAAATCACTGGAATCACACATGAGTTCGAAATGTAGTTCCCAATCTTAGAGGTTAACTTTTCTTTCAAAGTGTCAAAAACAATTAAACACTCTTAAGAAAATTTAAATGACACATCATTCTCCAATAGGTTGCACAGAGGTTTTGTGATCTTTGAAAAGCCCTGAATAAAATTTCTATAAAACTTTAAATGTCCCAAAAAACTTCTGATTCCTTTAACTGAAGTAGGTAGTTGCAATTTTTCGATCACTTGTATCGTGGCTTTGTCAACCTTAATACCTTTTGAAGATATTCGGTGTCCTAACATTATTCCTTCTTACACTATAAAATGACACTTATCTCAATTGAGCACCAGATTCTTTTCTTCACACCTTTGTAAAACTGGAGATAAACGTTCCAAGCAGTCATCAAAAGAATCTCCAAATATTTAAAAGTCATCCATAAATACCTCGATGTACTTTTTCACCATGTTAGAGAATATGACCATTATGCACCGCTAAAAAGTTACAAGTGTGTTGCATAGACCAAAAGACATTCTTCTAAAGGAAAAGTTACCGTACGTGCATGTGAATGTTGTTTTCTCTTGGTCTTCTGGAGCAATGTCTATTTGATTGTACCCTGAATATCCATCTAGAAAACAGTAATGAGAATGGCCTATTATTCTTTCCAACATCTAATCAATGAATGACAATGGAAAGTGATCTTTTTTGGTGGCATTATTTAGCTTCTTGTAATCTATACACACTATCCACCCTGTTACTAATCGTGTTGGTATCAGCTTATTGTTCTCGTTCTTCTCTGCTATAATTTTACCCTTCTTAGGCACCATATATACTGGACTCACCCAAGAATTATCTGAAATTGGGTAGATAATCCCTGCATCTAGTAGTTTCAGTACTTCTTTTCTCACTACTTCCTTCAAAGTATTTAATCTGCTCTGACCTTCCACTGATTGGCTTTGACTCGTCCTCCATTAAGATTTTGTGCATACAAAGAGTAGGACTGATTTCTCTTAATATCAATTATTGTCCATCCAATTGTAGTTTTGTGCTTCCTTAGTACCTCCAATAACTTATTCTCCTCATCATCTATCATATCATTTTCAATGATTACTGGAAGTGTAATAGAGTCTTCCAAACATGCATAACATAGATATGATGGCAAATGATTTAACTCAAGAGTTGGTCCCTTTTCCATTGAAGGTACCGAAGGTGATGGATTGGTACCAAGAAACTCATATTGTCAATGTCTCCTTTCCATAGGTTGTTCTACCAACTGTACATCACATTCTTTTCTTTCTACATTTCCTGACTCTGATTGTTAAATATATGCTTCTTAAGAACATCTACTTGGCAAAAGGAATCTAAAGTCAATTGGTGTTTCATCGCCTTGAAACATTGATATAACCTGCTCATTGTTCACTCAAAGAATAATCTTTCTAGTAAATACATCAATAAGTGCTCTTCCAGTAGCCAATAAGGTCTTCCCAAGATTAGACGAATATTTGAATTATCTTCCATGTCCAAGGTAATAAAATTCACCGGGAAGATGAATTTTTCAACCTTGACTAGTACATTTTCAATTATTCCCTTTGATTTTTTGATGGACCCATCAGCCAGTTGCAAAGAATTGTTGTATGTTTTTCTTCTCCCAATCCAAGAGACCTGTAAATAGAGAGTGACGTCAAATAATACTAGCACCTAAATTATATAAAAAAAAATGCTCAAAATAATTAGAACCAATTGTGCAAGGTATAGTAGGAGGTAGCTTCTTCAAAAGAATTGCACTACATTCCTCGTTCGGACAGACAATCTAATGTTCTTCCAGCTTCCTCTTGTTGGAAAGAATTTTCTTCAAAATTTGGCATAGCTGGACATTTGTGCTATTGCATCTACAAAAGGGATATTTATGTGCAATTTCTTTAAAATCTCCACAGACTTGGGAAACTACTTGTCTAACTTCTTTTTCTGCAACCGTTGAGGAAAGGAAATTGATGGCACATTAGCCTTGATGCTCTCACTGTGGATGTTTTTTTCTCTCTCTTCATCCTCTTTTTGTGAGTGGTGCAGATTTTTCTTCTTTATCAGCCACTTCAACTTTTACATCTTTGTCTTTTTTGTCTGGCATCTTCACATATATCTCTGGCAGTTGTACTTTATTTCTGGTTGTAATAGCTTGCACTTTCTTCTTTGGATTTATCACTGTATTGCCTGACAATGTCCCTTGTGGAGTCCTGTAAACTGTTAAGCTATTTGGCCAATTTGTATCTCTAGCTTCTTGATAGATGTCTGCTGATTTTGAAAGTTTGTGTCAATTTGCTAGAAAACCTTGTCCGTCTTTTGTATATACTGGTTGAACATCTCTCATAAACTTGATTTTTTTCTCTTACTGGGCATTATTTGAACCATTTCCTTGCTAATTATTTGACTATCTGAAGTTCGGGTGATGTCTTCATCCTGAGAATATGTTTGTTTATATGGGTTAAAATTGTGGGAGACATTCTTAATAAAGTTAACTTGTTCCTCGGGAAAGCCCATAGACATACAATTTTCTGTCAGATGATTAGCTCCACAATTTTCATATAATGGACTAGCCATCACTGCACGTACTCATTTTGTTTGTAATTTCACCAGTAACTCTACCTATTTTGTCAAAGCTTTTATCTGTGTGTTGATAGATGTTGTGCTATCTAATTCATAAATTCCTGCCGCTTTCTGTAGTACCACTCTTTCTGATAAGAACATTGAATGTGTAGTAGCAATTAACTCGAAAAAATTCATGCTTTGTTGTACCTATTTACCGATGATTGACCCACCAATAGAGGAATCCACCTGAGACTTTGATAGTGGTGAAAGTCTGATATATAAGTTTTGCACTTGATTACCTATGGTGATCCCATGTTTTAGACACTTTCTCATAAGCTCTTTAAATTTATTATATGCCTCATGATAACTCTCCCAATCTTTTAGTTGGAATGTTTGGATTTCCAATATGCTTTTCGCTGGTGGGAAAATTTTGTTGCAGAATTGTCTAGTCAGTTCTTCCCAGGTAGATATGCTTCCATGAGGTTCGGCATCTAACCAATCCAATGCCGCATCTCGCAGTGTATATGAAAATAATCGCAGCTTGATAGCGTCTTCTTTAAACCCTAAAGCATGAAAATTCTAACAATTTTTGAGCTAGTAATCTAGTATAAATTGGAGAGTATTGCTGGTCAGGTTGATCAAATTCGTCATTATCTGAAAGTTGTTCATCCCAAAATTTGGATATACTATACTATGCCCGGGCATCAAGAACATTAGGACTAGCAGTCTCATTCATTTATTTTCACTCGCTCAAGTTACCGATCGAGTAGTGCGCTACTCTTGTGACTGCTTGTCCAATTGACTGTATGGGAATATGGATATTTTGATCGTCAACATATGATGTTGTTTTTATTTATGTTCTTTGCGTCTTCGTCTGAATGTATGTTCTATTTTCGAATCAAACGATTCAGGATCGTAGCCTTAGGTATGGAGGATATAACGAACACCTTTTATCTGTAAATAGAAGAAAATAAAGAAATCAAATAACAGCTATAAATAAAATAAATTAAGATTAAATGTAAATAGTCCCTGACAACGACGCCAAAAACTTATTATGTTTTTTATATCGCAAGTATACGATATTGTAACAAGTAATATAGTGGACCTTTGAGACCAGATTATCGTTCCACGAGTACTAGACTTTAATGCTTAATTTAGTATTAACTACTATCTTATGCAAACAAACAAGGAGTCATGATTTGTTGTGATTCTTTATTTGACCACTTGAAAATAAATGGATGCACACAAATATCGATTTAGGGTTTCAAATGTGGAATAGATAATCGGGCACAACAATTTCATCTAGTGTTCGGTCGAATTTTTTTTATTGTTTTTAATTTATCCCTCTCGAGTTCTCATTAAGCCTATTTAACTAATTCAATCACATACCTCTATGTAAATCAAACTTAGTTAAATGAAATATTAATTTTAAGAATACATCTAAGATTGCAATAATTATTATGAGTATTTTTACACGTTATACTAGATTACTAGATTTTAATATGTAGCCTAAATCTAAAATACACCTCTCGATTCTTAAAATATTCACAAAATCATTGAATTAGTGATCAACTAATTCAAAATATTAAGTACATAATTAAAATCAACGCATAAACAATAAAAGAACTTGAATTTTGAATAAAAGAAATAAAGGGTCTCAAAAGATTATATTGTTGCCCTAATAGAAAATTTAGCTACTCATAATAAATGAAGAAAAACTAAAGATTTGCATTGAGTACATCACTGGGTTTTGAATTGAGATGTAGAAAAGAGAATGGATATTGCACCAAGTTTTCTTCTTGCCCCCAATTTTGATTTCAACCCTAGCTCTTGAATTGTTTTTCTCCCTTTAGATTTTCTTTCGAATTCTCAAGTTGTATCTTGTGCCTCTTAATGTGTGGAATTTCCTTTAAAGTGCCTTCATTTTTGTATTTATAGTTCCATTCATGTTTTTTTTTTTTTTTTTCCAAATTTGGAGTCTTTCTGGGCTTTTTACGAGCCAAAACGGTGCAGCCTTAAAATAGGTGGTGCAGTGCCTGAGGGCTTGAAGGTAGTGTCCAAGCGTCGCGATATCAAGTTTGGGTAGCACCTAGACGCTATGAGTGCAATGCCTAAGCATTGCCTCTCTGTTCCAAAACTGCATCTTTTGGGTAATCACAGCGCCTAGAAGCTTAGGTTCTGTTGTTCTGACGCCTGAGTGCTGACTTGCTGTTCCAAACTAGTTCCTGGCGCTTGGGTGCTCCAAGTATGGCGCCTAGACGCTAATTTACTGCTCATTTTCCTCGACTTTCGTTTGTTTGTAGCAAACACATCAAAAATGTTTTGTACTCATAATATGTAACAAATAATCAAGTTAAAATTGTGTAAAACTCGTGAGTAGAAAACACACTCATCATAGCACTCATTATTATAAATGAATGCAAGGATTTGAAACATAGGTCGTCGAAGAATGTCATAATCGAAATGATTGACTAAGCTGGAAAGATCGATGCAATCCAAGCAAATATGGATTACTAGAAAAACATAAAAGTTTTCGAATCTACAATTCGAACACCTAAAGGTACAAAGCTAGTCAGGAGTACAAATAGGTATTTCTGGGAAAATGAAATGAATAAAATAAAATAAAAATTGAAACCGTGTGATAAAGACTTGAGATGCGTCTAATGGATGAGATTACAACTTAATTACATGGATTGCTTGATAATGATATCCATATGAAAATTCTTGATGGATTTTAAAATAACAGAACCATATCATTCAAGTTCACGGGATATTTATTTGATTAAATTACAGAGATCCTTGTATTGGTTAAAGCAATTACAAAGAAATCAAGATCTATGTTTGTCATTATTGTTGTATAGTGGTTGATCTAAATATTATTGGAACTTCAAAAGAGTTTCAAAATAGTATGTTATTTAAAAAAGAGATTTTGAAACAAAAGATCTTATAAAAATAAAGTTTTATCTTTGCTTACAAATTAAACATTTAGTCGATGGAGTTCTTATTCGTCGGTCAACTTACACAGAAAAGGTCATAAAATAATTTTATATGGATAAATAAATCCATTAAGTACCCCATTGATTTTCCGTTTACTTAACATGAAAATAATCATTTTCGTCATCGAGAGGGTAACGAAGAACTTATTAATCCTGAAATATCGCATCTTAGTTTCATATGTACACTTTTATCTTGCCAATAATATAGGACCAGATATTCTATTTTCTCCAAGTTTGTTAGCAAGACACAATTCTTCAACTCGAAGTTATTGGAATGGAATTAAACATGTATTTTGCTATCTCTATGGAAGAATTGATGAGATGGGTTATTTTACTCAAATGTGTCGATTTAGAGATCTCAAGTGATTCTAGTGGAATAAAATGTGTAGTGTACTCTCTTTTCCTTGATAGAGGTTTTATTTCACTAGATTTTCCTCACAAGATTTTTAATGAGACAATATTTACAACATATTTACAATAATGCACTCGTTTAGCCTGATTATGTTTTTTTTTTCCTTCTCATAGAATTTGTTTAGTAAGGTTTTACCTATGCATATTCTTTCACTACACTAGAAACAGCTTTTTGCAACGTGCAAAAAATGTTGTCAAAGAGTTTTTGCAGGGTTCGGAAGCATGTTGCGGATTGTGAGTTGCCATAGAGTTCCAAATTTGAAAGGACATCCCAGAGAGTGTGTTATAAATATTGAGGATGTCTCAAACTGAAGTTGAATTGAATTCTAATAGTATGTTAATATATTCATTTAATATTAAAGCATAAAATCAGATAAATTTGTAGCTGAACCCGTAGTTTAGTTAATTATTGGAAAGAAACAAAAGAAGTTTATAATGATGTGCAGTTCTTAGCTCATGCATGCTGTTGATTTTTAGAGAAAAATGGTGTTCCAGACAATGTATGGTTAAAAACTTGGAAACAAATTATGGGTTCACATGTAAAATTATTTCATTGAAAAAATGTATAGTTAAAAATGAATATCATGAATTTTAAAATTTTCAAAGAATTTTGAATTTTGAACGAATTCCCAAATAAAAATGTTAGGTTTTAAAATTTCCTTGCAACTTCGCTCAATAGCCAACCGGAATCCATTCATTTGTGAGTAACAAGACAAATTTGTCTAAACGTTTTACTTGCAAATCGTCATCTCAAACGTCATGAATTGTCCTATTAATATATATGCCAAAGGCCCCCACTCTTACTCGTTTCTATACCACAAAATCACCAAATTTTCTGCTTCATAAGTAGCATTCTTATTCTTATCCTGTATAGAAATTTGAAATGGCTAGACCTCATGTGCTTCAAGTAACTTTTCCTGTACAAGGCCATATCAATCCATCCCTTACATTTGCCAAGACCCTTAACAGGAATGGCATTGAAGTCACCTTTGTAACAAGTTTATATGCCCAGCGGCACATAGTGAAAGGCACGGATGACATCACCAACGGTATTACTTTTGTAGCTTTTTCTGATGGATACGATGACGGTTTTAAACTCAGTCATGATCAACAGAAATACATGATCGAGATTAGAAACCGCGGTTCTGAAGCATTAAGGAACACAATTCTTGCCTGTGCCGAGCAAGGACACCCAGTTACGTGCCTAGTTTACAGTCTCCTGCTCCCGTGGGCTACAGTGGTGGCTCGTGAAGTCCACATTCCAAGTGCTCTTCTATGGATTCAACCAGCCACTGTGCTGGATATATATTACTATTATTTCAATGGATATGGTGAAGAAATCAGCAATACTTCTGAGGATCCGTCGCAGGTAATCCAGTTGCCTAGACTTCCATCGCTAGCTAAACGTGATCTTCCATCCTTTATGCTTCCTTTGGGTGGGGGCGGTTGGTATAGCTTTGCTCTTCCGTTGTTTAAAGAGCAGATAGAGACATTGGATGCAGAAACAAAGCCAAAAGTTCTCGTGAATACATTCGATGCACTAGAACCTGATGCACTTAAGGCGATAGAAGACTACGAGTTAATCGGGATTGGTCCCTTAATTCCTTCAGCTTTCTTGGATGGAAAAGATCCATTGGATAAGGGTGTTGGTGGAGATCTTTTTCACAAATCTGACGATTATCATCAATGGTTGAACTCGAAGCCAGAATCTTCCGTGGTTTATGTGTCATTTGGTAGTCTTTTGAGGCTCCAAAAAGTTCAATTGGAGAAGATTGCTAAAGGATTGCTCGAGTGTGGACGACCATTTTTGTGGGTTATACGTGTAAACGAGAACCAAGAAGAAGAAAAAGATGATGATAAACTAAGTTGTTTGGATGAACTGGAAAAAATAGGAAAAATAGTACAATGGTGTTCACAACTTGAGGTCCTAACACACCCTTCATTGGGTTGTTTTGTGACTCATTGTGGCTGGAATTTCGACTTTGGAGAGTTTAGCATGCGGTGTTCCTTTGGTGGCATTTCCACAGTGGACTGATCAAGGGACCAATGCAAAGCTTATACAAGATGTTTGGAGGACAGGCCTAAGGGTGAACCCAAGAGAAGATGGCACAGTTGAGAGCGACGAGATCAAGAGGTGCATTGAAACAATAATGGATAACGGAGAGAAAAAGGTCGAGAATTGAGAGAGAATGCTAGGAAATGGAAGAATTCTGCAAGAGAAGCTATGCAGGAGGATGGTTCTTCTACTAAGAACTTGAAGGCTTTTATTGAGGAACTTGGAGATTGTTATGTCAAGAATTTACCGCCCAAATTTTAATTTGAGGAAATTGCAAAAAATGTCTACTTTTACATGGTTATTTGTAAAATTGTCCAAAATTTGTTCAATGCCCATTTTACTATAATTTAGACCCTCATTATCAATTTTAAATTCCACAGTGAGGACAAAGTTATTCATATAATTAAAAATTGTACTGATCAATAATAACTTGACACATAACCTACACTAATTATTTTTAAAAAGTGCAATGTCAATCATGCTGTAGCGAAATTGATCTTCGATTGATGGATTCCGGACTCGGTTTCAACTTACCAATCAATCAAAACACCAACCCACAATTTGTATTCACTATTGGTTGCTTTCTTCTTTTCTCACCTACAAAGGGAGAAGGTTATGGTGGTGATTTCCAAGCTACAAAGGCAAAGAGAAGACAATAGAGGCAAAAGGCACGAAGAAGAAGACAGGAGGCAGCCTCGATTTTCTTCTCAAAAGGGGACAAAACACACACGTTCCAAACAATCAATATGGAGGGCATATATGGTGTAGGTTATATCATCAATTAGGCCAAGACACAAGGTAATGAGCCAAGATACAAGAGAGTCATCCTATAAGTGAATTTGGGTCAAGACAATATTAACAAAATTAAGTTGCTACTAGTGGCCCATGTTTCTTGCTGGTCGAGCATATAAATTGATTGTATTGATATTTATTTCACTCATCGGGTCGAGGCCTATGAAATATAATCCAAAATTGTTTAACATCATTGCTCGAGATTTATTGGATATTAAAACTCAATAAATCTCCACCTTGATGTCCAATAAACTTGTAAGCAATCAAAAACACAATTAGTAGCTGCATAATCAAGGTAACCAATAAAATTGAAATCACAGACCTTACCTCGTGTTTCGGACCGGATAAACATACCATACCTTCTTCATGTACTCACCGGAGCTAAGGTCAATAAACACCAAAGTAGAAATAGATAATACCAGTAGAACAATCTAGAGCGGATAAACATGCGATGGAGATATAACATAGGATAAAACACATATCCTTTCGAAACATGTTCACACAGAACAACATGTTAACTCTAAGTTAATCAATAGACGGCCAACACATATGCAACAAACGCATAAATGACCACTCGAAAAAATCTCACCACATTCATCCTATCTCATTCCGTGTTGCTCATCTCAAGAATACATATCTCTTCTCATCACGCATCATGCTCACTAGGCTGATCACTCAACTCATGTCTAACTGATAAGCCAAAATCGATACTAAGTTCGCGAGATCATCATATGTCCCTACATCACTTCTTCCAACCTAAGCGGATAATGGGTCTCCACCTAATAGAAGTGATAGAAGTGCATCTCTCAGACTCCACCACCTGATCAATGTCTTGACAGATAAAGGATTTCAACATTTAATTGCATCTCTACTTGTTATCCAAATGTCACACTCCACATCCCCGGTACAAACTACCAATGTATCTCTAGGCATCTATACTTCACCTCACCGATAGACACACAACACACCTACTAATAATGCATCCCGACTCACTATGCATGCAAACAATTACACAAAGTAATCAGATTACTTTAATTCATGTAGTTACACACAAACAAATTGAAAGTATAATATATCAACGCGAAAAAACTGAACAATCACACACATGTAGAACAGATTACACACAGGAGCACATGAAGTAACTAGGTTTACTCTTAATAAACCTTACTATGGTCAGCATTCTACCATATAGCCACATTCACCTCATCTTTCATTTTACCTTTTTGCTTATCCTTCTTCTAATGATAGTCCTTAATAAAGTGTCCAGACTTACCACAGTTGTAACACCGTTTACTACTAGACTTGTCCTTTGTCCTTCTTCTTACCACCCTCATCACTCAAGTCACTACTGTCTTGAACTCTACCCAAATTCATTTGCTTGAATTTCATTCTACTCCTCATCATATATAACTCATCACTCGTCTTATCTTATTTTTCAGCCTTAATCTCGATCTACTTACTCTTAACGAAATTTATAACAATATCTGGTGTTAAGGTGTTCCTATTATACTTAATTGCATTCTTAACCCTTTATATGAATCAGGCATAGAATTAAGTAGAATAATGACTTTATACGTTTTAGACCCATTTTTATCACAGTTAACAATATATTGAATAAGTTAGTTAAAAATATCAAGATTGTCTTCAAGATCATTTGAAGGATCCATTTTAAAACTTAAAAATCTTTCAAGCAAGTACAACTTATTAGGAGTAGACTAAAACAAATCTAGGGCATCCAACTTTTGCTAAAGTTCCTTTTGTAGAATCAAGTTTTTCAACTTTTCTTAAAACAGTGTCAAATAGGTGTAAAATAATTGAAGTATAGGTAAGTTCATCATATTCGTCTTTTTGTGCATCGATCAAATTTGCAGAAAATTTGTCATTTATGGCTTTTGAAACTTTTTGTTAAACCGAAATCCATTTGATCATTTATTACCAAACTAAAAAATCTCATTTTCCATTGAAAATTCTAACTTCGAAATGTGAAAACTTTTTGAGAAAACAGAACAATCAAAGTGTACGAATATGTCACATAAAGTAATCCTAAGACCACAATATACACCGTTTTCGATTTTCAAGGTTTTGTAAGATTCGCGATCTTAGATCAAGGGAATGTTCAAATGGGTCTAGTTCAGGTATTCTAATAGAATTATCAATACAATACGAAGGTATGTTAACAAAAAAATTAAATTCTCACACAATGCAGTCTCAACTAGACAACAATTAGAGCACAAAATAAATTACTAACTTGTGATCAAATTCAACACTTCAAATATGACAAATAAGTCTAAATTTTTAGCACAAGCAATAATTACCTATTTATGGTAACCCCAATCCTAATGTCACCCCACACGATAACGCGGTAATATTGAAATTTAAATTGGGATAAGCCAATATACCAGAGCGGACCAATCTGAGTCCGTAAATTACGAGAGATGCGGATTTATCACTTTAGGACAACCACTATTCGTCCTAATTTTTCCAGTAACTGCAGCAACCATTCGAGTAAAAAATTGAATCACAAACCTGCATGGGCAAAATAGTTCAAATTTCACTGTATAACCTAAAATAGATAACTAACAACACAAAATTGTTAGAAATCACATTAGAAATATTCTGCTTGAAGAAACCACCGCTTGAAACTGCCCTACGCTCATTCGTCGAAGTCCTACGTACCACCATCAGTCACCATGCGCAGCCTACACAAGAGCACCTCCATTTGTAGAGTTTGTCGGTGGTCTAGGTTTCTCCACCAGGTCAGTTGTTTGGCCGGAAAACAGGTTTACAACTCCAGGCAGATTTTTTAAAATTTGGACTCCTTCTGTTTCGTTTTTCTGCTAATTTTTAGACCCGTTTCTGGTCAATTTTTGGTCGAAAATCCACCACCAACGTGGCTCTGCTACCAAATGAAGTGGAATTAATCTTCAATTGATGGATTTTGAGCTTAGTTTCAACTTACCAATCAATCAAAACTCCAACCCATAACTTCTATTCACTTATGGTTGCTTTCTTGCACAAGGTTATGGTGGTGATTTGCAAGCCACAAAGGTAAAAAGAAGATAATAGAGGCAAAAGGCAGGAAGAAGAAGACACGAGGGAGCCTCGATTTAAATCTCGAAAGGGGGTAAAATACATAAGTTCCAAATGATCAATATGGAGGCCATATATAGTGTAGGTTATATCATCAATTAGGCCAAGACACAATATAATGGGCCAAGACACAAGAATGTTATCCTATAAGTGAATTTGGGCCAATGCAACATTAAAAAAATTAAGTCGCCACTAGTGACCCACATTACTTTCGGGTCGAACATATAAATTGATTGTATTGATAATTATTTCACTCATCAGCCGAAGCTTATGTAATATAATCCGAAACTGTTTAACATTTTTATCCGAAATTTATTGGGTATCAAAACCCAACACATGCATTAAATGATCTCTTCTCCCTATAAGTGGGTAAATAAAACATTTATGAAATGTTGAGAGCTATACTTAAAATGCCAAGAACTTTATGAAATGTAGTGAACTCTCGTGTTTGGAACGAAATCTCGTTCTAGACAAATGAAGCATCAAGTATCTTGATAAACAGGGGCCAAACGTCAATAATAACTTTTAAAATCTCGAGAACGTCATAAAATGTCAAGAACAACAACCATTAAACATAACTTATCAACAAAAACAAGATTTCAATGAAAAATTACCTTCTACCGAGAATTGTGAAGAGCTTAATCAACTCGTAAATTTGGATGAGTGTAGGTTGCTCAAAATGAAATTATATGATTTTCTTATGAATTGGAAGCATAGCTATTTTTTAGTATTAATGGCTAGTTTACTTCATCTTCTTTATTTTTTCCTAAAATCATTGGTCAATATCCATCCCCTGTTTGGTGGCCTTTAAATTTAAAAAACATAGTTTTGAATAGTATTTTTTGGAGAATATGTTGTCAAAAAGTAAGGAAAAGTTTGGGTTTACATGTAAAATATTTTAATGTGTGAATGTGTGGTTGAAAATAAGTATGAAAAATAAATTAAAGTAAAGAGAATTAAACATGGGCCTAATAGATAATGAAAGCAAATGAATCTATTAGATATTAGCTAGCATTAATGTAGCTTCTAATGGAAGTGTCACACATTTTCTATAACTTGATTTATACCGTAAGTGTACGGTGTCAAGTTTTGTAATATAATAATAGAGTTAGAGTGTTGAACCCACATGAATTTTAATTTAATTTTATACTAAGTACTATAATTAAATAGCTCTTATTTTATCTAAAAAATCGAATTATAAGAACAATGGTTTTAAACTAATATAATGATGAATATAGTGATGAATTCAACGATATCAAAACAAGTTTTAAAAATTACTCAAGATAAGAAAACCTAGTATTTGATTGGGTTAATTATATGAATGGTTACCGAACTTTGTCATATTTTACTACCTAATAACAAAACTTAAAAATGTAACTGAATGGTCACTAAATTTCGTCAAATGTTACTACTTCATAACTGAACTAAAAAAATGTATCTCAATGGTCACTAAACTATGCACCATGTTACCCATCCATCACTCAAGAAGAAATTAAAGAAAATGATGGGACAAAAGTTGAAAAATCAAATCGACCTCAGTTACTTTGACATTATTCGAACATTTTTGTACTTTTATTTATTTTTTCTCTATCAATTTCTTCCAATGTTCCTACTAGTTTTCTTTTAATCTGTTTAAGCGAAATTTGAGATACGGTAAACTGATACTGTTGATCTAGAAGTAAAACGTACTTTCATCGTAACGGATGAATATCAACAAAAATTCTATTTTTATTCGATTTATAGGTCTCTAATTTTTTCCCCTTTTTTCCCTTCATGTTCTTTGATTTATTCTTTTATAGATATTGATTTGTTAAAATTAATGAATTTTTCCATTTAAGTAATGGATGTGTAACATGATGCATAGTTCAGTGACCGTTGAGATACATTTTTAAGTTTAATTATAAAGTAGTAACACTTGTTGAAATTTAGTGACCATTGAGTTACATTTTAAAGTTCAGTTGTTAAGTAGTAACATATGATAAAATTCAGTAACCATTGATATAATTAACCCTATTTGATTTCACATAACTATCAAATATGATTCTCAATTATCTAGTTATCTCCAATAAACTTTTTCATGTTTATAAGTAAGAACTCAATTGTAATTTTATCACTTCTCTTGAGTGCCGGCTAGAAATTAGTCCTAGATTTCAATTCCAATATCTCCATTATGAATTAAAATCAAGACTTTATCAAGTCATGGTTCTTTTGTGGGGTAAGCTTCATAAATTCTACACTTTCTTTCGAAACCCATAAAATCTACGTTATATTAATCTTATGATCGCGCCTAAATTCCCCTCTCTCTAGTACCGAAATTGACTAGCATCTACTAATTCAATTAGTGGCCAATTATTTGAAAGTATTAAAATCATAATACAAATAAACAGAATAGAAAATTTCAAAGAAATTACTAAAATAACTTCAAATCATACTCTTAAGTTTTGGCTAATCAAACACTAGAAGAATAGTTCATTTCATAATTGAGAGAAACAACATAATCAAATTCACAAGAAAGAACAAGGAGAAGAAAATAGTAAAAAAAAAATTGATTTGCTACTTGAATTCTCCTCCAAATTGTAGTTGTTCTTCATCTCAATCAATCTCTTTCTTCTTTTCTTCCTTGAGTCATCTTCTTTTTGGTTATTAGGTCTTCAAGTTTGTATTTATACTCCTCTAATGTTTCAAAACGAGTTGGAATTGGATCAGGCCGAAAAGATTCAACAAAAACTGACTTTTTCCTTTCTTGCTAGGCGACGCTACGGCGGCCAAGGGTTGGTGTAGCTGTGCCTAGCCCTCTGCAGTTTTTTGAATCTGCTGGGCGCCTAGGCGCCCAAATGCGGCGTCATAGTGCCCCATGTTGATGCGAACCCCGTAACAACGGTGACTACGAAATTCACAACAAGATTGATAAGGAACCCAAGAACGCCAACAAAAATCGGATTGGACTTAAACCCAACAAAGTGAACCAAAAAATCCAACGATAGCAAGATGCACTGAACCCCTTGATTACACAGATGAAAAACTTTCGTACCGATATTAAACACACAATAATGGATCTTGGAAGTTCGATTTGTTGTTCAATGAAGAATTGAGGAAAAAACAAAAGCTTTCAATTTTAATTCAATATGTCAAAAATTGTTTATACAATGAGAATAAAAATTCTATTTATACTCAACCTAGGAAATATGGAAATAACGAAATTTAAGAGTCCTAAAATAGTAGAAGTTGCCAAAATTAATAATTGGAATCAAATAAGGAAACTCGCAAAAATTAAAGATCTCGTCCTAGAAAATGAACTATGCGGTCACATAGTAGTGTGAGATACGGCCGCATAGTAGAATCTTTGGCTGCATCTTTGGTTTCTGCTCAATGGAATGCGACCGCATGGGTTTTCCTCTCTGCGGCCGCATAGAAGCCCCGCCAGACAGCCATCAGTATTTTGGCTACAACCTTTTCTACCGATATTCGATTGAAGTGATTCAAAGTGCGTTGGAAAGATTACTTAAAGATCTACGACTTTACTTCGGGTATAATCTTCCAATTAGATCGTTTTCCATGTCAAAAATGGATCTCAATGTGCGATAGAAACTCCACTCCTTGATTCGAAGGACTTCCAACTCGTTCCGGCTCTCGACTCCAAACATGAAACTTGTTTATTGACATGTTGTCTTCAACCCCATGTGTTTCCTTTCCCGAGCATGCATTTTTATGACTTTGTGCGACATCATTAACTGCGTTATCGGCCCTAAATACCGTCGAACGAGCCATCAACTTCTTCTCAATGAACATTGCACTTTTGATCGCCCGAGGCCTATCCTTGCTCGTATCATTCCCTCTCTCTTCAAAAGGATTCGTCCTCGAATCCGTACCTTCAATGCTCAGATTATACCCTTTACTCTCAATCAAGTTAAGAACATGGAACGGTCCATCTCCTCTAGGATGCAGTTTGGACCTCTTCTGAATTCTTTCCCACCTCTGTCGTATGAAAACCCAATAACCAACACATAGATCAAAATGTGTTTGCCTTGACTGCTTGATCTTGAAAATGTGGAGTGCTCCAATAACAACTCCATATGTTGACTGTCTGTGTATCCTCCTTCTTGTACTTGGCTCAAGCACATGAAAAAATTTCAAACCCAATGCTTCTACGTTGCCCTTCAGATCAGCAATTTCATTCTACCCCCTACATATGAAGTTCCTCCAGTACCTTTGACACTCCATCGTCTCCTCGGGAATCACAAAATCAATTATCTCCAAATAAGCAAAATCTAATTGAAGCTTAATTCCTAGATCGAGCGGTATTCCAGTAGGAGTGTGTTCTGGAATCAAATCTTCAGTAACCTGCAAAATAGAAATATTCAAAATATGGAGGGAATTGTTAGTTTTCACCACAGCCTCCTCAACTTCAGGCTCTTTTTCATTTAAGCTCACTTCCAACTCCTTCTTCCCCTCCGAAGATTCTTATTCAATTTCTTTTTGCAACTCCACCTTCCTTTCTGGATGTTCACTCTCAATTTCCCTTTTATTCTCTTGTAGCTCTCTTCCTTTTTCTTCACAACTAACCACCTCACAATTTTTTTTGAGATTTTTCTGGATCAAAGACTCAAAATAAATTATTGGACACAAGAACACGAAGGACACAAAAGAAAGGAAAACAAAGACTCAACAAGAAATAAAAACAAAGATAGAACCTGATTAAATTGACGCCAAAGCTCTGATACCAACTGATGCGAACCCCGTAGCAATGGTGACTACGAAACCCACAACTAGATTGATGCGGAACCGAAGACGCCAATAAAACCCGGGTTGGACTTAAACCAACAAAGTGAACAAAAAAATCCAACGATAGCAAGATGCGTTGAACCCCTTGATTATATAGATGAAGAACTCTCATACCGATGTTGAAGACACAAGAATGGATCTTGGAAGTTCGATTTGTTGTTCAATGAAAAACAAAAGAAAAAGCAAAAACTTTCAATTTTAATTCAATATGTCAAAAGTTGTTTATACAATGAGAATAAAAATCCTATTTATACTAAACCTAGGAAATATGGAAATAACTAAATTTAAGAGTCCTAAAATAGTAGAAGTTGCCAAAATTAACAATTGGAATCAAATAAGAAAACTCGCAAAAATTAAAGATCTCGTCCCAGAAAATGAAAAATGCGTTCGCATAGTAGTGTGAGATGCGGCCGCGTATTAGAATCTTTGGCTGCATCTTTGGTTTCTGCTCAATGGAATGCGACCGCATGGGTTTTCTTCTATGCGGCCGCATAGAAGCCCCGCCAGACAGCCATCAGTATTTTGGCTACAACCTTTTCTACCGATATCCGATTGAAGTGATTCAAAGTGCGTTGGAAAGATTACTTAAATTTCTACGACTTTGCTTACGATATAAACTTCCAATTAGATCGTTTTCCATGTCAAAAATGGATCTCAATGTGCGATAGAAACTCCACTCCTTGATTCGAAGGACTTCCAACTCGTTCCGGCTCTCGACTCCAAACATGAAACTTGTTCATTGACATGTTGTCTTCAACCCCATGTGTTTCCTTTCTCGAGCATGCATTTGTATGACTTTGTACGACGTCATTAACTGCGTTATCGGCCCTAAACACCTTCGAACGAGCTATCAACTTCTTCTCAATGAACATTGCACTTTTGATCGCCCGAGGCCTATCCTGGCTCGTATCATTCCCTCTCTCTTCAAAAGGATTCATCCTCGAATCCGTACCTTCAATGCTCAGATTATACCCTTTACTCCCAATCAAGTTAAGAACATGGAACGGCCCATCTCCTCTAGGATGCAGTTTGGACCTCTTCTGAATTCTTTCCCACCTCTGTCGTATGAAAACCCAATAACCAACACATAGATCAAAATGTGTTTGCCTTGACTGCTTGATCTTGCAAATGTGGAGTGCTCCAATAACAACTCCATCTGTTGACTGTCTGTGTATCCTCCTTCTTGTACTTGGCTCAAGCACATGAAAAAATTTCAAACTCAATGCTCCTACGTTGCCCTTCCAATCATCAATTTCATTCTACCCCCTACATATGAAGTTCCTCCAGTACCTTTGACACTCCATCGTCTCCTCGGGAATCACAAAATCAATTATCTCCAAATAAGCAAAATCTAATTGAAGCTTAATTCCTAGATCGGGCAGTATTCCAGTAGGAGTGTGTTCTGGAATCAAATCTTCAGTAACCTGCAAAACAGAAATATTCAAAATATGGAGGGAATTGTTAGTTTTCACCACAGCCTCCTCAACTTCAGGCTCTTTTTCATTTAAGCTCACTTCCGACTCCTTCTTCCCCTCCGAAGATTCTTCTTCAATTTCTTTTTGCAACTCCACCTTCCTTTCTGGATGTTCACTCTCAATTTCCCTTTTATTCTCTTGTAGCTCTCTTCCTTTTTCTTCACAACTAACCACCTCACAATTTTCTCTCTCACTCTTTTGCTCCTTATGATTATTTTGTAAGTTGATCAAGTCACGAATTGTTGAGAACTCAAGCTTATAATCCAACCCAGTCTTTCTGCTTGATGTATTGCCAACATGTTCCACACTTTGTGTTTTCTCCTCTCTTGAATATCCAACTCCACTATATCTTCTAGGCTCCTCTCTAAATCCCCAATCACGTCGATCCCTTCTACAAAAATAAATAGGTGCATATCTTCTCCTCATGATCGCTCTCAATTAATCCCAAGTTTCAATACACCTCTCACCATTTCTCCGCCTAGATCCTGTCAACTCATTCCACCAAATTAATGCATAATCTACGAATGAACTCACAATCAACCTCAATTTTCTCTCTCCAGAATAATCATGGCACTCAAACCTCAATTCTACATTTTCTTCTCATGCAACGTACGCCTCGGGATTATTCCTACTCTTAAATTGTGGAATTGTTATTTTTACACCTCTCATCCTCCTATTAACACCAACTTCACCCAAATTCCTACATTCATGTCTCTCCCGACTACTCACATTAAACACATCATCGCATTGATCCCTATGAGTTCTATTCAATTCTCCATCCCACCTATCTAACACTCTCCCCATATCCGTCAACATCATTTCCAATCGATCCATCATATTACTCATGTTGACTCTAGGACTCAAAAAGATTTGAACTGGACAACTTCGGACTGAAATTTATAAATTCAAGAAAGTGGTTCTTGAATTTGGATTGAACATAAATGAATTTTGGAATTAAGATAGATGATAGGATATTGGACAATTTCCAAGAAATCAAAAAAATAATTTTTTTTTTTATTCTCGGACGTGAACAGTACCTTTTTTTTTACAAAACTTGAAAATTTGACTACAAGAAGGACAAAGAAAACGGAAGTTGATTTGGACTCAAATTGAGCACAAAAACAACTTTTGAAATTTTTTTTGAGATTTTTCTGAATCAAAGACTCAAAATAAATTATTGGACACAAGAACACGAAGGACACAAAAGAAAGGAAAACAAAGACTCAACAAGAAATAAAAACAAAGATAGAACCTGATTAAATTGGAGCCAAAGTTCTGATACCAACTGATGCGAACCCCGTAGCAACGGTGACTACGAAACCCACAACTAGATTAATGCGGAACCGAAGACGCCAATAAAACCCGGGTTGGACTTAAACCCAACAAAGTGAACAAAAAAATCAAATGATAGCAAGATGCGTTGAACCCCTTGATTATATAGATGAAGAACTCTCGTACCGATGTTGAACACACAAGAATGGATCTTGGAAGTTCGATTTGTTGTTCAATGAAAAACAAAGGAAAAAACAAAAACTTTCAATTTTAATTCAATATGTCAAAAGTTGTTTATACAATGAGAATAAAAATCCTATTTATACTAAACCTAGGAAATATGGAAATAACGAAATTTAAGAGTCCTAAAATAGTAGAAGTTGCCAAAATTAGCAATTCGAATCAAATAAGAAAACTCGCAAAAATTAAAGATCTCGTCCCAGAAAATGAAAAATGCGGTCGCATAGTAGTGTGAGATGCGGCCGCATATTAGAATCTTTGGCTGCATCTTTGGTTTCTGCTCAATGGAATGCGACCGCATGGGTTTTCTTCTATGCGGCCGCATAGAAGCCCCGCCAGACAGCCATCAGTATTTTGGCTACAACCTTTTCTACCGATATCCGATTGAAGTGATTCAAAGTGCGTTGGAAAGATTACTTAAATATATACGACTTTGCTTCAGATATAAACTTCCAATTAGATCGTTTTCCATGTCAAAAATGGATCTCAATGTGCGATAGAAACTCCACTCCTTGATTCGAAGGACTTCCAACTCGTTCCGGCTCTCGACTCCAAACATGAAACTTGTTCATTGACATGTTGTCTTCAACCCCATGTGTTTCCTTTCTCGAGCATGCATTTGTATGACTTTGTACGACGTCATTAACTGCGTTATCGGCCCTAAACACCTTCGAACGAGCCATCAACTTCTTCTCAATGAACATTGCACTCTTGATCGCCCGAGGCCTATCCTAGCTCATATCACATGTATTGCTTCATCTCATTTGCTCATTCTCTAACATCTTTTCCACTTCATTTTTCTCTCATTTCATTTTCATTCCATGACAATTTTCATGATCAACACTTTAGCTTCATTCCAAGCTCCAAAATACACCATTTTTTTTCAAGTTGTCTAAACTATAAAATAACATGAACACACGTCAAAACGCTCAAAAGCGTCAAGAGCAAGCCGAAAATCGTGATTTAGAGGTGTAAGTTCAATGAGTGAATTACACTCATCAGGAAGCTACTTGTTCTTCTTGAAATTCGTGAAAAATTTAAAAAAAAAAAAATTTAAAAAAAAAAATTGCTTCATTTTTCATTAAGGGTATAATAAACTATTTGATACCAAATTATGCCATTTTTACAAAAGTTATCAAAATTAGACACTTTTCAATTGATAAGCATGAAATTAGACATTTAAATAAATTCCCCGTTTATATTTTGTCATTTGTCGATCAATTTTGTTATCTTTTTTATTTTGTCATTACTTGTTTCTCGGGGCCTGATGTTGCAATGTGTTTTACACAAAAAGTGCTGTAATATATCCCCCTTTTTGACCAAGTACACATTATTTGTTTTGTTTTATCCCCCGCGCGCCGCCCCCCAGACTCCGCACAGTATCGCGGAAAGCCATTTGCTTTCTTGTCTTGTAAGTAAGGGGTGACTTTTTACAAAACTTTAAGCGGCGGAAGTTGTTGACGTTAGATGTAATTATTGGGATGAATATAAGAAGAGACAAATTTGATTACTTTTTTATTTTATCGAGCTGTGATTTCTAAAATTGAAGAAAAATTTAATATAACGATTCTAAACTTACTCAACCAAGGCCTTGCTTGCTATTATTGATTGGCCATTTTTGTCTTTAAAATATTTATGTCATTTCAAAAAGAGAAAGAAATCATATAATCGACTCTAAATTTAGTGTGAAGAAAGTTTAGTTTGTTGCTACTATTGTCTAACGTTTTTTTGTTGACGACGTTTTAAGAAATAGGAGAATATTGATTATCTTCATTTCCTCATTTAAACTATTTTGCAGTTCACAAAAAGGAGAAATAATTACACTTTCCTTCACCTTTGGCAAGAAGAAAGCTAAGTGAAGCCAATGTCGTCAGCAATTTGCTTACCTTACTGTCCGGTAGAAATTAACCACAATGCATAACGGATCGGATACACAAATGTTTTAGAAAAAAAAAAAAATGCACGTGCAATGCACATGTAGCCCATTAGTAATTACAAAATTAATGATGCGTCTATAATTTTGTTCATGATTCCATAAATGCCAATTAAAATATTCTCCGATTGTGAGAAGTAGCACTCTAGAAATTTATGTGGCATCATGTTGAATTCTCTAACTATGAGTTAAAACTTAAGAGCAAAACTACCAAAAAGAAGAAGCACAACGCCGGTCTTGCAAGAGAGCAACATCATGTTGAATATGCGCATAAGTTGAAATTTGGAGAAAAATACAAGCCAAATTGAGTTTGCCTGCTAAAGAGATTAGAATCACGAGTCAATGATGTTTTTAACTAGTGATAAAAATCACAATACTCACGATGTCCAAAATTATAAATATTTGACAAAATTGTCAATTTAAGCCTTTTATCTAATTATATGTTGATCCAATATTATCATAAATTTTGGGTTGATAAATTCATTTTTGTATTTGATATATATATTTTATAATATAATATGCAGGGGCGGACCTAGGGGGTCCTATAGGGTCAAGTGACCCCCTAATTTTTTTTAAAAAAAATAATAATAAATAAAATAAATTTGTTTATCCTTTCTTTTTTATCTTTTTTTTTTTTTTTAAATTAGAATGTAACTATAAATTTTGATTGTGACCCCCTAATTCAAGTCGTCTGGATCCGTCCCTGATAATATGTATAGTTGCAATCTCGCTTTCGCCATTCATTCTTTATTTGGTATGAACTAGAATGATCGTATACCACTTTTTATTGCAACGCATGTTCGTGGTGATTGATTATATTATAAGTTTCATTCTAGGTTTTCAATAAAAAAAAATATATGTATTTATAGAATAAAAACTTCTCCGATTGTTATAACTAGCACTTTACAAATTTATGTGACTTGCAAACTTTTAAAGAGTAAAGCTACCGAAAATAGGGACAGCAATACCGGTCTTGCAAGACGTAACAACGTCATGTTGAATAAACTAACTACAAGATAAAACAAATTATTTCAATTCAATTCTATAATGCATAAGTTAAAAATTGGTGAAAAGTACAAGTCAAATTGAGTTTGCTTGCTAAAGACAAGTCAATGGTTTTTCCAATCAGTGATAAAAACCACAATAGTCAAGATGTCAAAATTGTCAATTTATAAGTCTGTTATCTAATTGTATGTCGACTCAAAATTATCATAAATTTGGGTTGATAAATTCATTTTCCCATTAAAATGGGGAGAATGTAAAAAGTTAGGTATGAATGCATAAATATCCTACACATGATTTTATTTGACATTATTAATATACGTTATGTTTTATATTTTGTCTCTATTTGTTTCCTATTTCTTTCCATATGAAAATGAGTATTTTTATCGTTGGAAGCCTGCAAAATGCCAAAATATGAGAGGCCGGTAAAAAAAAAAAAAAAAGGTCAGGTGGGGCTCACCAACGGTCTAATTTCTTCTAAAAATGAGGAGCAAAATGGCAAACAAACGAAGCCTTTAAAATATAATATGTAGTCCACAATCCCGCTTCTTTCGCCATTCATTCTTTATTTGGTTTGGACACTTTTTATTGCACCACATGTTCGTGGTTATTATAATGAAGTTGTTTAGGAAAGAAATCTATTTTTCTTTTGAATTTAGTTTTTATTTGGTTTTATTAGTTGATGTATAACATATTGTTGAATAGATGGAAAAAGAATTGGATTAAAATAGGGAAAGAGTAACAATATTTATCACTTCGCTATAATGTACGATGGATTTCGGTCATTCGAGTTCGTTTAAGACTCAAAAATTTCTTTTTTAAATTTTTAGCGCTATTTATGTCATTTAATTTATTTTGGATTCTTTTCAATTTTAATTTATTTAAACTCTATTTTCATTAATTTTAGTCATCTCAAACTAAATTTTCCTGTAAACCCTTATAAATTAGGGGCTATTTCACTGTTTTGTTCATCTTTTTATTAATAAAATTTTGTGAGTTTATTCCTTCATAATTTTGTGGATTCCAAATTTCAAGATCTTAAGATTTTCGTTTGAATTCCTTGATTCATGCTGGATGATTAGTCCAAGCCTAGCATGTGTGCCACACCTTTAAATTATGAGAAAATGGACAAGATTATTGTAGTTAGTCCAAGCCTAGTTGTTATGACTAGTATAATGAATGACAAGAAAATCAATTATAAAAAATATCAATGGTCCGTGCACAATAATCCCGTTCTTAATTTCATCATTTTGCTTGGAATTTACATATAACTCGTGCACAATAATCTAGTTTTTTATTTCAGTTTCTAAAAATTGTGTAAAACTCCTGAGTAAAAAACACACTCATCATAGCGCTCAATATTATAAATGAAAGAAAGGATGTGGAACCACAGTTCGTCGAAGAATGTCATAATCGAAATTTTGGCCAAGCTGGAAAGATGCAATCAAAGCAAAATTGGATTACTAGAAAAACATAAAAGTTTTTGAACCTACAATTCGAACACCTAAGTGTATAAAGCTAGTGAGGAGTGTAAATGGGAATTTCTGGGAAAATGAAATGAAAAAATTAAAAACGTGAGATAAGTACTTGAGATGCGTCTAATGGATGTGATTACAACTTATTTATATGGATTATTGGATAATGATAACTCTATGAAAATTCTTGATGGATTTTAAAATACCTGAACCATATCATTCAAGTTCAGCGGATATATATATTTGATTAAATTACTGAGATCCTTGTATCTAACTTCTCTTAAAAAGGGCAATAAGAATGTACTGTAGATGCAATAGTAACCGGGCATTCTACAATGGAAATGTTTTATGTGATGCCAGCATGAATATATTTTTTGATTGTATGCGAGAGAGAAAATATTTTTGAAAAGGCAAGAAAATACTGTACCTTTAATAAATAAAAACAAGGAAAGTGATTTTCTCATGGTTTCTCCTAAAAAATTTTATGTCTGCACCTTTAGTATATTTTTTTTTACCTTATCACGAATTATATATTTATTATATATATTTTTATTAGTGTAAAGATTTTAGTTTTTTTAAAATCATCTTAATTTAGTTTCTGGTGTTGTTATAATTGAAAATTTAGGAAGTATTTGAAGTGAAAGATTTTTTATGATGGTTTGAAAAAAATTGAACAGCAAATAATAAATTTAATATGTAATTTACAGCAATCCAAAAAAAAAAAAAAAACAGAGATTATTGCAAATTTGGTTACCAGTTAACTCATATACGGTATTTGGTTATTGGTTAATTTATTTGGATACCGTTTAACTCATATACAATATTTGATTATTAGCTAGCAAATATACGGTATTTGGATATCGGTTAGCAAATATAAGATATTTGGAAGATGTTTTTTTCGTATTTCATTGCCTTTTTTTCATAAGAAGTTAGATCAAAATGGGAAAAAAAATAAAAAAAAAAAAAAAGAAAAAGAAAAATTTCAGCTGACCATGCACAAAGCATAGGCAAAGCCGTAAAATATTAAAATATTTTAATTCATAATTTTAATTGTATAAATTGTTTACAATCAATTTCATGTTTTTGTGACTTATCGGATATTTAAGCCAAAATACTGTACTTCATTGAATTTGAATGAAATACGATAAGCGTCAAAGAAAATTGATAAGCTACTTAAGTCAAAATCTGGTAAGTGCAAGGAATATTCGGAAAGCACCATAAAATACAGTAATTTCTGTCTAAAACCAGTAAGTTCAATTTATTGAAATCCGTTAAGTGTAAAACGAATACGTTAAACTCAAAATCTCTACTCCTCTTTGAATAAATCAACATTTTTTGGCTATTTATATTTTGGCAAAATTTTAAAAATAACTTGATATAATAATAATATAGTAAGTACAAGTTTGTAAAATATTGGAAGATATTTTTTAGTATTTTGATTGCGTTAGATAAAAATGTAAAAAAAAAAAAAAAAAAAAAAAAAAATCTTTAATTTTGCAATCGAAATTAACCAGTTACATTATAAAAAGAATTTGTAGTGCTTATTAGTTAACCAATTACATTATAAAAACGAAATTAGCTTAAGAGGAAAAATTAAAAATTTATGCAAAAGAGTTATAATTTTATAATCAAGTCACAATTTTAAATTATCAATGTGGCTACCTAACATGTATGAAAAAAAATCTTTATTCGCAATTTTCAAAACTTGTTATATGTGAAATGAACAAGGATAGATTGCACATATGTTGGAAACAAAATTTTTTGAAAAAAAAATTGATCAAGATATTTATGCAATGGGAAAGTCAAAAAATATTCAGAGTTTCATATTTATAGAGTTAAACATATGAATCACCAAATAAAATTTTAAAACATGTAAAGAAAATAATCAATGTTATAAAATCTGTTGGAGTGCATGATGCAGATTATATACTTACCGGACATATTATATACTTATCGGATATTGTGGTAAGTGAATACCAGATATTTATATACGATAAGGGAATACCGTATATTGAGCTACTAGAATATGGTAAGTGGATACAGTATATTAAAATACGGTAAGTGGATACCGTATATTGAAATACGATAAGCACTTATGGGATATTGAAATACGGTAAGTGCTTACTGTATATTGAAATGCGGTAAGTGCTTTACGGTAAGTGTTTACCGTATATTGAAATACGGTAAGTAAATACTGAATATTGAACTCCTTGCCTCTGCCATTGGAAATACCGGATAGTGTGATACCGGTAAATTCAATTTATTGAAATCCGGTAAGTGTAAAGCGAATCCGTTAAACTCAAAATCTCTACTCCTTTTTGTATAAAAAATTTCAACATTTTTTGGCTATTTACATTTTGACAAAATTTAAAAAATAACTTGATATAATAATACATTTTGGCAAAATTTAAAAAATAACTTGACACGGAGAAATCATGAGAAACTTCACTTTCTTTGTTTTTTATTAAAGGTACAATATTTTTCTTACATTTTTAAAATATATTTTTTCTCTAATTGGAACAAATAATTAAACCTGATTTTGTGGCAAAAACTCATAAAATAATTAATAGAAGTATATGAATCTCCAATTAATACAACTCATAAGTGTGGTGTAAAATACAATTAATTTAAAAGAGGAAAAAAAAAACATATATGTGACACGGAGAGTGTCTATACACATAGACCAAGATTCAATTGGGGAATCACACACACACACACACACACTCTCTCTCTCTCTCTCTCTCTCTCTCTCTCTCTCTCTCTCTCTCTCTCTCTCTCTCTCTCTCTCTCTCTCTCTCTCTCTCTTTTGGTTCATTAAATCATTCTTTTCATAAAATCAATCTCATTTACAATCACTATAATTAAACTGTAGACATTCACATTCTTCTCTAGCTCGGATATCTAAGTCATATACATTTTTTTTTTGTCAATAAACAACCTCATCAAAACGAATCTCAAAATTCCATCTTAGTCTCAAAGAATATATTTTTTAATTGTTGTAGTCTCCATAACTACAACAATTTGTTTAGCATCATTAAATATACAATATAGAGTAAACGTATCAAATCAAGGACAATGAGAGAAGTCTTTTTCGCTGTTATAATTAAGAAGAAAAGAGTAAAATGATATTTTTGGATTTAAATTGTTATATAATTGCAATATCTAAGAAAATGATATATTTTGATTTATTGCTTTGAATATAACCCAAGTCCAAAAGTCTGTTAAGTTTTCAAATTTAAAAAAAAAAAAAAAAAAAAAAAAAAAAATAGGGAGGGGGGCTCTATGTGTCACAGAGACCATCCAAAAGTCTGTTGAGTTTTCAAAAAAAATTTTAAAAAAAAATAGAGAGGGAGGGGCGCTCTCCGTCTCCGTGTCACGGAGCGTCTATCTCCTTGATACGGATTATTTTTTTAACATTTTGGCAAATACAGTGTCAATTTCAATTGTTTTATTATTATTATAATAAAATAATTTTCTCTCTCATAAAATAAAACGTATATTTGGATATCGGTTAACAAATATACGATATTTGGAAGTTTTTTTTCGTATTTCGATTGTTTTTTTTTTTTTTTTTTTTGCATAAGAGGTTAGATCAAAATGGGGAAAAAAAATTCAAGCTGAGCATGGACAAAGCATAGGCAAAATCATAAAATATTAAAATATTTTAAGTCATAATTTTAATTGTATAAATTGTTTACAATCAATTTCATCTTTCTGTGACTTACCGGATATTTAAGCAAAAATACCGTATTTCAGTGACTTTCATTGAAATACGGTAAGTGTAAAAGAAAATCGATAAGTTACTTAAGCCAAAATTCGGTAAGTGCAAGGAATATTCTGTAAGCACCACAAAATACTGTAATTTCTGTCCAAAACCGGTAAATTCAATTTATTGAAATCCGGTAAATGTAAAACGAATCCGTTAAACTCAAAATCTCTACTACTCTTTGAATAAAAAATTTCAACATTTTTTTGGCTATTTACATTTTGGAAAAATTTAAAAAATACTTGATATAATAATAATATAGTAAGTACAAGTTTGTAAAGCATTGGAACATGTTTCGATTGCGTTAGATAAAAAAAAAAAAAAAAAAAAAAAAAAAAAAAAAAAAACCAAAAACCAAAAAAAAAAAAAAAAAAAAATCTTTGATTTTGCAATCAAAATTAACCAATTACATTATAAAAAGAATTTGTGATTCTTATTAGTTCACCAGTTACATTATAAAAACGAAATTAACTTAAGAGGAAAAAATTAAAAATTTATGCAAAAGAATTATAATTTTATAGTCAAGTCACAATTTTAAATTATCAATGTGGCTATCCAACATGTATGAAAAAAATATTTATTTGCAATTTTTAAGACTTGTCATATGTGAAATGAACAACGATAGATCATTGTATTGCACATATGTTGGAAACAAAATTTCTTGAAAAAACATCTATTAAAATATTGATGCAACGAGAGAGTCAAAAAATATTCAGAGCTTCATATTTATAGATTTATACATATGAACCACTGTGAGAAATAAGGATAAAGCTATGTTGTTTTTAAAACAATATGATTACGTGATTAAAATTCTGAAAAAATTCAAAATGTATGACTGCTAACTTGTAACTTTACCTCTTGCAAATCATTTCAAGCTATCTTCTGATTGTTGTCCTAAAATTGAAAAAGAATATGTTAGGATGTCCAGAATACCTTATGCTAATATTATAGGTTCTGTGATGTATTTAATTATTTGTACTGGACATGACCTTGCACATAAAAGAATATATCTCTGCTACTGATGCTATAAAAGAAGGAATGTGATTAAATGGTTTGCTGTCTGAACTTGGCTTTGCTAATACACAAACTATTTTGTTTTTAGATAATCAAAGTGCTATTCATCTTAGTAAAAATTCCATGTTTCATGCAAGAACAAAGCACGTTGATATTAAGTATCACTTTATTAAAGATATTATTTCTAAGGGAATAATAAAAATTGAAAAGATTGCAACTCAAGTTAATCCATTTGATATGGGTACTAAAGTGATTCCTTTAAATAAATTTATGAACTGCTTTAAACTTCTGTCCATTGATTCTTTGTGATTCTTGTACAAGTACTTAGAGTAAATGAAAATGAAACTGTGATAATGCTCTTGGCTGCACTTATAGTCCCAAATTCTGGCAGCAAGGTGGAGAATATTGGATTCGAACTCTGGTATTGTTGTTGCTACCAAATTTGTGAATAAGTCGTGTTTTGTGAAATGCAACTTTGTTAATAATGTTCCATTTGATGATTGATACGTGGTGACATCCTTGTTGTTGATTACAAATCTAGAAGGTTCGATTATTCTTTGACTTGGATGGTGGATCTTTTCGCTTCTGATTCGATTCATTTTTGTGGCTTTCTGGCTTCAAGAGAGAAAAGAGAAAAAATGGAAGAGGCTAGGGTTTGCTTTCTTTCGTGTGATTCTACTTAAAATCTCTGATTTTAAGTGTTGTGTGATAGTGAAAACTGAAAACCTTTGTGAGAAACTTGGTGATTTCTCTATTGTTGGTTCTAGTTTGTGTTCGAAGGGTTTTTGTGTAGATTTCTTGGTGAATCTTTGTAGATCTATCATTGTATTTGAGAGATAAGTCTCTTGTTTCATCTCTCTAAACATTTGTAACCTTTTTTGTCATTTTGGCTATTTAGTGCAACCGAGCATTATCCAATTCGTTGTATGCTCAACGGGGAATGTAGGACTTAGATGTGGTCAACGAACCTCCGGGGCTTAGGTCGAAGTAATTATCTTGTGTTCAACTTTAATTTCTGCAATTTATATTCTATTTGATCGAGTTATTTTTGTTCCTCGACACTTATATCGTGTGATCTTGGCCTTACAATGCCAAAGGCCCCCATTCTATCTACTGGTTTCTATACCACAAAATAACCAAATTTTCTGCTGCATAAGTAGAATTCTTATCATTCTACTGTACACAAATTTTGAAATGGCTAGACCTCATGTGCTTCTAGTAACTTTTCCTGCTCAAGGCCTCGTGTGCTTCTGGCAAATTTTCCTGCCACTTCTTTAAATCATGAAACAAGTAGATAATGTGTATGGCTGAGGTTAACGATTCAACACTTTCATGAGACATGCTGTTTATCTTCCAACAAAGAAACTCCAACAAAAATGTAAGAAGACAATATTGCATGCATAGTTCCCATTCCGAGGACTCACAATAGTACCCCCAGATGGTGCCACAATTTGTGGGATTTGAAAGTCACGGTCAATACCTTGGTGTAGATCAACTCAAAGAAGGATAATTAAAAGATAGAGCGAAACATATTTCACCGAAATTATTTTTTACCCGTGACCTTGATAAAAGATGTGGTAATGGTATTCAACAAATTCATTCAAAGACAATCTAGCAGACTTGTGTTTGCAAAATTACTCATTGTAAAATTTAAGAAGTTGGTGCACAATATTGGAATGTGTCGATTTAGAGATCTCAAGTGATTCCAGTTGAGTAAAATATGCGCTGTACTCTTTTTCCTGAATAGAAGTTTTGTTTCATTGGATCGATTTTCCTTACAAGATTTTTAATGAGACAATATGTAAAATCCCAAATTTTCATAAATCTTGAAGTATTACCAAAAATTTACTTTTCTTTATATTTTACTGCAAATTGTCATCTCAAAAGTCATGAATTGTCCTCAATGTATATGCCAAAGGCTCCCATTCTATACTCGTTTCTATACCACAAAATAACCAAATTTTCTGCTGCATATATAAGTAGAATTCTTATCATTTTCCCGTGCACAAATTTTGAAATGGTTGTTCGACCTCATGTGCTTCTAGTAACTTTTCCAGCACCAGGCCATATTAATCCATCCCTTACATTTGCCAAGACCCTTAACAGGAATGGCATTGAAGTCACCTTTGTAACAAGTTTATATGCCCAGCGGCGGCATATAGTGGAAGGACAGGTGACATCACCAACGGTAGTAATTTTGTAGCGTTTTCTGATGGATACGACGATGGTTTTAAACTCAGTGATGATCAACAGAAACACATGACGGAGATTAGAAACCGCGGCTCCGAAGCATTAAGGAACGCAATTCTTGCCCGTGCCGAGCAAGGAAACCCGGTTACGTGCCTGGTTTACAGTGTCCTGCTCCCGTGGACTGCAGTGGTGGCTCGTGAAGTCCACATCCCAAGTGCTCTTCTATGGATTCAACCAGCCACTGTACTGGATATATATTACTATTATTTCAATGGCTATGGTGAAGAAATCAGCAATACTTCTGTGGATCCGTCGTGGGTAATCCAGTTGCCTAGACTTCCATTGCTAGCTAAACGTGATCTTCCATCCATTATGCTTCCTTCAGGTGGGGGCGGTCGGCATAGCTTTGCTCATCTGTTGTTTAAAGAGCACATAGAGACATTGGATGCAGAAACAAAGCCAAAAGTTATCGTGAATACATTCGATGCACTAGAGCCTGATGCACTTAAGGCGATAGAAGATTATGAGTTAATCGGGATTGGACCCCTAATTCCTTCAGCTTTCTTGGATGGAAAAGATCCATTGGATAAGGGCGTTGGTGGAGATCTTTTTCACGAATCCGAAGATTATCTTCAATGGTTGAATTCGAAGCCAGAATCTTCTGTGATTTATGTGTCATTTGGAAGTCTTTTGAGGCTCCCAAAAGTTCAACTGGAGGAGATTGCTGAAGGATTGCTCAAGTGTGGACGACCATTTTTATGGGTTACACTTGTAAATGAGAACCAAGAAGGAGAAAAAGACGATGATAAACTAAGTTGTCTGGAAGAATTGGAAAAACTAGGAAAATTAGTACCATGGTGTTCACAACTTGAGGTCCTAACACACCCTTCGTTGGGTTGTTTTGTGACTCATTGTGTTACAACCAAGTTTTTTTTAGTCAAAGTCAATTCAAATAAGGACTAAATTGAAGTAAATTATTTTGGTGGGACTTATTTTATGAATTTGCAATACTTGAGAATTTAATTGGATATATTTTAAGTTGGGAAATTGCTTTTCTAATAATGGAAGTTATAAGGGCCAAATAATTTTTTTAAATGAGAGTTCAGGGGCTTCTTTTGCAAGTTTTGACTTGGGCCCATTTAAATAGAATAATTGACCCATTTTTCATTTGAAAACACATACAAACACACAGTGGAGAAGTTGGAAACGGGCAGAAGAGGAAAAGCGCAGGAAAAAAGAGAAAAAGGAAGGAAAAAGAGAAGAAGAAAGGAAAAAAAAAGGGGGAAAAGAAGGAAGAAAAGAGATTTGAGTTTTGGCAAACCCTAGATTTTCAATTGAGATTATTAAGTAAGGAATTTTGTGGGAATGATAGAGATGATGAAATACAGATTTGAAAGCATGAAATTGTGGTACAATATGGAAAATTAAATTAGTTGAATTATGGTTATTAGTTTCACTAGCTTGGAAGAAGGAATTATTTTTATGTTTGGAATGAAGATTATTTTGATGAATTAGATTTTTGTGAAAGGACTAGAAAATGGAATTAGCTCCAAGTGAGTAAAGGAAATTTGGGAAAAATTATTCAAGTCTCGAGAAATTAAGTTTTAATATTCGATTATGAATATTGAGAGCTACTAGGCAGCGTGATTGTTAAATTGGTTATCTGATATCATATTTCAGGTGGTGACGAGAAAGTTGGGAAAGCCTACCGACCATCTTAGGCTATAGCTTGTACTACGTGAGTGGATATCTACTTTTCAAAAATAAGCATTTATTTAAATTCTAATAGTTCTCAAGTTTATATAAAATAACTATTTATTAGATTTCTTATGGTAAATCATATAAGCTGCAAAAGTTATTTATTTCAGATGATTGATTTGGAAAGCATGATTTTTTAGGATAGAGTGAATTTTATAGCAAGTTCTTTTTAAAGTTAAATTTCACTCAGTTAAATCATTTCATTGGCATGTTATATGAGTATAACATATTTCAGCATGTTTCAAGTTATTTTTAAAACCACCAGAAAGTACCCAGGTGATTTTACCCTAGTCTGCACTAGTGTGAATGTGTTTCCACAATGTATGGCTGTTATGGTGATTTTACCCTAGTCTGCACTGGTGTGAGTGTATGACTGTTATGGTGATTTTATTATAGTCTGCACTGGTGTGAATGTGTTTCCATAGTGTATGGCTGTAATGGTGATTTACCCGCTCTGCACTATTGTGAATGTGTTTCCATAGTGTATGACAGATTATAGCTCTGCGCGCGTATGACTGAATTTAAGAATTTAAGAATTACAGAATTTAGTAGTTTTGCCATGTATATCGGTACTAACCTATACATGAGTAAGGCTGTAATGGAGTACCTTTTTGGTGTGATTTTTCAGTGTTGCTTATCAGAATGCAGAATGCAGAATTTAGTTTATACAGTATGCAGAATAAATGTTTTTATGATTTCATGATTGTTAGTTCTAAAAGTATTATCAGTTTCCAGAATATTTTTAAAGTAGTCAAGATGTTGGAGTTTTTCATAAAGTTATCATTAATGAAAAGTTATATCTAATTGTGAAATTATCCACTCACTGAGTTACAAGCTCACATTTTTGTTAAAAAAATTTTATCAGATAGTAGCTGAGTTGAGCCATTCTGAGCCTGACGATCTGTCAAGTTGAGCTACCAAGTTGTTAATTGTATGGTTTTTATTATGAGTTTATGAGATTTCTATTTTGGTGATATGCATCCTGAGTAAAGATGTAACTGTATCAGGGGTTAGTGCACTTTTTGTATTTTTTGAAAGTATGGTGCAATTGTAGTATTCGAGATGTATACTAGTGAAGATTTCATTCATGATGAATTGATTGTGTTGATGGGGGTTGATATACCCTATTTTAAAATTGAAGGTGCGTGTTTGAGGAAATTAATTTTGTTCAGGTTGTTTTAGTCCATATTTTAGAGGGAACTTTGTCAAAATTCTTTTAAAAATATGTCATAGTCAAAGGAAGTCAAGTTCCCTTGGTGGTGGGTTCGTTGTTTAGTTGGAATCTACCATCGATGCACGACACGTGTCGGGTCAGTTTGGTTGACTCGGGACGGGTCGTGTCACATTGTGGTTGGAATTCGACGTTGGAGAGTTTAGCATGCGGTGTTCCTATGGTGGCATTTCCACAGTGGACTGATCAAAGGACCAATGCAAAGCTTATTCAAGATGTTTGGAGGACAGGCCTAAGGGTGAACACAAGAGAAGATGGCATCATTGAGAGCGACGAGATCAAGAGGTGCATTACAACAATAATGGATGATGGAGAAAAAAGTCGAGAATTGAGAGAGAATGCAAGGAAATAGAAGAATTCTGCAAGGGAAGCCATGCAGGAGGATGGTTCTTACACTAAGAACTTGAAGGCTTTAGTTGAGGAACTTGGAGATTGTTAAGTCATGAATTTACTGTCTAAAATTTGATTTGTTGTCATTTTTCAATCTGCTTTGCTATCTTTTTATTTTGTACTCAGTTTCCTACAGCCTGGTGTAGTGAAATGAGGTTATCAAATGGTTTAATAACGATTTTCTAGCCAACTTTGAGGGACATTTTAGGTGTCTCATTTCTAATTACTGATGTTAATTAGTTGAATAGTAATCACTCCCGTGAGAATATTACAACAGTACATTGAGTTGGCTGCAAAGTGGTTATACCGAAAAACTTTTAATTTGCTTTGAAGCGTTTAATACATGAGAAAGGATTCCATGTTGAAATTTGTGACAAACTTTCTCTTTTATAAAGTTGTGTCGGTACAAGCCCTCCACCTAAGTACCCCAGCAGGGTTCATCTGTATAATTCGCCTAACAACATTCTAGTTTGGCAAGGGCCCCAAGGCCAGTATTTTTTCACCATAAAAAGATGTTTGTTTATCTCCAAAGTAGCACAAGAAGCATTTGGCTTTCTTATCTATGTGATGATGTAACTTTTATGTCTTTTCTTTGCAAAACAAAGTTTAGTTTTTTGGTTATTCATAATTAGCTTCTTTTTTTCTTAAAGGACCCATTTTCTTAGGCGAAACACCATCTAAGCACGGAGATCTGCATCTAAACTGAGAGAGGGTTTGGATTCTCTGACCCTATTTTATAGATAAATATGAAACATAGAAGTGACTCCAAAACTTGCATCCAAAGATACGAATAGAGAAAATTAAAGGAGTTTATGGATCCCCACGATTTTACCTTGCACATGTCGGCTCTACTAAAACCAATCCATCAAAAGTCCAGCCTTTGATTTGCAAACCAATCTACAACATTATTCCCTTCTATGTATGTGTGTTTAGGTGTAGACCATGTGATCAATAATATTTAGGGGGCGTTCTCTTTGCTGTTTTTGGGCCGTTTTCTGTTTTCGATTTTTCAAAACATTGAAAACGCGTTATCTTTCTCATTTTCGAAAACGAGTTTTTGAAAACGGATGAAAATTTTGTGAAGAAAACAGATATCAATTTTTTTACGTTTTGGCTGTTTTCATCACAAATTTGTCAAAACTCAAAAAACACGGGTTGAGAAATATTTTTTAAAAACGACAAAAAGAACGAGTTTTCAACAATCTCAAAATGGACACCCAAAATACAAAACACAAAACGAATTCAAAACTCAAAACACAAAACTGATGCACGAAGAGAACGTCCCCTTAGTATTTCATAGATGTAGTAATATAGTAACCACAGCCCTGGTAAGTCCGATTTATCATATTTATCATGGCTAATGAGTCCACCTCAATCAACATGTTCCAAAAGCCCTTTTGATAAAATAGTTTTATCCCTTTGTATAATGCTCTAACATTGCCTTCCAAATTATTGCAATGCCCATGCTGTTCATGAGTCCAAAAATCATTTTTCCAAATTGGTGCCAAACTAGCTTGTTAGGCTGTGATGCCAATCCAATCCAATCTAATCCAAATAGTTGGAGCGATGATGATATATTGGCTTGGCCCATATAGCTATTTTTGATCCATTACCTGATAACCCAAACTAGAGCACCAAACTTGGAACCAATAAATGGAAGTCACATTTTGGAGGAGCAAGTTGCCATTTTAATGTTTATGTCGTCAGTTGCTCTAGACTAGGGTTGTTAACGAGTTGAGTTGAGCCGGCTCACAAGCCGAAACTTGAGGCTCGAGCACGGCTTAAATAAAAATGGTTCGTGCATTTTTTGACCCGAGTCGAGCCGAACTTTTGCTAGACTAAAAAATATAAGTTTGACTTAAACTTTCGACTCTAACCTTATCAAGCTGAGTCAACTCATATTTTTTTAATTAATAAAAGACATGCAGCTATACGATGCTTGCTATAACTTCATTTTTTATGTATTCTTTTTTCATTTCTTTCCAAGGGTCGGCTCATCGAGCTGCACGGACTGGCTCAAGCTCGGGCTTTTTTTGAGTCGAGCCACAAGCGGCTCGAGTCGACGAGTCAAATTGACATCCCTAATGTTGATTATTGATCATCATCTAAGATCAACGATGGACTATAGATAGGGCCTTACACTGTTGCCCTAATTCACTTTTGCCCATATGATTTTCTTCGTGTCTTCAGGAACAAAAATACTAAAGTGACAAGGTTTTGGGACAGTGATGGGTGACCAACGCCATGTGGCGCCTCCCTATTGGAGGGGGTGTCGGGCGTTGGTCACCTATCCCTGTCTCAAATCCCTATCAATAGGGTTCTCTTCTTTTTGAACGAAAGAGTCCAAATTAAAAGAAATTATGTTACTTCCTATTCAGGTGAGGAAAAGAGACTCCATTTGTTTCAAAATTGCATATTTTTTAACTTCTGTTTGTTGCTTTGCTCCAAAATTCCTACAAAATGTAAAAGAAAGCTAATAAAGAATAATAGTTAGAAAAAATGGATAAAGTAATAGGAAAAATTAATATGAAAATATTGAAAAATCAACACTTATCAAATAGGCTACACGCCTAGCTGTTGGTGACCTTGCTGTACTGAATGGGGAGATAAGCATTCTCACTACGTGACATTCTCCCCATTTGAATCCACCTACGCCTTCATAGCAGGAAGTGATACGTAGCAGGAAGTAAGCTTCGTATCAAAACGTATCTGATGTGATCCGGGATAGACAATCATTGGCCAAGCTTTGGAGTCCAAAAGGTCGGAGTCAACAAGCCAAAGACCAAGTTTGATGAAGGGGTCGAGGGTCGAAAGCAAATGGATCAACACAAAATAGAGGGTCGAAGAAGGGAGTAACCGGGATAACCAAGCGACCGCTTAGTTATCTAGTGAAGCGGTCGCTTAGTCGTCTACCGAAAATTGAAGGAGCAAAATTGACCTTCTAAGCGACCGCTTAGAACAAAACTGAAGCCGAATTTTCTATTTTTAGCGAGATTGTTTATTTATACTATAATTCTTATTTTTGGTAATTTCTATATTCTAGGACTCTTAAAATTCGTTATTTCCATATTTTCTAGGTTTAGTATAAATAAGAATTTTATTCTCATTGTATTCAAGAACCTTTTTGATATGAATTAAAATAAAGCTTTTGCTTCTCTCCTTTGTTCTTCCATGGACAATCCTTATCGAACTTATCAAAGATGAGTAATCTTTGTGGCTTTCAAAACATCGGGTTGTGGGTTCTTCAATTTGTGAGCAAGGGGTTCATTGCATCATCGTTATCTTTGGGTTACTTGTTTCATCTTGTTGGGTTCAAAATCCAAAACTATCCAGGTGAGATTTCGAGGCTTTGTGATCAAGAGGTCGCTGGTTTAATATACCTCTGGTTGCTTGGTTCAATGTTTAGAGGTTAAATCCTAAACTTTGGTCGTATTTGGGCGTTCTTGGGATCCGGTTCATTCTCCTGTGGGTTAGATAGCGTTCGTGCTAACCGGGTTCGCGTCAGTATCTCTCTAATTGCAAAATTAATCATGGCAACATCTCTACATGGACAAGTATTCACAAAATGCTTTCTTGAACATCCATCCACGGTAGATCGTACATACTACCTCCGACACCAACTTTCACCATATTCTCCCATAAGCATTAGTCCATTGGATAAACGGCCGCCAATCGCATCACCTTAACCCATATCGAAGCAAAAGCACAATCTTCATCATTGTGTCTTGCAATGTACGCTCCACAAAAATCCTTGAAAGGCACATTGGCACATTCACAAATGCCTGCTCTTTTCATCCATCTTTCCCACAGCTTCGTTCATCGTGTTCTACTAACTTGCTAACACGTTTCGTGGCCTAAAATCTTTTCTCCACAAGAACGCACGACATTGATCATCCACAACCAACACAATACATTCAAGCGGTCCCGCTTTGATACCAACTTTCACTGACCGCAAGTTTTGGTCTCGAGGTTCAACACCTCAAGGTAGCCTTCTCTTCATTCTTAGGCCAACAAGTTTGAACAACTAGCATACATGAATGCTATAATTAGGATGTTAGGAAAATACCTGCATATAATCATATCATTAGTACACTCTTTGATAAAAATAAGCTACACGCCTAGTTGTTGGCAACCTTGCCATGTCAAATGGGGAGATAAACATTCTCACTGTGTGATACCTGGACTAGTGTGAAACAAACCTCCACAACCAATAGGTCTTAGAATTCTAACACGTAGGAAAATGTAAGGCCTAGGGGTGAGGTATGAAGAAATCGTCCTTCATATGGAGAAAGCATAAGAAAGGCAATCAACCGTATATGAATTGTCTACTACGGGTCTACGACTAAAAGACTTGAACAATGTAGGTCTAGGCGTCAAAAGGGTATACCATATTAATCTTATTAATTTTTAAGGTTAAATATGTTGACCCCAAAAAATATTGTCAACAGATGTCAGTATCGGACTCGTGATACGTGGATTTCGACGAGTTGACCAGAGCTGATTATCGGAGATTATGTATGAATAGAAGAGTTGGATGACCAACGGATGATTATCGTGTTATATGATCAAAGATTTGTAATTGGTTCTATATTTTATCCATTATAATATTGCAAAGTTACAATAATTATAAGAACAAAGTGTTTTCACAATAATATTTTTTGTAAGAACTCAAGTTTATGCCTTATGTTATCTCGAATTCAGCATCCCTATTACAATCACAAGAAGTGCTATTTATAGCCAAACGGTCGAACTGCCTATCGTCGGATCGAATCCACATGACTTCATCCTACTGAGTTAAATATCACATCACTCATTCACAACATTAACTATGATGATGATTGCCTTGTTACCCTATTCCTCTAGACTGACATCAAGTAAGGTGGCTTAAAGTGTGTCGTCATATCAATCATTCTCAAAGATATTCTCCAGATTTGTTCCCTCTGATGACTTCGGCTGGAGAAGTACTAAGCGATTGGAAGGACTTCGAACTAGATATTAAAAGTGCCTCGTCCATGAAAGGATAACTTTAGTAGGACGTCACTCTTCTGCTGACGACGTCCTTCTTCGGGGAAGGACTTCGAACAAGCGAAGACTAGGTCCCTCTTACTGTTCATCGTTGAGTGTCCTCTCATGGGGCCTCCACGTGTCCTTCGAATGATAATCCTATTTTAATGGGATAACAAAATAAATTAAGTAAATAAAAAGAATAATTATTAACGGTCTGTAAATAATTAAAATATTATTAACAATCTTAAAATAAATTTTAAAATAGGGTACTTGACTCTTTATTACACTTAAACTTTCTTTGGGCTTGCAAACTTTGAGACTTGACTTCGATGTAAGGATGTCAATGGCTTGACTTGGCTCAACTCGACATAACAATTCGAGTTCATCTCAGTTCACTAGGCGATGAAACATTGATGTGGATGACAATAATATGGCGAGAGACTTTTCCATCATCATCCCATCAAGGATTTTTAGGAGTATCGGTGGGACGAGATTAAAATATTTTCATTTACTTATTTTTTATTAATAATATTTATTTAAAAAAATAAATTTTAAATACATGAAAATAAAATACAAAGTAAGAGTTGTGGAGGGTACTCCCGATTCCTATCCCCGAATGACAATGCAAACTTAGCATTTTGGTTTTGCTTTCTCTAAAGGCATGCTTGAGAGTTTTATTTATTTTTTACTTTTTTGCTACGATTTTGGGTGACATCATTTATGAGTGATTGAAAAAATCGATACTTGTTAATTTTTTTGACACCAAAATTTGGATTATTTTAAAATCATATAGACCCTGTTTGATAGGGCTTTATTTTCCTAGAAAGTTGGAAAATAAATTCCAACTTCGACTTTTGATTTGTTTGATTGACCAAAATTTTCATGGAAATTGTTTTCCACATTTTCTTCTTTTCCCACTTTTCAGTTTTGAGAAAAGTCATTTGTACGGTCCACCTCATGTGAGAGGGCTGTCACCCTTACTGTACACGAGAGTGTACAGTAAGGGCGGCTCTTCAGTTTTTATGGAATTCATTTTCTCGCCACTTTGGTGGGAAAAACAATTCCATATTTTTTTTTGACAATTGGAACAAATTATAAACTCAATGGTAAAAAAATTTATCCCTTTATTTAGACAATTTCTATAGAAAACAAAGTCAAATGAATGAAATTCGGGATGATTTTTTTTTAAATTTTTTTAGCAATTGGAACAAATTCTAGAGTCAATTTGAAAAAAAAAAAATTATCACTTTAAAGGACAATTTCCATGAAAAATAAAATCAAATGAATACCAAAAGATCCAAACTTACTTTTATTTTTCTGGTGAAAATTATATCAATCAAATACAATTAATAGTCAATTTTCAGTAAAATAAATTCTAGACAATTCAATTCCTCATCCCATCTAAATTCCATCTTACAATCAAACGGACTCTTAAATCAATCCACTCGTGTAAACTCAAAAATTGATACTTAAATAATACCTTAACGGGTACCCAAAACTCCCAAGCAGCCCCAATCAAAGCTAAATTCAGCCTGTCTCAAACGGGGGGTACTTTTAAAATTGACCTGGTAAAATGGGGAATTTTTAGGATTGACCTCTTTGACTATGTCTTTTATGAAAAGTGGTAAAATGTCTATATTACCTTTAATGAAATGATTTTTTGTATATTGCAGGATATATCCGTATCTTAGAATAGTTTTTAAATTTTGTCCTGTATTATTCCTATATCGAATTCTAGCATTTAAATCCATCATTTGATCTAATAGATTGACATAATCTTCCATATATCTATCAAAATTTTCTCCAAGTATATAATATTCCTCAGACGATGATTGATCTATTCTTTCAATTTGATAGATAATATTATTTATTTTTTCTAATAATTTTTCTAATAAGTTATCTAATCATTCAATTGTATATCCTGACATGTTATATAAATCTTAACATGATAAACAATGTTAATAAAATAAATATTAAATACAAACATTTAGATAATTTAACCATGCAAATATTCAGATGAGTAATCCCAACGATTCTTTAAAATTTCAGAAAATATCTTTCTAAATTTAACAAAAATAATAGTTTTATCTTAGTTTTGATCTCAAATCTTTATTCTTAGAATCCAGTAACCTTCAGGTTCTGGATCTGGAGATGACTCCCTCCAATGGCCTTCTGCCTTTACGGGATAATTGTTATTCCAACTTTTCACCTTCGTTGTGTCAATTCTTTGAATTCGGATTATAGATCTTAACTAAAGAAAACTCTCTTTCTGTTAAAGTAAGAAAGAAATTCTTTTTCAATCTTTCAAGAATCTATGGGATGAAGTGTTTAGAAACTCATGATACCTTTTAAAGACTATTTGGATATAAAATAATTTGAAATTTTATTGATATCTAAAAGCTGAAATATGATTATAATAGAAGACAGGAAATTGTTTGGCTAACTCACAACTCGAGTGCTCAACCAACTCTGCCTTTTTCATTAGCCCGAAGGCTTCTATTTATACACAAATCTGAAAATAAATTATATAATTGCTTACATCATACTAATAATATTTTATTGTCTCGTGTTTTTCATCAAGAGTCTCATGGTCCCTCCATCCTTTGTTGTTTTGTTACATTTTTTTTTATAAAGGACACAGTCCTTCTATAATTGTCTTTCAAGTCTTGTTTTTACATACAGCTGGTAAGGTTATCCTGTAGCAGTTTGGACACATTTCCTCCATGTGTTTATCATTTTCATCTTTATCTTCTAATTCTGTCGACAAGTTGGGTAGTTTCTTGCTTCACATGCCCTCTGTAATGTTGAAATGGCACCAGGAACCTGATGCGTGTCAAATTTGGTGATAAAATCTTTTAAAACTTCAGATTTTTTATTTCCATCATTAGCCAAAAGTGTCCATCCATTATATTGGCATATGCATCTGTATTTTCAAGGATAAAAACTTTTTGCTATGTTATAAAGGACTTTGTATCCAATCACTCTTCTATTTTTTATCCATGATTTTGTAAACTTTGGTAATGGTTTATCAATATTCCCTTAGATTATATGTTCTGCTGGATAGAAAATTTCATCTTTGACCTCTGGACTGATAATATAAAATTTTAGATAAATAGATCGTCCATGTGCATATCTTGAGACTTCAGATTTAAATATGTTATCAAATCTATCTATTTCTTTAAGAGATTTATCTGGATAAATTAAATCCAAATATCCATAATCAGCTGCCATTTTGACCATGACTGGATCAGATTCTTTCATCATAACTATTCTTGGATAAATGTGATCACCGGGTGAAATAAAATATGAATCACTTGTTTGTAATTCATAAATTATTTTAGTAAATTTTTTATATTCTTCTTCTTTTGAAGACAAAGGGATTTCATCTTCTTCATCTGGTTGTATCTGAATTGATTTTGTATGCTCTTCATTGATAATAATCTTTTTAGGATTATCACCAATCCTTATCTTTCTGGGACTTTGGATCATAATATCTTTCTTTGGTCCACTGCTGCTTCCACATGGTAGATCACTTCTTGGTATCTGTTGATATTCTTGTTTGGTATCATAGGATTGTGCCAAGAAATCAACCCTTGTATCTTTATTTGTATCAATAGACATTAATTGTGCTTCAAGAGTATCAATTTTGTCTTTCATTTCATTGGCAACTTTGACGTGGGATTCACTGATCTCAAGTAATATGTTGAAATTATTACTTAAGATTGCAGCTAATGCCCCCATCCCAACTTTTATATCATCTGCTTCTTCTTTGGCAAATGTCACCGCAGATTTCATCTCTGATATCATTTGTTTAATATTATCCATCTCCAAATTCAATGTTCCTGCTTAAAAAATTAGCAAGATAATTATTTGTACCTTTAATATGAATAATATCAAAATTTTAGAATGATAAATATACTTGCCATCTATGTAACCTTTTATACTGGGGTTCCATTGGTAATTTATTTCTAACAAGTCCCGCAACTTGAGAATTGTCAGTTTCAACAATAAATTTTTTAGATAATAAAAAATAATGAAAATTTCTTTATTCCTCTAATAATTGCTAATAATTCCTTTTCATGAGTGGTATAATTTATTTCTACTTGATTAAAAGTTTCACTTGAATATCTACAAATTTCATTTAAATCTGTTTTTAATATTGCTGCCCAATATTTATCTGAGGCATCAGTATTAACTATCAAATTATCTTTTTCATTTGGTAATCTTAATTTTGGTAAATTTTTACATTCTTCTTTAAGTAGTCTAATTATTTCTGTATGTTCTTCATTCCATCCTTTAGTATTAGTTTTTCTAAGTAAAATTTGTATTTTATATCTCTTTTTGAAAGATTTTCAATAAATCCTTCTGCATAATTTAAACATTCTAAAAAATTTTGTATTTGTTCCTTAGATTCTAATTTATCAGGAAAACTTTCTATCTTTTTAGATATATGATATTGTAATTTTATTCCATTCTTATCTATAATTAATCTAAGAAATTCTATCTCAGGTTTTTCTATAATAGTTTTCTTTTCAGATAAGACTATTTCTTCTTTTTGACATTTTTTTAGGAATTTTATAATATGATTTTTATAATCATTTTTATCTTCTGAACATATTAGTATATCATCAACGTATACTAATAAGAAATCATCATATTTTCTAAAAATATTATCCATTCTTTTTTGAAATATTTGAGGTGCATTTTTTAATCCAAATGACATAGCTATCCATTCGTATTTACCTTGAGGCGTGCTAAATGCCGTATATGGTATTGATTCTTCTTCCATTTTGATTTGCCAAAATTCTAACTTCCCGTTTGACCCACATTTTCATTTTCATTTTCATTCTTCTACTCATTTCAACCACACATTTTTCAATAAAATAATATTTTACATCACATCAATAATTTTTCCTTCTTTTTCAACCATACATTTCCCATCATATCACTATTTCAAAATTCATTTTTCCCCAATTATCTCTATCAAACACACTCTTACAATCAAATTTTGAATAATACTCTTTTCATTTTGCAATGTTTATTAAAACATTTTTATTTGATAGAAAATATCCATCAAATTTTGTGTATTTATTTAATTCTTTATAATTTATTACCATTCTTGATTTTCCTCGTATCTGTTCAGAGTGTTTCATTACCATAAAGGGTGGACTACTATGTGATCCATTGCTAGCTCTGATTAATTTCATATTTTTTAATTTTTCAATTTGTTTTCTAAATTCTTGAGTATCTTGTATAGTGTACATCATTGATTTTACTCTTATTATTATATTTTCAGTTAATTCTATTTTTGCTCTTGGATGTTCAGGTTTCCAATAAGCTAATGGATTTTCATTATAGACATTTCCTATCTTTTTTATTATCTCTTCTATTAATTCTGATTTTTCTGTTGTTTGTATTTTTTGTATTTTAACAGTTATTTTTATTAGTATTTTTATTGTCTTTTCACCACGCTGGGCTCGCTGAACTCTGTATGGTTTAAATTCTCTTGAAATTTTTAGTAAATGTCCACATGATAATCATATAGTTATTTTGTTGAATTGTTGAACAAAGTCATTTCCTAATAATATATCACATTCTAATACATCATATGCTTATACTTTGTTTATAGTTATTTGTTTACTTCCTCATAGGATTTCTGCATTTTCTTTATTTTTAGTAATGGGTGTCGATATTCCCGTGACACCTGTTATTTTTATAATATTATCATTGTTCCAATTTTTTAACAAAAATGTCTTGATAATAGTTATATCACTTCCTGTATCTATTAATGCACATGTAATTTGTATATATACTCCTAATGGAAATGTTATAACATTATTCATTCTTTTGGACAAAACAATATCTTATTATTATGTGTTATATAGATTCCTTCTTTATTAATATTATAATGATTTAAGGCTTGTAAAAAACTCATTCCTAATAATATCTATCAATTTTTTACAATAGTAATTTGTATATATACTCCTAATGGAAATGTTATAACATTATTCATTCTTTTGGACAAAACAATATCTTATTATTATGTGTTATATAGATTCTTCTTTATTAATATTATAATGATTTAAGGCTTGTAAAAAACTCATTCCTAATAATATAAGGTAATGATCTCTTATACTATTATCTACATAACATGGTATTATCATTTCTTCTACATCTAAAACTATTGGTATCTTTACTTCTAATTCACTAGTATGTGTTTTTCCATCAAAATTGATATATTTATAATATTCTACCCTTCTTTTTGTTAATCTTTTATCTCTATTTCTTGATATATGACAGTTTGCTACTCCTTTATCAATTATGATATTCTTTCCTTTTATATATTCTATTCCATTAAAATATTCTCCATATATTTGCATATTTTCTATATTTTTTTTACCATTATTTCTAGACTTATGCTTGGTTTTCTTGGTATTATAGATGTACTATTATTTCTTCTTAATCTTCCATCTTTAAATTCTATTAAAAGAATTTTTTTTTTTTTTTTCTGTTACATCTGGTTTTGTTTTAGATATTTCTAATTCATATATTTCTGGTAATAGGTTTAGTTGTTTGTTTGGTTCTACAATATTTAATATATCTTTACATTTTTTGTGAATTTCTATATAGGGTTTTTTAGCGTAAATGTTTTCGTAATTTGAATTAGTAAATGTATATAATACTCTATATTCTATAGTCATGATATGATTTTCTTCTTCTATAATATCATTTCTATGTATTTTAAAATATAATCCTAATACTTCATTAAAATCTTTATCTTTTATTGATACACAATATTTTGGATAACATGTAAATATTAATTTTTTGTATGCTAAATTTCCTTCTATAGTTCCTAAATGACTATCATTAGTATTTAGTATTCTTCCATCATGTAAACTTACAGTTATTGGTGAATCTATTCCTTCTCTAAATAGGGATTTAAATATTAATTGTATTCCTGCTAGATAAATATATTGTATCTTTTCTTTTTGTTTTCCTTTTACTTTTGCCATTAATTGGTCAATTGTGAATTTTGTTAGTAATGCTAATTTATGACTTTCTGAAACTGTTCTTATATCTATTGATTTTTCTATCTTATGATATTCACTTATAAATACTCTTTCTCTTCTAAATATTTTATCGAATATTTTCCATTCTCCTAATTTTAAATCTAATGATAATTTTTCTATTTTTTAAAATGTATTATAATCGAATGTTACTTTTAATCCATATCCTTCAAAATTTTCTATTTCTTGTTTTTTTTCTATAGTTTCAGTTTCTTCTATTTCATGATTCATTCTGATTCTGATATGTAAACCTCTTCTCCTTCATATTTATTAATATCTGTTATTTCTTCTAAATCGCTTTCTATTTCTTCATATTCTTATTGTAAAATTCTAATTTTCTTTTTAGTATAATCAATGCTTATTTGTCCTATTTCTCCACAATTCCAGCATTTGCATTTTTTTTTTTTTTTTTTTTTTTATCTTTTTTAAACTATTTTCTTTTTAGTTGATATTTTCTTTTATAATATCTCCTATTTGGTTTTTGATATTTCTTTTTGAACTGTTTATATTTTTTATATTTTTTTGGTTTAAACTTCTTTTTATATTTTCTTTCTGGTCCACATCCCCAATTAATAGGTCTATCTATCTCTTCGCAATAGATTCTTGTTAATTTTTCAAACTTTTTCATTAGTTGTCTATTTTTACATATTTCTGCTAATCTTTCAAACATGAATTTTATTCTACTTTCTAATGCATCTGGTACAGGATTAACCTTTATATATCTTTCATATTCTATCTTAAAATATATATTCCATGTTCCTGGTAATTTAGCAAAATACATTTCTAAGTATGGTCCTTGATTTTCGTTACTATAAAATTGGGTATAATAAAAATTTCTAAATTGACATGTATATTCTTTTATTTTACACATATCACATATCATAATGTTTATCAATCCTAATCTTGCTTTGAATTTTTCTTCTAACTTCTTCTTCTGAATTTTTTATCTAATTTTCTCCTAAGAATTCATCTGATATATATTCTACTAACTTTTTTATTCACTCTTGTGAGATTTTTTGCATTTTTGTTTGTATATTTTTTCTCATTAATAATTTAGTATCTTAAATTACTCATTCCCACCAATTTCTTACATCTCCTTCAAATGATGCTATTAAATAGTCACTTCTTCTATCCATAGATTCTCATGTATCATCTTGGTTATATAAAAAGAATAATATCATTGCATCTCCCATTATAACAAGGCTTTCTTAGTTTCTATTTTACAATCTAAATCTAGTTTTGCTCCTCCATGATTTATTGGTTTATTGTAGTCTGAGTTTGGGATAAATTCATCTTTATATTTTTTTATTCTATGTTGCAGTATAATTCTATTATAGTACTGCCTATAAGGTCTATGTGGCATTGGTGCATATCCTCCTTCTAATTCAGAAAATTCTAATTTTGGATTGTTGCTTTTACTTCCTAGTGCTGGTGTTGGTCCTCCACCAGTATTCATAAATATTTCATAATTTTCTAATTCTTCTATACTTAATTGGTCAAAGTTTTCTATTAGATTATCTATTTCTTCATTCATCATTTTTTTTATTTTTTCCTCTTTCTTCTGCATATTTTCAAATTTTTTCTCTTGTTCTAGGATTATTGGTAATATTTCTTTCTTAAATCTATCATCCATACTTCCAGGTTCATAATATCCTTCTGTTTCTACATGTTTCTTTCCTATTCTTGTAATTTCTCCTTTTATTCTATCTTTATTTACCTTTTTATCTGCTGGTTTCATATTTTGTTTCATTTCTCTAATTTCTATTTTTAACATTCATACTTCTTCTCTTAATTCCTTAGTTTCATTTATTAATTCATTTATTATTTTCTTTAGTTCATCAAATGATTCTGAAAAAATCATTGTATTTTCCCACTTTTTACTTCTAATAAATATGATAATCTACACTTCTTATCTTTATTTTTATTGATGATTTTATTAAAACTTTCTATTGCTATTTCATTATTAGGTAATTCATCTCTTACAGTTTCAAAATATTTTACTTTTAATTCTAGTTTTTCAATTTTTAGTTTCCCCAACATTTTTTCTTGTGATTTATTTATATCTCCTGGTGTTCATAGTATATTTGAGATTTTTTCTTGTATTTTGTTTAGATTTTTAACAATATTATTAAGCTTTCTAACTACTTTATCATTACTCATTTATAGCTTATGATGATTCATATGTTTCTCTATAATATAAAATACTTTCAAATTCTTTATTAATCATTTCATATACATATCTATCTTTTATAGATCCTATGATTAATTTATGTAGTATTTGTTCTTTTATTTCTCTAGGCAATTTTTTAATTATATTTAATGTTAATATTTTTGATTTATTAGGAATAGGTTCATAAAATATTTTATATCCTTTTTCTTTTTCTAATTTATAATAGTTATCTACTTAATTTTAATTCTCATAATTACTTATATTATTTTCTATTATAGCAGCTATTTCTTCTCGATCTATAGTTTTTAGAATAGTTTCCCATATCATAAGATCTTTTATTATACTAATTTCTGTTTTTTCTATTATCTCCTTTCTAATATCTAAAGGTATATCTTTTAATTTTATAAGTATGATTTTTAAGGCTTCTTTCTCTATTATAGGTTTTTCTATTATTATACCAAAATTATCCTTTTTAATTACATATCTATTCCCTAAATCTTTTATTATCATGTTATGATCTATGACTCTGATACCAATTAAAGTGGGGGTACTAAGACCGTCTACAAAATTTATAAAATATTTTAATATTTTAAAAATTCTTTTATCATTCTTTCGGTTAATTTATTATTTATTAAGAATATGTAAAATTTTAGTGTTAATCTATATTTTAATTTTTTATATTTTAGTGGTAACCTATTTTTTATTGGTTTTCTCATTTAATAATTTATTTTATATTCTTTTTGTGTTATAGGACTAGGTTGTAATTTTTTAAGTTAAGGGTATTTTTAATAGTTAAAATGATCAAAGGTCATTTTGAAAATATGACTTCAATTTAGGTTATTATGAAAATAATGTATCAAATTTGGGTTATTTTCACGTAATTACTCCTCAAACGGATTGATCAAAATAAAGACCTACGGTGAATACCAACAAGAATGCAGGCGAATTGTGGCAAACTGGTCACCGGAAAACCGAGTGTTCTCATTTGGTATGAACTCTTCCTTAATCTAAATTCTTGTCCAAATACTCTGAATAAAAATTACCAGTGGACTACCTTCAAATCCTCTTTCATTTCTTCTTCTTAGGGTTTCTGAATGATTTTCACAATTCACTGGATGCATATAATCATGTATATATAATTCGCATATACTTTCGATTTTATTTAATTAAATTGAATACATAGTTGAATTTTTATCTTTTTAAAACTCGAAAAATACCTTTTACATCGAGTTTTCAATCTTTGCTTAATTTATGTTGTTTGCTGTTTGTCAGTAAGTTTCTCCTAGAATGCATTACGGTAATAAGAGGCGTTGATTTCTGAAATGGTCAAACATTGAATCCGAGAGCTACTGACAGAGCTGTTTAATTTGAATTAATTCTTTTCATACAATTGATTCGTTTCTTGGTTTCTTATGTGAAAGGATCTTTTACTTTTACAGCTTGAGGATTGCTGTCATTTTCAGAAACCCTAATCTGTGCAAATCTCAGAGTAAGAGTACATTTCTGGGAGGTGATGGCTTAAGCTTGTGGGCTTGTGCTTGTCAAATTTTAATTTAGGCGGGGAAGGATAAATTTTAAAAATAGTAAAACCGGGAGGCTTGAACACTTGTCAAATTAGGCGGAGCAGGACAAATCTTAAAAATAGTAAAGAGGGGGAGCAGAGAAAAAGAATATTCTGGGCAATTCATTGAGTTGATTAAAAATTTTCTTCTGAGGTTTTAATGGCTATAATAAAGTCAGCCAAGTTACATTTTTAGTGGACTAACAGAATTTCTCATCTGAAAGCGAGCAAGAAAGTTACATATGATATGATTAGTTGTGTGGCTACTTGTTCTGAATGTGCTGGAAAGGAAACGTTTTCCTATTTACTTACAGGAACTTATACTCCTAAGGTTTTACAGATACCCACTTCACACCACAAGATCCCATCTTTGATTCAAAGTCATTCCAATTGATATTTAGGAACTGCTGCAGTATCAGTGATTCAGGTCTAAGAAGCTTGTTATAGGCTTCGAAGTATGGGATACAGAATTTCTAATATGCATATAATTGCTTCGATACCATCTTTGTTGTAAACCAGCTTGTCGCTGTAACCTGTTCAGTTTATTTTTGCAGAATGCTGTGAATGTTTCCCTTTTTGTTACTTCCTGTTTTAAAGGATTTAAGTATATTCATTTTCTCAATGCTATATAACATGCCATTTTTTTTATGATTTTTCTATTGGTTTATGCAGAGTTTGACATTTATATTGACCTGTCAACGTGCGAGTCTATGGACATTGACAGTACTAGTGTGACTAAAGGCAGCTCATGTGGGCTGAAGGAAAATGGCATGCCCCTCTATCCTGTTTCTCTTTACGAATCGGGTGAAGGTCTTCCATATGCTCCCGAAGATTGGCCTTATCCTGGTGATAAGTGGAGCTGGAAGGTGGGGGGACGAATTGCTGCTTCTGGATATTTTTTGGATAGATACATGTATACTCCTGCACGTCTCAGGGAGGGTGGACGTAAAACTGGTTTTGCAAGCAAACTCTCTCTCGATCAGTATATCCGGAAAAACTTCCCTGATGCAGATGTTAATGCATTTTTTGCATCATTTAGTTGGAAGATTCCTTCAAAATCACGCATGAAAGGTTAACTTTTATTTTGTTTATTATATTTTTTTATTTTTTTACTCTTAGTGTAAATTTATAATGGTTAGCAGTTCTGGTATTTCACGATTCGGTACTTCAATAGATTAAATTCCTTGAATTGTGTATATTTTGGGAAGATTTGGTAAATGAATTGTCTTTCTTTCCACGGACAATTATATATTTGAATATTATTTTCACACCATTGGCCTATAATGACTGGATGAATTTTTTTTAAACAAGAGTTTCTGTGAAATAGATAGTTTAAGTATGAATGCTATAAATGGAGGACCACATTATAAAGCATTTCAAGTGATGATAGATTGCTTATTCGTACTGTGACTTGGATTAAGATCTTATGAAGTTTGTTTGTTGTATTTGTAGATGATATAGAACTGTTCACACCTCCCAGGGAAACTGCAGAACATTCAGGTTCAGACTCTCAGTTTGATGACATGTGTTGTAAGGCTGGTAACAGAGTGTGCAACAGTTTATCTGCAACAGAGGACTCTGTTTCAGATGTCATGTTTTGTGATATTTGCTGCAGTGAACCTGGCTTCTGCAGAGATTGTTGTTGTATTCTTTGTTGTAAGACTATCAAAATGACCTTTGGAGGCTATAGTTACATTAGATGTGAAGCTAAAATAGACGGCTATTTTTTTGTGGACACAGTGCACATATTGAGTGTGCTCTACGAGCTTACATGGCTGGGACAGTCGGGGGAAGCATTGGTTTGGAAACCGAGTACTACTGCCGTCGATGTGATTCAAGGACAGATCTCGTTTTGCATGTTGAAAGGCTTCTGCAAACGTGCAAATCACTTGGTTCTCGGGATGACATTGAGAAGATTCTGAATGTTGGTATTTGTGTTTTACGTGGATCGGAGAAAACAAGTGGAAAGCAGTTGCTGCATCATATTGAGATGGCCATGGAAAAGGTATCAATGAGAAAATGGTCGAGGAACATGTTTTTTATTTTAAGTTCATATATTTTTATGTTTCCAGGTTCTATAAACCATGGGCATAACCAATCTGATATTTACATCAGCTTAGGAATGGAACTGAACTTGAGGATATTTGGAAGAAGGAAGACACTGCAGTTACTGGAGGTAGTACTACTCTAGCCTTTTAATGATCCAAAAACCAAAGAAAAACAAGGAAACTAGTACATGTACTATTGGAAAGAATTCTGATTCCTGGGTATCTTTTTATAATACATCATAATACAAAATGAGTTTTTTAAAATAAACAGGAAACTCGTATATATTCTTTTGAAAAAAAAAGTAAAAAATTGCTTATTCATGGATATCTTTTTGTAACATACATAATGAATTTGTTTGGCCAAAAAAAAAAAGGGAAACTCCTACATATGCTACTGAAAATTTCTGATTCGTGGATGTCTTTTTATTATACATCATAATATATAATGAATTTGTTCATATGTTCCATCTTCCGTTTTAAAAAGAAGCTTAGAATTATGTCCTCCAGTTCAGTGACATGGACTGTAATTTAACTGCGTTACACCACCGGAGTATTGACTTGTACCTCTCATTTTCTTCATGTTATCTGGTAAAGTTGCTAGTTTATCAACCACTGAGTTTTTCTTTACCTTACCCATCTAACTTTTATTGTGTTGTGCTGTAAACAAGTTGATTTCTCTCAAAAAGGCTTCTGTGCTTGTTGACAAATAGTAGGGCTGTCTCTAAATGGCAAATGTGCATTTGGATTCCAAAATTATGAGGAGCCACATGATCATAAAGTTGGATCGCCTCAGCCTTTATCGTCAACTTTTGATCATCGTGTTGAATCTCTTCAACTTGAGGATGAGATTGATCAAATTCTGCATGCACTAAGGAAGTCGCAGGATTTTGAATACAGACTTGCGGAGGAAAGGCTTTTTGCTCATAAGAACTATATCCTAAATCTTTACCAACAGCTCGATAAGGAAAGGTCTGACCTCTCAAGACACGCATCATTGAAAGATCCAAATACCACCGTACTTGATGCTGTCCAGAGCAGGATAGACCAGATAAAGCGGGAAGTGTCCAAACTAAAGGACATGGAAGAAGCGAAGAAGGGATTTGGAAGAGTTTCCAAATATATTCTCAAGGAACATTTTGGTCTAGAAATTGAGAGTTGACAAACTGCATTATCAAAATTTCGTTGCAGAGTCACTTTGAGATGTGTGAGTCATTACCTATGTTGCTCATATGACCAAAGTGTTCTACAAGAAAATATATGTTAAATTTGCACTTCTTAGGATATTCTCTTATTCTTGGAATTGAATCAAGAATAATTTTCCAGTACAATCCTTTGAAATATAGGCTTGTAATTCGGTGCTAGATAGCATGTATAAATCTAGAAATAAGCACATATTTCTTCCCTTTTTGTGAAACCAAGCAATAAACACATAATTAGGCAATGCCGCCATGTTCGTACACAATTCAGTCAGTGACGACGCACTGGATGTGATGTGGCAAAAGAAGCGAGGGAATAGGCCACTTTCTTCATCACTGGACCTGGAGAAGCACAAGCCATTCCGAAGCTCTTGAATAAGATCTACAACATGACGTAAGTAACATAGCCGCTAAATCAAATTCAGAGTACAAGCTTTTGATAAGCCGCAAGATTTGGGTTAATTTCAGAAATGGTCACTGAAATTACAGAAAAATTACAAAATGGTCATTGAAATTCAAAACTTTCAGTAATGGTCACTGAAGTTTGAAAAACTTGCAGAAACGGTCACTGAGTTACAAACACTTTTGCGGCAACTTTTCGGCCACTTTCGACCACCGAAATCGGCGAATTTTGATACTGTTGGAAAGCTCATAATGATCTCTTCAATTACCATCCAAAATATTCCCCTAACTCCAAGGGATTCGACCGAAAAATTGCCGCAAAAGTCGCCCCAAAAATCTGAAAATCTTGGTAGATTTTTAGATTTTTTGGGCGACTTTTGCGGCAATTTTTCGACGACTTCCGACCACCAAAATCGCCGGATTTTGATACCTCTGGAAAGTTGACAATGTCATCTTCAATTACCATCCAAAATCTCCCCCCAACTCCAAAGCATTCGACCGGAATAAGCCCACAACGTCGGCTACCCAAAAAGGCGAAAATCTGCCCAGATTCAGGATGCTAACTTTGTGGGCTTATTTCGGTCGAATGCTTTGGAGTTGGGGGGGGGGAGATTTTGGATGGTAATTGAAGAAGACATTGTCAGCTTTCCAACGATATCAAAATCCGGCGATTTTGGTGGTCGGAAGTCGCCGAAAAATTGCCACAAAAGTCGCCCAAAAAATCTGAAAATCTGGACAGATTTTCAGATTTTTTGGGCGACATTTGCGGCAATTTTTCAGTTGAATCCCTTGGAGTTACGAGAATATTTTGGGTGATAATTAAAGAGGACATTGTGGGCTTTCCAACGGTATCAAAATTTGGCGATTTCGGTGGTCGGAAGTGGCAAAAAAGTTGCCGCAAAAGTCACAAAAAAACTGAAAAAGTGTTTGTAACTCAGTGACCGTTTTTGAAAGTTTTCCAAACTTCAGTGACCGTTTTTGAAAGCTCCCAAAACTTTAGTGATCGTTACTGAAAGTTTTGAACTTCAGTGACCATTTTGTAATTTTTCTGTAATTTCAGTGACCATTTCTGAAATTAACCCCAAGATGTCATTCGGTACAACATTAATGCATGATCTGTATTCCTTAGTAAAAAGAAGTCTGGCTCTTAAGAAAGAACTCCTAATGTGCGGGGTTAGAAAGGGAAGCTCTCAACTTTAGTGAGCCCCTTGTATTTGTGAGCTCATTAAGCCTCTGTTTGGTAACCATTTTTTTCAAAACGTATTTTTCTCTCTTCTTTTCAATCACGCATTATTCAATAAAATAATATTACACATAAACTCAAAAAAAATTCATAATTTTTAACAACACATTCTCCATCAATCAACTATTTAAAAATGTATTTTCTCCCCAAAAATGACTACCAAACATGGGCTAAAGTTTTGTTTGATTTTACCTTCATAATTGGTAACTTCAAATCTAGCAACCCAAATTTTGTAAAATCTATCCAGATTTAAAAAGGTGATAGTGGAAGATTTCAAGTATCTTGGAGGTTCAAAGTTTAGTCACTATAGATAGGCACGTTCTTGAAAGATTCAAAGTTAGGTCTGGGTACGATTTGATTCGATTCTTTTCAGAATCGAATCGAACCAAAAATTTTCGGATCGTTAGTAAACGGAACCGTCGGGTCCAAATATAATTTTGGAACCGTTCGGGTTCAGTTCCATTCGGTTCGATTTTGTTTGGTTTCATAGTATAATTAATTTTTTTAACATTTATAACAATACTACAGTCTGACATGTTCAATCTTAACTTTTACAAATTAACGTATTCCAATTTAATAATATTTAAATAACAAGTTGTCCAATAAAATTAATTTAACAATGTATACAAATAACAAAAAATAGATAATAAATTAGTAATACTAAAATATCGGTGATCCATTTAAATTAGAAGTCATATACTCATAGAGATAAAATATTTTAAAGTATTGTTAATACAGTAGTACTTACTTACCAACTATTTGATTTAACCATCAATTGTTTGACTTGTCATACTAGATACTAAGAAAACTCTACAAGAAATATTGAAAAATCACAATTAACAAACATAAATAAATTAAAAATTGTTCAACTAATAAGATTTAATAAGAAAAAATATAATATATTTTTTTATTACATGTCTCAATGCCTTCATAGAATTCAATCTTTTCATTGCAAACTCTATCTTTGTTAATTTATTTTTTAAAAACTAAAATAATTTGATTTATCGCATATTTAAAAAATAAAAAATTTTAAAAAAATTCGATTCTTATTCGGTTCTTCGGTTCTGGGTCTAGAACCGAGAACCAAATCGTACCGTCGGTTTTCAATTCAGATACCCGTTCGGGTATTTCACTTACGAAAAATCGCTCGATTCGGTTCGGTTCGGGTCCAGTTCGGTTCGAAATATATGTCCAGCCCTATTCAAAGTACTATCTTTCAAGATTTTCGAGTGTCTTGAAGGCTATAGACCGGCCAGAATGGTGCAGCAATGTCCTTGGAATTTTCAAGTTTTCTACTTCTTCTTGGTAGATTCGAAAACTTTAAGAGGCCATATGCATTGGTCAAGCAGTTCTCTACATGGTTCTGCCTAGTTTTCTTGGTGCTTCTATGTTACGACTTTATCACAGTTTCTGGTGAGTTTGACCAGTGCAGTGTATTGTTTTTATGCAAAATTTTGCCCAGATTCTTGGTGCTTTTTGATAAGTGTGTTTTTGCACACTTATTTAATATCTAAATATGATTATTATTGATGAAAATAGCGGAATTCTGCTCACAATTAGGTAGCATTTGCTTTTGTAGACCAAAAATCACCCAAGGAAAGAGAACAATATAAAATGAGGGGAAAAAAAGTATTAATAGCATACAAAAATTGTGAATTGAGGATCAAAGTGAACAAGGTTAGAAAGTGAAAGATTTGGTATGCAATTTATGGAGGGCAAAATTGAAATAAAAGTCAAAATTTTGGACCAAATATACAAGATAAAAGTTGAGGGACCTGTCGTGAAATTATCTCAGGACTAAGCTGAAAAATGGCCAAAAATACAAATTTTGGCTTGTTGACAGAGGTGCAGCGCCACTTCAAAATTTTGGGCCGATTTTTTTATTTCCAAAACTTCAGGGGCCAAAGCTGCAATATTTTCTAGGTTTAATATAAAACCTTGATTTTGGCTCTTCTGCTGAACGTTTCTTCTTCCATTTTCATTTTCTTTTCTTTTCTTTGCTTTTCTTTTCTTTTCCGTTTCTTTTCCCTTCCATTTTATCTTAGCATTTTGGAGATACAACGAAAGGTACAAAGAGAATTCATCTAAGATTTGGAGAAGTATTTGGGGAAATCAAAGACAAGCTCGAAAAAGGGGTTTTATCTATACTTTATATTTTTTCAATTATTTTGTTATATTTGTAATGTATTTTTTTTAAACATTTTTTTTTAATCATATGTATAAAATGAGCTAATTTATTGTGTTGGAATTTGTGGTGTTAATTTAACCTAACTTTTAATTAATTTTGTTATTTTTTTTTAATGTTAAGTTATTTATTTTCATGTGTTTTTACTATTCTGATTATTGCATTTTTATTTATGTGGTCAATGAATAAATGTGTTTAGTGATTTGTACATCGTTCGAGAGAAGATTGTGTATTTTAGACCAAATTGTAGAAACTCTAGATTTGTGTAGTGGATAGAGATATACCCTTATCCCTAGGTGATCCAATGAGCTATTTTCACAAATATTGAATACGGTTCTTTGGTTTTAATCGACATAGAGATATAGTAGGTTAAACCAATCAATTATGGTTAATTTCACTTGAGAGATGTAATTAATTAAAATTGGAATAGCGGGTCTAACATAGAAAATGAGTAATTTGTTAATTGGCTTATAGAGAAATTAATTAGGCGACGGTTAAGCGAAACCATGAATCACAACCACGATTTCCTCCAAAATTTTCAAGTGTTTATGTTTTCTTATTTTATAGATTTTTAGTTAATTTTCTTTATTTCAAATCATAAATTTATTGTGCGTGTTTGTTTTCATTGTTAGAATTAAATTAATTAAAGTTGTATAATAAAAAGTACACATTCCTCGAGAGATCGACAATCCGGACTCAAAATGTCTACTTTATTACTTGAACGTGACCCGTGCACTTGCGGTTTGCACTTTTTAGCAAACAGTTCTCCTTGTGTTTCGGCTTCAGCTTCAAACCTTGGTGCTGTATCGAATTGGGTTACAATTTCAGGTGAGTTTTCGACCAGTTAAGTGCATTGGTCAGTGGCATTCAAGAGCTAGAATGTTAGAAGTTTCTTGGTTGGAGCCGTGCTACATGGCCAAGGGGTCGGTGCTAGATTTGGTGACCGACCCCTCACATAGGGGGGGTGACCCACAATTTTTAGAAATATTTTATACACGCGGGTCCCACCGCACAGTGAGGGGTCGGTCACCGACCTGGCACCGACCCCCTGGCCATCCAACTTTTCTGTCTTGGTTGTTTCTCCCCGGCTAGCAGGATGATGGCTTCTTCACCCAGTTTTCTTGGTGGTTCATCTGCCTCACCCAGTTTTCTTGGTGGTTCATCTGCCCAACATATTGTTGGTAGTGCTCTTCAAAAACTCAAGGTGTTCTTGGTTTCTTGATACAGTCCAGTAGGTTTAAGCTGAATTACTAGAATCTAAACTACTACAGCTTATTTAATCACTTATACACTGGCCGGTTGGAAGTTCCAGCATACTGCATAAATGGTCTGTTTCCAACATTGTTTTATCAATCACAGACTTTTTGAGTCCTAGGTTCCAGCTTAACCAATAGCCTACTCGCATGGGAGTAATATAGTGGACTTTTGAGTTCTGGTTATCGTTCTCATGAGAACTATATTTTAAGACTTAATCTAATTTTTTTTTAACTCCAATTTGATGAAAGCAAAAAAAAAAAAAAAAAAAAAAGGAAAAAAGAATTATAATTTGTTGTGATTTTTTGGTTTAAATACTTGATTTTTGTCAAAATACACACAAATATCGATTTAGAATTCAAATAACGAATGAATATTAGGACAAAACAATTTTACTTATTGATCACCTTTAGGTTTTGAATCAAGATTCAAAAATCTAAAGTAGTGTTTGATCAAATTTTTCTATTGTATTCAATTTACCCTCTAGAGTTCTCATTGAGTATCTTAATTAATATAAGTATCTTTACATGTTATAACAGATTACCGAATTTTACTATGTGGTGTAAACTTCAAACTAAGGGTGTCAATTTAGTTTGTCAGCTCAAGCTGCCCGTGGCTCGCCCCAAAAAGCTCAAACCGGCCCAACTTGAGGCTCGGTAGTCACATGTGTTGGCTTGTGTCACAGGGCCATTTTCGGCCCATAATGAGCCGACTATTAAAAAAAACATAAAAAATAAGCTGTAGGCAGCTGTGTTGCGGCCTTTTGAAGGCAACAACACAACTATCGTAGTTTCCTGCGAATAGGCAGTTACCGAAAAAAGCTCAAGTCGGCCCAACTTGAGGCTCGGTAGTCACATGTGTTGGCTTGTGTCACGGGGCCATTTTCGGCCCATAATGAGCCGACTATTAAAAAAAAAACATAAAAAATAAGCTGCAGGCAACTGTGTTGCGGCCTTTTGAAGGCAGCAACACAACTATCGTAGTTTTCTGCAAATAGGCAGCTACCGAAAAAAGCTCAAGCCGGCCCAACTTGAGGCTCGGTAGTCACATGTGTTTGCTTGTGTCACGGGGCCATTTTTGGCCCATAATGAGCCGACTATTAAAAAAAAATAAAAAATAAGCTGCAGGCAGCTGTGTTGCGCCCTTTTGAAGGCAGCAACACAACTACCATAGTTTCCTGCAAATAGGCAGCTACTTAACTGCCTATGTTTTATATGAAAAAAAAAGATACGTGAGCTCTTTTGGCTCAGCTTGATAATGCCTAAGTTAAAAGCTCGGGTCGAGCCTAGATTTTTTTGGTCGAGGAGACGCTCAGCTCGGGCAAAAAAAAAAAGCTCAAATCATTTTTACTCGAGTCAGCTTAACTCGACTCATTAGCATCCCTACCTTAAGCTCACCTCTTGAATCATAAAAGATTCATCAAATTCGTGATTAAGTAATTCAACGCATTAAACTCATAGTAAAATCAACACATGTATGATAAAATAACAAGAATCTTAAATAAAATAAATAAAGGGTCTAAAGTAAATTACATTGTTCGTCCTAATATAAAATTTAGCTACTCATAATGCAAAAAGAAAAAAAAAAGGTTTTTATTGAATACATTACCAGATTTTGAATAAAGATGTAGAAAAAGAGATTGAATCTTGCACTGAAATCTTCTTCATCTTCCAATAAATACTTCAACCCTTGAATTTCTTGATGTTTTTCTCTGAATTGCACTATTCAATCTCCAATTCTATTCTGTAGCTCTCAATTTGTGGAACTCCATCAAAAGTGTCAATAACTTGTATTTATACTCACCCTCACATTTGTGTCGGGTTTCTTCTGAACTTCAAAATGGGCCGAAAAATACATCCTCTTCCATCTTCAGGAGGCGCCGCATCACATTCCTCAATGGCATCGTCGGGCCTAGTGTGTGGCGTCGCAGCGCCATACTTCTACTCATGCTGATTTATGTGGCATCTCAAAGCCACACCTCTTCCTCTCTACATCCGTGGTGCCTAGACGCCACTAATGTGGCGTTGGGAAGCCACCTTGTTCTTCCCTTAATATTGTAATTTGACTCTTTTGCCCTTTTCATTTCTCTTTTCTCCCTGATCTATGTCCGTAGCTTTGTTTACTTCTTTCTTTCCATGATTTGCACCATCTCACCATTCCTACAAAATAACACTAACATACATATGAAAAACGTTCAAAACTCATAAGATTTAGCTCATAATCAAGTTAAGAATGGAATAAAACTCGTGAGTAAAACTCACTCGTCATTCGTCCAACCTTGCATTCCGCTGGTCATCATACACGAGTCTCTTGGTTTCAAGCATTGATACAGGTCATACTCTTGATACTAAAAATGCAATGTATGTTGTGAATTTAGGCTAGTAGGGATATGAATTGTCCTTGAATCTGCCCTGATCTATGAGGTGTTCAAGTTCCTTGAAGCTAGGAGTTTTGGCCAGCATGGATATGAAGTGTTCTTGAAAGATTCATGTTTTTCATTTCCTTTAGAAGATTTGAATTCGAAAAACTTGGCACTTTGTGTACTTGATCAACCAAAGTTGGAATATTTTGATTCATGTTTCGGTCTTTGCTTAGGATCATTAGATCATTGTATTGTCTTATTATGTTTGTCTGGGTATGCTCGGAGTAGTTGTACTCAAGATTTTGCTCAATACAATTTATTTACCCTATCAAAAAAAAAAGAAAAAAAAGGTCTGGCTTGAAGTGCTATAACTTCAGCCTTCTTTGTATCCGAATTAACACTCTGATGTACAAATGTTTTAGGTAAAAAGGAATGCATTTGTTTATCTATTTTTTGGCCAAACTTCAATAATGATGCCTCGAGCCAATTTCTGCACACAAAGACAAGTATGAGATGGTATTTCAAAAAGGGTTTCTTGCATAAACCTTTGAACTTTGAAGCTCAATCCAAGATCTTTTCCAAACAATAAAATGAAAAAAATAAGAAGATTTATCGAACGATCAAAACTCATAACAACACGATATTTTAAAGTGCAATTGCTCACTGTTAATTACTACGATTTATATGGACAATCACTCCCATGAAAAAAAAAATGATCGAATCACTTGTGCAATAATCATAATCGATTTCCAAAACTCTCAAGTTTTCATGCAGAACAAAAGAAAAGTAAAAGAATTCTTAAATTGATTTTGCATATAAATACAGAAGTTGAAATGATTTCATTGTGTTTTTTTCCCAAGAAAAAAAAGGTAAATAGGCCATGAATTCTAACTTTCAATAATATTCATAATTTAACAAAATAAAATTGTGGGGTTTATTATGAAAAAATTACACCCGTCCCTTTTTTTTTCTTTTCATTTAAAAAATCAAAATTTAAATTCATCTTTTCAAAAATCAGGTATATACTACATCCTACCCTACATCACACGGCACCCACCCTATCACTTAATTCAATTCTTCCCAAATCCTTCCATCTCCCAGATTTACACAAACGAAGCCCACTTCTGTCCACCGCCAATCGCTGCAGAAGCCTATTGTCGCACATTGTCTGTTGTGCGCCTACTGTCAATTGATAAGTACATTTTGTGCACTTATTCAGAATATATTACTAAATTTTTATGTCGTCAAATTATTCATTTCTTCTTAACTTGGGTTAATTTTCTTTTGTTTTTAGTTATGGAATCGTTTGAAGTGATTGGAAAGGAAAGAATGATCAATTGGTCTTTGGATGGAAAGTTTAGGTATCAAACTCTACACTTTGGAAATTGAAGGATTTGAATTAAATTAACGAAGATATAGGCTGCACAAATAAATATGTATCAAGGACTAAATTTCATTAAGTAGAAAAAGTGGTGCCTTGATGAGAAATATCTCACTAATTGGGCTTCAAACCAATAAGAAAAGGGATAAAAGTTTATTTGGGCTTGGACCTATTTTGGACTAGTTGGTGGTGATTGGAATTCGAAAGGAAGTGGTTGGATAAACATGGGCGGCTAAGGTTTAATTATATAGGAAAAATTACAAGGCTCAGGGGTTATGCTTACCCCAATTCAAAAATTAGGAGTCAAGTTTTCTTGTGCAAAAATCAGGTACTATAATTAATATATACAAATTATACAAACCCTAATTTCATTATCTCCCCCCCCCCCCCCCGCCCCATCTCTCTCTCCCTAAACCCGCCGCCTCCCTTCACTCTCTCCCTATGCCAGCCCTTCCCCGACAACACAACTCTGGTCGATTTTCGGCAACATGTCACCTTTGCTCGTTGAGTCACAGCATCGGCGGCACAGCAGTCGCGTCGCGCAACTCCATCGCCAACAATGTTTGTCGTTGTTCGCACCTCGCCTCTGTTCGCAAGAGCCGGCGCTGCTACTGTTCGAGGCACAACTCATCGTTGTTTGTAGCTGCAGCAGCGCTGGGCATTTGGAAAGAGGAAGACACAACTACCGGCGTCGGTGTTGAGGATTTGGGTGACACGATCTAGTCAGGTGGTTTTTTTTTTCACTGTGGTTGTGCTATGAAGGTGGTTGACGGACGCCTCGATTTTTTTGGAAGTTTTTTTTTTCAGTTGGTGGTGGTCCATAATTTCATTTTCTTGGTGATGGTGGTTAACTTTGTTGGTGATGGTGGTAGTTTTAAGTTTTGTAGCGGTGGTGGTGGAGGTCTCTAATTTCATTTATGTTTTCTTTTCACTAATCAGGTCCAGTGGTGGTACTTTAATGCACTAACCAGATGGTGATGGTGTGTGTGATGGCGGCGTCATGGTGGTAGTGTTGATATGTGGAAATGTGGTCACGAACTGGTGGCTGTTGTGTGTGCGGTGGGTGTGCCCGGATCTGATGGCGGTGGTGGTGATTTTATTGAAGATCTAGACGGTGGTGGTATATTTGGCGGTCGACGGTGGTGTTGAGGTAGCGGTGGTGGGCGGTGATGGTTGTCGGGCGGTGATCAAAAATTATTTTGGTAACTGTGACCACTAAATTGACTAATATGTGACTAATAACAAATCTGTGATCAATTGTGACTTATTAAAATTTCGATCTGCGACCTCGACAATAATCTGTGACCTAATAAATTTCGATCTGTGACCTCGAAATAATTCGTGATCTACAAAATTAATGATTTGTGACCTCAAAATAATATGTGACTAATTAAATTGATAATACGTGACAGTGACCAATATTTATGTATATGTGACCTTTAATTAATAAATATTTTTAATTAATTAACTAATACCTGAGTTTTGCATTTTGAAACTTAATACCTGAAAATTGAATTGGGCCAAATTTAACACATGAGATATAAATTCTTCCCAATTATATATACACGCACAGGGGACTAGTGGTGTCAAAAAGGCGGTCTGGCCCGGCCCGCGCATCTTTCGGTCTGGGTTGGCCCATTTTTTTTTTCCAAAATTGTCACTTAAAAAAATATATATTTTTTTAAAAAAAATTATAGAAAAAAAACTAAAAATCGATAAAAATTATATATATGACAATCACACACCTCATATGAAATAATTTAGAGTCAAATGAGTGATTAAGGGCCATTTTCAAAATATCAATACATGCAGTATTTGCACTTGCATTATAAAAAATAATGCTAAATAATTTGCTGAATACATTAAATTCATTAAAAATCTGTAATAAATTCTCACACAAATTTATTTCATTATGTGAATATTCAAGTAAGCGAAAAGTAATAATTCTTTTGTGAAATAACCAATTATTATCAATAAATGTGCAGTGACACATGCACAACCATTGTGATTACATCCAGACTAACAATCAGATGTAAAATACATAACTCCATCAAAGTTATTAAATTCAATTTTTAAATTTTCAGCCATTGTATGAAATAATTTCAAGATATCTAATCGAGCAGTATTTCTACTTACAGACCGATAAGCGAGTTGAACATATTTTTGCATAAATTCTTTGAAATATCGATCTTCTGCGAAAGTAAAAGGCATCTCACTTGTTGCCAAAAATTCAGATATTTGTACTCTCATTCGATCCTGCGAATAAACAAAATTAGAAAAAGTAGCCGATCCACTAGTATTAGTAAAAGCAGTAATTTGAACTTGTTTAGGATCTAAATGCCATTTTTCATTCATATGTTTCTCTTTGTGTCTTCGCAATGTGTCCGTGCCTTGATCTTTAACCCATGCATAAATTTTTCTGCAAAGAGTGCATATTACTCTTTTGTTTGGTTCATCTACTGTGAAATTTTCCAAACATCAGATGTCTGCTTTTTTTCTCCTTGACTGTTTAGAAGATCCAATAATTGGATCATTATCATTTTCTATATTTATTGGAGAGCTATTATCATGAAAATTAACATTTCTTAAAGAAAAATCATGAGAATCCATAATACTTTAATAAATATTTTTTAAATAATAAGATGAAAAGAAAACACAAATTACTAAATATCAAAAATATTTGCTGAAAATATTAAGAGAGATTGAGAATGAGAAAATAGAGTTTTCAAACTTGTAGATTATAAGAGAGAATGAAAATTTTTGCATAAAAATCACAAGATGCAAATGAAAGCAAAAAATACACAATTTATAGGGAAAAAAAATGACCGTTTGTACTTCTCAATTGAAAAAAAAAATTTAATTTTTCGTCGTCAAAACCAATGGTCACTGTGTCAGTGACCGTTGGGGCCTGCAGCAGAATTTGAAAAAAAAATTTAATTAAAAGGGCTAGCGTCGGTTTTAAAAAATCGGCCCGGACCGGGTTTGGATATTTAATGCCCGTGATTCATCGAGCGGGCCGGTTCGCCTCCGTGCGGGTCTGGACGGCCCGCATGTCTTAACACTACTATAGGGGACACAATTTGGGGACAGCCAGAATTGAAAAATGGATTACACGGTCGAAATTTGGAATTGGAAAATTAAACACGTTTCATCGATTTATAGGTGATGGCGTTAATTTTATTTGTTTCTTTCCATTAGCATGTTAGCATAAATATTTTTATGCTAGGATTACAATGAACCTTGTATTACAAATTTTTTATTTTATTTATTTTTTATATTCAAAACACATTTTCAATGATTGATATTGATTTAATTTTCTCTAAAATTATATGCGTAGTAGTTGCATGAATTTTGTGCTGGCCTTACCTTCGAAAGATTGAAAATAAGTTAGACATAGTGTCAATCGTCGTAGAGTCCGATAAAGGGATAAAAATATATCTCTATACTCTATATGATATTTAGATATTCATAAATCTTTAATACATTTTTATATGGTGGTGTCCGTCATAGATATAAAGTCGAGTCACATGTAAGAATAGATTAAAATCTACTCGAGAGAAATTGTTGAACAAATTAGAAATATTGATCTTAATAATTGAATCATGTTGTTGAATTCATAAGGTTCAAGATTAAAGAGAATTGATATAAGGTCATTCGGGATCTTGGTACGCTTTTCATAATTATATTTTTATAAAACTTGCATTTAATTATAGTCTTGCATTAATTTTAGCTAATTTAAGTCTTGCATTCATAAGTAGATTTTAATTTATTGAAAAAATCACAAATTTCAATTATTTCGGTTAAGTCTAAGTCAATTTGTACTTGAACTAGTACAATTTCTGTGGGAACGATACCTGAACTCAAAATCTATTTTACTACTTGTTAACCAGTCGTGTACTTGCGATATTTCAATCGAATAATATTTTTGTGACACTGCCCACCCTCGTTTTCCGTTCTCTCGTTGAAATCAGAGTCGCCTCTACTTCTCTCAGATGTATGCTATAGAGACATAGTTGTTTGGGCGTTGTCATTGCTACAATTTGTGAGGCGATTTTTTGTTTCTTCCTTTTAGCTTTCAGATAGAAAGTATTTAACGTTGGCGATTAAAATAGGTTGCAGGAGGTGCTTGAAATTGGGGGAAGAGGGTGATGTAGGAATATTGATAGGTGGTTGTGATGGTAGGTTGGAGGTAAAGTGGAGTTGGAGGTGGTTGTGGATTTAAGGTGGTGGTGTGGTGAGGATTCGAGGATCTAAGGCGACGTCGATTTGGGTGGTGATGACAGTGGTAGAGTGGGTTGGGGGTTGGGGTGAGTTGAAGAGTGTTTGCAATCGATTAATTAGATAATTTGTGATATAATAAAACGTATAATTTATAATTAAATATATAGTTGTAATCTATAAATTTTATTTTTGTGATTGTAATTTTGTGTGACTTGTGACTAATATATTACTGTGACCATAAATTCATTAAATTATATGATTGTGATCGTGACCTACTTAATTAATTTATATGTCACAAACTTTTATTATGGGTCACAAAATATAATCACCCGATTTTTTAAAAAATTCTACAAGTTTGTAATATATTGAGACCTTCATAGTCAAATAATTTCCCCATATATTATTTCACTAACTCATATGGTAAATGCCCCCAACTGCTATAAAAAAATAAATCTAAACATAACTAAAAATAACTACAAAAATAATAATTATTATTATTTTAATCGAAGAAGACCAATGCACCATCACAAACAATTATTTCTTTTAAATAAAATATATAATATATATCTAACAATGAATACACATATTTTCATTCTTTCACTTTGGATTCTATATCTTGGGAATTTTTTTGATCAGCCAAAGAATTTTCCTTGAAAGTAGCTTCTTATATTTTTCTTGGGCTTTAAATATGTTGGGTAGTTCACCCTCAAGTGTTCTAGAGTGTCCTCCATTGGTGTAGCATGTTTCCAATTTGCAAAATTAATAAATAAAAATTGAGGATCCTGCATCTGCAGTGGAGTGGGAGGAATGTCACTTTGCAGCATAAATTGGAGACTGGTCGCTGCAAAGTGAAATTTCTACTTTGTGGCTCGGACATTCTCCTTTGGACATATGTCTTCGCGCAATGAGGTAACTCATTTCGCCACGATTTAGGTAAAGTTACTCTTCTTGATAGTAAATGTAGTTGCCTCCAGGGACGGATTTAGTGGCTGGTTGGGCTGTAGCCCCCCCCCCCCCCCCCCCCCACCCCCCCCCCCCCCCCCCCCCCCCCCCCCCCCCCCCCCCCCCCCCTCCACTTAGGCTCAATTTTTTTGTTTTGTTTTGTTTTTTTTAAAAAAAAAACTGTTTTTACATGTGTAAAAAAAAAAAAAAATATTTCGCATAGTAGCCCGACTTGAAACTTTGTAGTCTGGTCTCGAATTCAATCCTGGATCCGTTCCTGATTGCTTCCACGAGGAATGTTGTGGTAGTCTTCATCATCAAGTGAAGGTTTTCACTTTGCATATATGATAGTGTGTGGTCGTTGTGAGGTAAAATTTTTCACCTATCAACGATATGATGAGTTGTGGGTCACTATTAAGTGACCCGTCTTGAGATCCAATGGGCTATAAATATGGACCATCTCGTCGGCCATATTTTATATATGGGATACATACGTTACTGTTTGCCCGTCAAGTAAATTTGTTTGTATTTACGATGTTTGAAATAAAATAATAACTTATTTTCGATAAATTGATTATATTGATTTAAGCTTGCATTTATTTGTAGATCATTTTGATATGATATCGAGCAAAATTTTGATGAAAGCAGCTTTTACGCATCCAAATTTCCAATTTTTCATTTCCTAATTTATCTAAATACAATCCAGTAAAGAGTACATGATTGTATCAATGAATTTGAACAATTAACATAACAATTACATTGAAACACTTATCATAATGAAATGAAAATATTAACTCCTACAGATGCTGTAAATAGCATCGCAACCATGGATTTGTACAAGATACAGATTAAAATCTTGTAAAGAATGTACAATTATTTGTGCAACTCATCCATTGCAATGTGTTTACTAACAAATAGTTTTTTACTAGGGTCAAAATATAATGCTATCAAATATATATATATATATATATAAAAAAGGTTAAACCCCAACCTCAAGGGTCCCCCACCTCCTCGCGGGATGTGTATCAGTAGACCAAGATACAAGAACTGTCATACTGGTACACATAAAGAGTCCAATTTCATACCTTGTAAGAGACAGGAATTGAACCCTCATACTGTGGCTATCAGCTCAACTGAAATTACCTCACTCATGTCCTTTACACCAGTGAGCTATGCCCCGAAAGACACAATTACTATCCATATAACACATATCATCGAAGGTTAAAGAAATATTACCTCCATAGTTCAGGAAGAATAACTTTAATTTTTCTCTCACAACACAACTAGCCTTTTATTTAAAAATTTGATCCAACAAGAAAGGCCCATAGCAGCAGGCCAAGAAAGTGAAGATGGATAAAGAGCTCAAGGGAAAATGCTTCCACTATGAATATAAGGGTCACAGGAAGAGAAACAGTCGAAATACGTAGCTCCAAAAAGCAAGGTAATGGTAATATTTGCAATTCTAGATAGTAAATTTCGGAGTCACTAATCATATTTGCAGTTCATTATAGGGGTTCCAAGTAACTGGGGAGCTCAATGAAGGAGAGTTCACTCTCAAAGTTTCTACATGAGAGTTGTCTGCTAGAGCCATTGTTGGACACTGAAAACTTTTGAAAATTTGTTTTTTTTTTTTTTTTTTTTTAAATTTTGTTCTAGACATTAAATGGAATTTAATTTCCATAGCTCATTTAGTTGAGCAGAGGTATTTGGTAGTTTTTGTGTTGTTTGCACTGGATATTTAATAAAATAATTCTCTTATTTATTATGGACATTTGGTTAATAATTTGTATAATTTGATCTATGTTGTTGGCTCTATGAATAACATTAACGTGTCTAATAAATGTATAAAGTTGTTAACCTTAATAGAATTCAAACACTAGTAATTGATGGTTCTTTTAGGCAATTACAGGTTGAATCTTTTATGTTTTGTGAATCTTGTTTGGAGGGTAAGATGACCAATAGACCATTTACTTCTTAAGGGGCATAGGGCCGACGATGTCTTGACATTAGTGAACTCTAATGTATGTGGACCAATTAGTGTCGAGCTAAAAGTGGGTACAAGTATTTCGTCACTTTTACGTATGATTACTCAAGATATAACTATGTGTACCTGATGGCTTGCAAGTCTAAAGTCCTCGAAAAATTCAATGAAATTAGAATTGAAACGAAAAAGTAATTGGGTAAGAACATTACGACATTTTTATCAAATCAAGGTAGATAATTTCTGTTGAACTTGACCGTGTAAATGTGACACTTTTGTTGTCACTTAACCATTGTTTTTGTTTGTCATTTGGTTACATGTTTTTGGTTTAGTCTAACTTATGTAATGATAGAAAGTTATGCTAACTTTGTACCTATTTTATGCTAAGTACAATATTAAGTATTGTCTAGTATTGTAAATGGTATGATTATCGTTAAAAAATACTTTTGTATTGTATCTAATCTTGGCTATATATTCAGCCTTGATAAACCATTGAATGATGAATAAAATCATCCAAGTTTCTTCTCCTCTTGTTTGTTTAAGTTTTTTTTTGTGATATCCGGTGAAAAAAGAGCTAAATCGGCAAGTATAGTGAAAACTGGTAAGTTTCAGTGAAATACGGTATTAAAATCAGAGTGAAATCCAGTAAGGTGAAATACGATATTGAAACTAGAGTGAAATCCGGTATTCAAATTAGAGTGAAATACGGTAAATGAATTGAAAATCGGTATTCTCATATCCGATAAGTTTAAATTTTCTGTTGAATAAAAAATCTAACAATTTCTATTTACAACTTTAGTACATATCGGAAAATGAGATTGTATCCCAACTGAGTGCACCAAGTACACCAACATAATAGTGTCTTCCTTTTGGGGATATCCTCTAAAAACTGCGATATACTTACTGAACATGGTTCCATCTAATGGGCGTAAGCCCAAATTAAGGATATGAAAACTTTTTCATTTCCTCTGTGTTCTTATTTTCATTAATTTTTTCCTTGGTGGCCAAAATTATTGACTAAATCAGGCTGGACAGATTTTTATTCAAGTCTGGTGGGTCGAACCTAGATTCAATGGTTTCTTTTAGCAACATTTCATTAATTGCTCAGTTATTTTCCTTTGCACTAATAAATTACAAGATGACTCAAAACTTTTCTGAATTTTACAAATAAATCATATATTATATTATGCCTTTGTTTGATCCCCATTCTTTTCAAAATACAATTTTTTTTCTCTATTCTTTTAAACCATACTTTTTTCAAAAAAATAAAAATAATATTACACGTAAACTCAAAACTTTAACTTCTTTTTTAATCATATATTATTCATCAATCTATTATTTTATAATGCATTTTACACCAAAAATGTGGCACAAACAGACACTATATGGAGTTTCGAGGTATTATATTTATACAATCATGGTACATGCACATCAAGTTTAAAATCATGTGAGTTGACAGATTTTTGTATATTAATTTTAACAATATTTTTTTCAATAAATAGCCGAATTTTTTATACAGGAGATATATTAAACGTGATGTCAACAAGGAATGTACATACATCATAATTCATATTTATATAAGAATGCTTGTTGGGAGCCACCATGTAATCATTTAAACAAAGACTACTGTAGTAAACCTCAGGGAAAAATGTAAATCTTAAATTTTAATCCTTATTTGATAGAAATTAAAATTCATATTTTATTATAAGTTAAAGTTAATAATTAATTTTAATAACAAATTTTACGAGATCTACAAATTTTTAATCATATATTTCATTAATTTTTATCAAAATTTATTTAAAATCTGATTTTAATATCGAACTTTAATTTCCTAACTAGGCATGTTAATCGCTATTCATCCATGAACTTTTCGATCATAAAAGTCAATTCTTTGTGCAGATGGAAAATTTTATACGATTATGCCACAGCTGGCCACTCTCATTGGTGAGTTGAAGACCAACTTTATTAGTTTGACTCTATGTTTGGGACCCATTTTGCCCAACTTTTAATACAAAATGTGACCGTTAAAATAATGCTCAACAAAATTTGTAGCAGTTAACAATAAATTTGAGCTTCAATTATTGACCAAAGTTTACAAAATTACCCATGTCTCCTTAATTGACCAAAGTTTACAAAATTACCCATGTCTCCTTTTTTGACATTTAGAGTCTGATTGATAGAAAGATGAAATTTGAGTGGAAAAAAATGAATTACAAGAATTAAATTGTTTAGAATTTATTTTACTAGGAATTGTAATTAAAGGTGTTTGATTATATAATTTTTCAACTGAAAAATATAATAAGTTTGATTTTATTTTTCATGAAAATTGTCAATTAAATGAATAAATTTTCTTACCATTGGGAACAAAAATTGTTTAGATTGCACAAAAAAAATATTTAAAATTTTTTTATGTTCGTTTGACTTTATTTTATGTGGAATTTGTCAATTAAAAAGATAAATTTTTTTACACTTCATCTTAAAATTTGTTTCTATTGTTAAAAAAAAAAATGTGAAATTTCAATTCCTACCATATAGGTGGGAATTGAAATTCAAGGAAAATATGAAAAGTTGGAATTCGAATTCTATGAAAAATTTGACCAATCAAACAAGCTAAAAGTGGAAGTTAGAATTCGAATTCCAACTTCTAGGAAAAATAATGACGTATCAAACGGAGCTTTAATTCATTCAAAATAGTATGAAGGGCATTTGTGATAATTTAACAAATATTGAGTCAAAAATTACGACTGAACCTTGAAAGAGGAGATCCACATTTCCAAAAAATTTGTGAAAATGGCCTCCAAATAGGTGCTAAATTTACGCATGTTCCTTATTTTCCGCCCCAGTTTCTCGTATCAAAATAAGATTGTGCGTTGAATTTATAGAGTTGTCCGCGTCCAAATATTGAAAAATATTCATGATATGTATACATTATTGAGGTTTGAAGTTTTACGTTAAAAGATTTTTTTTTTTTTTTTTTTTTTTTAAGGAAGAATAGCTCAAGTTTTCATGTGTGTTAGTTTAAAAAAAAAAAAAAAAAAACTTTATTGATGTATAATTTTTCACGTTTTCCCAAATTAGTGGTTCGTTTGAGTTTAAACTGATTGAATTATTGATTTGTATCTAGTCAACTCTAGTATTATATCAAAACTTGAGATCTTATCCCAACAATCAATTTTGAAAAAAAGTAATATTCTAAAATTTACAACTTTTTACAATAATAAAAATGTAAAATTTACACTGTAGTAGGAGTGCAAGAAATCTGGTACCTATCACCTCAATTGTGTAATTTCTACCAAAAATCATGAACCCTTATCTTAAGAATATTGAATGGTTCAAAAGGCATGGCAACATGGTCCAAGATAATATTTCTGGTAGAAAATGACAGGGTGACAACGCTATGGGAATATATCAACAAGGTTCCAAATCCATCACCAAATTGCAAATACCAAAGAAGAAATAGATCAAGAACAAGACGCCACAGTAATGAACAACCATCACTTCTTGATCATCTTTTTCCCGATCCAAGGCCATATCAATCCGTCCCTCCAATTAGCGAAGAATCTCTTGCGCAATGGTGCAAAAGTTACCTTAGCCACCCAGAACAGCGGCCTTAAAAAGATAAAATCTCTCCCAACTCTGAAGGGCTTGTCATATGCTTCCATTTCCGGGGATCAGGACGAAGATGACTCACAAAACCAGAAAGATTTTTCAAGCTCGGTGCTCGAATTTAGGTGCATAGGCTCCCAAAATCTCGCCAATCTTGTCCGAAAGTTTTCGGACGATGGGGAACCGGTGACCCTTATAGTTTACAACATCCTTCTTCCTTGGGTGGCTTTGGTGGCCCGTGATCTTCAGGTACCATCTGCTTTTTTTTTTAATCAGTGTGCCACTGTTTTTTCCATTTTCGTCCGCTTCTTCAATAGTAAAGATGGTCTACATCATGGCGAAATGGATCCTCCCATCTCAATAAAACTACCGGCGTTGCCATTATTTTCTTCAAGAGACTTGCCCACCTATCTCTTCCCGGATAATCCCTTCAGTGGTATCATGGTCCCTGTGATGCTAGAACACATACAAATCTTGGAGCAAGACCCCACATCATTTGTTCTTATTAATACATTTGAAGGATTAGAACCAGAATCAATCAAAGATATCACCAATATGAAGGTTATTTCAGTTGGCCCCTTAATACCATCAGCTTTCTGTGATGGAAATGACTTGACAGACAAATCTTTTGGTGGCGATTTATTCAGCAAATCTGAAGACTATTTTCAGTGGTTAGACTCAAAGCCGAAGGGTTCAGTGATCTATGTTTCATTTGGAAGCTTAGCAGTTTTAAAGAATGAGCAAAAAGAAGAGATTTTGCATGCACTAGTGGAATTTGGGAGGCCTTTTCTTTGGGTCCTCAGACCATCAAACAGTGAAGAAGAAGACGAATTGCATAAAATGACGGAAACTGGGTTGAATGGAGATGGGATTATAGTTCCATGGTGTTCACAAGTTGAAGTTCTAAGCCACCAGTCCATTGGGTGTTTCGTGACACATTGTGGATGGAATTCGACGCTGGAAGCAATAGTCTCTGGAGTACCAATAATTGGCTGCCCACAGTTTTCGGACCAAACGACGAATGCAAAATTGGTGGAGGAGGTTTGGAGCATAGGAGTGAGAGCAAAAGAAAATGGGGAAAGTATTATTGAAAGAGGAGAACTCAAGAAATGCTTGGACACCGTGATGGGAGGTGGAGATAGAGGTAAAGAAATGAAAGAAAATGCTGTTAAATGGAGACGTTTGGCTATAGAAGCTGCTAAAGAAGGGGGTTCTACCTACAACAATCTCAAAAAGCTTTTGGAGATTCCTGGATAGTTATGTATTTTCTGTTTTAATTTTTTTCTAGAGTTATTAATGTAAATTATTTATATATGAATAAATTAAATTATTTCAGTTTATCTTTTCTGCATAATTCGACCAGTGTTTTGTTTATAACAATATTAGGAGGCTAGGCCTAACCTCCAAAAAATATAAAATGCAACGATGTCGAGCACATACATAAAAAAAAAAAAAAAAATTCTATATATATATATATATATATATTTCTTATCAGCATACTATAATCTTGCATGTTATGAGGTATCCTGTAGACACATCGTCAAGTTCAAATCGTCTAATGAAAAGGTGTCACATCTTCTTGAACTCATGTTATGGATAGAAGAATTTAGAAGCTGCCATTGTCGCAAACGTTATCTTGGCACTTGATCGACTCAATCCACACGTTGAGTCAACTTCATTAACTATGTAATCACTCAAATGTATGTAGTCCACTATATTTTTATCCTTGGTTTTTTTTTTTTTTTTTTTTACCTCACTAACACTACCATTTATTAATAAAAATCTGATTTTTGAAATTTGAAACTTGTTTTCTTATTATTGAAATAGGTCATATTTATCATCTTATTTATGAATTTTTCCCTAACTCAAAACCCTTTAAACTAATAACCGAAAAACAAATCCAGCCAAAAATACAGTCCAACAGCAAACCGGCGATCCCACATCGATTTCTCTAATTTGGTTCATTTTTTAATTACAAACGAAGCCCAAAGCAATAAATTTTGTAGGCCCAAAATTATTGTTTCGCTGGCCATTTTATAGTTGCTTTCTTTAGCCTTTTTCCATCCCAGTTTCGATGTGAGATTGCTTAATATTACAAATGGACACCCTTCAAGAGAATACTTTATGGCACGAAATGTTATTTTTATTTGAAACGAAATATTATTTTTCTTTGAAAATTTGTTCCTCAAAATAAATTATTTATTTTCTTCAATTATGTGGTTAAAAATAAATTTTAATTTTGAAAAGTAACTTTTGAGTTTTTAATAAAAAATGAAACCTAAACATTAGGCTAAAATGCTATATAAATAATACGTCGAAACTTTAGCTATATCTATTATCTCATTTCTATTGATGCTTGTCACAGGTAAACATGCGTCGCACGTTATTCTAAAATACTTTATTAAGTACGATAAAAGTAATATTTGAAAATGTATGAATATAAAAAAGAGTAAAAAAAAAAAATTTTGCTTATGTGAATGAACATTTTATTTAATGAGAATCTCTTTTATGCACTATATTTTTTGTGTGATTAGGAGTATTTGACTTAATTAAAATATTTGTAGTTGCCATATAACTTTAGGCATTTAATTGAGTTTTAATATTCGTATGCATTCAAATAGATAAAAAAAAAAAAAAAATCATGAATTGTTTTCTTAAGTTTGAAGATGATGGAGAAAAAAAATAAAAATAAAAAAATTAATAATTGAATATTAAGATTAAGATTAAGGGCGTTTGTATGTAATTACAAAATAAATAGTCATCATAGTAGACGTATTACTTCTTTGTCAATTAGGATTAGCCTCAAAATATCAAATTTTCCAACATTATTGGAATAAGATTCGACCAAGCCCTTTCGAAGTATTGCCACTTTAATGGACCACTCATTTTCATATGCTGATAAGCCTCTTTTAGCCTTTGATTTCATGATGTGGGAGAACAAAACATTTGATTATTAAAACGAAATAACACAAATTTGTGAAAACAATTAATTAAATAGTTGAGATATCAATTCATTTATGTCTAACACTAGCGAGAACAATGAAATATATTCATAAACATGGAATTTAATTAATTTGAATTAATGAATATGGAAAAATAATAATTTATATACATGTGATCTTAAAAAATAATTTATACAAAAGGGTGTGTATGTGAACCTAAAGAATAAATTTATATCGCAGATTAAATGAATAATCTTGAAAGAAAAAAACAAGTGCACATGAATTTGAATAATTTATTTACTTCTAAAGTAATTAAATAGCCCCAAAACATAGAAACAATAATTCATTTGCATCATTTTGATCTAAATATGAGAAAAATGCAAGTCCCTGAAAATAAATGTTAATTATTATACATACACGTAAGTAGTGAAATGCATAATTAAATGTTAAATACATATTGATAAACGAAAAGAAATGTATTACTGAAATAATTAATTTGTAGTAGGACTAGAATTGTCTAAAAAAATATTCTCATTTGATGTGATATTTAACATATTATAGATTAGAAATGAATATAATGTAAATTAAATGCAGTCAAGTTTAAAAATCTTTTAGCTACATATATTAATTAGTTTTAATAAAGATTTATTTTTCTCTTTTTTTGTGGTATTTTTGTTTTTTAATTTATTATAATTAGTTCGACCTCGGTTCAATTCGTTCGACCTTTTAACCTCTGACCCTGTCTTTTTCGGATCGATACTCGGGTCGATTTTCAAAATATTGTCAATAACAAGAATTGAATAAGATAAATAACATTGACAGATGACAACTACACTAATATACAACTCTTTTTTACATATATTTAAGTTAAAGATGAAGCGTTTAAGCTTACCAAGGGATAGTAGTTTGCTTTTGCTGTCACATTTTCATTGCATCCCATGTTCAGGTGGTAGTGTTGGCAAGGATCTAACTGGTTGGATTCGTCTAGACCAGGAAGTGAGAGACAAATGAAGGTCCAAATAGTATAAAGATGAGTTGATTTTGGCATCTTCCATAAAGGAGTCGAATGAAACCAAAGTTTCATGTTCGATTTTGAATTAGAGACCTTCAATGGATAAACGTAGTATCCGTGGATGATCATTTCCAATGATTAATAGAAATAACGAGGAGATAGTTTGGCAAGTAAGATCTTCTTGTGGGACTTAACTCAACACCTTACGGCACGAGTCGACGTCAGTCACGCACCACTTATGTCCGCGTTCTCAAAGGCACCCCTCTCTCTCAAGAGATTTCTTCTTAGTTCTTGGAAAAGAATTTGACTGATGGCTGAGAAGCACTCCCCCTCCCTAAGGTTATCAGGACAAAGCTAGTCGAGGGAAAAGGGGGGTAGATTCACTATTTTTATCGCTGGGAGAGCAACATCCACAAAGAAAAGGAAATTTTGCAGTAAAAGTCTCAAATCTATCAAAAAGATATCATCATGTCCTAAACTTTCTTATCTTAGCACATCTATCTCAAACATTTTAATAATATGTGCTCCAATGACCTTTGTATGGTTTTCATACAAAAGACTGTTAGTTGTCCAAAACTTAAACTTTGGACCTTAATTGGACACATTAAGTCTTACTCTTTAAAAATTCATTTTCAATCATATATTCTCCCAATAAAATAATTTTACATAAAAACTCAAAAAAAAATTCTATTTTTCAACCACACATTATCCAAAAAATCACTATTACAAAACATATTTTTTTCTTAAAAAAATGGGACTCAAACAAACCCTTAACGAAAGACAAAATAGTTTCCTAACATTTAAATAATTAAATAACTAAAAATGTGAAAAAAAAAAAAAAATTAAATAAGAAAATAATAAATAAAAAAACAAGAAAATATTCATCTTTCTCAATCAACCCTCGCCACACTTGCCCTAGGGGATGGAAAAACAACCTGTCTCTTTCTATACGAATCGAGGAACGGTCAAAATGTTCCCATCTCTAAATCTATTTATTTTATTTTTATATTTTTCAATTTAGATCATATTTAAAAATATAATAATATTAAAAATAAATAATTAAAGGGGACAGTGATGAGAATTTTTTAAATTCATGTCCTTGTTAATCATAATTACCATTTTTTTTTTTTTTTTTTTTTATATTTTTACATTTTAAATTTTCTACAAAAGACCTGTCAAAAACTGGATTAACTTTCCAATGGGTAAAAACACCAATTGTAAAATGTGGCATGCTCCTACGAACTTTGGAGGTTCGTCGATTTTTTTTTTTAATTTTTTCTAAAATTTCATTTTAACTTTCCAACTGGCATTAATTTGTGCGAAAATGTGTTGATTTCCAACAGATACAAGCCCATCAGAAACTTCTTCACTTTTGTCGGAAAAGTACCCCTTTTTTATTTTATTTTTTTAAAATTGCTCTCAAGTTATGGATGGTGATGAGGTTTACCTTATTTTAAATTATATATATATATATATATATATATTTTTTTTTTTCTTTCTTTTCCCCACAGGAAGCCTGCAGAAATATTTGGTCAATGTTGGATCATGTCTTGTTTTAGAGATATTGAGCTTAACTTCACTTAACAAAATCGGCTTGTTAAGGGAGGGTTGCCCTCACAATATAAATAAGATTCAGGCACTTTGCCCAGTCGATGTGGGATCTGATACACCCCCTCACGCACAACGAGGACTATGCCAAATACTGTTGAAATCGATATTGAGGGCCTAACATCGAAATTGGGTCTGACTCTGATACTATCTTAGAGATATTGGGTCTAACGTCACTAAAAAAAAATCGACTTATTAAGGGAGGGTTGCCCTCACAATATAAACAAGATCCAGGCACTTTGACCAATCGATGTGGGATCTGATACACCCCCCTCACGCACAGTGTGGATTATGCCAAACGACTGTTGAAATCGATATTGGGGGCATAACATCGAAACTGGGTTTGACTCTGATACCATATTAGAGATATTGAGTCTAACTCCACTCAACAAAATCGACTGTTAAGGGAGGGTTGCCCTCACAATATAATCTTAGCGATATTGGACCTACTTCCACTCAATCGATATAGGATTTGATACACTCCCCTCATGCACAGCGTGGACTATGCCAAACGACTGTTGAAATCAATATTGGAGGTCTAACATCGAAACTGGGTCTGGTTCTGATACCATCTTAGAGATATTGGATCTAACTCCACTCAACAAAACCGACTTGTTAAGGGAGGGTTGCCCTCACAATATAATTTTAGAGATATTGGACTTAACTCCACTCAACAAAATCAGCTTATTAAGGGAGGGTTGCCCTCACAATATAAACAAGATCCAGGCACTTTGCCCAGTCGATGTGGGATCTGATATCATGTCTAAAGTTAGTTCTATTTTTAAAGCCTTGGGAGAAATCGGATTACCAAAAAAATGGAAACATGAAATAATGAAAAGAAATGAAGCAAGCCAATGTCATATACTTTAAATCTCATAATCTTTGGCTTTATCTATGAAAATTATTCCTCGTCGTTCTTTGCTACATATACAATAAAATTTACATAATCTTCATTTTTCAATGAAAATCTCACAAAGATCATTAAGCAGCTACTGCACTTCTTGAATTAGTTCAACAGTTTCTTGAGTTAATTTCCTCACTCTATATATAGCTTTCAACTTCACATTCTTCTCCAGTCTTTTTTTTTCTACAAAAAGAACTTGCAATAATTTGAAGTTCTAGTGTATTGAAAATGCATGCGAAGATAACAAAAGTCGAGGCAATTTTTGCTTTCTCTTCGTTTTATCTACTTGCTTTCTCCCGTAAGTTTATTATTGTTGTTATTGTGTTGTTGTTATTTAAATTTTTTTTTTTTCGCTAAGTGATAACAAGATGAAATATACTGCATTTGCATGTACATATGCTCAAGCTGATCTCCAACCCCTAGTGTATAAGATAATTTTTTACTACTGATGTGATAAGAGAATCTTAGTTATGATTCTTTAAAACAGTAATAAATTTAGAGAATCATAATTAAAAATTTTTTGTCACATCAACGTTGAAAAGTTTTTATCCTGTCCACTGAAAACAAGAGACCAATTCCATACATCTGCTAACCAGTTTTTAAAAAAATTCTTGTGGCAGATGCATTTATGTCGAGAAGAATTGGCATAAATTATGGTCAATTAGGAAGCGATTTGCCATCTCCATATCAATCAATCGAATATCTCAAGTCAATGAAAGCCGGTATGGTGAAGCTCTATGATGCCAATCCTGAAACTCTAAAGCTTTTATCAGGAACAGATCTCCATGTCTCAATAATGGTGAAAAATGAACAACTATCCAGCATTGCTTCAAGTGAAAACATGGCAGAAAATTGGGTACGTGAAAATGTTCTTGCGTACTACCCCAACACGAAGATCAGATTCATACTTGTTGGAAATGAAATTTTTACCTACAATGATCAGAAAATGTGGCTTGATCTTGTACCAGCCATGAGACTAATCGAGAAATCAGTGGCTGCACATAACATTCATAACATAAAAGTGGGGACTCCACTGGCTATGGACGTAATGGATTCGACTTTTCCGCCCTCAAGTGGGAAATTCAGTTCTAGAATTCCGGAGAAGGTGATTGTATCGTTGCTCGAATTCTTGAATTCGACCAGATCATTCTTTTTCATAGATGCGTACACTTATTATCCATGGTCATTGGATCCATCCAATTTGGACTTAGATTATGCGTTACTTAAGGGTGGAAATCGAACTTATAAGGATCCAGGAAGCGGCTTGGTTTACACAAATCTTCTCGATCAGATGCTTGATTCTATCATCTTTGCCATGCGAAAACTAGGGTTTCCGAACATCAAGATGGCAATAGCAGAAACTGGTTGGCCTAATGCAGGTAAGATTAAAATTAAACACATTGGTTGTCACCAAACACTTGATTGTCATCCGTCTAGGTGGCCACAGTTGATATATATAATTAAATTAATCATATGACATTGCATTTACGTGAATATTTCATTTAATGTTATGTAATTATCACCCAGACTAGTATTTGACATCGATGATGCTGAATAACATTACTCTAATTATTTGTCAACTAGATTGCTATGTGAGCCTTTTCTAGGAAGTCAAACTAATGAATTGGTGCAACTTGAAAATGACCAAACTTAATTTGTTTGATAAAATTCATATTAACTAGTTGTATTCAACCGAATGCAGGTGACATTGAACAATCCGGTGCGAATGTATACAATGCCGCAACTTACAACCGGAATCTTATAAAAAAATTGACCAACGACCCTCCAATTGGGACACCGGCTAAACCCGGTATTGTCATTCCAACCTTCTTATTCTCTTTATACGATGAGAATCAGAAATTCGGGCCAGGAACAGAAAGGCACTGGGGACTGTTGAATCCGAATGGTACTCCAATTTACGACGTCGACTTAACCGGAGCACTATCCGAACAAGATTACACCAATTTGCCCCAGCCTTTGAATAACAAACCATACAAAGGGAAGATATGGTGTGTAGTGGCAAATTCAGCAAACATAATGGATTTGGGACTAGCTTTGGATATGACATGTGGCCGAGGCAATGGGATTTGTGATGAACTTGGCCAGGGGAAAGGGTGCTATGAACCAGTGTCTGTTATTAACCATGCAAGCTATGCATTCAGCTCATATTGGGCTAAGTTTAGAGACACTGGTGCATCATGCTACTTCAATGGTCTCGCTGTTCAAACCACGGTTGATCCAAGTAAGATTTCTAGTCTTATTCTTGCAATGCTAGCGTTCATTTTCGCTTTGAATATGTTGCTTTTCCATTAACTATAAACGTTTTTGTTTATAAATGAATACAAATGAGTAGTGAATAAATAAGTAATACTCGTGGATCTCATTAAAAATGTCAGTACCGTTGAGTTTTCTTGGTGGAAATTGAGAAAGAATTTCCTAATTTTCATATTTTAGTAAAATTTGGGACTTAAAAAGGAAAGCTAGGAAAGTTAGAATAAAAAATTCAATTGTAAGTTGTCTTTAATTTTTACACCAAAAAACATAACAAGTGCCATTTATATTTTTAATAATATTTTTAGATGACATGTTTCATTGAGTTCAAATTATGAATTAACAGATTTTGTTATTTTTTTAATATAAAGTGTTATAATCATTTTCAAAAAATTAAATAATTGAATTATTATCTTACTAATAACTAGATAATTTACTTTTTTTGATAAAATCTTTTGACAAAAATTTGTGTCCATTTTTTTTTTTTTTTATCAAAAATAATATTTCTTCATTTTGTGTTATATCGTGTCATGATTCATATCCACGAACCTAGATTAATTAGCCTATAAATTCAGATGAATATTTTTGCATAAACACTATCAGAATAATTTCAATGAATTTATAGTCCTTGATAAATGGCATGTTTTGTTGAGCAGGTCATGGATCGTGCCAATACCCTAGTGTGTCGTTCTAAAGAGGATGGTTCAAATGGATAGCCTGAAGACAAAATTTTTATATTTTATCGATTTTTCCTTTCCCAGTGTTTAGTTTTTTAGTTGAAAAATTTTGTTCAGTGATCCAATGTAGCTTTCTCTTACACAAAAGCTTTAAATTACAGGAATTTGAAAAGTTTATTATTTTAAATATATTGCTTATTTTCATGGGGGATTATTTGCTTTTGCATTTCAACGAGCATAGTCTTAAATTCTTTTGTTCTTCTTTAACTAATTAAAGTCTAAAAGTAAAAAATATAAAAACACGAAAGAAGAAACTGAATTAATGAACCATGGCTATTAATTTGTGAATAGTAATAGAATTTTCAAAACTGTCACAGTTTCAATCAATCCGAACTAACCTGTAAAATTCTGTAAGAGTAAATATTTAAAAATACTAAGTAAGATACAAGTAGTTTCCATACACAATTATAAAACAATAAATAAACACTTCATACCACTCCTTTGTTTTCTATTTATCTTTGTTTTCCTTTAGTGAGTTCTAACTTGACGCGATTTTATCCAAAATAACTTTTTTCTCGAGTCGACGACTTCTAATGAATTAAGAGCTACACAAAGAGTCCAATATCGATATACTTTTCTTTGCTCTATCAAAATCTAATTATTTGACTTAAATAAAATATAAGAATTTAAAACATATTTCACTTTAGTCCCTCAATTTCAAAATATAGCATATAGAACAAATAAATTTTATTCTCTAAAATTTTCGGGGCATTACAAACATGATCCTTGAAAAAAAAAAATACACTCCTTTGAAACGGCACGTGGAATTGGTTCCACCTCCACTCTCTAAAGCATCCTAGGTTGCAAAGCACCATATCTCGCGTCTTGCGACAAGGCTCGCTTAGTTGTCAAAGGATCTCACCTGTAAATGGGCGTTGACTTTGATGACACTTTTAGCCTAGTTGCCAAGCCCACTCCAATTCGAATCTTTTAAACACTTACTCTAAATGACAATGTCATGTTTGACAGTTTGATGTCAACTATGCTTTTTCCAAAGCCGAACTTATTAACAATAAAGTTATTTAAGATCTTAAACATGTTCCTCGTGCTTGGTATACTAAACTCGAAGGATTCTCATGTCCTATGGTTGCTTCTCTAACTCTCACAGCAACTTATGCCTCTTTCTATGCTTCAAGTCGTCCATCACACTTTATTTCCTCGTTCATGTTGATGGCCTTCTTGTCACTGGTAACAATATTTCAACCATCTATGCTATATTGATGCTATGTCTTAACCATTTTTTGGTTAAAAATCTTGGTCCACTTTGTTACTTTCTTGGAGTTGAGGTACCCTCTACTCCCTCGATTGAATCTTTTTCTTTGCTAGAATAAGTACATTAGGGACCTTCTCACTTGCACCAAGACGACTGGTGCCAAAGAATACTCCACTTATATGTCTAATGCAGATGCAGTCTATCTCTTCATGATGGCTCTCCAACAATAGATGCTACTCTATATCGTCAAGTTCTTGGTACTTTCAATATCTATCAGTCACTCGTCTAGATGAGTGCTGTCAAAAAATGCATCTCCTTTTATGAAAATCAATGGACTACAGTAAAACACATTCTTCGCTATCTTGAACTTTGATTCATCATGGCTTGCTCCTGCGCAAGCACTCCACCCTAGGTCTAACAGCATTAATAGACACCAACTAGAACGTGAATCAGGATGATCGATCCTCCAATTCTGCCTACATAATTTGTCTTGGTGTTACTCTAGTTTATGGTGTTCTAAAAAGTGACAGTTGCCAGTGTTAACCACTAAAATTTGGTGTGTGAACCTCACTAAAACATATAGCGAATACGTGAAGGCAATGAAAATCCCAGAGGTTCACATAAGATGATGCAAACTACTTTATCATCCAAGTTGGCTACAAACTGTCAATACACTCTAAAGCATGACACTTGCAACAGAATCATTTATTAAGAACCAACTAGAAGCCGCCATTTGTCATTACTCTAAGATGACCAATTACCCCGGAGTTTGTATGGAAATATATAAATACCCCGAAGAAGAATGCATGCATTCAAATGACTCCATCTCAAATAACTATTTCTCTTTTTGCTCCTTTTTTAGCATCAAAACTAGTGAGTTTAGAAAGTAAAAGTCATAGCTATGTGAGTAGGATTTATTGATCCAAATTCTATCATCAACAAATTGGTAGTGTCTGTAAAAAATCTTGAACAAAGTAAACTAAGGAACTCTGTCATACTCAAAAAATTTTAGCATCTGGTAAAAAGGAATTATATGAGAGAAAATCTAGAAGAAAAATTATCACCAAAAGCTAGAATCAAAGGATATTGTAGCGACGAGCTTTTAAATAGTGAAGCTACAAAACAACAATGGGAAGAAATACCGTTAAAATCACAAACCAGCATTTATCGTGCTCTGCATCATCGCTTGAGGAAAAAGGCATCTACTGCCCAAAAAATACAAGAAATGGCGAAAAGTTTAAAGATACTAATGGCGGAGAATCGTCTGAGCAAAAGCTGAAAATCCAAAAGGAAATTGGCAAGGTGATTCAGGAATAAATGGAGAAAAGCATGCTACTAGCTCTTTCTGCGGAAAGAGCAACGACTTGCAAGTTTCAAAGACTGGTGATAACATAGAGAAGAAGATGAAGGAGCGGTACGAGGATCAGTACGTAATAGGAAGGTCTGTGGATGAACTAAGTTCCCGTGATAGGAGATCAACTCAAAATTATTGTCAAAGAGATCAGTGAACTAAAAATGATGATGGCATGTCATACAGTATTCTTCCCACGAAAGAGTACGAAGGTCAATTGGTTAGATTATATGAAATGGATGATCATGAAGAATGCGTACCATTCTTCAGGAAAATAAAGGAGGTGCCAATCTCGAACAATTTCATTCGTCCTAGAATGGAGAAGTATAATGAGAAAAGATATCATATGTACCATATGTTTGAGTACATAACATAGATGAAACTAAAAAAGGCAAGCCCGCGCTAAAGTGCCAAAAGTTTCACTTAACTCTAGATGGATCGACTAAAAGATGGTACAACAAATTGCCGGTAGAATCAATCAGAAGCTGGCTACAATTGAAGCAAGTCTTCCTAGGAGCATTTGCTGGAAGCAGAATGGGACAAGTTTCAGCCACGCGATTAAATGACATGTAACAGGAAAAAAGAGAGCCTCTAAAGAGCAATTTCGCACGATTCAGTGCTGAATTGATAGCTTGTCAACTTTATCGGATGAAAAGGCCAGAGATGCCTTATAGAATGGTTTGTTGATTGAGACTCCCACCTGGCGGGATGTTCACAATTGAAATCCTACTTCTTATTATCAGTTGGTAAACTTGATCCAAAGTGATCCAAATGGACGACACTATCACCAACCGAAAGAAGATAGAGCAAGCTCGAACGGAAAAGTTTAAAGGTAAAATCTCCGTACATTCATTTAAATTACCAATATAGCAATATTCGCATTTTGTGAAGCTCAAGGATAGGATCCATGTAATATCCTCAGCCTCTGCACCGATTACGGGCGAAGAATATCAATTTCCTAGGAGCCAAAAGACGAAATCCTCCAAAATTCATTGGTTCAGGGATCACAATACAGAAGAATGTTATTAGGTATTAAGAATGATTAAGCCCTTGTTTGATTCCCATTTTCCTCAAAATTCATTTTTCTCTCTCTTATTTTCAACCACACATTTTTCAATAAAATAATATTACACGCAAATCCAAAAAATTTCTTTAATTTTTAACCACACATTCTCTATCAATCAACTATTCAAAAATGTATTTTCCCTCAAAATGGGAATCAAACACGGCCTAAGTCGCGAAGTCAGCATGGGAGTTCGCAGGGGGTGATCGAAGAAGGCACACCATCTTATCCAACTAGGAAACGAGGTCGAGGAAGCAGACCAAGGCAAGCCGAGTCGAAGCAAGAACCAACAAATGCTTCTAACTTTCTACCCCCGATATAGGAGATCAATACCAAAATCAGCCTGCATTTTTTAGAAGATACGATGAGTAAACAAAGAATCTACGTCTGTGCCGTCAAAAGCCCCATACAGAAAGAAACGATGAGCATGAAGTCATATATCCCCATTGTGATGCATTGGTAGTACGGATAGCAATATGTTGGGGGATAATGGCATTTATGGCCTCGTGATTGGAGACAAGCTTCTTGAGTAAAAAGCACTTAAGGTCCGTTTGATAGGAAAAATTGAATTTGGATGGAAATAAAACAAATTGCAGGAAATTGAATTGTCTAGAATTTGTTTTAGAGGGAAATGTAATTAATGGTGTTTGATTGGTATTATTTTTCACCTAATCCGCTTGATTTATTTTTCATGCAAATTGTTATTTTTTGGAATAATTTTTTTTTACAATATGTATTAAAATTTGTTTGGATTGCCAAGAGGTAAAAAAAAAATATATTTTTTCATAAATTTTTGGTGTTCGTTTGACTTTGTTTTTCATGAAAATTATCAATTAAATGGATAATTTTTTTTATCATTAGGGATAGAATTTATTTTCATTGCCAAAAAAAAAAAAAAAAAAAAAAAGATAGAAAACATAAAACCACCATAAAGGTGGGAATCTATTTTCATAAAAAATGGGGCGTTGGTGACCATGTGAGCAAGACCAAGAAAAGCAATTCCAAGGAAAATTAATGCTATCAACACACACAAAAAAAAAAAAAAAAAAAGTGGAAGTTGGAAATTTTTTTTAGTTTTAGGGAAAATTTCCCTAATCAAACATACCCTTAGACCTAACAAGATTAAACCTAGCCTTGTATCTATCAATGGGTTCATATTGCTGCTTTTTAGTTTACGAAGACGAGGTCTATTAATATTCATTTTGGAAGTGCTTTTGACTAAATGCATTTTGATCACCTTTGGATACTCGTGGTTGAACCCATATATTGTTTTACTAAGGATACTTTGATCCCCATAAGACAAATTACGTTAACAGTTGAGCTCTCTGAAGAGCCAATAGCATTTCAAAGACACATGGACTTCTTAGTCATTGATAGCAATTTTGCTAAATTAATTATTGTATGAAGTGACTCGTAGTGAATAATAGGTGTTGAAATCTCTATCATCGATAGGTCTAATATTGACCCTAAAATGACAAGAAGTCAATATTACTGGCGAAATTTTATAACATAGTACTAATCAACCTTTTGAAATAAAAGCCAACTTATAATTTAGGTAATTTTATTTATTGCAAATGAGCATTGACTCACATGGGCTCCAACTTTCCACTTCTTCCATGGAAAAACATAAAGACAGAGTACACTAAAACATGCCAAGAATGAATTATACACTTCTAAAATGAGGAACCATATATTTTATCCCACTATTTAATTGACATATATATTAAGTAGTTAAAATTCACTATTTAATTAAGGTCCAATAATATACATGTCAATTAAATAATAACAGGAATACTAAGCTTCATACTCGGAGAATACTAAAAATTTTCATACCAAGGTCACTCCAATCTCTTAGAGTACAAGATTTATGAAGTCGGAGACACTTTTGAAGAAAAAAATTGTGCATAATATATCTTATTGTATTTAAAAGTTTAAATTGTTTAAAAATAAACTAATTTTGAGAAAAATAATGTCAAAAGTCATATTCGCTAAATGAGTAATTTAAATATAAATTTGATATATCACCATACCTCTCAAGATAGGTCCACTAGTGCTCTTCTTGCTTCCAACAATCATGATGCTAATCGTAGTTATAATAACCATGTCACGAATCGGGCCACTGCTATAAAAGTGGTTGTGGCAAGGCTTGCTAACTAGCAAGATCGGTTATGCCATAAGTAAAAAAACTTTCAAGCAGCTTCAAAAGATTGAGGCAGAGATGCTCTAGCACAAATTAAGTTACATTTGGCTTTTCTTCTTAGTTTTATCCTCTCTTTTCCGTTGAGACTGATGGATGAGTTTTAAGTACAGCTAAACTTACAATTTACAATACATTTGGGATTAATTATTTAGTTATTTTTAATGTGATTAATACTTTGATTGAGCTATCAAAAGATATATATCCAAGAAAAAACTTATATTAGCTATATAGTACAATTGGTGCTTAGCACAACTCTAGGTGGTAACGGAAATCACACTGTAGAATTGGTTATAAATTGTATTTTTTTTTTTTTTACTAAAGTGAATTCTAGTGTCACTTACCCTAGTGCTAAATACAATTGGTTAGGAATGGTTGTGGTACGATTTCGAAGGGAATCAAACTGAACCAAGTATCAATGAGAATCCTAGAAATGGAACCATTATTACTATATCTAATTATAGAATCGAACCGGAATAGAACAAATCGATTCTAGTCCGGTCCAGTTCGATCGATTCGATTTCTTATATTAAAAATTTATAAAAACAAAGTATGAAACTACTTGTCAAATAAAAAATAGAGTTAAGATCACGTATAATTCTTGTAATTTAATAATATAAAAATCAATTGAATAATGCAACAAACAAAAATACACTCCAATGCTCAAGATCAATTAATAGGACATAAAAACGATAAACTATTAAACACAATATAAACTGTAAAATCTGGATAATAAATTAATCCTTATGAAAAATTCATACAACAATATATATTAAAAAAAAATGCAAAAATCTTATTATCTTCAATAATCTTCGTGAAGACATTGATTCAGATGATCGACCACTTCGATAACAATGAGAAATTTGAGTTATTATGAAAGATTAAACTAAAAATACAATTTTTCTTATTGAGGTTGCATTAAAGCTATGAACTTTTGTAAAATAATTATAAAATAATTTAGATTTAAATGTTGATTATCATTTGGTTTTGCTCTAAAAGAAAGAAACATAGAAAGTAAAATTTTGGTGTGAGATAATTTTAGGTTATATTATTCAAATATCTGGTGCATATTTGTGCAATACATCAATAAAAAGAGAATTTAAGAAGAATCGAAATGAGTGTTAATTCATAATACAATACTAAGAACCAGATCGAAATCGATTGATTCTCGATGCACAGTTCCAAAATTGTCCATTTAGGACCTGCTTGATTCCTATTTTGGAGAAAAAAAAATGTATTTTTAATAGTTGATTGATGGAGAATATGTGGTTAAAAATTAAGGAAACGTTTTGGATTTACGTATAATATTATTTTATTGAAGAATGTGTGATTGAAAAGAAGAGAGAGAGATAAATTTTGACAAAAATAGAAATCAAACGGAGGCTTAATAAAGGAATCGAAGTCAGACGGATTGTTTCTATCCGATTTCACCAATATCAACAAAAAAACAAATGCCCCCCCCTACAAGTGGTATAATGAGTGGGAACTACTTTTAGTTAAAATCTCCAACCTATTATTTTGGTGGTGAAGTTCTCAACCTTTTACTTTTGGTGGTGAAGTTCGTCAAGCGCAGGAGAACAGAATACGTTTGGCAAGGCAAAGCCTTATTTTATTATTTTTCTTTTCGTTTGACGTAGTATAAATTAAATTTGTTTTTTTTTTTGGTCTTTTGTTAATTTTTTTTTTTAATATTAACAATTGAAGGACAAAAAAAAAAATTTAACGAAAGATAAAAAAATTTAATTCAATCTACGTCGAACGAGTAAAACAATAAAATTAAATTAAAATTGAATTAATTTTTTTTTTGTCTTTCGTTAAATTTTTTTTTTTATCCTTCAATTGTTAATATTAAAAAAAAAATTTAACAAAAGACAACAAAAAAAACAAATTTAATTTATACTATGTCGAACGAGTATAAAAAAAATAGTTAACAAAAAACAAAAAAATTAAAATTTAAAAAAAGGTTGTCAGCCGCTGAAACCAGCGGCTGACAACCAAAAAAAAGAAAAAAGAATAAAATATTCTGAGCATAAGAGATAACTACAAAAATTAATGCAAATACCAAATCCACCAAGCTATTCTCATATAGGATCTAAATTTTACAAGAATAATGTTATTTGTAATTACTCACTATCACAATTGTCCTACATGACAATTTGTAATTTGATATATAAGATAAAAAGACGATTAACCGTATTGAGCGACTATTGATATCGTAACTCATTTTACAAATGTGAAAGGTCGGGGACTGAGGCTACTGTCATAATAGATGGGAGCCGTAGCTGTAATGTTTCCTAAATAAAATCCAATTGATCAATATTTTCACCGTCATATTGCCCTATCCTCGAAAAGTTATTGGGGTAATTGGCGCGAAACGTCCCTACCTTTGAATGTATTTGTGGAAAACATCCCTACTTTTAGTTTTTTGACGCATAACATCCCTACTTTTACCTTTTCTTGATCAAAACGTCTTTCCGTCCACATCCCATTAGAATCCACCGTTAAGTCAAATAAAATGAAATTTTTATTTCAAAACGTAAGGGTAAAAATGTCTAAAATCCAATTAACGCTGAAATATCGCTGTAAGGACGGTGGCCACCGTGTGAGCTCCATGCCACTTGCTGGCACCCCTGGCAGCATTGGGCTGCAGCCAGAAATGGCGCCGCCAATGGTGATGATGTGGAGGAGGATCGAGAAAAAGCCCGCAAAGCGATGGGATGAGACGAAAAGTCACACCTGTTGTGAACATAGTTATCACAAGTCACCAGTTACCACCCCAAAATTATGATTGGTCAGAACAACAGATATCATTTTAGTTTTAGCAGGCATCTTCCTCTTTCTTACCTGGAGGTGCACAAGAAAACACAAATTAACATAAATTCTTTCCCTTTGCTTTGTTGGTCTATCAACACCTATTTACCAAATACACCAGTGACCTCTCCGTTCGCACACGTGACCAGTAATTCACATTGGACCCCAAAGGTTTCGCATACAACACAGCTGTACAATTTTTATGTACATAAGCATGAGTTATGACCACATTAAAATGATGGATTATGCTACTTGTACAATTTTTTTGTACAACTTTCTCTTACAATCACTCACATGAGGAGGGGTCCCACAGTGAATAAAAAAATTCACTGTGAGTGGTTGTAAGAGAAAGTTGTAAGATAAAATTGTACAAATAACATAACCCTAAAATGATAGGCAAACCCCCCAATGACTTGAAACTAACAAAAATCATTTGTGAAGAAACCTGCTTCACAAAAGTAGTGTCGCTGTCCTTTTTCTCCATGAACTCCATTGAAACGCCATGGTTAATCACCTTGAAGAATCCAAACTCTTTGCAGGCCTCAACAATCTTAGTTTTCGCGTCAGGGTCTAAAAAATCAACGACTGGAATTGCACTGAAATTTCTTGATGTGGATTTGCACTATTTGATGTGATTGAAATTGTCAAGAACATTAACTGGGTGAGATAAAACCTCCATTGCTGTTTCAAGAAAATAGAGAGAAAGAGTAAAGAAAATTGATTTAGAATTAGGGTATTGAAAGAGATTTTAATTGGGTTTCGGACAATTTTACCTAACGTTTTGAAAATAAAAATCTCATGTCTTAACGGTGGATTCTAATGAGAAGTAGACGGAAGGAGTTTTGAGCAAAAAAAAAAGGTAAAGATAAGCATGTTATGCGTCAAAAAAGGAAAAATTGGAATGTTTTTCACAAAAAATCTTGGGGGCCAATTACTCAAGCTATTGAATAATCAATGTACCATTCTTGTTTTCACCTTCCATTCATTTTCCATAACAGTCCCCATGACCCCACCCCAACCCCACCTCCGTAAACTTCAATGCACTGCCCACTATCTGCCAAAACTTAACTTTAATTTCTTAGTCTTTCGTTGGTTCAAGTATTAATAGATTTTCTCTGTTTTTCTGTGTTTTTCCCGTATCCATATGGTTATGAGTATGAATTACAGTTTTGTGGCGAGTTCTCGCGATCCGAGATATGCACTGAAGCTTTTAGTGTCACCCCATAAAAGATTGATCAACTCCAATTTACTGTATCGAAAATGTAGACCATTTCTTGTGTCCAGAAATCAAACGTTTCGAGTTTACTGCGACTCGCAGGTGACTGCCCAGTACACTTTTGTGTTTGGATGTAATTACTGTAATTTGTTCTTGAACGCACTTTTATGATGTTACTGAATTTTCGTTGAATCTACTGCTTTAATTTGGGTTTAAGCTGATTCTTGAGTTGCTGTTTTATGTGATTACTTCATTTCCTGGAAACTGGTCTTTTATTAGTTTGAATTTCATGAGATTCTCAAGTGCCTGAAAAAGGATTTAAAACTGGAAGAAAGTTTGGCTTGGCAAGATACCTTAGCTGTATAATTCACATCATATTTATAACATTTACAAGTAACTGATTATACAGAAAGTAAGGAACGAACATAGAGAAAATAACCTAAAGGACTCTTGAAAGTATAAACCTATTATGCAGGAGACAAAACAGCAGCAGGGCTTTTTTGAATGAAAGATAAAGATAACACCCCCTGCAAAGTGAGAGGGAGGTCACAGACTCTGAGTTTGGACCATAGAAAGCTAAACCGTGCAGCCGTCTGTCCTTCAGTAAAAGCATCAGCGACTTGATCGACAGTGGATATATAACGAACTAAAATATCCCTTTTGACAACCTTCTCTTGTATAAATTTATAATCAATTTCCACGTGCTTCGTCTGGGCATGAAGCACAGGGTTTGTAGCCAAGGATAATGCTCCAACATTATCACTCCATAACGTTGGAGCTTCTGGAAGAAAAACTTTTAGATCATGGAAAACCATTTGTAGCCAATATAATTCTGCTGTAGCTAGAGCCATTGAACGATACTCTGATTCTGTGCTGGAACGAGAGACTACCGATTGTTTCTTAGCACTCCAAGAGATTAAATTGTTGCCAAGAAACACACTATATCCACTAGTTGATTTATGATCATTGGGATTATCGGCCCAATCAGAATCACAATAAGCATGTAATCGAACAGTAGAGGGCTAATAAAACAGACCAAAATCAACACTGCCCTTTAAGTAGCATAGGGCACACTTAGCTACAGTCCAATGTGGCTGACGAGGAGTGTGCATAAATTGGCATAGTTGATTAATGGCATAGGCAATATCAAGTCGTGTAATTGTACAATACTGTAGAGAGCCAACTTGTCTGTATTCAGTAGGATCAGCCAATGGATCACCATCAGCAGGTGAAAGTTTGCTACCAGACACAGTTGGTGAGGACAACGGCTTGGCACCAGCCATCTCTGTTCGATCCAACAAATCCATAATGTACTTTGATTGTCTCAGATGTAGTCCTGTAGAATCTCACATAGCTTGAACTCCTAAAATAATGTAGCAGGCCAAGATCTTTAAGACGAAATGCTGTACCTAACCTTGTAATCGGATCAGAAATTGCAGTAGTGGAAGATCCAGTGACGATAATATCATCAACATAGACTAAAATATACAATGTAATGTCATTCGAATGATATGTAAACAATGAATAATCAACAGAAGACTCAACAAAACCAAGCTCCAATAGCTGATGCGTTAAATGATTAAACCAAGCTCCTGGAGCTTGTTTTAGGCCATACAATGACTTATGGAGTCTACAGTCATAATTTGGATGGTATCATCAACAAAGCCACGTGGTTGCTCCATACAAACCTTCTCTTCCAAAACTCCGTGTAAAAATGCATTCGAAACATCTAATTGCCGAATTGGCCTTTTAAATGTGACAGACAATGATAAAACAACCCGAACAGTGGTTGGTTTGATCATTGGACTAAAAGTTTCATGAAAATCTATTCCATTCCTTTGTTCAAATCCCTTAGCAACAAGTCTAGCTTTGAACCTATCTATTGAGCCATCAGACTTCGTTTCTACCTTGTAAACCTAATTGTTTTGAACCACATGACGATTAGGAGGTCTTGGGCACAGTGACCAGGTTCCATTCAGCGTTAAAGCTTTGAATTCTTGTGCCATAGTAGCACGCCATTCAGGTTTTAAAGCAGCCTTAGTATAGCAAGTGGGTTCAGGTTCACGTATTGTAGTAGAAAAGGCACAGAGGGGATGTCTAGAAGATTAGAAAAGCTTGAAATATGAGAAATCTTTTGGCTTTGAGTGTCCTGTTTGGGATCGAGTAACCACACGATTAGTTATTGATGTATCTGGTAAAGAATCACAAGTTGGAGGTTCAATTGGACTAAACTCTGATGGGATGATAGAAGAAGGAAGAGAAGATATATCTGTGGAAATAGGTGTAATGTGATTGGTTGGGAAAACAGAATGTGAATGAGGGTTGATATCTGATTGTAGTGATAAAGTGGCTGTCTTAATTAAAGGTGGGGAAAGTGTATCAGGCACGGGTTGATTGGACAAGGGCGAAGCAAGTATAGGAGAGGGCAGGGTAGTGGCAATGTTTATGTGGGAATCTAATTCTGCAGGAGACAAATTAGAATTGCTATTAACAGTAATAGTTTGAATTGGAGTATGAAGTGGAAGAAGATGAGTACCTACTTCCATAGACTGACTGCTAATAGTTGTATCCTTACCCGGAAAAGATGTCTCATTAAAGATTACACGTCTGGAGATATAGACCCATCCACTGGAAGGGTCAAGACATTGATAGTTCCAGCTATTCCCTGTGTAGCCTCAAAAAATACACTGCTTACTTTTAAAATGCAATCTATGAGGATTGTATGGTTAAAAAAGGAAAGGAAGCACAACTAAAGATTTTCAGATTTGTATAATTTGGAGAGTGTCCAAACAACTTTAGGATAGGTGAAGAATTCTGTAAATCTTTGGTTGGCATGCTATTTATCAAAAAAATAGCTATCAAGAAGGCATCTACCCAATATTTTGAATTGAGCCCCGGTTCAGCAAGTAGAGTTAGTCCCGTTTCTTGAAAGTTATGGTGTTTTCATTCTGCAATACCGTTTTGTTGTGATGTATATGGGCAAGTTAACCTGTGACGTATCCCATTTTGTGACAGATATGTTTGAAATTGATTCGAGAGAAATTCACCGCCATTGTTTGTTCGTAATTGCTTTATAGAACACGAAAATAAATTCTCCACAAGTGTTTTGAATTTTATAAAAGTAGCAAAAACATCAGACTTATATCTTAGGGGATATAACCAGGTAAACCGTGAAAAGTCACCAACATATAGAACATAATACCGACATCCACTAACAGAAGAAACAAGTGAAACACAAACATCATAATGTATTAAATTTAAAGGAGACATAGATTGTCTGCTGGAATTTGCAAAGGATAGCTATTTGCTTTACCCTACGGGACAAAAACAAAAAACAAAAAAAAAACAAAAAACAAAAGCTACTGGTTATATTGGACTCTAAGATTGGAAGCTTGAACTGACGAATTAAAGACTGCTAAACAGGTAAAGCAGGGTGTCCAAGGCAGGAATGCCATTGATCCAAAGAGGTCTTTAGTCCTACAGTGGCTAGACACCTAATCTTATTCTGAGACTTCTTGTGGAAAGCTAGTGGATAGATTCCATTTTCAGCCATTCCTCCTTCACACAGGAATTTGAAGTTGTTAGTTGAAAATAGCAATCATTATCTTTGCAGAATTTATTTATAGAAACTAAGTCAGTGGAGGCAGAAGGACAATGAAGAATATCATTTAAAGCAAACTTGGAATTTCCGATGGAAATGGATGTAGAACCAGTGTGTTGTATTGCCATACCTGAACCCGTTGACAACCTTGCCTTCTTCGGTTCCATCATTGAGCTTCTGATGGACTAAATTTTTAGCATCTGAAGTGACATGGTCATTTGCGGCATTGTCTGCATACCAAAGATCCTGTTCATACACAGCATTGCATTCGGCAACCATTGCAGCAAGTTCTGTTGGCAGATGACGCCCTTGATAGGAATAATATTATCTATGGAAACAATCAAGGGCTTGATGAAATTCCTTCTTGTAGCTTTGACAAACTTGGCTTTTGATTTCAGGCTGATTAGAAGCAGGCAAATAAGCTAAAGAGGGCCTCGAACTAGAAAATGAGGCTCGACACTTGTATAAGAAGCTTGCTGATTTTCGAGCATTGATTCATGACTCAGAAGCTTAGCTTAAAAATCATCAAAGGGGAAATCCTGTGAAGAGAAATTAAAGGATGTAACAAAAGGGTTATAGGTAGGATTTAAGCCACTAATAATGTGTAATATCAAATCCTGATCATCTACAGCCTTACCAGATGCAGCCAGTTGATCAACCAAACTCTTGGCCGTTTCGAGATACTCAGTGCAGGAATTATTTCCCTGATTGAGAGACTGAAGTTGTCGCTTGATGTGAGCTATCCTGGATCTTGACTGAGAGGAAAATCGATTGGAAAGTGATGTCCATACCTGATGAGAAGTATTGAGACCATACAGTGTGGACATAACCTTTTCAGACACAAAGGAGAGGAGACAGCCTAGCAGATGTTGATCTTTCTGATGCCATATCAGATAGGCTGGATTAGGTGAACCATCTGCAGTTGTTTTAGCAGGTGTAGTACTAGAACCTTCAACAAAACCCACATAATTAAAGCTGCGAAGGATAGGAAGTACTTGAGAGCTCCAATTCAAATAATTTGGACCCTCAAGTTTGATGGAAAAATACTGAGCAATATTAGGGAGTGACAGAAGTCGAGAGAATGAGGGTAAATTTCTGTCTTAATTAATTAGGTTACAACTACTAGGTTTATATACACAAGTACTAATTTAAATATGGTAACAAAACTCCCTAATATAAATAAAATAATATAACCCCTAAGAATTCTATAATTCCACAATCTCTACAACTAGAGGCATAATTCGACACTCCCCCTCAAGCGGGTGAATGGATATCTTCCATTCCAAGCTTGCTAATAATATCTTGAAACACAGTACTTGGCAGTCCCTTTGTAAGTGCGTCTGCCAATTGATCCTTGGTTGAAACGAACGGAGTACATATCAGACCACTGTCTAGTTTCTCCTTGATAAAATGTCTGTCAACTTCAATATGCTTTGTTCGATCGTGTTGAACAGGATTATGAGCAATACTGATAGCTGATTTATTGTCACAGTACAGCCTCATAGGTCCTTCACTTTTAATCCTTAGGTCATCAAGGATTATCTTCAACCAGAGTAGCTCACATATTCCTAACGCCATTGATCTGAACTCTGATTCTGCGCTAGATCTTGCTACCACATTCTGCTTTTTACTTCTCCATGTCACAAGATTCCCTCCTAGAAGAGTACAGTAACCCGAAGTGGATCTCCTGTCAACCAAAGATCCTGCATAATCTGCATCAGTATAAGCCTCTAGCGTCATCCCTATGCCCGTTCCTCGCTTAAATAGGATTCCTTTCCCCGGGGTCCCTTTCAAGTATTGTAATATTCTATTAACTGCTTTGAGGTGAGACTCTTTTGGGTTGTGCATAAATTGACTGACCATGCTAACGGCAAATGCTATATCTGGTCTTGTGTGTGCCAAATATATTAACCTCCCCACCAATCTCTGATAGGATCCTCTATCGACCACAGGATCTTCTGGAACATCACATAATCCATGATTGAATTCGATAGGAGTCTCAACTGGTTTACAACCCATTTTCCCGGTTTCTTTCAACAAGTCAAGTACGTACTTTTGTTGTGAGATGAAAAATTCCTTGCTTTGAATGTGCTACCTCAATGCCTAGGAAGTACTTCAATTTTCCAAGTTCTTTGATATCAAACTCCTTCAAGAGACATTGTTTCAAATTCTCCATCTCTTCTCCATCATTACCGGTTACAATGATATCATCCACATAAACTAACAATGCTGTGACTTTCCCAGAGTTCGAGTGTCTCACGAACAACGTATGATCTCCTTGACTTTGCTTATATCCCAGCGAGATCATCACTTTAGCAAACCTCCCGAACCAGGCACGTGGTGACTGCTTGAGCCCATACAAAGCTTTCTTCAACTTGCACACCATTCCCTCTTTAGATTCAAATCCAGGGGGAACTTCCATGTAAATCTCCTCTTCTAAATCACCATGGAGAAACGCATTCTTAACATCAAACTGTTGTAGATTCCACCCAAAATTAGCTGCTAATGACAAGAGTATCCGCACTGTGTTCATTTTTGCAACAGGGGCGAATGTTTCCAGATAATCGATGCCATAGGTTTGAGTATATCCTTTGGCCACTAACCTCGCTTTGTATCTTTCTACAGACCCATCTGCCTTATATTTTATGGTGAAAACCCACCTGCATCCGACTAGTTTCTTCCCTCTTGGCAATTCAATTAGTTCCCATGTCTTATTCCTCTCAAGGGCTTCCATCTCGGTTTTCATAGCATCCTCCCATCTCTTGTCTCCTAATGCCTCAGTTAGATTTCTCGGTGTGGGAATTGTATGGAGATTGGTCAGGAAGGCTCTATGGTTTTGGGATAGGTTTTGATAGGACATGAAAAGATATAATGGATGTTTAGTGCAGGTTCTTGTCCCTTTCCTAAGTGCAATTGGTAGGTCTTCAGTACCTTGTTCGTTTTGTTCATTTGGCTCAATCATTGGTGTGGTACTATCAGTTTCGAGGTTTTGGCCACTAGCACGAATTGGAGATTGTACCTGTACTGGTCGAGAGGCTGGTAGTTTCTTCCTGGAATAAACCTGCAATGGCTGAGTGGTAATGTGATTTTCCATATCTTCCATCATTTCAACGGACTCAACGGGAGTGGACTCGACAGAAGTGGATTTACTAGGAACAGACTCAGAGGTTATGGGGACAATACTCGGATCAAGTAGAAACATATCCATGGCTTTATCTTCATTCGAGGTCTCCCCCTGAAGATAAGCATGCGGAAAAAAGGATTCATCTTCGACAAAGGTAACATCTGCTGAGACATAAAATTTTTTAGTAGGTGGATGAAAACACTTATAACCTTTTTGTGTGGAGGAATAGCCAATGAAAATGCATCGAAGCGCACGTGGATCTAATTTGTTCCGATTGTGAGAATGAACATGGACAAAAGCAACACACCCAAAAATTCGAGGGATACGATTGTTTGAAGCAGAGAAGTTCGGGAAAAATTTTGTGAGAATATCAAGTGGGCATTTGAACCCAAGTACACGTGTCGGAAGCCTGTTAATGAGATGAGCTGCAGTTAACACTGCCTCACCCCAGTATTGTTTGGGAATTGTTTTGTGAAATAGCAACGCTCTCGTAATTTCTAGGAGAGATGACCATTTTTTTCCGTTCAGCTACCCCATTTTGTTGTGGGGTAGTAACACAAGAGGACTCATGGATAATTCCTGTTTTCTGAAAGAAAGGAGTGAGGATTTGATTGAAATAATCCTTGGCATTGTCGGATCGGAGTCTCTTAATTTTTACATCGAATTGAGTATTAATCATGTTGTAAAAATTCGGAAAAACAGTGCTCACATCGGATTTATTCTTCAAAAGGTAAAGCCATGTTACTCGAGTACAATCATCGATAAATAAAACAAACCATCGAGCACCCGAAATATTTGGAATGGTAGAGGGTCCCCAAATATCACTATGAATAAGTGAAAAAGGAACGAAGGTTTTTGTATTGCTTATTGAAAAGGAAGCACGTTTGTGCTTAGCAAGTTCGCAATCATTACAATGTAGGGCATCAAAATCAAGGCCCTTAAATAAAGAAGGAAACATCAACTTCAGGACTCTAAAAGATGGATGACCTAAACGACGATGGAAAAGCCAAACTTTATTTTGATTTGACATGACAGACTCGGACAAAAATGATGTAGATATGGGATTATCAATTCCTATCCCATTGCCTTGTTTTTCCAGAAAGTAAAGGCCATCTCTCTGACTAGCACGTCCAATCATCTTCTTCGTGTCCAGTGCCTGAAAAACACAGTGTGACGGGAAAAAGGTTACACTGCAATTTAAATCTTTGGTTAATTTTTGGATAGAAACAAGGCTTGCAAATAGTTTTGGAACATGAAGGACATTTTTTAGTGTAAGGTATTCATTTATGTAAATATCTCCTTGACCAGCTACGGTGGTGATGGACCCGTCGGCTATTGTGATTTTTCTATGGCTACTGCTGGGAGTATAGGAGATAAAACGATTGAAGGAACATGTCATATGGTCAGTTGCTCCAGAATCAATTACCCACATGTCAAGAGAATTTCTTTCTGAGACTTTAGTACAAGAGGAAGAAGAAATACCTGAAAATACCAAGGAGCAAGTACCTGTTGAGGATGGTTTATCAAGGGATCCCAAAAAGGTCTTTATCTTTTCAATTTCTTCGTTGTTAAAGTCAGGAGTAGCCTTCCTGGAGTTTTCTTCACCCTTTGGTGAACTCTTCACCATATATGCCTGACTTCGATCTTGGAAACTGCGATTAGTTCTTTCATTTGGTCTGCCATGAAGTTTCCAACACTTATCCCTACTATGACGGTGTTTCTTGCAGTATGTACAGAATTTAATTGGCGTGGTTGCCTCTGTCGATTCCATTGCTTTAGTAATCAATCCAGAGTCTGAAGTTCTGGTAACAAGTGCCGACCCATCTCCCCCTTGAGGTTCAAGCATCACACTTCGACGTCCCTCTTCAGCCCGTATTATAGAAATTGTCTCATTCAGAGATGGCAAGTCAGTTTTTCCTAAAACTTGAACTCTAACGGCATCAAACTCAACGTTTAACCCTGCAAGGAAGTCATAGATACGATTCTTTTCCACAAAACGTTTCAGAATGGCAGCATCATCGCTGCAACTCATTTGAATGCATTGGCAGTGGTCCATCTCCTGCCACAAGCCTTGTAGGAGACTTGAATACTCAGTAACGGTTCTAGTTCCCTGTTTAGTTGCTGAAATTTTGGTCTTAATCTCATATATTTGTGCAGCATCATTTACCTTGGAGTAGGTCTGTCGAATTGCTTCCCAGATTTCCTTAGCTGTCCCGAGAAACATGCAGGTGTCGCTGATTTCAGGAAGCATTGAGTTCCATAGCCAGGACATCACCATAGAATCCTGTTCATCCCACGCCACAAACCTGGGATCATCTGGTGAGGGACCCGAGCCTGTTAAATGGCTCAATTTGCCTCTGCCCTTCAGGAATGTCCGAACCAACTGAGACCATTTTAGGTAGTTCTTCCCATCCAATCGGTAGGCTGCCTGAATATTTTGCAGATCTCCGGTTGCAGCAGGTGTCGCAGGAGAGTTCTCGACTGCAGGAGCTCTCGTGACAGGGCCGGTAATTTCTGCAGAACTGTTAGGGGATTCCGACATGGTGGAGAGGAGCGGCTAGGACAATTGAAGGAGTTCGGAGGGTGCGGCTAACTGGGTATGGCCGACGGGTTCTGGTTTTTAGCAGGAAAGAGCCGGTGGCTCTGATACCATGACAGAAGTCGAGAGAATGAGGGTAAATTTCTGTCTTAATTAATTAGGTTACAACTACTAGGTTTATATACACAAGTACTAATTTAAATATGGTAACAAAACTCCCTAATATAAATAAAATAATATAACCCCTAAGAATTCTATAATTCCACAATCTCTACAACTAGAGGCATAATTCGACAGGGAGAGTCTATGAAAGTTGTTGATCTACCATTGTGGAAGCAATATTAGGGAGAGTCTGTGGAAGTTGTTGATCTGCCATTGTGAAATAAAAAGGAAAGCGTGCAGAAGCATGTACTAGGATATGGCGTGAGCTTGGAAGCTCTGATACCATGAAAGAAGATATAAAACTGGAGGAAAGTTTTGCTTGGAAAGATACCTTAGCTGTATATTGCACATCATATTTATAACATTTACAAGTAACTGATTATACAGAAAGCAAGGAACTAACATAGAGAAAATAACCTAAAGGACTCTTGGAAGTATAAACCTATTATGCAGGAGATAAAACAGCAACATGACTCTTTTGAATGAAAGATAAAGATAAAATCCTACTTATACTCTAACAGTACCGACTTCTATATTAAATCTTTTGTAACCTCTATTCTATTGTAGGTTAATTTCAATTTTTTGATGTATAATTTTGAGCCACTACTATAAGTTCTTTCCAATTGATGTTTTGGGCTCATCGTGCATATGGTGTGAATTTCTACCACGTAAAAGAATTAAAGACAGTTAGGCCAAAAGGGGAAAATATGAGTTTGCTCTAGGATTTTGGGATGTCAATGATGTCAAGATTAACGTGATAACTGCTTGGAATCTAAGGGAAAGTTGGAATTAGAAAATCTTTACAAGAAAAAGAATAGAAACATTCACATTTGTTTCATTTGAGTTTGGCAACACTTTTCTTTTTATGATATATTAGTTCTTTGACTGCATGAAATCTAGAATATATTTTGTGATAGGAACTGCTCATATGATGAATAAAAATTATTGCTAGGTTATTTAGGGTCCAAAATGCTACCTCGTAATGTTATTGGTGTTATCAGCAAACTGACAAATGCTTTAATTTTTTAACCTGGTGAACCAGGCTCAAAGCACTGGGTAAAGTTATTCACAAGCATCGTAATAAAAATATATAAGTGATCATAATGGTTAGTCAATAAATGAGTATAGGTCTTGTAAATTTCTTGCAATAGAGGTACCCAACATTTTGACTTTCATAAATGAAGTACAATGTTAATATGGTATTTATCCACGTTCTAACAACTGGTCACTGTAACTTCTACCTATCTATACACCGTCTTCTTTTCTTCTCTTATATTTGTTAGTTCACAACATTGAGTGGATGAGCTTTTTATTCTGGGATGCATTGTATGGTGTGTGGAGAGAAAGGAACAACCGTTGTTTTGAAGACCAAACACGGACAGTAGAGTAGATCAGAGAATTGTTTTATATGACTTTGTATAATTGGTTTATTGCTACGGCTACTAATCATATAGAAGGGCTGCCTAACTTCATGTCGCTTCTTTCTTGTTTAAATTGATTATATACTTCGCGCGTATTATCTTTTGATTAATAAAATTATCTGATTACCTATAAAAAATGCTACATACTGGTTATCCCTCTTTTCCAAAAAAAGGGTTCTGAATGTAAGCATATGAATTATAGGGATCTAACATTTACTTGCATTTATCTACAGACGAAAGAAATGCAACTCAGAAAGTTTTCTCCCATTTTAGAAAGTACGCTACTATCAGGAAATGGGATCTTACCTTCTAAAGAATGGAAAGCAGTTCCTGACATTTGGAGGACTTCTGCAGAAAATTTTGGTGATCTTGTAGCATTAGTGGACCCGTACCATGACCCTCCTACAAATATGACTTATAAACAGGTCAATTTCTAGACTTTGTTCTTTGTGCACTCTATCATTCTACAGTTGGGATTTTGTAATTATTGCAGTTAACGCGTTGTTGCAATGAGTGAAACAATGATTTACTATTTTGTTCTGATTCACTACATGTAATTACCTAAAATTTCTCCTCTTTGGATCAACTTAGGTTGGCTGTTACAAGCGTAGACTGTGGGCTTTATTTGTTAAGATCGCTTCTCCCAAATAATGGACATGAACACCCAAACAGTTTTCATGTGATGATATAGGACAAAATGGGGGCAACGTTATATCAAAATGCTATGGTTAGAAATAGAGAAGGAATATGCTACAATATATTGGATAGTACTTCAAAAAACTTGAAGGAAACGATGAAAGAAACTCTGTTCGTGAAAATATCTTTCGATTTAAAACCACCGCAAGTGTACGGTTCGTTAACAAGTAATAAAGTAGATTTGAGTCTAAGTATCGTCCCACAGAGATTGATTTAGTTCAATTTTAATTATTGCGACCTTAACTGAAACAATAATAATGTAATGTGTTTGTTTGTGACGAAATTATAACCAAAATGATGTACTTATACAATTATGAGTAAGTTAATTAAGCTAAATGCAAATTGTGTTCAATGCAAGTTAATGTGTTCTAATGTATGATAAGCGCAATAGGATTACGAATTTCCATGCAATAATCATTTCTAACCTTAGTTCTATACTTTGATAACGCGGTTGAATTTTGAACAATTAATGTTTCTATTTATTCAACTACTCTCATATCAGACCCGGCTATACTTCTATGATGGATGGGAATATACAAGAGTGCATGAATTTTTTTAACACTTAAAGTTCATATAGAGAGTAGCGGTATATTTCTATCTCGTATGACGATTTACACCATGTCGAGCCTATTTTCCTTTTTTCGAATGCATAAAATAAGCCATCAAATTCTCATAACTAATGTGCATAATAATTGTATGGAAAAGTAATCATATAAATCATTCAATATCCAAAAACGTATTTTCAATGTCAAATATGTAAAACTAAAGATTAAAAACTCATATTACAATGTTCATCATTAACTTAACACAAAGAAATCTAGCCTAACATGTGAAAAAGAAAACAAAAGAAATATTGAAGAATCAACATCACCTAAATAAATCTTGAATTGAATTTTCGAGTCTTAGAATCGATCTTTGTGTTTTTAGCCTCCTACTATGCTCCAAAATCTATTAGAATGTGTCTCCCCTTGTTTTTGCGTTTTGGTCCCCAAACTCCGTTTTCTCGTTTCTTGATCTTTTTTCTCACTTCTTCTTTCGGTACTTCATGTCTTCACTAAATTGGTCTTCGATTCTTTCACATCTTCGTTTCTTCTTTCGGCTATTTATAATTTGGTCTCTGAACTTTGATTTTCTTCTAGTTTAGTCTTTTTTCGCTTGTTTCTCCTAAGTTCCACCTTGACCATCAATGTTATCCTACAAAACATAATTTACATAGAATTAAGCCATATTCCGATATATTTATCAACAATTATTCATGTTCTGTGGCCTAAATAAGTTTGTAAAACGCACTTATCAAACTCTAAGATCATTCTTACAGGCTTATGCATCATGCCTACAGTTGGTTCGTATCTAAAACCTGACAAAATTTTAGTTGTAGACAGTTGTCTTTTTCCTTGTAGTGGAAGCTTACATGCAGAGTAAGATTTTTTGGGATTATTACAGAATATAACTAGAATAGGAAGTAAATATATATTTACTTCCTATTATAGGGATTGGTTTATTGGGATTTTATATTCTTTCCTATCATAGGTTTGTAACTTGTATATATACCTAGGAGATTGATTAATACATACGTGAGAGAGAGATTATCTCTTCTTGAGTCTGCCTATTCTTACATGGTATCAGAGCAAAAGGAAAAAAAAAATTTACATACTGTGACCTCTTCGCTTGGACCTTCGTTCTCTCAGTCGACGGTGTCGCCCGCGTTTGGTCGCTGTGTAGGTTCCGACCTTTGGTTTGTGTGTTTCCGGTTCCGGTGCACTTTTAGGAGTCTTCTCTCCAGTCGGCGGCGTCGCTGTCCTCTTCTCTGTGTCTCTCCGGTTCAGTCGACCCTAGTGAAGGCTCGCCTTACGGTTTTTTGTTCGGCTCCTGCTTCCGGTGGTCTGGATCTTCACCGGCGAGTCTATGTAGGCGCGATTTAGAAAGGCATTTTGGGCTATTGTCTGGGTTTTCTCTTTCCGGTCGGTATTGGCTCAATTTTAAGACAGGTTCGGCCTCTTCACGTCCTTTGACGGTATTGTGAGTCTGTGACATTTGTTTTTTGCTCTGTACGTGTCTGCTATTGGGTATTATGGAGGAAAAGAAATCTTTTGTGTCTGATTTGGTCTCTATGATGTCAAAAATTACAGATCATAAACTTAATAGATTTAATTATTTAGATTGGAGTAAAACTGTTAGACTTTATTTGCGAAATATTGCTATGGATAATCACCTAATTGATGAACCACCTAGTGATGACTCGAAAGCCTCTTGGCTAAGAGAGGATGCTCGTTTGTTTTTGTAAATACGTAACTCTATTGATAGTGAGGTGGTTGGTTTGATAAACCACTGTGAGTTTGTGAAAGAATTGATGCAGTATTTGGAGTTTGTGTACTCTGGCAAGGGAAATATCAGACACACTTATGAGGTGTGTCAAGCCTTTTATCGTGCAGAAAAGGGTGACAGATCCCTCACTGATTACTTTATGGATTTTAAGTAGACTCATGAGGAACTTAATATGCTACTTCCAGTCAGTACTGATGTAAAAGTTCAGCAAGCTCAGAGAGAAAAGATGGCAGTTATGAGTTTCTTGGCCGGTCTTCCTTCTGAGTTTATGACGGCTAAATCTCAAATTCTTTCTAGTTTTGAGATATCCTCTTTGGAAGAAGCTTTTAGTCGGGTATTCCGCACAGAAAATTTAGCTTCTTCTTAGCCTAATAGTGCTCTTGTCAGCCGCACCTTTGACTCTGGGAGACAGCCATTTAGAGGAGAAAACGCAAGTAACTATGATTGCAACCTTGGTACTCAAGGGCAGGATTCGGGAGGCGCTGTGTGTTACTATTGTCGTAAGCCAGGACATTTGAAGAAAGATTGTAGAAAGTTGCAGCTCAGGAATCAATTGAACCAGTCAGCCCATATTGCTTATACTAATGATGCGTCTAAGTCCATTATATTACCTGCAGATGAGTATTCCAAGTTCTCACAATATCAGGAATCTCTGAAGTCTTCATCTACTCTTATTACTGCCATCATTGATTCAGGTAAAGTGAACACATGTTTTGCTTCATCTTCCAAATGGGCCATTGATTCTGGTGCCACAGATCACATGACATGTAATTCTAGTCTATTATCTTCTTTCCAGTCACATGTTTTTAGTTCTAGAGTTACTTTAGGAGATGGGACTACATCTCATGTTCTGGGGTCCGGCACAATTATTCCAACACCCTCAATTCCTTTGCAATCCGTTTTAAGTTTACCTAACTCGTCTTTTAATTTAGTCTCTGTCAGTAAATTTACTCGTTCTCTTAATTGTTATGTCTCATTCTATCTTGATTTTTGTCTATTTCAGGATCTATTGACGAAGAAGATTATTGGTAAAGGACATGAGTCTGGAGGCCTCTATATTCTTGATACACAAATACCAAAGTCCGTTGCTTGCTCTGGAGTTGTCACCCCTTTTGAAGCCCATTGTCGGTTCGGTCATCTTTCATTGCCTAGGTTAAAGAAATTTTATCCTCAGTTTTCTAGCCTGTCTTCATTAGATTGCGAGTCTTGTCAATTTGCCAAACATCATCATTTGAGTTCTAGTCCTAGAGTCGCTAAAAGAGCTAGTGCTCATTTTGTGTTAGTTCACTCCGATATTTGGGGTCCTTGTCCGGTTGTGTCTAAAGTTGGGTTTAAATATTTTGTTACCTTTGTTGACGATTATTCTCAAATGACATGGTTATTTTTAATGAAAAATCGTTCAGAATTGTTCTCTCATTTTACTGCGTTTTGTGCCGAAATCAAAACTCAATTTAATGTGCCTGTGCAAATTTTGAGAAGTGATAATGCTAAGGAATATTTATCAGAACAATTCCAAAACTAAATGGTTCAACATAGCAGTATTCATCAAACTTCTTGTGTAGATGCACCATCTCAAAATGGCTCTGCTGAAAGAAAAAATCGACATCTTCTTGAAACTGCCAGAGCCTTATTATTTCAAATGAAGGTCCCTAAATACTTTTGGACTGATGCCGTTTCTACAACTTGCTTTCTGATTAACCGTATGCCTTCATCCATCCTATTTGGTGAGACCCCATTTCATGCCATTTTTCCTGCTAAGTCATTATTTCCTATTGAACCTCGGATATTTGGTTGTACTTGCTTTATTCGGGATGTTCGACCTCATGTTACAAAACTTGATCCCAAATCTTTAAAGTGCATCTTTCTTGGCTATTCTCGTGTGCAAAAAGAGTATAGATGTTACTGTCACAATCTTAACAGGTATCTTGTGTCAGCTGATGTTACATTTCTGGAACATACACCATTTGCTTCATCTTCATGTCCTATTAATCCATGGGAGGATGATGATTTATTAATTTACACTTTTACATTCCCGCGTTCTGATCTTCCTTCCTCTGCTCTTGTTAAGTCTCCGATACAACAGGTTTATTCTTGTCGCCCATAACCTACTATTCTTGATCCGGTTCCTGTCCCTACACCTCCTGCTTCATGTCCTGCACTAGTTCCTTCGTCATCAGATCTGACTCCTGATTCTAGTGATGATCTTCCTATTGCACTTCGTAAAGGTAAACGTTACTGTACTTATCCAGTATCCTCTTTTGTGTCATATAACCATTTATCGCCAACTTCTTGTTCTTTTGTTGCATCTCTTGATTCCATCACTATTCCTAAGACTGTTCATGGTGCTCTATCTCATCTTGGATGGGGTAATGCTATGATTGAGGAGATGAATGCTTTAGCTAACAATGGTACTTGGGCCCTGGTACACTTGCCTGCAGGTAAAAAGGCTATTGGATGTAAATGGGTGTTTACAGTTAAAGTCAATCCTGATGGGACTGTTGATAGATTAAAAGCTCGACTTGTTAGTTTGCTCAAATATACGGAGTTGATTACTCTGACACCTTTTCTCCTGTTGCCAAACTTACTTCTGTCAGGTTATTTATTTCTATGGCAGCTACATATGATTGGCCTTTGCATCAATTAGACATTAAGAATGCATTCCTTCATGGTGATCTTCAGGAGGAAGTTTATATGGAGAAACCACCTGGTTTTGTTGCTCAGGGGGAGTATGGGAAAGTTTGTCATCTTCGTGAATCCTTATATGGCTTGAAACAAAGTCTCCGGGCCTGGTTTGGAAAGTTTAGTCAAGCTATTGGAAAGTCTGCAGCTGGTATCATCCTATTAGTTGTCTATGTTGATGATATTGTTATTACTGGAAGTGATTCTGATGGTATTTCATCTCTCAAATCTTTTATTCACAGTCAGTTTCACACGAAGGATTTAGGGACACTAAAATACTTCTTGGGTGTTGAGGTGACGAGAAGTAAAGGGATCTTCTTATCTCAAAGAAAGTATGTGTTTGATTTGTTGACTGAAACAGGAAAATTGAGGGCTAAACCGTATAGCAGTCAATGGTTCCTAATTTGCATCTTACAAAAGATGGTGAATTATCTGAAGATCCTGAGAAATATAGAAAATTGGTTGGGAAGCTGAACTATCTCACTGTGACTCGTCCAGATATTGCCTATTCAGTGAGTGTGGTAGGTCAGTATATGTCTTCTCCAACTGTAGATCATTGGAGAGCTGTCGAACAGGTTTTATGCTACTTAAAAGGAGCGTCTGGGAGAGGAATTTTGTATAGCAATCATGGTCATACTAGGATTGAATGTTTTTCAGATGCTGACTGGGCAGGATCCAAGGAAGATCGAAGATCTACTTCCGGCTACTGTGTATTTGTTGAAGGAAACTTGGTTTCATGGAAAAGCAAGAAGCAGAATGTGGATTCACGTTCGAGTACGAAATCAGAATATAGGGCTATGGCTAAATCTGCGTGTGAAATAATGTGGATACATCAACTCCTCACTGAAGTGGGCCTCAAGATTTCCATACCGGATAAGCTATGGTGTGATAACCAAGCTGCACTTCATATTGTATCTAATTCAGTCTTTCATGAACGAACGAAACACATTGAGATTGATTGTCATTTTGTTCGTGAGAAGATTTAACAAGGTTTGATTTCTACAGGATATGTGAAAACAGGAGAACAATTGGGAGATATCTTCACAAAGACTCTAAATGGGGTTCGGGTTGACTATCTTTGTAACAAGCTGGGCATGATAAACATTTATGCTCCAGCTTGAGGGGAGTATTGCAGAATATAACTAGAATAGGAAGTAAATATATTTACTTCCTATTATAGGGATTGGTTTATTGGGATTTTATATTCTTTCCTAACATAGGTTTGTAACTTGTATATATACCTAGGAGATTGATTAATACATACGTGAGAGAGAGATTATCTCTTCTTGAGTCTGCCGATTCTTACAGGGATTAATACCCTTGTTTGATTTGGATAAAAATTAGATTTTTAGTAAATTTTAATAAAATTGGTGAAATTTGTTGATGAAAAATTGATAAAAGTTGTGGTTGAAAATGAGTTTGGGGAAAAATGAGTTTTAAGAAATGGAGGCCAAACATGGGCTTAGGCTTCTATGCATAAAGTACTCGAGTAACACCTTAATTTGGAGTTCCTTCACCTCACGGCATCTTGTTTTAATACCTTTATTGAAAATATCAAAGATGGAAAACATATTAAATGTAACAGACTATGCTGGAGATCCTTAATTTGTTCATGAGGCATTATTGTTGAAGTTGTGGAAGGGAAAGCATAAATAAAGAGATGTAGGCACTGAAGATAGAACACATGGGGAAAATAGTAACATCACCAAAGGGAAAAAAGAAAAAGCGGGTTCAAATAGATTCTTAATTGAAGGAGTATAGTACTGTAAAAAGATGTATGGCAAGATAAGTAGCTAAGGGGTTATGGTGTAGATTCTCAAGACATTTTACTCCAATCACAAAACACAAAAATGAACAATTTAAGGATTATTTTATCTCTGGCTGTCATGTGTGATTGCACATTAATCCAAGTTGATGCCATTGCATTTCTTCATTGTGAAACTGAAGAGGAAGTGTACCTGAAAATTCCCACAGGGCATTGGAGGAAATCGTAGGGAGATAAAGTGTAATTGAAATCATTGAGGATGATCTTCAGCATAACATTCCACGGATTCCTTGAGCACCATTGCTCTAAACACAGCTTCTGCTCTTGAACGTGTAACAACATCTTGTTTTCATACTTCATGTAACAAGAGTCCCTCGAAGGAAGGTACAATGGAGATGTATAAAAAGTGACTTGAGTGTTTATAATTATAAATAATTTATAAACATCAGCCAAACATAGGCTAGGTTGTCGAATCATGCCTCTATTTGTGAAGATTGTGGAATTATAGAATTCTTAGGGGTTATATTATTTTATTTATATTAGGGAGTTTTGTTACCATATTTAAATTGGTACTTATGTATATAAACCTAGTAGTTGTGACCTAATTAAAAAAGACAGAAATTTACCCTCTTTCTCTCGACTTTTGTCATGGTATCAGAGCCACCGGCTCTTTCCTGCCAAAAACGGAACCCTTCGGCCATACCCAGTTAGCCGCACCCTCCAAACTCCTTCAACCGTCCTAGCCGCCCATCTCCACCATGTCGGAATCCCCTAACAGTTCTGCAGAAATTGCCGGCCCTGTCACGAGAGCTCCTGCAGTCGAGAACTCTCCTGCGACACCTGCTGCAACCGGAGATCTGCAGAATATTCAGGCCGTTTACCGATTGGATGGGAAGAACTACCTAAAATGGTCTCAGTTGGTTCGGACATTCCTGAAGGGCAGAGGTAAATTGAGCCATTTAACAAGCTCGGGTCCTTCACCAGATGACCCCAGGTTTGCGACGTGGGATGAACAGGATTCTATGGTGATGTCCTGGCTATGGAACTCGATGCTTCCTGAAATCAGCGACACCTGCATGTTTCTCGGGACAGCAAAGGAAATCTGGGAAGCAATTCGACAGACCTACTCCAAGGTAAATGATGCTGCACAAATATATGAGATTAAGACCAAAATTTCAGCAACCAAACAAGGAACTAGAACCGTTACTGAGTATTCAAATCTCCTACAAGGCTTGTGGCAAGAGATGGACCACTGCCAATGCATTCAAATGAGTTGCAGCGATGATGCTGCAATTCTGAAACGTTTTGTGGAAAAGAATCGTATATATGACTTCCTTGCAGGGTTAAACGTTGAATTTGATGCCGTTAGAGTTCAAGTTTTAGGAAAAACTGACTTGCCATCTTTGAATGAGACAATTTCTATAATACGGGCTGAAGAGGGACGTCGAAGTGTGATGCTTGAACCTCAAGGGGGAGATGGGTCGGCAATGGTTACCAGAACTTCAGACTCTGGATTGATTACTAAAGCAATGGAATCAACAGAGGCGACCACGCCAATTAAATTCTGCACATACTGCAAGAAACACCGTCATAGTAGGGATAAGTGTTGGAAACTTCATGGCAGACCAAATGAAAGAACCAATCGCAGTTTCCAAAATCGAAGTCAGGCATATATGCTGAAGGGTTCACCAATGGGTGAAGAAAACTCCAGGAAGGCTACTCCTGACTTTAACAACGAAGAAATTGAGAAGATAAAGACCTTTTTGGGATCCCTTGATAAGCCATCCTCGACAGGTACTTGCTCCTTGGTATTTTCAGGTATTTCTTCTTCCTCTTGTACTAAAGTCTCAGAAAGAAATTCTCTTGACATGTGGGTAATTGATTCTGGAGCTACTGACCATATGACATGTTCCTTCAATCGTTTTATCTCCTATACTCCCAGCAGTAGTCATAGAAAAATCACAATAGCCGACGGGTCCATCACCACCATAGCTGATCAAGGAGATATTTACATAAATGAATACCTTACACTAAAAAATGTCCTTCATGTTCCAAAACTATTTGCAAGCCTTGTTTCCATCCAAAAATTAACCAAAGATTTAAATTGCAGTGTAACCTTTTTCCCGTCACACTGTGTTTTTCAGGCACTGGACACGAAGAAGATGATTGGACGTGCTAGTCAGAGAGATGGCCTTTACTTTCTGGAAAAACAAGGCACTGGGATAGGAATTGACAATCCCATATCTACATCATTTTTGTCTGAGTATGTCATGTCAAATCAAAATAAAGTTTGGCTTTTCCATCGTCGTTTAGGTCATCCATCTTTTAGAGTTCTGAAGTTGATGTTTCCTTCTTTATTTAAGGGCCTTGATTTTGACGCCCTACATTGTAATGATTGCGAACTTGCTAAGCACAAACGTGCTTCCTTTTCAATAAGCAATACAAAAACTTTCGTTCCGTTTTCACTTATTCATAGTGATATTTGGGGGCCCTCTACCATTCCAAATATTTCGGGTGCCCGATGGTTTGTTTTATTTATCGATGATTGTACTCGAGTAACATGGCTTTACCTTTTGAAGAATAAATCCGATGTGAGCACTGCCGAATTTTTACAACGTGATCAATACTCAATTCGATGTAAAAATTAAGAGATTCCGATCCGACAATGCCAAGGATTATTTCAATCAAATCCTTACTCCTTTCTTTCAGAAAACAGGAATTATCCATGAGTCCTCTTGTGTTACTACCCCACAACAAAATGGGGTAGCTGAACGGAAAAATGGCCATCTCCTAGAAATTACGAGAGCGTTGCTATTTCACAAAACAATTCCCAAACAATACTGGGGTGAGGCAGTGTTAACTGCAGCTCATCTCATTAACAGGCTTCCGACACGTGTACTTGGGTTCAAATGCCCACTTGATATTCTCACAAAATTTTTCCCGAACTTCTCTGCTTCAAACAATCTTATCCCTCGAATTTTTGGGTGTGTTTCTTTTGTCCATGTTCATTCTCACAATCGGAGCAAATTAGATCCACGTGCGCTTCGATGCATTTTCATTGGCTATTCCTCCACACAAAAAGGTTATAAGTGTTATCATCCACCTACTAAAAAATTTTATGTCTCAGCTGATGTTACTTTTGTCGAAGATGAATCCTTTTTTCCGCATACTTATCTTCAGGGGGAGACCTTGAATGAAGATAAAGCCAAGGATATGTTTCTTCTTGATCCGAGTTTTGTCCCTATAACCTCTGAGTCTGTTCCTAGTAAATCCACTTCTGTCGAGTCCACTTCTGTTGAGTCCGTTGAAATGATGGAAGATATGGGAAATCACAATACCACTCAGCCATTGCAGGTTTATTCCAGGAAGAAACTACCAGCCTCTCGACCAGTACAGGTACAATCTCCAATTCGTGCTAGTGGCCAAACCCTCGAAACTGATAGTACCACACCAATGATTGAGCCAAATGAACAAAAAGAACAAGGTACTGAAGACCTACCAATTGCACTTAGGAAAGGGACAAGAACTTGCACTAAACATCCATTATATCTTTTCATGTCCTATCAAAACCTATCCCAAAACCATAGAGCCTTCCTGACCAATCTCCATACAATTCCCACACCGAGAAATCTAACTGGGGCATTAGGAGACAAGAGATGGGAGGATGTTATGAAAACCGAGATGGAAGCCCTTGAGAGGAATAAGACATGGGAACTAATTGAATTGCCAAAGGGGAAGAAACTAGTCGGATGCAGGTGGGTCTTCACCATAAAATATAAGGCAGATGGCTCCGTAGAAAGATACAAGCGAAGTTAGTGGCCAAAGGATACACTCAAACCTATGGCATCGATTATCTGGAAACATTCGCCCCTGTTGCAAAAATGAACACAGTGCGGATACTCTTGTCATTAGCAGCTAATTTTGGGTGGAATCTACAACAGTTTGATGTTAAGAATGCGTTTCTCCATGGTGATTTAGAAGAGGAGATTTACATGGAAGTTCCCCCTGGATTTGAATCAAAAGAGGGAATGGTGTGCAAATTGAAGAAAGCTTTGTATGGGCTCAAGCAGTCACCACGTGCCTGGTTTGGGAGGTTTGCTAAAGTGATGATCTCGCTGGGATATAAGCAAAGTCAAGGAGATCATACTTTGTTCGTGAGACACTCGAACTCTGGGAAAGTCACAGCATTGTTAGTTTATGTGGATGATATCATCGTAACCGGTAATGATGGAGAAGAGATGGAGAATTTGAAACAATGTCTCCTGAAGGAGTTTGATATCAAAGAACTTGGAAAATTGAAGTACTTCCTAGGCATTGAGGTAGCACATTCAAAGTAAGGAATTTTCATCTCACAACAAAAGTACGTACTTGACTTGTTGAAAGAAACCGGGAAAATGGGTTGTAAACCAGTTGAGACGCCTATCGAATTCAATCATGGATTATGTGATGTTCCAGAAGATCCTGTGGTAGATAGAGGATCCTATCAGAGACTGGTGGGGAGGTTAATATATTTGGCACACACAAGACCAGATATAGCATTTGCCGTTAGCATGGTCAGTCAATTTATGCACAACCCTAAAGAGTCTCACCTCAAAGCAGTTAATAGAATATTACAATACTTGAAAGGGACCCCGGGGAAAGGAATCCTATTTAAGCGAGGAACGGGCATAGGGATGACGCTAGAGGCTTATATTGATGCAGATTATGCAGGATCTTTGGTTGACAGGAGATCCACTTCGGGTTGCTGTACTCTTCTAGGAGGGAATCTTGTGACATGGAAAAGTAAAAAGCAGAATGTAGTAGCAAGATCTAGCGCAGAATCAGAGTTCAGATCAATGGCGTTAGGAATATGTGAGCTACTCTGGTTGAAGATAATCCTTGATGACCTAAGGATTAAAAGTGAAGGACCTATGAGGCTGTACTGTGACAATAAATAAGCTATCAGTATTGCTCATAATCCTGTTCAACACGATTGAACAAAACATATTGAAGTTGACAGACATTTTATCAAGGAGAAACTAGACAGTGGTCTGATATGCACCCTGTTCGTTTCAACCAAGGATCAATTGGCAGACGCACTTACAAAGGGACTGCCAAGTACTGTGTTTCAAGATATTATTAGCAAGCTTGGAATGGAAGATATCCATTCACCCGCTTGAGGAGGAGTGTCGAATCATGCCTCTATTTGTGAAGATTGTGGAATTATAGAATTCTTAGGGGTTATATTATTTTATTTATATTAGGGAGTTTTGTTACCATATTTAAATTGGTACTTATGTCTATAAACCTAGTAGTTGTGACCTAATTAAAAAAGACAGAAATTTACCCTCTTTCTCTCGACTTTTGTCATAGGTCATAATTTATGTGAGGAGATCTGGTTATGTAGGGAAGTTGTATGATCTGGTTTTATTCTAGGATCCTCATTTTAATTTTTTAGGACCTTTTTTTATTCTAGTTTCCATTCTGATGTTTAGGAGTGAAATCTATTGTTTTATTTATGTGTTGTGAACTAGTTATTGTGAATAAGACAAATTCAATTTTTCCCTAGAATTTCCACATAAACAACTGTCAAGTGGAAGAATTCCAGGAGAACGTGTATATTTAGTAGCCATTGATCATGCATATCCTCTTCATGCCATTCATAACCTTTTACAACAGTTTGAATGCAGACTGCTGGTCATGATGTTTTCTGCTTAAAATAAAACACAGGAAATGACAATCTGTTTCTGATAGCCATATGGCAAAGACCAAATAAGACTTGGTGCTTAGCAAGTGGACCACATCACCTTTTGTGAACCTAATGAAAAAATTCCAATAAACTTCCATCAAGTATTTATTTTTCTCTTTTGATGTTCGATGTCTTTATACAGGCTGTATGCTCAACGCAGCATCTTGCATTGTCATTGTTGTCATCTACTTTCCAGATCAAGTGAAATATTTAACATAATAAAGTCCCATACTCTGAAGTCAATTTTAAATTTTCAGTAACATAATCAGCATTCATATGGTGAATAGGGTTAATAGAAAACCAACCTATGAAATCAGTAATTCTTTTCCTTCCTAAAGTACTAATCCATTTTGTTGTAAGTTGAAGTTTGATCGATATTTTAGTTAGAACTTTTATTATGGTTGTATCTATTCATGTTGGATTAATACCATACATTTTGCTATGTTAATTTCTTCCAGGTATGCACAGTGACATTTACTTTCCCTATCCTCTTGCTTCTCTCCTGAAGTTCTTTTATCTGAAATCCATTCCCTTTACAAACTTTCAGCTTGAGCAAGAAATTTTGAACTTCTCTGAAGGACTAAGAGTTATTGGATTGAAGCCAGAGGAAAAGATTGCCATTTTTGCTGATAATTCGTGTCGGTGGCTTGTCGCAGATCAAGGTATACTGCCGCTCACCTTCACCTCAAGTTAGCGCCTGAAAAAAAGAAGTTAATAAGATTTAAAAGATGCAGTAAAACTGGATGTGTCTGCATCTTCCACCAGCCTACAGACCCCGTCGATGAGCCCTCTGCTTAAGCTTTTATTGACTCCCACCGCTAAAGTAGCAAATAAAGGCTCTTTCGGATCAAACTTTCTTTCTATCTGACTCAACAAACAAATAGATTCTGGTGTTTCTTTCTTGCATTACCAACGAAATGCATCCAAAACTAAGATTATAGATAAGGAGCAGCTAATTGCTCCAGGAAAAAATGAAAAAATATAATGATTCTAATATTCCACATTGGACTTTTATTCCATTGGAAGAGCTTTTCTTTGCCTGACTGTAGACCAGAAAAACTTTGAGAGGTCATGTTTTAAGTTTTCCATTTTTATGCTGTCACCATAATTACTCTAAATAGACCCAATTAATTCTACAAATTGCATAAAATAATGTGCATCCAGTTGGATTGCAAAACATATCCTGCTTTTATCTATTTTGTCTTTTTTGGTCTGCATCCACACATTTCACTCAATTAAGATTGTTCATCTTTCCATCTCGAAAAATGTGTTGGTATAGCATACTTTTCGACTTCCTAGTTAGCAAATAAGATTGCTCAAGACTAAGGAATAGTCAGCTGTTCTGAACTCAGTTGGGCAAAGATTGATTGTGGGTTCATTCTCCATAGTTATTGCACTGCTATTAGTTAACTTTAATGAAATGTGGAAAAACTTGTTTGATATTTGAGATGCTCTTTTGGAAATACTCTTGAAGATTAGATTTTATCTTCAGTTTCCTTTAGAAACTGGAATTTGAATGTTGAATTTGTGTAAATCATACATTTTTTTTAATTCAAAACGACGTGTCCTCAGGAATTATGGCTACTGGAGCAATCAATGTTGTGAGAGGTTCAAGATCGTCTGTTGAAGAGCTTTTGCAGATATACAGTCACTCTGAAAGGTTAGAGGAAAATTTCCCTTTCAGATATATGCTCTTCTTCTATTTCAACTGGATTTAACTTGATATGTAAATATATACACACTCTTTTTAGCATGATCTGTCATAGAGTGCATGTGATCATATTATGATTTTCTGTTATGTTAATGTAAGTTTCAATAGTATTTTTCCTTTTTAATTTTCTGACTTTAATTGGATTGTCTATGGATCAAAATTTGTTTTCAACACAAAGTGCTGTAAAAATATGCTTTAATGCATTTCAAGATCTACATTTTTTCAGAACTGCTACTCTGTGATCAAAACTAATTTGAGTCTTATTCTTAGGTAATATGTTTGTTGATACTATACTTCTGTATTTACTCTTATTTCTCATATGGGTTGCGCTAATAGTCCATTTATTTTTCAAATTTATGAAGTGAAGAACTAAAAGTGTTTACCAAGTAAAAATAATGAGTTTCTATTGTACTTAATTAATATTTGTGGAAAATGGATGCCATGAACAATTGCTTTACAGAGGACTACATGCCAGTAATGTCAATCATCTATTATACTTTTGTTTCTCTACCTTTGTTTCAAATGCTTAATATCCATGCTAGGATTAGAATATGTTTTGAAAAGAAAAACAAAATCTCACGGACTCCTTGTCATAAAGGTTTACTTAGAAAATATGAGGAAGAAAATATTATTTCCTTGTAAAAAACATACGAGTACATCTCTATTATAAAGAGAGAGGAATTATAAAAAAGGAAAAAAGAAGTAAGAAATAAACTAACTAAAAAATAAATATTCTACTTCCTATATTTACATAGAAATAATTGAGGCCTCTAATAACATAATTTCCTACACTCCCCCTCAAGCTGATTTGAAGATATCTTCCATACCCAGTTTGCTAGTCAGCTTATCGAATTGCTTCTTGTGTAGGCCCTTCGTTAGTACATCAGCTAATTGTTCATCTGTAGGAAGGTATGTCATACATATCACTCCTGCATTGATCTTCTCTTTGATAAAATGTTTATCCACTTCTATATGCTTTGTGCGATCACGAAGAACTGGATTATGAGCTATAGAAATGGCAGCTTTGTTGTCACAGTAGACCTTCATAAGAGTCGAGTAAGAAAATTTCAACTCTTCAAGAATCCTTTTAATCCACATTATTTCGTAGATTCCATGGACAACAGCTCTGAATTCTGCCTCAGCACTACTTCTAGCTACCACGTTCTGTTTTTTACTCCGTCATGTAACTAGGTTCCCACCAACAAAGAAATAGTAGCCAGATGTTGATCTTCTATCTGTAACGCTTCCTGCCCAGTCCGCATCTGTATAGACTTCAACTTGAAGGTGTCCACGTTTCTTGAACAGTAGGCCTCTCCTTGGAGTTCCTTTTAGATATTTTAAGATCTTGTAGACTGCCTCTAAATGCTCTGCCCCTGGTGAGTGCATGAATTGACTTACCATGCTGACAGCAAAAGCAATATCAAGCCGTATATGGGACAAGTAGATCAATTTTCCCACAAGCCTCTGATATTATTCCCTCTCCTTCACATCTTCAGCCTTAGCAGCTTGCAATTTCAAGTTAGGCTCAATCGGAGTCTCAACTGCCTTACTACCAAGCAAACTTGTTTCTCCAAGGAGATCGAGAACATATTTTCTCTGATTAACAAATATACCTTCCATGGATCTTGCAAATTCCATTCCAAGAAAGTACTTGGGGACACCCAGATCCTTAATTTGAAATTCTTTTGCGAGTTTCTTCTTCAGAGCTGCTAATTCTACTTCATCATTACCAGTTAAAATGATGTCATCAACATACATAATCAAAATTGCAACTTTACCGTCCTTTGAATGTTTATAGAATATTGTGTGATCTGCTTGACTCTGAAAGAAACCATAGCTGATAATTGACTTACCAAAGCGCTCAAACCATGCTCTTGGTGACTGCTTGAGTCCATATAATGATTTATTTAATTTGCACACTTTGTCACTACCAAACCTCTTTTCAAATCCTTGTGGCAGGCTCATGAACACCTCTTCTTCAAGATCACCATCGAGAAATGCATTTTTTACGTCAAGTTGATTAGAGGCCAATCTGAATTCACTGCAAGAGATAGCAAAACTCTGATAGAGTTTATTTTAGCAACAGGGGCAAACGTCTCATGATAGTCTATTCCATAAGTCTGAGTAAAACCTTTGGCCACCAATCTCGCCTTGTATCTTTCAATGCTTCCATTAGCTTTACACTTTATCGTAAACACCCATTTGCACCCAACTATTTTCTTGTCGCTGGGTAGATCAACTAGTTCCCAAGTAACACTTCTCTGTAGAGCATTCATCTCCTCCATGACTGCTAATTTCCAATTTGGGTCATCCAATGCTTCCTGTATATTCCTTGGAACAAACAATTTTGAAATCCTAGATAAGGCCCTATGGTTTTTTGATACTCTTTGATAAGAAAGAGAGTTTTCAATGGGATGTTTAGTACAATTTCGGACGCCTTTTCTAATTGCTATAGGAACATCAAAGTCGGAGATAATAGGTGAATTGTTGGATAATGTAGATTGAATCAAAGCCGGAGTGGGGATAGAGTTACCTGAAGTCTCGGTGCCAGAACTTGGTTTTTCAGATTGATTTTGTGCAGGGTTGACATTCGAGTCTTTACTTCTTAGATGAAATCTCTTTCTAGCGTACACCTGAAACTTAGAATTTAGATCACGTTGATCATTTTGTAGTACTTCTCCCCCTGAACGAGAATCTACTTCATTAGGCACCAAAGATACTGGATCTCCTAAGTACTCATCAGAGATGACATTGGGAAGTGGAATAGAAACGTCCCAAAAATTATCTTCCACTTCATGTGTCTTCCCCTGAAGAGAATTTTTGAGGAAATATGGTTTTGTTTCCAGAAAAAACACATCCATACTCACATAGAATCGTTTGGTTTGCGGGTCAAAATATTTATACCCCTTTTAGCTTGATGGATACCCTAAAAAACACATTTTATAGCACGCGGATCAAGTTTTGAACGAAATTGACTCGAAACATGAACATAGACAGTACATCCAAAGACTTTGACTGGTAAGTCAGAAAACAACTTTGGTTCAGGAAAAGAAAGTTTCAGGCAATCAAGAGGCGTTTTAAATTTTAACACTTAAGTAGGCATTCTGTTTATCAAATAACAGGCTCTTAAAACTGCTTCACCCCATAAATACTTTGGAACATGCATGAAAAACATTATTGCACGTGCTACTTCAAGCAAATATTTATTTTTTCGTTCTGCAATACCATTTTGTTGAGGGGTATCACGACATGTAGATTGATGAAAAATGCATTTTTCTTTCAAAAAATCACCCAACTACTCATTGAAATATTATGTTCCATTGTCAGAACGTAAGATACCAAGTTTGGTTTGAAATTGATTTTCAATCATGTGGTAAAAATTTTTGAATAAATTTTTCACGTCAGATTTTTTATACATTAGATAAATCCAACATAAATGTGTATGGTCATCAATAAATGTAACGAACCATCTTTTACCAGAAAGGGTAGTGACCTTAGACAGGCCCCAAACATCTCTGTGAATTAAATAAAACGGTTTGGAGGCATGGTAATGTTTTGGCAAGTAAGTAGAACGATGATGTTTTGCATATATATATAACTTTCGCAATGAAAAGAAGAACAATCAATTCTTTTTAAATAACGCAGGAAATAAATGTTTCAAATAAAGAAAACTAGGATGTCCTAGTCTTTAGTGCCATAACATTATTTGATCTTGAACAGAAATTGAACTAGTACGACTAAAGCTCTGAGCTTTTTTATTACTAATAGGTACTTCATCTAAGTAGTAAAGACCTTCAATCATCTTAGCACACCCAATCATCATCCCCGAACTCTGGTCCTGAAAGTCACAGTGTGATTAAAAAAATGTAACACAACAATTAGAGTCCTTAGATAGTTTACTAACAGACAAAAGGTTGCAAGCCAATTTAGGAACATGAAGAACAGAGTTGAGGGTAATTTTCTCAGTTAGTCTAATAGATCCTTTTCCAGCAGTAGATGAAAAACTACCATAAGCAATTCTAATTTTCTCATGTCTAGAACAAGGGGAATACATATTGAATAAATGTGAAAAACTAGTCATGTGATCGGAGGCTCCGGAGTCTAGAATCCATGGGGAGTAGTTTAAGCAAGAGAGGGCTTTAGGATTTTTACCTGTTTGTGCCGAAGAGACATTAGGAATATTAGATGAAGAATTGGACTTTATCAATTTCAAGAGGTGATCAATCTGCTCCATGTTGAAGGGACTTGAGTTGGTTTCATTGGCAGTAGCCCCCCCTTGGTTTTTCTCTCCCAGCTTGCTGCCCTTCCAGTTGGCAGGCTTCCCGTTGAGCTTCCAGCAGGTCTCGCGTTTATGACGAGCCTGCTTGCAAAAATCACACCACAATTCTGACTTGTCATCTTGTCTGCACTGGTAATTTCCAGCTTTGTATCCAGAACCATCATACCAGATTTCGGACTTAGCTTCAGGTTTGCGCTGGGGATTTGTAGCCCTGTGTCCAGCACCATCACTGATCAGGGCAGAGTTCTCAATTGGCTCACCGGTGCTTTTCTTTCCAAGCATGACACTCCTTCGACTTTCCTCCCTTCTGACTTCGGCAAACACCTCCCCAATGGATGGAAGTGGAGGTCTGCCAGTAATTCTACCTCAGACTTTATCAAATTCAACATTAAGTCCAGCGAGAAACTTGTAAATACGGCTGTCTTCCACAGTTTTCTTGTGATGCTTGCAGTCATCGACGGACTTCCATTCATATGTATTGAAGAGGTCTAGGTCCTGCCATAGCCTTTTCAGTGAATTGAAGTACTTAGTGACAAAATCATCCCCCTGTCGAATCTCCCCCAGCCTTAAAGTTAATTCAAAAACCCGAGATTAGTTGCCCAGGTCAGAATACATTTGATTGACGTTATCCTACAATTCTTTTGTGGTGGGATAACACATGTAATTGGAACTTATATCCTCCTCCATGGAATTGACCAGCCATGTTATAATCATGGAATTTTCAGCATCCCAAGTGGCATGCAGTGGATCGTCAACAACAGGGGCTTTCTTATCGCCTGTGATGCAGTCGATTTTCCCTTGCCCACGAATATACATTCGGACAGACTGCGACCATCGGAGAAAATTATCACCATTCAGGCGTATGGTGTTGATTTGCAAGTTCGTAGATACCTTTACTGGAACAGAATCGGCAGCGATTGGAGTGATGGTTGTAGATGTGACTTCCGACATGATTGCGACTGTTTTTAGGGTTGCAAATGCGTCCTTGACCTGCTCTGGTTTAGGGTCCGCGACTGCTGAGTTCGAGACCTAGGGTTCGCGCAACTGTTGGGGTCGCGCAGGCTGCTGAAGTCGCGCCGACTGCTAGAGTCACGTCGACTGCCAGAGTCAAGCCACCTGCTGGAGTCGCGCCAGAGACGAGGAATCAAGCCTAGGGCTCTGATACCAACTTAGAAAATATGAGGAAGTAAATATTATTTCCTTGTCAAAAACATACGGGTACATTTCTATTATAAAGAAAGAGGAATTATAAAAAAGGAAAAAAGAAGTAAGAAATAAACTAACTAAAAAATAAATATTCTACTTCCTATATTTACATAGAAATAATTGAGGCCTCTAATAACATAATTTCCTACAGATTTTAATGTTGAAAGCTGGTTGATTTTGACCTTCTAATGATGTTGAAAAAGATACCCCCAATATATGTAACTAGAGTTGAAGTTTGAATGTCTTTATTGAATGATATATTACGTATTTTGGTTTTAATTTATAGTACGAAGTTCATTTTTTTAGCATGCCACGAGACATTGATACAACAGTATGTTTAGGTTTAATGTACCTAAAGAAACTATGCAGAAAGAAATGACTATAGATCCAATTGTATCATTTGAGCATCTGATCAATTGACATAATGCGCAAGAAAGATGAATGAGCCCATGGTTTTGTAAAGGTTTGTCAACATTAGGAGTCCAAGTTCTCGTGTCAAACTTCTTTAAGAAATTATCTTCTTTTTGTTTTAGAATCCCCATCGACTATCTAGAGGTGAAGGACTTTATAGATGAGAATCCTGGCTCTTCACTACTAAATGCTTGATGAAAGGATTATAGGGCTTAAACAATGTGATATCACCAATGTAATATACTATGATACACAATCGGTAAACAAGAAAGAAACATGCTAAGAAAGAAATAAATAGAGACAAAATTCTTGTTGAGCCATCAGTGCAGTATCAAAACTATGCTTCACATACACATGCAGCAGAAATAACTGTAGGAAAATGATCCTTACCTTCTTGAGGTTATGTGAAAAGTGCAAGGGCACTGGTTTTGAAATTAGTACTCTGCCAGTTCTTGTTTGTTGATGGAACAAATGATAAAATCCCACGTAATTTTTAAAATCAACACTAGCAGAAATGATTAACTTTGGTACTCTTCCTTGTTAATCATAATCACTCATGGAGTCATGGTTCTGCTCATCTTACCAACTATTCCTTCCAATACTCCCACTTACCTACCAACCATAATTGCTTCTTCCACCATCAAAATGCTACCTCCTCTCTCTCCCTTCTTTCTTCTCTTCCATTCTTGACTTGATAAACTGAGATGTTCTGAAGCAATAAAAATTTTTTTATTGTATTTTTTTTTTTTTTTGACAACGAGAAAAGAAAACTAGTGTGTGAAGAGCATTCCTTCTTAGAAATTATTGTTTCTTGCATTCATCTATTCCATCTGAGGTTTAGCTATGTTTATATCTCGAAAATCTGGTCGTTTTTAAAATTTACAATTGAGAAAATAATCTTTTTGAAATTGCTATCTAGCTATATTAACAAATTGTTTTTTGTGGCACCATCTCAACTTAATTTAACCACTTCCATTTTGCATTAGTAATAAGAACAACTGCAATAATAATGGAGTGGTATGCTTAACTAATCTTCTTTAAAATGTATATAATATGACTAGATATGCAGCAATATGGTGTCACTTCTTGAAATGGTTTGGGAAGTGCTTCTGGACAATACTGGATATAAATGAAAATGATCTTATTATCTGATGTGAGACTTCAATGCTTCCCCACCCCTCCATGGGGAAAACATCTTATTTGATTCATGCTATGTCTTAGGCAGTGATTCATCATTGTTGCCATAGAAGAATATTTTCTCCCTTTTGGGTTTTGCTTATATTGGAAGGTGGTGAATCTTTGAGAAAAATGATCCTGTTTTTGCTCCAGTATCCATTGTTTCTTGAATTGCAGAATGTAAATGTATTACTGCTAAAACTGCAGTGTGGCACTGGTTGTGGATGATCCTGTATTGTACAACCAGATTTCAGAAACCTTTCACGCCCGAGCTACCATAAGATTTGTCATTTTGTTATGGGGAGAAAAATCTAGCATAAAAGATGTAGCAGCAGCAGAAATTCCTATTTATAGCTATAATGAGATAACAAGTATGGGTCATGAGAGTCATACAGCTTTGCTTCATTCTGAAGATGCCAGTAAGTTGCTCTGCAGTTATTGTTCAGTACTGTTGATATGTGATAGATCTATATTTAATCGCACTTGATTTTAACAGAATAGCAATCAATCATTTTAAGAACTCAAGTGTTTTATTTAGTCATGCTATGCCTTTCCATGAAGTCTTACATGCAAGAGGTGTTAGTGGAATCCCACGAAATTTTAGTGCCAGAAGCTATAGGACTGGGTAGATTAAATATTATTTATATTACGTTGTAAGTACTAGATTATCAACCTTGAGAAGTAGTTCAGTTGGTGAGACCTTGGGTTTGCTCCCCAATAGTTACCAGTTCAAGTCTTCTCAATTATGGTTGACAAATTATTCCGCAAGATGTTAAATTTTAAAACTATGTGAGATGAATGAAAGGAGAGTATTATGGTGCCTTAATAACAAAAATAAAGGAAATATTCAAGGTAGAGTGAATCAAATATTAAGCTCATGAATCACTCTTTGAAAATTGTGGTAGAGGACAGGGACGGATCCAGCCCCTCGAGTGAGCTAGGGCGAAGCGTTGAGCGATCATCCAATATCGCGAGATTATTTATTAATATTTAATTAATTTATATTAAAAAATCTTCAATCAATATATAAATGCACTTATATGTAAAAATCATATACATATGAAAATATAATTCAATACAACTCAAAATAATAAAGAATAAAAAAAAACCTTTTTTGAATCATATTCGTATGATCAAGTTTCAAGTTTTTATGAACTTAAACGAGACAAGATGAAATTTATACGTAAAGTGTAATTAAATGATAAAGACAAACTATGAGTTTAGGCGAAGCCTATCCAAAAAATTTAAAACGGTGAATTTTAGAGCTATTTTTTACCTCAAAAAAGAAAAATATTTTTCGAACACTTAAAAGAATAAAGATCAATACTTAAATTGTCCAAATTTGAATTTTAAATTGATAAAACCTAACAATAAAAGTATATATTATACAGCAATAATTTGAGTCAATAAATTTTTTAAAAGATGATTTTTAAAGCTATTTTTTACCCCCAAAAATAAGTATTTTTCGATATTTTAAAAGAATAAAGTTCAGTACTTAAATTGTACAAATTTTGAATTTTACAAAAGAAAGTGATAAAATCTAACAATAAAATATATATTATGAAATAATAATTTGATTTAACAAATTTCTTAAAAGAAATTATTTTAGAAACAAAAACTAATAATATAGAATTGTTTAGTTATTATTTATTGTGTTAAAAATTAAAAGAAGAAGTGGAGGTTAGGGGAATCGAACTCCATGCCTCACACATACAAAGCTAACAATTTACCATATGAGCTACGACATTTCTGTTTATAAATGAAAACTATATCATAGAATTATTTAATAATTATTTGTTATGTAAAAAATTTAAAAGAGGAAGTGGAGGTGAAAGGAATCGAACCGGGTGCCTCTCATTTGCAAAACAAGGGTGCTACCATTTAGACTGCAACAACTTTGCTTCTCAACAAGTAAAGTTAAACTTATTTAACTTTAACACTTCATTTATATGTAATTTCTTTCCCAACGGAGCCAGCACGGGAGGCCGCGCCGACTATTGAGGTTTATTTCAAATGTATTAAGGTTTTAGAGAACTGGATCAGTATTATGCATGAGTATTATTGAAGCTATTTACTTTTCAGAATATTGATGAGAAACTTTAGACAAAAGAAACATGATTACCCTTTTAGAAAACCCAATAATAGGGTGCTTAGTAAAGTGATATGGTGGGTTCTAGAGACAAGAAATTTTTGTTACATATATCAATGTTATTAAAAATATGTATAATGAGCAATCTGAAGTTTAAGATATGGTGTCAAGAGTAGTAGAGAATTTTCTATTAGTGTAGGTTGTCCTTATCTTTCATTATAGTCACGGATTAGCTTATGATACATATATGAGAATCCGAGATAAGGTCAATGTGTGTTATTTGCTGATGACAGTGTTTGTTAGATGAGACAAGGAGAAGGATAAGTAGTACGGAAGAATTTGGAGTACTTTGTAACCCAAAGGTATTCGATTAGTTAAAACTTAAGAAGCACATATATGAATACATAGTTCGAATACGATACGATATGGATACGCCAATATGACTTTAAAAACAAAATTAGGATACACATTATAAAATTCAATATAGTTTCATTAATATAAAAAAATATTAGACACGAGCATAATAATAAAAATAAAATAAAATTCTAAAACATTTTATTGTAATCCTTAATTGTCACAATTTCATTTCTTCAACATCATCAATATCAGCTTCTTCATTATTATTAAAAATAAAACACTCCAACTTTCGCCCATCTAATGATAGATAAGCAATATCAAGAAGTCCAACACCTTTAAGAATATCAAATGAGTCTCCAGCAATGTTGCACATTTTTTGTTCTTCTTTTGAATGGAGATCTAATTTTCTTGATAAAAGACATGCATATTGCTATTTTAATGTTTTAAGTTTAAAAGTGTTTCCCCATTCTAAAACTCTATTTACTACTATATAAGATAGTTTTTTAATAATTTATAATTACGCCTATTTAAACATATTAAATATATAGTGGAATTTGACTATATTAATGTATAATATATTAATACGGTTTTAACTTTTACATGTATTAAATAATTATCTATTTTCAATAATAAAATTAATGCAACACAATTTTACACTTATATTAATAGTTGACAAAAATTTACCCATTATGTTATGCTAAAGTTCAGTTTTGGCTTTACTCATAGTAAGAAAGCTAGAATCAAGTGGTATTTTAGTTCTACCCTCAAGATAGTACAGTCTATTCCTCTTAGGCCCTTTCATAAATACTAGAGAACCCCTCATAATTTTCAAAATCTTATTACCAGACTTGAAGGTATATCCCTCATTTTCAAGAGAACCTAAGGAAATGAGGTTTCTCTTTAAATAGTGACATATCTAACATTTCTAAGTTGCGTAACGGACCCATCGTACATTCTGATGGCTATGTCACCAACTCCAACCACATTTTGAGAATTAGTCCCCCATGTAGATATTTCTAGGTTCAGTCTCTATAGTTATAGAACCAAGACCTCTCAGGACACATATGAAAAGTGCATAATACAGACCATAACTTTACGTAGCCGTGAAATAATATATAGCATTACTCGCAAAAAAATAACATAAGAATACACTTATAGTTTCACTGGATGGATCAAAGATGATAAAATAAATTATTATTTGAGAGAGACCCTTGAGCTGCATGTGGGGTTAAATATTCCCGCGTGGTTGTATATTTGTTAAAATGAAAATGACAAGGTGAGGGGTGGTATGTACTGCTAGGTTTGTCTCATATTTAGAGCGTTAATTTTTTAAACCATGTGTAAGAAAAGAAATGATTATGAATTGAATAATGTCAATGCATAAAATCCGTTGTCTAGAATAAATTTTGGTAAAAGAAATTGGTTTTTTGCCTAAATTCGTGGTCAACTCAATAATTATATGAATTCTTTCCATCCATATTTTCTCCATTCAGCATGTCATGGTGTACTAAAATAAGTTAATTGCTTACACAAATTAATGTACAGCAAATGGGCATAGATTACACTTGTGTCCATAAATAGCTTTATATAAATTTTCAATGTGACTCGACTAAGAATATCTTAGAATAATTGCACTTAAGTACTCAATTTATTGGCTGAAAACCAATGAGGTTCCTAGACTTTAATAATTCAAACTTTACAGCTTGCAAAAATTCAGGGGTTACATTTTTAATATAGCAAAATTGTTTCCTTATCGGGGCCATTCGAACCTTTGATATTGTAATCATTTATTTCTGGAGGCTAGTCCACAACGCTAGTTTCATGTACTTCTCATTATGCACAATTAATTGAAGTTTTTGAAGAGGAGTTGCACAAGTTTTTTGCTGTTTGGAGTTCGCTATTGGTTTTGGGTAAAAGAAGATGTGGGAAAATCTGCCCAATAAGTAAATCAGGGAATCATTGTATTTATGGTATACAATTCCATAATTTAGGAGATGTGACAACCCCTTAATTAAGGGGATTTAAGTTAGGATAGTTTCCTATTTTATTTATTCTCTATAAGTGTATAAATTCAGAGATTGTATAGCTTTATTAAAATCATTATGAATATGAATAATTCTTCAATTCTTCATATGGTATCAGAGCTTTAAGCTTTCTAGGAATCATTCTTTGTTTTTCCGCTTGTTGGCCTTGATTGCCCAGTATTTTGTTCAGCCTTAATTGCTGTTTTTTCTTCTCTCTAAATTATTTTGAAAATCCTAAGTTCTTTGTTTTTCCTTTCTTTGGCCACTCTTATTCTTGATTTAAACACAACTCTTCCTTGATCTTCCCAATAGCCAGGGCAGAAATCATAGACAGCACTAACTCCTCTGAGATGCAGAATGTGGAAACAAAATCAGCTTCATCTTTAGGAGAGTTATAGAATCTGCACTTATAGATTGAATGGAAAGAATTACCTAAAATGGTCACAGCTGGTCAGAACATTCTTGAAAGGGAAAGGCATGTTGAGTCACTTGCTTGGTACAGGACTTGCAGCAGGAAATCCTGGATTTGATGCTTGGGATGAGGCAGACTCTATGGTGATGACATGGCTATGGAACCAGAGCCGGTCCTGTGATTTTCGGGGCCTGAGGCGAACTCCGTAAATTAGGCCCCCCAAAATCAACGTAAATGCAAAATCCAACAGTGTATTATGCAGCATATTACTAACTTTAAACTTAACAGTAAAACAACAAACAAATATATGATACATTTGGGAGGCATGGTGTATGAATCTACTATCTATATCTAATACCCAATGATTAACCTGAAAGACAATTACAAAATATCACAGTCATTTCACAAATAAAGTTTTCAATATAGTTACTTTGTGCGCCTGTGAAATTGATTATACAATAACCAATCATAAAAGCCGACCAGGCCGCAATAATATAAGCCGACAAGGCTTCAAATATTTTCAATATATTTATAACAAGTTAGGGCAAGTCATTGCTTACCCGAGAAGAATAATTTCGACGAAAATTATAGAATCACACCGTTGAGAATTCCACCATCACAACTCAGCCTGAAATAAAAATTTAACATCAAATTGCAATTACCTGATAGATCCATATTCATTTAATAGATTATGAACTTGCAGATAAAGCACATTTTCATTTGGCAATTTCATCCACATAGTAGTCCTTGCTCTAACCATATATAAACAAGATTAACGTTCAAATTTCAAACCACCATTGTAAACCCAACGGTAAACAAAAGGCAGGGCTGTTTACGTCATTGAAGAAAAAGAAGAACACAAGGCATAATGCCAGTAAACTTTAGTTCAGTACAAGATCTCCAACTGTGTCCCAAGTTCATTAAACTAAATCCCTACATGGTTAAATTATAACCATATTCTGTACAATAAAACCACAAGACTCCACCATGAACTGAGTCCCATTCCTCTCCACAAAGCTTAATTTTGTTTCTCCATGTAAATCAATCCACAGGTCTCCAAAAGACATGTATATGAAAGCAACACATAATGGAAAACCAATTATTGGGTCCAACATCCCATCTCCTCTTGCCATTCTGTTCATATGTGATTTAACCATGAAAAAGAACAAAAGCCCAACACTGTGTACTCTTTATGCTGCAATATTAAGGAACTGCTGAAACAATTGGTATCGAAATCGTACCAGAAATCAAGAATCTATCAAAAATTATGAATCCCAAGATGGGTTTTTGTGGTTTGGAATCCATATAACCCCCCAAATCTTTGGACTACAGACCACATTACAATAAATAACTCCTTTCAATGTGCAGAATTTATTTATTGTTTGAGCCCCTTTTTTTACTCAGTTCAAAGTCACAATATAATATTAGGAAAAACGTCCCTAAAAATTATCTAACAATAACTCTATTTATTCAGACTCAACTACAACAAGAAATAAATATTTTAGTATAAATTATGGGATAATGTAAACATTCAAATTTTAAAGTTAAACCATAAACCCTAAACCAATTTTAACCTATACAAAAAGGCCCATTATTCATAATAAAATTTCCGTCATTTCAGCAACACTGTAAAATCAAATAAAAAAAACAGTGAAATTAAAATAGGGGATTGTAATTTGTAAAGAACATTCAAATTTCACAAAAGATTAATAGCAGCTAAATAAAATAAATCCAGAAAACCTAAACATTAAATACACGTTATAATTACTTATTGGAATTTGCAGCTCAAAAAAAAAATCGAAAAAAGATTTACCTCGGTTCTCCAAATGTTGCAGCAGTGCTGCTGGGCCTGGAAGATGTATGAAAGAATTTCGCAAACGGGTCTTGGTTTGCTACAAAAGAAATCAGCTATGGATTTTATTCTTATATTTATTATTTTCATCCAATGGCTATGTCACTATGCAATCGGCTGGATATAGCCCCCAAAATCTTGTGAAAAGTGAAGGGAAGGGAGTGGGGAGGAAGAAGATAACAAGGCTGCCGGCCAGGAGACGGCGAGGAGGCGGATGGAATCGTCGAATCGCACGAGTCGAGACGAAAGGAAACAAGGCCGTGCTGTTCCCTTCATGTTTGCACTTATAAAAAAAAAATAAAAAAAAAAAAAAATCATTCGGGCCAAAAAAGGCCCCCTTACCTTTTGGGCCTGAGGCGGCGGCCTCACTCGCCTCACTACAGAACCGGGCCTGTATGGAACTCAATGCTACCGGAGATCAGTGATACACATATGTTCCTTACCACTGCAAAGGAGATTTGGGATGCCGTTGGACAAACCTATTCCAAGGTTCATGATACTGCTCAGATATATGAAATCAAGATCAAAATTTCAGCCACCAAGCAAGGAGAACGTACTATCACTGAATGTCAAATCTCATGAAAAATCTGTGGCAAGAAATGGACCATTATCAATGCATTAAACTGAAATGCAGTGATGATGCAGCCATGTTGAAAAGACTGGTAGAAAAAGATAGTTTTTATGATTTCCTTGCAGGTTTAAATATGGTGTTTGATCTGGTCAGTGTCCAAATTCTTGGAAAGGATGATTTACCCTCATTAAATGAGACTATTGCGACAATTCGAGCAGAAGAAGGGCGGAGAGGAGTAATGGTAGAACCACGGGCTGTCAAACCGTCAGCTATGGTCTCAAAAGTGATTGGTTTTAAAAATCCCAGTCCTAACCAACCAACCAGGAGAATGAATGAGGAATTAAACATGTCTAAGACCTCAAACAAAGATGTATTATGGTGTACGTACTGTAAAAGGCCTTGTACAAGATAGAGCGTTGCTGGAAGATTCACGGAAAGCCGAAATTGTCAAACAAAAATTGGACCATGAAGGATGGACAACAAAGGGGGCAGGCTCATATGACTTACAACCTAGGGAGGAGGACATGCAACAAGAGCAAGGTGACTTTAGTCAAAATGAGATACATAAACTGAGGAATTTGTTGGGGTCCTTGAAAAAGTCTACTACTTCAGGTGCTTGTTCTTTAGCACTTTCAGGTAAGTATCCTCTCCCTTGTGTCCTTAGTGTCTCAAGCATAACCTCTTTTCCAGATTCCTGGGTCATTGATTTAAGGGCCAAGATCATATGACCCATTCATCACACAAATTCACCTCTTATAGTCCATGTCCTAGCAATAAGAAAATAGCCACAGCTGATGGCACATTATAAAAAGGTTGCCCTCTCCTGTCCTTGGTTTCAAAAGTCCCATGCAAGCCCTGACCAAGCATTTTCCCTACTTCAATACCACATCTTGTTCCAAAAATCTTTGGGTGTGTATCTTTTGTCCATATCCACTCTCATAACAAGGGAAAGTTAGATCCATGAGCACTTAAGTGTGCTTTTATAGGATGCTCATCAACTCAAAAAGGATACAAGTGTTATCATTCTCCAACTCGAAAGTTCTATGTGTTAGCAGGTAACATTTGTTGAAAGAGATAGTTATTTTCCACAACCTTATCTTCAGGGGAGACAACATATATGGAGACAATAACTTATTTTTACTAGAACTTGATTCTCCTATTCCTTCATATCCTCATCCAATCCCTCAAAAGTCTAGTATTCCAAACTCTGTTTCAGCCCCTGTTTCTACTAAATCCGAGCCACCTTGTACTCCTATATCATAAACACAAACTTTGGAAAAAGATAATCAGGTTCAAAATTCTATTTGCCCATTTTTGGTTTATTCAAAGAAGAAGGTACCTATCATTCAACCTATGCAAATTCAAGATTCTGAACCAACTCCTGGTAATGAGGTTCTGTTGCAAAAATGAATACTGTGAGAATATTGTTATCCTTAGCAGCTAATCTTGGGTGGAGTTTACAGCAATATGATGTCAAGAATGCATTTCTACAAAGAGACCTTGATGAAGAAATCTACATGGAAATTCCTCCTGGCTTTGGTTCAAATCTACAAGGAAAAAAGGCGTGTTGACCAAAGAAAGCCCTATATGGTCTAAATCAATCCCCTCGAGCTTGGTTTGGGCAATTCGCTAAAGTTATGTTAGCAATGGGGTATAAACAAAGCCAAAGAGATCATACTATGTTTGTCAAGTACTTGGTGTCAGGGAAAGTAACTGCCTTGTTGATATATGTGGATGACATTGCGGTAACTGGAAAGGACATGGAAGGGAGAGAAGCTTTAAGGAGGTGTTTGATTAAAGAGTTTGAAATAAAAGCGCTAGGCAGGTTGAAATACTTTCTTGGGATTGAAGTTGCTCACTCACAACATGGGATCTTTATTTCACAGCAGAAATATGTGATGGATTTGTTGAAGGAAACAGGAAAGCTAGGGTGTAAGACTATTGAGACTTCAATAGAATTCAATCACAGTCGGAGAAGCTCCTAAGGATCCCCAGTTGAGAAAAGTGTTTATCAAAGACTGGTAGGGAACCTAATCTACTTGTCACACACCAGACCTGACATTACCAATGCAATTAGTATTGTAAGTCAATTTATACACAATCCAAAAAAGGTACACCTTCAAGCTACCAACAGAATCTTACAGTACCTCAAGGGAACTCCGGGAAAAGGAATTCTATTTAAGAAATGAGAAAAATTGACTCTTGAAGCCTACACCGATTTTGAGTATGCAGGGTCCCCTCCCCAGTTAACCGAAGATCAACATCAAGTTATTGCATCTTTCTTGCTGGAAATCTTGTGACGTGGAGAAGCGTTAAGTAGAATGTTGTAGCAAGGTCTAGTGCAGAGGTGGAATTTCGAGCAATGGGTTTAGGGATTTGTGAACTACTGTGGCTCAAGATCATTCTAGAATATTTAAAGGTAGAGTAGGAAAAATCAATGAAACTCTACTGCGACAACAAGTCAGCCATCAACATAGCACATAATCCTGTACAACATGATCGCACCAAACACATTGAAGTTGACAGACACTTCATAAAGGAAAAACTAAATAGTGGTCTAATTTGTACCCCCTTTTTTTCTATTGATGGACAACTTGCGTATGTGCTGGTGTAATATTTCAAAAGATGATTAGCAAGCTTGGAATGGATAACATTCAGTCACCAACTTCAAGGGGAGTGTGGGAAAATCTGCCCAATAAGGAATCAGGGAATCATTGTATTTATGGTATAAAATTCCATATTTTGGGAGATTTGACAATCTCTTAATTAAAGGATTATTACAGTCCCTTAATTAAGGGGATTTAAGTTAGGATAGTTTCCTAATTTATTTATTCTCTATAAGTTTATAAATTTAGAGATTGTACAGCTTTATTGAAATCATTATGAATAAGAATAATTCTTCATGGGAGAGATCGTTCTCCTTGGTCACATCATGTTCAGGAGAATAATTTGCAGAATCAATTATTATCTATTGATCAATTTTGATATTTAGTTCATAAGAAAGATCGTACTCCTTCTTATGGGTTAGTCAGATGTTGTTGACAAGGGTTCAGTTCTGACGCTTGATCAAGATAAAAGATCGGCCTCCTTGGAGTATGAAGCTCTAGTCCACCTCTCCAAGCCGAGTTATCTCAGCTGAGGAGAAATGATTCAGATAGATATAAAGTTTAGATATAATTTTAATAGAGTGTTTAATTTGAATTATAGATGTTTAAATTAGATTAGCTTAATTTTATTGTTTTGACAAAATTCTAGTTTATTAGAATTTTTATTGATTTTATTATATGTTTTATAATTAGAGTGCTTATTCATGGTAATACACACCTTTAAATATATAATAAATTGATTTTCTTCTTTGCCCTCAATTCTTCTCTTCTTGAATCCCCTTTCTTTTCTGGTTTATTGCTTCACTAGGAGATGATTCTTGAGTTTTAAAGCTTTGACACTTGTATATTTATAAACTAGTTCTCTTTTAGTCCAATTTGATGTTGTAATGAGGTTGATCATATGTTATTTGCACATACTGGGCACAAATAAGATTTCCATTGGTGATTACTAAATGATAATATTGATATAAAATTTAACTTAAGTAATGACGAACAATTTCTTTATCATCTGTTGCTATGTATCTGGAAGGATGCAAGGGATGACATTGCTGACTAGTGACATTAATTCCAGGGAAGCAATATATTTATGGTTAACTTAGTAATGATGAACATTTTATTTATCATCTGTTGTTATGTATCTGGAAGGATGCAAGGGGAAGACATTGCTGACTAGTGACATTAATTTCAGGGAAGCAATATATTTATGAAACTATCAGCTCTGATGATGTCGCTACGCTTGTATATACAAGTGGTACCACTGGGAATCCCAAAGGTGTTATGCTCACACACGAGAATCTGCTTCACCAGGTTGGCTGTTTATTCTTTTCTATTAATTTTAGTAGACTAAGTTAAAGATTTCTTCTTCTTCTTTTTTTCTTTTTTTTTTTTTTGAGAAATGGAGTTGGGGGTTCTGGTAGGACTATAGGAGAATGAAGTTAGCTATGCCTGTTGGAATTTCCACTACATTTGGATCTTTTAATGTAGTGTTCTCCATCTGTTGAAAGGTATTTTTTTACTTTCCTCTTGCATGAAAGAGAGGAGCGCATATTTCTTTGCTGAGAAGAACTTATGCTATACTTGTGATTTCTTGATAATGATCATATGGCCTCAGACCTACCCCCCCCTGCAGGGAAAAAAATATACTATGATATTGCTTGTTTTATCTGTTAACAAATATTTAAATTTTCTTTATGCTATCCAAAAATACTTCCGTTCTCATCAAAATCTAATGCTTAGGTTATTTAGTTGTTTGTAAGATGTATCCTTCTTAAAGACCTTGGCTGACCATGTATATGCTTCTATCTAGATTAAAAATCTATGGGACATTGTACCTGCTATGCCTGGGGACAGATTTCTAAGCCTGCTTCCACCTTGGCATGCATATGAACGAGCTTGTGAGTATTTCATACTTACCCATGGAATCGAGCAAGTATACACAACAATAAAAAATCTAAAGGTATGTTATTTCTTTTCCTAGTTGGAGTTGCTGTACTTCTATCCCTTTAATTTTGTAGTCATGACCTCACCAAAAGAAAAAGTTTATGATAATTGTTGTTTGATTGCGAAGGTAAAGGGTTGATCAGTTTATTTCTTCAATTGTAGGAAGATTTGCAACGTTATCAACCTCATTATCTGATTTCTGTTCCATTAGTGTATGAGATGCTTTACAGGTAAATCTGACTTCCTGTAAGTATTTACTTCCATCATACGCTGTAAGTCATTAAACATATGAATGCCCCATGCATATCATGGGAAAAACAATAATTTTCCAGCATGTTGATGAAATTCATGGTACGAGAGCTAGCAAGGACAAAAACTCGTTGATTGTGGAGAAAGGATCAATGACTAGGTCACGAGCAAAGAAGGTCAAGGAAGCCATGGGATTACTTGTTCAAGCTACGGTGGATGAAACATCGATCACAACAAGCAAAAGGACAAGTCTAGATGGATCAAATTATTTCAAGCAACAGACGAACAAGTTGAGGAGGTCAACTATGTGACCGCATAGTATACCAAGGCATGCGGCCGCATACCTCTATGCCGAGAGTCAAATGGGGCATTTTTTATGAACTATGCGATCACATGTTCCAACTCTATGCGGCCGCATAGCACAAGTCCGTCAGTGAATTTTTCAATTTTTGAAAAGAATCCTAGTTTAGTTAAAACTCTAGTTTTATGGTAATTCTTGATATTTAGACTATTGATTCCTTTTTAATTAGGTTTTTATGAGTTCCCTATAAATAGAACTCGTTCTCTTCATTGTAAAACACAATTTAATAGATATTATTGCGAGGCATATTGCTTTCAACTTGTTCTTCATCGAATTAATTCCGAACTTATCTAGAATTTAAATTCTTGTGGCGTTCAACAATTCAAGTAAGTTTTGTAATCACGAGGTCAAGATATTATTTACGATTGTCTTGATTCTTTGGTTCAATAATTTATTGGGTGGAGCTTTTCAAACGTTGATTCTTGGCTTTCTTTGGTTTAATATATCGTGGATTTCGTAGCTACAATTGCTACGTAGGTTTGCATCAGTTGGTATCAGAGTTTGGCTCCAAAAATCAAGGTTATATCTTTTAAATGTTTTGTTTAAATCTTCATCTTCGTTCTTCGTGTTCTTCATATTTGAGTCACTCAATCCAATCAAATTATCAAAAGAATTCAAAAGTTGTTTGTGCGCTAAATTAGTGCCAAAATCATTTCCTTTTCGATTTTTTGGGCTCCTTGTTGAATTCTCACGCTTTAAAAAAAAAAAAAAAAAAAAAAAAAAAGTCAAATCAAATGTCCAATTCGAATTCAAGAATACCTTCTTGAATTTATCCTTAGTGTTCCATTCAAAGTGCCAATTCCTACTTTCTTGAGTCATTCTAGAGACAATTTTCCTTACTCAATTCTTTGTTTGAACTCCACAATGATTGAATTTTGATTAAGATCAAATTATTTTTTTAAACGCTTGCAATAAAGCATTGAGTGGAAAAAGAGGGAATGGTGAGACTAATAGAGAGAAAAAGCTAGATTGAGTAATACACAAGTGTATACAGGCGAGGCAAATATTATTTTTCGAAGATGATTGCTGTAATTTGGGTCTCGTCTTTGTGGGCACAAGTACTCTCACCGCTTTTCGTTCATAATTGCAAATTGAAGTTTTTACCTACATCAATTTGAGGGGAATATCAGTAGAATATAATGAAAGAGCATAGAGCATCAATCTTTATATTTAGTAGGTTACTATTAATGAATATTGTAATTGATAGTTACTATATTTAGTTTTGATTTGGTTCTATATAATGCATAGTTATAAAACCAGCCCGGACCGGCCGGTCAGGCAGGAAAACCGGTGACCCAAGCTCTTGTTTGGGCCAGGTAGATTAATTTAATAAGAATGCACATGACTCGGTCAAAAATTGACTTTGACCGAGAAAACCACCGGTTTTAATATAAAACTACCGGCCCAATTTAGCGGTTTTCAAAATTACCTTTTAAAATTTTGGAGGTCCATGGAATTAAACCTTGGATCTCCAAGAAAAACAGTTAGTTCCTCACCATTGGAGTAGTAGAGTACTTTAATAATTTTTATGTGCAATAACTTATATGTATGCAATGAATCATTAAAATGCTTTGGTCCAACCTTTTACTTTATTTTATAGACCTAAAATAATTAGTGAAAAATAACTTTAAAAAATATAATTTTGCCTAAATTTTTTTTTTTTTACTTTTTTTTATAGATTTTTATGCAACGACCCACCAATTCGACTATTGACTCATCGGTTCAACCAGTAACCCGAGACCCAGTTCCTTATTCGGGTTGATGCCCGGGTCGGGTTTAATAACTATGATATAATGAGAGAATCTCTCATATTGAGAGGCATCGAGTCTTATTAAATATCATTGAGTACATTTAACATCATGGTACGGGAGCTAGCAAGGACAAAGACCTGTTGATTGTGGAGAAAGGACCAATGACTAAGTCATGAGCAAAGAAGGTCAAGGAAGCTATGAGATTACTTGTTCAAGCTACAGTTGATGAAATATCGATCACAACAAGCAAAAGGACAAGTCTCGTATTTGGCATGGAAGACGGAACAAGATGGATCAGTTTGGTTCAAGCAACAGACGAATGAGCTGAAGAGTGCAGCCGTCTGTTCCGAACACTATGCGGCCACATAGCACAAGTCCGGCAGTGAATTTTTCAATTTTCGAAAAGATTCCTAGTTTAGTTAAAACTCTAGCTTTATGGTAATTCTTGATATTCAGACTACTGATTCCATTTTTAATTAGGTTTCTATAAGTTCCCTATAAATAGAACTCATTCTCTTTATTGTAAAACATAACATTTGAGAGATATTATTGTGAGGCATATTGCTTTCCAACTCGTTATTCATCGAATTAATTTCGAACTTATCGAGAATTTAAATTCTTGTGGCATCCAACAATTCAAGTAAGATTCGTAAGTTTTGTACTCACGGGATCAAGATATTGTTAGCAATTGTCTTGGTTCTTTGGTTCAATAATTTATTAGGTCGAGTTTTTCAAACGTTAATTCTTGACTTTTTTGGGTTTGATCTAATCTGTCGTGGGTTTCGTAATTACAATTGCTACGTAGGTTTGCATCACATGTTTCAAGTTGTGAAAGAGGGTTATTATAATAAGAAGAGGAACGATTACAGAATAAGCATTTGATGCATGACAGGAAGTTTACCTCCAAAAAGATGTAGGAGTGACATTGTTGTTCTTTATGCATTCACCTGATATTTATTTCTTTTGGTTTGAGTTTTTGTTGCTTTTTATCTTTATATGTGTCATCCAATTATGAAGGTCTATAATATGCTTTGTAGATATATTCACGCCTGTGGTTTACACTATTGTCTTTCGGTGCTAAATGTGTTTTTTGTTATTTTGCACAGTGAAGCCACTTTCAGATCCCATATTTCATGGTTATACCTTTTCAGCTTGATGAATATATATCATTAACACTGTTTTAGTTTGCAGAGGGATTCAGAAGCAATTTAGTATGAGTTCTGCTGTACGTAAACTTGTTGCTCTTCTATTCTTGAGGATCAGTTTAGCATATATGGAATCCAAACGAATTTATGAGGTTGAATCCTAATTATATTATATATTTTTCCAGAATTTGTTTTAACTGTTATCTGTTCAGCCCATTATAATTAGAGATTGCTTTGATAATTGTATGCATGTTGTCTCTTTTGTATTATAAGATGTATCCCATTGTATTGATTGCTGTCATTTTTGCTGAAGATAATTTCTCTGATGGCATAACTTTTAGTGAATAGTCTTTTAAGTTTTCTGTGGGCATATGAACTCTTGTCCCTTGATGAGATAATATGCTGTTTTGATAGAATATTACTTTTTCTTTGTTTTATGTGTGTTTATTGAAGATTCATGTATTTTGACAGTGTCTTTCTCTAATTAAATAGCAGCCAAAGGTCTTGAACTCTCACTCTTTTTGTCATAAAGCTTACATTCTATCTTCTTTTGGCTTAAACATTAGACAAGGTCACAAGGATATGGTCTAAGATGATATCGGAGCTGGTTTTTGAAACTTTGATTGGTACAAGTCTTGACACCTATTGAGATACAGATACCGAATTTCAGCAAGATATCCCTCTTTTGTTTCTAACGTTGCTTGATTGCCCTCCTCTTTTTTGTAAAACTAAATGAACCCGTGTGGTTTCAAATAGGAGTAATTACTTGTATTATATGAAAACCCTGTTGATAAACCCCTCATTTAAGGCGATTATCTGAGCTTTTGAAGTATGATTAAATTTTGCTTTTCTGAAAAAGAGGGAATTCATTAACTACTCTAAAATGAATGGTGCCTAATGTCTTCTAACCTGGTGACATTGCTGAGAGATTCTTGTGGCTGTCTATTTTACGCATTGGTCTTCTGCTGCACCACATTTTTTAGTATTCACAATCACTTGCAGCTTTTAAAAAAAATTCTCCTTTTTTTAAATGGTAGGTCTGCTACTTCATGAGACCACTTGTTTAAATTTAATGGCTTAATACTAGAACAGACTTCACCATATTGACTCGGAATAACAGTGAAAGCTAGTGCATGATCTCTCTATTAGCGCAAAATTTACAAATCCGTGATCCTATATTCACTGGTTTAAACAGTGATGGGACTAGTGTAATGGGTAAACTTAAGAGAGATTGACAAATAAACTCAGGGTGAGGTAATTAAGACATTACAACATGGGCCATCCTTGATACAGTGGAATGAGAAAAACAAGATCCGTGCACCTAGTTCCATAATACATATGAGATAAGTTTTTGAGGAGTTTACACGAGGTGAAGAGTGTAAAAACAAGCACCAACCTATGTGTTTTATATTAAAATAGTACTTTACCCCATTCTTTTAAAAATAAAATATAAAAAGTATAAACAACCTCTATGTTTTAGAGAAAACATTTAATTTCCTCCAAATGAGTGAAGTGGTCTTCAGTATATGTGAACTACTCAAAGGTGATTTGCTGAGTTTTTACAAATGTTCTTTGGGAAGGCTGGGTTGTTAATCTTAATCTGAAAATAGCTGAGAGTAATTAGTCATTCAAGGAAATCACTTGGGGTAGAACCATTTAAGTTGCCATACAAGACACTAATCCATGCTGTTAAAAATCTGAATTGCACGGCAAGCAATCAAAGTAAAATATACTGGTGGACACCAGTGAATTTTTGGAAGCCAATAGAATTTGTAAGTTCAATGGTACTATCATGGAGTTAATGTGAGAATGGGGAAGACAAGGAGAGAGAAAAAGGGAGTGGCTCTAGTGGACCCCAAGGGTTTTGGACCATTTAGTCGTGACCTACAGTTGAAATGTGAAAAGGGGTAAAGAAGAAAAGAAGAGAAGGAACCAACTTCTGAAGATGTCACATGGGGCACTCAATGTAAAAATAGCTAATTAAGATTAAAAATGTAAGTTGGATTTGACCTGAAGTCATCTCCCTAGATATCTCCATACAATACCATTTTGAGACCTTGCACTCTTTGAGATGATCAAGATCTCATGATTAATTTTAATTAACTGGTTTTCTAAAACTCATTCTCATTTTTATGTTTTACACTTAATTAATAAGCTTGTCCTTTTTCCTAGGGGAAATGTCTTACAAAAAATCCAGAACAGCCTTTCTTCCTTGCTTCTCTTTTTGACTGGTTGTGGGCGAGGATTGCTGCTGCAATATTGTACCCATTGCATATGTTGGCAAAGAAAATTGTCTACAGTAAAATTCATTCTGCTATTGGTATTTCAAAGGTTCGGCATTTTTTTATCATACGTCTATGCATGTGCCATTTTCCAATTTATTTTTGAAAGTCCTTACCATTATTTGGTACAAATGACTAATGTAAAAAATCCTTTGATAATTTTGCAGGCTGGCATAAGTGGAGGTGGTAGCTTGCCAACCCATGTGGACAAGTTCTTTGAGGTTAGAGCTTCTTCATTCTTTGTTAGCTATGGCAGGAAAAGGGTGCGATTCTTTCTCTTACTGTTGATCTGATACTGCAGGCTATTGAAATAAAAGTTCAGAATGGATATGGACTAACAGAATCATCACCTGTGGTTGCTGCTCGACGACTAAATTGTAATGTAATAATCATATTTGATGCATTTAAAATCAATGTACTGCTGCATTTTTTTTCTTCCAATAATAAGTTCAGAATCAATAAATTTCTAGTATTTGTTCCATTAAGGCAATGAATTTTCTATTCGAAGAAGACCATAAAAGGACTATCTGATAGTATCTAAAAGACTTCAACAGTCTCTATGACATAGTTTAAACATCCATGGGCAATGGGGAAAATCATTGGGTGGGAATTTGTTACCATCCTATAGAATCATGTAGCGTTGTGTTTCTGGCTGAAATATCAGCTGATCTAGCGAAAATGGTCTCACCAATACAATACCTCATGATCGGCATAGCAAAATTGACATTGTTTATGCTGCAAGTTCACATCTCAAAAGGCGATTTGAAGTATTTACGAGGCCAATGCATATTTGGTTTGAACTATTTTTTATTTTAGATGTCTATAAATTTTTCTCAAAATTTCCTAGAAAAATCAGTGTGAATATTTGAATGAATAGTACTGCTATCAAGAGCTAAGCCAGTCTAATAATTTGTCTCTAGTAAAGTTACAAGCAACTTTGTGCAAACCAAATAACTTTGTTTTTTGGGATGCAATCTTATTGACCATTTCTGCCGTTGAAACTTCAAAGTAGAAATTTGTTTGTTTATGTTCAGATCTAGAACCATTTGTGAGTACTTTCTGCACTATCAATTGCATAATTCAAATTTATGCAGAATAAGTAATGCCTCGTATTCTTCAATTAAAAATAGAAAAAAGTGAACAATATTGTAACAAAGGAAAGAATCTTAGGATATTCTATATACTGCTTTCACAATAGATACAACTCGTGAGCTGGAAAAATCTTTAGAAATCCACCACCCAAGCTGGCAGATTTTTCAACTATCATGCCCATGCAGAGGAGAAGATATTTCTCATCCCTGGCTTGCTTAGGATAGTTTGGAATGGCCCATTAGAAAACCCCTTTCTTATAATATCAGCTAGTTGGCCTTTGGTAGGTATGCAAGGAGTACATATCAGTCCATTCTCAAGTTATTCTTTTATAAACTGTTGGTTCACTTCCAAGTGGATTAGATTGTGTGCAAATTGTTTACTAACTTCTTGTCACAGTAAAGTTGACTCCAAGGTTACTTATCCAAAGCAACTCACGTATCCCATGTGCGATTCTCGTTACCTATTGTGTCAAGTACACGATGATATACCGTATCTAAAAGAGATTTGGCGGAAAATCCAAACATAGTTGTAACATCATTCAATCTAATAAACCTGAATTTCATTTCAACGCTGGACTCTGCCATCACCGATGCTGATTGCTTCTTGAGAGTGTAGTACCCTGATGTTGACCTTTGGTCTATTAATGACTTGGCCCAAACAACATTCCTGTAGGCTTCCAGGATTAACACTATATCCTCCTCTTTGTCCACCAAGTGCTTTTCTTTCCTTCAGCTTGTAAGACGGTTCTATTGGAGTCTCTGCCAGTTTTCAACCATATCATGTCTCCTTCAGAAGATTCAGAATACATTTCTGTTGTGGGTCTACTATTCCTTGACTAAGGTGTGCAACTTCATCCACGGGTCATTTCATGTCAATCAACAAATGGTTAGATATAATGGAATATATTCAGGAGAAGAAAAGGCTCCCTGGCAGATTACCCACCATGGAGTATAAGTTTATAACTTGATGTAGCCACTATAATTGTCATTGTGTAACTTCTTTTAAATCTTCTTCCTCTTCAAAAGAAGACAAACAACCATGCTTGTGTGGATTTCTGAAACATAGAAATCGGTCTTAGCTGATCAATTCACTTCTTTTGAACAGTCTAAATTTTTGTCAGTTTCAACTCTTAATATTCAGAATGCATTTCTACAGTATCATCTCTCTAGTATAGTATGTTACTTGACACTGTCATAACTTATCGTTTGAAGGTTCTTGGCTCAATTGGGCATCCTCTCAAACATACAGAAATAAAAGTTGTAGATGCAGAAACAAACAAAGACCTTCCTTATGGTTCAAAGGGCATTGTTAAAGCGAGGGGTCCACAAGTGATGAAGAGTTACTACAAGGTAACCTTTGAAAGCTCGACTTCTTGTCAAATAACTTTAGAATTTATATAACTAGATATTTTAGATCCATAAATGTAATGTAGCAATATGTTTATGTTATTTGTCATTATTCTTGTATTAATTCAATTTTCTGACTGATTTAGGCTAAACCATCAATCCCCTACCCTTCTTTCCTAATGGCTATGCCTCCTTTGTGAATGGCTACTGGCGGCAAGCTGCAATATTTGTATCAAGTATATGAATTTTGCAATCTCTCAACCATATTATACTCAAAGTTGTTTCTTAGTTAAATTAGTGACACAGAAATGAAAGATGGTGTCGTTCATATGCATTCAATTAGATTTTGTCAGAGGATTAAGTCAAATGAATGTGTGTCGCTCTTTAATAGCTAGTTCTTGGATGAGGTGGTTCGACATGGTATCAAAGAAAACAAACATCATGAGTTCAAGTCCAACCATTTATGAAAATTATGCATGTTTTGAAATATGAAAAATGAATTCAGTGTGAATGTGAGGGACACGTGGAAGACTTGCTTAAATTAAAAAATGTGTCCCCCTCTAATGGCTTAAGCTCTTAGATGAGGTGGTTTAACATAGTTCTTGGACAAGTTGAAGACATTGATTCGTTTATTTGAACTTGTGACACTATAGCTAGGTTTTCATACTCAAATCAACCTTTATCTGATCTGCTGTTAAGTGGAAAATGTGCATTGGAGGCACAAACTTTACATTTCGCTGCCATTGGGTTCTTTTTCCATGTCACTGCCAATATGAACACTAAGGCCACTTTTTATCCATACATTTCGACCCACAAGTACTACCCACTTATACTCCACTCATTTATATTTAGTTATAATTTAATCCGTTTATTAAAACTTTCCAAACATGACATTAGACTTTGCTTCAAAACCCTGCCGAAAATTAGATAAAATTATATTCTACTGATTTCACTATTGGTGTCCATCTTCTCTACTTCTTAAACCACAAATGGTGTCTATCTAGATAAGTATTTGCAGTCGTTCCGGTGTGTTTGATAAACTTAACAACTCATCTTACATTTTTCTCCATGCTCAGTTTCTACCTTGTGACCTGCAAAAATATATATTATTAAAAAAATGTTACCCAAACCTGCTGTATAACTTACCACAAATAACAGCAACAACATTGACCATGTAACATATGCATCTTGTAGTTGTCTTCAATGCGATCCTCAATTTTATTTCATTTTATAGATATACTGGTTAGTCCCAAGTGACTTGATGACTTGAACCATATCATGTTGATTTGCCCAAATATGATTTTTACCAAATATAAGGTTAGGTCTTCAAAGTGATCTATATGGTGTTGAGCATTAGATACATATGTATGAGGGCTACTAGTGCTAAATTAGGTTCAGTAGATTCTATAACAAAGTTATTTACCTTTTTTTTGGAAATGATGAACTAGAACCCACTCGCAACAAAACAAGCATTAGACGAAAATGGCTGGCTGAATACGGGTGATATTGGCTGGATTTGTCCTCATCACTCTGTAGGACGAAGCCGTGATGCTGCAGGTGTTATTGTTCTTGAAGGACGTGCCAAGGACACTATAGTCCTTTCAACAGGTAAATTAAAATATTTATTATAGTATGCATGTTTCTATCTTTTGGCAAAGTACTTGAATGAATTGTGTAAAGAAAAAGTGCCTCTTTTGACATAGTTCTGTAAATCTAAATTCTCTTGAATGTGTCTCAGAAAGAACAGAGTTGAAGAATCTTCTATTCCGTTAGTTGGATATTACGAACGAGGCTGTAACCGTCTGATTTTCAAGAATGTTTTAAAATAAAAAATAAGTTCATATTTATTTGGTATGCAATAATTAGTGAATGGATTCCCCGTTCCTTGTAGTTGTATGTTGCAGCCATTTGCTTGTCCAATTGATCCATGTAGTAATAATCTTCTCTTTTTCCTAGAGACTTTATGATGTTTCTTAAACATGAAAATCATATGTTACTAACTGTTTTACGAGGTGATATAGGTGAAAATGTTGAGCCAGAAGAGATAGAAGAAGCTGCCTTGAGAAGTAGTCTTGTTCAGCAGATTGTAGTCATTGGCCAGGTGAAATTATAATTTTCTTCAATTAGGCATGCATGTTTCTTTACAATGCCCACCTCAGCAATTGCCATATATGTGATAAAGCACATGATACTTCTTAAACTTGTGTTACATGGCATTGAATGTGTAGGATCAACGACGTCTTGCAGCTATTATTGTCCCAAACAAGGAAGAGATTCTGTCAGAAGCTAAAAGGTTGTCTAAAGTGGAATCTGATGCTTCCAAAGTTAGTAGGGAAGTACTGACTAGCCTGTTGCATGAAGAGTTGAGAAAATGGTAAGATTGCATTTTTAGTGAATTCATAGCATCTTGAATTTTGAATACATTCTATTCGCACAAAATCTGGAAATTGCTTCAGTGAAGCGTATCAAGGAGTTTTCTTTAGCAAACCTATACAGCAATATTCTGTAAAATTTAGCTCAAGGAAACCACCTCTTTTCGCCTAAGACAACTGTTTAAACCATTAAGTTCGGATAACAATTGGAACATGCAGTGCAAAGGTTTTCACGGCTTAGATAAGATTATACATGTAGATTTCATGCTTAGAAAGCTTCACTTGAACTTGATGTATTTTGTTTTGTTTTACTCACTTTGCTTCAAGAATGATGAACATAGCACAAAATTTTCATGAGAACTACAATATAAAATATAATTGCACTATAAAGAATGTTGCAACAAGCAATCAAATGGTCACACTCACACATATGGTGTAACGAAGCAAAAGCCCATGTGAAACAATATGAAGATTAACTGTACTTATTAAGTAAGGACGGAATTTAACACAACAAATCTATTGAAGTTTTTGAATCCTCTATACAATGGACGGAACATAAGATTTAAGAATAGAACATCAATTCAATACACCTAATATTCACTTTCTTGTTTGACTTTGGCTTTTCTTTTAATGCAGGACGTCAGAGTGCTCTTTCCAAGTTGGACCAATACTTGTGGTTAACGAGCCTTTCACGGTAAATTTCTGTTGCAATAGCATGGAAGCCAACATTTTTCTGAATCTATGTTAAGAATAATGTCTTTTTAACAACTGCGGGATCAATTGCAGATTGATAGTGGCTTGATGACTCCAACCATGAAAATCAGAAGAGACAAAGTTTTATCTGAATTCAAAGAGGAAATAGACAATTTATACAAGTGAATTGCTTAACATGGTCTCAGTGAACTAGTAAATGTGCAAATATGGCTGGTCAATTGCTTGCACTGTCTGTGCAATGTTACAATACTGTTTTTCTTGTTAAATTCTTTCATTGTAATAATATGGTGTTGGGCTGATTGTGTACCATATTGTTCTAATGTTGTCATATCAATCTACTTCTTGGAAGAGAATGCTTGTGGGGAGCTACAAAGGCAATCAGTAGTAGCAGCTAGATTGTGAAATGGACTGTGGTGACATGGGGGCGAAGATAGGATAGATAGGGATGGTGTTTGTCTTGCTTTTGGCATAGTGGATCCCAAGTGGGAGGCTCACATGATGGACAACTGTGTAGTACTTGTGCCTTGGCCTTGAGTGTCCTTAAATACTATCAACAAAGAATGCACCATTGGAAAAGAAGCTACATGAAGCATAATACATCCACAAAAGCTATAGCTCCGCATAATTCTCACCTCCTTGATAAACGAAAACTGGCTCTCTAATTCTGATACCAACCCAACTGATGTTTGGGAGATATGATCACTTTTTCCAAAAATTATAGCCGATAGGAAACTCTAAATTATACCTTTTGACACTCAAGATTGAGTTTAAGATTTAATCCCAAGCACTATTTGTTAGACAAAGCAATCTCATTTTCTGATTCCTACAGTGATGGTGTAGTATCTGGCCGTCTTTCTTTGTTGTTTGTGTAAATTTCTCTAGGTAATTTCCTCACTTTACATCTAGGCCACGTTTGGCACACTGGATTAGGTTGTATGAAGAATTTAGTACAAAATTTAATGGATATTAATATGTAGACGGTATTATGATGGACTAATGTGGATAGTATTTTTTTTTATGACGGGAGAACCCGCAGCCGCTACCCTTTGGATGCGCACTGGGTAAATCATCGGACTAACACAATAACCTGCAAATCACGTCAGTCAGATTAACCACACTAGACAAGTTTGGTGCGATAGACTCGATCAAGAAAGTGTTGGTAGGAGGAATCGAACTCGTGACTAAAGGCCTTTGTGCTTACCTACTCCATCAACTCGCCACCCCATGAGGGGTAACTAATGTGGATAGTATTGTTCTATGATGAGATGGTTTATGTTGGTTTGAAACCAAATGAAGTGACGTGTAGTCATGTTGGCTTAGTGATCAAAAGTCACCAACTTTTCAAATCTATGGTCGGGGATTATGGATTGAACCTATCTCTTCAACATTAAACGTGCTTATTGGATCTTTATATTTGATCAGGACACCTTGAAGAGGCTGAGAACCTCCTTAACCTCTGTAGCACGGACACTTTAACTAGGATAGCGTGTTCATGTTCGACACGTGTCGGACTCGTGTCGATACCAACACTCTCTGGACATTCTACAATAACCATTTTTCTTTCTTACTATAACTATGATATATTTTTAATTCAAAGTTATCAGTAAATAACAAATAAATACTTATATTTAAAAAAACAATCAGCAAGAAATATTAATAATAAGTATAAAACTAAATTTATATTATATAAATGAAGAATTTTAAAGAATTTAATCAACGTATTGATGGCGTGTCGTGTTGGTACTTTTTTGAAAAATCACGTATCGTGTCGGACACACGTGTCCATGTCGGTGCTTCATAGTCCTTAATCAATGCCGTTCAAGCCTGATCAAGCCGCATGGGCTGCTTTGTTGAGCACTTGTAGGTGAGTTGGGAAAAGTGAGATGGGAGTTAGAATTGCAAATCATCTGCTGGAACTCATACCAGAAGATCCATCAGCGTGGGTATTGCTATCTAATACTTATCCTGGTGCTGCTATGTTGGAGAAATATCAAAATTAAGGGAAGTGTTGACACACAAAATCAAGCCCAATTAAATGGCCCAAGCGAGGGAGCTTAATTCAAGAAGAGAGCAAGGCCTAATTTGAAAGACAGGTCCAAACGAGATTACCCAAGAAAGAGTCGTGCTATAGTAACTCATAATCGCCCAAACCTGCTGGACGTCGCTCAACTGCGCGAGACGCCCCAAACCTGAGCGAGCTTTACAACGATGTCGTCCAACTGCGCGAGACACCCTAGACTTGAACGAGTATTACAACCACTCACATTCAAAGGCAACGGTTATCAAAACGGTTAAGGGGAAACCTTATCACATCCTACCATTCAAAAATAGCGGTTGCAAATCATGGAGAAAGTGGGAAATTTCTGGATAGGGTGCTTATCATGGAGAAAGTGGGTAGTCGTGGAATAACTTACGATTTTCAGGCAGTTATACGAAGGAAACTACCCAGGAGTATAAAAGAACGAAGATAACACAGAAACAAGGACCGAACAAATCACTCTCAAACAGAGAATATGTAATTTTATTTCCTTTAAATCTTTCATAGTCAAATCTTAGTTAACTTTGTGTGCTTGTACCCCTTAGAGGCATTTGTATCTTGTGAATTGTAATTTTCGCGAATAAACACCCCTCGTTAGGACTTTGTCTTAAGAGGTCGTTGTTCCTTACACAATCGTCTGATCCTTCTTTTTAATTGTTAGCGTTATCCGCGCGAAACAGGAAGTTATGGTTACCATGGAACAGGAAAAGAAACCTGGCAGTTGTGTTTTGTCAAAGGAGCATGATGATGAGATTTTTGGACTTCTCAAGGAGTTGGATGCCGAGATGATGAAAAGAGATTATGTACCCAATAATAGTTCAGTTTTGCATGACATGGGACAACAAGAGAAGTAAAGGCAGCTCTTTTGGCCAGGCCAGTCCTAAGGATTATGATACTGACAAATTGTAACGAGACTCTTAAATATAAATAAAATAAATATTTTAAAAATAAATAACTTATTTTTAACTTTCATAAAATTTAAAGAAACTTTATAAGCTTAACAACAAATTATAAGGAAGATTTCTTTATTTTTTATTTTATTTTTTTAAGGAAAAAAAAGGTATAGACTAGGTAATAGTTTAATTGTAGGTCCATTTTTATTCATTAAACCAAAAATTCAAGTGAAGTGCCCAAGGTATTTTGGGCTTCTTATTTAGTCTCATTTTGTTATTTTGTTGTTGCTTTTTAAAGGACTACAGGGACCAACTCAAAAAATATATAAATTAAAAAATAAAATATCTTGACCAAGGCAATGACCTAGTTTGCATTGGGCCAAGGTCGAGCCTGCTTTTGGCATTGTGAGAGATTGATTGTTGCTTACGGGGGGTTTTGAACTACTGGTTATGGGCAATTTTTAAAGTGTCGATTTTGGGTACTTATGAGGGTTTTTTTTTTCATCTTGGATGGATTGCAGCAGTGGTTTTTAAAATAGTACAATCCATGCTTGAGAGCTTATCATCCGATGGTTCTAAAAGTTTTATAAAAATTAAAATTATATATATATGCCAGTTAGTAGAAATTTTAATTTATAATTTTTTATATGAAATTTTTTACTCAAGTAATATTTTACTGATAAGTAATTTGTGAGATATAAGTTAATTTTAAACTTAAAAGTGAAATATTTGCATATAATTAAAATTTAAAGTTATAAATAATTGTTTACTTATAAGTTAGTTTTTTATACATAAGTGAATTTTTACTTATAATTAACTTTTTATATTTTACAAGTTAATTTTTGTCTTATTAGTAGTATTTTAACTTTATAAGCAACTTTTTTAAACGAAGGTGAATTTTTATCTTATAAGTAATGTTTTAGTCCCTGTTTGGCACCCTTTAAAATTTTAAATTATTTGCTATAGTATTATTATCAATCACACATTCACACAATAAAATATTCTACACAAAAATCAATAATTTTTTTTTATTTTTTAACCATACATTTTCCCAAAAATACTATTCAAAACTTTTTTAACTTTCCAAATAATGGGCAACAAACATGGGCTTTCTTATAATTAAAATTTTTAATTATAAAGTAATTTATTTGCTTATAAATAAATTTTTTAAGTAATTTTTTTAATTAATATATTGTTATTATAAGTTAGTTTTGAACAAAATATATGAATTGAAACTATTATTTTATAGGGGTAAAATTTAAATAGAATCTGCGACCAAAATTCATTGAATTGATGGGATGAGAGATGGTCAAAATTATACTACACCAGTTTGAATGATTTTTAAACCGCCCAGAATTAGTGCTCAAAAAAATTAACAATCTCTGATTTTCTCAACATCTCAAACAATCTAAGAACGATGAAAAAAAAATACTCGCAAGTAGCTATTCGTAGGACAAACATACGAATAGTTAAAAATCTATGTGTTTGTGGAGATTATCATGTAGTTCTGAAGCTCATCTGTAGTATTGTGAATAGAGATCGTTGTAATGATGCCAACAAGTTCCATCATTTTAAGGGGGCCATTTGCTCGTCATGACTTGTGGTAGTTTGTGTGTTTTGGAGGTAAAAATTAGAAAATATTGGTTAAATATATTCCCTTGTTGAATATCTTGACTGTTGATATAAGTTTGAAGTTTTGAATAGGAAGGTAGAGCTAGGAATAGCAACAGGACGATGCGAGATTAGGACAGCCCTCCTTCTGATTGTGCTTCATGTACATATGATTTACATACACAAAATGTGGTGGGGGGAAAAAAGGAAAAACCTTCTTCACTTTCTTTTTCATTTCATCTATATGTAAACAATTATATACAAGTAGCATTATTCCAACCTTACACCAGCCATATAGGAGATTTTAATACTCTGTAACCCCCTCCTCCCCCCACCAATCCCCGCTTATGGGAGGTGGGAAGGCTGGAACCCCTATTCTCCACACGGTTCCTGAATTTTGTTATTTATTTATATATTATTCAAAATTTTAGTCATATGAACCCATGACTAGGACAAGGGATTTTACTCGGCCCCCCTGCCAGTTAGTCGACTAACTGGAAAATGTACGTCCCATTAGAGGCAGGCATCGTAGGGATCAAGAAATAGTCAGTACTCGAAAGGGTGATTTTGTCGTAAAAGGACTCATCCACTGAGCAAGTTAAGTGCTCTTTTTTACTAAAAGGGGTATCCCTTCAAGTCGCTCCAACTTATCAACGCATTAGTCTTGTAGAAAATAATTTATCTCCGTAAGAACGGTGCATTTGGAAGAGTAAACTACAAAAGATGGGTATATCATAAAATGTAATTCTGTATAAGATATTGTACTCACAAAATAATGAACACTTAACTCAAAATAAATTATCAAAATAGTTAGAGATGTATGTATAATTTACCTCAAAATCTGCAAGATCATGAGTATCAAAATACTTATATTATAACATCACTAACAAAAGCAAACTGGTTCACTTAAATTCATCTTTACTCATCCAGTCACTCGGTTTCTCCTCTATATATAGTCTTGCAGAGTATAAGAGTAATACTTCTAAGAAAAAGGTATCCTGTTATGTTCCTAAACAGTATAGATTGGATAGGATTAATGAAGAAAAGGAATTAAAATCTTCTCTGTTGCCAGTAATACTACATCAGACATGGCCTGAATGACATCAAATTACATTCATTGTAGGAAGAAGCAAGCTTCAATCAACAAACGGAATGTAACATAAAGTTCAATGATCACGATGACCCAAAAGCTTGAAGCTACTGGTCGAAACCTTGTATTCGCTTTCCCAACATGATTTTAGATTAAGGGACGAGAGTGGGTTGATGGGATCGAATGGAGAGAGTGGGTGGATTGGATTGAATGGAATGAGCTTAAAAGTACTGCAAGACGATAATATACCGAAGTTCTAAGCCATCTGATCAATGTCATTCCACTAGTCTAACTTATAATTTACCAGCAACTTCCGTAATGCATTACTAGACTTAACGATGAACAAGACGGTAAACTTATATTGCAAACATAGTGTCTAAATATACATGCAAGTTTAAGTGAGATATCTGCCTCATGTTTTAAAGTTTATAGGGCTAGTAATTAAGGACTTCGTTTACAATTTTTATATATGAACTAAAAGAGACTCATAAAGCCATTGTGATCAATAAATCCACACATCTAACCTTCTTAGACCATGTTATCATCATAATATAAGCTTAACACGCTTATTATAAAGAAGAAGGGGGAAAAAACTTGACCTATATTCGTATTTCCACAAAGCACAAAACAACACTACGAGAAGCCTTGAAAATAGCGATGGGGCCTAGTGGCAGCTATGGTTCTCTGAGAGTAAGATGCTCCACATTCTGTGTCTTCCTAGATATTATCTGGATTGATTTCTTCTCTTCCTGTTCATCAAATGAGTTCAGCCTAAACTCAGAGCTCGCCTCTTCAGTATCGGAACATCCCGGTCTTTCAGTTAAAAATTGTTCCCAGAATACATCATTCACCCGGTTCTGGACAGTTGCTGGCGCTTGCTTCTCGTGATGACCCTCAAGTGGTGAAGACAAAATGGGATCATTACCAGAATGAATTCTGATATCTGCGTGATTAAGAGACCTTGTTTCTGTACCAATTTCCTGACCTGAGGGAGCCATCGTACCTGAATTTTTACTTTTGTCGGGTTCCAAAGAAGAAGATGCTAGAGTAAGATTTAGTTGGCAGGAGATAAGACCTTCACCGTCATCATATGCATTCAAACATTGCTGCAAGGAATGAAGTTTTGGACTTTCTGGTCCTGCTTTACACGACAAAGATGAATCTGATAGGTCTAACTCTTCAGGGACACATAAAACACCCCCAGTCCTCGTGTGCACGTCTTTGGACCATCCCTCCATCCTCCCTTCAGGACTTCCCCCATCTTCATTGGAGCTTTGAGTGCTCTGTGATAGCAAGTTCATGTCCGAAAACAGCAGGTGACAACTCCAGCCGGAGCTTATTGCAAAAGTCTTGGTGAAAAATGTTCCCAAGCTCAGGCCTAGAGCAGCTGTGATCATCAACAAAAATACTTTCCTGAACTGTCTGGGAGAAGTCATCAACCTGAGGGAGTCGCCTTTTCTTACTATATGATGAAAAATCCATGGATTCAAGTTTCTGAGCAAGGCGTTCAACAAACTCAGGATTCTGAACTGCTTTGTCCAGGAAGGTCAGCAACCTCTCCTGCCGCAACTCCATGCTACCTATACGTTGTTTTACGCTTTCCAACTGGACCTTTGCAGCAGACTGCTGTTGTTCGAATCTTAAGATGTCTCCTTCAAGAGTAGTCTTTTCAAGTGACAACTTCTCAATTTCTTCCTCAAATGCTGCTCTTTCTGGATCAACAGAACCCTGAGGTTGACTGTGGCTGTGTATAGGCTTTCTGCGATGGATATTCTTAAGAAGATGCTTTTTCCCTTTCACAAATTCATCATTAGCAAATTCCCATTTTTCCGGATCAATTTTCCTAAATCCCTATAAACAAACATGGCTCAGTCAAGAACGCAATTCAAGCATCTGAGAACTGAAGGCAAATTAGTTAACTTAACAAACAATTCATTCAGTCAACATCAGATTTCCTTAATTCTTTCGTTTTATTGGGTCAACGCCCAACGATTTGATAAAATGATCCAAAAGGAGAGGCCTGTAAAATGTCAATAGTTTACAGAAAAAGTTAAAGGCACACACAAGCATGCACACAAAAATAAAGAGGGGAAGGTATGGGAACATGTTTATGTCCAAAATAATCAATGAAATTTATTCCTTGAGAAAAGCATTGGAGGCAAAAAATAAATACCATTTAAGGATATAATACAAGTATATGGCATAGTGACCTTGCACATGAAAAAGGTATGAAGCATATTAATTATGTGTCTCAGACTATTCGAATAAATGATCCCCAAAGTGTGAAATCCACAAGACATGTTTCATTAGAAGTATAGGTATAATAATAGCCAGGTTTCTACAGCTCAATCTTCATCCCTTTTTTTCTCTCTTACTTCACTAAGCAGCACTCTCTATTGCCTACATACAGTAGAAACCAAGTAGGCACTAGGCACCATAGTAACACAACACGACCACCGCGTATAATTGTTACTATAAAAATCTTATTCCCAAAAGCATCACATTGAATTATCACATCTTGCTAAATAAATATAATCTACATGCAACTCCTTATGTAAATAGCTATTAGGAAACAACAACAAAGCCCTGTTCCCTATATACTTCAGGTGGCTATATGAATCCTTTTTCATTGCCCCACTCGGTCGATTGTTACATATATCGAAGGTCAAAAGCAACATCCTTAACCACCACAATAGACCAAGTTTTGGTCTATCCTTAAATATGGTCTACTAAGATTTCATCACTTATATGAACGGAAGCAAGACGTTTCCCCACCATCTAGGGAAAGGTACTTCCCTTTTGGGTCAATTGTGGGCGAGGAGAGATTCGAACCCCCGACATCGTGGTTTGTAGCCACGTGCTCTAATCCTCTGAGCTATAAGCCCCACCCCGTCTCCACTTGTAATCTTTCCCTGAGCATTCCCCTAGATAAACCATTTATTCAGCCCTGTTTGGTTTTACTACACATATTTTTAGTAGATTTTGAAGATGAAAGTTGATGAAATGTGTGATTAAAAAATTGATAAAAGTTATGGGTACTACGAAATGTATAATTGAAAATGAGTTTGAATAAACTAGAGTTATGGAAAATGGAGGCCAAACAGGGGCTCAATGTTTACTTGCAAGGAACTAAAATTTGAATTTCACAAAATAATGTGCAATTTGACATAAGCAAACAAAAAAAAAATCATGAAATTAATAAGCCAATTAGCCACCTGGCTTTACCACAATTCCTTCACAGGAAAGATAAAGGTAATTGATATGTAAGAATAAGTGGTCAGAATTCAAGTAGCGTTTAGGTGAAAGTTGTCTTTCTATATTTCATCCTGTGGTCAAACATTCTTTCATAGCTTCTATAGTGTTTTGTCATGGATTCTTTTGAGCAAGAAATGATAGCCTATTTAGACTTTCATGTTCCTTGGTGGGCAGGGGAAAAGGGAATAAGAGTTCAAGTATCATTCTTCGTTGTGTGTGAACTCTGTCTTAAAGAGCTAAATCATTTATAAAGAAACTTCATTTAGCATCCATCAGACAGCAACTAGTTGGGACCGATCACATCCAATTTATTATTTGGTCCTGAAAATTCTTTCCTTTTGTTGTCCCACAGCATTGGAGCAAGATAGTCGAAAATCTGAATGTATCATGTGATGGCAGAACTTTATTTAGGCATAACTTTTGATCTGGAAGCATGTAAGTGGGCTCTTTCGAACTTAAAGACTGGTGAAAATCGGCCCTGCCCAATTGGAACTGACTTTTGAGGCCCTATTTAGCTTTTCCATGGCTCTATGGTTCTTTTTTCTTATTTGTAGGTATTTCTTCCGCTTTTCTTGCAATTTCAACATATGCAAAGCTCATACAGTTATTGGATAAGGGAGGTAAGAATGGAGGGAATTTTCATGAGATTAGAGGAGAGAGATTGCAGAAAAGCTGAGAAGAGCAGGCTAGTAGAGGAGCTACTGGACGAGTAGGAAAGAAAGCAGAGAGAAGAAATTGCAAGGTTGGTTACAGAATGTAGGAAATTACAAGACGAGAAGATGAAGGACAAAAAATAATGTGGAAAAGAGTCTCATCCCGATAAGGATAGAAATAGGAAAAAAGAAGAATCAGGAAAGAAAGAATTAAGGTATCAGGCAAAAGCAAATCTGTTGCCAAGGAATCAAAAAATAAATAATCTGCGTCTCATAAACATAAAGAAAGAATAGGCTAACTTAGGCAAGTTAGATTATTCTGTCATTCCCTATAAATCAAGGATCAACCTGACCATAATTAAAAGGAATAGAAGACTACTATTATAAATTTACAGTTGTACAAAGACTTTCAAAAATTCAAAAGATCATATATTTCTCGAAACTCCCCCTCAAGCGGGTGTATAGATATTATCCATTCCTAACTTGCTTGTGATTGCTTGAAATGAGAGATTGGCTAGTACCTTAGTTACAACTTCTTCAAGTTGTCTATTTGTTGAAACATATGAAGTGCATGTCTTATTATCCAACTTCTCTTTTATGAAATGTCTATAGACTTCCACATGCTAATTTTGATCATGTTAAATTGAAATGTGAGCAAAAGATTATTGTAGTCTTGTTGTCAAGATAAAGTCTGCTGGGTCCTTGCTACTTAACTTTTAAGATCTTCAATAATGCTTTCAGACACAATAGTTCACATATTCCATGTGTTGTGGCTCCAATTTCAGCTTCGACACATGATCTTGCTTCATTTACTTCTTGCTTCTCTAAATCGTCAAGTTTCTTCCAAGCAATATAAAATAGCCCAAGGCTGATATCCATCCACAACAGTCCTGCCCAATCTGTATCTGTATTGGCTTCTAAATCTAGCTCTAGTCTTTCTAGACCATATTCCCTTTTCTGGGGTTAAACTTCAAATAGTGCAAGATTCTGCAAACTGTTTGGAAATGTGTCCTTTTGGGATCTTATTCACTACACGTTCAACATAGACTATTATCAGGCTTTATGTGTGATAGATAAATGAGTTTGCCAACTAAAATCTAGTAACTCCCTCGATCCACTGTTGCATCCTTATCTGTTACACCCAGTTTATGATCAAGGTCTATAGGTGTGTCAAGTGGCTTACATCTGAGCATTCCTCTCTTTTTGAGAAAATCAAGCACACATTTTTCTAGTGATACAAAGATTCACTCTTTCAAAAGTGCCACTTCAATTCCTAAGAAGTACTTGAGTTTTCCAAGCTCCTTTATCTCAAATTCTTCAGCTGTTCATTTTTAAAGTTAGCTTCTTTTTCTCTGGATCATTATTAGGGCTTGTTTGAGCCCCATTAAATTGGAAAAATACATTTTCAAATAGTAGATTGATGGAGAACGTGTGGCTAAAAAAAAGGAAAAAATTTGGATTTAAGTGTAATATTATTTTAGAAAAATGTTATTTGTACACCTCATGGTGTACCAAATACATTACACCCCCCTCAATGTGAGGCCACGAATATTTTATTGTGTGTGGGTCCCCCTACATGTGAGGGAGGTGTAATGCATTTGGTACACCATTATGTACGTATAGCACTTCCGATTATTTTATTGAAGAATATTTGGTTGAAAAGAAGAGAGAAATGTATTTTGGGAAAAATGAGAATCAAACACACCCTTAATCAAAATTCCAAAGGGTTGGCATAATGAGATGTCGATTCCATCTTATGTTTTTTTTTAAATAACATTGGTCAAGCATTATGAAGTGAGACAGAAATTAAAAAATCTCAAATCATACAGCACATTTTAAATTCAGTAACTAACATCTAAATCGAACTATTACTACAGCATGATAAAGTTAGGAACTCCAAAGCGGCAAAGCCTTCTTGCTGTGAATTTAGCATATAAATTAATAACTTACATGATATCAGCAATACTGCAACAACACTCGGTTAAAAATCTGCAATATGTGTGTTTTCATCGTAATTCCTACACATGAATATATGAAAACAAACTAATAACTTGTGCAGGCATTCTTCTATCCGTATATGGAAAAACAATTATTTCATTAAACTGCACAAGGGTTGAATGTGCTCATAAACTTGTATTCCATAATTGGGTATCTATTCAGCAATCAGCACAAAATTACAAAATTGTGTAAATCTCAGGTCAACCAAATATAATAAAGTTAAGGCAATAAATTTAATGAATCCCTATTCAATAAAATTTTAACGAAACATAAAACCCGACCCAAATTAAACCGTGTTTGTCGCATATAGAGCAATTAATTTCAATTCAAACGAAAAAATCAAAAGTTTTATGCACATTACAGCCCACGCATCTATAAATACAGATATAGATACACGTACATAGGTGTTGAGCTGGCGGATGAAGCTGGAGAAGTTGTTGTGCTTGAAGTAAGAGGGAAGGAGGACGCGAGCAAATTCCGGTGGATTCCACACCACGAAGCTCTTCATGCTCCCGCTCCATGATACGATGTCATCTGTCATCGTGTCGTCAATCATCTCGTACGTCTTCAAGAGGAACGGCGCCGGTCCACCTCCACTTCCTCCACCGCCTCCGCCCGCGGTGGTGGTCACCGGTGTTCCTCCGTCCATTCAGTATTCTATGATCGATCGAGAAAAATGCTGGTTGGGGGGGTCGTCGGGTCTGACTTATATGTTGACGGGATTTATGGAGTGGGAATGAGTTGGAATCCCCACCAGATGTTTTTTTTTTTTTTTTTTATTTGAAAATGGTCTTTGACCAAATTATTTTATAAAAAGATAATTTAATAATTTAAAATTATTATGCCCCTGTTTGGAGCTTATTTTTTCCTCATTTTTAGAAGTTTTTGGACCGTTAATTTTAGAAGAATAATGATTTCCTTACCACTAGGACATTAACTAATGTTACTTATTTTAATGTAATAACCTATATATATATATATATATATATATATATATCTTGAAAAATTATAGTCAAATTTTCATGTCCAATGATTTGAACTTTCAATCTCTAAAAAAAATAATGATTCCTTCACCACTAGGACATTGAACAATATTATTTATTTTAATTCAATAACCTATATATAATTCTATAGTTCTGAATATCTTAAAAAATTATAGTTAATATTTCACTTTATTCTATATATGTATTATATATTGAAAAATTAATTTTAATTAAGATGAATTGAATGTCTAACAAAATTTATGATTTCGAAATATATAAATAATTAGTGTCATTTAACTTAAAATTTTTAATTTTATTTCAAATAAAAAATTAATATTTTTAAATTTATTAATAATTTTTAAGTAATGATCTACCTGTCCAACCACTAATTTTTTTTATTTTTTCCCTTTCATCCTACACGTAAACTTTTTATGGCATGCAAAATATACTTTTTATATAATCTAAAAGATATAATTGCCGTTTCATATACTCTAAAACGATATATATGTTATTTTAATTAAGATTAAAACTGAAATGATATGAATGTTGTCAAAATTGTACCGAAACGATAATAACATCGTTATGTATCAAACTCACGAAATAACATAACAACTTTCATATTGTTTTAGTACAAATTGACGAGTTCGAAATTGTCTCGGTTCAAATCATAACTACAACAACATAGATATCGTTTCTTTTCATATAAAACGATAATTATATCGTTCTGACTAAAAATAACGATTTGTCCGTCCACAGTCAGCCTTCATGTCTTTAACATACATAAGACGATCGAAAGAGATCATCAAGCAGGTTGATACCACTTGAATGGATTAGAAAGACCGAACGAATATACTTTTTGTCAAAATAGTTTGAAAGTGGTACACAATCATAGGAACATAAATGTTCCCGTAGTTTTTTTAGAATGAGATCAAACCCACTTGATGACATATTTCGATCATCCTAAAACGTAACAATTTGAAAAACTGACTTATTCAATCATAACGATATTGAAATCGTTCCTAAAGCATATAACGACTTTCATATCATTTCAATATAAAAACTTCTGCTCTATTGATTGTTTCATAATGACATTGAAATCGTTCTTGAAGTACATTAAGACTTCCATATCGTTTCAATAGAAAAAACTGGCTGATTCAACTATAACGACATGTAAGTTGTTCATGAAGCACATAACGACTTCCATATCGTTACAATGTAAATAATAAGGAAAACGACATTTATATCATTTCTTTACATAGAAAACGATAAGTATATCGTTATGACTAATAAGGACGACTCGGCATCCACGATCATTCGACATACCTCCGACATATGTATGATGACCGAAACTAATCCAATCGACAACGACATAGATATCGTTTCTTTTAATAGAAAACGATAATTATATCATTTCACTAAAATCAACGATTCAATTGTCAACAGACACTTGTCATGCCTTCAACATATGTAGGACTATCGAAAGAGGTCATCAAGTAGTTAATACCACTCGAATGGTTTAGAAAGAGTGAACGAAGATACTTTCTTCGGGTGAGAATAATTCGAAGGTTGTATACAATTATTGTGACACAAATGTTCTCGTAGTTTATGATAAGTGTGCATTTACACACTTATTAAGCACTTATTGATTTATAATTATGGATGAAATTGAGCATATTCTATGCATAATTGTGTATTATTTGATTTTGTAGGCAAAAACCCTACCAGACGAAGAAACGAGTTAAAGAGGAGAAAAATGACTAAAAGTGTACAATTTTATGAAGTTGAGGACTGAATTTCACTTGATCAAAAGATGGAGGACTTTGACTGCAATTTAGTAAGGGCCTAAATGATATGAAGTTCAAAATCTGGGGACTGAAATGGACTAATTCAAAGATGAGGGATCAAAGTGCAAGACGGCCAGAATGATCAAGGACCTGAGCAGCAATTTTTGCTTGAACCATGCGATCGTATGCATTTTGCCTGTGCGATCGTGAAGTGGTCACAGAATCTTAGCACCGTTTTAAGGTTCTTCTATGCGATCGCATAGAAATAGCCTATGCGGTCGCATAGAAGAAATTTTCAAAAGTGGTGGATTTTGCATTTTTCTCGAGTTTTGGTCAAAAGTGCTTATTTCTTTTCGACTTGTTTATTACTCAAACCTTATCTAAAACCTAATATTATATATTATTACTTTTATTAAACTATTTCCATAGCATTAGTGGAGAAAGTTAGTGGAAAATTATGGAATTGAGGATAAGAGAGGGATGAAATCATTTTTTGGTCATTATCTTCAAACTTCACTTCTCTCTTCAACCATCTCTCTGCTCTCTACGAAAAGCTCTCTGGTTTTTCTTCTTTTGTGTAGTTTTAATTTGTTTTCATTTTGTTTTGTAGGATAATTGAAGGGTTTGAAGGTGGTGAATAAGGAGAATCCATCAAATGAGAATTTGGAGAACAAATGGAAGATTTCAAAATTGTTATACAAGGGTTTTATCTATCCTTTTGATTTTCTTCCTTTAGTTTTCATGTTTATATTGTAATGGAACAAAATTCTCTTTATTACACCACTTTTATAATGAGCTAAATAGTTTTATGTTGGAATTTATGTAGTAACTTAACCAAAAGTTTCATTAGTATGTTGTTTTGTATGGTAAGATGCATGTGTTATCAAGTTCTAGATGTTTTAATTGTTATGTTTTATTGACTATCATGTACTTGATCAATATGTGATATGGTTAAATGGTTGGTGCAATTATTGAGAAATTGTTGTACTAGCTAGATCAAGATAATTAAAACCCTAGGTTTGTATAGTTTCGACTATACTCGTTTAGGTGTTATAGGAATATACATCTACCCTAGGTGACCCTTAGAATATTCTCACAACAATTTAATGCAATTGGTTAAATTGTATCCACATAGAGATATAGTGGATAGGTTAATCAATTAGGGTTAACTTCGTTCGGAAGAGGTTGTTAACTAAAATTGGAGAATCGGGTCTAATCTGGTACTTTGGTAATACTAGCATCTTTATTTTATCGATTTTAATACTAATGAAACAATGGTTAAGTGAAAGCATAAATTCCAACATTTTCCAAATCAAAAACCCTTTTCATCATTTATTTTGTCTTTTTAAAATTTAAATCAAGTTTTTTGTTTTATTTTCTCGCTTTTAAAATCAAGTTTTAAAATGTGTGTGTCCATCGTTAATTTGAAACACTTTAACTTGTGATTGGAAAAACACTCCTCGTGGGATCGACTTGGGTTTTAAAAGCTCTATTATACTACTTGATCCGTACGCTTGCGGCATTCGTATTCGCCCCGATCAGTTTATTTTGAGTAAGAATAATTCGAAGGTTGTATATATGTCGGATGCATGTCGGGTGATTGTGGACGATCGAATCCTCGTTTTTAGAAGAAACGATATAATAATCGTTATATATAAACTAAAACGATATATATATATATATATATATATATATATATATATATATATATATATATATATATATATATATATATAGTGACCTTGAAAATATCAATGTCGTCAAAATTATAGTGAAGCGATAATGACATCGTTATGTACGAAACTCATGAAATAACATAACGACAACGATATTATTTCAGTACAAATTTGATGAGTTCGAAATCATTATAATTCAAATTAAAACTATAACGACATTAATATCCTTTCTTCTCATATACAACGACATTGATATCATTTTGCTAAGATTCGACATTCTTCGACCCCCAACAAATGGAAACATTTGTGTTTCCATAGTTCTCTATCATCTTTAAGTTGTTTTGATAGAAAGAATGTATATTCGTTCAGAGTATAATTTTTATACTGAAATGATATGGAAGTCATTATGTGCTTCAGGAACGATTTTAATGTCGTTATGGTTGAATAAGTCAATTTTTCTGTTGAAAAGATATGGACTTATGTGCTTCGGGACCGATTTCAATGTCGTTATGAAACAATCAGTAGAGCAGTGAATTTTTTTCTATTGAAACGATATGGAAGTCGTTACGTGCTTTAAGAACGATTTCAATGTCGTTATAATTGAATAGGAAAGTTTTCTATTGAATAAGATATAGAAGTTGTCATTTGCTTTAAAAACGATTTCAATGTCGTTATGGTTGAATAAGTTTGCTTTTTTTTTGTTGAAACGATATAGAAGTCGTTATGTGCTCCAGAAAATATTTCAAAGTCGTTACGGTTGAATGAGAAAATAGTGTAGTTTTTATATTGAAACGATATGAAAGTCGTTATGTGCTTCATGAACGATTTAAATGTCGTTATGGTTAAATAAGTTAATTTTTTCTATTGAAACGATATGAAAGTCGTTATATGCTTCAGGAACGATTTCAATGTCGTTATGGTTGAATAATTAATTTTTTTCTATTGAAACGATATGGAAGTCGTTATGTGCTCCAAGAACGATTTCAAATTCGTTACGGTTGAATCAGAAAAACAGTGTAGTTTTTATATTGAAACGATATGGAAGTCATTATATGCTTCAGGAACGATTTCAATGTCGTTATGAAACAATCTATAGAGCAGTGAAGTTTTTTCTATTGAAACGATATGAAAGTCGTTATGTACTTGAGGAATGATTTCAATGTCGTTATAGTTGAATCAGAAAAACAGTGTGTTTTTTATATTGAAACGATATGGAAGTCGTTATGTGTTTTAGGAACGATTACAAGGTCGTTATGGTTGAATCGGTCAGTTTTTTCTATTGAAACGATATGGAAGTCATTTTGTGATTCAAGAACGATTTCAACGTCGTTACGGTTGGATTAGAAAAATAGTGTGTTTTTTATATTGAAACGATATGGAAATCGTTATGTATTTTAGGAACGATTTCAATGTCGTTATGGTTGAATCAATAAATTTTTTCTATTGAAACGATATAAAAGTCATTTTGTGCTTCAATAACAATTTCAATGTCGTTACGGTTGGATCAGTAAAACATGAATATGCACAATATCAACAACTTAGACATGTATAATATGTGAGAATAAAGCTGAATAAAGCTGATTGTACAGCTTTATTCTTACCCCTTGGTACACAGCCCCCTCACATGGGGTGGGGCCTAAGCTGATTTAATGTTATTTTAAGCTCGGACCCCACCCCATATTGTGAGGGGGCTGTGAACCGAGCTGTGTACCGGAGTGTACATCAAGCTCGGTTCAATATGTGAACTTGAAGTTATAAAAATCCATGAAAATATACATTGATGTTGGATTCAATATCCATAATCATTACAAAGGTAAATCCATCAACTAGTAGCTAGGAAACATCCAAAAAATAGCAACATCATGAAACATTAGTAAGTATAGCAAAACACAATCTAAGATTCGAACTCCCATGTCAACAACTCCGCAGCCAGTTTCTTCCGCCATATTGGTTCGTAATCCTATTGAATTTCATGTATATCTATATTTGCTTGCAGAAAGTCATTTCAAAGAGCATACGATAGTAGTACAACCTTAAGTTTCAGTACCAACTGCTTAGCTCGTGCAAGTTGATCGAACATGACCAGTTTTCTTACACTTGCTGCACTTATAAGGAGCACGCGTCTCTTCGACTAACATTTTCCTCTTTTTTGACGATTTCCCACTTTGTCTTCGTGCCAATGGAGGCAATACTTCTTTAACTATCACATGCTTCAAAATTCGTCATTCGACCTCATTCGGCAAAGGGCATACGGATGTCGAATATGCTTGCTTCCAACAAATATTACTATAAAGGTGGCTACATAGATTATAAATATCATCTCATTTAAGTCGTTATATACAGAATAAAATCAAATGTGTTTTTACGGTACAATAATGAAAGAACAGCCAAACATGCATTTTTTAACTTATATTTCATTTCGAATATAGTACAATACTGATAACGATATATAAGTCATTATGGATTGTAGAGAACGACATGTTGGTAGTTATGTACATAATAAAATCAAACGTTTGTTTTACGATACAATAATGAAAAGAATAGTCAAACATGCATTTGTCAACTTATATTTCACTCAAATTAATGGAAATAACAGGTAATGAGAAAATGGGTTGGGAATTAACCCATATCAAAACTCTAATGTAATGTTAAAATGAATTCAAAATCATTGTTCACAAATGAACACCATAAACATGTATACAACAATATGGAGAAATTATTCATAAAAAATAGAGAAAGAAAGTAATCCAAAAATTGATAATTTACAACATCCTCTTTTTCTCCAGATGCTAAGCAAAATGTTGCAAAATTTTATTACCCACTTCAACTAAATGAATGTTCGAGGAAAGAAAATGTAGAGTTTATGATTTCTTTAAGTAGAGAAAAATGATGATGAGAAAATGAAAGAGTTGAAACATGTAGAGTCGATTCTTGAAGAAGAAGAATAAATGGAAGCTAGAATTCAATTTAGGGTTAAATAGAAAATGAAATGAGAACTAAGACAATAATGTCTTTTTGTAAACAATAATATTTTACACATTTACAAATTATATTTTTCATTTTTCATATATTTAGGCCTTCTAACTAAAAAATTTAGTTGGTGGACTTTTAAACAAAAATTTAGTTTGACTAGACCCATTAAATGAATAACCCATGCTTTTATGAAGGAGGAGACGAGCTGCGTCGCGCATATTAGTGAAAATATCGTTACAGTCCCTATTTTTAACATTTTATTTTTGGTCATTTATCTTTTCTTATTTAACTCTTCAGCTTTTAATTTTGGAACGCTTAATGAAAACATCCATTATTACCAAAAAAAAATGTCAGTTTTATCCTCAAATATAAGCCTTTGTTTCGTTTTGTTAAAATCAGATTTTTAGTAAATTTTAATAAAAGTTAATGAATTATGTGATTAAAAAGTTGATAAAAGTTGAGAGTTTCATAAAATATGTGATTGAAAATAGGTTTTAGAAAAAATGCATTTTAGGAAATGAGTCAACCAAAGGTAAATATATGTATATGTGCCTGTTTGAGCCCTATTATTTCTTAAGAATGCATTTTAAAATAATAGGTTCATGGAGAATGTGTAATTAAAAAAAAAATTGAGTTTACATATAATATTATTTTATTGAAAAATGTGTAGTTCAAAAAAATTATTTTTAAAAATAATGAGCGTCAAACAAGGGCTATAAATAATTTTAAATCATTGAGTTAATTGTTTCAACAGTCACTGAACTTTGCAACGTGTCACATTTCACTCACCGAACTTTCAATTGCACCCCATAACTCACTGAATTTTGGATGAACTACACTCCATCACTCACCGTCTTAATTCCTTCCACACCGTTTGCCTATGTGGAGGACGGCGTTGCCATTTGGCAGTTAACTTACTCCAATCGGACAATGAATCTGCCATGTCATGAATGTCCAAACCCCCAAACACACCTCACCCTTTTTAACACCGAAACGTGAGATGAAACCCTAGGCTCTCCAAAAACGCTCGAAATTGAAGGGTGAAAGCTTGATTTCAGTACACGCCAGAAACATTAATCTGAAAACGATCCTACATCGTCGTTGAAGGCCCCACCCCAACCACAAATATTGGTGTTTTCGACATTCGCACATGGAGGGTCCACATGGAGGTAAAGTGCAGCATTTTATTTTGCTTTCTTCGAAAATGTTGGTGGTTTATTTGACAATGTTGGTGGTGCAGTTCCTTTATGTTTGAGTACTTCTTCTTACCTGATTATTTAAGATCAATAATGGACATGCCTTGAAATCTCATCTTTCATTTTATTTTGCTTTCCTTAAAAATGTTGGTGGTTTATTCGACAATGATGGTGGTGCAGTTCCTTTATGTTTGAGTACTTCCTCTTGCCCGATTATCCTTTATTTGACAATGTTGGTGGTGCAGTTCATTTTTGTAGTTTTATTTTTTTAAGGAAAACGTTGAAATGAGCACTATTGCTACAATGGACTGATGAGATTCATGGACTGGTCAGTTCCACCTATTTGCTCGTTAGCAAAATTGTTAACTAAATTGCAGATGTATAATCCTGAATATGTTTGAAACCGTAATGCCATGTTTAAATGTTAATTTTCGTTTGTCTGCTTTCTCATTTGCCATGATCACCCACCTTCTTTCTTCCCTGGCTTGTTTTGTTGATCTTTTACAACGTATTGTTCCTGTGACGGATACTGAGGACGACCCTGACTTCAATGATTCCGATAATGAATTTTCGGCTAGTGAAGATGATAGGCTGTTCGACAATAATGTAATGAATGGAATTGAGGTAGATTGCGATGGAGGGACAACTGAACGAAAAAAGATCCAGTGGTATAGGACGAATATGATGATGCCCACGATTTGAAATGTCCATCATCGGAAGAACTGTTGTCCGCCATGTCATTTGACGATGAGGCTGGGTATCGATTTGAGTTTTATGGCTGAAAATGATATGCGGGATCCACAACTTCATGTTGGTCAGTTATTCAATTTTGTACAAGAATTTAGGAAGGTGGTCCGAAGTTATGGTGCAATTAATGGATATAATGTAAAGTGTAAGGTGAATGATGAAAATAGAGTTCATGTCATCTGTAAATTAGATTGCCAATGGAGATTATGGGCTTCTAAGGTGAATAATTCGGACACGGTCCAAGTGAAGTCGTATACGCCTCAACACACATGCAGTAGGGATCAATACAATCGTCATTGTAAGTTGTAACTATATTTTCAAAGTCAACTAGTATATTGAGCAGTTCAAGGCAGATCCGGAGTGGAAAACGAAAAGTATGCAGACAACTTTGAAGGAGGACTTGAAGATAAACATTATTCAAAATGTAGCTTGGAAAGCGAGAGGATATACGAAACAATTGATTAACGGGAGTATCGAACAATAGTTTATGACACTAGAGTCGTACACGACAGAGGTATTGAGGGCCAATCCAGGGTCCACAGTGATGATAGCACTCAGTGGGCAAGTTTTTCAAGGTATATATATATATATATATATATATATATATATATATATATATATATATATGTTTTAGTACTTGAAAATCAGGGTTTTGACATGGGTGTAGAAAAGTCAATGGAGTAGACGGTTGCCATCTCTGGGATGTTTGGGGTGGTGTAATTCTCACTGTAGTAGGTCTAGATGAAAATGATTGCATTTATCCAATTGTTTATGCCGTTGTCCAGAAGGAGAATACAATTGCATAGAGATGGTTTTTGAAATATCTTGCAGAGGATATTCAGATGGAAAATGGGCATGACTGGACCATGATGACTGATAGGCAAAAGGGCTTAAGCAATGTGATTAGCAAGTTATTTCTCGAGGCGGAGCATAGGTACTGTGTCAAACACATGTATGCAAATTTTTTCGATAAGGGATTTAAAGGTAAGACTTTGAAGAACTTACTTTAGCAGGCCTCTAAGTCAACTACAGTGGCTGACTTCAAACGTTGGATGCAACAAATACGCCATCTTAGTGAAGCCGCTTATAAATGGTTGATGGAGAGGCATCCATCCGAGTGGAGTAAATCTCATTTCAAGACACATTCGAAAAGCGATATTCTGTTAAATAACTTGTGCGAAGTTTTCAATAAGATGCTGATTGATGACAAAAAGAAGTTGATTGTGGCTATGCTGAATTGTGAGAAGTTGGGATTTATAACCAGAATTGAGAAACATCGAACTAAGATGAAGACATGTGAAGGTAGACTATGTCCAAGAATTAAAAAAAAGGCTAGCCAAGCTAGCTGAGATGTCAAATGAATGCTCATTGCATTTTTCAAGAGGGCCTAAATAGCAAGTGGACTGTAGGTCAGATTCTTAAGTCGTTGACTTTGAAGAATGGAGTTGCGCATGTAAGAGGTGGGACTTGACAGGAATACCGTGTAGCCATGTATTGGCCGTTATACGGGAATGTAGAAATAATCCTGAGGATTATGTAGAACAATGCTATACGATGAACACATATTTGAGATGCTACGATAACATTATGAATCCAATTAATGGAATTCGATTGTGGCCCCAGCTGGACACTTTTCCAATCATGCCACCATTATGGACGACTCTGCAATGGGGAAAAAAACAAAAGAAAAGAAGGAAGCAATCCGATGAAGACGTTATTGCAAGCTCACATGTCAAGAGAAAAGGAAGAGTATCGATGACATGTTCAATATGTGGCTTAAAGGGTCACAACAAAAGATATCACTCTAGACCTGATGCATCGGTTGACGTAAGTAATTACTACAGTATTTTTTTGTTATTTTTCGTTTAAATGGTAGTTGATCATTTTTTTCCCTTCTCCAGAACTGGTACGACGAACATTTGGAGTCGATCAATACGAGTAGGCACCCATCGGACGACGAAAGAAGACATGTAAGTACTTGTACTGGCAAATGTGGGTTAAAACCCTAAATGGTCACTGAACTTTGTTTAATGGTCTCCCAAAGGTCACCGAACTTCTAATGGCCACCAAAAGGTCACTGAACTTTGCTATTTGGTCTCCCATCCATCACTGACCGTCAACTTTAACTAACAGAATCAAGTCGGTGATGGATGGGAGACCAAATAGCAAAGTTCAGTGACCTTTTGGAGACCATTAGAAGTTTGGTGACCTTTTAGAGACCATAGACAAAGTTCAGTGACCATTAGTAGTTCAGCGACCTTTTGGAGACCATAGGCAAAGTTCAGTGACCATTTAGGGTTTTAAGTTGTGTAAAAGCAAATTTTTTTTTTAGTACTTGTGTGAAAGTAAATTTTTTTTTTTTTTTTGTCAACTAATTTCTATTAGTACTTTTGTGAAAGCAAATTTTTCCCGAAAATGTGTAATTAAAAATGAGTTGACAAAGAAGTTTCAAATAAGGATTTAGTTTTGCATCTTCTTCTTTTTCTTCTTCTTTTTAATCATTTTTAAAAAGAAAAATTAAAATACTAACAAATTATTTGGATCCGATTTCACAATGCTTATTGAATAAAGTATATTCTTGAATTGCTTAAACACCATGGATGATTTTGAATTTGGTTGAACAACAATAAAGTTGAGGTCGATATCCGGTTCAAGTCTTGCAAGTACCTAAACAATCGTACTAAAATTGTTGCGTGTCATAAGTTATTCAGTCAATCCGACTGTGTGTTTTTACATTAACAAAAAAAAATTAGTTGACCAAAAAAAAAATTTGCTTTCACACAACTTAAAACCCTAAATGGTCACCGAACTTCTAATGGTCTTCAAAAGGTCACCGAACTACTAATGGTCACTGAACTTTGCCTATGGTCTCTAAAAGGTCATCGAACTTCTAATGGTCTCCAAAAGGTCACTGAACTTTGCTAAAGTTGACGGTCAGTGATGGATGGGAGACCAAATAGCAAAGTTCAGTGACCTTTTGGAGACCATTAGAAGTTCGGTGACCTTTGGGAGACCATTTGACAAAGTTCAGTGACCATTTAGGGTTTTAACCCGGCAAATGTTGATCATTACTTTTTCTTAATTACAATGGTTATTGTATAAGCAGAATTTATAATCCTCATGGATAAAACACTATTTGGCAAGGATTTGAAACATTAGTTTTGTACCCATTAATATTGCAACTCAACAGAACATTATGGGGCTACAGAGGAAAGATAAAACAAAATTCTGACTGCAGGCTTTTGTATAAGGCAATGTATGGTATAATTAATGTTTCTTTTATTTTTGTTTCATATTCAAATCCAACGAATGAACGAATGGTGTAGTGATATGTTGCTAAAGGAAAACATTCTTATTTCCTAGGCCACCCAAACACTGCCCCCTATATATGCCTTACCTGGTTTCTTTTTATTGTCTTTGGAGGACTATTCAATAGTGTTTATACCGGTAAAAACAAATATTTGTTGTTCTAGTGAATCATTCGCCAAAGCCTAATATAATTTTTTTTTTCGTTGGGAAATACCGACTTTTATTTGTTTACGAGCCTGAGTAATACTCTATTTAATTGTCTTTCTCATTATTTGAATTATTGGATACAATCTATGATGGCCTAAAACTTAGCTAAAAGTACCGAAAAAATGAGGCAAATTAACAAAAAATGAATTGTTGTGATCATACATACACAAGTTATAGCTGAATTTCTTTTTGTTTATTTGCGTTGATAAGGAAAACTGGTTCCAACCCGAGGAAATGGATCTAGTTCAAGCCAAACACTTGATGAAGTTCGTGATTTTCATTTCATGCCCACTCCCGACGTTTAGAATCAAAAGCGAACACAGATTCTCAAAAATGGACCAACCCCTCGTGTCCCTAACGATGGAGCGTCGTTGACAGAGCAAATCGCTCTTCAAGAATTGGACGCTAGTCGTCATGCGGGTGCATCAAATTTGTGATGGTTGCATGTACATGTCTAAGTTGTTTTGGGGATGATTTTGTGCCAGTATGGTTGTGCTGCTAGTTTTGGTGGGACACGTACAGGCGTTTCCACTTTGGCAGATTTTGGTGATGGCATTGTCTAGTTTAATTCTAGTTTTGTGGATGCATAGATTATAATGGTGTAACTGTTTTTGTAAAGTGTAGTGTACACGGTTGTACTGGTGTAATCTTGTACAAATCATCAACTTTAGGCTGGTGTAATCTTGTACAAATCATCAACTTTTATGTTGTCTTAATATCAGGTTGTGCTAACTTTGTTCATTATTATTTGTGTTGTCTTAATATCATGTTTTTTGTGCTAATTTGTATAATTTTTTCCCCTTCATTTCAGTTTCTATTATCTTCAACTTTGTCGAAAATATTAAGATATTTAAGGCAGTTTATCCACAGGTGGGGTACCAATTAATTTTGGTCGTTGCGACATTTTAAAACATGCAGGATTTGTAAGAATTATAAATGATGAACAAGATGACGTAAAGCTGAACTCAAGAGCCATAATAGTAAATGAATAAGTAGAAATATATAGCAAAAAGGAGACATAATATATTGAACAAATAAAACATTTTTGTCTCCAGTACATCACATAATGACATATCTAAGATAGGCAAACTTCACGAGTTCACCACCAACAATATGTTTTAAATCCCGAAATATAAGACGTCTTCTCGACAAATACTTAGTTGGTATTTATTCTCTAATCTCGTCCCTTTTGTTTCTCATTCGCATCCATATCTCCTTATCCCTTGCGGAACGTAATGTTGATGGATATCTCGACATTCGATTGTTCGGTAATTCTAGAACAAGTTTTGAACAAACTCGACAGATCTTCATTTTGCTGTGTCTGATTATGAATGAATGAACAACCGCATCTTGATTCCCGTTCATCTATAACACCACTGGACTGACCCTCATCTTGTAATGGTTTACGTTTGTCGGGCGAAACGTTGCTCTACTCGAAAAACCCGCAATCTCTAGTGCAACAAAAGAATAAACGACCAATGTTTGCAGTCTTTTCTAACTCTATCCATTTCATAAAGCTATCTACACAATCTGGACATTGTTGCTTCTTTGGGCGTGCCCTCAATTAGTACCCTGGTAGTCTGCAACTATGGCAAATCCCCTTATTCTTTCTTAACAAACAGAAATAGAAATAGCATTGCATCCATGAATGTGCAGTAGATATATTTCGCAAACATAAGAAAAACGTGCATTTCAAATTTCACAAAAACCTGCAACAACTGGCCAAAATTTCATGTTGTTTTGACACTACTAAATTGTTCATATCAAAGACACATACTCTATAATTCCAACAAATAATCGTAAATACACCTAATCATAATTGAGATTTAATTATGCTACCAAAGGTTCAGTAAGTGCTGCTCAATGGAACTAAAAGAATATTATACAACAAGAGAAAAATAAGAGTTGACCAACAACAAACACAAATGGAATTACACAAGCAAAGAGTACTGCAAATGGAATTAGGCAAGCATACAAGTTGGCTGCTACTCTTGAACTCTAACACACCACCAATCTCTTTCAACAACAACAAAATTAGTTATTTCAAACAATTGCACTTTGAACAAGAAAGCCAGCAGCAAGCAATGACATTACTGTATAAACAATATGGGGAAAACCTCATAATTACCTCCATTTGCTTTCTTTATTTCAACGGTTTCAAGAATCACCCTTGTCAGGGCTTATATTTCAGAACAATTTAGGGTAGCATTCGCACAATTTGGGGTTAGGGTTCGCTCAATTTGTAGTTAGGGTCTCGTTCTTCTGCATATATATTTTCTTCCAATCATGCTTTCGGTGTTAAAAATGGGTGAGGCGTGTTTGGGGGTTTGGGCATTCATGATATGGCAGATTCATTGTTCGATTGGAGTAAGTTAATTGTCAAATGGTAAACCGTCTTCCACGTAGGCAAACGGTGTGAAAGGAATTAAGACGGTGAGTGATGGAGTACAGCTCATCCAAAGTTCAATGAGTTATGAGGTGCAACTGAAAGGTCGATGAGTGAAACGTGACACATTGCAAAGTTCAGAAATCGAATTCTCCCCCTTTTTTCTCTATCTCCAATTTTTTTTTCTTATTCAATCTATAATTTCTCTGCAGTGAACATAGTAGAGTGATTTCAAATTTCATTCTCTCTCAATTCTCTTTGTTTTGTCATTTTACCCTCCCATTTCTTATTGATTTTCTCATTTACCCCCTTTTCCATTCTATTTTCCTTTAATTTAGTTACAATTGCGGCTCATTCACCTGAGAGAATTCCATAGTTGATCTGTTGGAATTTTGAGGTTACGATTTGAAATTTAGTTCGTGGCAAAATAGTATCAGAGCAGCTACAATCTTTGGGCTTCTCTCAATTGGATAGCATAATGGAAGAATTTAATAGGAATCATGAGTTGATGATTTCAATGTTGAATGAAATGATTGAGAATAAATTAGCCTCCAAGGGATTTTTGATGACTGGCGAGACGATTATCCACGATGAACACTCTGATGATCGGACAAATGGAAATCATTGAAGATTCAGTTGTGGAAACTTGCTCTGTTGTTTGTTTGGAGAAAGTTTCATTTTGAACGAGGAAGTGCATGTAAATACAAGTACTCCACTTGATATTTTGGAGACGACTCACGTCTCTGAATCTGAATTGAATGTAAATGGGGAGAAGTCTGCTGAAGAGAATGTTGTCTTTCTATAGTTGGTCTGGATGCAACCTCTAACAGGGAAGTGATAGAAACAATTGGCATTCAACTGAAATTGCTGCTAAAACTTCATATGCAAAGGAGTGTGCAATATAGGAGACTGGTGACAAATTGACTCTGTCATATAGTATAACTACAGTTAAGAACAGTAAGAGGGGCAGAATGTTTTGGAAAATCCCGAAATAATGATGGTTCAGGAATTTTGTTGGATGATCGTGAAAATGAGAATGTGGGAAAAGAAAATGTTGGTGCCAACATAAATGATGGAAGGATGAATGAGGATGAGGATGAGTGTTCACTGCCTAGGGTTGTGGAGGAGGAGACGATAATTGTAGAGGAAAGAAAAGAGAAAATATTTGCGAGATTTGCGGCAAAGATAGAAGAATTGGTGGCAGTGGTTGATTCAAGAGTGGAATCAGTGGTTGTGAGGGGGGAAATCAGAGGCATCAGATGCTAGATAGAGACAAAAATAGAGATTGACCTAGAGATAGTTGTGAGAGAGAAGTTTGAAAATGAGGAAGTATCGAGGGTTGAGCCAATGGAATTTAAAATGGTGGAAAGCAATACTACAAATAGCCGATACTATAAATTGCAAGGAGGAGGTTGCTATTGAATTAAATAATGTTTAGTTATGGGCTGCCTCACTATACTTGATCCTTAGTATTTGGGCATGTGTTGCTACTTTCGGATTGTGGCCAATTTGTGAGATGATATCGTGTGCCTTATAAACACGCCTCTTCCTTTTCTTGGATCTGTGATCTGGCCATACATTTGAACATTCCCCAATCGTTGATTTGTGACTTTTGACTTGTCCATTTAAGAGTCTTTTGGTTTTTCATTTTGTAGTCGGATTGAACTGTGTGTTCAAGGGTTTTCTCTATTCTCTCTGCCATACCTTGTATTTTTTGAGATTGCGGTTTAATCTCTGTAATCTGAGTGATTCTTTAGATGTTATGCTTAGTGTATAATTGTGTGAGGTTGCTTAGTGCTACATGAGTGATTTTTTATTTTTGTTCTGTGTGTTGAGGCGTGAGAAAACAGTGAAGAAATCTGTTATTTCTTCGTACATTTGTAACGATTTTTGGTGATTCTAGTGAAACTAGAGCTATAACTACTTTGTAGATTCTCAACGTAGTGATAGGCCTAAAAAAGGCTTAACATTTGAGCCTTTGTGGGGAATTTTTTTTTTTTTTTTTGTGTTCTTTGTTTTTACTTTCTGCGATTTATACTTTTTGGTATTTTTTGTTCAAATTATTTCGAATAAGTGATCTGGGACCAACGAATGATTCAGAAATTAAGGTTGCCTACAAAGTAACTATAGAGATTTCGACCTCTAAAGCCAAAATGGAGTTTGGGATGACAAATAAAGCTAATTCTGGAGTGGCCAGAGCTTGTACCAATGCGGGTGTAGGAAAATTGGGATTAGAGATGGTATTATTATCTAGAAGTAACGCTAGTGAAGGGGTGAAACTGTGTGTTTGAATCCTGTGCTGGGAACTCAAAGTGCTACTCGCTTACAATGTTCCAGGACCTGTTGGTGTCCACAACACTTTCTATTGATGACACTGTAAACCTTTTCACATATGTTATCCTAAGGTTAACCCCTCAATCTCTATCCTCTGGAGTAAGTTTTTGGTCCTATCTGTATAAAGGAAGTACTGCATGTAATACTTCTGCTGGAGCTGTAATGGCAAATTCTTGTCCAAGTGTAGATCAATATTATAATTCAGGCGATACATCTCCAGTCGAAAATCGTAATATCATGTTGTGGGGGCCCTTGCAGCCAGGGCCGGTTCTGCCATGAGGCAGAAGAGGCGAGCCCATCAGGCCTAAATGGTTAGGGGGCCTTTTTTGGCCCAAATTTTTTTTTTTTTTTTTTAAATCGGGAAAGGAAGAAAGCAAACAAGGGTTTACTTTTCTCTCCTCGACCTCGACTCACCAGTCACCAACGAACTACAAGTCTGTGACTGCGACCTCCTCCAAGGCTACTGCCTAGGTGCCTACCGGAACTTATCTTCTTCCTCCCCACTTCTCCCTTCCCTTCCCTTCCCTTCCGTTCCCTTCACTTTCTAGTTTCCACCACCACCAGTTCTCACTTCTCAGTCACTGCCTGCCGCAAAGGGGTCCGAGTCCGACTCCCCAGCAGGCCAGAATCCAGATTCCAGTTTAGAAAGCTGGAGATTGACGTTCAGATAGCAATCAATGTATGTCGGTTCTTTAATCTTTCTTTTTTTCTTTGAGAATCTATTTTTTGTATTAAATATAATCCCTAGAAGTAGAATTTGTAGCTAGCTGGAAAGGCTTCACCTTGATGTTCCCTAAGGAATGTCATAGATCTTTATACTTGCTGAATATGCACTTCATTGGAATCATTGCCAGTTGTTACTTGCTGCCCTCACTTCAATTTGGTGCGAGAAGAGATAGGAATGTTGGGGATATGAATTGGTGCATCTCTGGTTATATTTATTTATATTACTTTTCTTGAAAAGCAACACATTCTGCAATCCATGGCTAAAATGATATTAAGGAATCACAGCTCTAATCTACAAAAGTAGACTCTCTGTAGTAGATTTTTGAACTCTTTAAAGCTCAAGTTTTGAATGAATGTTACCTAATTTTAAAAATTTTAGTTATGAATGGGACCTGCTGATCTTTTTGGAATTATCCTTTATGTTGAGGGACTATTACACGATGAAGAAATTGTTGTTTTTATTCATACATAGATAAAACATCCCAGGATGCAGAATTCCCCATCCCCATGATTATGAACTCTCACAGAAACTGAAAGCTTCAAGTTGTGACATAACTTTGTTTCTAATTCAGAATCTTATGAAAGAGAAATTATTAATATAATGGAGATTTACTTGTTTAATTTTCGTTAGTTTGGCTCAGTCTGGAGAATTTCAGGTTAGCCTCCTTGTTAGCCATGAACATATTCTGCCTTGTAAAGTTTGATAGTTTAAAACTAAATTTGGATACTACAGTATTTACTTAGAAAATAAGGCACATAAATATTCAACCAGCTCAATAAAGCTCTGTGCCAAGTGCAAAATTCCAGATTTACATGTATTCTTTTCCCTATCTGTCCAAGACGATTTCTTCCTGTAGAAATTTATTTATTTTATTAATTTTTCTTGGCTAGCACTTCTATAGAAGTTGATTGCATTATCAATTTCTTATAAAAGCATAGCTTTGGAGGAATCGAAAAAGTGCCACAAATGAGTTTTGTATATTTTGTCTTTGTCTATAACGTTCTCTGCTTCCTAAATCAGAAATATAAACAACTTGATGCACATTTAAAGCTTATGATCTTGGTTATATGTTTACATTTTCCATAGAGATGAAAAGTGCAGCAATAAGTGGATATTGGGTAAATTTAGAATAAGTGGCCAACTAATACATTACTTATGGTACTTTAAATGATGTTGTGAAGTCTAGTATTTTTTGTGTGTTCAGTAGGCAATGAAGATATGGCTCATCTTTTTTTCTTTTTGTTGGTTTTTCGATTGATTTGGGACTGTCTTATTTACTTGGACATAATACTTACTTAAAGGATGGTTAAACTTGTATTTGTTTGTGTTTATTGCTTAAGTTTGAATAATAAATAAGAAAGATGCCTTTCTTTAATTCCAGTCACCCTTTCAATCTTTTGTTATTAAGAAAAAGCCAAATACACTTGTAGCCATTTCAATATTCTGATGTTTCCTTGCAATTAAGATTTTAGGAAGACTATTAAGACAATTAACTGCTCTTTTATGATTTTGACCAATTCAAGAACTAATCACTCTTTCCTCTATCGTGGTTCAGTTTTAGCTGCCACGGTCAAATTCTAAGTTGTTGTTAAATTTTTATTTCAGGCTGAGCTGCCATGGTGAAATTCTCAAAGGTGTGATTCCATAATTTTCGTCGAAATTGATTGTACTCAGGTAAGCAATGACTTGTCCTAATTTGTCATTAAATATATTGGAAATGTTGGAAACCTTGTCGGCTTATATAATTGCAGCCTGGTCGGCTTATATGATTGAAACTTGTAGAATCAAATGCACAGGCGCACAAAGTAACCATATTGAAAACTTTAATTGTGAAATGATTGTGATATTTTGTAATTGTCTTTTAGGTTAATCATTGGACATTAGATATAGATAGTAGACTTGTACACCATGCCTCCGAAATGTGAGTCTGGAGCTCAAAAGAGAAAAAGGAAATGAAATGAAATTGCATTAACTCAAAGTCAAGCAGGGGATATTAACAAGTACTTCAAAAGCAACAATGTGAATGCATTGAATGAGGATGAAGTAGAGGATGAGGTTGAAGAAGTGATGAAACCTGCGTGTCTTAATGAAGTGGATGATAAGGAAGAAAAAGAGGTGACAAAACTTGCATGTATCAATGAAGTAGATGATAAGGAAGAAGAGGGTTGCTTCTCTTTGAATTTGGATGATCCTGGGAATTAGAAATCCATTGATCAAAGAATGAGGGATTATTTAGTTGAAATGGGTCCAAAAAGAGTTGATGACAACTCGTTTCCCAAAGATCATGGAAGTAGACATTTCGATCCTTCACACTATAGGCGATTATTATCGAATGGGCAAACAATTGAGAGAAGATGGCTAGTATATTCAGTATCAACGGACATGACCTTCTGCTTTTGCTGCAAGCTATTTAAAACCAAAAAATGTGACCAAAGTTGGCCAACTGGGTAATGATGGCTTCAAAGATTGGTATAATTTGCATCGGTCCATTAAAAGTCATGAAAGAAATGAGGAACATTTACGTTGCATGACTATTTAGATTGAATTGGAAAATAGGCTTCGAACAAAAACAACAATTGATAACAGTGTTCAATTGATGATTGATGCAGAAAGAGAACATTGGAGACATGTATTAACAAGGACAATCGCTATTGTAAAAAGACTTGCCAAAAACACATTGTCATTTCAAGGAGGTGATGAAAGGCTACATGTTGAACATAATAGCCTGTTTTTACAAATGGTGGAAATGGTTAGTGAGTTTGATCCAATAATGCAAGAGCACCTTCGGCAGGCTAAAGCAAGCGAGATTCAATATACGTATCTTGGCAAAGATATTCAAAATGAGTTGATACAGTTGTTGGCTAATGAGGCAAGAAGTGCAATTGTCAAGAAAATGAAACATGCAAAATATTTCACAGTTATACTTGATTGTACGCCAGATGCAAGTCACGAGGAGTAAATGTCTTTAATAGTACGGTTTGTAGATGATTCAGCAAACTTACCTACAATTGAAGAACATTGGCTTGAATTTCTGAAAGTAAATGACACAACGGGACTTGGACTTGCAACCGACCTTCAAAAGGTTTTGATCAAACTTGATCTGGATATTGATGGCATTAGAGGGCAAGGGTATGACAACGGATCTAACATGAGCAGGAAGCACAAAGGTGTGCAAAGAAGAGTACTTGAAATTAATTCCCGAGCTTTCTATACTCCATGTGGCGCTCATAGTTTGAATCTAACATTATGTGATATGGTGAATTGTTGTTCCAAATCTGTATCCTTCTTCGGAGTGATACAACGCATCTACACATTGTTCTCATCTTCTACCAAGCGATGGAAAATTTTCAAAGATAATGTACAAGGTTTGACAGTGAAGCCATTGTCACAAACACATTTGGAAAGTCATGTTGAGAGTGTAAAGCCTATAATGGAGCAAACTGCACAAATAAGAGATGTTTTACTTGATTTGGCAAAATGTACGAAGAGTCTAAAGTGAAGAGCGAAGCCGAGACGCTAGCAACATATGATATTCAGAATTTTTAGTTCTTGCTTGGCATGATAATCTGGTACAGGTTGTTGAGTGCAGTCAATATTGTGAGTAAATTTCTTCAAACCGAATCCATGGATATTGATATTGCTATCGACCTCTTACAAGGACTTGTTTCACTTCTTGAAAATTATAGAGAAAATGGATTTGCTATTGCCATGGACAAAGCGATAAAAAAGGCAGGCGAAATGGGAATTGAAGCTATATTTACAGAAAAATGCATAATTCGAAGAAAAAAACAATTTGATGAAAGTAGTAGTGATGAGGTAAAGCAATCAGCAGAAGAATCTTTTAGAGTTGGATACTTTGTTTTTATAATTGATCAAACTCTATCTTCTCTGAAAACTCAATTTGAACAATTCAAACAATATGATGACACATTTGGATTTTTGTTTAATTTGAAGAGGCTAAGGGACACAAATTTTTATAGTTTGTTGAACTATTGTATGAATCTTGAGAAATATTTGGAACATAATGGGCGCTCGGACATCAGTGGAGACGATTTATGTACGGAGTTACAAGCCGTGAAGTGTTATATACCAAGTGAAGCAACAAGAGCAATTGAAGTGCTACGATGTTTGAAGCCATTGAATGTTTGCTTTCCAAATGCTTATATTGCTTACAAAATTTTGTTAGCCATACCGGTTACAGTTGCATCTGCGGAAAGAAGCTTCTCGAAATTGAAGTTGATCAAGACCTATCTCCGATCAACTATATCGCAAGAAAGATTGAGTGGATTGGCTATGCTATCAATAGAGAAAGAAATGGTTGAGCAACTAAATTATTCAGATTTGATTAATGTTTTTGCGTCTAAAACAGCAAGGTGAATAGTATTTAACTAATTTTTGGTTTTGTTATTTTATAATATAAATCTTTTATATAATATATTTGATTATTGTTGTAATGTTAAGTTTTAAATTAGTAATATGTTGCATAATACACCGTTAAAATTTGCATTTACGTTGATTTCGGGCCTAGAAGCCTAATTTTTGGACTTCGCCTCAGGCCCCAATAAGCACAGAACCGGCTCTTCTTGCAGCATGATAAATGGTCTAAGGGGAAGGATGGTTTTCTTGTTACCAATATTTGGGGTACAGGATTGGTAGTCCAATTCCAACCAGCCCTACAGTTTGGATTAAGGATGAAAAGAGTGGTGTAGATAATGTCAACCAAGCATATGCGACCTTGTACTACTTGCTTAATCCAAGGGTAGTGAAAACAATGAGGCAATTGCTAACTTCATACAAAGAAGATATCCCGACTTTGAACCTTGAAGACAAAGTTAATTGAGGGAAAGGAACGTCAAAACTTACTCACTAAACTCACCATACCACTACTCAACCATACCAAATATATTATTCTAAAATATTCAGTATCTTACTCTATAAATTGAGCACATGGGGGAGGAAAAACATGTTGAAGATTGTTAGTTTAGGGTCCGTTTGATACGCCGTTATTTTCCTAGGAAGTCGGAATTGAACTCCAACTTCCACTTTTTCGCTGTTTGATAGCGTTTTTTTTCCATGGAATTGGTTTCCATCCAATTTCAAGGTACAACTAGTTGAAGCGTGATTTCGTGGAATTCCAATGACTTGCTATATGGTAGGAATTGAAATTCCACATTTTTTTTTTTAGCAATAGAAACAAATTCTAAAATAAAGTGAAAAAAAAATGTATCCCTTTAATTGACAAATTTCATGCAAAACAAAGCAAAATGTAAAAATAAAAAAAAAAATTATTTTTTTTGCAATCTAAACATATTTTGTCCGCAATGGTAAAAAAAATTATCCATTTAATTGATAATTTATATAAAAAAAATTAATAATAAAGTCAAACGTATTATAATAGAAATGTGAAAAATTATATCAATCAAACACCTTTAATTACAATTCCCGATAAAACAATTCTAAACAATTCAATTCCCTGCAATTCAATTCCTTTCCACCCAAATTCCACTATTGCTATCAAATGGACCCTTAGTGAAAATCGAATACCCCCCCCCCCCCCCTTCTCCCCTCCTTGGTCTATCTCCAAATCCATTTTTCTTATCCAATCTGTAATTTCTATGCAGTGAATATAGTGGAGTGATTTCAGAGTTCATTCTCTTTCAATTCTCTTTGTTTCTGTCATTTTACCCTCCCATTATTGATTTTCTCATTTACCCCCTTCCCATTTCTATTTTCCTTTAATTTGGTTACAATTTCAACTCATTCAGCTGAGAGAATTCCACGGTTGATCTATCCGGAAACTTGAGGTTGCGAATTGAAATTCATTTCGTGACATATGAATACTTTATTTAAATATGACTTAACATAGTTTAAATACTAATGGATGTTATCGAAGAAAAATAAAATAAAATTTTACTTATTGCATTGTAATATCTAAATTTACCATTCAATATGCAAACTAAGGGTTTGTTTTTACGAAGCTTTTTGCTTTTATAAGAAATTAACATATTTTAATAAAAAAATGATGAAATGTATAATTAAAAAGTTGATAAAAATTACGGTTCACATAAAATATGTGATTAAAATTAATTTTAACCTTGGTTTTTTAGCAACCTTTTAAGCTATTCCAAACAACTGCTGAAATATACACTAAGTGCGTATTGTAATCATAAATGGTGTCTTAAGGTAAAATATTGTTGCAAAAATGCAACGTTTAAACTTCAACATACATCCTTGATAATAATATGGTAATAAATAAGCATTTAAACTCATATTGTGAAATATCTAAAGCTTGAGATCCCTCTTTGAAATCTCCTCATTAGGAGGAAAATCACAGCATAAAATTTGATGTAGACAGAATATCACTTGAGATTAAGCTTCCACACCTCTCGAACGTTAGAGGAACCGTCAGTAACCTCGGAAACCAGAGCAGAGGCAAATGCACCTACCAGAAAAAAGTTAACTTTAGCAGACTAGAGATACTGCTAATTGGGCATGCTTAATTTTCCAAAATAAAAATGAAAAAAAATCCAAGAACGCTAATCTATGATAGGGCCCAGACCAGAAACTTCTTTCAGAATAAGGCATAAGAATCGCCCTGGAGGTTTCATAACTCACCCCACAGACCGTGCCTGCCTCATTTTCTTTTCAAGATTTGAAACAGAATTTTAATATAATAGCAGAGGAAAAAAGTTCTATATCAAGAGAGACTGCTATCGCACTTTGGTGTTTGAAGCTTATATTGCAAACAACAAAAGTACCAGTACCATTCTCCTATTACTAATAAATGCACGACAGCACAAACAAGAATAGTAGCACATGCCCCCACAAAAGGAACAAAAGAAAAACAACAACCTGATTAAGTGCTTGTTTGGTAGTGCTTTTAACTTGGGTCCTACGGAATATTTGTATAATAAGTAGGTAGTATACTGTGAGTCCTACGAAAGGTGTAGATAATAAGTAGGTTTGACCCACTTAAATTATAATTTAAGATTTGCTAAAACATGCTTTGTTAGACATGGACTATTAAGTCAACTCACAAAGGGAAATGGGAAAACAAACAAACAAATGAAACAAAAACTTCACGTGACAGAACTCAGAACTAATAGGAAGCATGATTTAGTGCATCAAAACTGATCAGCAGACAAGTTTCTATCAGCATCAGAAATGAAACACTATTAAGATATGCTGAAATAGTAAAATGATCCACTCTCATTTACAGTATGCAGAGCAGATCTAACAAGATGAAGCTCACCGTCTTTTTCTACCATAGAGATAAACCGCCTTGATCCTCCTCCCACCCCAAAATAATGTTTTTTTGCTGCCATATACACAACTCCATGAGGACTACTCCCACACTGATCAAAAGACAATAGAAAGCAGCTTAGCAACAATTAAATTATTGAAAATAAAAAGGACATATTTGAAAACAAAATCAAGAGGCACCTTCTTTATCAGTTTGTAGAGACTGGGGAGGGCAGAAATTGAGTAAAACTGTCTCTGCCATGAGAATGATATCATAACCAGCTACCTCATCACTAGAAACAAAAGGGAGAATGGAATGGACTTCACCCCAGTCACCAGCAAAGAAGCGAGTATCTACCTCAATGCTGCTGTACTCATTCACATCTGTCAAGTATGGAGACTTCTTTTGAATATTAGCTTTCACATTGGGAATGGTGAGATGCTGCAGGACTTCAGCATTAAAATCCTGAAAATGTACTGTGGCAGCACCCTAAGGCAGCACAAAGATAATAATAAGTAACTTTATTGAGGCAAATTATCGTAAAAATCAAAATGCCAATGCGAGTCTATTAACCTTTAGGCAAGCAAAGATCCCAGGAAGTCCATGGCCACATCCAAGCTGGAAAGTGACAAAGGAGAGTCTGTATGGGTCAGCATGGAAGGGAAAACCCAAACCACAAGAATTTTATTTCAATCCGGTCAAACATTTGTACAATGCCAGTATGGTAATACATATTTCACAGAGGATGAGGATAAAAATTACACGAATATCAATTATATTGGCATCCATTATTCAATCCGATTCAAGTTTCTATTTCTTTCCAGTACTGTAAATGATAATTTAATTAGAGCTTTCTGAACCATCCAGAAATTTTAGTACTTTTTGAGGCACCAATTTTCTTGCAGACTATTATGACTATATTGGGGAAGTCATCCTTGATCTATACCCAGTAGAAGTCCTTAATGAGGTGTTCAAATGTCCCTACATTCTCGGATATAGAAAGCTTCAAGATGTTCTATTTATGTGTATTAGGTTTGTCTAGAACTATAAAGCTTTATGTACAAACTGCATTTAGGGATCCTGGTAGCACTACATCTGACAAACTTCTACAACAGTGAGAGAAAAGGAAAGTGTATGATACAGGAATAAAATGTTTGCTTCATCTAAACGGGCTTGAATTTCCACAGTTCCCCATGTATATTTAGGTGAAAGATATTCAGAGATAATCTTTGAGCAATTCTTCATTTTCTTGTAGGAGGATCTCTTCACATGTGTATAAACACCCTTCTTTGATTGGGGTAAAATACAATATTAGAAAAGTAGTTGAATTTTGTCCAATAGAAGAGAAAGGGAGGCATTTTATTAAAGAATTTAATATACCCAAATGCATAGTATGGTATTAAGCCACAGATCCTTAAAAGTTGGTTATGTAAAAGAAGGTTGATTTCTTATCCAGTATAACTTAAATGTGGGAAATCCCCTCATTTAAAGATTTAATTCATTGTTTGTCAGATTATAAGGGTACAATCAAATTTAGAGGCTTAGTTTTTAATAAGTGGCAAGAAAACAGACTTCCAGTTACTTCCAATGCCTTCACTGGCTAATGAAATATAGAAAAAGAGTAAAAGCACATCGCAAAGTTCACTTCTCTTCTGAAAAAGTTGAACAAAACGTAAGGAGATGCAATGCTTAATAAAAATAATTGATGAAGTTAGGTTCTTGAACTACATATGTGTTTAGTTCTTTGATTTTTAATTTTCTCATACATAATTCTTTATCTGATGATTGATGAATAATTTTTCAACATAAATTTACAAATTCCGTCTAATACATTCATAAAAGAGATGATAAAAGGTCCATGCCATACATATTCAAATCGTAAAAAAACCAAGTTTTTACGACTGTATGATTACTGATATCAGATATCTTCCAGAAAAGAATTTGTGTAAATGCAGAATATCTACTCAAACAATTAATTCCTTTTGTCATCTCGAAAATGATATATGTGATTCTGCATGCAAAATATGATGTCTTAGTTTATTAGAAGACAGGAGCAAATTAGTAAGTCTTAGAGCAAGGTTTTGGTAATCATTGCTAGAAAGATTTGATTGACAGTGCTCGATCCTGGTATAACATGTCTCTCCAGTTCATTCACAAAACATTGAATACACTTGTTCTTTGTTTCAGTGGCGTTAATGTTTTAGTATTATGATCATTGTCGCAGCATTTATATATAGCGAGTGCAATGATGGCAAATTCAGCATCGTTGAGAATATAACATACATAACTCCACTGTTAAGTGTTCTTAATGAAAGAGATTAAACAAAGATAGAATAAATGGATTTTATGAGAGTAATCATGTACCAGAATAAGTAAAGATTAATGAATCACCTTAGCAATAAGGGGCCCACCTCTAGAATTCGCTTTCCGCTGAATGACAATTTCCCATCTTGCATGTCAGAGCTAAGGGCTTTGATTAAATCTATCGAACCCTCCCATAGTTTCAATCCTCCTGCCGCCATTGAAAAAAAAAAAAAAAAATACCAAGTGAATGCCAAAACCATTTACGGAGAACATCTGTATATACGTGTTTCAACGCACATATACATAGTTTGCATTTGCATATAAGTAGTGGCCAAAATTCAAGACAGTAATTATACAGACCTTCATATTTACCGGGGACTAAATCCGAATTGGACAATGCAAAGACCTCCTGTGTACTCACCCTTCCCTACAAGAAACTCAGCATTGAATTCCATAAATAGTAGTTTTTTCTATATTTAAACTCAATCATACTACATCTTGTCCCCTAGACACATTGTCTACCATCTTCTCTGAAATGCCTTCTACAACTAGAAGAAACCAGGAAAAGGAAAAACCAAATCCTTTAACAACTCACTAGCCGCAACATACTTCAAAACCCCCAAACTTAGAACTTGTTTGGCTAAGATTAAAAAGGTGAAAGTTAATTTAAACTAACTTTTTGTTTGGAAACATGATCCGAAAAGTCACTTGCCTAACCGTCAAAATAAGAACCTTGTTTTTTTAAGGGAAATCGATATCAATCATATTAAAAGATATTGCCACGACAGGCAATAGAGATAACTGAATACAATCAACCCAACTATAAGAAACCAGAGTAGTTCTCTGAGGGGTATATGTAGCATTAAGGACCTTATTTATTTCTAACTTTGACCAATAAAAGAATTGTTAATCTTAAACCTTACTTATTTTCAGCTTAGCTAAACATGCTCTTAAAAGCCGAAAGCAACAAGAACTACATACTATGAACTCAGATATATAAGTTTTTACAATGTAAAATCTTCTACACTATAATCAATCGAAAAAGAAACAGCAAAATTCAACTTTAAGATTTTTATGATTAATACTTCACCTTGAGCAGAGTGAGCCCATCAACATTCACAGGTTCCACAGTGTACTTGACATTTGATGAAACCTATTCTTCACAATTCAGACCAGTCATTAATACTTCAAAAAAATACGAATGTAAATACAAAACTCAATTAGTCGATGTATATAAAGCAGAACCTCTGAAGGAACTACTTCAAGACATGGTGGAGGAGGTGGGAGGGGCTTTTCCGGTAAATCAAAAAATCCAAATCCTGAAGTGGTTTTTTCATCAAAGAGACGAAAGTTCGTTTCATGCTGTGAATTTGATTGTTTTGACTCCATTGCCTAACGCTGTTTTGACCTTCAATAGTTTTGGGTTGTGTTTGCCGTTAGAAGAAAATTGGGGAGCAGCCGTGGCCCTTGGGGTTCTTACTTCTTATGATGAAATCTCGATTGGATTACTACTAATTAATTTATCTGGATTTGGTTAGTGAATTTCAATTTAAGTCATTAAATTTTAATTTAATTTCAAATCTACAATTCTATCATATTCATGTCCGAAAAGTATGTTCAAAAAATCTCTATTTTCAAAAAATATATTCTATTATTTGGAGAATATCTATAAATTTTGAGTGATTAAATTTTGAAAATTTTCAAGAAGCACTTTATATTATTATTTAGAACTTAATTTTATTAATCGCAAAAAATATTTATTATTTTTCTCTATATCTTATTTTAACTAATTTTTCTCTAAAATGTTTTATTATCTTTTTACATTGAAAATTGAAACACTTTAAAATCATTTAATTATAGAGAATGAGTTTTGGATATCTTGGAGCATGATTTTAAGGATTGACTCTTTAAAATAGAGAGTATCTCATGTTTAAAGAGTCTTTGAAGATGCTTGAAAATGATGAAATTTATTGAATTGACAGCTATATCGATTTTTTCATTCATCCCCTTCCAATTAAGAAATACTTTCAATATTCTAAAATGATGAAATTTACTAATTGACAATTATATCACAATACCATGTTGTTTAAGCATTGAAAGTAACAAAAAAAAAACATACATTTTAACATTTTAATCTAAATATATTGACATGGTCTTCATTTTAAAATTTCAAAGGATGTCATGTAACGATTACATGAAAGATCAATTGCGGTCTCATTGTTATCTAAGAAATTTCCATCATTCTGCAAGTTGGGAATTCCTCGCCATGCAGTAGAATTTTTTAGAGTGGCGCTAAAGGTTGATCTCCTTGGAGAACCCTCAAGAAAACTCGACTAATATGTCTTGCACTAAAAAAGCAAACATTCATTCTCCACTAACCCCAATGATGACACTTGAACCCTCGAGGTCAAATACTACAAAATTAGATTTTGTGGCCGAAAAAATGACGGTTGGGAGGTTATGAACAAGATTATCATGATCAATAAGCTTGAGATACCCTTAATTGAGACAAATTAAAATTTAGTGACACAAAATATATCCATAGGAAAATAGACACGAAATGTGAACGTTTTAATTTTTCAGCAAAAGCCCCTAAAAGGTTCATTCTGATTTTCGAAAGATGTTAATATTTGTCCCCTATTTATTGACTTTTCACAACTTCATCCTTAATGTATGTATCTTCACAGCATGTTCCCTAATCTCACATTTTCCATTTGGTCTTGGTCCCCTTTCCGACTCTTATCCCCACCCCTATCACAACACCACTGTCCTATGGACACAGCTCAACCCCTACACAATACTCACAGCGCCTCCCCTTTCCGAGTCCCAACCTCGCTTGCACCATCGATCTTCTACGGCACTAGCTTTAGCAATCTCCCACACATTCTAAAATAGACGTCTCGTCTATTGTGTCCTCGTTTCATTTGATCTATGTGACCCTCAAGAAAATTGTTGATATTTGATTACTCGGGTTGAAAAGTTCTCTAGATACATTTTGCATATGAATTTTGAAGCCAAAAAGCTTCATTTTGCTTCAAAAGTTGCAACAGATATGACCTTCACGGTAATATTGACAATACAAGATTGATTAATATTCATTTAAGTAATAATTTCACCACATAGGTTCAATAGTGATTAGTGAATTACGAGCCATTGTCTGTTGGGTTTTGATACCTAATAAATTCCTGACTATGATGTAAACATCGGATTATAACTTCATAGCCCTCGGCAAATGGTGAATTGATTATTAACAACCAAGTACAAAAGATCTTCTCGGCCCATTTATATTACATCTTGGATGATTTTGAGTCTTAACTCATTTAGTCTTATTATTGGTCTAACTAAAGCTCTAACTTAACCAATATATATATGGTTCCTTTTTGCCCTAACCGTTGTGTGTGATTTGTGTGTGAAAAAGGAGAAAAGCGTGCAGCCCTTGTTGAGTGAAAATTGGCTGCCATAGAAGAGAGAAAACCACCTGTCTTTATGTGTCATAACCGGTGGTTGCCTCTTTTTGTTTTGGTCTTTATCTCGTGTCTTCTTCCATTGCTTTTTCGTTTGCCTTTGTGACTACAAATCATCACTGGTATCCTGTCCTACGTAGGTGAGATTGACAAGCAAACGAAGTGAATATATTGGTTGTGGATCGAAGCCGTTTGGATTGGTTGTTTGATAGAGAAAAGTAACGTGATACTAAGCCCAGAAAAATACCGTTTTAACGATCCCTAGAATAAGCTTCCGCGACAATTAGTATCAGAGCTTCAAAGTGGTGGATTTGGCTTAAAAACTAACCAAAAATCGATTAGAAAAGCAGTAGAAGCAAAGCAGAAATACAAATCAAAAAACTGTCCAAAAACTATGAAAAATCAAGGTTGTTTGTCCAATTTTCAACCAATCCAGAAGCCTTTTGGTGAAACAGAGATCACTAGAGTGACGTGCAAACGGAGGCGGTGATAGCGTATATGGTGGCGCATGAAGCCCACGTTCAAAGATAGTTGGTAGCGCGTGAGGCCATGTAATACTTTTGCAGGCGGAGGTCTCTTTAGGCCGTTTTTTCTTAACATCATTTCTGACATTTTGGTGTTGTTAGTTCTTTGTTTCAGGTTATACAACAAAGTCTGGATGATTCTGTTCTTCACACGTTTGGGATTCGATTGTGGTTGATGGATTCCTGCGATTGTTGGAGACTTTAGGACGAATAGTGGTGGTCCTAAAGTGATAAACTCGCATCTATTGTAATTTACAGACTCAGATTGGTCCGCTCGGTATCGTGTTCTTTGCCTTTTTTATTGTAGTTAAAACTATTGTGTAGGATAATCATTTATTTTTCGCACCAGAAATCATCGTGTGGGTTGACATTAGGTTTGAGGTTACTGTGAAGGGGTAACATTGCCTGTTTCTAGACCTAGGAATTACTTGTTAATTATTTACCTTAAAAAAATTTGTGAATTTGTTGTCAATCTTTTCTACGCTATTAGAATTGCATGTGACCTTAGGAAAGTTTATTTGACTATTCTGTGTGAATTATATATGTACTTTACTTGTAGTCATTATTTGGTATTGATGGCAAATGTAGGTCTAAGGTAAGTGCGAAAATTAAAATGTGTTTTAACTGCAGTAAATTTGGACATAGTGAAATAGATTGTCCTATGAATGATAATAAAAGTAAAGATAAGGAGAGAGGTGAGGCAAATGTGGCTATAGGGTCGAGTGATAACTCTAGTGAGGTTTATTGAGAATAAACATGGTTACTGAATTGCATATGTGTGTAATCATTTCTGTATGTGTGCGATTGCTTAATTTTGTTGCTTTGATATGTTACTCTTTCAATCTGTTTGTGTGTAACTACAAGAATTTGAGGCAATCTGATTACTTGGTATAATTGTTTGCATGCAAGTGGGTTAGGATGCATTAATAGTGTGTTGTATATTTTTTGGTAAGGTGGAGTATAGATGTCTAGGGGTACATTGGTGGTTTGTACTGGGAATGTGAAGTATAACATTTGGATCACGAGTGGAGATGTGATCAAATATTGGAATCATTTATCTGTAAAAGAGACCCTGGTCAGGTGGAGTGTGAGGTAGACACTTCTATCACTTCTATTAGGTAAAGACTCATTATCTACGTAAGTTGGGAGAAGTGATGTGATGATAGAGGATTATTTCGAGAACTTAGGATCTATTGTGATTTACTAGTTAGACATAAGTTGAGTGATCAGTCTAGTGAGCATGGTGGGCGATGAGATGAGATATGTGTTCTAAATGTGTGTGCAACACGGAATAGGATAAGATAAATGTGGTGAGATCTTTTCGTGGGGTCATTTATGCATTTGTTGCATAGGTGTTAGTCGCATGTTTGATTAACTTGGTATTAATATGTTGTTTTATGTGAAGGTATTTTTTGAAAAGATCTGTGTGTTATCCTGTATTATATCTTTTTATATGTTTATTTGTTCTTGACTGATTACCGTGAATATTTGCTTCTACTTGGGTGTTACTGACCTTAGCCCTGTGAGCATATGGAGCAAGTATGGTATGTGTGTTCGAGTCTGAAATACAAGGTAATGTCTGTGATACCAATTTTATTGGTCACCTTGATATTCAAGTATTAATTGTGTATTTTGATTGCTTGCAAATTTTTTGGGAATCAATGTGGAGATTTGTTGAATATTGATACTCAATAAATCTCGGGCTATGATATAAACGTCGGATTATAACTTCACAAGCATCGGCCAATGGTGAATTGATTATAAAAAACCAAGTCCAAAGGCTCTTCCCAACCCACTTATATTACATCTTGGATGACTTTGAGTCTTGGCCCATTTAGCCTTATTATTGGTTCAACTAAAGCCCTAACTTAACATATATATGGTCCCTTTTTGCCCTAGTCGTCGTGTGTGAAAAATGAGAAAAACGTGCAGCCCTTGTGGAGTGAAAATCGGCTGCCTTTGTGTGCCATAAACCGATGGTTGCCTCTTTGTGTTTTGTCCTTCATCTCGTGTCTTCTTCCATTGCTTTTTCATTTTCCTTTATTGCTGCAAATCATCACTGTTATCTTGTCCTTTGTGAGTGAGATTGAGAAGCAATCGAAGTGAATATATTGGTTGTAGATCAAATCCGTTTGAATTGATTGTTTGGTAGAGAAATGTAACGTGACAGTGAGCCCAAAAAATACTGTTTTGATGACCCTTGGAGCAAGCTTCTTCGACAGTGTCCATATCTAGATAAAATTTGAATAATATACTTTAGGGAAATAGCTCCTAAAGAAACACATAGTCCGTTGTTAAAGAATAATTTGCAATTGGACCAATCAAGACGGAGGTGGCAAATCCCACTTGTAATGGAATGAGTGGGTTTAACTTGTTTCAAGCGGAGCTGAAGTTACCCATGAACGCTAATTGCATGTCAAGTAAGGCAAACTAGAAAAAGAAATTAATATTTTATCGATTATAATGTTTTATCTTGTTTATGGCTTTGATCATACATGCTTATAAAAAAATTAAAGGTTATTGAGTTTTGGGTCGCGTTTCTTCACTCGCAACTTTCCCCCCTTTATAAATAGGACCATTGGAAGGTTCATTTCTTCACGCCAATGATATGCAATCATAAGCATAATATTCTCTCTTTTTTCCCAATCAAATTTTGCATAAAGATTACATAAAATTATGGTTTTCTTTCATTTGCATCAAGGAGTACATATTCCATATTTTTGGTTTGTTGTTCTTGTGTGTTGAAGTGTTACTCACACAAGAAGAAGTCTTTGTATCTTGAGAGTTGATTGTCATAAATCATAGGCATCATTGCGGGGCAAATTCGATTTAAGGACAAAGTGTTAACATTTGCCTCAACTTTGCATCCATTTGGCATTACTTTGCAGAATATTTTAGAGTAATATTGTGATATTCTCTGTGCTTATTTGGTGGAACATTTGATCCATTTCCCGTCGTTAACTCTGCTGAAATTTTCATAGAAATTTGATCAATGTTTCTGGGCGTTTGATTATCACTCCATCCACTCATATTTCCAACATGAACAATATAAAATTGTAAGTGAGAAAGAACATTTTTACTCTATCCAATTTTTGTTTTATTTTCATTTTTTTCTCTATATCAATAAGTTTGACTGAAGCTCAAAATATCAATTCCTTTCATTTTTTTCCCACCAACTATACTGTGCAATAACATATTGGGACTAATGCTTAGCCCTCGTTTGGTGAAAATTAAAATTTAGATTTTAATTTAAGTTAAAATCAACAATTAATTTTAACTACATATTTAATGGGATCCACAAATTTTTAACCACACATTTCATAAACTTTAATCAAAATTTACTAAAAATTTGATTTTAATCCCCACCAAACAAGTGCTTAATTTGTCGTTGCAGTATTATGTATATGAGACTATGACGCACATCATAATCATGAAGATGCAAGTAACTTGAAATTCTTTGAAAGATCCACATAACAACGGCAACAAAGCGAAACACAAGCACCTTAAAAGAATAAAATCTGATTTCATACATGTCATGAATGAAGAGTGATTTCCTTTTGCACAAATTTTCACCCAACAATTTAAAACACGGAAGGTTCATACATCTATATATTAATTTGATCCGACAAATCAATTAAACTTAAAGAAAAAGATGATAAAACAGAACATCAAAAATTAAGTTTGCTTCATTCATCAGTGCATATAAAAGAAAAAGATGATAAAACGAAACGTCATAAATAAAAAAGCAAGAATTGAATCACAAAAGAAAAAAGAGCCCACGAAAACTTTACGATATTTAAAAATAAAACTTGAAATGATGAAAAATAACATCACAAAACTCTTAAAATATCAAAAAGGGAAAACAAATATTACTTTCAATCTTCCACTCATTATGGAGGCTGGAATTTTGACTGCATGACAAGTAAGAAATTTTATGAAGGATCAAATCTAGAAACAAACTTAGTTAAGAACTGAATTCTACCTGAAGATTAGGGTTTAAGGACAAAGAAAATTGAAGGAACGGCTAGGGTTTATGCTATTCCATCATTTGATACGAGTCTATCTATTTTTAAAGAGTATATTTTATCATTTTGAGAATATCTATTAATTTAGAGAGTTAAAATTTTGAAGTACTCCAACAAACTCTTTATATTTAACACTTTAATTTTATTACTCCCAAAAAATATTTATTATTTTTCTTTATCTTTTATTTTAATTAAAATTTCTCTAAATTATTTTATTATTTTTTTACATTGAAAATTGAAACAATTTGAATGTTTTTAATTATAGAGAGTGAATTTAGACCCACTCTCTAAATGAAAATGTTAATTTAAATAGTTTCTTGAAACATGATTTTAATGGTTGATTCTTTAAAATAGAAAGCATATTATGTTTAAAGATTTTCTTAGAGATGCTCTAACGAGGAGGTAATAATATATTTCGCACAAAACAAAATGGGTAATTAGTAAAAAGAACATCCATATGGTTTGCACTCATTGCAGAGTAGTTACTATCGTTTCAAACTTAACATTTAAACCCTAATTTTAAACCTTTTTTGGTGAGTTAGTCATTTCTGTCATGTTCCATTCATTTATTCCGTAAAATTTGGGTAATTGACACAAAAAAAAAGTCTATATTTTTTTTATTGCACAAATCATTTCTATCGTTTCAATATTGACATTTTTACACTCAGATCGACATTTCTTGCACAAAAAGTTATTATCGTCCATTTTTTCTTTCAAATATCATAAAATGACTAATTTATCTTCGTCTTTAAATAATCAAATAGAAAATAAAATAAAATAAAAAATTACATCTAGAGTTTCAAATTTAAAAAAAAAAAATACAAACGAAATTAATCCACCCATCCCCTACCCTGCACCACAACCACCAAAATAATTAAAAAGAGAATTAAAAATATAAAATAGGGTAATTAGCAAAACACACACCAATCGTTAGAACTCATTTCGACAATAGTTCATATCATTTCAAATTTTACATTTATACCCTAATTTCAAACATTTCTTGCGGAGTTGGTCATTTCCGTCACATTCATTTCATGAAATATGGATAATTGGCACAAAAGGTCCCCATCATTTCCCTTCATTGAGCAAATCGTCTCTGTTGTTTTTGATTTTGTAGTTTACACCCTCATTTCAAACATTCACTTATTGCATCAGCTTTTGAACTTTATTATGATTTTGTAAAGAATAGATAAATTCCTAATAGGAGGCAAAATAAACTTAGATGATGATGAAGCGCCATTATATATATATATATATATATTCCTATTTTTAATTATTTTCTTACTTTTTTATATAGTTTTTAATTATTTTGGTGGTAGTGGTGGTGGATGTGGGTTTGGGATGAGCATAGACGTGGGTTAATTGAGACGATAAAATATTTTTCTTTTGTTATAATATTTTAAATTTTTTTACTTGAGACTCATTTGTATTTTTTTTTTAAATTAGAACTCTAAATGCAATTTTTTATATTATTTATTTATTTATTTTCTATTTGTTTATTTAAATAGTAGGGTAAATTAGCCATAATTATCCAACCAAAATATATTTCACACTTTATAAATCGAGTCAGTGGCTACATTGACAATCGAGTTAGATATGATCATCCATATTATGAAATAAAAAATTTAACATCTTCAAAAGACTAATTAAAAGTGAAATATTCTCTATTTTAAATAGTCAAATTTGAAATTATGTTTCAAGTTACTCTTCAATTAGAATTTTAAAATATAAGTTAAATTTCACTCTATATAATTAAATTCATTCAAAATATTTCAATATTCAATGCTCCATAGATTTACCTAATTAAATAGTATATACATGAAAAATAGAGGGAAATAATATAATAATAATTTGAAGGGAATATGACGAAAATAAATGATCTATAAAAAATAATAAATATATATTGGGAGTAGTAAAATTATGCCCTTATTTGAGTCCCATTATAAAGAGAAATTTTGGTAAAATGTATTTGGAATAGTATTTGTTTTGGGAGAATGTGTTCTTAAAAGGTAAATAAACATTATTGGTTTATATGTAAAATATTTTAGTGTGTGAATGTGTGGTGAAAAATGATACTTTAGTAAACAATTTAAAATTTTAAAGGGCGTCAAACATGGGCTAAGTGTTAAAGATAAAGACGCTATTGAAGTATTTAAAATTTTCTTTAAAAAAATGTGCATTTAGAAAGTTTTATTATTTTTTTTTTTTTTCTGAAGAAGTGTCTAGGGTTTAGTGTTTGTCTCATTCTTTGTTACTCTACGTTACGTGTTGGAAAATGTGGTATACATTCGTGTGGTATTTTGAACATATCTATGTTCAAAAAATTGATAAAGATTACTAAGCTAATGTTTGATTTTGTTAAAATTTGAAATTTTAGTAGATTTTAATAAAAGTTGATGAAATATATATTTAAAAGTTGATAAATGGCGGGAGTCCAATGTAATATTTAATTAAAATTAATTGTTAATTTTTACTTAAATTTTATCAACTTTTTTTTTAAGTTAAATCAAACACGAACTAAATATTATTATAGTTTTGATTGCAATAATAATTCATTAAAGGTAACATTGTGACGGAAAAATGATGTAATTGAAAAGTAAAGCAATTCTTTGCTCCAACTCCAATCATGGATGTTCCGCCGCTTCCATGGATGTAATTTGTTTATCCGTTTATCTCATAATTTAGTTTACTCGTTGGAGTTGAGATCACGAAATTCGAACTTTACATTTGTGAAGCGATATGAGATCAAAGATTTTTGACCTAGTTGGTCAAGAACCAGTCAGTTTTTTTATCATTATAGCTTGATTATGTTGATGTTGACATATGATCAATTTTAATTTTAATGTTTTGATTATAATAAATAAGTTAATCTTATTTATTAACAAATTAAATTCTAGTAATTATAGTTTTTCAAAGCATATAATTAAGATTCAATGGATCATCGTCAAAAGATCAAAAGTTATTATCACAATCGGACTCATGAAGAAAATCAAGATCTAAGTCACTCATTCAAAAATTTAAGAGTCAAACTTCGAAGCAAGATCAAATGCTAGATTTCTTAGATAAAGTGTAAAGTTATTAATATTTAGATATTTAGCAATGAATGCTTAAATTCAAAATACTTCTATGCATTAAAAATAATCTTGCACATTAAAAATTATTCTAATATAGTGTTTTGATCAAATATAAAATGACTTTTAAAATGATATTTGAACTTGAAAAATATATTTTATTTTGAAAAGTTAGTTAAATATACTCTTCAAAAGTCAATGCTGTTAAAAACCTTCGAATCGAATCAAACGGTGTCAAAACGTAAAAAGACCGAAACTATCGAATAGTTGATCGATCGAAAAAGGCAATCAATCGGAGGCGGTCCAAAATTTGACCGCTCTGACCTCTGATTTTTACTATACAAATTGTTATATTGGTCATCCAGATAAGAGGCGATCGATCAGACAAGTCATTCGAACAATTGAACTTACATATTTTTTGACGTTTTGAACTCTATAAATATCCCACTTCTTGCATTTATCATGACATTCCTAGAGAGCATTAAAGTGAAAAAAGTACTATAAGTATATCTCTTGAGCTTACATCTCATTTATTCAATCAAACAATTAGTTTGAAAATCTTTGATTGATTCAACTTTTGAAAACCAACTTTTTATCAAAATTTTCTCATCTACTACTTGAGCTTCATTTATTGTTATTCAATTGAAGTGTTAGCATATTTCTCTCATAGTACTAAATTTGTTTATATCATTTGTTAATAGAGTAATTGTAAAATTGTAAAATCATATATTATCAAATTTGTGGATCATATTGAGGTTTTGTAAAATTCAATATTATATAAGGATCTGTGTTCTTTATTTGTAAGTCATCGAAAGTATTGTAAGGTTTTGGATTACAACATAAGTCAATCAAATATAGTGAAAATATCATACTCGTACTGGAGAACTTGGTAACGGAGGTCGTAGATATCGTTTTAGATCGAACATTCACAATTATATCGTTTACACCTTCTCTTCATTTTTACTCATTGTCATTGCACTCATATTTGTGCATTTTGTTTGATTGATCTTTTCATTTTTCTTGAATTTGAATCAAGTTTTCGAAAAGGTTTTGAAACCAATCCACCGATTCTTGGTTAGTTACTCTTGGGCTATCAAATAATATGTTAGGTTTCACAGGGTAGTTGCTTATTGAACAATTAGAAGTTCTATTATTTGTTAAAACAATAAAAACTTTAAGACAAAAATGGTTACTAAGTCTATGTAGTTTTATTAATTAGGAAAATAATTTTATCCCAAAAACATCTGAAATTATTATTAAAAAAAAGTTTCACCGAAATGATTTTGGATTGTACCTGAATAAAACTCTAAAGTATTGAAACAATCCCTATCAAAAGTGTTATTCAACTTTAGTATACTAAGGAAAAATCGAATTATTATAGAAAACTTACATATATTCGATTGTTAAATTACTAGTAAAAATAATATTGTTGACATGCTAACAGAACTATCAGATCGAGTTGTAAAGACGATAGACATGTCCAATTATGACTGGTATTGGTACGTAATGTAAGTTTGTTAGGGTAACTTAAAAAAATGAAGTAGGATTTTCTTTTAAATTCCAAAATATTTTTTATACCTTAAAAATCGAGACTTGGTTTGATTATACTTAAAAAAATCGTAAAACCAATGAAAAGAATCAAAGAATCAATTGGTTCTTAAGGTGAACCACCTAGCTCATCTCAAAGTTTCGTATATTATTCATAATTGGTTGAGGCTAATTAACCTCGAAAATTATTATCGATTTGACTATTTGACTTCATGTTTGGCAAAGTTAGTTATAATTTAAGTTAGGTAAGCATACTTTTTAGGAATAACTGTAGCAACAGTTCCAAACCTATTAATTTTTTTACAGATTTTACCCTAACATTCACTTTGTATCACTCACAATTTCAAACTTTTCAAAAGACTTTACCCAAATGTAACTCAATGGTCACTAAATTTTACAAAGTGTTACTACTTTTCAGTGACTATTAAGATATATTTTTAAGTTCAGTTATAAAGTAGTAACATTTGACGATGTTTAATGACCATTTAGTTATATTTTTAAGTCCAGTTATTAAGTAGTAACATATGACAAAGTTCAGTAATCATTCATATAATTAACCTTTTTTTTGTTGGGTTTAGGAGGAAATGGGGTGTGACTTGTGAGTGTGGGGTGGAGAAGATGAACAAGGTTTATTATTATTATTATTTTAATTCAAAGTTATCATTTTACTCCTTATAAAATTGGTCAATGTCAATTTATTGAGTCAACTAACGGTCAAACTAACAGAAATCATCAATTTAGACTCTAAGTGCTAATTTTTTTAAAGGTTTGGGAGAGTGGTACAAAATAAAGGTTAAGGTAAAGTCCGTAAAAAAAAAAAAAAATGATAGATTTGAGACTGTTGCTGCAATAATCCCTACATTTTATTCATACAATCTATGAATCATTGACGTATTACTCATTTTTATCCATACATTCAATATTATTTGAATCATTGTCTTGAAATAACATATTTTTCAAAATAAAATTTATTTTTTAAGAGAAAAAACTTCTCCTTAAACCAAAAAATCTCAAATAGGTCCGTTTAAAATTAACTTTTTCTATCTTTAATAAACATTATATAGGTCGTAATGCCATCTAGAAGGAATCGATCGCTTTATTGATTGTTAGTCCAATGGAAGTTACTACTCTAAATATGGCGTTAATTAGGCAACTTAGTGAACAACTATGTAACGTTACTTCAATTTAATGATTAAATGGGTCACAAAAAATAGTTTAATGATCAATTTAAATTTGCTTGAACTATTTTAAGGAATCTCAAACCCTTGCACCATTTTTCTCACATTTTGCACCAAAAATTTGGTGAAATTTCTGTCCGACCCAACACTATAATTTGCACCAATATGGTAAAATACTATTCACTTGCACCATTTTACACCAAAATTTTTTTGCCCTCTTTTCCATGTTAACCAAACTTTTGTTAAGGTTATTTGTGTCACGTTTTTGTTATACAATAAATTTTAATTATTAATTAAGTCTTATAATTATTATTACTTTTTACTATTACTACTATTACGACTACTATTATTAATTGTACTATATTTTTAAAATTTATTAATGAATTTAATATTTTCGTTAACGAAACGTGATTATTTACTTAGTAATTTATGTAGTAGTAAATTAAATAAATAAATAATTTTTTAGATAAATAAATCATTAAGAATGAAATAAATAAATAAATAAATATTGTTCATTTTGTGTAATTTTTGGTATAATGGTTTGGAAATGATTTTCAATTTAATGCAATATTTGGTGCAAAATAATTCAAAACTTATATCAAAATTTGTTACAGGGCTGAAGATTGTCTCAGTGACCATTAGGATATGTTTGATTATAGAAAAAAACTATGTGTACATTATTGTACACAGCTCCCCTCACATAAGAGGGGGCCCATGATAATTAAAATATTCGCAGACCCTCTCTCATGTGAGGGGATTGTGCGCAAGACTATGTACAATGACTGTACACGAAACCCCTCTCTTGATTATAAGCATGAAATTTACAGAGAAATAAAATAAAATAAATTATTTGCATGAAAATTGTCAATTAAATACATTTGATTGATTTTATTTTCAACTTTGAAAATGTTATTCTCGTCAATTTTTTATTGATTAGTAGATGTGAGAGAAAGAGAGAGATAATAAATTACTTGAAAAATAAAAATATTTCATTTAAAGAAAATTTTTTCCTTATTTTCAATGAAAATATGATGACATAATCAAAAGTAGAAAAATATTTTTAATAGAAAAAAATAATCAAATAATATAAAAATAAGAATTTGAATTAAAAATGATATTTTTTATAAAAAATATTGACAATCAAACGCATTAACTCAAAAGGATGGATGGACACGCGTGAGAAGGAAATAAGGTGATATTTCCTTATTGGTGCAACGTGGAGGTGAATTATTTGTTTATACAGAAATGAGAAGTTGGCACATGTGCAGATGTGCTTAGGCTAATTGCTTTTCATTATAGCTGCATTACATTCCCACGTGCCTCAAAGCATTTTTTTTACTCAACCGAAAAAATTGAGAAATGTTTCGATTTTAGATGATGACTGAAAAGAATAATACCATTTATATATAATTATACAAATTGATGTATAGTGAAAGAGAAAAAATAGTTTAAAAGAGAGGGAAAGAGAAAAATGGAAAAAAAAAATAGTTAAATTTTAATATAATATAATATCATATCATAAATAATTATGTACAAATAGAATTATTCGATTAAAAATAACTAATAATTAAAACAAGCAAAGAATCAACATTTTTGTTTTTATAAAACTTTTTACAATTATTTTGACTTTTTCTTAATCAATGCTCAAATTGATTTTTAGGGTTAGTTTATATGTACACCTCATGATGTACATAATAGACTACACTCCCCTCATATGGAGGGAGGTTCACGAATATTTAATTATGTGTGGGCCCCCCTCCATGTAAGGGAGATGTAGTTTATTATGTACATATAGACTAATTCTGATTTTTAAGCATACACAATAAATGTCCAAAATATAAATTGAATATACACTCTTCGCCCTCATTTGGCATCCATTATTTGATATTATAATTTGTTGAATAATATTTTATTAAATAATGTGTGGTTAAAAAAGAAAAATATTGAATTTATATGTAATATTATTTTATTGAATAATGTGTGGTTAAAAAAAATATGTGATTGATAAAGAAAGAGAGAAAAATAAATTATCTTTTTAACTCCACATATTTTATAGTCAATATATTATCTAAGCATTAAAGTTTTTCTAACAAGTACTTAACTTTTTACACTTATTTTATTATTTTATTTTTTTGGCTTTTTTGAAGTAATTTCTTGAACGATACCATTGACAAACATGAAGTTGAACACCTTGAATTTGATCAAAATTGTGCAAGCTATTTTAAATATTGAAAATAATATTTAGAGTATACGTACATCATATACTTGACCTATATTGTCCCGCCTAAAATAATTTCTTACTTTCAAATGCTATTTTTTGGGCAGGTAAATTAAAATTTAGATAATTATAAGCTATTTATTGATCCTACGAAATGTGTGAATAAAGTGAAAATTTGATTAGAGTGATTAAAATGTTTTTTCATCTTCACTCTCTCTAATAATTTCTTAAATAAAACTAATTCACTTCCAGTTTGACCTCCATTATTTGAGATTATAATTTTTGAAATATTGTTTTTTTGAAAAATGTGTGGTTAAAAAATAAGATTTTTTTTTTGAATTTACGTGTACTATTATTTTAATGAACGATGTGTAATTGATAAGAAGAGATAAAAATAAATTTTAATTTTAATGGGGTCAAACGTTGTATTAATTATGTAAGAGATTTGGGTAATTAATGCAAAACGTCATTTTCACCCCTATTTTTAGCTTTTATTGCGAAAAATATCATTTTCATCCAATATCTCAATAAAAAAATGTAAAATGACAAATATACCCTCTTATTTAAAGAAAAAAAATAAAGAACAAATTACAATTTTACTCCCAAAATTTTTAAAGAACTGCAAATAAGTCTAACTAAATTCTTAAAAGGATAATTAGTACAAAAACGTCTCTACATTTTAATATTATTGTGCAAAACGTTTTTACCTTTTATTTTTGGGCATTTTCATATTTATTTTCACATTTCATTGCGAAAATAATCATTTTTCATCGATTTTCTCAATTAAAAATTGTAAAATGATGAATAGACCATCATATATAAATAAAACAATAATAAAGAAAAGAAAAATAAATAATAAATTACAACTATATTCCCAAAATTTTAAAAAAGTAAAAAAATAAATTCAAAAAAAAGTGATTGATTTTTTATTTTTAATTATTTATTTTTAATTTTTTGAAAATTTTGAAATTATAATTATGATTTGTTCTTTAATTTTTACTTAAATAGGAGAGTATATTTGTCATTTTACAGCTTTTAATTGAAAATATGAATGAAAATGATGATTTTCGCAATGAAATATGAAATTATTAGTGAAAATACCAAAAAATAAAATGTATGAATATTTTACACAATAATATTGAAATGTAAGGACTTTTTGTGCTAATTATCTTATTAATAATTTATTTGGACTCATTTCCAGGTTTTTTAAAAAATTTATTAATAATAATTGCAATTTTTTAAAATTGTTTTGTTTTATTTAAATAGGAAGACATCTTTGTCATTTTACATTATTTTATTGAGAAATTGGATGAAAATTACATTTTTTTTTCTCAATAAAAGGTAAAAATAAGAGGTAAAAATATCAAAAAAATAAATGGTAATAACGTTTTGTACAATAATATTAAAAAATAATGAAGTTTTGTGGTAATTACCTTAAGACCCTGTTTGATAAGGAAAATTTTCCCTGGAACTAAGAAAATATCTTCCAACTTCCAAATTTTTGCTGTTTGATACCATATTTTTGTTATGAAATTCATTTTTCTTGTTTTTGCTCATACGCCCACATTTTCCCACTTTTGGCTAAAATTCAATTCCCACCATTTTGGTAGTTTTTTATTTTCACCTTTTTTTTGGCAATAGAAACAAATTCTATCCTCAATTGTAAAAAAATATCTATCCCTTTAATTGACAAATTGCATGTAAAATAAAGTCAAACGAACACCAAATTTTTTTAATTTTTTTGGCAATCCAAACAAATTTTACCTCCAATTGTAAGAAATTTTATCCCTTTAATTGACAATTTTCATAAAAAACAAAGTCAAACAGATACCAAAAGTATTACATTTTTCAGGTGAAAAATTACACTCCATCCGTCCCAATTATATAGGCTTGTTTCGTTTTTCATACGGATTAAGAAATATTATTTAATGTCATTAAAAAATTAATTTTTGCCAAAATTTTTTGTAGTTTACTCCTATTTAATTTTCACTATTTATTAGTAAATTATTGTTGGAATTAACAAAAAAAATTATGATTTAATTTGATGAGAATCATTGGGAGTTGTTCCATGTTTCCAAGAAGAAGAAATGAGAGTTGTTCATGTTTTCAAGAAGTGAGAAATGAGTGTATTTGGATGATTTCAAAAAGTTGACCTATTAAGTAGGAAAAATTTAATAAGGATATATTGATAAATGAACAAGCAAAATATTCTACATTAAAAAACATGCATATATATTTGGGACAAGAGTAAAATGAAATTAAGCCTATATAATTGAGACAGGTGGAGTATCAATCAAACATAATTAATTACAATTCACAGTAAAATAAATTATAGGCAATTCAATTCCATACAATTCGCTTTCTTTCCACCCAAATTTCACTTTTATAATCAACCGGGGACAAACACCAATCCGAGCGTGGGTAGCGGTGGCAATGGGCTGAGCCGAGCCGACTCAGCCCTTACCCATGGAGCTCGGTTCATGCTCATGGCTGATTTTGCAGCTCGGCTCAGCGCGGTCCACGAGTTTGTGGCTCGTGGTTGGGGACGAGTCGAGCTCCAACTCGGCTCGCAAGCTAGCCATTTTTTAAAAAAAAAATTTGTTTTAAAATAAACCTAAAAAATATATATTAATATATATATATATACATTTTCTAAACATTTTTTAAAATATACATTTTTCTTTTTTAAAATAATAAAAACAAAAAAAAAAAGATAAACTATTTTCCTTTATCTGGGTTTGAGACCGACTACTTCAATTTCGAGTAGGCAGAGTTAAAATTGTACACAAACAACTTGTTACATGTACAATTTTTGTAAAAATAAAATTATAAAGGTATTAAAATAAAAATTTGTGATGAATATGATTAAATTAAATATCGCTTACTTGACTACATGCAATTTCGACATATTTATCTTGCAGTCGAAAATGAGCGTCTTGCCAGTCCTTCATGCACATTAATGTTTCCAAAATTTCTTCTTTTAGTCGATTCCTAATCTCCGAGAGAACCCTCTTCCTTGCACTAAAAGTAGACTCCGAAATTACAGTACTAACTGATAAGGGTATTTTCTACGTTTATTTGGGGCTTTAAACTGCCTAATTTTATTGTTCTTTTGCCAAGATACGACCTCAATTGTATTTTATTGCCTTTTTTTAGGTAAAACTCATGTTTGGACGAAAAATTTGAGAAAATAATGCAAAAATAGTGAAAATGACGAAATTCAAAAGTTGAGGACTAAAATGGAAAACATCCAATAATTGATTCGAACCACAAAACGATGATTGGAGATCATATGACGTCAATTGAATGCAATTGGAGGGCAAATGAATGAAAAAGAGTTGAAAAATTTTCACAAATCAATTTCCAACCGAATAAGTTATGCTTCAGATTTTTAACCTCCATTTGTGACCCAATTTTCGGATAGAAAACGTAAGAATTAGAAAATATGTATTTCTGGAGGAATTGTAGATCTTTGCGTCAGCGTTCCAAGTCAGATTGAATCATCTCAATCGGAGTTTGGAAGAAAAAGTTATGACTAAATTACTGAAAATTTGTTCAGGACGACATCGCGTAAAACGGCGTGCTCGCACAAGCATTTTTCCCCGCGAACGAAACCTTATTTGCATTTACCGAGAGCAAAATCATTATACTGTGCGCGTGCAATGAACTATATCGCGGGCCAAATTTTATTTGACGGGCCAGTTTCCTTATTCCGATAAAATTCTACATAGAAAAAATATTTTGACATCTTATATAGACCAAAACACGTCCAGAACGTGAAAACCCTCTTTTGGACCTAAAAATATCTATATTCTACATATTTTGGAGGCGAAAAATGACGCTAAACATCAAGATCAAGGTGAATTGTTCAAAATTATTGAAGATTATTCAACTCCTTTCAAGATTTCATTCAAGAAAGTGGATTTCTTCCCTTTCTTCCGTCTTTTCTTGTTCCGGGTGATATTCTTCCATCTATCTTGTATATTTTAATTATTAGGATGACTAGCTAGTTTTTAAATTGTATTGGATGAATGATGAACCCTTTTGTATGTTTATTTTAATTCGAAACAAGTAATTTAGATATTTCTTGATTGTTTTTTTATTGGTTTTACATTCTCATTGTATTATTTGATTACTTGATCACCAATTAGATAGTTAGTTACTTGTTGTAGTGTAAGAATACTCATAATGAGTTTAGAACGCGGCAAAATTGACATGTGTAGTTAGAATTAGGAATAATTTATTTCAGACATGCAATCACATAGATAATCTAAACTAAATGCATGATTTTCATATGAATTTGGACTAGGAATAGGATCGGGTCGTATTAATCATATGTTCATGTGTCTTGGAAAAGAGCATTGAATAATTTAGCGTTATTGATTGTCAAAATGCATGAAATTATCTAGATTACGAATTAAGAATTGAAATAAATGGCAATAGGGGAATTCAAGATTCCAATACACTCATTCACACATTAGATAAATACATTTTAATCGCTTTCTTAGATTAAGATTAGTATAGAAGAATATCAAATTTTCTTTTGTGTTACGATAATATCGAATTTGATAATAACTATTGAACTAGACATTAAATCTTATTCTTCGTGGGACGATAAACTCTTAACTCACTTATTATTACTTGTCAACGATCCCGTACGCTTGCGAATTTTGTACGAACACTAACCAGAGGTGTTAGTAGATCTTTTGTCATTGCAAAAACTATTGGTCATCGACGTTCATACTTTCGCCAGAATTCAATTACTTCATCTGAATTTTTCATAATTGCATTGTTACTAGGCACATTGTGATTAAAGTAATCAATTAATTCATCAGACAACACATTTGTACTATTACTAGATGTTTTGAGTACGTGTAGTAGAAGATAAACTACTACTACTGGAGGAACCACATGCATATACAGTTGAATAATATCTATATGAGTTCATGCCTTCGAATGAATTTAAAATTTCAGCATCGTCATCTGCTATATTAGTGGGAAGAATATTTGTCGAGCCGAAGGATACATGAGTAATATGTGCACCCATTCGTGGAGCATATAATACATACATTTCACATAAAGTTGCTTCCAAATTCCTATAAGTAATAGGTACACTAAAAGTTAAAGATTTTGAAATTTGATCAATTACAAATTTAGTACCCGATAAATTATATCGGGAGTCCATGACGCATGTTAATGGAAATAATATAGGCAAATCTTCCCAATATTTTCTAAACTTTAATTCCATGACAAATATAATTGAACTAAAATTGGGATCATCTTTAAATCTATGAAAAACCCTAACAATTACATAAAGACGTTCAATGACCATACAACTAGTAGGATAATAAAAATCAAACAAAATATTCGTAGAATCATAAAAACTTGTCAAATTTTTTATTTTTTAATTTCAATAAACCTTTACATGATTTTAATAATAAGTATGTGGAGTTCCATCTATATCCTACGTCACAAATAAAGGTTTTTGAATGCGACACCCTATTTCCGGCACAAAATTCCTCAAATGCTTATTTTCTACTAGGTGCAATTGTGATATAAATTAGTGTATTACTAATTCGTTGAATTTCATCCTTAACATGTTTTAAATTGTCTTGTACTATTAAATTAAAAATATGGCATACACATCGAATATGAAATAAAAAATCACCGAAATTGGGTTGAAGTAATCTATACAATTTATCGATAACAAGCTTATTTACAAAAGCGTTGTCAAACGTAAATGAACGAATTTTACTCTCGCATTTATATTTTCTAATAATATTCATAATAGCAATACATTTATTGTTAGCGTTGTGCGGTAACTCAATAATTTTAAAATCAATAATTTTTTTATGCACGATCCAAAGTAGGTCTATATAGTGTGCAATTGTAGCTATATAGCCTCTTTTATTAATCCATTCCCCTATATCCGAAGTTAAAGATATCATACCCTCATATTTTTCTAAATCGACAATCAATTCTTGCTTTGTATTTTAAAAATATTCTATTATATTAGAACGAAAAGTATTTTGACTTACCCCAACATATCTCCGTTGAAGACATTCTTTCACAAAGGTAACGAAATGTTGGTTATCCGTTACTGCTAGCGGCAACTCAGCTTCGACAACGTATTTCACCATTCTTGTTCGAGTTCTTTCCTCCGAATACATCCACGTAGAAAGTGGCGTAGTAGTAGCACCGCTGTCTGGATTACCAAATTGTAGTTGCTTTTGACCAGCAGGAAGAAACCCATGTTTGGCTGCACATGTTTTATAGTGACGGTTGAGGTGGGTGGTTTCAATGCTTTTTTGCCATGCCAATCGTTGTTGACAGTATTTACATACTGTTTTGGTTTCTGGAAGTCCATTGATCATACGACCAGTTTGAACCAATTTAAAATGGTCATAACATTTTGCCTGCTTCTTCTTCTTTCTCTTTCCTCTTTCCTCTTGCATCGAAAATATTTAATACAAGTTCATCATATTGTTCCAAATCAATTGGATAACTAACATCAATATCAACGTCATCCAAATCAAATGGATGACTACTTTCATGAACATCGAAATCTTGAATATTTTCTAGAATGGGTAATTCATTTAGACCAACGAATTCATTCCTATATTGATCATAGGGCACATGTGATTCACCTCCAACTCCGACATCGAACAAGTTTTCAACAAATGAGCGTGGATCCATTTGTGAATAATTGAAATTGAATGCTAAAGACGTGAAGTAGAATTGAGAAGTGAATGAAAATTATGTAGAAATGTAGAAAATAGATTGTAAAATCAAGATTATAACTCAAAATAAAACGTAAAAGAGTATAGAATGAATATTATGAATAATAAATGAATGATATATTGATAATGATTTGTATAGAGTATAGTAGCGAATGAGAGATTGATAGTAAGTTTGGTGAGAAAAATGTTGTAATGGGTGGTATTTATGAGGGAAGAAAAAAATTGAAAAAAAAAAACGAAGGACCAAAACGGTTACTGAAAAATTCAGTGACTGTTTCGGTAATTTTTTAGTGACTGTTCCGGTCACTAACTTTTATATATATATTTTTATTTTTTGTGAGCAGCGGCTCGTATTTTCGACAGGCCTCTTGGATGAGTTGCTTGCTGAGCAGCTCGTACAAATGACGAGCCGAGCTTGCGAACGGACCTGTTCTGCTCGTCCTCGAACTCGTTGTCGTTTGATTCGATGGCCACCGCTAAGCATGGGCCTTGTCTATGTTTGTATATTTACACATATAAAGACACTTTCTCTCTCCTCTTTTTTTCTCTCTCTAAAACGTTAACATGCCTTCTCTGTCCCTCATTTTTGCCCCTTTTCCATTTTGCGTCTTGTTCTGTAACACCAAAATAAACCTCTCCAACGCACAAAAATCTATACACACTGCAGCGAGAATGAAACAATCCTATGTATATGTATGTAATTGAAGAGAAAAGAGAGTTTACGGAACTGATTAGATTTTTCTTTTCTTTTTTTAGTTTTTAATTTGTAAGATTGTCCTAGAGAAGAAAAACTGAGATCTTCATACAAATGTTCTTCATTTTGTGGCAAGCAAGGTAAATAATTTTTAAATTTAAAGTAGAATTAAATGTGAAAATTTAGTTAACTTAATTTTATTACACTAAGCTTAAATTTTTATTTTATTTTTGGGTTTGAAAATTCCGTTTTTGGTTGTGAAAATTTTAGATGGTTTTTGGATTAGGTTGTTTGAAAACATTTTCTTTTCTTTAGTCTTTTGGTGAGAAGCAACTATTTTCGCCTTTTTGTTTTGCCAAAAAACGGCGTTTAATTAATTGAATCGGAATTTTCTTTTTCCTTTTTTGTAGGTTAGGGTTTTGGTATTGAGATGTTGGTTTACTGATGGTTAATTTTAGCTAGGGTTTGGAACTAATCAGATTGCTGAGGTGCAGATTTTAAATTGGAATTAGGGGTTTGATTGAGGACTCAATTGGAAATATTGAGTTTTCCAGTGGCCCTTCGAGGAAGGATCCCATTTTGCAGATCAAGAAATTATTGCCAGTTGGTCTTGATCATACGAGGGAGTGAGTTCTCAAACCTACTATAAATTCCAGCATTTTAATTGCCTGGGAAGTTGTCATTTTTGAAGGACATGGAAGAGGACTGTTCATATATGTAAATGCTTTGAGCTGGGGATTGATTTGGGTAAATTTTGTCGACAAGGCTGAGGAGGAAAAGTAATAAAAATTAGATGCCATTGGCTTACTAGGCAAGCTAGAAGATCATCAATTAGCGACCATTTTTCTTTCTTGAGAAACATTTTGGGTTAGCTTGATCTGTAGGTGGCAGTTTAGCTGCAAAAGCTTTAAATTCAGCTTTTTATATTTGGAGTTTGCTTTAAACAATGTTCATATAGTTACTATTTATATCACACTCTCATTTGGCATTGAGCATCGATAAGATTTTTGAACTTACACTTGTGTTTCGGAGCTAAGAGGATTATAGGTTGGAAGGTAACCATTGGATTTAGAGTAAAGTGTTACTGAGCAGAAGTGGGTGTGGGTGTTTGGACCAGTGGATAAATGAGTTACATGGACCAATAGTGAATCCGCAATCAATGTGGTGTAATGGTGCATGGACAGGAATATAGTCAAAACTCTGTTCCCATATTGGAACACTGTTATGTGGAAATAACACAAGCATATTTTCTTATTGGCTCTGATCATTTTGCATGTACTAGGACACTGTGCAATGTCCCGCTGCTTCCCGTTTCCCCCACCAGGATATGAAAGAAAGCAAAGATCAGAAGACTTAGAGATAGTGAAAGAGGTTAGTTCATTTTTTTCCTTTTCTGCTGTGATTTGTTCCTGCTCTATGAATTTCATGTAGTTATCACCTATTTCTAGTTATGTTTAGATTTGATGTATAGATGGATTTAAAGTTCTATCACTGTTATGCTCCTCGTGTAAGTTTGTGCCTACTTCACAGTATAGTTGCTCACGTTTATTGATAACTACATTAATCTTTGTCTAAAATTTTGACTTAATTCTTAATTAAAGTGAAAGAACCAGTGACTTAATTCTTGATTAAATGTTCAATCGAATATCGTATCTTTGTATTCATTTCTTTATCCTCGACTATCATGAGCATTATAATTTTCTTCAGTTTTTCTTTCTCCTCCCTCAGTAATACCTGGTTGGGAAGTCTGTTAATTACAATATGAATGCTTCAACCTGTATGTTAAGTTTTAGTACGTTCTCAGGCAGTTGTAGCTTGGTAATGTTTATTTTAAGTCCTACACTAATGCTGGCCTGAATGTTGAGCTGATGTAAAACCATTTTTAAAGAGGTTAGCCATGGTTTTGTTGAGACAAAGAACTTTTATAAAGTAGTCATTTCTTTATGTACATCATTTTTTGGCTGGTGGTTATGTATTTGGAACAGAAATAATGCTGGGGTAGAAGGGAGGGTTCTGAAAGGATAGAAGATACAAGCAAAAAGTGAGGATTTAAGAGCTGCTTCTTGAAACTGTTGTTTTTTTTTTTTATAGGTAATCTCTCATTTTATTAATCAAATGATAATACACAAGGTGTGCATAATCAATTTAAACAGGATAAATGCTTCTTGAAACTGTTGTGACGTTTCCATAACATTTGGGGTATTATGGCAAGATGATCTTAGAGAGTCATGTTGGACTACGTCAATTGAGATGTTGATCAAGTAACTCAACTGTGTGCAAAAGGCTTGAAATTAGAGTACTAAGAAAACAGTGTTGTGAAACAAGAAGTTTGAGGAAATAAATATAATTGTATCTAAGAAAAATGAGAGAGATACTGGTTCACTCCTGAATCCAATTGGAACCACACTTTGTGGAAATGATTGCTCATAAGTTTCACACTCATTGATTGTGGATAAAATTACTGTCGCTTCAAATTGTATGGACTACAAGGAATTCTTAACCTAGCAGGATAAGAACTCCCAGTTCGAAAACCAACTAAATTGACTGAGTGATTATTATATAACACAGAAATAACCAAAAAAAGATATAAGGACATGACCTTTGGGTCACTAGTATGATGCTTTTAAGCAGATGTTAACAGTCTGAAATATTCTGGAGCTTAAAAGTTTGAGAAACAGAATTGAACTTAGGACGAGAAAGAAACTTTTAGAAGACATGGGAAGTCAAAACAATCATGTGCTTCCCAGCTCAATTCAACATTGTGCTGAAGCTTCTTAACGAGTTGCCTAGGTTCCCATTCTAGAACATTTAGAGTTACCTTAAATAAGAAATCAGAAAGTACAACCTTTGGCTAATTTTTTGAAGCTTCTAAGCAAAATATTGTGAATGGTCTCAAACACTCTCAAGCCCTATGTACTGAGAGACAAACCAAAAACTAGGCAAGAATAAAATTCTTAGAAGACAACTGGACTCAATAGATGCTCATGTGAATTACCAGCTAGATCCATCATTGCATCAAAGCATTATACTGAAGCTTCCTGATACTACAGTCTACTGTGTATATTTGTTGGGAGGAGTCCCTTTATTTCTCCCAGATTTCTGGTTGACATGTATATGCTTGTATGTGTGATTCATTCTGTAGGATGATGTGGAGATTGTAGTCGTTCTTCTGCATTATTCAGAATGCGGGGTGGGGGGGATATTTCCTTTTCATTATGTTGAAAATATTTTTTTTTGCTAAATATTTTTTTTGATTCCTTTTTAATCTAGCTGATGATTTTAATGAAGTTATTAACTATGGTAAATTGCTTTACGCATATGATAATATAACTTGGACAAAATCAAGTTTGGTCCCGAACAATACATTTTTCCTTCCCTTTTTGTTTTGCTTTAACAAACTATGTCGAATATTGATTTTACAAATGAGTTCTTTACAATATATCAAATGTAAGAATAATCCACTCCACTCCGCTTCTATTGCAACACAAGATTCCTTTTCTAGGAAAAGGCCTTATCAATTACTATGATTTTAATCATCAACTTCCTGGAAAGGGTATGGGATGGATTGGCTTGTTATGTTTAACCAAGCTGACTTCTGGGAGAACATATTGATATTTGATTGGAAATCTTCTAGGATATGAAAATATGAAATTGATTTCAATAATTCGTATATTGTCTACTATGAGAGAGCGCATGTCAATATTCACTATATATGCCTACTCCTAAAGAGCAACTCATAGTCTTTATTCAGGAAGTTGGGAATTCATGCATTCGAAATTGCAGATATTTTGGGTTTGGGTGGAAATTCCTACTTAGCTCATGTTTGGCTAATGCTTATAACCGTTATTGGTCAAAACACTTTTTATCCATACATTTTGTGAGATCACAAGTACTATCCACTTATCCACTATTCTTCTATCTATTTATAATTTAAATAGTCAATGAACACTTCCCAAACAAGCTTTTAATGCTATGAGTGATGATGTGAAGCAATATAAGGGATGGGTATAGCTTATGGCATTGTTAATAATATCATTGGTTTGTTTCCTCCTGAAAACCATGTACAAAAAATGAAATAATTTACTGTATAAATATCTAGCAACGATAATCTAAAATTCTGAAGTTTGTATATGTGATCAGTTGCATATTCTTGCATGCTTCAAACTTTTGCATATTTTCATGGATTAGGATTTCTCTTTTTCTTGTTCTAGAAAGGACATTTATGGCCAGTTTTCATTTTTGATAATAGCTAATTGTGAGTTCTGGGTCTTTTAAATTTAATTTTAAAAGCATGTTTCTTTTATCATATTAATCAAAAATGGAAAAAAAAATGTGATAGCCTTGTATGTTTGGATTTTGAATAATAAGCATTGTAAAGGCATGCTTAGATTTTTCCCTATCCCCTTGCCAAGTTAGACCAATAGATTTCTCAAGTAAATAGGATCACTTTCCTATATGATCATATCTACATATTAATTGATCTGTTCTAGATCAGCCACATATATCTTGCCAGTTCTTTAATGTTACATTCTAATATAAATTAAAAAATGTAAGATTTCTTTGCATTGTTATCATTTCATTTGAAGTTTTAATTTACCTTTTTCTTCTTATATTGCTAGATGTTAGGATGCCCTTGTATATATGGTTCGTGTGGGATGGAAAGTACTCCCATGTCTCCATTGATTATAATTGGCTCCCTCTTTCAGAGGAGTACACCATGACCTGGAAATATTTGAATGAGACTCTATTTACTGGTCTGAAGACTCGCGTCTGTGTACTATTGGTTCATTCATATGATATCGTACCTTTTGTCTTGTATGTAGTACAGTTTACAAACTTGGTTAAATTTGTGAATAGTGAAGCATTGGGATAGATTGTAAGCATCATTGATTATTGAAAAAGGTTGAAGGTTTGGCACGCAAATCATCAGCTTGTTTGATTTGAAAGTGTTTTATTTTGCTGCCACATTTCTCTAGAGAGGTTCTCATTGAGGATGTGCATATAAAATTACTTTTTTTCTTTATCTTGTTATTCATCAATGAACGAAGAAAGGGAAAAGCGTTTCTGGCAGCAATTGTTGCCTTTTTGGTTATTATATGATCATTTTTCTTTTTCTTTTTTCTTATTCTTAATTGCTGGGTGCTTGATCTAATCTCTTCTTTTCCATATAAATTTTTAACTGGGGCTTTGTTTTGTTAAATCTATAGTTCAGACTATGCCAGTTTCCTGATTACAGAGATTTGCAGTTGGATATTTATCTATGAAAAATTGAAAATTTTCTAAATGGGCAATAGGAATCTTTATGACTGGCAATATCATTCACCATGAAATTTTAAAACAATATAGTTCAAGTTAGAATCTGTGATTATTTTCAGGAGAAGTGCAAAGAGAAAAAAACAAAAAAAGGAAAAGAAGAACAAGGAAAGAAAAGAAGGTAAAGAGAAAAAGGAGAGAGACAGAAGTGATGATAAACACAAAGTAAAGAAAGACCGGAAAGAAAAACACAAGGATAAGAAGGACAAGGGCAAAGAGAAAGAGAAAAGCAGCATCTCGGAGGAGGCAACAGTTGCTGGGAAACGTGAGGTAAACAATGGAGAGAAACTTCCTACAAAAGAAGGACATGATAAAGACTCGAACATTTTTGTGGATGAAGCAGAACAGGCTACTCGGTTCCAGGGACAAAATGGGGGGAGATCTAAGCAGAACAGTTGGCGCATACTGGGGATTGAGGAATCAAAATTTGTGCAGGAGTTGGACAGGAGAATTAGAGATGTTGAGAAGGCTTCAGGGAGCCAGTTGCTCGGGAGAGTTTCAGATACCCAGAAAAGGGATCAAGATGCAGTTGTCAGAGATTCTTCTGGTATATTGGCTGAAGAAAAGGGAAAGAACAAAGATAAGAGAGTTGATAATAGAAAAATGGGTGTGCAGGGATTTAGCAATGAGTTTATTGGAAATTCAGTTGCCCAGAACCTTGCTGGAATGGCCAAGAGTAAAGTTGAAGGGATGCCCAGACCGGCTGAGGAACAAAATGATAGGATATTGCCAAGTGAAGAGAAATCTAATGAAAGAGGTGACAATAATGGGGATGGAAAACAGAAGGATAGAGATAGAGATAAAAAAAGCCATAAAATTGACCAAGAAAAGGAGAGGGAGAAGAAAAAGGAGAAGACCAAGAGCAAAAGTGAAACTAAGGAAAGCACGAAGGTCATATCCAAAGATGTTGGCAGGAAGGAGGCCGGCGGTGTTACCAGTTATAAATGCCCGCATATGTTGGAGGGCATCAACAGTTCTTCTGTTAGTGAGGGAAATTCGAGGAAAAGAAAAGATTTGGATTCCTATGGTTTTCTTCATGGTAAGTTCTCTCATTCAGTGGAATATTTAGGATAAATTTCCACTATATTTGTATCTCAGTTATTATGGATAAGATACTTGCAGGCAAACTTTATTGGGCCACCGCCTAACTTACTATGCTTCTTAAGAATGCTTTCATTAGGTTTTATGACCTCAATGAACTCTTACTTTGATTCTGAATGATATTATACAAGCTTGTTCAACATTGATTAACATTTCTATAGGCTGATTATTGTTGCTTGTTTCACAGATGGTGAAGTCAGGCACAATAAATTGCAGAGGCTTTCTCATCAATTGACAGAGAATGGAAGTAAACTTGAATCTGCCCGAATTCATTGTATATCTACCTTGGATAAGCAAGAGAATCCGCACAATTTTCTGGTGGATAACAAAGACAGGAAGGTGAATGATAAAATTGAAGTCCAAAAACCGATTTCAACTAAATCTAAGCCTTCTGCTGCAAGTATGTTTGGAGATCAAATTGTTGAAGCATCAAAGAAGTCTCCCCATCCTGATACCAAGTATGTTATTGGAGTACCCAATGAATCTATGAGGGAGGAGCAAATTGCTGAAGCATCAAATAGACCTCCCCATCCAGATACAAAGTATCTGAATGAGATACTTTCGGTTCCCAAGATGGAAATGCCCGATGTTGATGACCAGGAATGGTTGTTTACCCATAAAGATCCTCCATCAAATAGCAAGGTGGGCTCAGCTGCGGTCAATGAGGAGCTGCACGTATGGTCTGAAGCTGTGCATATAAAATCAGCCGATATTTATGCCCTGCCATATGTTGTTCCTTACTGATTGTCATTTATTCAGTGCTATCTGATGCACGAAGCTTGATTATGTTGCCGTGCCGGGCTCCTCAGATAAACCTAGTGTACTGGCTTGGAGTCTCGGCTTATCACACCTTTTCATTGTCTTGTTTTAGGGTGGCATTTTTGCATGGTTCGGAAATTGTCTAGATCACTCGGAATCCATGGTCACCCTAAGTGTAGGAATTCGAAGAGGTAATCATCTCAAAATTCAACTGTTGTCATATCATAAACTTTCATGAGGTGTATGGGATAAGATTGGCGAGTATCTTGGAGGACGACGCATAAGCTTTTCCAGTTTATCGCGTTATGCTGATATGCTCTCCTTCCTAATTGAGTGTAAGAGTAGCTCGAGTTTTGCTTCACCACAGTTTTGATCTGTAACGTAGAACTATTTATATGTAATGTAAGAAGGAAAAGGAAGGGCAGTTCCATTTATTTCATTAACTTAGTTGTTGTTTAGCACACTATTCAGCTTTATGATTTGCTTATATCGTCTGGTTTTTGGGATAGTATGTTATGATAGTTGTTGCTAATATCCGTAATTCTGGAGAAAACGGTGGCAAAACTATGGGAAATTACTCTGGGACGTTGATCGATTAAGTTCTCGAGTTACTTGTTTGACTGGTGGCTCGTTGTTTGAATTTTTATTTAAGAATTTAAAAGAAAAAAATTGATATATTTAGTTTTTGACTAGAAACCAGACCAGAGTTTTTTAATGATTTATTGTTGATTAAATATTTTTTTTATCTTAGTTTTATTTGGCACTGTATTCCTTTTTCCTGGTACTTTGTTGAATCACATTCATAAAGTATAATAATCCATAATATTCCATAATTATATCACAAATTACATATACTATTAAGATTATAAAAATTTTCAAGTCCGAGTAAGAGATAGTCCATGATAATATTGCAAAGTAACATTGTCATCCATAAGTTGTGTCTTTGTAACTCTGACATTGTTGTGATCATAAATTGTATGTTTTGTGATCGTAACCTGTTTAGTTAAATCAAATGTTACAATATTTTATTAGATGTTACCATCTGATTTTTGAAAAAAATTCACATGTTAATTTAAAAAATGTAATTTGAAACTTTTGTAGTTATGTCTTTTTGTTTTTTTCGATTTTTTATTAATAAAACTCCTAAAAATATTTCCATGTTCAACTAGTTTGTTGATTAAAAATTAAATGACTATTTAATGTTTTTAGAGATATCAATATCTTCAGCAGGATTCAATCAAGGTTGTCGATTGAACTCCGATTTATCGACAGAACAATCCTAATATGATCAAGATTCGGTGCATTGATGATTGATGTCATTACTGGATTGGTTTATTCGTTTCGAATTTAATAATTATGGATTGAACTTATTCTCATACGATGCTTCATAAATTACGATAATTCACATTTATGAAGGGACGATATATGAATTATTTTTAAACCATACAATAAGATAGGCTTGCCAGTACACATCTAGAAAGCCTAAAAAATTGTCCCTAGTTTGGCATGGGGCCAAAAAATTGGTATCCGTCTAGAGTCTATTTATTCAAAAGGGAAAAATTCAAGGTGTTAACTTTGACACAATTCAATTTCAAGTGTCAAGTTTCAATATGCAAAACTCAGATATTAGCTAATTAATTAAAAATATTTATTAATTAAATATAATAAGTTCACAATTATACAATTAATGGTTACATATACATAATTATTAGTCACAACTTATTTATTGATCACATATTATCAAATTAATTAGTCACAGATTATTTCAAGGTCACATATCAAAATTTTTATAGGTCATAGATTATTTCGAGGTTACAAATCAAAAAATTTATAGGTTTCAAATTATTCCGAGGTCACATATAAAAAAAAATTACAGGTCAGTTTTATTTATCGATCACAGATTTTTAGTTTTTTTGGTCACATTATTTTTCAGCCACACGTTACCAATTTTAATGTCACGGTTTGATAATTGATCACATACACCAAAATAGTGGTCACATACCACCACCACCGCCACCGCCACCGCCACCGCCACCGCCACCGCCATCCTCGTCATTGTCGCCACCACCACAACAATACCACCACCAACACCAACACCAACACCAACACCAACACTAACACCACAACATCGCCACCAATAAATCACCACTTCCAAACGCAATCTACTACCAACAAAAATCACAACCACCACCACTATCAGATTTCCAGCCACCAACCACAACAACTATAGCATTCTACCACCACCACCACTATTGCACTACCACTACCACCACTAACAACCCAACAACCACAACAATCACGAACGAGAACATAGAACCTCCATCTTCACGACACCATACCATACCATATCATACCATACCATACCACATTACGCGACAACCACCATCGAACAAAAAACCCCCAAACCCGCCACCACCTCACCCCGTAGCCGCTATCAGATCCACCACCATCCCATTCGTCGCTAACAAACATCACCATACCACACCACAACCACAACCACCACCCAACAAAAAAAATCTCAAACCCGGCACCGGCACCGACACCACCTCCACCTCCACCCTGTCGTCGCCACTAGATCCACCACCATCCCCGTCACCGCCAACAACACAGGTATCACCACACCACAACAACAAAAACCCCAAACCCGCCACCACCTCCACTACCATTGCTGTCAACAACACCACCATAGACATCACCATCACACCACACCACCACCATCGCCACTGCCACTGCCACCAGATTGCACCAACGGATATACAGATGCAGAAGACAACGAGAGAGAGAGAGAGAGAGATCGTGCCGCATGTGCCCTGACGATCATCGTTGCTAGGTATAGGGTGGTGACGAGTGTGGGAGAAGAGAAGAAGAGATCGCACCACAGAGATCGTGCCGCGCCTATCGCCGATGATGCACCTGTCACATAGGTCGTCAGTCGCTGGTGCTAGGTTTAGGGTGGTGACGGTGTGGGAGAAGAGAGGGAGAGGAAGAAGATGGAGAGTGAGAGTGAGAAGAATGAAATTATTATGGTTTGCAATTTAATTATTATATTCATACCTGATTTTTGAACACTGAACATTAGTCCCTTATTTTTGAATTCTAATATTCAAATAGTTGGAATTATGTAATTTCCACTATTCAAAATCTTGTTCCCAATTAATTTTTGATTGTACATTGTTACCACATTTGTTCAAGCACAGTCCAGCCCATGATTGCATGCCAAATAGGACTATGGTTCTAAATTAATTGCGGACCTTTTTTTTTTTTTTTTTTTTAAATCCATATGTCAAATTCTAATTGTAGATGTCAAATCTAGTTATTTGGTATAGTCTTATCAACTTAGATTACATTTTCAATTTGTTGGAGATGGACTTGGATGGTATCGAGCTCCTATACGTTAGCTTGTGCTAAGCTCGACCATTTTTATACCTCTAAAGCAAAATGGTTAACCCTTCAAGATGACGCTAACCACTATATAACCATTTCAGGATGAGTTTATGTTAACAATGCTCGTCTTCATAAAAGTGTTATAGTACAAATGTACATAATAGTGTTATAGTACAAATGTACATAATGGTGAAATGCAAACTTAATTATCGCTTCATGCTGCATTAGTTAGTATCAGAGCTCAATCATGTTCTTAATAGAGATGAATTGGTATTTGTGAAATCCAATGACAGAAATTTGGTTTTGGAACATATCCCCAATCTTCGAAGAAGAAATTGAAGAATTTGTGCATTTGGATAACAATAATTACGATGGGTCTCTACTTTTTGATGAGGAGATTGAAGAATTCTTCAATTTGGATAATGACAAATGTTCTAGTTTCTTGTAAAGAGTCAAATGTCGAAATCTTCGAAGAATTGTTCAAGAAATTCAAGAAAGAAAATTTCAATATGACAACTATAAATACCAAGATACCTGCTTTTAGTTAAGAACATGTCTACACAATGTGGCAAATTTTGGAAGGAGGTGACAACTATCTCCCTAATTTTGGAACACTTGTTTTTCTATTTTGATATTGGAAAAATGTGGTCGATTGAGCATGTAATTGCTATTTATATATCCCGGTGGATATGCAACTTTTAATGTGTGAGCCCTTTCTGAATGCACACTTCTTGTGGCAAAATTATTGATAACTTGACATTGTTGAGGTTTGAACTGCTCGTGCTCAACCTTCAAAGGCGTCGTCTTTAATATTTATAGTCAATTTCGAGAGTGATGTTATGAGACATTGCGCTATATTATACATTGTTCTATTGATAATGCAAATTCAGAGACGAATTACTCAAATGGAATAGAAAGTGGACGAAGTAGCTAATGAGCATTTCATGGAGCTACAAATATATTGTCTTGTCACGAGGAATAGGATGAAGAATATAGTGTGAGATTCAAAAACGTATCTTTCCAGTCGGAGGAGAATGATGCAATCTAATCCTACAACTAAAATATTCATGCAGGAATCAATGATTTATTGATCAAATCGAATATTCGGTATTCTTGCGAAGAATCAATGAATTAAAGTGTTTTTTGATCATTCTCTGTTCATCACTTAATTACGCTTCACGCTGCATCAAGTAGGCTAGCCATCGTCATATCTCTTGACATCTAAAGCACCAAAGCTTAGTCCTCTCTACCCAACTTATAAACATCAATTACTGTAAGATTTGTTTGTTATTATTTCTTTATTTTTTTTTTATTTTTTACACAAGTTATGCCCTTCTTCTTGGGACAATTTGTCAATTCTAAAATCTTATTTGTTCTTATATCTTTCAAATATGTGAGTTAAGTTAATTCATTGAAAAATCCACGAGATAGGTTACAACAGATTTTAACAAGCAAATGGTAGCTTTTTAGATTATGCTTTAAGCTCATCTAATTACTTATATTAAAATATTAATTTCAGCTCTAATTAATTTAATTAATTCTTTTTCTACCATATGGGATATGTTTATGTTTTGTAAATTTATAAATTTTGAGATGTTGTAGATATTGTCTTTTCATTTTAATACAACTATAGTGAATCGTAACCAAAATTGTATTGTCTCATCTATATTATCAAACATATGATTTAAGATGATTCTTTCATTTGACTGCGCATTCGTGCTGCCCACGACCTATTATTAGTCGAGTCCTTGTACATACTTCTTCTCTCTAGTTCTAATAGTTGAGATTGCCATCGCCTCTTCCATTCGCACTTCTCTTCCATTTGCTGTAATTACCATAAACAAGCCTAGTAAGACACAATTTAACAATAATAAAATTTAATTCGTGAAAGCAAAGCACTCGTATTTTTCTTAAAAGTAGAATGAATTGAAAACGTCAACACTTTTCCAAGATACTCTACTTTTCGTCCACCTTGAATTAGGGATGTCAACAGATACTCTACTTTTCGTCTACCTTGAATTAGGGATGTCAACGAATCGAGTCGAGTCGGCTTGCGGACCAAAATTTGAGGTTCGGGCTCGAGGTACGGGCTTTTTTTCGAGCCGAACTTTTGCTTGCCAAAAAAAAGAAGCTCGACCCGAACTTTCGGCTCGGCTCGTTTTTTATTTTTTTATTTTCCTTCTTGTTTTGCTGCCTTAAAAGGCAACAAAGGTAGCATTTGCTCTTCTTCTTTTTTTTCTCGAGCTGCAGGCCGACGAGCTTTTTTACCATCCCTACCTTGAATTCAATTTTATGAGAGCACGACTCTAAACTGAGGAATGCTGAAATCATACATCAACATGTGTACATCTCAGTATATTTCAACATCGTATTTTTCTATTAAGGGCCAGTTTGATATCCATTTTTCATCTATAAAAATGAAAAATATGACTATTATCCATCACATTCAGCCACCATTTTTTACTTTTCATTTTTTGTATGAAACTCATAACAATTATATTTTTTATTCGTATTTTATAAAAAATGAGAATCAAACGGTCTTAAGATTGTGTTGGAACTTTCCAAATAATTCAATATTAGTCCAACTCTTACAATCACCAAATTTCAACATACGCGTGAAACTGTCTATCCTTTCCACCTACGCAAAAGAAATGAATTTTATGGAAAGTCCAAATGCACTTTCTAATATTTCACACTCTGTACATCTCGAATTCTTCTGCCTTAGTAATCACGCTGTTTGGTAAAAATTAAAATTAAAATAAAAATTAATCATTAATCTTAACCACATATTTTATGAGATTCGTAACTTTTCAATCACACATTTCATTAAATTTTATTAAAATCTATTAAAAATATTATTTTAATCCCTACCAAACACGAAAAGTATTTTTCCACCGACAGACATCATTTCCCACCAAATTTCAACTACCCATAAAAGATTAACAAATCAAATTAATTTTAATAAAGAATACTATATCGTACGCTCAGTTCATAAAAATAAAATCACTTTGGAAAAATATTGTGTGATGCAAAATTAAAATCACTCATTTAAATATGTAAGCGCTTTCAAATATCATTGAAAGTAATTATTTCAAGCATGTTTGATTATGCTTAAAAAATAAGTTAAAACTTCTTTGATAAAATAATATCTATACCAATTATTTCAAAAAAAGATATATAAATCATTGAAAATCAATGACCTAAATTTTGTCAAACAGTTATTCTGTCAACCAATTTTGTAAACACATTTTGTAAAAATAGCATAATACATGCAACAAATATTTTCCCTTATGAGCACGTCCAGCAATGTATAGTAAATCTGACCCAATGTATACGAAAAAGTGAACGAACCTCGTCGAATTTGGAATGCCTCCTGGTAGAGAACGCAAGATGAAGTCCCATAGCCATGTCTAAATCGTACATTGCTCTCCGTCCAGGATCCGACAGCGTTTCGTAGGCTTCCCGTACCCGAATGAATCGCTGAGTATACTCTTCCGTCCGACCCGGCGGGGATACATCCGGGTGGTACTTCCGGGCCATCTGCTTGTATGCTTGTTTGATCTCAATCAAAGTGCCCGTCTCGGGTATGCCCAATAAATCGTAGAAGCTGGAGGGCTTCTCTGAGGAGAGTGAATGGGTATCGTTTAGGGTGGATTTAACGAGTTTAATGGCTCGACCATGTCCGACTCGGAAGGCTTTGGAGGAGGGAAACGAGATTGTTTTGGGAAGTGGGTAGGGTCGGATTGATGGTAGGAAGGAGAGGCGGAGGGGATCGCTTCTGGGTAGTGAAACGCGATAATTGCAGCACATTATGAGAGTTTTTGGTCCTTTCTTGGTGCGGTGTGTGTATGAATTACAGACCCGGAATGTACGTGTATATACATACACGGAGAGGGAGGTAGGGGAAAGCCGGAAAGGAGTGAAAAGTGGGGTCCATGAAGTTGAAGTTGTTGACTTGTTCTCTTTAATTTAAATTTGTCGACTTTGATTTTTTTTTTTTTTAATTTAGATTTGTCGACTTTGACTTGTTGTCTTTAATTTAGAGGGGTGTATTCAATTGAGACTTTTGAAGACTTTGGTGGATTTTTTTTAAGTGATGACTTTCGTGGATTTCGTGGATTTTTCATAGATTTGCATAGAATTAATGGAAGTCTTTCGTAGACTTCTGTAGACTTTCATTTTAAAACTTTTGTAGACTTCTGTAGAATTCAAAAGACTTCTGTAGTTTCCACAATTTTCCTTCTACTTCCCCTCCTCTCCTCATATAATTAAAAAATATTTTAAAAATAATAAAAATTTAAGATCTTAATTAAATAAATAATAATTAAAAGTATACATATATATGGTAATTAATAAATTTAATATTCAATATTATTAATATAATATACTTTTAAAAATAAATAAAAATCAATATATTTACATTTAATTATAAATTTGTCATATAAAAATTTATAATTTAATAAAAAAATAGATATTTTTCACAAAAAAAAAAATGAATAAAAAAAGTTACAAGAATCCAATTTAATTTTTCATAGAAAATAGAGATAAACGATAAGAGAGAGGGAGAGAGAATCAATAGAAAAAATTAATTTTAATCATACATCTAATGTTCGTAGAAAGAAAAAGGAAAGAAATATTGAATTTTTTTTTTTTTTTTTTTTTAAAAGTCTCTCAAAATCTCGTGATTAATGAGAGACACTTTTTAAGATTTTATATGAGTACTTTCTGCTTAAAAATTAGTACTCCAGAAACTTTTATAAAAGTCTCCCGAAGTCATTAAAATTTGAATACCCCAAAACTTATAGAGACTTCTAAGAAGTTTTAATTGAATACACCGAGATTTTTAGAGACTTTTTAAAAGTCTATAAAAATCTCAATTGAATACACCATAACTTTTAGAGAGTCTCTAAAAGTCTACATTGAATACACCTAAACACCTTTTTAAATCCCAAAAAATCATTAAAAGTCTCAATTGAATACACCTCCCTTAGATTTGTCGACTTTGATTTTGATAGGGTTGGTGACTTTTGAATTTGCCAAATGAGGGGACAAGAGTTTGCCCCTGTTCCTTTTATTTATTTATTTAATTATTATTATTATTATTTTTTCAGATTTTCAATTTTTCGAGTTCTGCTATTATTAGAGAATAAAATACAAATTTCAAATTTCAAATTATACTATTATTCAAAATTCAACCCTTAACCCAAAATCAAAATGTCATTCCATATATTTTTTATTTTCTTTTAATTTTTTCGATCGAAATATTATAAACTGGCTTTGATTATATAATTTAATCATAACAAAAAAATTAGATGGCCAAATTAAATTATATAAAATAATTGTTAACTAGATAAAATTTCAAATTGACAATTGTCATGATATAAAATTGTACATACATTCAACAATATTTTAAAACTAATAATTTATCAAAATTCTAATTTAATTTTTTTTCACGAGACAAGGCATCTCCTCCCCGTCTTCGTCAACCCGTCGGGGCGAATTTTTTTTGTCTCATTCGGGACGGGACTGGGCGGGTTGGGTTTGCTTACCATCGCTATCGAGAGAATATTTGGTAGGAATTAAAATTATATTTTTTAGTAAATTGTGATAGAAATTTTTGAAAAATTGTGGAACCTATGAAAGATATGATTAATATTGATTGTTTGACTTTGACTTAAATTAAAATCAAATTTTAATTCAAATCAAACTAGCTCCAAATTCGACCAGACTCAAATTTTTCTAATTAAAGTTGGGAAATGATGATGAGATCCTATCGTAACATGATAATTTATCAATATTGATAAGAGACATCTGAACATGCCGTCAAACCCTGTAGTTGGGCACCACGATATTACCACTTACAACAATCTAATGAGCGGTTTTAAGATTGGACTAAAAAAAACAAATTTTTTTATGTATGATTTTTATTATACATAAAAAATAAAAAATAAAAAAAAAATTAATGGGTTGGGGCTAACCTTGGCTAAAGTCCAGTTCAGGCTAATCCTCTACATCCATCAATTAACACGCTCCATGTTGAAGGCACGTTGATGATTCGTCAACGATAGGAGGATCGTGTCTAGCTAAATTGTCAACCTCCTGTCCTCACGGCTATTTTGAACCAATTTGATTGGCTTGATCTTTCCAAAAAATTAAAAAGCAAAACTAGGCATGTGTTTGATTCTCATTAAAAATGCAAAATTTTCAACATTCCTCTATCGTAAAAAATTCCTGCGAGGAACGGCATTTGACAGAAATCCTGATTCAGACAGGGGACCCGGTTGAAATTGCTTTTTACCTATTCTATCCTCAACTTTTGCATTTAATTCTCCCCCAAATTAACCCAAATCCCTTTAAAGTTTAAACACTGCATATTTGGGGGGTAAATATGGAATGTAAAAGAAAATCCGACAAATAGGATGTGGAAAAGTCAATTCCAAAACAGCATTTCCCTGACATTTTCAACCATTTCATAGTATGAGGGCCTACTGAAAATGAATTTTTCTAGATTTTAATGGGTCTAAAAAATAATTAATCTAGATGGACAAGGCCGACGTAGCCCTGTGTTTAGCACGGCTGGTCTAAAAAATAGGCTAAGTGAAGTGGATATGTATGAATAGTGAGGTGTATATGTATGGATATAAACCCGTGGAAGTAAATATACGGACAGAGTGGGGGTGGGATTGGTGGAATGTTCTTGGGTACTTGGTTTATGAAGTTAAAGTTGTTTATAATTTGGTCCTGAATTTTGATTTGGGGGGTAAATATGGAATGTAAAAGAAAATCCGACAACTACGATGTGGAAAAGTCTATTCCAAAACAGCATTTTCCTGACATTTTTCAACCATTTCATAGTATGAGGGTCTACTGAAAATGAATTTTTCTAGATTTTAATGGGTCTCAAAAATAATTAATCGGACAAGGCCGACGTAGCCCTGTGTTTAGCACGGCTTGTCTAAAAAATAGGCTAAGTGAAGTTGAATATGTATGAATAGTGAGGTGTATATGTATGGATATAACCCCGTGGAAGTTAATATACGGACAGAGTGGGAGTGGGGGTGGGATTGGTGGAATAAAATTGGGTACTTGGTTTATGAAGTTAAAGTTGTTTATAATTTGGTCGTGAATTGTGATTTGGGACACTTTTTGGCTATTTTGAATGACGAAGGGATAGTATACAAGTCACAAATGAGATCCAATTTAGTTGTTAACCTGGACAAATTATTGATTGACTGACTCAATCAATAAGTCACTACTCGAACAAATATTTGAGTTACTAGATTAACTAGTGAATTACAAATTCAATCAGTGGGTAATTTTTTAATCTTAAATTTGAAAAAAATATCTCCTGATCGCCAATGGCGTGGAGTTGCATCAATGACATGTGGGTGGTGGGGTGAAGTGAAGAAAATGAATGATTCTGGGGTTGGGTATTTTTGTTAGTTTTTAATTATTTGAAATGAATTAAACTACTAGTACAGAACTATTTATTATCATTTGGATGACATTCACTCACATGTAGTGGGACTCGTGTGAATAAACAATACAAAAAAATAAAAGTGGAACCCCCAAATGTGAGAGTCGGTCAGGGGCAAACATTTTTTGAGTGATCCTTGCAATTGGAAGAATTCTGTCAACGGGAATGAACCATGCTATGGATGGTGCCAATAAAAAAAAGTTAGGGGTAAATACCAAACATTTTGAAAAAAATTGGAAACTAACTATGCAATTTTCCCTCGTTAATTTAAGATAAGCTTATTCCTTCTACAAACTTTTCTAACCAACTTGTAAACAACCTGCAAAACTCTGTTAGTTTCAAAAATAAAACAAAATAAACTTTCAAAACTCTCTTGATTTTTATGCAACGTGATTTTTTTTAATATTAAAATATATAATACATAATATCCAGAATCCACGATCCTATCTTTTATTAGAAATATATTACGCCTCGCCATGTAGTTGCAACTTGTAATAATATTAAATGGGTCCCTGCTAGAATGTCAAAGTGATAGTTAGGATGTAATGTTTCCATTAAAGAGATGTGGCCACGTGTATTATGATTCAACGGTTCTACCTCGTTTGTAATACTATGAATAGTTTTTCCCATGCAACATGGAAGATGATGATGCAAATTTTACAAGAGAATACAACTTGAAATAAACAACAAACACTTTCTCTCTACAAACACTTGTTCATTATAATTCGATTACGTATCTTTCTTAATTGATCTTTACATTTGATCGGTGATTATCTTACAATTGTCATATTTTCATTATCGTGATCTGAACGTCACCGTCTTGTGTCTTAAAGAGCTTCTCCCATGCCCACTTCAGAGTGCTTTTGACTGATTTTTTGTCTTAGCGCGTTGGACTAAACTTGCGTGGACACGAGTGAATCTGATATCTGTTGTCCCCATGACCCTAATTGTAAACGAGGTCAACAAAATAAGTAAGTCATTTGCAGTATAATTGCATATCCAAATAAGGATTTTAAGTATAGTTCAATCAAATATATTTTAAAATAAAAGAAAAATTGAATTATTCAAGTCGAACCTTGAGTAAAGCAGCGTATATCCTCTCAACTTTTGTTGTTCCAAACTTTTGAGAAATTAACAAACTTCTTCTCTTATCGGATGGTTTTTGCCAAAAAAATAAATAAATTTAAATTAACGTAAACGAGCAATATTACCCTTCAACTTAAATAACTATTCGAAACACATTTAAAGTTTAGTCCCCTTTTAGTATATATTAATAGTAGATTTCGATAAAAATTGATGAAATATATGAATGAAAATTTGTAGCTCTCATGAATGTGAAGTTTTAATTAATTGTTTATTTTGATTTGAAATAAAAATCAGATTTAAATTTACAACAGAGAGTCATAATGATCAATAGAAATATTATTCAAATTTCAATGACCATTTGAATTTTTACCCATAATTTAATAAAATAAATTACTAAGTGGATCACCAAAAGAGGATTAAAAATCGAAAAGGAGAGGAATGGAGCGATTTTAAAACGTTGACAAAAATAATAATTAATTCGTAAATGAATGTCATAAAAAAACATGTCTTTTACCGATTCATCTGCACTTTTATATCATTGAAGCAAAGTAGATTAATTAATATTAAAATGGTGAATTAAAATTAATTAATCAGTATAAAAAAACTTGTTTTTTTACTGGTGTGATTCATTCGCATTTTTACTATTAGTAGCAGTAAGCTATTATATATCAGAAAAATGATACGCGTAATATTTTTTAAGTACTAATAGTGTTTTTTTTTTAAGTAATTGATGTGATTGATATTGTTAAAAGAGAAGACATTGAGTTTAGTAAAGGATTCAATCTTTCGTCCATACGTGTCACAGCGACCTGTATATCTAGAGCTCATAGCCACTACAAAATCTCATCTTCCAGATCCCTATCCTTGTACTCCATGAGATCTCCATCAATTTTCAAGTAATGGAAAAATTCTATTGATCAATACACTATCTACACTGTAGATATGGTGATAAATTTGAAGATTATTTATTCTCTAAATTATAACTGTTTCTTTTATAAGAAATTTCTAAGTTAAACAATATTTACATTATTAATTGTATATATAATTTTGTCATACTTATAAATTTTATATATTAATATTAATTGACTTAATAGTCTATGTCAGTTCATGCTAATTATATATGTAGTATTATTATAATTTTTATTTTGATTTTATATAAGTTTTTATTAATCATATACTGATAATTAATAATAATAGTGTTTAGGGGAAATAAATTGACTTAATTTTAAAAAATGAATAATTTTAATTTTAATAATAATTGAATTTAGTTGAAATAAATTTAATTTTAAGGGTATTATTGATCATAAATATAAAAATGTAAGGGTAAAATGGAAAATTAAAGATATAAGGATAAATGAGGGTATATTGGACATATAGCTAAATACGTAAGGATAAATTTGGTAATCGAAAGTTTTTCTTCAACCCACACTTTTAATATATTGTAGATTAACGCGAAGCTTTCAAAGTAATATATAAAAATCCATGAAAGACGGCTTCACTTTTGGTTACGAATATGATTGAGATTTAAGCAAAATAGTATTAAAAGTTATTTTTTAAGCTCTTACGCACATCTTCAAGATTTTTGTATTTTCGAACATAGCGTTCGTTTTATACCATCAAGTTGCTAATAGCATAATAAAATATAGAGTAATATTACAGATTTTCAACCAATTGGATTAGAAGGCCTAGAAATTTATTCAACTTATTGTTGGCCCACTAATTTTTAGATTGCATTTCTAGTGATTTTGTAGTAAGAATTCGATATTGAATAAGAAAAAACAACCCCTTTGCCTGTAGTATAATTACTTATTTATCTTATTAAGTTAATTAATCATTTTTCTATCTTTCACTAATTAAATAATCAAATTAAAATAAATATAAATAAAGTTAAATCATCAAATAATAAAAGGGTATGAAAATGATATAATAGGAATTAATTTTTTTTAATAGTATAAAATGAAGGAAAAAACTAGAAATTATATTAAAAAAAACTCTAAAAATCACACCAAACTAGCTCCAAATCTGATCAGACTCAAATTTTTCTGATTAAAGTTGGGAAATGATGATGAGATCCTATCGTAACATGATAATTTATCAATATTGATAAGAGACATCGGAACATGCCGTCAAACCCTGTAGTTGGGCACCACGATATCACCACTTACAACAATCTAATGAGCGGTTTTAAGATTGGACTAAAAAAACAATTATTTTTTTATGTATGATTTTTATTATACATAAAAAATAAAAAAAAATAAAAATAAATTAATGGGTTGGGGCTAACCTTGGCTAAAGTCCAGTTCAGGCTAATCCTCTACATCCATCAATTAACACGCTCCATGTTGAAGGCACGTTGTTGATTCGTCAACGATAGGAGGATCGTGTCTAGCTAAATTGTCAACCTCCCGTCCTCACGGCTATTTTGAACCAATTTGATTGGCTTGATCTTTCCAAAAAATTAAAAAGCAAAACTAGGCATGTGTTTGATTCTCATTAAAAATGCAAAATTTTCAACATTCCTCTATCGTAAAAAATTCCTGCGAGGAACGGCATTTGACAGAAATCCTGATTCAGACAGGGGACCCGGTTGAAATTGCTTTTTACCTATTCTATCCTCAACTTTTGCATTTAATTCTCGCCCAAATTAACCCAAATCCCTTTAAAGTTTAAACACTGCATATTTGGGGGGTAAATATGGAATGTAAAAGAAAATCCGACAAATAGGATGTGGAAAGGTCAATTCCAAAACAGCATTTTCCTGACATTTTTCAACCATTTCATAGTACGAGGGCCTACTGAAAATGAAATTTTCTAGATTTTAATGGGTCTAAAAAATAATTAATCTAGATGGACAAGACCGACGTAGCCCTGTGTTTATCATGGCTGGTCTAAAAAATAGGCTAAGTGAAGTTGAATATGTATGAATAGTGAGGTGTATATGTATGGATATAAACCCGTGGAAGTAAATATTCGGACAGAGTGGGGGTGGGATTGGTGGAATGTTCTTGGGTACTTGGTTTATGAAGTTGAAGTTGTTTATAATTTGGTCGTGAATTGTGATTTGGGACACTTTTTGGCTATTTTGAATGACGAAAGGATAGTATACAAGTCACAAATGAGATTCAATTTAGTTGTTAACCTGGACAAATTATTGATTGATTGATTCAATCAATAAGTCACTGCTCGAACAAATCTTTGAATTACTAGATTAACTAGTGAATTACAAATTCAATCAGTGGGTAATTTTTTATTCTTAAATTTGAATAAAATATCTTCCGATCGCCAATGGCGTGGAGTTGCGTCAATGACATGTGGGTGGTGGGGTGAAGTGAAGAAAATGAATGATTCTGGGGTTGGGTATTTTTGTTATTTTTCCAAAATTTTAGACCTATTTGTTTGTTTTTTTAATTATTTAAAATGGAGGGGCAAAACTTTTTTTTGAGTGATCCTTGCAATTGGAAGAATTCTACCAACGGGAATGAACCATGCTATGGATGGTGCCAATAAAAAAAGAGATGTTTCACGTATACGAAGCTTGACGAGACTCGCGCTCAATAAAAAAATGCACGGGTCCCGCCTCTGTGAGAGGCGTGTAGTCCGGACTGTACGTGAGGCGTTTTTCATAATAAAAAAAAAAGTTAGGGGTAAATACCAAACATTTTGAAAAAAATTGGAAACTTACTATGCAATTTTCCCTTGTTAATTTAAGATAAGCTTATTCATTTTACAAACTTTTCTTGCAAACAACCTGCAAAACTCTGTTAGTTTCAAAAATAAAATAAAATAAACTTTCATAACTCTCTTGATTTTTATGCAACGTGATTTTTTAAATATTAAAATATATAATACATAATATCCAGAATCCACGAGCCTATCTTTCATGCAAAAATGTACAATTCTTTCACAATTTATTAGAAATATGATATGCCTCGCCATGTGGCCAACTCACTGTCCCTATGGACCCATATCCTCCAGAACATTCTGCCTAAACCCATGGGTCGAACCATCGAAGCCCAATTGGTGTCCACTCAGTCAAAATACATTACGGTCCATCTCCAAGGAGCTTTAGGCCCAAAGTACTTCATAAAGTCGAAGTTCGAGGTCCGAGGCCCTTGCCGTTTAGTACCTGCAGCAAGATGTACTCTTGAGTGAAGATCTTGAGGGAGTGTTGATGTAACTTGTGTAAGAAGCTCAAAATTGTTGTCTTGCCAATATGGTAGCTGCAACTTGTTATAATATTAAATGCGTCTCTGCTAGAATGTCAAAGTGATAGCTAGGATGTGATGTTTCAATTAAAGAAATGTGGCCACGTGTATTATGATTCAACGGTTCTACCTCATTTGTAATACTATAAATAGTTTTTCCTATGCAACATGGAAGATGATGATGCAAATTATACAAGAGAATACAACTAGAAATAAACAACAAACACTTTCTCTCTACAAACACTTGTTCATTATAATTCGATTACGTATCTTTCTTGATTGATCTTTACATTCGATCGGTGATTATCTTACAATTGTCATATTTTCATCATCGTGATCCGAACATCATCATCTTGTGTCTTAAAGTGCTTCTCTCATGCCCACTTTGGAGTGCTTTTGATTGGTTCTTTGTCTTAGCTTGTTGGACTAAATTTGCGTGGACACGAGTGAGTTCGACATCTGTTCTCCGTGTGACCCTAATCGTAAACGAGGTCAACAAAATAAGTAAGTCATTTGCAGTGTAATTGCGTATCCAAATAAGGATTTTAAGTACGGTACAATCAAATATATTTAAAAATAAAAGAAAAATTGAATTATTCAGGTCGAACCTTGAGTAAGGCAGCGGATATCCTCTCAACTTTTGAGAAATTAACAAACTTCCTCTTTGCCAAAAAAATAAATAAATTTAAATTAACGTAAACGAGCAATATTACCCTTCAACTTAAATAACTATTCGAAAAACATTTAAAGTTTAGTCCCCGTTTGGTATATATTAATAGTAGATTTCGATAAAAAAATAATGAAATATATGAATGAAAATTTATAGCTCTCATGAAATGTGAAGTTTTAATTTGAAATAAAAATCAGATTTAAATTTACAACAAAGAGAGTCATAATGATCAATAGAAATATTGTTCAAAGTTCAATGACCATTTAAATTTTTACCATGAACGGATGTAGGAGGGCTGAACAGGACTAGCTATGGCAATGAGTCGGGCCGGAGAAAAAAGGCTCGGGCTTTTTTTGGCCCGAGTCGAGCAGGGCAAAGCCCGGCCAAAAAATGCCGGCTCAGCCCAGGCTTTTGGCCCGGACTGACTCTTTTTTTTTTTTTTTTTTAACAGCTATTTTTAAAAAAAAATTTATTTTTTTTTTTTTTTGCAGACACGGGCTCGGGCCGACGTCCCAAAATGGGGCTCGGCCCGAGCCTTGGATTGGTGCAATCGAGCCCGAGTCGAGCTTTTGGGCTTAATTGTCATCCCTAGGCAGGACTATAGCCCTGTTCCCCCCCCCCACCCCCACAACCCATTAAGGTAAAAAAAAAAAAATAATATTTATGTAAAAAAAAAAAATTGTGTAAATTTTTTTTGTTTCGCATTTTAGCTCGGTGTCAGATCCAATCCTGAATCCGTTTCTGATTTTTACCCATAATTTAATAAAATAAATTCCTAAGTGGATCACCAAAAGAAGATTAAAAATGGAAAAGGAGAGGAATGGAGCGATTTTAAAACGTTGACAAAAATAATAATTAATTCGTAAATGAATGTCATAAAAAAAAAACATGTGTTTTACCGATTCATCTGCACTTTTATATTATTCAAGCAAAGTAGATTAAATAATATTAAAATGGTGAATTAAAATTAATTAATCAGTATTAAAAAAACATTTTTTTTACTGGTGTGATTCATTTGTATTTTTACTATTAGTAGCAGTAAGCTATTATGTATCAGAAAAATGATATGCGTAATATTTTTTTAAGTACTAATAGTTTTTTTTAAGTAATTGATGTGATTGATATTGTTAAAGAAGAATATATTAAGTTTAGTAAAGGATTCAACCTCTCGTTCACACAACATGTCCCAGCGACCTGTACATTTAGAGCTCATAATCACTATAAAATCTCATCTTTCAGATGACTTCGTTTTAGCAGCCAAATCTCTATCATTGTACTCCATGAGATCTCTATCAATTTCCAAGTAATTGAAAAATTATATCGATCAATACATTATTTACATTATAGATATGGTGATCATTTTGAAAATTATTTCTTCTCTAAATTATAATCATTTCTTTTCTAATAAATTTCTAAGTTAAACACTATCTACATTATTAATTGTATATATAATTTTGTTATACTTATAAATTTTATATATTAATATTAATTGAATTAATAATCTATATCATTTCATGCTAATTATATATGTAGTATTATTATAATTTTTATTTTGATTTTATATAAGTTTTTAATAATAATAGTGTTCAGGGGAAATAAATTGACTTAATTTTAAAAAATAAATAATTTTAATTTTAATAATAAATGAATTTAGTTGAAATAAATTTAATTTTAAGGGTATTATTGATCATAAATATAAAATGTAAGGGTAAAATGGAAAATTAAATATATAAGAATAAATGATGGTATATTGAACATATAGCTAAATATGTAAGGATAAATTTGGTAATCAAAAGTATCTCTTCAACCCACACTTTTAATATATTATAGATTAACGCGAAGCTTTCAAAGTAATATATAAAAATCCATGAAAGATGACTTCACTTTTGGTTACGAATATGATTGAGATTTAAGCAAAATAGTATTAAAAGTTATTTGTAAAGCTCTGACGTACATCTTCAAGATTTTTGTAACATAGATGACATTAAATGATAATTCATTAAATGAAATGACATATAACTATTTAATTGAACATATAAAATGTGACGATATTTTAATACCATCGAAGGCTTGAAACTAGATAACATTATTATTCTAAAATCTAAAAATCTTTCTATAGATGCACTTTTGAATGAATTTGTTGGTCAACATTTGTCTACAAGTTTCAATTTTGTGTGAAGGGTTGGATGCGATTCCTAGACTTGAGCAAGTTTTTTGAGAACATATGCGCCAGCGCAAGTGAGGGAAAACTATAAATAGAAGAATAGTGTCAATTTAAATTGTGATTTGTGTAATGAAATTTTATAGAAAATTACAAGTGGTATCTATACATGTCAAAGATGACTTAGCATGCATGTTAGTAAATCTAGAATAGGGATGGATCCACAATAACCAATCAACCTTATCAAACAAGTAACAATAGGTCACTCTTTTAGAAATTTTCAATTTTAATTACATCTGACCAATGAAACAGATAGACTTGTGATTAAATTCAAGCAAATTTAAATTGTGATTTGTGTAATCAATTTTTTTTTTTTAATAGAAAATTGCAAGTGGTATCTATACATGTCAAAAGGTCAAGCTCTTTTAACATCATCAAATTGCTTAAATCCACCGTTCTCTCGTAGCCGCCTGTAAAAAAATTAAAAAAGTCGAATAGAAACTAAGTTTATCCTAAAGCCTATTATATCTAAACATCTTTAAATTTCTTATGCTTTTCATAGACTTCAGCAGCCTCCATGACGTAAAAAGACATGATTCTTATATAAATAATTAGCAATTTGCATGTCAAAAATGAATAAATAGCTAGAATCCCAAACACGGTTTTGAAATAGTTTATTGGGTTTTGACCTTGGGAAATGTCACTTGGCCCGGTTCAATGTCAGAGCCAAGTGGCAGGGAGAGCGCCTCACATTGAGCCTGACCCCCTAGCATAACTGTTTGACATTGGTCTAGAGTTGTCAAACATTCTTTTTATGAGTTGGAGATGAATAAAAGAATAATAAAATTAAATTAATCGAATTTATATTGTGATTTCATGTAGTAAATCTATAAAATTGCAAGTGGTGATGTCTAGAGTGAGGATATGCATTAATTGATCAATTATTACTTAAAATGGTCATATAACACTCCATGGATTACCTTCGAGTAGTTTCAACTTTAATTATCAAAGGCGATAGTAGACAAACTCATGAACTTAGCCACCAAAAACTCTAGTTATGCATCGTGTTAGCACAAACATGATCGAATTAGGGATAGGATGAGCCGTAGCTAGCTGGCCTAAAAGGGTGGTTGTGCTAGTCGTGGATTATCATGCCTATGTTGTAGGCTAACTTTTACCTTTTCATTTTTCTAATAAGTAAAACAAAATTAAAAACTAGGAAGACTTGATGAACCACACATGCTGTGACTACGGGTAATTCTACCACACAAGTTTGCTTAGTGAGTCTTATGTCGTAGATTGAACTAAATAATATTATACAAGATTAAAAATAAAAAATCAATATTATAAAAAATAGGACTGGACTAGTCGGTTAAACCGCAAAACTCATGAATTAATCCAAAATCCGCTCAGGGTTAAAATTTAAAACCCATCGATAATAAACCTGTTGAGAAATTGGTTGTTCACAACTAATAAAGGAAGAAGTGAAAAATAGCTGATAACTTCGGTCGACCGAATTGAACTGCGGTCGACCGAAACTCTACAGGATTTCAACTAGGAAGCTGCAGGAGGTTTCGGTTGACCAATCGGTCGACCGAAATAGAGGTTCGGTTGACCAATCGGTCAATTGAAAAAAGTTCGGTTGACTAACCGGTCGACCAAAATATGTGACCGTTGGACGATTTTCTGTCGTTGGTAATTCGTTTTTGGAGGCTTTTTACTTGATTTTTGGCACCATTTTGTGCATATGAACAATGCCTATATATAGTGAAGTCTTGTTCAATGATAAAACACTTTGATATCAACACAATCTCCACAAACAAGATCAAACATTTCTTACTCATATTCTTACATATTTTATTGTGTTTCTCAAGTTTTTGGTAGAAATATTTTGTGCTTCATATTTCTACTACAAGACTTGATCAATTTTTAAATCATTTGTCGGAAAACCTTTAAACATCTCGATTTACCGGAGAGGGGGCAAATATTGTTTGGGGACAGCGATCACGCGTTTGAGCCTTTGCATCGAAGTTTTGTTCTAGAATCTTTATTGTTATTTTGGTTTGTTTATTTTCCTAGTCGAAGTTATTATTTCCAACAAAACAAATCAAATTGTCGGTTAAGCCACTAACCGGATGACTCAAAACTGGTTTCTCCAGTTCTCTCGGTTGGTTGGTGGTTTAATAATTACAGATTTTCAACCAATTGGATTAGAAGGCCTAGAAATTTATTCGACTTATTGTCGGCCCACTAATTTTTAGTTTGCATTTCTAGTGATTTTGTAGTAAGAATTCGATATTGAATAAGAAAAAACAATCCCTTTGCCTGTAGTATAATTACTTATTTATCTTATTAAGTTAATTAATCATTTTTCTATCTTTCACTAATTAAATAATCAAATCAAATTAAATATAAATAAAGTTAAATCATCAAATAATAAAAGGGTATGAAAACGATATAATAGGAATTAATTTTTTTTATAGTATAAAATGAAGGAAAAAACTAGAAATTATATTAAAAAAAAACTCTAAAAATCACACCAAATGAATAGTGTAACACTAAATTGGGTGTGTGGAAATTTGGTGTATGATTGGAGTGAATTTTTTATTCAGACAACTCCAATTTGATGTATCTTAGGGTCCGTTTGATTACAAGATGGAACTTGGGTGAAAAGAAAACGAATTGCAGGGAATTGAATTGACCAGAACTTATTTTATTATAAATTGTTAATTAATTGTGTTTGATTGATATAATTTTCTACTTGAAAAATGTTGAAATTTTCTATATTATATTGTTCGTTTGACTTTATTTTTCATGAAAATTGTCAATTAATGAGATATAGTTTCTTACAGCTGGGGATGTGATTTGTTTGGATTGCCAAAAAAGTAAAGCGATATACTTTTTTTACAATTGGGGATAGAATTTGCTTGGATTGCCAAAAATATAAAAAAAAAAAAAAATGAAAAGCAAAAAACAAAAAACAAAAAACCACCAAAATGGTGGGAAATAGAATTCATCAAAAAGGTGGAAATGATGCACGTGTCGAGGAAAAATGGAAAAACAATTTCATGAAAAATTTTGTCTACCAAACACACCAAAAATTGGATGGAAAACATACACTATCAAATTATAAACGGGATTTGTAATTTTATTGAAAATTTTGTTTCTTCTTGTTACATTCATTTCACATTTCACATTTCACATTTCACCTAGTTTTATGTTCTACAATGTCTTTTTATTGCACACATTTGTGACTCTAGTGAACATAATCGAAGAAACGAGGCATTTGTTTTCTAATTTATGTGCAAAATGATTTCTTCTTAACACTTCCATTATGTTTTCCGATCGCATTGCTGGCTTTCTGCTGCTACTTTCTCACATTGCTATGTTGTTGATGGTGCATTGGTTATATTATCTTGAATTAACTTGTTTTTCTAAAGCCATGGTTTGACTCTTACATTATGATACACGTGTCACGGAAATTACACCAAGAACTTGATTCGTGCACACAATCGGTCTTCGTTTCTACACCAAATCAATCACCAACCACTTTGATGACTCCACCCACAAACAAACTCACTATGATCGCCCTCTTGTAATATTACCCACAAAGGATAATATTGTTGGAATTTTGTATCGAAAATTGGTTGTGACCAATTTTGAATGATTATTTAAGTAGAATTCGTTATTTGATGAATGAGAAATTAAGCCAAATTTAAGCCACTTAATACTTGAAATTGTTGAAAAATCGTATAGAATATTGTGGAATGTTCTAGAAAAATTCAATAATTGTGTTTCTTTATGTAGAGAGATAAATTTCAAGAGATGAGTATCTTGGTATGGTTGTGTCTTTTGATAAGCCACTCCAACTACTATATATTGATCACATGTGTTTGGATTTTATAGGAGAATTCACCTCATAATTCCATATCATTCTTTTCATGTCATGTTGCATAAAACACTTTGTAAAAGTGATCATTTGTGCATAAAATCATGATTTTGCTAGAGAGGGAACTCAGTTCGAGTTCGTTGGTCTAAGTCATTTGGAGTGCTCCTATGACTAGACGTGATCATTGTATCTTGGAAGATGATTGTCAAGAAATCGTTAGCAACGATGCGAGACAAATTCATCTTAAGGAAAGAATGCCAACACTCGTGCTCGACCGATCTTACGCTTGCATTTCCTCTTCCCTTATCTTTTCTTTTCCTGATTTCATGTTTGATTTCAGAATATGATTAACCTGATTTATATGTTTATATTGCAAAGCTCGATTTGAAGAATGACATGCTTTCTGGCAAGCGAAAATGTGTTCGACTTATAGTACCGCAAGTATACGGTTCGTTTCAAGTAATAAAATGATTTCTTAAGTCTAACTATCGTTCCCACCAATATTTAATAGTTTGACTGTACTTATTTCGATCTTAACCGAAACTAAAGATGTTGGTTGAGTTTTTGTAACTAAATTATAATAAAACTAGTAAACTACTTATGCAAAAGTAAATGAATTATCGAACTAAATGCAAAGTTTACTACGTGCAATGTTATAACTAAATGCAAAGTTGAGATAATAATCAAATAAAAGGCGTATTAGGTTCGCAAATCTCTATGCAACGATCTATTTCAACCCTAATTCTACAATTTGACAACACGTTTGAATTATGATGAATCAATGTTCATATTTTATTCAAGACTCTCTTTCGATTAAGTTTGAACCATTTTCATATACGACACTGACTATATCTCTATGACGGGAGCAAATATATAAAAATGCATAAATATCAATGAACACTTAGAGATTCACGTAGAGCATAACGGTATATCTCTATCCCCTATCGGACCATACAATGATTTATATTCTGTTTAATCTATTTCTCCTCTTTCGAATGGATGAAATAAATCACAACAATCACATAATCATTGCGCATATAATTATGGATAAAAACAATGCATATAGATCATTCAATAAATTCAAAACGCGTTTTAACGTCAAAAATAAAAAACTAAAAATTAAAATATCACATTACATAGTTAATCATTCACCTAACACATTAAAATCTGACCTAATATGATAAAACTAAGAAAACAAAGAGAAGAAAGAAAACTAATTGAAGAAGACATCAACCTTTCAAATCTCGAGGTAAATCTTAAATTTTGAAGTAATCTTCTTATTGTTCGCCTTCTTCTTGCTCTCGAATATGTCCCAAGTAGTAGAATAATGCGTCATCCTCGTTCTGGACGAGATTAGGGCTTTAAAGGAGTCCTAGATACCTTTCCATAAGTGGTTGAAATAAATCAGGAAAGCAGAAATTTCGTGTCAGATTTGTACTATGCGGCCACATAGAGTAAATCTACGCGGTCGCATAGTTATGAAGATTTGGGTGCGGACGTCTTTGCCGAATTCTATGCGGTCGCATAGGTGTTACACTATGCGGCCGCATAGTGTAATATACTTTCCAAAACTTGCATTTTAGTTCCTGAATTCCGTTCCTTCATTCTTGAGCTCCTTTCAACTTTCTTCTTCTTTCTATACCTCGTATCATCACTCATTTTGTCATTAGCTCTCTTCGATTCTCGATTTACTCTTCGGATTAACTTTTGAATAATTGCACTCAAGTCTTTGAACTTTCGTTTTCTTCCGTTTTGATCTTTTTTCGCTCGTTTTCGCATACTTTTCAATCCATCCGTCAATGTAATCCTACAAACACAAATTGTACCGAATTAAACCATATTTCAATATATACTTTCACAATTAGCCAAGTTTTGTGACCTAAATAAGTGTGTAAAACGTACTTATCACTTTCATTCAAGAATGGAAAGTGATGAATCCATATTCATGTATTTGGATTCGGTAAATTACTTCATCTTTTCAACCATTTCCGTAAGTCGAATTCTATTTCGATTTCATTGAATATAATATGCACATTATCGGTATAATATCCCCAACAAATATGGCGGATGCAATATCACAAAGAAGAAGAAGGTAGCAAGGTAAAATATGGCTTTGGAGAGAAACACGGACGACTGCCTCTCAATTTCACAATTGCACCACATGTTCACTCACAAAAGGAGCTCATATATATAGATTTAGTTTGAGGCAAGAAGATGGGACAAAACTCTAATTGGGCTAAACACGAATTCGGCCAAGAAACATGAAAACGAGATGGGAGAAAACCAGGTGACAATAAAGTGGGCTAATCACCTAGGGCCGTCCAACTAATGAACAGACCAACTCATTAATGGTTGCTTGTAGTTGCCTAATTTATTGTCAGGTCAAGCCAATTAGTTGTGCTGTTAATATAATTAATCCAACCGTTTTAACATCATAGCCCAAAATTTATTGGGTATCAAAATTCAACAAAAAATTGTAGTCACAAGTGCAGAGTGGCATAATATTGTTACTATTGTGTTTGATGATTCATGGTCTCTTACTCGTTTGTGCTTTGTTATTATCTTTACTTTTTTGTGTTTGGGGGTGGGGATGGCCTAATATCGTTGCTTGTCTTGGTAAATTGTTTTGAGTCATGTCTAAATAGTTGAAATTTAAAGGAATTTTTGGTCTGATAAATAAGAGCGCTGAACTGCAACTTAAAGCTTCCAGGCAGAGTTATTTTGTGGGGCAAATGATTTTCTGAAATTCCTTTAATAGTTTTAGGAGATTTCTTGTGCAGAAAACAATTCAACCCATGTGAAAAATCGGGCTCAGTTAACACCAAAGTCGAACGAGAAAGATAGGCTCAAAATCCCGAAACTCAACTTCACTTTCGTTGCCTCTTACACCTACAAAGGATAAGATAAATGGTGGTAGCAATATCACAAATAGATGATGAAGAAGGAAACAATGCTTGAACACAAAATCCCCCAAGATGGCTGCCACTCTCTCTCTCTCTCTCTCTCTCTCTCTCGTTCTATTGCACATCACAGTCACTCACATAGAAATGACTACAGCAAAGGAACCACTTATATCACAGTTATTAGACCTAACCTGAAAATCGATCTGAACGAGGCATTGGGTTATCGATTAATTTTTGGACTAGTGAATCGGTAGTCATACCGATCGGTCATTGCTTAAAAATTATTTAAAATATGAAATATTTTTCTTTGAGATAATTAATTTTTTACTAATTATTTTTATATCTTTGAATTTGTGATTTTGTAAACTTATTTATTAGTGATAATGGATAGGTATTGAGTTATAATTTTGTATATTATACGAAAATATAATAATATTTTCATTTTTGTTATGTACAAAGCATTTATTAGTTATAAAAAAAAAAAAAATCATGTTATTATATATTGAGTTTATCTTAACTGAAACTAAAGTCCTATTCGATTCACTTTAAAATTTTAATACATTTTTTCTCTCTTCTTTTCAACCACACATTTTTCAATAAAATAATATTACATGTAAATCAAAATTTTTTTCCTTCTTTTATAATCACACATTCTCCAAAAAAAATATCATTCCAAAATACATTTTATCCAAATTTCTCATTTCAAACATGGGCTAAATTTGTTATATATAGTAAGTCTATAAAATAATTATTTAATATAATAAAATGAAGTAAAATATTGGACTAATTTCTTTCAAAATATTTTTAGAAAACACTAAATGATTCATGAATTAATATATTAATACACAAGGAGAATATAACTGCTGCATGGTTTAGTGGTAATGTGACTCATTTTTACCGATCTGGACCGGGCCGAACGATTTTAACAAGTTGGGCCAAAACTTACTAAATGGGTCACCAACAAAAAATCAAGACAAATCTTGAAATGGGCAAACAGATCAAAAACCATACTAAGCATAAATGAGCCGAAGGGCCATCCTCAAGTGAATTGTGCCATGATCAACCTTAATTAATTAAGGGGAAAATTTCATGGAACAGGATTATGTTTACCCCAATTCAAAAATCAAGGGTTAAGTTTTCTTGTGCAAAAATCAGGTACTATAAATAATTAATATATACAAATTATACAAACCCTAATTTCATTTTCTCCCCCACGCTCCTTCTCCCCGCGCCCCTTCTCTCTCTCCTACATTCACTCTCGATACCCTAATCTCCTCCATCTTCCATTCGTGTAGCCTCTGCACATACTCCGGCACGCACACTATGTCCCAAATCACTGCTGCTCCGTTGGGCTTCAACACTCGCGTCACATTAGCCAACACGCGCACCCGCTCTGCTGCGGCGGCGGCGGCGGCGGATTTGGGTCCGAACTCTTTTCCTACTGTATACACGAACGCGGCTAACACCACCACGTCGAAGTAGTTGTCGCTGAACGGAAGAGTTTTTGGGTCACCTGACTCCCTTCACTCTCGTTTTTGGTAGTTGTCGCTGAACGGAAGTATAGTGCTGGGGTCACCTGACTCCCTTCACTCTCATTTTACTGAACGGAAGTAGTTGTCGCTGAACGGAAGAGTTTGGGGTGATTTTTGGTGTTTTGTGGTGGTGAGATGCCGGTGACATTAGTGAAACTGCTTGGGGTGTGGTGGTGGCGTTGATGCTTCTTGTGCTGGTGGCAGTGGTAGTGAGGTGATTTTTGGTGTTTTGTGGTGGTGATGATGGGGGTGGTGGTGGTGTGGACGGTCTGCGGTGAGGGTGGTCACAGACAGATATTGGTCACAAACAGTGCTGTATTCTCCCTTTCCTCTGATTGAATGGTGGCAATATTTGTGACCAATTTTTTGGTTATATGTGACCAAGTATTAATCTGTGACGTTAAAATTTGATAACATGTGACTTAAATATAATTCGTGACGAACAAATTTGAAAATATGTGACCAATAGATAAATTGTGACCTTAAAATTTCTTGATTTGTGACCAATGAAATAAGTTGTGACCTAAACTTTTTTGGATATTTGACCTTGAAATAATTCGTAACCTACAAAATTTATGATTTGTGACCTCAAAATAATATGTGATCAATTAAATTGATAATCCGTGACTATGACCAATATTTATGCATATGTGATCTTTAATTAATAAATATTTTTAATTAATTAACTAATACCTGAATTTTGCATTTTAAAATTTAATGCCTGAAAATTGAATTGGGTTAAACTTAACACCTGAGATATGAATTCTTCCCTTAATTAAGATGCTTTCAATAGTACAAGTTATTTTTCGGTCCATCTATCACCATGGTATCGATATAATTAAGCGGAAATTACATCACACCCTACTTTATAAATTGACTATTCTAAAATCAGACTGAAGGTTTAACTATTTAAAAATCAGATATTTCATATTTAAATATTAAATATAATTTTCATCTCAAACCCTAATCAATTTCACACTCTTTTCTATCTCTTAATCACAATTCTCGACTTTCTCTCTCTACACCACCGACATTTCTCCCCAAACACCTTCTCTATTTACCTCTCATCTCTGTCGTCGAGCCATTTCTTCACTGTGCCGACGATTGGCGACCATCACGTGCGGCGACAACTGCATCATCAGTGATACGTTCGATCTCTCTCTCTGGATCAACACGATATGTGGTGGTGTGTGCGCGATTTGTGGCCAGGTTTGCCATTTGTTGTTTGGTGACGGCTTTATAGGTAGGTCTGGTGGTGGCTTTCTGGGTGGATTTGGTGGCGGATTTGTGGGTACGACGTTGGAGATGGTGCGGCAGTGGTGTACGACTGTGGTAGCGTGACGGTGATGCGCGACTGCGGTGGGTCTGACGACTTTCTGGATGAATTTGGTGGCAGATTTGTGTGTGCAACGTTGGAGATGGTGCGACGGGTGGTGTGCGACGGTGATAGTGTGTGTGCGGCTGTGTTGCAGTGGGTTCGGTGGCTGCGACGGTGGTGGTGTGTGTGTTACTGTGTTGGAGTGGGTTCGGTGGCTGTGACGATGGTGTGGTGGTTGAGTGTGTGTGCGCGTGTGGTGGTGGTGGACGTGACTGTGGCAATGGGTACGACAGTGATGCACGACTGTGGTGGTGGTAGTAGTTGCAATGGTGATGGTGAGATGGCGGCGAGGGGTCTATCGGGGTAGTGTTGCTGTCGGGAGGTGATGGTTTTGACGACGACGGTAAAGGTGTCGCCGGAGGTAGCGGTGAGATGGTGGTTGCAATAGATTGTGGTGGTCACAAATTATTTGATTAACTGTGACTATTAAATTCGTTAATATGTGACGAATAAACAATGATTTGTGACTAATGAACAATGATTACAATTCTGTGACTAAGAAATAATATGTGACTAATTAATTTGATAATATGTGATCAATAAATGAATTTGTGATCAAATTGCATAAATTTGTGACCTAAGAAATTGTTAACCTGTGACTAATAATCTGATCATTTGTGACTTATAATTATTGTCATTTGTGACCGATGAACAAATTGTGACCTATGAAATTTTTGAATCGTGATCGTAAAATAATTTGTGACATATTAAAATTCTGATTTGTGACCTAAAAAATAAACTGTGACCTATAAAATCTTTGATATGTGACTTTGAAATAATTTGTGACCAATTAATTTGACATTATGTGATCAATAAATAAATTTGTAACCAAATTGTATATATTTGTGATCTTTATATATTTAATTAATTAAATTATAAATAAAAATCTGATTTTTGAAATTTGAAACTTGTTTTCTTATTATTGAAATGGATCATACTTATACTCTTACTTATAAAAATTTTCTTATAATTAATTCAACCCGTTTTAACTTCATTGTCCGAAATTTATTGAATATCAAAACTCTACCGTTCCCATGACAAGTAAGAGGTGTAGATTTTTATTAGTAAAAATATCTTTGCATTAAATACGACAACAGTTTTTTAGAAGAGTTCCCATGAAATTTAGACTCTGGCTGGCTTCCGATAACAATTAATGTTTTGTCACATTAAGATATATTAACAAGCTCAGGACTAATGATTTGGCAAGATCACTATGCATGATCTGCAATATATATATATATATATATATATATATATATATATATATATTATATTAAAAATATGAATTGAGTAGAAGCTTTTGAATACCAATTTTATTCTTATATATTTAGCTATATGTCAATTTTACCCTTATATATATATATTAAATATAGTACCATTAAATATAGTTTAACTTCATTTAATATCATTTAAGTGTAATGTTCATCGTTATATATTGGAGTACTTAGAATTTTACGTCAATCAAATTAAGTTTGATTATTTAAATTACATTATTTAAATTAAGTTTACTACTTAAAATCGAAGCTCAAAAATATAGATGTAATTTTTTTATAATTATATAATATAATATATCAAATGTTACATTAATATAATGGTATATTAATTACAATATAAAAACAGTATTTATTATAGTTTTAATATAATTATATATGTAGACGGGCTTCGATTTTAAGTGAATAAACTTAATTTAATTAATATAAAATTATGAGTACTCCAATATGAAAAATGAACTCTATACTTAAAAGGAGACTACACAAACTTAAATTGTTATTAATATATTATTAATGCCACTTTTAATATATTATAATATTAAGTGAGCTTTACTTAAAATCAACATTCATCGACTTATAGAATTATATTATTATTACAACATAAATAAAGATAAAATGTGGAGATCGATGAGAAACGTTCAATTTACCATTTTGTTCTTATATAACATTGTCAACATTTTCATTCAAAAATTATAAATTGCATGTTTAATTAATATAATAGATAATATAACTATTTAACTATAAAGGACAATATATTGAAAAGAAAAAAATTGCTTAAATGGGATCAACAATTAGGAGTGAAAGAATCGAAGATGGAAGAAATTATCCACTAATCTTAAAAATCGTACTAATTACTCCTAATAATTAGGAGTTACTTATTCTTCCCAAAATTGTATCCACCCCACTAAATACAAGCTTTTCATCTCAATTACACATTTTTTTACTAAAACCAAATATTTATGTATTAATAAAAATTAATATTATGCACTCTAAAAAATATTTAATATAGTATTGGATATTTTATTATTATTGCATGTTCATTTTTGTATTAGCATAAAAATTGATGGTAATTCAATTATTTATTAGATATAAATATATAAAGAAAAGAAAATGATTTTTATCTCAATATATTTAAAGGGAGAATTTTTATTCCTCCATTTGTATTAATCCCATCAAAAGAAAAAGAAAACTTTTGTTTTAAGATTTTCACTTCTATATTTATTTTGAATGTAACTTTGGTTTTTAATTTAAAAGAAATATGTTATAGATTAATATGACGAGCATAATTGGTATGTAATTTTTTGTTTCTAAAAGTGTTTAGATAAGATACTTTGTGTTTTTATTTTTTAAGGTAAAAAAAGTTTAAGTTACAGACAAAATGAGTAATTTTTTTATTTTGTTATATACCTTTAGTATACTTATAAGTAAATATTTTAAACTTATTCCAATGTACATCTCTTAATTCGATTATTCTTTGTGTTCGTTTGTATCACAAAATTGGTCGATGCTGCTGTAATGATAGAAAATAGGGGTCCAACCAACGTATAACATAAATAAATATGTAAACACAAATTACATTCAATTTATTCAGCACTTTCACTTTATGTACATAATTTCATAAATTTTTTACTTACTTTTAAAAATATTACACATATCATTCATTCTGTACGTAAGACGTGTAACACACATACTTACTACTAGTAAATTTAACAGAGTTTAAACACAAATCATATGCTACAAGTTGTTATTTGAAACTTAAATGACAAATGTTTCTATTGATTATAAACAAGAACCAGCTATCCTTGCATTGGTGATTAAAAAGTAAATGATTTATGAACAATTTCAATGCAAAACAAGTGATTATAAAGTTTTCTCATTTGTACAGTATTAATTTACTTGCAAAGATGCCAACCGGGTGACATCAACATAAAGTGTCGATTTTTGAAGAAGGTGAAGCTCAAGAGATTTGTCAAAAACATGGTAATTCTATCGTAATTGATAACGATAGTTATTGTTTTGGAGAGAGAAGAACCTGCTAGACCATCAGATACTTTGGTAGAAAATCATGGAGCAAGAGTCCACTCCAGTGGTGCCTCACGAGTCCAATCTGTTTCAAATATCTCCAGCTAGATAGATATATATATATATATTATCTTCTCCTACAATTGTGTATTATAGTTCAAATGTACACCTATAAATATAATGCAAATATTCAAGGCTAAGTAAGTTAGCCAAGCCATAAATACTGCCAGTTAATTCTTTACAGAACCCTGATTGAAGCCACAATTTGCTTCCAATTTGGTTAATTGTTTTTATTCTTTTAGTATTCGCAATGGCAAGAATCCTTCAAATTTGTAATTTTCAAGGTTATGCCTATTTTTTTGGCATCTATAGTATAAGTCATGTTGTTACGATTCAACGAGTAAGAGTACAGGGTAGAACTATATTTAATCTAGAAAATGACACGTGACGTAAAGCATCCTAAACTATTTAGTTTTTTTGTTAGGAGATTTGTCTTTCTTATACAGTTGTGTTCAAAACCACAATTTTAGTGACATAAATAACATCTTTCAAATAAGTGAAAAAATAAATATATTGGTATGAAATCTCAATATAACACTTATTGCAATACAAATATATTTGTCTCGATACAAGCTTAAACTAATAAATCAGTTGACCTCGATTTTCGTCTATGTAGCACGGTCAATAGATCTCGGCTCCATTTACATTCATGTGTAAAGCTTCTGCATACATGGACAAATCATTAGATGCATGACTTTTTGCGTTGGCGGGAAAAAGTGGTCGCAAGCAATTCGACAATTAAGCAAGTCAACTATAAATGTGTATTTGGGTGTGTAATGATTAGAAGATGTGAGGTGAATGAATCACTTCATCTTCCTTTTTTTTGCTGGCCTCGATTAGGCTAGATAGACTAGTAATATAGAGTGTGGATCTTATGTAGCTTTTTCTTTAGCTGCCACATGGCCAGTGATGAGCCTCGTAGGGTGAAGCGTAACAATAATCCCCTAAATCCATGAATAAATATTCATAAAAGGCGTGAACTTACTGAGAGAGGGGGGGCTTACGACTTACGAACTGCCTCTAAAGTTCAACTTAGCCGAGACAGTTGGAGAAGTGATCATGTTATGGCATGCAATTTTATGTGATTGTTGATGCATCATGCATGGAGTGTGCTATAGTGGTACTCATTAAGAGGCAGCACTGAGTGGAATGAATAGTTGCCTTGTGACGAGGCATAGCAACTTACTCTCCCAAGTTCAGGCGTTCTCATTTATGTTATGCATGGGCTTGGATTATTGAGGAGGCTTGTCTGCCAAGGCAATGAGTGATGAAGCGATATTCATTTTTGTTGATAGAGGAAAGTTTGGGGACAAAGTCCCAATTTGGTATAAGGCTTTGCATGGTAGAAGTGTTGATATTGAAGGAAAATCCCATTTAGGGATGGAGCCCCTACAGTTGGAGAAATTATATTTGCAAAGTTGGAGTCCTACTTTCCAAGGGCAAAGCCTTTCACTTAGGAGAAACATTGGTTGCAGAGGTGAAGTCCCATGCTTCAAAATGATACCTTTGAAAATAAATGAAACGTTACTGCCGAGGCGAATGACGCCTCTGGTGTCAAAAGACATTAATGGGATGCATGCCATGATTTAATGGTTTGTGTGTTTTCAAGAAAAGTCAGTTAAGGTGTCACTTGCTTCCAAGACGTGCGGCTCTAGATCATTAATGGCAATGATAACCTAAGACTGTGCATATTATGAGCGCCACACATTCATGCACACATTTGAGTAACACGACTTCATCTAAGCCCTCTATTTAAGTTTCAAAATGGCACATTTTCATTTAAAGGCTCGGTATGCTCAGTCTTGGTTTAATCCAATGATTAAGGTGCATCGCCTCTACCTATAAAAATGGATGATTTTCTATTTTGTAAGTTTTTGACTTTGCAAAAATTAAAACCTCTAGCATTAGGACATTTGAAATAATTTCGACGATTACGTTGAATCATTTCGACGATTGTCAGTGATTTTGATAGTTCGTAGCATTCAAACTTGCTTTTGGTAAAGTTCTTGTTTCACTTTCTAACATCTTCTCCATCCGTTTATTATTTTACTCCTTTTTTGGTCCAAAATCTGAAAATGTCTGAAAACTCCGGTGAGAACTCCGGTAAGAGCATGGTTAGGGAGGAGTTGAGCCATAGTTTCATCAATCGTTAGGATCCTTATTACTTTAATTTCCCTTGGACTGAATAAGTCACTGGCTTACTTGATTAGTTGCTTAGTTGGCTTTCTTCTCCTAGCACCAGGGACACTCCTAAAAGGGAGAAGCAATCTCAATTTAGGCAATCGATAAAGGAGTTTTACTTGACCGAAGAGTTTATGCTAAGATTTTGGCTATGGTGAGGTCTCGGCGAACCTATGAAAGAGGCCTAATGGCCCCATAGATACCTAAACCAAGTGGAGTGCATCCAACGTGGCCATGACTATAACCTATTATAAACTTGACAAATTTAGAGAGTTTTATAGGATCCTGAAATCTGTAGAGCTCTTAGTTCTCGAGAATGCTATCTTAGGCCAAGCGTGTGGCCTTCAGTGGGGCCATATTGAAAGCCATCCTCCGTTTACCCATTCATCCATACAGCCTAGTTTCAACCCAATTGAACTCTAATGCTTAGAGCCAAATGGTTACTTTTGCATTTATCATTTTTATCTTCTTTGCAAGATCTCATCCTCATTGTGAAATCTTCAAGGCGGACTACGACATCGTCCTTATCCTTTACTAGCTTTCCCATTCTGCTTGCCATTACTCCGACCTAATAGAAAAGAACAACCACTTCATTTCTAATTATCTGATGGATCACAAAGGCACTTGTCATTTTCACCTCGGTTAGCTTTATACTTTTTCCACTTCGTTATGCTGACACTTGGTTTATTTAGTTCGTCGAATTGTGGAGATGGCCAACGAGCTTGATCTCTACTTACAAGCGATAAAAAGATCAGTTAGAGAGGACAAGCGAGGAACTTCCAAAAGATGAGGTCCCTAACGAGGCAAAGCAATCGCTAGTCAAGAAAAAAAATAAAAATTGAGGTTATTGGCGCCTTTTCTTCTAGCCTATTGGGCAATCAAGCTATCTCACTCGATACTTTCTACGGTTCCTACTACTATCTCTTCTCCTTCGAAGGTTCCATCTACAGTGCCTCCAACCATTGCATCAATCACTCCATCCTCAATGCCCAAAGTTATCTCGGATGACCTAAAGAGGGCTCAGCAATCAAGGTAGAAGAGCTATCCTACCTTAGGCAGAAATGATAAGAAACTTTGGATAAATGACACGCGGCATCATTCTGGGGGCTGACACATCTTCATTGTAGGTGTCACATCTTGAGTTCTGGGTTCATATGACATTTAATGTTTATGGAAAAATGGCCATACAATCCTAGGACTGATATCTGAAATGTAAACTGAGAGACGTTTGCTGCATAGATATTAAATCAATCATACGCAAGATCTCATACGTAGGATCCCTTGGATGAGGCAAAACTATGGATGATGCCTTGATAAATAAAAGGCCCATCTATTCAAAAATAGTTTGCAGGTTGTAGCACCTCGTCTCGATCATGAAAGTTCAACATCTACATGCTGCTTTGTCTAAGGTAAAGGCATCACTTCAGCTTCCTTTTTTTTTGATAGCCTCGATTAGGTTATGTAGGGAAGTAATGTAGATTGCGAACCTTATGTAGCTTCTTATTTGTCTTCCACGAGACCAGTGATGGGATACATCATAGGATGAGGCATAATAAGATTAATATAACTTTTCAACCATAAAATTTGAGCTTGCAAATTCATTCTTTTTTGAAATATATTAAAAGATATTATCACAAATTATTATTTCCTTAAAAAGCTAATAAAACCCTCAAACAAGTAATTTACTAAATTATTTGAAAATAAAAAAAAAACTAATAAATAATATATATTTGGAAAAAAACAAGTAAGTTTTTTTGGGGCAAAAAAAAAAGAAAAAATTAGATGAATGATTCAGTTTGACATTTAGTCGTTTTTAATAATTGATGAGAATCTAAACTAAACAATTTTGTACGATTTTAAAACATGGAAATCTAAATTATGTCAACTTAAATCAACGATTTCAAAATCAAAATTTCAATTCAATTTGATGAATTGATTGTATTTTTATTCGCCCCTAAATCCTAATATAATATTTAGAACGAGAAATGTGGATTTTGTAATCGTTCGTTACCCGAGATATAAATTGGAAAAAAAAAGGAAATGAGTCATTTAAGAATGGAATGACGGCGGGAATTGAAGGCCACCCATAAATTGTGGAAGGTAACGGAATTACCGTTCGTTCTATCCCTACCCCTTCCCTTCTCTCTCTCTCTCTCTCTCTCTCACTTTCTCTCTCCTCTTCTCTTCTCACAACTCTTTCTTACCTTCTTCTGCAGAATAGAGTGGGAAAGGAGGAGGAGGAGAGAGAGAGAGAGAGAGAGAGTTTAACAAATCTCGAACACAATTGATTCGTAAACGAAGAGTTTTCATAGCAAACATTGAAAATACAAATTTTATAGATCAAATCATTCATTTCTAGATTTTACGGTTTTTTTTTTCTATATTTGAAATGCCCAAAACCTCTACACGTTTAATCACATCTCAAGCATGTGAGGACAAAGCCAAGAAGGTTTGTTTCTTTTCGTTTTTATTGTTTTTTGTTAATTTTGTGAATGATTTTGATTTTTTTGAATGCAGGAGCTATAACAAAGTATATTTAAATTGGCTTTGGAGATTTTGATATTCACGTATTTGATTTTCTCCTCCATTTTTGATAAATGGGGGGAACATCGGACAATGTCCGGGGATTTGCTTTAGCCATATCATCCAGCGTTTTCATTGGGTCCAGTTTCATCATAAAGAAGAAAGGCCTTCAAAAAGCCGGGGCTAATGGATCTCGAGCAAGTTAATTTTTTTTTTTCATCTGCATTTAACTTTTTTACCCGTTTGATTGGATTAATTATATTTGCAGCATTAATATTTTATTTCGCCATTATATATATGAAAATGGATAGAGATTTTTTATTTGATTTAGTATTACTGAAATTTTTTTGGTATAATTTGGTGAAATAACTGATCATATATTTTGGCAACTGCCAAACTGTGGTCACTTGCATGAAAAGTTCAGTTTGGACTTTGGAATATTATGGGTGGAAGTAATTCCAAACTATTCACATGAGCTTGTACCAAAATGTTTTGGAGAGATGCTGAATTTAGAATATTAGACGACTGTTTGCTAATAGATTTCACCTTGATGATGTATGGTTAATGTGCTTTGGAGTTTTGTTGGTATTACCTATATTAATTTTGTGATTACGATCTTGAGATACTTGTCTCCCCTTGCACTCGTGGAATTTTTTTTGTCTTGTTAATAATGGATACTTTTGCTTAGGCGATGGAGGTCATGCATACCTGCTGGAACCTTGCTGGTGGGCTGGGATGATTACAAGTAAGAATTGTTGCTATCCATTCTCGATCAAATTTGAACACTAGTTCTCTCTTTTGAATATTTGGTGTATATTTGGTATATTCTATTAGATGATATTGTACTTTACAATGAATAAAGTTGTTTAATCTGTTCCCTTTCTATCCCAAACCTATCAAGATAAAACCAATCCTCGTAGACTGATTCTCCAGGCAATTAGTCTTCTATGAAAGTAGCACTCTACTTGGGTTAGTTTACATAACTATGGGGGAAAAGAAAGATTTACATTTCTCAGTACATTTACCCCATGAAATGATCCATTTTCTTTGGTTAAGACTTTGATCTCTTGAGAGCTAATACATGCATTATATCCAGTGCAATGATCAATCTCCATGTACAAGAGATAATAGGCTGAGTACAGTTCCTCTCCAATCATATTCCTGACCTAAAGCGGGTGACATCCATGTAGTCGTGTACATTTCCTACCATCTCCTAATTTACAGCGCATGACACGAGTTAAGTGCTTTGAAGTTTTTCTGAAGATCTGAATAACCCATTTTTTGGAACTTAATTTGAGTTCTTGCTTTTAAGGATCGAACTTCTTTGTCACCAGTTATTATTGCAGAAATATTGACATGCAATTTAACTATGGTATTCGAAATGAAAATGCTTATACTTCTCTCAAATTAAAACTGGACTTTGTATATAGGTAAACTTTGCCATACTAATGGCCATCTTAGGCTCTGGCCTTAAGTGTTTGGAGAAATCGATGAGCTCCAGGCTAGACCAAATCCCTTTATATGCATATTTTCTGATTATTTTCCTATAAAATAAAATCCCACATCGATGCCTACTTCTTTTTTTCCTTTCTTCTGTTTTATCTATTGGAATTTTCTATATCAAGTGGCTGGTTAATAATATTTTACAAATAAAACTTTTTCTTTGAATATTGATCTTTTCTAATAAAGAGTGACTATAGAAACAGCAATCTGTAGTTGGAAAATTCTTTTCTGCCAGAGTCTACTTGTTCCACATGGTCCATCTTTGCCCAGTGCTGCGGAGAAATTTCCATGCTGTTGTGCCTTTTTAAGACTAAAACAAAATAAGAAATTATCACAGTTCTTTATGATGCGCCCAAGAAATCATGATTTTGACCAATGGTTTTCAATAGTTCTTAGGGGATGCATCATTGAGTGTTTAATTATTACACATACAGGAAATTCATTGTCTATGCCAACAGTAGTGAAGTTGTTCAACTGGTAAGTAGAATATATGCTATCTAATTTGATGACACATTTCTATTCTAGCTTACAGGTATTATCATGTAAATGTTTACCTTGATGGCGGGTCAAACGGGTGTGTGTTTTACAATTTTTAGAGATTGTTACAACTGTCATTAAAAACTTCCCATGCCACTGGATTCCATCACGGTTTACAACCATTGTTAAAATGCAAATGTCAAGTAATGAACTAAGTGCCTTTGACCGTGGGAGAAACTGAATGTCTTTTGTTATGATAAATAACAAGATAATTTTAAGCTTATATATTTCTTAACATATAAGGGCTGTGTTGTGGTTCTCCACAGTTTCGTGTTTCTTTTATAAGGTTTTTATAAGGTGCTATTTCCTTGCAAAGGTGAGCCAAATTATATATTTTATGATACTTTAGGTCCAACTCCGACTACACACCTGGAGAATCTTATGGAATCATTATACATTTACTTCGTTATATAATATTGACTTAGGCCTATAGTCGTATGATAATTAAGATTCTTCTTATTTTAGTTTTAATTCTCCATGTTTTGACAGTGATTGCTGGGGAGGGAGCAAACTTTGCAGCCTATGCATATGCTCCAGCAATCCTTGTTACTCCATTGGGAGCTTTAAGTATCATTTTCAGGTATAGGATCTGGCATTATTGCCCACATCTCAAAAAAAAAAAAAAAAAAAAAAAAAAAAAAAATGTTTCTCATTCAAATAATGACTGGAATTGTTTTCATATTCTCTCCTATGCAGTGCAGTGTTAGCCCATTTCGTTTTGGATGAAAGATTGCACATTTTTGGAGTGGTTGGATGTATTCTCTGCCTGGTGGGTTCTACCACTATTGTTTTACATGCTCCGGTAGAGAAGAAAATTGAATCCGTCAAGGAAGTATGGTTTTTGGCAACAGAACCAGGTAATAAATTATTTTCGTTTTTCTTTGATTTGATCACATTGAACTATCTAGTGTATAAACTTCTATAAGATTTGAAGTACCTATATTGTAAACCTCATGAAATGGATCATAACCCCATGTCGTAGTCTTTTGAGTATGGAATCAATTTGTGCAGTCACTACTTTTATGAATCGCATCACTTTTTTCTCTCCTTAAACATATTCGAGATGCATTACTTTTTCCATCTGAAGATCTACATCTTATATTTGAGCTGATCCAACAAGTTGGCTTGGGATTGACAGGTTTTGTTATCTACGCTTGCGCAATTTTGATTCTTGTTCTCATTCTCATTTTTCGGTATGTGCCACGCTATGGACAAACGCATATGGTTGTGTATATTGGGATTTGTTCTCTCATGGGTTCTCTCACGGTTGGTTTATTCTCTGTTCTTTTATCTGCCCCAGTTTAGAGCTCTATCTATACCAAATGTCAATCACTTCTTATATCTTTTGTTTTTGGTTTCCCTGTTTCTGGTGCAGGTGATGTCTGTTAAAGCAGTAGGGATTGCTCTGAAGCTATCATTTTCAGGATCAAATCAGTTTAAATACTTTGAGACATGGTTTTTTACTTTCTTCGTGATTCTTTGCTGTCTCGTGCAGCTGAACTATTTAAACAAGGTAATCAGAGGATTCATTTGGAAGCACTTTGGCTTATGGACCTACGGATAAAGGGTTTCTTTACTTGTGTTATTTCATTTTATAAAGAAAGAATCACCCTTCTCTATAATTTTTCTTTTTTGAATTAGAATGTCTGTCTTAGCATCATTGTAGTTATCCATGCAATAACATTCTGACGAATTCAGACTACACTCTCATCTACAATCTTCATCGATGTTTGAGAGAAGAAACAACAGTAATTTGTATCATTGTCTATCTTTTAAGTAGAACTTCAGAAGTATGTTTTGTCACTTCCCACTAGTGGTGAATCCAGTATGAACGTCCGCCTAACAAATATTTGGATCACTACCTTGCTACTTTCTCTCCCCCTAAAATTGAGACCTATCATAATGAAAGCGAGAAAATACATCTATTGATTATAAATTTGAATTTATCGACATATGCCAAATCCCTCAAGAAGCATTGATTTCTAAATATGACCAGTACCTGGTACCCTTCTACTGCAGACTGCTAAGTTTGGTGATCAAGTCCTCGGCATACGTCTATAATATTGATTATTTGTTTTTCTTTGGGGAGTTCTTTTATATACTTCATGGATCCTTTATGACTGATACCAAAGTTTAACAAAAATAATCAATTTTCTTCCTTTTTCCTTTTTCATTTTCCACTTTGAGTAGCATTTCTGTTAGGCAAATACAGCATTAAGATCTAAGTTATTTTGATAGTTCATTCTTTATTTGACACTGATTTAATGTGCAAAAACATAGATTGCCTTCTTGAAATTTCTGATCAACCACTTGAGGGTTCCTCTTAGAACAGTCAATATCTTATTCTTTTAAATAGTTTTAATTCCCTTTTCACACTTCTTGTATCCTATTATCAGAAACTAATCCTTGATTCACCTTTGCAGGCACTGGACACATATAATACTGCTGTTGTTTCTCCTGTATATTATGTCATGTTCACAAGCCTCACCATCTTAGCTAGCATGATAATGTTTAAGGTGATTCAAACCGTCCTTGTCTTATTCTGAAAATTAAAGTTTTTCTTTTAATGAAGTTCTTATGTGCACACTACAAAATATTTGCTATTGAATTAGTGAGCCATCTTCCTCACTTATCCCACTCGTACAATTTGCGTATCTACTTCAAGATTACGATTGTTTCCACTTAATATTTGCATACTAAAAAGCGTGATATTGTATTCTTCTCTATTTAGAGAGTAATTTTGTGCTAAAATTACAACAAATAAGCATATGTTAATCTAACTACGCTTCAGTGACTCACAGGCCAAAGGATCAAATTGTTTACTCATACATTATTAGTAGTAGCCTTTTATCACTAGTTCTCTTATGGTTTTATGAGATCTAATTATCGATTAATTTTGTCCAACAACTTTTGCGACTTTAGGATTGGGATCATCAAGCTGCATCGCCAATTTTGACAGAATTGTGTGGTTTTGTAGTCATCTTGTGCGGCACTTTCCTCCTCCACAAAACAAAAGACATGGGAGCCACCCCAACTGTATCATCCCCGGTATTTCTATCACGCAGAGATTCAAGTTCCAGGGAGATCGAGATTTGAGACATTAATGGTAATTTTAAGGAAAATCGTGATATTTATTTTGAAAAAGAGGACATTTTAGGCTCACGAGAGTATGTTGTCAGTACAAGTAACTCAACAAGTGCCAATAAAAGGGGGACTATCTTCGACATTCTTGAAATCTTTCATATCTGAAACCACAACCACGACTACTCCCGCGCCATACCATATTATAGATTTCGAAAGGTTTAAGTGTAGATATGTCAATATTAACACATTAGACAAAAAATGCTGAAATGCTAGTGGTGGCTCGAAAATCTGGAGTGAATTGATTGTTTGCTTTGTTATTGCTTCCATTCCTTGTGTAGCACAGTCCATCTCGACTAGTGAGATATACCACTTTTCATATGCAATCTTCGACTCGTATGATTAGAGGATTATTTTGGGACTTTGATTTTGCTGAATATTGTGTAAATTTTGATTCATTGAATTTTCTTTCCATGTGTTAGTTCTTTAATCTTTGCATTTGAGTTATTTTATGAGGGAATAAACACAGAAATGCAAAAGGCTTACTGTATAGACATATCTGACCCTTAAGTGATTTTTGATTGGGAGGATATATATATATTTTTTGGATTACGCTCCATTACTGGCCCCACATCTGCCCGTCCCTAGGTCTTGGTGTGAGAGTAAATCGAGGGATATGCCCATAATTGGTCAGGGATAGACTTTGTTTCAACTTGCGTCATGGGGGAATCGAACTCCCATCCTCTAGTATGTATTCTTGCCACCCCAACCAAGTAGGATATATTATTTTTAATATTGGGGTGAAGCGTCATCAAGCATATACTTCAAGTGAGAGTTAAAACATTTCTTTCTTTTCTTTGGCTCTTCCCGTCCAAGGGACAAATTAAGTGAGACTTACATTAAAAATAGATCGAGCTCACCTCAGTGAAAACACGATAGGATGCTCTGCTAAAACTTAAAAATAAAATACTTGATTTTCTGAATTTTGTTTGTCTCGTTTCTATTAATTTTAATTTGAATGTGAGGGTATAATTGTTTTGTAAATAAAATTGCTAGTCATGTGCCCGACAGTGGTGTTTTGAGGATATCCTTTGGGATGAAATCGCTTGTGAGGAACCGACTTAGTACAAAAATGAAAGAAGAAAGCGCTTGCTTAGAAAAATAAAAAGGAGTTCCAAGTAGTCGTTTTGAGCATACAACAAGACTCTGTACGCAAATTTCACAATTTGTAACGTGTTGAAACTTTTTTAAGTTGTATTAACTTCGAATCACGAAAAGTGATATATGTTCGTATCACTGAAAAAGTCAGAGAATCAACATGTCAGTTTATACTACAATTACTTGAAATGCATTTGGAAAACATTCTTTTTCGATTGGGTGTGACTTCGACTATTCCTAGACCTCCATTTAATTTTGCCAGAACTTCATCCTAATCATGGATAGATCACTCATGTTCGGGATCTCTAAATTAACAAAGTCCAAACAATATTTCAATGAGTATCTCTTACATCACCCAGAGGATGATCAATATGAGTTCTCACATATCTCTTGCGGGTCAAAGAGGATGACTAATACTTCTAAATCATCAAATAATAAAAAATACATTATTTGAGAGATTGATGGAGCCACGATGAAAATAATAATTTTTTTTTTAAAATAAAAAATAACATACATAAGGGAAATGTTCTATCATTGGAAAGCCAACTCTCCTTTTGGCATTTGATAAATTGAGTTAAAGCCCTGCTTAGAAGGGAAAATTTGATTTAATATAACAAAATTTAAGCCCAGTTTGGGACCTGAAACAAAATAAAGTAGCATAGCAATATTAATCAACATAAGAAAAGAACCAATAATCTAACAAGACTAGCAATACCCCTGCCACTAATATTGGAGACCATTTATATATAGCTCCGAGTTATATTTGTTAGTTTCCTAACACTATTTGGTTATTGACTCTTATCCTTTTTGCATTAATCAGACTACACAATCAACACTTGTGTCCTTAAATACAGTATCCATTAAGCACAATTAATTTCCTCGAGTGGATAAATGGTAAACTATCCGGGGGGATAAAAAAAAAAAAAAAAAAATTCTTACATTTTCACTTATCTGTTCGACCCAGAAGTTTCAAAGCCTATCTTACCTTATTGATCCTTCTCTAATGGACGAAACTTTGCAAACACCTGCAGATGTGGTAAAAGGCATGTCTTTGTAGCAGGCCACCAACTCCTTATCACTATGCAAATCAACTTGCAATGTTTCCCATACCTTCTTCTTGGGGTTCAAAACATCATCGGATGTGCCTTCAAATCCTAGGAATGTCACTCTTTCACCAACAATGGCATCTTGGGGAGGTTCAACCAATTCAACCTGGCAAAAAGGCAAAACATCCATGAAAGTTACTTCTTTTACATGTCCCCTATGATGCTCGCACTCTTCGGTTTGGATGACATACTTGTGTCGACATGACTTGGGTGTAGATATGGATCCCGTGTTGGACCCTTCAATATAGAAGTGGGCACGGCATAAAAGGAGATTTCCATGCAGAAAGCAAAGAGTGGGGCTCACAATTTTTAAAGCAATAAAATCGATTTTGAGGCATAAAACCAAGATTTTGAAGGCGTGAAACCAAGCCCATTTAATGTTACACTCACTAAAAATTACATCTAAAATTATTAGTATATAATATTCCAAAAAAATTATGTTTGTAAAGACGTATTCACGTACCCTTGTCCAAATTTTAAATTTTTTTTAGTTGTATCCCCGTATCCTATGTTTTAGGACTCCTAAACATGTACTGCTACCCGACACGCATGCCTGTGTCTGAGCAACATAGCATGTCCCAACACCAAGTTACTTCTTTTCACACAATTGTCACATGTTGCACTCAAAAAATTCAATGGTTGTAGTCACGAGTATGTTTGGTAGGTAATTATAATCATTTTAAATTATAAATAGATAGAAATGAGTGGTTGATAAGTGAGTAATAATTGTGGGTCCCACTAACTAGATGGATAAAACGACCAAGAGTGTGTATAAATTAAACACCTTCCAAACACCGGCAAAGCTCCAAACTGGCAGTAAAAATGGTGGTTCTTGGAAGAGTGTTCTTGGAAGAGTTTAAATCAGTGATAGATGACTTGTAATGTGGGTGATTGAAGTGTACAATGGTTCATGGCAAATATGATTGATTGTCGGGTATGAGAAGTGGGAGGGTGACAGCCAACAGCGTTAATAGGAATGACAATAAGAGAGATTGGATCAAATGGAGAACAAGTTAAGAGTGAAGGCATTGGCGACAATCAATTCAAGATACCCGTCTAGAAACAAATGAGACTCGGGAAAACTGTCATTAGACCTATTCTTTTCGTGTGATCCTATTCATTAAATCACCAAAACATACACAAAATAATTAAATTGCTAAGCACAAGAAAATCATAACATCAAAGTAGCACCACCAACTAGATTTTATTTTACAGAATGGAAGGTTCTGAAGATAATCTTGAAAAAATATGGCAGTCACTTACCTTCGTGTAATCACTATTAGAAGCAGCAAGGACCATTGCTTGGGACTTTATACCCCTCATTGCTGCTGGCTTCAGGTTACAAAGAACGCATACTTTCCGATTCTGAAAAAGAGAGCGTTGGTGCAAAAATGTGAGTTCACTTATAAAAAATAAAAAAAAAATGAAATTGTTTATATGGTCTATTTAACAAATAAGCACAAGCATGATTATGAAAAAAGTGAAGGGAGAAACCTGCATTTCTTCCAGAGGGATATACTTAACCAGGCCACTAACAACAGTGCGAGGCTGTGCTTCACCAACATCAATCTCTTCCACATATAAAGAATCAGCATCGGGATGTTTCTGGGCCTTTGTAATGAGACCAACACGAATATCTAATCTACTAATGGAAATTTCAGCTTCCACAGACGCAGAAACGTTGGCTTTCGCTACAGCAGATTTTTTGGGTCGATCCTTTTTTGAAGTATTACCATCTGAAATTAACAAAAACATAAGTTGGGTCTCCTTTCTAATCACAATTTATCTTGAAGTTAACTTTCCCATAGCACAATCAATTTGACTGTATGATTGCAAAGAGAAGGGTGGAACCATCGGTGGCATTGTTTCTAAAATTCCATTACCATTTTAGAAAGTCTCCAATACACAGCCCCTGTTTGGTAAAAATTAAAATCTAAACCTTAATCAATGTCATAGTCAACAATCAATTTTAACCAAATTTTATGGGACCCACAACTTTTTAATAACACATTTCATCAACTTTTATCAAAATCTACTAAAAAATTGATTTTAATCCCCACAAAATCGAAACTAAATTGTCCTACTTTCAAGTAATGCTCAATATGGGGGACAATGAGGCATAGTACTTAATAATAGCGAGAAAAGATGCTGACGTTTGTCCATCAGTACACATGTATAAAAAATAAAAAAAAAATAAAAAAAATCATAAAAGAGACCATTGCCCATGCTTTCTGACACTGTGTTTCCCTCCATGTTTGTCTACATCTCTGCGCGCTTCTTGCCCTGTAAGCTCCAGGAAAACTTTTGTGACAATCACCACCTTTTCCTTCATCGTCTAAACAAGCACCTTCCTCTTCCACCATTCTTCTCTCTCTGTTTCGTGAAGTATTTGTTCGAAGGCTATAAATCATCTTCAAACTTCAACCATCTCGCATTTGATCCTTGAACCTAAATCGGGAGTCTTCTTTACAGTTCATAGGTACAGTTCATAGGCAGAACATATTAAAAATAACAAACTTTCCCACAATTCCCTTTCTTTACCCATCATTCAAAGGTCAATCAGTACAATGTTTTCTAACCTTGCTTGCATTTCAGAGTTGATTTACTGTCCTTTATATGATCATCTTACAAGTTGCATATAGATGCATGTTGCCTATACATGGTACAGTAATAATAATATAGTCCTAACGTTATCCAAACTATATTTTAATGAGGGATTACATCAAGTTCAATGAAACACAAGGAAGACAAATGGAGCAAAGATGAAAGAGTTCCATGCAATGATAGTCCCTACTCAAGGTTCCCCCATAGAGACCACAAAGAAACAAATGAACCACTATAAGGATTCCTCAAGTGATCTCACTCAGCCAATGGAATTCATAATATGACGGGTCCAGGTCACTGCTAGTTAGCTCCACAAGACTTGGATAATCTTTTTCAAAAGGTCTTTCTCCAATTTATTGTTCTTGTAAAAATTTCTAGTCTTCATTGAGCATCTTCACTTCGTTACACTATTTCTCCTAATTAAAAAGTCCCTAGCATAAGACATCACTGCAACTTAACCCTAACCAAACTGGGCAAGACAGTAGGACTATGCTACATGTACACACAATCCCCCACACAATCTCCTACACCTCCCTCACATGGAGGGGGGCCCACAAATATTTTATTATGTGTGAGCCCCCCCTCTATGTGTGGGGGGTGTAGAGGATTGTGTAGGAGATTGTGTACAAATAGCTTTATTCAAGACAGTAAGTTCTTAATTTATAAGAAATACAGAAATTGTCAGCAGCGGTAAATGTCTACCTACATAAAATTGATACAACCACAAAGAGTTATTCATAACCCAAAGGAGAAAAGCAGAACCTCGGGTTCAGTAAAAACATAATTATGCAGGGGAAAAACAGAATTAGAGGTTTCTGCACGTGATGGAAAGCCGAGGAGAACACAGATCCAAATATTATTTACAAAATCAATTAGAAAGAAAAGAGCATGACCTGAGACTTTAGTTCCTTTCAGCTTTTCAGTAAGTTTCTTTGCTTCAGCTTCTGCCCTTACAATCCTATCAGCTTGACTTCCAGCAAATTTCTCTCTGAAGAACTCAACCTCTTTATCTTCCTGCAAATTATATTTTTGATTGAGCAAGCAGCAAAAAGGAATCACTTCAGCGACAATTATAAAATAAACACGAGCAGCCGAAAGAGAAAAAATGATTAGGTCAAAAGAGTACCAGTAATCTGAAGAGTGGTGCTGGAGTATCAATTTTATGACCTGCCGGTATGATCTCCCAAGGTTTTTTTGCCATTTCAATATCACCTTTTTCATCAGAAAGTGAAATTTGTGTTTCAGGGGGCAAGTCTAGCTGTTTCAATACCTACATGTCATTGGGAAGTAAACTCATTATAGTCTGATCGATGAGCTAGTTTCTGAGTGATCTCACATTCTTTATGTAAATTGCTGCACTGAGCTACTTTTGTTTCATTACCTCAAGGGAAAAAGATGGCATAAAAGGCTCTAAGAGACATGCGAGAAGATACACGAGTCCAACTGATGTTTTCATAACCACGGAACAAGAAGGTTGATCCTCCTTGTAGAGCTTCCAGAATTGGCTTTCCTACATGGTCAAATAAGAGTATAGCAAGTATTCCACTTAGACGAAAATCAGAGGACTAGACATTCACGATGGCAGGATATATAAATGAACTTATATGGTTAACAGGTAAGAAGCTACTAAATCATCGCAAGATCAATATATATATATATATATATATATATATATATATGAAATCAAATTACTGGTATACTTGCAAATAAGCATTTCCTTCTCCAGATATAGACATAGCAATCTTCAAGCCTTGCTTTAGTTTGACCTACATTGAATGCCAATTGGAATGTAATTCATTATGAAAAATGTCCCTCCATACGTCTGTGCGCAATTCCAAAATAATGGGCACTATGCATCAGTTACCTTCTCCATTGCTTCAATATACTGCTCAACATAACTACTGACTTTTTCTCCCAATACTTTTGTCAGTGGATGCGATTCTGCACCCTGAGCATCAGGAATGATGGAACCATATCCTGAACCTGAAATAATGAAGAAATGCATGACGAACAACATAACAATCTTTGAGCTCTTGTAGGAGTCCCAAGATGCAAAGCACGTAAGCTCATCTCACGGAAAAAATAAGGAATAAAGCAAGAGTAACCATTAGTCTGACCAATAAAATGATTCCAAACATTGTCCAGAAATTTACCTAAGCACTTCCAGGATTCCAGCACCATATATGGTCATATGGTTGAAGACAAACAATAATGGAACACATCAAAGACCAAATGTTATATCAGAGGCTTCGTAAACAGAAGAAGTTAACGCACCTGAGTCTTTCACGATGAAACTTAAGACACGATTAATGAAATTTCCAAGATTGCTCAGCAACTCACTGTTCAACTTTGCTTGCAAATCAGTCCACGTGAACAACGTGTCTGACACCTAGACATTGCAAATTTATTATAACCGTCAATGAGAAATTACAAATCCAGGTATCTCTGCTTCAGAGGTACAGGTGAGAAAATAGACCAGTTTCATATTATCATACTGCAGTAACAAGAGTTTGCCTCGGGTCTATTTGTCAGCAAGTAGTATCTCCATACTTCCACAGGAATGTCAGTGTCGTTTGCATCATTTCCAAAAACACCGACACCCTTACTCTTCGAGAATTTCCCTACACAACAATTTGACATGGGTACACTCAATTTCAAAAAATATTATGAAAGTGGTATATAATCATATATGCACTTCTAGACAAATCGTGTGTAGTTAAATAACCTGCTTCATAGTTCAAGTATTCTTAACGCTAATGGTCTTCATCAAAGTCTGGTCTTCATCAAAGTCCATTTTTCACCTGTTCCAATGAGCGTGGATGGGAACATCACCTGAAAAAGTTATAGAGACCAGTACATGGTTTACTTTCTCTCCAGTATGGATTTAGGATTTTCATAATTGAAGAGTTTAGAAACAACTAAAATTTGTAACCTCTAACAGCCAGAGTCCCAGTATCTATATTTACTATGTAAAGATTCTATATTATAGGGTTGTCAAGTACAGAGCCGGCCCTCACGCGACTCATTATTATGAGATCCTTGTATAATTTTTTTTTTTACGCACAACAATATTTGAAATTTAAATAATATAACATATTTTATAACAACTTTTCAGACAAAGTTGTCCATATATCACATACCAACCAGTGCCCTCTATGCAAAATATACTAAATACACTATAAATTTATTTGTATTGTTAACATAATGACACTATAGCGAAATAAATGATTGCTTAGTTCTTTGGTTTTGAATCATCTATGCTAATCTGATCACTATTCTTGCCATTTCCATTTGTTATTTTAGTGTAAATGTCCGTCCAAAGTCAAGATTTAAGACTAAATTTAAAAGGGAAAACTGCAGCAATAGTACCTAATCCTAAGAAGCACCGACACGTGTCGGACAAGTCGACACGTGATTTTTCAAAAAAGTTTCGACAAGATATATCATCAACACGTTAATTTTATATTTTAATTTTTTAATTTAATAATCTAAAGTAAATTTTTTTTAAATTTATTGCATCATATTTTTGACTTCCTTTGTAAATTTCTTTTTTTATTGGGGATAAAATGGTAAATTAAATGATAAAAAAATTGATTGCTTTGTTGAAGGGTAAAGTTGTTAAAAAAAAAAAGTCTAACCTATATAAGCAATTGGGCCAACAATTAGGTCAGCACTCAGCCGTCACTTTCTTCTTCTTCCTCACTTCATTTTTTCTTTTCTTCCTTTCTTCTCAAAGTCCTCTCTTCCAGCCGGCCATGTTTCTATTTTCTTCCGTTTGTTTTGCTTTTGTCTCCGGCACGCCGCAAGGTCTCCGACACACGTCGGGAAGTCAGCTTCTCTTCTTCGGCCATGTTTCTGTTTTCTTCCAGTCGTGTGTGTTTTTTTGTCTTCGACATGCCGCAAGGGTTCCGACACAAGTCGACGACGTGTTAGAGATGTACCGGTATCCGACACGTGTCGGACACTGATACGTCACCTCCGAAAATGTGTCGGTGCTTCAAATCCTAACCTTTTCAAGTTTTGTATACTTTATCCTAATCTTCAATTTGTAACGAAGATCTCTAACCTTTAAAAAATATGCAATAGAGATCCAACTAGATAGAAACCATCCATTTGACCGTTAGTTGACCAAAGAATTGACTTTGACTCCAATTTTGACTAATTTTAAATGGTTAAAAAGGGTAACTTTACATTTTTCTTACGTAAAAAATTAAATAAAAAAACCAAAAAAATGAAAGAAATCTACCCCAACCCCCCACCCCACCCCTCATTAAAACAGAAAGGCCGATGGCCGACACTTTCTTCTTCTCCAACTCCCACCCACACCGGTAGACCCAAAGGCCGGTTGTCACCGGCACGCACAACGTCGGCACCACTTGCTGAAGACAGTCACTACCACTTAAAGGTCGATGGGTAGAATATGAAAATAGAAAGGCCAATGTGTAGAATATAATGCCAAAATTGGAGCAATTTGTGACACAACTGGATCAATTGAGGGTAGACCCATCATCATTCGGTATTGCTGCGAGATTGTGGGTCGAATTTGGTGGAAAAAGAGCTCCAAAATGTTGTGAAAAATCATTCCCAAACCTGTCAATTGATGGAGACAAAACTACCTCGTTATGCTGTCGAGGCAGACCTCTATCAAGTGGAACTGTTTTTGGATGATGTCTCACCATGAATTGGAGCATTTGGTTGAGGCAAACCGATTGGCAGTGATGTACGACGGTGGGTTTCACTGGAGTTGCCGGATTTTATTGTTGGACCGCGCGACTCCCATGGCTTTTAGGGTTGATTTTGATATCCATATGATGTTCTTTGCCCGTTTAATTCTGTGAGATGTGTTTGTGGAATAAGGTCGTCGGCTAAGGGATGAAATTCCAACAGTTTAGATGAGGATTTTCATTTTCCCTTTTTTTTTCTTAATATAAATTTTAACTTATTTTTAGGGATAATATGCAAAGTTACCATTTTGCGCTTACTAATATGGTCAAAATTGTTCAAATTTTGACCTTTTTTTTTGTCAATTAACGGTCAAATGGATGTGGTGTTATACACTTTTCGGGCCGGGTCGATCCAATAAATTTTTTTAACCAAATTTCCAAACTCTTCTACATTGATATTTCAAATAATTAGTTTGTTTGAAAAAAAATTAATTTTATTTAAGATAAATTGAATAGATAATACACATAATTTTTTGGTCAATAATAACTAATAAATAATTTGTACATCACAAAAAGGAAATTTTTTTAATATAATATACAAAATTATAAAATCAAAATTTAACCATTATCACTAATAAATGAGTTCAAAAAATCAGTAAATGCATAAAAAAAATTAGTGACAAAGAACTTGAAAAGATTAATTTTGTCTTAAACAAAAAATAAAAAATTATACTTTAAAAACTATTAAATTATTTTTAAGTAATGACCCACCGGTCCAACCAGCGGTTCACCGGTCCAACCAGTAACCCGATGACCCAGTACTTTGACCGGGTCGATGTCCGAGTCGGGTTTGATAACTATGGTTCCCGATGATAAAAATTTATATGTCGAGCAATTGTTTGAGACAGAGAAAGATTTTCAGGAAACTGTGCATTTGATTGCTTTGAAACACAACTTTGAGTTTAAAGTGAAGAAATCAAATAAGTCAACGTGCACAATTATATGCATTGACAGTTGTCATTGGCGTTTGTGAGCGACGAAAATGGATACGAATGAGTTCTTTGTAATTCGTATGTACGGGAACATACTTGCGAAGTGTGTATTCGACGAAATGATCACATACAAACTTGAGTATGGTTCATTGGTCGAGAAATAGTGCAAAAGTTTCAAGACCCACGAACGATCTACAGATCTTCGGACATCATTAACGACGTCCGCAGAGAGTATGAGGTGGTTTTAAGCTATTAAAAGGTCTGGAAGGCCAAAAAATGCGCATTGGGAGGACTTAATGGGTTCGACCGAGGAGAGTTATTCTAGATTGGCCAATTATTGCTATAACATGGAGAAAACTAATACTAAATCGGTAATTTTTTATTGAGACAGATGGAGAGAATCGCTTCAAATATTTCTTTATGGCCATTGGATAATGCATTCGAGGATTTCGAAATGCAATGCGATCTCTAATTCTAGTCGACGGTACAACTCTTAAGGCTAGATACGAAGGCAAGTAGATTATTGCAACATGTCAAGATGCCAGTATCCAAATTTACTCTATTACATTCGGCATAATCGATGGAGAGAATGATCTAACGATACGTTGGTTCTTTATGAAGTTGAGAAAAGTAATTGAGGACATCGATAACCTTGCATTAGTAACTGACCGGTGGCAATAAAAAATAAACGATATCGCTAAAGTCTCCCCCAATGTACATCATGATTATTGTTTGTATTATATAAAGGGCAACCTGAAGACTAAGTATCGGGAAAGTGACATCGTTGCATTGTTTAAGAGAGCTGTAGAGGCTTATAGTTTTGAAGAATTTGATAAGTTCATGGTCGAAATAGAAAATAAATCACATGCTATATGGGATTATCTCACATAGATAGGTATTGAACATTGGACATGATCACATTTTTCAGGACGTTGATGCAATATGATGACGTTGAACAATGCGAGTCGCTCAATGCAATATTCAAGAAGGATCAAGAGTTATCAATTCTCACAATGATTGAGCACATTTGTAACAAGTTGTAGTAGTGATTTCATGACCGATGCGAGGAATCAAAGAGTTGCACAAGTGTGCTAACTCCGGCTCAAGAAGATAAACTCTTGAAAACTCTAGAGGTGGCGAGAAAAGTATGTCTGGAACCACTGGATCAATTTCATTTCTCCGTGAGATGTGGACGTAATATCGGATATATCATGAACTTGAATGATAACATATGCACGTGTAGAAAGCTTCAATTGGAGAGTTTTTCATGTACGCATGTGGTAGCAGTGACTATGCATAGAGGATTTCTATCACAGACCTTATGCAATGTTTATTATATAACTGATTATTGGAGAGTAGCGTATGCCGAAACAATATTTTCTGTACCAAATGAAGTCGAATGGGAAGTTCCCGACTATACTTCCACTGAATAATTTGTTGTCACCTGAAATCGGACCACATACTCCTGGACATAGACGTACGTCTAGAATACTATCTTCCGAAGAATGTTTTCAATCTCGTAAGTGTGGTAGGTGCAGCGCAGTAGGACATACTCATCGATTCTGTATAAGTCAGATTCATCTACATAACAATTCAATGGATGTGTAATAAAATTTAATTTTTACTTACTATTTTCACATTATGTCTGTAATATTTACTATTTTGTACAAGTCATTGTATTTAACGTTCATGTTAAATTTAAATTGATGATTTGAAATCGTAGTATTTCAAGATTTTTATTTAATATGAAAACTTTTACTTATATTGTTAGTTCATTATTAATTTAATTTTTTATTTAAATATTTCATTAATTATTTTAATTGGTTATGTATATCATTTATTTAATATTTCAATACCTTATACAACGTATAATATGTACATAAATTTGACATCATTTACAATTATTTCATAATTACGAAAAAATTCGACGTATAATATTACATAAATTTGACAATATTTTGCAATTATCTCATAATTAAAAAAATTAATGTATAACATTTACATAAATTTGACAATAATTACAATTACATCATAATTAATATATATATATATATATATATATATATAATATTTACAGATCACAATTAAATTCGTATAAATCAACATATATCATTTACATAAATCGCACGCTAACTTTAGGAAATACACATGAAGACAAATTTCATCAGTTTTTGGTTTTGTTTTTGAAAGAACAAAATCATGTTAGAAGATGCCATCTTGCCCCCAACATTAATGACTTTTAGCTCTATATAGAAGTATTGCCTTCTAAGTTACTTTACGTTAAAGTTTGGATGAATATAGAGATCTTTTAAAATTTTGAAATTGTATTAGGAATGTATTTAGAATAAAATAAATATACAAATTTTTTTATTTTTTAGCAATTCAAACAAATTTTAATATAGATTGTAAAAAAATTTATCCCAAAAAGTATAGGTGAAAAATTATATCAATAAAATATCATTATTTACAATTCCATCTAAAACAAATTCTAGACAATTCAATTCCGTGCAATTCGTTTTCTTTCCACCCAAATTCCACCATTGCAATCAAACACTCATTTGAATAATTCAAGGTAAGTTTTTACTTTCTCTAGCTAAATCCCTCTCTCCTACATTTTTTGCACTCCATATCTTTCGTTTCAGTAGTTGACTCGATTATCGGAATGCAAACAATTGTTGAATATTTTTCTCGATCAATGACCTTTGCATCCTATCGACGTGTTTAGAGCGCAGACAAAACTTAGGTAATTGATAGCCGAGGTCGGCATAGACTATCATTTACTCTTTTTATTCAGTCTTTTGTATTTATTTTCATAAAATTAGGGCATTAATGCTACAAATTAAAATGAGTGTTAGGGAACGGCTCTTGTAGAAAAACTTCCACACTAATAAATTTAAAAAATAAAAATAAAAATAGATTATCTTATAGCTTATTACTTGTATTTCACCTTCTCCTAAACGTATATAAAACACAAATTCTATCGTGAGATTGGATAAGGAAATAAGTGAGAATTCAACAGAATCCTTTTTGTTTCCTAATTCAAATATTTCCTAATCTTAATCCAAGTAGTAAACCAATAGATTATCTTCCTATTTCCACTGGGATTCTTTATTGGGCTTCTCTATATATTCAATATTCTACTCAATTTGTATGCATTCATCATCTGACTAAAAGAGAAAAATTCAGTTTAGTTTATTATTATGGAGTTGTTCAAGAATACATGTTCCAACATCCCTTCGCCCCTTCTCATGCTTCCCATTCAACAAGAAAATAATGTTTGCCTCTTCACTCTCACGAACAAGATACAATATCAATTTGATGTCGATATCGAAAAACTTCAAAATTGCCGTTTTGTGGGTTCTTCTCATGGATGGCTAATTCTTTTGAACCAGAAGGCGGATCCCATTCTCCTCGATATCTTTACGGGATTCTTTCATCAACTTCCAGGAAAAGAGACTTTTCCTCACATTCATACCATCCGTGAAGTCGAGAACGAAGTCTTTGAAATCCATTACAAGTCTTGGGATTATTCAGTTTCCCACTCTTCAAAAACTCTTCGACAACTTTCTGTCGTAAAAGCTGTTTTATCTGCGAATCCGTCATCTTGTGATGCAGATTGTAAGGTGATAATCATGTACGACGTGCTTTGCAAATCGAAGCTAGCTTTCTGCAGGCTAGGAGACTGTGGATGGACGGGCTTTGGTGGTGAGATTGAGTCATATTACGACATCGTATGCAATGATAATATGCTTTATGCATTGGGGGCAGGACCTTCAGTTGAAATATGGGATTTAAGTGAATCTACTCCAAGCATGAAGATGATTATTCAAGCCCCTTCTCCTCGAAAGTTGATAGAAGCCCACCAAATTTTCCCTTCTGATCTATATTCATCCCAATGGTACTTGGCTTTCTCGTCGGGGGAGATGTTTCTAGTTGTGAGGTATATTGGAGAGTTCGTTAGGTACGATGGAGAAGTAGTTTACGAAGGCGATACTCTCACTGATCATTCATCCCAGCCTTTAATTTGTCCTTACAGAACAGTTAAGTTCCATGTCTATAAACAAGACTTCGATCAGAAACTATGGCTTCCGGTAGAATCTTTGAAGGATTATGCACTATTCGTGGGCGGAAATCACACTGCCTTGTTGCCAGTTAAGGAGCATCCAGGATGCAAGGGGAATGCCATTTACTTCACTGATGATTATTGGGATCGAATGGACGAGGATTACGCTTATGGAGGTCACGACATGGGAATCTTCAATTTAGAAGATGGAAGTATAGAGCCATTGTTGGACTGCGATCAAGAGAGAATTGAACCACCGCCATTTTGGATTGTTCCTAACTAGTTTTCTTGTGATACTCATATCAGTTGTTATTATTAATATAGTTTCACAATTGTATATTGAATTCTAGTTTTCTTGCAATAAAAGCTGTAGTTACCTTTGTTTCTAGAAAAGTACTTCAAAATGTGTGTTATCCCTATATGTTTGATATTGACTTGTATCTTTGCACCCTTTGCAATTCTCTGTTATCCTTCGTGCTTTTGTTACATAGCAATATTCATCGTATTTTAAAAATTTAAAGACTAACGTGGCTTCATTCAGGTTTGTCCAACCGGGAAGATGGTAACAGATGGTCGACCAATGGAAGAATTTGATAGGAAGCCATATCGATATAAGAATTTCATCAACTTTATTTAAACTAAAAGTGATAAGCAGAGACATTTTATGTCTGATAGAGAAAACAGAATCTTACATATGGTCTTTGTTCGAGAAGTTTATGCTAGTCATATACTCTTTCTTGGATAATAATGTTACTACGAAAATCGTAGCCTGCGTACAAAGTATATAATAACTTGTGCATATTAATCAGAATTTGAAATTTGCCTTCTAGGAAGAAAAGGGTTTTACTTTTCTCATTTGCTTCGAAAAAATTAGGACAATCTCAGATGATATTCTCATATTTCCTCTTCGTCCTTGTCAAAATCAGAGGTTTTTCTCCAAGAACAAAATTAAACAGATTGTGTGTTATGATTTGAGTCAAGGGAAATTCTTATTCATGTGTGTTATGATTGTGACTCAAATTCCATGTGATTTGGAAGTTTGATTCATGGAGAACGAGTACAAAACTTGGGTTTATTGTGAAGACTTTGCTTAGTTTGGAACACTTTTCTGCGGAACTGAGATGACAAGTCTTTAAGTTCCACATCCATTAATAAAGATGAGAATAAAATTTGAAACAATAAGAATTAGAAGAGTAAACGAACCCCATTTTACACCGTTCTTGCCATTTACACAATTCTGTCAGCAGATAATGCTCCATTCCATGGTAGGCAAAAAAAATAAAAAAATAAGAGAATCCGACCTGCCGGATTCGAACCAGCGACCTAAGGATTACCATGACAACACTACAGTCCTCCGCTCTGCCAACTGAGCTAAGGTCGGTTTTATGCTTATTTGCTTGGTTATCATAATTTATAAAATATGTGGCTGACTTTTAATTTTGATTAGAAATTCATCAAAAAATTTAAACTATGCAAAACAAGGGCTAGATATGCAATGGGGAAATATAGCCCTAGTTTGACAACTAAAACTCATATTCCCACAATAACATATTCTATACATAAACTTGAAACTTTTTTTTTTCTACTTTTAAACCACACATTCTTCAAACATCACTCTTCCAAAATTCATTTTCTCCAACAAAAAACTCATATTAATGATTGTCAATCAAAAACATAATATAATACAATAATTAATAATCTATAATGATCTTCATAGATCGTATCATATCGACAAATGTCATTATTATTACATTAACTACGAGTTCTAACAAATTTTATGATTCACCAGCTTATAGAAAGGACTAAATAACAGTGTGTAAAATGTCATTTTACCTTCTTTTTGAGCATGAATATTGTTTAGATACTTCTTAATTTACCCAAGTTACACTATTTATTCGTTAGTTAGCCCTTGTTCGAACTCCATTAAAATGTAATTTACGATAGTTAATTTTTTTTATATTTAAGAATATGATTAAAAATTAAGAAAATTTCTAATATTATTTTATGAAGATTTATATGGCTAAAAATAAGTTTGCGAGATAATGGTGGCCAAACATAGACTTAGCCCTTGTTTGATACACATTTTTTTTTCATTCTCATTCTTCTACTCATTTTCAACAATACATTCTTCAATAAAATAATATTTTTTATCACATCAATAATTTTTCCTTCTTTTTCACCCACATATTCAACATTCAATACATAAAAAAAAAATTCATTTTTTCCCCAAAATTGGTAATCAAACAGGGGCTTAATTTAATTCCAATTAACTGTTATATATTAAGTTTGAAAAAAATAAAATTTGACCGCGTTATTTATTGTAGATTGATTGATAGAAGCAAAAGAATTCCAACAAAAACCATAACAGCAAGTCTGAATCTCAAAATCTACAATACACAACCTTGCCAAAGATCGAAATACAAACCGGAAAAAGAAAACAAAAGGACAACTCGCATTAAATTCACATCCTGAAATTTTACAAGAAATACCGTTTAATTAAACCAGAAAAGAAAATGTGTGATTCGAAATATTAGCCTGTACCGTGAATGCGCATCTTGTCGGCAACATAGAGCAGATGGCTGATATTTGTTGTCGATGGATAGTGTTGGAGTAACTTAAGATTAGACATGAAGTCGCCTGCAAGTAAGCGTCTCCGGGCGATAACCAACATAGCGCAACAAATTCTGAGCAGTGTATCCTGCAATTTACTGAGAATTTTCACTCATCGAAAGAGTTACAATTGATTTATACACACCTTTAAGCCACAAGAGATAAAAAGAGAGAAAAACCAATATCACATAAAGAGAGATGCATTCTTGAATTTGTTTTTCTGGTAGGGCTCCTTGTTCTCTGGGACGGATGTGTGATAAGTGATAAAATTCCACATCGAATAAAGATGAAAATATAGACCAATTTATAAGGTTTTGACCACTTTTCTTAACAATGTTGACCTTTTAAGATGTACCTCCAAATCTTTACATGATATCAGAGTTCACTAAACTCCAACGAGCAATTCGATCCAATTAAAACTTCAAAAATGAGCATACGAATTTCAAAATTGGTCTGCTCAAACGAGCCACCATCTTATGGGGGCATGTTAAGGGATAAAATCTCACATCGAATAAAAATGAAAATATAGAACAATTTATAAGGTCTTAGATTTCTCCTCTTAACAAGGTTGACCTTCTAAGATGGACTCCCAAGTCTTACATGTATCTTCATGACATGATTAATAAAATTACATTTTTATATAAAAAAAAGATGGAAAGATTTCAATAACTGAGATGTGTCTAAAAAAACAAAACCCACGTCTCAAAATCCACATTCCACAAAATTTGAATTAATAAAAAGAGATAACAGAGAAAGAAATTGTCAGAATTTAGAAGTGAGCAACGAAATGAAGATAAAGAAAACATATGAAGTTTGTAGCAGTTGCAGATGCAGTCATGCAGCTTTCTTTTGGTAAAGGAAAATCAAACTGCAGGGTATTGAAGGAACAAATAATTCTTTTAACCAATAAGAATTAAGGAAACGCTAACTGAATGGGTTACAAGAATGGGGATGGATTTTATTGGCACTACATTACTGTTACACAATAAATGTATAGGTAGATAAATGAGAAATTTCGATATAGAAAGAATCAGTCACTTACTTGAGGACCATCAGGGTCACTCAGGAGTGTGTCCCATATTAGGAGACTGTCTGCAAAATTGAATTCTTGGGTCAAAAGGAGTGTAATCCACCTGAATGCATAAAACTGGGGATTGACCTGTCGTATTCACACACAAATATCAGTAAAAATAAATATGAAGCATGAAATTAATAATCTGTATGTAAATGACAAAGCATCCAAGAGCATCACCAGATACTTCTGGCTACATGATAAAACCATTTCACTTTGTGTGACACTCTTTGAGCTCACATTCAACCAAGATACTGAACTTCTATATTAATCAAGCTATTAACGACTACTTGCCAACAGCTGTGGCTTAACATTACAGCTAAGGATTCCTTTCAAGTGATGTTTGTTACTGATTCACCTTTAGTTCTATCGATAAAGAATGGGGAAACCAAAGCGTACAAGAAGTCAACAAAATAAACGCTCAAATATACAATTCCATGTCACCAGGAAATTTAGTTTTATCGATCATTTGTCCACCAAACGTTTGGTCCAAGATGTTTTAGTAGCCTTTGCAGCAGATCTAAGAATTAAAAATTGAAAAATCGTTCTCTAAAATCAAATAAGCAACAATCTCCAAGTCATCAAATATTTATTTGTCAAAATATAACAGCCAGACAGGTGTCTCTGTACTCTGTAGTACAATGAAGATTATTTATATATAACCCTTGCAGAAATGTTCCACAGGAGATCAAAAATAGTAAACTATAAGCTCAATTGATGCATGAACCAACCCAACTATAGACAAAGAATTTGGCACAAATAAAAATTAAACATCGATTTGAAATCCAAAATTTGAGTGTGTTTTAAATTAAGGTATTCCATACCCTTCTTAAATGTTGTAGTCCACTTTACATTTTTGAGCAATGGCAAAAGAGAGAACAAAAATCCTGCAGTTTGGACAAACGGAAGTAATCTAAGATCTTACTTTTGTTGTAATCTCAAGATGACGCCAGAGTTCTTCGTCATGCTCCTTCAGAAGCTGTGATAATCTTGTTATAGTGGCTCTGATCCCCGCAACACTGTTATCAAGTTGTTTAACAAAATTATCCCGAAATCCACTCAACAACTCCACAAAACAGAAGAAAGTGTCTGCTTCAGCAGAGACCTGCATGACTTGCAAAAGAATAATGGTGACGAAAAAGAAGCCAGACAAGAATCAAAACAATAATTTCTGATAAAGAACAATGAAGATTAACACACATCATAATAGTTTCTTCCACCCCAGCACTATTCCCAGTTGAAGCAAATGAACTTGGTAAAATCACTGCTGCATGTTAAGATTAAAAGTACAGTAATTACAAAATAAAAATTTTGAACTACCTCATCTAAAAACTTGAGCCGATAAATAGGGGACACATGATACACTAGATTACATTTTGTAGGGTAAAAATTAGCAATTTCTTTATGTCATGCTTGTTCCTAAAGTAGGAAAAAATTCATTTATTTTATTTAAATTTGTGTCTTCAACAAGCACTCACGTGCTGGCCAGATAAGTTTTCATCAAAGGACGTGCACATTTTTTCAAAAACGGGTAGTGGCAAGACTTGATGCCGAGATGCAAATAGCATGTTGAACCATTAAATCTGAAAACTTAGGCCATTAAAGAGTGGACACATTTATAAAGTTAAATGTCTTCAACAAAAAATTGTTGTCTTCTTACTGTTCCCAAATTGATGCATCCATAATTTTTTTTTTTTTGGATTAAGCGTCATTACTCGCGCCCACACCTGCCTACCCCTAGGCCTTGGTGTGAGAGTAAATCGAGGAATATGCCCAAATTGGCCAGGGTCTAAGTGCGTTTCCACTGAACTACCCCATATTATCCTCTTTAGGATTTGAACCTGGGACGTGCCAGTTGCGTAGTTTTTTCTCCCCCATCCTTTGCTAACTTGGATGTGCCCCTGAGGGCATTTGATGCATCCATAATTGCTTTGACATGTGGTGGAGATTGTATCATTGAAGTTTCTTTTCTTTAATTTGGAAAAAATACTAATATCAGGGTAAAGAAATCAATTTAAACAATTTCAAATAAAACTATTTGCAGTTCTATTATTTTCTTTAATTTTTTATTCTCATTTACAATGCAATTCTGTCTGCCACAATTATGTTGGTCAGTAGGTACTCAACACTCTTAAGAAAATTTAACTGGTCTTAAAGATATTTCAGGAGAGAGAAGTAGCAATAACTTGTTATTTTAGAAAATCTGTAATCTTACTCAATTGATTAAGAAACCTATAAGAAACAATATGTAGTTAAAAGTGAAATCTTATTCTCAATAAACTAGGGATTTGGATTACTTTGTAAAACAAGCTTCATTTGGTCTTTCTCTTAATTTATCCTCAATTCTGCCACCTCCACTTGTTAGAATACAGTTTCATTTCTGGCTAAACAACTAACTCTTGATGCAAGTAGAAAGAACAATAAGCAAATATGCTGGAAAATGAACCAGTAGCTGTTAATGTTACTAATAACCTAGATCACGAAACCGTTCCAAATTGGCGCAGACCAACTTAAAGAAATTCTTTCAATCTTAAAGACTTCAACTCATCCTTTATCAATGCCGTATACTCAACTGAAAGTGGCAACAATCACGACATCGAAATTTTTTCTCCCCGTCATATAAGCCCTCTGATACCGAGAAATAGTTTCCTCAAAACCTCTCTCAACCTATTTGCTAAAACTTTTGCAATGATCTTTTACAAACTAGAAGCCAAACTAATGGGTTGAAAGTTACTCGTCCTCCTAGAATTTGTTTTCTTTGGGGATAAGAAGTAAAAAAGTGGAATTCCAGAATGCATGGACCACACCATGAAGGAAAAACTTCCTCGAAATCCTTCACTAAATGCCCTCATAAAATATTCTGTATCACTCACAAAAACCACCACCTTGATTTCCTCCAAGTCAAACTCAAAAGGTCTCTCTAACCAGATACCGTTCCCTCACATCCCTTGAAATAGAAGACCAATGATATGACGACACTCCACCTTAAGTTCTCATGTTTGAAACATAATTCTCGAAGAAAGAATCAATTTCATTATCAATACCTTCGTCATTGTTTCAAACAGCAGAACATGGACAGGGAACATGTCCGAATTACAACCGTGAGAAAGTTTCCAAGAAAATAAGCAGGAAAGCTGACACACAAAGTACAATGTTTTACTGAATCATAAGATTGTAGGTTTCCAATGTACAGAGTATAAGTAGAGAATATTAGAGACCAAGAAACATTACTCACAGCATTTTCCTCGCTAGGGTCATTCTTTAACACATAGAATAATGGTGCCAAGATTTCATTCATCCCTTGCACGTATCTTATACCAGGATTCAACTTTGCGAATACGATCAATATGTTCTTCAAAGCCTCCTGAAAGTCATATACATGAAGAGCGCAAAATAGATTTACAAGTATGCATCACTACAAGAAGAAAAATAAAATAAAAATGAAACTGCAGCTCACTTGGTTGGATTCTGCAAAAGCTGAGTGCCCCGAGAAAAAGTGCATGTCTGGATGAGTGCGCTTGACATCTCGGTCAATCTGTTCTATAATCTCAGTTTCCTACAAATTAAAAATACTAAGAGTCAAATAGAGTGACTCCAACTCTTGACATGCAGGTAAACTACTTGTGTATTCAAATACAAGATAGTCAGTACCGCAGGAATGTGGTGACAAAGGAGAACCTATCTGTTGTGCAGTGCAGTGCTCAAAGAAAAAAATAATAATAAAAAAGATACCTGGAAAAATTGATTCCATATGCTACTCTTCCCAAGACTTAATGGATGCTCTCCATGAGTTATCTCTGATCTTGAGAGAAAACCCTTGTCCTCTCCATCTGGTTCATTGTTCTCAAGATTTGATTTTTCCATCTTCCTTGTGATATCAGACTAACTAGCCATGGAAACGTTCAGAAATGCCAAAAAAGAAAAAAAAGAAAATGAAGATATATGTGTAGAGGAAATTAGTGCAGTTCAGAAATACAATGCTCACACATGACTAATTATATTGAAGCACTCTGCGTGCTTTTCAGCCATTAGCTTCCTGATATAATAACTGTCTATAAAACAAATAAACTATATTGATGCAAATGCATTTCCTGAGCCATTAAAATAAATAAAATCCCAGAATCAATTAAATCAAGAGGAACAAATGAGCATCAAACATTTGAAATTGTAAAAGTTAAATAAGAAATACGGGGATCTAAAAGAGTATGTAGGTTCAGCTAATCAACAAGAGATCTCACTGCCTGCAATAAATACAGCGAAGAGGGGAGAATAAGCAATTTAAATATTCAAGAATGGCTAAGAGCCAGTAAAAGGTGTCAAAAGGTCTCTCCTTTGTACGATCTTGTTACAGACAACATCCAGTGAGCAAAGGATCAAACTTTCTAAATGTCATCCAACTACCTTACTCAGATAGTCAATTCACCCAGCTCAAAATCGTGAAAGAACTTTCTCCAAAAAAAAAAAAAAAAAAAAAAAGTGAATACTAGTAAATTTTCAATTGTTTAAATAAAATCTGAAGTATGCCAGCTTAAATACCCCCACCGTAATAAGGAAATAAATGAGTATGAAAAGCATCTTATGAATTCAGGATTTCTCTTAAAATGCATTTTTCAAGATTTGCCTTGTGCATTTCTAAAACCCAACACATTATGCAACAAAGCCAAATTTATTAATCAATACCTGTTCTTTTACCATTTTTATTATTACAATTTTCAGTGTATTCCAAAGGAGTAAAGATGTTTCTGACCAGAAAGAGGAAATACAGGCAAAAAAATAGATTCAACGACTTACAAGATTCATCAATAGCTCCTCTTTAAAATGCTTATACTGAGACCTCTTCTTGGCCAACTCTGAAGGCCAAAGTGCACAATCGCATGGAAGATACCCCAATAACAGCTGCAAACAGTCCACAATAAAATTGTAATCCAGGTATTGTATAATTTCTGTACTAAAAGAAACAGAGGAGTGAAAAACAATTATTAGGAGCAGTTAATTTATTAAGTCCCACATATGCCCATGGACAAAATTTACATCCATATTGTGTCTGCACACAAAGAAGAAACACCTTTTTCATATTTAGTCTATGTTGGTACTCGTACTCATACTTTTGACTTTTAAAACAAAAAAGGGGGATGTTGGATTATATCTTTTGCAATATCCTATCATGTTTACCTATCTTAGGCCTTACAAAATACCACCTATGCTAAATTCAATCCATTCCTCAGTGCTTTAGCCTGCAATTCTTTAATATGATAATAAACCTAGCGTCATTCTAGTATTGTGGGAGACCAGGGAACAGCATTAAATTCCCTGTTGACCTTATTATTCTTTTTTTTATTTCCCAAATAAAAGATTCTATTTGCATTTGCACCTAGGGAGACAAATTCATATAAATATCAATTTACTTACATTATACACATACTTCAATTTAAAACACTACTTAAAAAATCTCATGAAACAAGACTATTTCCATCTTGTTTTTCTTCTCAGTTCAAAAGGACATATATTAAACTTATTGGGTAAAATAATTGAACGAATAGCTTAAATACTACTTTTTGGGTAAGTTGCCAACCGTGAACTTTTTCAACTGGAAATGAAACTTTAATTGCAATGCGGAACTTTGTTTTCCATAAGTAAAACCCATGCTTTCCATATAACAAGTGCTCAAAGATGAAGAATATAAAATCAGAATTCAAACCTTCCACACCGTTGCACGAATGCCATCTCTATCAGGTATACCTTGTGATGCTATCCTTCGCAGTTCTCCCATATTTATATTTTTCCTTGACATCTAAAGTTGAAAACAAAACAAACAAACATAAATGTACAAATCAACTCATAATATGAACCTGAAAGCTCTAAAAACCCAAAGTACATCCTACATATGCAGACAGATAATAAAGATGAGAAAAGGAAAAGATGATGCTGAAGCACATAAAACAATCCATTGCCATCAGTGTTATACTGTGTATGCTAGTACCTGCTCCCTGTCCTGGCTTGACATAAATCTCCAGGCTCACACATTGTCATTACCTCATTCAAGTCACTCTCCCTCTCTACAAGTACATGAATTTTGAGAAATAACAAGAGACCTAGTACTAATAGTAATAATAGGTATACTAGTACAGATAGATATAGCCTGCTGATATCAATATGCTTTTGGTAGAAGATAAGTAAAAAAAAAAAGGGAAATCCTTGACTCCTTGCCTTCACTGTGAAAAATATTCTCCCTTTATATCGTGTTGAAGACATATACATGTGACCCTCTCTAATAGCTTAACCTTTTAGATCAAATAGTTCACATGGTCTCAGAACTAATATAAAGGTTGTGGGTTCAAGTCTCACCGCTATCCATTTAATGAAATTGTGCACATGTCAAGCATTGATTGGAAAAGATGAATGCCACCTACACGTAAGGGGGAATGTTGAAGTCCATATTGAAATGAAATACATGTGACTCTCTAACAGCTTAGCTAAGTTGATCCACATTTTTCTCTCGATTTGTCTCCGCCACTAACATGAGCATTTAAAGAACTAAACCCATTTAGTTTTAAAATGATAATTTTGGACCTGCATAGTGTCAATATCTAAAAGTGTTTGTCCTTCAAGGCATGATTTGCACCTTGATTTCCTTCTAACGATGCACATATAGATGCCTTAATATATCTTCTTTAAAGAGCAGTTTGGAAGTGTTGTGTCCCTTTGTAAATGCAACTTTACATAGGTTCTACAGCCATAATTACATTCCCCGACATGATAATTTGCACAGGAGAGGGAACAAATTAGCAGTAGATGTTATATATGTTGGAAGGAAACTGCATTGGCAAGCCATTCTTTTCGTAAACTTGAGGTTTCCAAGAAGTTGTAGAAATCCTTATCCCTATTCTGAACCTTAACTGGTGGGCTCTTGCATGCTGCTTGGCAATGTAAAAGTATTCATAAGGGCAAGCTTACGATGTGGAGAGACATGGCCAACATCCCACAGCTTCATACAGATGTACAATCTGGAAAGAAGAAATTGGCGCTGCTTTGAGCGAATAGTGACTCCATCGTATAGAGCCAAATATAGCTCTCTTAGAAATCAATTGTTGTGGTGTATGTATGAGGATCCTGACAGAAATGACTTTCTATTAAATTTTTGAATGCTTCTGAGTTTGAGCAGTATGTAGTTACACCAGTTGTGTAGTTACTAACTTTATGTAGATCGCACCCTACAGAACCCTGTTAATGAAATTGAAAAGACAAGCATCGGGGACTTCATGTCTTTTTCTTTTTTTATTGGAAAAAGAAATATCAAGTAATCAAGGGGGAAAAAGAGTTTTAAGTAGCAAGGAAAGGAAAGGATGAAGAGATAATTTGGGACTCCTTTGTTGATATATTAACAATTTAGATATTCAGGTTTTACCCTCTTCCTCAATTGTGGACTCGAATAACATGGGTGTCCATATGATCTGCTATTATTTCAGGGTTTCATAAAATAAGTTCTCGTGTCCAAAAATTTCTTGGTTTCTTTACTTTATTCCTTGTGTACCTCAATTATCTGTTTCTATTCTCATGCGAGTGAACTTTTCTTACTTCTTTCCTTCTTCATATATGTAGGTATAAAATATTTATTTAATCTAAAAACAAAATTATAAATGGCCTCACTTTCACCTTGAGTGTAAATAGAAAGTAAACATGTCTAAATTTAAGTAGACAAAAGATTAGAAAAAGTGATACCAAAAAGTGTTTTTCATCTGACATTTCCTAATCTCTAAGACAATTGTGGTACACAGTTGGACCACACCTCCATAGTCTGTTCCTCTTTTGCCAACATTAAATTGTGGAGAAAGACAGCTTAACTAACATGGTTTGGTAGCTATTCATCACCATACAACAATCTCATAAATTTGGTGGACTGCTGTCCACTTTGCGTCATTAGGAACCAACAGCTGCTCAACTTAAGTGGTACACATCTGTGAGTGTACAAAGCAAATGAACAGCTAAATCTCATAAGGATCAATGAAGACAACTAGGAGCAATCAGCTACATAGATAAAGAAAGGCCAACACGTGGGAATTGAATTTTCCATTTTTAGCTTCTTCTACATCAAATGACTGACATGTCGCACACAGGAACCATGAGGAGGGATAGTAAAGGAGAAAGGTGAACTTGACCAAATATGTTCCATGATGAAAAATTATTATCACGATAAATTTTCACACACAATGCAACAATGAGCAACTATATTTACTAGTCCCGTATGTTTCATTGAATGTCGATGTGACAACAAAACAGATAAGTTTTATTCCTCTCTCTCTCTCTCTCTAAGTTTTATTCTCTCTCTCTCTCACACACACACACACACTAATAAACAAACAACAAAAGTAATTGAGCCAAATGTTCTTCGACACAATGTAATCCTGTATTTTGACTCCACTTCGATCCTTATGTTTTTACTATTAACTAAATGAACATTCTACATGCCTCCTTTAGTTCTAAATTTCTAATTAACCTCAAACCTTTATAATTTAATCCATTCAACTATGAAAATTGCCATTTATACTCTCCGAGTATCATTAACTAAATTTGTATCATCAAGGAATTTAATGTACAGAAAGACCATATCTAACAAGTAAATAGATAAAAACTTGAAGATGAATGAAGCTGAACCGAGTATAAAGTATAAACACACAAATATACCTCTTGTATAAGCTGGGCTTGGGAAGAAATGTCATCAGCCAAAGAACTAGCAGTTGGCACTACGACCGCTACTGCGTTTGCACCAACAGCAGCAGTGGAGGCAGTAGTAGAGTTGGTAGAAGAGCTCCCATTATCCTCCTCGCTATTATAATTATTGTTGTTATTATTTCCATAATTACTGCCATTATGACAGCTCAAAGGATCACAATTTTCCCCATTCACACTAGTACTACTACTGTGAACAGAAGAACTTGGTGGCTGAACTGGCCTAGTTTCGGCCGGTGAAGGCACCGGTACCGGCGGTTCGACAATAGACTCCACCACAGCTGACTTTTCGGCGGCGCGTGCCGGCGGATCATGGGATTTAACGGAGTCACTGCTCTGCGGCGGCGACTGGGATTGCTGGGGGGACCAGAGGGAGCTATTGAGCCAATCGGGTACCCGTTTTTTAACCATAATTAGCAATAGTTATCTGGAACGATCGGTCGATTAATTATTTCTTAGCAAGAAATTTTTTTTGCTTACTGGAAAATTGGAGTGAAAAGAATGTTTGATGGGCTAATTGTGTTGTCCATGGAGAATGGAAATGGCTTCGTGGAAGCACCATAGGCTATCTGCGTGTTGAGTAGAGAGTGAGTCATCCTGTGTTTTTCCTTTCCATTCGCAGGAATTCATTTTCGAGTACCTCGAGTTGAGGCCAATGATGCCCCTGACAGCAATTTTGACAGTTTGCATATATTTCAAATGTTAGCGATTGAACCAATAATACAACAAGCAACGAAAATAACTTCAATTCTCTCAATATGCAGAATTAAATGACAGTAATAATATCCAACTTAATAAGGCAATAACACTCATACACAGAGCAGGAAATTAAATAGTTGAACACATATTTATTGACGGAGAAACCTATAAAAGGAAAAATCCTGGAACCAAGTCCAGTAAATCCTTCCACTATCAAAATAATGGAATACATAGTGCAACTTCTCCAGAACACAAACTAGAGGCTATCAATACATCAAGAACACATATAATTCTTGGATATCAACAACAACATCATCAAAACTAGATACACACAATAACAAGGAGAAAAATCTCACTTACTAGTGTGCATAGCCAAGAGAAATGGAGAAGAATCCGGATGATCGGCTCTGGTCAAAACGTAGCCCTCTTTGCCATGAACAACATACTGAAATTTCACTTAAATCGGACCACAAATGAAACCCCGATCTTTAGCGAGAATGGCTGAAGAACCGTATGTCTCTCGCTCTCTTGTTTCTTCTCTGTCTGTATCTTTGAAGAAGAAGAGAAATGATGCTACCTCTTTTGGTCTTTCTCTCTGTGCCTATATGCTTTGTATTTGAATTTAGCCCAAGTGGCAAAGGCTCACTTACCATATAGAACACTTTCCCTCATGTAAGAGGGAAAGCCCAACAAATCTCCCCCTCCAGACTACGTTAGGGACTCCACCAAGCCTGCTTTTCTTCTACATACTTGTAGTTTCTCCATAAGCAATGACTTTGTCATCATATTTGAACCATTCTCATCAGTATGAATTTTATCAAGTAACTTCTTCATCTCTAGAGCATCTCGAATCCAATGATACCTCACTTCAATATGTTTGGATCTTGAGTGGAATGTTGGATTCTTACTGAGATGGATAGCACTCTGACTGTCTCAATAGAGTATATACTTTTCTTCCTCTAAGTCCAGTTCTTGTAAGAACTTCTTCATCCATAGCAACTCATTGCTAACTTCAGTGATGGCTATGTACTCAACCTCTGTGGTGGATAGAGCAACACAATTCTGTAGTCTTGACTGCCATGAAACTGCTCTCCCCGAAAAGGTGATCAAATACCCAAAAGTAGACTTTTTAGAGTCGACATCACCAGCCATATCTGCATCTGTGAACCCAACAAGCTCGGGTTTGCTGATGCCAAAAGATAAACATATCTTAGAAGTCCCTCTAAGATATTTGAGAATCCACTTCACTGCTGCCCAATGTTCTTTTCCAGGATTAGTAAGGAATCTACCGACAACTCCAACAGAATGAGTAATATGTGGCCTTGTGCATACCATAGCATACATCAAGCTACCCAAAGCTGTAATATCTTTTCCAGGATTAGTAAGGAAGAAATGAAGAATGTGCCTTAGTTTCAAATGGCTTGCAAGTGGAGAGTTTACTGGTGTTGCCTTGTCCATGTTGAACCTATGTAATATCTTTTCGATATAACCTTCCTGTGATAGCCATAATTTCCCATTCATCCTGTCACAAGAGATCTTGATACCAAGATTTTGATTTGCAGGTCCTAAATACTTCATTTCAAAGGGCTCAACTGTCTTTTTAGCTTCTTAATTTTTTTATTGTCACGACTAACAATCAACATGTCGTCAACATATAACAAGAGAATAATAAATTCTCCATCAAAAAATTTCCTTATGAACACACAATGATCAGAAGTTGTTCTGATGTACCCATGCTCAACCATGAAGAAATCAAATTTCTTGTATCATTGTCTCGGTGCCTGCTTAAGACTATACAAACTTTTCTTCAACCGACATACAAGATTTTCTTTACCTTTAGCTGTAAATCCTTCTGGTTGCTCCATGTATATTTCTTTTTCAAGATCTCCATGAAGGAAAGCGGTCTTCACATCAAGTTGTTCAATCCCTAGATTCATACTAGCAGCAAGCCTAACACAACTCGGATTGAAGACATTTTAACCACGAGTGAGAAGATTTCTTCAAAATCAATACCTTTCTTTTGACCAAACCCTTTCACAACCAACCTTGCCTTGTATCTTAGCTGCAAACTATATGGTTCAACTTTTAGTCTAAGCACCCATTTGTTCTTCAATGCTCTCTTGCCCTTAGGCAACTCTACTAGGTTGTAGGTGTTGTTCTTATGCAAAGATTTCATCTCTTCTTGCATAGCTTTCAACCATTCATTTTTTTGATCATGTAGTAGAACTTCCTCATAACTTTCTGGCTCTCCCCCATCAGAAAGTAACACTTACTCATTACTAGAATACCTCTTAGAAGGTTGACGTTCTCTACTAGATCTTCTCAACTCTTCTTCAGCTGACACCCCAAAAGGAACATTCTCTTAATTTTGATCTAGTTCTGCATCACCCTGTGTAGGGGTTTCATCATGTCTGTCTCCAATAGTGTTATGTTCTTCTTGCACATTTTCTCTGTGATCATCATGTACCACAAGGTCTGGTATATGTGGAATTGAACTGATTTGTTCTTCATTGACTGTACTTGGCTTCTTAGTCTGATTCAAGTCTTCAATGATTTCATCTTCAAAGAAGACAACATCTCTGCTTCTGATAATCTTCTTATTCACTGGATTCCACTATCTGTACCCAAATTCTGCATATGCATAACCCAAGAAGATACACTGTTTTTCTTTGCTATCAAGCTTTGACCTTTCATCTTTAGGAATATAAACAAATAATCGACAGCCAAAAACTCTCAAATGATCAAGAGATATATCTTTCTCTGTTCAAAAACTCTCTGGAACATCACCATTCAGAGGAAGTGATGGAGAAAGATTAATCAAGTCAACTGATGTCCTCATTGCCTCAACCCAAAAGTGCTTAGGCAATTTTGCATGAGAAAGCATACATCTGATTTTCTCACAAATAGTCCTGTTCATTCTCTCTGCTACTCCATTTTGTTGTGGGGTCTTTAAAACTATTTTCTCAAGCTTGATGTCATATCTTCTGCAGTACTCTTCAAACGGCCCTCTGTATTCACCACCATTATTTGCTCTGACACATTTTAACTGCCTTCCAGTTTCTCTTTCAACTTTCATATGAAAGTCCTTGAATACTTCCAGCACCTAATCTTTAGATTTCAAAGGATATGCAAATACCTTTTCTAAAGTGATCATCAATAAATGTAACATAATATAATGCACCACCTAGATATTTACTTAGCATTGTGCAAACATCAGTGGAACTAGATTAAGAATATGTGTCTTTCTAGATGCAGAGAATCTATGAAATGCAACTCTACTTTGTTTGATAAGTGCGGATTTTGCACTTAATTTATACCATTAAATTTAAATATTTGTGAGTTTTCATTAATATTTAGTTACTTAATATAGTTATATTCTATTTTGTAGGTGTTCCATTGCCAAAATCCCAAATTGGAGATGAAAACGGAAGAAAGAAAGAAAAAGGACCAAAAGTGCATAAAAATATAAATTTGGGGACCAAAATGCACAAGAATCGAAAGTTGGAGGACCTAGGCTGCAAAAATGGAAAATGTTGGGATGGCACTGCAGCGCCCGTACTTCTGTTTGCTGCGCCGCGACGCCACCTGTAGTGGCGCCCGACCTCCCGGGTAGCGAGAAAACCCGATTTTTGACCCCTTTTTGGCTTTTTTTCGACCTAACTTATCTCCTTTCCTTCCTACAATATAAATACTACTTGAAGACTACTTCTAAGGCAAGAAATCAAGGGAGGAGCTGCCCCAAAACAAGAGCAAAAATATGGGGAACTCCATTGCCAAACCTTGAAGAAAATGGGGAAGATGAAGAAGGAGCTCCAATGCCATTGATCTCAACCTTCCATATCTTCATCCATAAACTTATCTCTTCTCTTTAATGTCATTTTCTATCAATGGGTTGTATTATTTTGTTAGCTATTATTGAATATCTTATGCATAGCTAAAACCTATTGTGATTGAGAGTTATTTTGGAACCCTAGAATGATAATTTAATCAATTTGTGCTTCAAAGTTCTTGAGATTGATGTGGTTAATTCATTGTGCTTAATGTGTTTATTATTCTTCTCGATTATTTAGCGGGTCAACTAGATGATTGAGTTTTTTTCAATATATGCTATTTTGGAAATTTTAGTACGTAATCGCTAATTTAACCAAAACCTAGTAGCAACTACACTTTGATGGATTATGAGGAATTTTCTATTAAATGTAGGTGGATTATCACTTAAGTTAACAAACCAAGCTTGTGTGTTTGTGCTTAATTCAATTCGACTCTCCCGTGTGAAAGCTTTTGTTAAATTAAATCTAGGTAGCTTATCCTAGGTTGTTTAATGAATTGGGTTGGGTAAAGAGCTTGTTTTATTAAACTAAAATGTAAGGAGAGTTTGAGGTAATCGAGCTTGTGATTATTCTCGAATTGTTGTTAATCTTTTGAACGAAAATTCTCTGCGAATATCGATTAGAAATTCATTCTAGCGACGAAAAAATATCCCTCGATCACATGTTCCTTCCTTTGTTTCCTTTTTATTATTGTCTTTTCTATTTTTTAGTTTATCGCTTCATTAGTTAAACAACCAACCCCCCCCCCCCCCCAATTTACTTATTTGTATATTTTTACTTTCTTATTGCAATTGGCGTAATTGAAAACAATCTTCTGCGGGAATGACCCTTATTTACCACATTACTATTGAACGACAAATTTTAGAAAAGTAAGGAATATTTTTGTCGCCCCCTTTTGTGACGATCAAATTTTGGCGCCGTGTCGCCGGGGATTGTTTTTCCAATTTGTCAATTGTATTATTTTTATTTTTATTTATGTTTGCATTGTTTTTGTTATTTTCTTTGTGACTTAGGTTGTGATTGGGCAAAACGAACACATTACACCATAACCTAGGAGCAAGTGAAGAGGTTGGTTGAAATTTTTTTGTGAGATGGAGGCAACTTCTCAAGTTGATCATCAATTAGCCGACCTTGCATCTCTTGTACAACAAGTGGCTCATGGGAATAGCCAACAAAGCGCCTTTGAACGAGCGGATGTCATTGGGCGCTATCAAATACAACGAGACAAGGGTATGATCCATATGCCTACATGTATAATTATGGATTTAGTGATCACCCTAGTCTCGGTTATGAAGAAAATTATTTCATATCTCCACAAGCACAATATCATCCACATGGTTTCTATCAACAAGATCAACCTCAAGCTTCTATTATGTCTCTTGAGGATATGGTTAAATCTTTGGCATCAAACACGGTGCAATTGCAACAACACACGATACAAATCCAACAAGAGACCATGCAATTTCAACAAGACCAAAGGCAATACTTCCAACCTAGTCAACAAACTCAAACTTCAAGTGCTAGTATGTCTTTAGAGGAAATGGTTGAGTCCTTGGCTTTGAGCAATCAACAAGCTCCAACTCAAAGCTCGGATATGTCCCTTGAAGAAATGGTAAAGTCTTTGGCCTCAAACAATATAAAAATCCAACAAAACACTTTGCTATTCCAACAAGAGACTATGCAATCTCGACAAGAGACAAGGACTTCAATCGAGAATTTGGAGGCACAAGTGAGTGAATTGGCTAGCGCGGTGGAGAAAATGGAGGTTCAAAGATTTGAAGAACTTCATTCTCAAGTACTTAACCCGGAGGAGGAAAATGTTAGTGTTGAAACACTGAAGAGTGAGAAAAGTTTTGAAGAGGTACCAATGGAGGTGGAAGATCATGTTGAGGAACTAACACAAGAAAATGACTTAGCTTGTGAGGATTGTGTGAAAACCATGACATCACTTGAGCCATTACCGTGTAATCCACCAAGGTATAATCTTTCATGTACTACTATTCCAATTTCTAATGAGAAATTTTTACCTTTGGTGGTACAGGCTACCAATGTTGAGTTCATACTATTTCCCGAGCATTTGAAGTATCAAGACTTGCAAGAAGGAAAAATACTACCAGAGATAGTTGCAAGAAATCTCACCACACTTCACAACCAACTTAGGGGAGTACTTGAACCCCTTGCCCTTACCCTTTCATGTTTTATTCTTAAGGGCTTTGTACAATTTAAATTTGTGTGTGATGATTTATGTTTGTTGGTTGGATAGCCTTGCCGGCTTTGCTTTTAGTTATTACATTGCTTTAGTTTATGGAATGTGGACATGAATGCTATATGTTGTTTATTTTCATCCACTTATTCTATGTTTGACTATTTATGGAGCACTTGAGTCATGAAATTCGTCACACGCACTTGTTGGTGGCACTTGAGGTTGTTATGAACTTAAATGACCACATTGTTGATGATAATAATTCTTTTGTCACTCTACTTATGAAAGGATAAGTTTGGGGGTGGTTGAGTCGGTGAAGGAAATTGTTTAGAAGTGTATTATTTCCTTGTTCAAAAGATTGATTTTATGGAGTGCTCATGAACTTCAAATGGAAAGTTAGATGTTTTTATCCCAATCGAAAAGAAAAAAAAAATTCTGTCGGAAAAAGTTGCCCACCTTAAGGAGTGTGAGTCAGCGTTGAGTAATCTGGCCCTATGCATTTCCAATGTGTATGAGACAATCTACCAATGAAGAAGGTTACCCTTAGGGACCGGAGCGTGAACTACCTACATTGGAAAAAGAAAAAAAAGTGAAGTAAAAGAAAATGGATGCTATATCCTTTGTGCTATTGATTGAATGATTGGTGAATTGTGCGTTAGTTGTCTAATGAATATTTGTAGTTTAAGCACTCAAGGTTTTATGGTAAATTAATACATGACTAGATGGTCTAATTTTTCGGTTCGATCCAACCAAACTTGAGAGGGAAAGATTGAGTGATTTGAGAGCAACCCTATATTTTTGACACCTTGGGGCTATAGTGAAAATATCAAGTTTGGGGGAGTGCGCAACCCTCGAGCGAGAAAGGAAAATTTGACCATTTTATGGGTCGGGAACACCACCAACTTGTGTAATGCGATGAATTGGAATGACAACGAACACACACACGAGTCAAACTTGGTATAAGTTTCAAATTGTTTATTGTAGCATTTTTGTGTGCATTTCATAAGTTATTAGCATATATAAGAATTAAGGCAAAACGGCAAACTATCCAACCTTGAAATTTTTGTTATTATATAGTATTATTGTTTGATTTTTATTTGTGTGTTTGAATGTTTATTTTTATAGTTTTGTTTAAGTTTGGGGGTGTGATAAGTGCGGATTTTGCAATTAATTTATACCATTAAATTTAAATATTTGTGAGTTTTCATTAATATTTAGTTACTTAATGTAGTTATATTTTATTTTGTAGGTGTTCCACTGCCAAAATCCCAAATTGGAGATGAAAACGGAAGAAAAAAAGAAAAAGGACCAAAAGTGCACAAAAAGATAAATTTGGGGACCAAAATGCACAAGAATCGAAAGTTGGAGGACCTAGGCTGCAAAAATGAAAAATGTTGGGATGGCGCTGCAGCGCCCGCACTTCTGTTCGTGGCGCCGCGACGCCACCTGTAGCGGCGCCGCGGCGCCCGACCTCCCGGGTAGCGAGAAAACTCGATTTTTGACCCTTTTTGGCTTATTTTCGACCCAACTTATCTCATTTCCTTCCTATAATATAAATACTACTTGAAGACTACTTCTAGAGCAAGAAATCAAGGGATGAGCTTCCCCAAAATAAGAGCAAAAATCTGGGGAACTCCATTGCCAAACCTTGAAGAAAATGGGGAAGATGAAGAAGGAGCTCCAATGTCATTGATATCAACTTTCCATATCTTCATCCATAAACTTATCTCTTCTCTTCAATCTCATTTTCTATCAATAGGTTATATTATTTTGTTAGCTATTATTGAATATCTTATGCATAGTTAAAACTTATTGTGATTGGGGGTTATTTTGGAACCCTAGAATGATAATTTAATCAATTTGTGCTTCAAAGTTCTTGAGATTGATGTGGTTAATTCATTGTGCTTAATGTGTTTATTATTCTTCTCGATTATTTAGTGGTCCAACTAGATGATTGAGTTGTTTTCAATATATGCTATTTTGGAAATTTTAGTACGTAATCGCTAATTTAACCAAAACCTAGTAGCAACTACACTTTGATGAATTATGAGGAATTTTCTATTAAATGTAGGTGGATTATCACTTAAGTTAACAAACCGAGCTTGTGTGTTTGTGCTTAATTCAATTCGACTCTCCCGTGTGAATGCTTTTGTTAAATTAAATCTAGGGAGCTTATCCTAGGTTGTTTAATGAATAGAGTTGGGTAAAGAGCTTGTTTTATTAAACTAAAATGTAAGGAGAGTTTGAGGTAATCGAGCTTGTGATTATTCTCGAATTGTTGTTAATCTTTTGAACGAAAATTCTCTGTGAATATCGATTAGAAATTCATTCTAGCGGCGAAGAAATATCCCTCGATCACATATTCCTTCATTTGTTTCCTTTTTATTATTGTCTTTTCCATTTTTTAGTTTATCGCTTCATTAGTTAAACAACCACCAACCCCCCCCCCCCCCAATTTACTTATTTTTACATTTTTACTTTCTTATTGCAATTGGCGTAATTGAAAACAATCATCTGCGGGAATGACCCTTACTTACCACATTACTATTGAACGACAAATTTTAGAAAAGTAAGGAATATTTTTGTCGCCCCCTTTTGTGGCGATCATTGTTTTCCAACTAAACAATGAGTACAAGGGATAAGAGATGGGTACTTCACATTGTGTAGGAGCTTCTTTCTGGAAGAATTTGAAGTCCCTTTTCACTCATATGACTGAGCCGCTTATGCCATAGCTCAGTAGAGGCTTCATTGTCAGCAATATTAACCTCTCCATGAATTAGTTTAGCTTCTGTTATGTAGAGACCATTAGTCTTCTTCCCTCTAGCTAAAATAAGAGAACCCTTTATCAGTTTCCAACTACCATCTCCAAGGTGATTGTGATAGCCTTCTTCATCAAGTTTTCCAACAGAAATCAAACTGCAACGCATATCAGGAACATGTTTAACACCACTGAGAAGTAACTTGCAACCATTGCTAGTTTCCAATTGTACATCCCTCATGCTAACAGTTTTAGCTTTAGCTTCATTTCCCATTGTGATCCAACCAAAATCACCATTGGGATAGGATGAAAAGAAATCTTTACGTGGAGTAATATGAACAGGCGTTGCTGTATCGACTATCCATGTAGTATCCTGGCATGAAAGACTAGCAAATGCTTCATCATAAGCAATAAATACCTTTGCATCAGATGCAACTGCCGCAGTCTCTTTTTGTTCTTTATGTTCTTCACCTTTAAAGTTTGACTATTCTCTTTTCCATTTTCTGCACTCCTTTTAAGGTGCCCTAGATTGCCACAATGATAATATTTTATCCCACTTCTTGACTTCGATCTTCTTCTAGACTTGTCACGACTGTCCTGACCATAAGGTTTTCTACTTTGGTTTCTCTCCATTCTTTTTGTAACAAGTGATTTCGAATTAAAAGAAGCACCATGTTATTTTCTTTTGGTTTCTTCATTGAATATACTGTCTTTTACCATGTTGACAGTGATCACACCATTTGGAGCCGAATTACTCTGAGAGACAACTAAAGTTTCCTAACTATATGGTAAGGAGCTCAACAAAAGAAAAACCTTCACTTCATCATCTAGTGTAAGCTTCATAGTAGACAACTCATTCAATAACTCTTGAAAGCTGCTCAAGTGCTTTGCAACACTATTACCATCCCTGTACTTTAAATTTACAAGCCTTCTGATGACAAAGGCCTTGTTCTGTGCAGTCTTTCTTTCATAGAGACCTTCTAATTTCTGCCAAAAACTATATGCATCTACTTCTTTGGCTATATGATGGAAGACACTCTGATCAACCCATTGTTTAATCTGCCCAACAACCTTTGTATTCAACTTCTTCCAATCCTCATCAGTCTTAGAATCAGGTTTCTTGTCATTCCAATCAATGGGATCAAATAAATCTTTGCAATACAAGATATCCTCCATCCTAGTCTTCCAAACAGAATAATTGGAAGATGTGAGTTTAACCATACCACTAGCCGAATCCTCCATTTTAATTCTCACAGACAATACAAAGACTCAACCAACGCTCTGATACCACTTTGTTAGAGATTGAACCAATAATCCAACAAGCAACGGAAATAACTCCAACCTCCTCAATGTGCAGAATTAAATGACAGTAATAATATCCAGCTCAATAAGACAATAACACTCACACACACAGTAAGAAATTAAATAATTGAACACAAAGATTTGTTGAAGGGGAAACCTATAAAAGGAAAAATCCCGAGACCAAGTCTAGTAAACCCTTCTACTATCAAAATAATGGGATACACAGTACAACTTCTCCAGAACACAAACTAGAGGCTACCAATACATCAAGAACACATATAATTCTTAGATATCAACAACAACATCATCAAAACTAGATACACACAAAAACAAGGAGAAAAATTTCACTAACTAGTGTGCATAGCCAAGAGAAATGGAGAAGAATCCAAATGATCGGCTCCGGTCAAAACGTAGCCCTCTTTACTAGGAACAACATACTAAAATTTCACTTAAATCAGACCACAAATGAAACCCCGATCTTTGGCGAGAATGGCTGAAGAACCATATGTCTCTCTCTCTCTCTCGCTCTCGTTTCTTCTCTGTCTGTGTCTTTGAAGAAGAAGAAAAATGATGCTACCCATTTTGGTCTCTCTCTCTCTCTCTCTCTGTACCTATATACTTTGTATTTGAATTGGGTCCAAGTGGCAAAGGCCCACTTACCATATAGAACACTTTCCCTCACGTAAGAGGGAAAGCCCAACGGTAAAAATATTGGCCAGTGATTGAAAAACAATTATGCTAACGGTACATTTTTTAGTTACACTGTGGATAGCATTCATCCACATGGAAAGAATCTGGCCATTTATTAAAAAAAATCAATGTTAAAGAAGCTGTCAAACTTAATGTGTGCCCCCTTCGTCCTATTTATGAATAATGTTATTTGTATAAAGATGAGTTACAAAGTCGGTTGACAAATACACTTGTACGGTGGAGATCACTTATTTTGGACGACTGTGATTTTAAAGAGTTGAGTGGGACTTTAAGGCGCCAACTTCACCAAAAAGCTGTAATAATATTGAAATCCCTGTTTTCCAGAGCTAATTCGTCCCCTTCATTGCAAAAATCTAACAGCAAAAACTCTTCCCCAATGTAGCAAAAAATCCAACATTTTCCCCAATGTAATAACATTGAAATCCCTTTATTTCAGAGCTAATTCGTCCCATACATTGCAAAAATCCAACAGCAAAAAATCCTTCCCAATGTAGCAAAAAATTCAGGTAGCGAGAAACACAGCATCGCCACCGTGTCGAAGCTCGCACCTCCGGTCTACAACGACCCACTCATCCGGTTCATATTCTCTACAGTGACCCACATTCTCCATCTTCGGCAACATTCAATCGAAGAGGGGTTGTGACCATCTTGCTTGTTTCTTTGACGAACCTGGCATTAAACGTGATCGCTCATCCAATCCATCTTCTTCATCTCCGAAACCAGGTCATTACACAGGACGACATGAATTTTTGTTGTTTAATTTGAGCTAAAATTTCAGTCACCAGTAAACTGACCTATATCTATAGAATGTTAAACATCGCAAGGCATGCAAATTTCATTTTTATGTTCATAGTCACTACGAGCTTTACCCGAGCCGCCGTTGGTATCAATGTTCGTAAAAACATAATAAAAAATTACGGTAAAACTTGGAGGTTTGAGGAAGAAAAGAGTAATGGTTCAAGTAAAAGATGACCTTTTAACAGCAACAGATGAGTAGCACAAATATCTAAATTGTCTAATAAAACTAAAGCAATTCATGATCAAGATCTGCCAAGAACAAATGTTGCTATAAAGTTTGGCATTCAATCGATCCAAACAGAAAAAGATGGATAAGAATACTAAAGAAGCAAGATGGATGGATTACATTATTCTTCTCGTAGAAAACAAAGCAACAACAACAACCAACTTTAGATGCATTGTCCATTCCATCGAACATCCCGAGCACCTCTCCCGTAACGATTCTGTTATGGATTGGGCCATTTATCTTTTGTTTTATTTAGTTTAGTTGGGCTTGTATTATAAGTGGGCTGGCCCAAAGCTTTTTAGGTTGTTGTTTGGTCTATATAAGTTGTATTTCTGCATCTGGGAATTGTCGTGTATGAAATTGAATTTTTTATAATGCTTTGGTTGACATCGTTCAATGGCATTTCTCATCCCTTTTCTACTTTTTCTCATTTATCCCTTCCCTTTCTCGTTTGTTTTACATCATTTATCCTATCTCCATTCTATTTTCCTTTTATTTGATTACTATTCCAGCTGGTTCAGCTGAGAAGCGTCATCGATCGATCCCATTTCCTGTGTTATGGTGAGCAGCTGTTGTTGTTGAAGGTTCGATTGTGACAAATGGTATCAGAGCAGACGTATTATACTAGGCAATTACAGACAAATTCTTGTCACTTGATCACCAACTTTTTTGGACTATATCCTCATCAGTCTTAGGAAAAAATAATGCGTGACCTATTAATTCGATAATTTATGTTCAATAAATAAATTGTGACCTATAAAAATTTGTCATTTGTGATTGAAAAAATAATGTGTGACCAATTAATTTTATAATTTGTGATTAATAAATAAGTTGTAATCTATAACATTGGTTAATTGTGACTGTGACGTTATGTGATGTGACCAATACGTAACTGTAACAATAAATTGTATAATATTGTGATCTTAATATATTAAATTAATAAATTTTGAATTATGACCTGGATTTGAAACTTTAAAATAAATTCTTTAATTTTGAAAACTAGGATATATATTGCTCTCTTAAAAAAATAAAAAAACCTTATGCTCTCTCAAATTATGAATTAAGTTACTCAAACACTTTGGATGACTACTTGGTTGACGCTCCCTCACATGGGTGTGTGGGTCCCCGCGTGAATAAAATAATATTTCCCCTCAATGTGTGTGGGAGTGTCAACCAAGTGGACTATGTAGCATGGTTGCTCAAAGTGGAAATTACAGCTTTCCCTACTTTAAGTATTGAGAGTTCTAAAATCATATGAGATGTTTCATTGTACAAAAATCAGATGTTTAATTAATTAATTAATAATCAAACCCTAAATAATTTTCTCCCTTCCTTTTCACTCTCACTCTCGTTTCGCCCGTCTCTCTTTCTCTCTCTCTCTGTGCAACAACCATTTCCTTCTCAATGTCGCTGCTGTAAATCGCCGGCCAGAAGAAGCCGTCGTCGCCGCCGAAGACCACAGCTCGTTGCGACGCCTCGTCCTCTCTTTCTCTTTCCACTCCTCTCCTCCCTTCCCGCCTGCTCCGTCGTGGTCGTGAGTGTGTGATGTAGGTGCAGTGGTGGTGTGGTGTTTGCCATTGGGCGTGGGTGTGGGTGTGGTGCGATGCTGTGGCCAACGACGATGGTTTGTCAGTGGTAGCTACGTGATTTGTGCAGTGATTTTGTTGGTGGCGGTCGTGTTGGCTAGGATGGTGGTTTTTTGTGATTTTGTGTGGTGTTGAGTTTTCATAAATCTCGATCTGTGATTTTGTGTGGTGTTGAGTGTGTGATGTGGGTGCAGGGTGGTACGGTGTTTGCCATTGGGTGTGGGTGTGGGTGCGATGCTGTGGTGGTGCAGTGTTTGCTGTTGGGTGTGGTGTGTGATGTGGGTGCAGGAAGATTGATGGTTTTCCTGGTTTTGAGAAAGAGTTGTGCGGTGCTGTGCGGTGCGGTGCGGTGGTTGAGTGAGTTGTGTGGTGCTGTGCACGGTGGTGGTATGGTGCTGTGCGTGGTGGTAGTGCTGTGGTGCGGTGGCGGGAACGAAGATGTGGCGGGTGCTATTGTGACGTGCTACTGTGACGCGGTGGTGGTGCGGTTGTGTGGTGTTGATTTTTAGATCCAGACTTTGTGAGGTGGTGGTGTCCAGATCCAATTTGTGAGGTGGTGGCGGGGCAGGGATGGTTGTCGGGCGGTGGTCACAGATTATTTGGTTAATTGTGACCACTAAATTGGCTAATTTGTGACCAATAACAAATCTGTGACCAACTGTGACTATAAAATTTCAATCTGTGACCTCAAAAATAATCTGTGACCTAATAAATTATGACTTGTGACCTTGAAAATAAATTGTGACTTATTAAAATTTCGATCCGTGACCTCGAAAATAATCTGTGACCTCGAAAAAAATCTGTGGCCTAATAAATTTTGATCCGTGATTTCGAAAAAAATTTGTGACCTAATAAATTTCGATCTATGACCAAATTGTGAATCTGTGACCAAATTGTGTAAATCTGTGACCTTAATTTGTTTAATTAATAAAATATATAATTAATTGAATAAATTATAAATATTTTTTAAATGAATATCTGATTTTGAAAATTTAAAACTTAATTTCTGATTTTGAAAATATACTATTTTTAAAGTAGGATTTATGAAATTTTCCCTTGCTCAAATTATAGACTCTGGTGGGCCAGCCGCCGTCTCACCAAGCCCGTGTAAAACCCAAACAAAACCTAATCTCCAATTTTCGTTAGTTATTACTTATAAATTTACGAAATTATTCCACACACAACGCCATTTGACTTTTTTGGCTTGGAGTCCAAGTAGATGAAGGACAAAACAGTCATTTAACTCCTCAATCCGAGGAGTATATGGTAAAGTTATTCAAGAGATATCTCCACAAACCCTAACACTTCCGCTTTGCTCTTTCTTATAAATAGGCTCAAACTGGCACCTCTTCAGTGCTCTGCTTTCTCTATTTCTGCATATTGGTTTTGGAGGCTAGGGTTTTATAGCTAGTTTATCTCTTTTCATCAGGTATTTCTTCTGAATTCATTTTGAAATTCTAGTTTACGTGGATTTATCTAATTTTACGTTTTGCCTTTTTTATGTGGGCAATAGTTGTTTTTTTTATTTTTTTTTTTCAGTTCAATTTTGCCTTGATTTTACATCGATCTGAGAAAAGGAGGAATACGTGATTTTTTTTCAAGTTTTTGAATATGGATACGGTGTTCTGCTTTTATTTTTGATATATTTGATGTAATTATGTGTTAAGGCGGTAGTATGTTTTTCCAATATGAAAACTCTTTTTATCGTATTTGAAAGAAATAGATCTGTTTTATTTATAAGTAGAAAATATTGTAGTTTAAAATTATCTATTCGCTGAAAAATTGTATCTTGGTAGATATAAGATCGAGTCTTTACTTTTTTTTTTTTCTTTATTGGAAATTTATCTTACTATGGTTGATATTTTAAATTCGAGGTTTTATTTATTTTTAGTTTTTTGGTCTACCTTAATGGTTATTTTTAGATTTTCTTTGTATTTAGTGGTTTCCTTACATTTTGCCGTTAACTTTTCAAGACTGAAGTTTTTTCTCTTTCATTTGTTTGTTAATTTATTTATGCAGTTACTCTTTTTAATTTTAATTTGAATTGATGTTTCAGTTTATAGTTCACACTATTAAAGGTTGTTTGTTACTGCAGCTTAAAAATCAAGTTCTAAAATGGGCAAGGAGAAGGTTCATATCAACATTGTGGTCATTGGCCACGTCGACTCAGGAAAGTCAACCACTACTGGTCATCTGATCTACAAGCTTGGAGGTATTGACAAGCGTGTGATTGAGAGGTTTGAGAAGGAAGCTGCTGAGATGAACAAGAGATCTTTCAAGTATGCCTGGGTGCTTGACAAGCTCAAGGCTGAACGTGAGCGTGGTATCACCATTGATATTGCCCTGTGGAAGTTTGAGACCACTAAGTACTACTGCACTGTTATTGATGCTCCTGGACATCGTGATTTCATTAAGAATATGATTACTGGTACTTCCCAGGCTGACTGTGCTGTGCTTATCATTGATTCAACCACTGGTGGTTTTGAGGCTGGTATTTCTAAGGATGGGCAGACCCGTGAGCATGCTCTTCTCGCTTTTACACTTGGTGTGAAACAAATGATCTGCTGCTGTAACAAGGTATACATTTTTTTTGTAACTTCTTTCCTTCTGTTATAGTAGTTTATATTTGTGCTTTCGTATGCTTTGCTTGCATTTTTCTGAACTGGTTCTTGTGCGAATTGAAAGTGATACCCCTTGATTACCAATCCTATGTTGATTTAATAATTTTATAGGAACTATTGGTAAATCAAAGAGGGGTCTTCCTTTCTGATGGTTTCTTCATATATTTAATTACCGGGATTGTAGTTCAATTGGTTAGAGCCCACCCTAACATGGGTGGATGCTACGGGTTCAAATCCCGTCGGTCCCGATGAATGTTTTCCTTTGGATATTCTTTGTTGTTTTGAGAAACCATTATTCATGTTGTTCCAGCTATTCAAGTAACGTCTTTGCATTGCATAGAGATTTTGTTGTTTCTTTCATTCTTGTATCCTTAATAAGGGCTAAATAATTTTGAAAGGTTATTGTTTTTGTTTTTATTGTCTGCATGAATAACAAATTGTTCATAACTGTCTAGGTTGTAGGGAAATTCAAACAGCAGAGTTGCTGTTTATTATTCTTTATACCCTGTTAAGGATAAAATATTTTTTAAACTTCCATCAGTTTATGATCACGAGTCAAATGTTTTGATTCGAGCATATCCAATGATTGTAATTATATTTGCAATATGTACTTAATATTGAATTATCTTTCCTCCACATATTTTGTTTTAATATGATTAGAGTAGCAAGTGTGTCTGTGGTGCTTTCGGTCCTGGAAATTACTCTGAATGCTCACTGGATTGTTTGTTTGCTGAACTGTTCTTTTTTATCAGATGGATGCTACAACACCCAAGTATTCTAAGGCAAGGTACGACGAAATTGTTAAGGAAGTCTCTTCCTACCTGAAGAAGGTTGGGTACAATCCCGACAAGATTCCTTTTGTGCCCATCTCTGGTTTTGAGGGTGATAACATGATTGAGAGATCCACCAACCTCGACTGGTACAAGGGACCAACCCTCCTTGAGGCCCTTGACCAGATTTCGGAGCCCAAGAGGCCCACGGACAAACCACTCCGTCTCCCACTTCAGGATGTCTACAAGATTGGAGGTATTGGTACTGTCCCTGTGGGTAGAGTTGAAACTGGTGTCCTTAAACCTGGTACGGTTGTTACCTTTGGTCCAACTGGGCTGACAACTGAAGTTAAGTCTGTTGAAATGCATCATGAAGCCCTTTCTGAAGCTCTCCCCGGTGACAATGTTGGCTTCAATGTCAAGAATGTTGCTGTTAAGGATCTTAAGCGTGGTTATGTTGCATCTGACTCAAAGAATGACCCTGCCAAGGGAACTGAGAGCTTCACATCTCAGGTCATTATCATGAACCACCCAGGTCAGATTGGTAATGGTTATGCACCAGTTCTCGATTGCCACACTTCCCACATTGCTGTCAAATTTGCCGAGCTCCTGACCAAGATAGACAGACGTTCCGGTAAAGAGCTTGAAAAGGAACCCAAATTCTTGAAGAATGGTGATGCTGGGATGGTTAAGATGATTCCAACCAAGCCCATGGTGGTTGAGACTTTCTCTGAGTACCCCCCTCTTGGACGATTTGCTGTGAGGGATATGCGCCAGACTGTTGCTGTTGGCGTTATCAAGAGTGTTGAGAAGAAGGAGCCATCTGGTGCCAAGGTGACCAAGGCTGCTGCCAAGAAGGGTGCCAAGTGAACCTTGCTGCCTGGGATGTTCTACTGCTTTAATTACTACAGATATTTCCATTATCATCATAAAGACTTGCTTTATCTTATTCATGTTTCGAGTCGTTCATCTCATGTTGCTGGTTGTTTTCCCTATCCTCGTCAGTTGTCTTTGCCGTCTGGTTATGTTTCTCAGAATTGGGTGCTAGACAGGCGGTGGCGACACTGGCATGTGAGTTGTTTGTCTATTTTGATAATTTGACATTGCTTTATATAATTTTAAGTTTTTCTCGAGACATTCCATTGTTCCAATCTGACTCCATTCCGATTGCCTCACAAGTTTTGAATATTTGTTAGAATTTGACGTGTTTTTGAGAATGTCACGTCATTATGCAAGGCCTTACTAATTATGGAAAAAAAGGTCATCATGAGCATCCAGATACAAGGATTGAAGTCATAGGTAAACTGCCGATCACTTCGGCCGCATATTGATATTTCAATTGAGCGAGTTTTGAAATTCTGCCAACCTTGTTTGTTTATTATTGGTGATACCGGCATATTTTTCATATTTCGTCTGATTATAAATATATAGTATTTATTAAAATCTTAGCTTTTATGTTATTTTTATCCTATTAATTGGATCTTTCTCTTTGTAATTCTTACATGGAAAAATTAGGCAAGTTTTCACATTCCTTTCACATTAATAGTTTATAATTCTTAGCACCCTCAAACTCGTATCTTCATTGCATTAATAAAACCATAACTCTGGTTCCTCAAAGCGGGAGAGTTCAGCCTTCCGAAGACTGCTTTGCGCTGAGCAGCCTCACTACTCAATGCAATTATTTATCTTTTCGTCCCTGTTCAGTAGAAATCAAAGGATAAAACCGAAGTATATAATTTGTTTTTACAGAATTTGTACTGAAATTGATGTGGCAGCGTGCGATTGGACTGTTGTTTTTTATTTTCTTCTCATCTTTCAATGATGCTTTGTCATGTGTTGTTCCTAATGATTTTTTATAAAAAAATTATGTAATTGTAACATGATTGGAAATTAAAGATTTTGATTTAAGTTAAAATCAACTATTAATTATATCGATATCAAAGTCAACTAATAATTATATTTATATTTAATGGGATTCACAAATTTTCAGTCTTACATTTCTTTAATTAATAATTATATCCAATGTTCTAAAATACAATTAATAATTATATCCAGTGTTCTAAAATGAGCGCATATGCTTCGCATAAGCGCGCATATTCTCGATGTATTTTCGAAATACATCGCATATGGGTATGTGTATGATAATGCGGTCAATTCATTTCGTCAATCGCATATGTGAGCATATTCTCCAAAATGCCCACACATTTATAATTAAAAATATGTTCGAATTAGCATAACAAAATTCAATCCATTTTTATAACTTCAAAAAATTAAATTGAGCTCAATAAACATCAAATTGGCTTAAATCGCCTAAACCGATCAATTATATACAACAATATCTAGGATTTTACTTTTGCATAAATCCATTAACATAAAAATAGTTTTTGAGTTGTTCTATTGAAATAAGAGAGCCCGATGAATATGATTTTATATTGGATGACACGGAAGATGATTTGGATGAAGAAGAGGAGATTGAATTGGAATCTGATAAAGAGCTAGACAAGATTTAGATTTTTTTTAAGTTAATATTCTTGTTTAATCTAATTGTAGGAATTGATTACCAAGTAACCGTAGTATTTATGATTTTGAGCAATATGTTTTTGTTGACAATTTGAAAAATATATATAAACTTGAAGTAATTGTAGTCTTTTTTTTTTTTTTTGAAAATTTGAAGAATATGTATAAAAATTCAAAGAATGCATTATTTATTAGTTTAAAATATTAAAAATTGGAAAACACATAATTATGTATATACTTCGCATAAGCACGCATATTCTTATAATGCTTGATACTCGATCGAAACGCATTGTCACGCATTACGCATTTTAGAAACTTGATTATATTTGATTTTAATGGGGCGAATATAATTAAGGCGAACACTTGCTGATTTTACTGAGGGAATTATTCGTATTGGCGCTAGGCCGAATATGCCTTTGAGGTCTGCCTAAAGGAGAAAACACAAAGAGCATTGGATATGATCCCAATTTTTACTACAGAGAAAAGACTTAGAGCATTTTCAAGAGATTCTATTTTTAAAAAGCATATTCTACAATTTAAAGAGCATCTATAAATTTAAAGAGCAAAAATTTCAAAATACTCCAGTAGCCTCTTTATTTTTAACATTTAATTTTACCATTCCCAATATGTATTTATTGTATTTATTTTTTATTTTTACCATCTTCCCTCCAAAAATTATATCATTTTATTTAATTAAGTCAATAAATTGTGCATTGAAAGTTGAAATATTTGAAATATTAAATTATAGAGAAGTGGGTTTGGCTCTCCAAATTTGGAGAGTCAAACACACACTTTATTTTAAAATGTTAAATTGAAGAGTCTCTTGGAGTGAAATTTTAAAAATTGACTCTTTAAAATAGAGAGTATTCCACTTTTAAAGAATTTTTTGGAGATGCTCTTAGTGAGGATACATCGACCGGATAAAGTCGAGCTTTAGAGCTAAATTATTTGAAAGTAGTTATATTCTCGAAATAGTTTCAAATTCTTTGAATTGTTTGTTTTCAAGGTCAAACAACCAAAGCCTATACTTGAGAATAAATGTCAAATTCTAAGTTCTTTGCCTTAAATATGCCTGCTTTCTATGTCGACTGTCAACACAGAAATAATGGAATACCCCTAAAGATGAAATCTACTTATACGACAGCTATTTTATTATATTTCTTGCTCAATTATCATACTACTTTTTATGCTGCAATCAAATCAAGAATAATGTTACATGTATACCTCAAGGTGTACATACGGGGTTACATCCCTCTCACGTGGAGGAGGGTCCAAGAATATTTTATTGTATGTGGGTCCCCTCTATGTAAGAGAGGTGTAAATCCGTGTGTACACCATCATGTATACGTAGCATTACCCATCAGTTCAAAACATTACCTAATAATGAGTATCCAACTAGCATAAACTTCTCAAACAAAGACCATATATAAGATTCTGTTTTCATTATTTGAAATAAAATGTCTCCGCTTATTGCTATTAGTAGTTTAAATAAGTCGATGAAATTCTTATATCGATATGGCTTCCCATCAAATTCTTCCGTTGGTCGACTATCTTTTACCATCTTATAAATCCATATAAAATATATAGGGATAAAACACATTTTGAATTACTTTTGTAGAATTTATTGACAAAGGTAATTGTAACTTTTAGAGTCATGCTAGTATGCTATGGTGTCACCTTGGCTGATATAATCCTTGACACCCTACAAACATATGAGAAATATTATTTTATTCAGCTAAGACCCACACACTCCCATGCGGTCAACCAGAGTGTCAAATATTATGTTCATTTAACATTTTTCTACTTTTATTGCAAGAAAACTATAATACCATATACAATTATGAACATATATTAATAACAACTGATATGAGCAAAAAAGTATCACAAGAAAACTAGTTAGGAACAATCCAAAATGGTGGTGGTTCAATTCTCTCTTGATCGAAGTCCAACAATGGCTCTATGTGACACGACCCCGTCCCGAGTCAACCTGATGGACCCGACACGTGTCATGCGCCGGTGATAGATTCAGGTAAATACTGGACCTACGACCAAGACAACTGAACATTATTTGACTATGAAATATTTTTAAAAGAATTTTGACAGAGTTTCCTTTAAAAAATGGACTAAAATCATCTGGATAAAAATCAATTTCTCAAACTTATCCATGTAATTTAAAATAGTGCACATTCGTCCCTTAGAATACAAATTACTCAAAATAAAATACTGACAATACGATATTTAATAAACTTTAAAAATCAAAATACCCAAAAAGAATATGAACTAAATAATCTGAAGAAATGAACCATACAACTAATGCAATATGTGTGTCTCAACGCCATAGATCGACAGGCTCCAAGGCTGCACAACTCTGTTACTATCTGCTCAGAAAAAGATTTTAAAATATGAGCTTGTAACTCAGTGAGTGGATAGTTTGAAAATAAGTATACTTTTCTGAAAAGTCTTGCTCTATTAAAAACTTTGAGAAATTCTGATATTTGAGAATACTTTTAAAACTAAGCATGATTGCATCATAAAATTGCTTACTCTTTATTCTAAATAAACAACTGAATATAAATAATCTGATCTCGGTAACTATAAGTGAAAATATGGTTTCACATTACTATAAGCTGAAATCATTATTCTGCAAACTAAATAAACTGAAGTCTGAAGTCTGAAATCTGATAAGCTGAATAAACATAACATTATATACTAAAAAGTCACACCAATAAGTACCCAATGAACAACCTTACACATGTACAGAGTAATCTTGATGTACAAGGCAAAGTCATTCAAGTCTGATAATCTGATAACTGATCATACGTACGCAGAACTGCCCCAAAGGTTAAGCACCCCAGTACACGGCCCAAAGCCTATGTGTGTACAAGAGTGGGTCCTAAAAACCTCTGATAATCTGGTCATACACTGTGGAAACACATTCACATCAGTGCAGAGTGGGTAAAATCACCATAACTGGTCATACATTGTGGAAACACATTCACACAAGTGCAGAGCGGGTAAATCACCTGGGCACTTTCTGATGGTTTTAAAAATAACTATAGATTTGCTGAAATATTTAATACTGATACAATATGCTAATGAAATGATTTAATTTAACTGAAATTTAACTTTAAAAATAACTTGCTATAAGAATCACTTTATTCTGATATTCATGCTATAAAATCAGCTGTATGAAATAATTAACTTTCAAATCCAAATCTAATATAAATTTAATAAATACTAATTTCTTGAAAAATAAGTTTTTTTCACTCACAAAGTACGAGCTACCAGTTAGACTGCCTGATAATCGTTCCCAATTTTCTCGTCATCACCTGAAATACGATATGAGTAACCAATTTAACCACCATCGAATCAAGAGACTTTAATAATTCATGCTATAATACTTAAACTAATTTTCTCGATACTTGAAGAAATTCCCCAATTTATTCATTTGAACAATTGGAATTAATTACACTTTATACTCCCTTTACTAATAATTAATTCATCGACATAACCTTCATTCCAAGCATAATGTAATGCTCACTTCAATCTCGTGGAAACTAAAAATCATGCTACAACCAATTAATGTACATTTTGTTCTCCAAATCATTCTTTCAAGTGAATATTTCATTATTACCATCAATTCCACAAGTAATCCTTATTTAGGAACCCAATTAAAAATTCTAGGGTTCGCCCAATAAAAATAAACTTTCTTACCTTGATTCAAATGGAAGCTAATCAATCAAGAAGCTTGAACTAGAAGTCATAATCCTCCCCCTAAATATGAAATTTTCGAACCAAGTCAAAACCCTAGAAATTTAACATAATATAATTTCCAACTCTTAAAGAAAATAAATACCATAAAAGAACGAAATTCAAGCTTAAAATACCTATTTACCCTTCTTCTTCTTTTTCTCCTCTTTCTTCTTCCTTTTTCCTTCTCTTTTTCACTTTCTTTCTCCTCATTTCTGCATATTTCTCTTTTCTTCCGGGTTCCTCACCTTCTAGTGTGTGTTGTGTGTGTTTTCCAATGAAAATGGGTCGAAGTGTCTAATTAAATGGGGCCAAAATCCAAAAATTGCAAAAGAAGCCCCTCCACTCATATTTAAAGTTAATAATCGACTCTTTTACTTCCATTATTAGAAATGTAATTTTCTAACTTAAAATGTATCTAATTAAATCCTCAAATATTGCCAATTTATAAAATAAAGCCCAATAAAATAATTTTTCTCATTTTAGTCCTTATTTGACTTGACTTTGACTAGTCAATCTCTGATTTTGACTAAAAAAAAATATGGGTTGTTACACTATGCTTCCTTCTTCTAAATTGAAGATTCCCATGTCGTGACCTCCATAAGAGTAATCCTCGTCCATTCGATCCCAATAATCACCAGTGAAGTAAATGGCATTCGCCTTGCATCCTGGATGCTCCTTAATTGGCAACAAGACGGTGTGATTTCAGCCCACGAATAGTGCATAATCGTTCAAAGATTCTACTAGAAGCCATAGTTTCGGATCAAAGTCTTGTTTATAGACATGGAACTTAACTGTTCTGTAAGGACAAATTAAAGGCTAGGATGAATAATCAGTGAGAGTATCACCTTCGTAAACTACTTCTCCATCATACCTAACGAACTCTCCAATGTACCTCACAACTAGAAACATCTCCCCCGACGAGAAAGCCAAGTACCATTGGGATAAATATAGATCAGACGGGAAAATTTGGTGGGCTTCTATCAACTTTCTAGGAGAAGGGGCTTGAATAATCATCTTCATGCTTGGAGTAGATTAACTTAAATCCCATATTTCAACTGAAGGTCCTGCCCCCAATGCATAAAGCATATTATCATTGCATACGATGTCGTAGTATGACTTAATTTCACCACCAAAGCCCGTCCATCCACAGTCTCCTAGCCTGCAGAAAGCTAGTGTAAGAATCTGGAAGAGTCGAAGCTCTTCTAGTTGTGTGGAAGATTTAGTTTAATGGTGTTAAAAAATGGTGGTTCATCCTTCTACAGGATGACCATCTTCATAGTGAAGAACAAAGGATTCGAGGGGAGTTGGATCTCATTTACAGCTAAACAAAATAGAGGTTAAACAACTAAATAATCTTGTGGTTTCAAGTGGGGGAAGATGGCAGTGGAGATTAACATTAAACATAAACATAAAGCAACATAAAAACATATAAACAAAAAGATAAACACAGGTTCCTCTACTGGTTATTGAACTAGCAGAGGAGACGCCCAAGGTCACTACAAGGGACTATATTTTGAATATATTTTTGCATTGATTTTCTTGGTTGTGTCTTGCCCCTCGAGCTCCACAATAGAGCATATATATAGAGAAAGATATGACAGCCTATCACTACCTAATCTACATGCCACTCCCCTTAACTTATGTACTATTTTAATATATTTCATCACATGTCTTAGTTGGTTTTCTACCAAACTAGACTTAAACTAGAAACTACAAATATTATAACTTAGTTTGTTTGACAACTAAGTGTCAATACCCAACAACTAGCTTCGAGTTGCAAAGCACATTGCACATAATTATCACCTTACAATCTGCATCACAAGATGACGGATTCTCAGATAAAAGAGCTTTTACAACAGAAAGTTGTCGAAGAGTTTTTGAAGAGTGGGAAACTAAATAATCCCAAGTCTTGTAATGGATTTCAAAGACTTCGTTCTCGACTTCACGGATGGTATGAATGTGAGGAAAAGTCTCTTTTCCTGGAAGTTGATGAAAGAATCCTGTAAAGATATTGAGGAGAATAGGATCCGCCTTTTGGTTCAAAATATTAGCCACATATGAGATGAACCCACAAAACGGCAATTCTGAAGTTTTTCGATATCGACATCAAATTGATATTGTATCTTGTTCGTGAGAGTGAAGAGGCAACATTATTTTCTTGTTGAATGGGAAGCATGAGAAGGGGCGAAGGGATGTTGGAACATGAAATCTTGAACAACTCCATAATAATAAACTAAACTGAAATTTTCTCTTCTAGTCAGATGATGAATGCATACAAACTGAGTAGAGTTTTGAATATATAGAGAAGCTCAATAAAGAATCCCAGTGGAAATTGGAAGATGATTTATTGGTTTACTTGTATTAAGATTAGGAAATATTTAAATTAGCAAACAAAAAGGATTCTGTTGAATTCTCACTTATTTCCTTATCCAATCTCCCGATAGAATTTGTGCTTTATATCAGTACGTTTAGGAGAAGGTAAAATACAAGTAATACGTTATACGACAATTGTTTTAATCTATTTTTATTTTTATTTTTATTTTTTAAATTTATTAATGTGGAAGTTTTTCCACAAGAGCCGTCCCATAACTCACATTTTAATTTGTAGCAGGTCGGTCTTCAATGACAATAATGACAAGTTCCACCCTTCTGTAAAATAGATTAATGCCTAATTTTATGAAAATAAATACAAAAGAATGAATAAAAAGAGTAAATGATAGTCTATGCCAACCTGGGCTATCAATTTCTTTTGATGGCTAAGGATACAAAATAGAGGAAACTACAAAAACACAGGTGTTTCAACTTTCAAATTCAAAATCCAGGTGTGAAAGTTATTTAATAAAAAATCAGGTGTCAAATTAATTAATATATAAATCATATATTTATTCCAAACCCTAACAATTTAAAATCAATCGTCGTCGTCGTTGTCTCTCTCTCTCTCTCTCTCTCTCTCTCTCTCTCTCTCTCAACCTCTACCACCGCCCTCTCAGATTGTGCCCCTTCGCCGGATGCCGTTCTAACAACCTCGTCTGATGTGAACTCTATTGTTGCGACGACGAGTCACAACGCAGCGATGTGAACATTACAGATCAGCTTCGCCCCTACCGCTGCTGTAGTTCGGTTGTGATAGTGGTGCTACAGGTGATTGGTGCAGTTTGGTGGTGATGGCGGCAATGTGAACATTGCAGATCGATTTTTTGGGATTTTTTTGATTCGATCTATTACGCGTTGGTGCAATGGTCGGTAATAAGGTAGTAGTGGTTGTGGCGAGTGCTTTGTGTGTGAGATGGCATGGGTGACGCTCGATCTGGTTGTGATTACTGCAGGTCGTCGCCGTAGTGGTGATTAGGTGCTATGGTGGCGAGATGCCGACGATGGAGGGTGGATCTGCTTTCGGTGTGTAGGTCGAAGTACTGGCGGCAATTTTTGTGTGGTGGCATAGGTGGAGGTGTTGCTGGTGGCGATGGCGGTGGCGGTCAACGATGGTGTTAGTGTTGTCGTACCTGCGATGGTTGCAGGGTGAGGGTGGTCCCAAGTGATGGTGGCTATGGGTGCAGTGGTGGGTGGTTGTTGGAGGTAGATGTGAATTTGGTTATTCTTATTGGTAGTGGAACTGGTGGTGTCGGCGGCGAGGTGGTGGTCGATGGTTGTGGTACAGGTGGCAGTTGTGTCGATCTGTGACCAATTATTGGGGTCGGGATTCGAGGCTTCGGGTGTATGTGACTAATTAATTATTAATTTGTGACCAAACACTCAATTGTGACCTAAAAATTGTGACCAATTACTCATTTGTGACCTAAAATTTGATAATCTGTGACTGAAAAATTTCTGTGACCAGCTAATTTGAAAAACTGACCAACAAATAAATTGTGCCCTACAATTTGTGACCTCGAAATAATTTGTAACCAATTAATTTGATAATATGTGACTAGTAAATTAATTGTGATATTTAATTATGTAAATGTGACCAAAAATTGCACAATTGTGACCCTAAAATAATTAATTAATAAAATATTTTTAATTAATAAAATGATACTTGATTTTTGCACTTCAATACCTTACACCTGAATTCTGAATTGGGGTAAACAATATCCCTGACATATGAATTTTTCCCTACAAAATAAGTTCTTCTGTTGCCCCAATGTTTTCTTTTCACGACTTTTTATATTGGACACTTAAAATTGAATGACATTAATCTAAACAAAATCGAGCTGTTTGACCCCCATTCTATTGCTAACATCACCATCGATTATGTGGTCAACAACACTCCCGTCGCCTCCCTATTTACTTAAGTTTTGTCTGCACTCTAAACATGTCAATAGGATGAAATGGTCATCGATCGAGAAAAATGTTCAACGATTGTTTGCACTCCGATAATCAAGTTAACTACTGGGACGAAAGATATGGAGTGCAAAAAATGTAGGAGAGAGAGATTTAGCTAGAGGACGTAAAAACTTACCTTGAATTCAAATGAGCTTGACATATATATATATATAGAGGAGGGAAATGACATTAATCTATACAAAATTACTACTTTGTATCCTATCAGTATGTCAAGGACATTTCCGCCTCACAATTAACATATAGATTTTAGAGGAGGGAAATGAGCTTGACATATATATAGAGGAGGGAAATGACATATATTTTAGCTCCTTCAAGTGGATTATACCCCCACTTCTGAAATCCATCCTAGCACATATAATCTCCCATAGGCATATTGCTTTCATCCGACTTTGACATTGGAAGAGAAACAATGTAAGGATCAGAAGGCACAATCAAAGACGTATCTTCATTTTTTAAATCAAATTCTTTAGGACGTGCTAAAGGAGAAAACTATCGCTACAATATGGTTGAAATTAGATCATTTATGCATGACTTGGAGTCTTGACTAGCAAATTGCATCTAAATCAGCCCTTAGCATGACAGAAGGGAGATCTTTGGAAGATCATTTAAGGTTGATTTTGCTATGTTCATTGCCTGCTTTATATATGACATTGAGGGACACCATCTTGTATAGTTGGGATGCCTTTACCATTAACGAAGTTTATAACGCGTTTTATTTTAGAGAGAAGAGAAGCAACTGATCGTCGAATCAGAGGCTTGGGCATTGTTCGTGAGAGGGGTTCGGGTGATCATTGAAGGGACATGTCTAATGCTATTGACAATGATATAGTCTGTTATTTTTACAAGAAGAAGGAGAACAAGAAGGACTGCCCGAAGTGGCAAAACATGAATAAATTAGTTGCTACAGAACATGTATAAATTAGTTGCTACAGATTAGAAGGGACAACCTAGTATTTTCGGTGAAACTAGTCTTGTAGACTACAGTGATGGAGATCTTTTGACCATTTCTGACGGTGAATCCAAACCTGATGAGGATTGGATTCTTGATACGGCTTGTACCTTTTATATGTGTCCAAATAGGAATTGATTTGCAACATTTGAAACTGTTATAAGGGGTTTTGTGGTGATGTGAATTAATTTGCCTTGTAAGAAGCTGGTATTAGTAAAGTCAGAATCAAGATGTTTGATGAAAAGGTCAAGACACTTGGTGAAGTAAGACATGTTCATACTTTGTATAGAAATATTATTTCCTTGAGTACTTTCGATTCAAAATGGTATAGGTATATCAATGGAGGTAGAGTTCTGAAAGTTAGAAAGAGTTCCAGAATTATGCTAAAGGGACAGAGAAAGTCTATATGTTTTAGAAGGTTCGATGATCGCTTTAGTTGTAGCTGTAGCTTATAGTTCGATAAGCGGTTACTCAACTAAAGTTGGTTGTGATCTTGTTGCTTGTGGTGATTTAAGCAATGGAATTGTAGAACCTGCCAGTAGCTCAGGCAAAGCTAGTTTTGACCTTAATGATCGTGTAGCTCATGGTGATTCGAGCAAATTTGGAAACTCAGGTGGAGTTGGAAGTGAACGAGATGATTCAAGTAGGTTTGGGGCCCAAGGTAGTTTTGCAGGTAAGCAGGGCTTAGATTTTGTTCATAGTAGCTAAGTATGCCCGAATGGACTTGGTGGAAGAGGTGGAGATTTTAACATTCTATTTAGAGAATTGCTAGAAGAATAATTCATTGCATTGAAATTTGTACTAAGGTGGAGATTGTTAGATATGACCCAAATTCCTGGATTAGGTTTAGGTTGTTTGATTGATAAAAGAGGCATAAACAATTTTGGTTTGGAAGTCTAGTTTGAAGAGAGATCAAATTTCATCATAGATTGAGAGTTTGATTGGAATAAGAACTTTGAAATGAAGAAAAACACCTTTGGAAGGTGTTAGGGCCGAGACAGGGACGCCTAAGTGCCAGAAGCAGAAGACGGAACAAGGATGCGCCAGCAAATAGGGCTACCTGTGGGGGAAAATAGTCTCCTAATTCGATTTTTATCTGGATTCTTACGTTCTAGTGCATTCAAAACATCAAGATTGGGCTCCTATACATACTCAACATGATGAAAGCTTGAGTAACATAGCAAAACATTGTATAACATTGAGAGAATATCAAAGTGAGAGGATCTAGTCTATAGAGCTCTACTCACATATTTTGAAATAGGTTGAGAGTTTTGCAAGATCCTTTTATACTTCTTTGCTATTGATCATAGTGAATTCTCCGCCTCCACCATGCTATTTTTGGATTTGGGTTTCTACGTTAAATCTTGTATTCTTGTGTGAATTTTTTTTTTTCAACTTTTCATATTTTCTTAGCTTAAATATTAATAACAAGTGGTATGAGTTTTATCACCGAATTATTGCAAATTGGCCTGTTTTACAACAGCGGGAAATACAAAGTATGTCACAAGGAAGAAGTTAAAACTGAATACATATATGGCAGTCCAACTAGGGAAGAAGTGTATTGGCATTGGTGCAGTTGTTCGGGACCACGTTGGCTCCGTAGTTTCTGCACGTGCAAAGACCATAACCGCCCTTCTTAGTCGAAGATAGAAGGTGTTGGCTTTATGAGGTGGCCTTCTCTTAGCCAAAAACCACAATTTATCTAGAAGTAATTTCACAAAATGTACACTTTTAGCTAGCCACTTGCAAAAATGACCACTTTCAAAAATTCTTGCAAAAATGTCCATTTTGGCATTATTTAGACTAAAACACTCTTGTCAACAATTTATGATTCCACACAAGTCCAAAAAATGGACATTTTTGCAAAATATCAAGACGTCAAATCACAATTAATGCTATTTTTTGCATGACACATAAATGTCTAGAACGACATTTCAAGAGTAGAGAAATGTCATGTTTTGGAATGAAATGTCATTCTAGACATTTAATGTCGAGAATGACGTTTTGAAATGTCGAAAATATTTAATATTGTGATTTGACGTGTGTACTTTTGAAATATAAAATGGGATTCAAATGTCGAGAACGACATTTGAAATGTCGAGAATATAATTTTGATGTAACTTCTCATGGAAGCTTCTTTTTTTAATTAAAGGGTATAATAGGCAGTTTAATATTAAATTTGAAAAATGGACATTTTTCAACTCACGCCCTTAAAAGTGGACATTTTTGAAAATGCCTTATTGCCATTGAAGAAAGTAATTCTCTTCAGAGTTCAGATTGTAACATTCACTTGGACTTTTCTATAGCTCCTAATGCTTTAATAATAAGTACTTGTTCGATAAAATTTTATCAACTTTGCAACTTGTCAAACTTCAATTTTAACTATATATTTCATGAAATTCATGATGTTTATTAAAACTTTTATCAAAATATGCTAAAATTTTTATAAAAACTTTGTCAAATAACCCCTATAGAATATTGTACCACTATTAAATGATACAAGTTGTGGTTCTTGCAAGATTACTCCTACAAAATAAATAAGGTGGCTAATTTGCTTGCTTCAAATGCTACTAACTCCTCAATTGGCACAAATTGTGTTGATTGTATTTTTACGTACCACGAGGTTTTTTAAGATTTATAATAATGATACCCATTTACTTTATAAAAAAATAGACGACGTAGAGCATGTGGAGGATTCAACACAAGTTATGATAAATCTAGTTTTTTTAAAGTACCATGATTCAAAGGTTTTTTTAAAAAAAAAAATGCACAAGATTGAAGGTCTACAAAGAAGGGTCAATACCAAAGACATGCCACTTTGACTTTATACAATTATAGATAGAATTGTGATAGCGTTTCTGCTATAAAAATTGATACTTCCTTACTCCCATTTATATAAGTTGATTTTATTTTTCACACGGATTAAAAAATCTTATTTAATGTTGTTGAAAAAATAATTTTTATCAAATACTTTCCTAGTTTGCTCTTATTTATATTTGTACAATTTCAAGACTAAGTGAAGAAAATTAGTTGTAAGGATAATTGGCGCAAAACGTCCATACTTTTGAAAGTTTTTGTGGAAAACATTCAAACCTTTCTTTTTTGACGCATAACATCCTCACCTTTACCTTTTCTAGCGCAAAACATCCATATCTTTTATTTTTGGGCACAAAATGTCCCTACCTTCCAGATTTTTTTGCGGTAAATGTCCATTTTCACTGATTCTTAACGTAAAATGATCAATATACCCTCATATTTAAGTAAAACAAAAAAAAAAGAAAAAAGAAAAAGAAAGAATAAATTACAACTATAAACCTAAATATTTTAAAAAGTACAAATAACCCATTGAACTTCGTCTTCTCCCCACACCTCAACCCAATCCCCACAGTCGCCTGCCGGCCATTTTCACCTTCTTCCACCAGAAGCTCTTGTACAGAACCACACTAATTTCTCAGCTCCAATCTTCCCCAAACGACCAAACCAAAATTTTCATTTCTCATCTCCTCACTTCAATTTTCCCCACAGCTCATTTTCTCAAGCCTCCATTTCCACCTTTTTTCATCATTAGCATTGATGTGGTCGTTATTGCATCCCGAGGATTATACATGCCGAGGATCCCCTTTTGGGCACTAGTAAGTCCTTGGGGTACTGCTTCCTCGGAATCCCTTTGACCGAGGACCATTCCTGTTCGACCTGTTACTATTGGGTACCATGTCCTCGGGATGTGTTCCTCGGGAAAGTGTGTTAGAGCCCCTTCGATTATTAAGACTTAACATCCATTAGGACTTAGCATATGCTTAGGACACTTTCAACCACTAGAGTTCTAACTGATGCTAAACACTTCAATATCCTACTATGAATCACAACTCCTAAACATGGTAAGTTCCCCATGGATCCAAGTGTTTGAGTCCTACTGCAAGTGTATTACCCCTTCCCCTATAAATACAGCATCCCAATTCATTATTCAGGTATCTAATATACATTTTTTCAGTTTATAGCCTTACGCATATATTCTCTTACTAACTTAAGCATCGGAGGGGCAACGAGGGCACACCTCGATGCCTTTGATTCAGGTGCTGGAAGATTACGTTCGTGCTCGTCTTCAATCGTCAAGCTCAGAATTGTCCAGGTACGATTTTTGCTAGCATCAAGCATCATTTCCCAATCGTCGGAATTATTACAGATGTGATGCAGAAAAGAAATTACCCAAGCTAGTTGGTGCAGAATGAAAACGAAATAGAAGCAGAGTCTGGCATAGAGAAACTAAGAAATAAATTGCATCTTTCCTCATAATTATTATCTTAAAAACACACCCTCATTCTCTCGAGTCTCGCAAGAAAGGACGAAATCGAGGCTTGAATGTTTTCTTTTTTAATTGAAACTGAAGCTTCTTTGGATCAAATCTAATTGGTTCTTCATCAATTCAACATGAATGCATACCTCAAGCTATTGTGGAAATGGATGTCATCTGTCAAGCAAAATCTGGAATGGGAAAAATTGTTGTTATTTTTTTCTCAACATTACAACTGGTGGGTTATCAAAATTTGGGACAATAAGGCTGTTGGGTTACCAAAATTGAAGGGCTACTGGGGTTGCACTATTTGGTTTTACAGTGGTCAGATTTTGCTGGGTTACAGTGGTCGAAAGATAAGCCGGCGTTGGGGGATTTTGCTAATCAATTTTTGCTAGGTTAATCATTTTGTTGAATTTTTATTTTTCGTTGGTGGTGTTGAAGTTGGCCGGCGGTGGTGGCGACTAAGTTTTAGGGGTGAGGTTAGGGCGGGGGTTTAGGATGGAAGAAGATAACATTTTTTTATTCAGTGGGTTATTTGTACTTTTTAAAAAGTTTAGGTTTATAGTTGCAATTTATTCTTTCTTTTTCTTTTCTTTTCTTTTATTTAAATATGAGGGTATATTGGTCATTTTACGTTAAAAATTGATTAAAATGGACGTTTAGCGCAAATAAATGTGAAAAGTAGGGACATTTTGTGCCAAAAAATGAAAGGTAGGGACGTTTTGCGCTATAAAAGGTAAAAGTGAGGATGTTATGCGTCAAAAAATGAAAGGTAGGGATATTTTTCACAGAAACCTTCAAAGATGGGGACGTTTTGCGCCAATTACCCTTAGTTGTAACTAGGCAAAATAAATAAATGTATATTATTAAACAAACAAAACAAAAAATATATTCAATAAATAAACATGACCATATATAATTGGAACAAAAAAATAAGGAAAATCAGCCTATATAAATGAGATCGAGTGAGTATGATTTTTCAATCCTGAGCTAGTGCTCTCAAATATTTGCTCCATCTGTTGCTATAACTATTTCAATTTCACGGTTGTCAGACTAAATATATTACGACTATTTTATTTGTGAATATGTAGCTCAAGGATGCAATGTCAAAAAAAAGGCTCCATTTGCCACACAAAATTGTACTAACCTATTCTTGATTGTATTTATGCTCTTCCAGCCTATATTGTCTGAAAGATAAAAAGGAAAACGAGCACGAAAGATACTGAAGACAAGATTGTTTCAATTGACAAAACCCGACAAGCACTAGATCTTGGCTGCGAGTCTATGGTTTCCGTTCCTGGTGTTAATCCTCCTCCACCATACAGAGGTGTAGTGGTTCCCGGTGATGGAGGTGGTAAACTTGGAGTTGTGCCTGGGATAGTTGTACCAACCGACGTCCCTGGTCCACCCGTCCCTCCTGCTGTGCTGAAAATTGTACAATCCAAGACATTATCGACAATGGGCATATTGCTGTAGCATTTTCACGAAAACAAGATGAAAAAGAAGTATAGGTATCAAAATGAAATTTTTTTGAACAGGATTCATGACCAACATTAATTCCATCACTGCATAATCCTTTCTGAGAACTGGTTTTCATTGTTAAGTATCAAAATAAATATGTGATCTTGAAGTCTTACGCTTCTCTACTGCCTGTTACCTTAAGATACCCATTGGAGCCGTCTTATGGCTCAGGTTTTGACTGAGAACTACTTGGGAAGGTTGATTGTGAACCAAAATGTATTTTTAAGAAAAGGAAAGTTAGAATATTATCCGTTATGGTGTCTTGTTTTGTTCACTGCTGTCAAAAACATTCCATTAGTTCAAAAGATCATGCATCTTGATCATTAGAAATTCGGAGAAAATGAGCTACCTAACTTTCATCTGCATACCTCTCTGCCAAAAATTAGGCTTAAAGAAATATTCAAGGGGTTCTCCATAAGAGAATAACATGGCAGAACTCCAATTCATTTCAATCATGCACACACACAGTCATTCAGCATTTAGTTCTGAGCTCAACTCAACTCAACTCAACTCAACAATGGCATATCCCATATGAAGTAGGGTACGAGGGGTTCTCCTATTCGCACATGCCCTTTTGGGACATTTATTAGTGTGCAGTGCAGTAAATGATTGTTGAAATTGTGCATATTTTGTAACCGTTCATTTTGGACTGAAATATGGAGAGAATCATACAGCCAACACCCATGATTATCCGAAATTTACCTCTGTTTTTATGAATCGAAATAAGCAAATCTGAGTAATGATGGAACTATGAAAACCTTAAAATATTTAAGTACAAAAACATATAGCGAGTACTAACTCTCAAATATGCAAGATGAACGGTACTAATTTTCAATCTCCAAAAACCTTGTAATTTAGATATATGACATGCTTTGTACACATATTAGAGCATCTCCAGTAGGTTTATTTTAGATCAATTACTTTTCTAAGAGTCCAACAAACTCTCCGGATGTAAGTTAAATACAAAGAGCCTACTGGAGATATAAAGACTGGAAAGCTGAGCCAAACCCACTGCGTTATTGGACTTGTAGGAGAACACTCTTTATTTTCAAATATTCTTCGAGATGCTCTTTATTTTAGAAAAGACGCTTTAAGAAGTGATTGATCAAATATTTTTATTCTACTATCTTATTCAGCTCAATTCTATCAAATGAGCCAAACATGAGCATAAATTCAGAATAGAAGTTTCGGCTGTTTTGAGGTTGACAATTCACTTAACAGAAGTGCTATACGTACATAATGATATACCAAATGTATTACACTCCCCTCACATGGAGGGAGGCCGACACACAAATAAAATAATCGTGGGCCCCCTCCATGTGAGGGGGGTGTAATGCATTTGGTACACTATGAGGTGTACAAATAGCATTTTCCTTCATTTAAACGTACTAAACTATTCAGAATAGGGCACCGGCTACACCCACACCCACACCCACACCCACACCCAAAACCAAAATGAAGAGGAAAATCATATAAATAAAACAATAAATGGCGAAAAGACGAGATTTGCTAAACTGCAAAAACTCGAACATCTCTACTCAAACATTAATGTCTTATACCTCACACATTCAAGGAGATGTTTTCCTGTCCCAAATAGCAGCATTAAGTGAAAGTTACCATAGCATAAATAATAGCCAGAAATGATGAGTGATCACCAATTACATCTCCAATATGAAAACAATGCATTTAACACAAAACAACATTTAGAAAACAGAACCGTATGTTAAGCAAATAAGTGATTAAACTTCTTGTAAGATGACATATTATTGTAACTTGATTGTATGTATTCAAAGTCAAAAACACTTCTTTCCTAAAGATTAATGATCCCTAATAATTTATGTCTTCAACAGTTTGACTCTGCAATTGAACAGAGTAGGATGCTTTTGAAGCAAGCATAATGTGACTAAAATGAGAATTGTCTATATACACCTTGTCAAGTTATCATTATTATTTGTAGAACAAATCACATAACATTGAGCACATCCGAGTTTACACATTCTCATGATCTCATCAGACATCTACAACTTTTGATAAGACATAAAATGTCATATTTTTCATCTATTAATATTTGTATTTTTTTGATTAATTGACGCCTAAATGTAATGAGTACCTTTACATTTTGATTTAAGTTGCAAATGGATAAAAACTGTGAAATTTGGAAGAAAATAGCGAAAAAGGACCAGAATGGAAGAAAACAAAAGTTCAGAGACCAAATTGCAAATATCCAAAAGTTGAACCAAAAGGTAAAACGAAGAAGTGAAAGATTTGAAGGCCAATTGATAGAAGACTTCAAGTGTTGGAAGAAAGAAAAGTGAGAAAAGAAGCCAAGAAACGAGAAGATGAGTTTAAGGACTAAAACACAAAAGATGGAAGTTGGTTAATACTATGCGGTCGCATAGTGTTAACTTCATGCAGTCGCATACAACCTGAATTCAAGGCCGAGTTTCAGTTGAACTATGCGGTCGCATGCTTCATAACTATGTGGTCGCATAGTTATCTTCTGGCACGCGATTTTCAGTTTCCGAATCTGAGTTAACCACTTATGGAAACAAATCCTTTCACGTTATAAAAACCCTAAAAATCGTCCAAATCTCAGAACCACGCCCCAATCCCTTTCTTCTCTATTTTGCTCTTAGATTTATGATGTGTAACTAATTCTTCATACTTGATTGAAAGAAACGGAAGCTGTAGAGTCATCATAATTGTGAGATCCATCTGATTTTTAATGTTTAATTCATATTTTCAGTATTGAATATTTTTCTGCGCATTATTTTATGATTGTTATGTTTGATTGCTAAAACACCTATTAGTTTCTCATGCGTTACAATCCATAGCTAGGTTAAATATTAAATCCGTAATTGTTTGATCTATTTAACTCGTGAAGCAACTAGGGTTTGATGATTTTCTGCGCTAGATGTTATTAAATCTTAGGAAGAATATTTGAATAGGTTAAATGCAATCGCGTGTGCTTGCATTATCTAGTTCATTAATTTCTCTAATGTGTAAGGCTGTTATTAAATCAAATCTTAGTGCGCTTCTAGGGTTATTTAATAATTAGGGTTGATTAGATTGCTTGTTTTCTATTTAACTACAATTAAGGAGAAATAAGAAATTATTTCCAACGATGAATGCTAAAAATGTGAATTGAGAATTGTATGTGGATCAATCACCAGATAAAAATCTCCAATATTGGAAGTTGACTTAGATCAAGGTTCGTTTTATTGATTTCATTTAATTCGCTAATTTACATTGCTATTAATTGCTTGCTTTAAGGTTGATTGCATTATAACCAAACCCCCATTTTTGTAAAATATAGCATAAAATGTAAGCTAAACACTCTTCGTGGAATCGACCCTCACTTCCACTACTGCATTATTTTAAGAAGTATAGGTTTTAATTTGGGGTGCCTACGACCGCACTCACCAACTTTCTTTTATGTTAAAGCTTAGTTCATTAATATCATTTCTCACTTAGCTCCACTGATTTCGTCTAGGTTTCCAATGAGCTCCCTAACAGTTTCTCATGGTTTATCTGTATGTTGCTACATGTTTTCAGGAAATCTCGTTGTCTTTCTTTGGTCATATGCAAATCCTTATCCTGGACTGTACATATCCTATTTCGAAACAAGAGCTTAGGCATCAAAAATATTTTGTTTGCCGCTCTAAAATATGGTATTTCGTTCTCAATGCAAGATCTAGAGGGTGTTTGAGAGTGATTTTTGGGGTAAGAATTGATTTTTGAATAGTGAAATGATGGGAAACGCGTGGTTGAAAAATAAGGAAAAATTATTGATGTGATGGAAAATATTATTTTATTGAAGAATGTGTGGTTGAAAATGAGAATTGATTCTCAAAATTAATACCAAACACGCTCTTAGTGAATCATTCTCCCAGTTAGTTCTTTTATTTACCCAATAAGTCCATTCCTGTTCACTTCACTATACGAGCAACATGTTATAAAAACATCTTCAAACTATTAACTCATACTAGAATCTTTCAATTTGTAAATAGAAGTTTTGTACTCCTATCACTTCTTTACTTTTTATGTAAAGAAATCAGGTCCTCTTAGTCTGATAAATCCAAAATTGATTGACGGCCGGAAGTCATTAGACAGCCCACATTTCAGTTAGTCGTAGACTTCAGTTTTTTTATTTTACTTTGCAAATGTTAGGAATTCAATTACTTGTGTTCTGGTTTTTAATTTATCGACTTCCTTATAAGGAATCTAATGTAATGCTAATTAATGCAAGACAACTCAAGGAATTGAATCAAAGGTGAATGAATTTAAAGTTGGACACAAAGAACTTTCTTATTCTTACTTTGAGTTTAGATTTCTTTTACTCCCTTCTCTTTCTTCAATGATTTTTTCACAGGTCATGAGAAAATAGTATTCGATGGATTGAGTGCAGTCATCATAGTTACCAGTTCTATCTCTTTACAAAGGTCATAATTTTCCCTATCTCCCTCGAGAGTATAATGAATTTTTTCTAGAGGCAGCTGGCACAGACACATACTGTCTTTAAACCTAGTAACCACTATAAAGGCCTCCCGATATAATCAAAGTAACGTGATTTGTCTTTTTATCTCCTCTTCACTCTTAATGGGAGAAAGTCTGAAACAGGATCTTAGAGTATTTAGAGTTGGCCATTAGCTCTTTTATCACCTTATTATATCCTTTCTTCTGTGTTATTTTACGTCTCTCCAAGTTAAGGACATTGGAAAAGGAACTAAACGGAGAAACATAACTATGTGCTATCCTGTTTTGCATTTGAAAAGACAGTTGTGTTAAGCGTTAAAAGTTACTGAAAAAGGATATCGATATTCCCTCAGTAGCTCGTACCCTTATGAGTGAGAATTGACTTCACTTGCAAGGTCTTTGGTTCAATCCAATTATCCACAAAGATAAAGGAAAGTAATATAACAACTATCTGACTATGGTGAATCCCCAGTGCATGCCCCACTTCGCTGAAGGGATATGGCTCACTTTTTAGAACTCCTCTCGTAACGAGGTTATTGCAGGCACCGATGCAAAACTCCTTGTTTCATTTTTATCGTGTGATTGAAATGTTTCGAAAGGGATCCATAAACAGAAAATTCTGATTTCCAAGACGTCTTGCAAGGGTGCAAGATCCATTTCAAGTCTCCTTGACGAAAAACAAAAATTGGGATACCAATCGTTTGTATGCACTTCACATCAATTACAAGTAACTGCACAAAATTCACCCACTATAGTTGAATGATTTGTGAAGATACACAATCATCTCATCACAAAATGATATGGCCACAATCATGTTCTCGTAGTTTTAACTACAAGAATTGACATCCATGGACGAGTGGCCATAAAAGGCATCAGTCTATTATTCTGTACCATAATTGTTTGCCTGCCGACAACCTAGAAAATGGAAGGATAACAAATGTAATAATTAAACCGTCAAACCTTGCCTTAAATAAATTCCTTCAAGAAAGCATTCGATGTTGCATTTCTGCCAGATCATGTGGAATTTCAGTCTCTTTTTTAGAGAAGAAACCCATCAATAAGCAAGTCTTTAAGACTGAAAGCTCTTGAAAACCAGTATGTTTGTCCTTGTGAAAGCATTCATTTATCAGTAGATAATTTCAATTGCATCCATTTTTCTCATATGGTCACTCATTCATGGCTCAATCTAAAGTAGATCCTTCATATCCATGTCAGACTCGTACCATTATAATTTGTATATGGAATCCAAAGATAATAGTTCGAGCCCTCTGAAATCAATACATCGTGCATAGGTATTGAACGACAAAGCTATTGGGGATCCTTTTCTAGTTCTAACTCACCACTTGAATCTCTTAAGCCCCTCAAAATCAACAGCCCATTCTATTTGTGATTTCTTTGGATCCCTCACTTCTCTTCTTTCCTGATTCTTCCTAATCACTATGAACACAATAATAATGAAGCCTCATTCATGGTTTTTGTGATCAAGTGGCAAGAATTTGGACTATACACGGAAAAGTTTGTTACTTATCAAGGCCATCATTTTATTTTGTTTTATTTTGAATGTAAGGCTCCAAATTCATTAACTTAAATTGCCGTGAAATGCAGACGACACAAACCAAGGAATACAACGAGTCCCTGTGGTCCTAACTATGAACAAATGCAGAGTGAATCCTATGCCCAGAAGTCCCACCACGCACAAAGACACCTGGAAGTTCATCCACGTCTCTCTCTCTCTCCCTCTCTCTCTCTCTCTCTCTCTCTCTCTCTCTCACACACACACACACATACACACACACACACACACACAAAAGAGAGAGAGATAGAAGATGGTGCTGTTTATAGAAATGAGAAAATTATTTATACATTCACCATTTCGACTGCATCAAATTCATAAACAAGAAGAATAATACTGCACAGCCATGGAATAGAATATTCTTATTAGGATAATTGACATAAAACGTCCATACCTTTCACGTTTATTGTGAAAAACGTTTATACTTTTCATTTTTTGGCACAAAACGTTCCTACATTCCACTTTGTTTGCATTGAACGTCATTTTTCACAAATTTTTAACGTAAAATGACCAATATACCTTCCTATTTAAACAGAACAAAAAATAAAGAACAAATTGCAATTATAGTTCCAAACTTTTTAAAATGTGCAAATGAGTTCCAATATTATTTCAATAATTTTAATTTGTAAATATTAAATTATTTTCTTGCTTTTAACTCTTGTTTTATTGTCTTAATATGTTTATTCTTTTTTTAAGGCTGTTGATTCAATCTTTCTGTAGTTTATCTGGGTAAAGTAATTTCTTTTCCCTCTTCAATGTATGCTTCCACTGAGAATTTTTTTGATTAATTTAAATCAATGTCCTTTTGGTTAAAATTTTTCAGGAGGTTATGACAAAGAAGAAAATGCTGCTAGATCTTATGATTTAGCAGCATTAAAATACTGGGGACTTCTACAACTACAAATTTTCTCGTGAGTATATTTCTGGGTTTTCATCCACTAGTTTTCGTTTTAGGGTTTATCCTTTAATATTCATCTTATAAGTATATATTTGAACATTCTCATATGAGCAACTACGAGAAAGAAATTGAGGAAATGAAGCACATGATGAGGTAGGAATACGTAGCATCATTAAGAAGGTAAACTTAGATTAATATCTACATTTTACATTTAATTCGACGAGGAAAAGCTCTGTATCTTTGGATTTTCTGATTCGTTTGATATTATGAGGGCATCTGTAGGTGTGTAATACGAAGACTGATCGACTTGTGGGGTGGGTATGACATGGGTGTCTTCGAAAGTTGATTTTCTGACCAGTTTTTTTGTACATATTCAACTGGTTTTGGTTCAAATTTTCGATCAAATCTGTCGGAGTTGTGGGCTGGTGGTTGGGTGGGTTGTGAAGAGGGCAATGAGGGCTTCAAGGTGGTATGTTGATCCGGTGGCTAAGGTGACCAGAGGTTGGGTTTTTTATTGTCCATAGTTGTGGGAAATTTGGGGAATTGTGGGGGTGAGGTGTGGGAAGAAGGTAAAGTTTGATGGGTTATTTGCACTTTTTAAAAAGTTTGGATCTATAGTTGCAATTTGTTGTTTATTTTTTGTTTTATTTAAATACGAGGATATATTGGTCATTTTACATTAAAAATGTGTGAAAATGACGTTCAGTGCGAAGAAAGTAGAAGGTAGGACATTTTGTGCCAAAAAATGAAAGGTAGGGATATTTTCCACAATAAACGTGAAAGATAAAGACGTTTTGTGTCAATTACCCTTCTTATTAAAGATTTTGGTGGGGTGCATCAACATTCTGGCAAGAAGTTATGCCAGTAATTTAAAAAGCAAATAAGCAGCTTTCAGAAAAGTAATAAAAGCTCCAGAAAAGCAAATATTGATACGATAAAATAAAACATACCGTGGGGATGAAGGATAAACACAAGACCCATAGCCTGAACATAAAAAACCAAATAAAATACTCGAATAACAAACTTCCAATGCAAAAATCAGGGATAAAAATGTAGAGGGTGGGATTACAAACTTGGGTCAGTTTTGGCTATGGTGGTTGTGCCAGCAAATGAACAGGAGCCAGGGGCATTGTCCCTGCGCTGATAATAACTGTTGAAGGCATACGAGGCATGGGCTTGAAGCGTATTGGGAAGATAACACAGCCCAGAAGATTGAATGGGTCCACAGTCTGCACCTGCCGCGCATGCGTAGTCAAGAGCTATCTGTAAAGCCTGGTCGGTAGCGTCGCTCCTGGCTACGCACCAGGTGGCTGCCGCCACCACTGAGGCTGAGATAGTGGTGGCGGTGCACAGCAAGAATACCAGGGCAGCCATCACTGACACCTTTAACAGAGGCGCCGCCGCTGCCATAGGCTATGATAAAAATGTGTTTGAGGGGAAAAAGGAGTTTGTAAAGTGAAGTGAGAGTAGAATGTAAGCACAGAGAGAGAATCAAGAATGTTAAGTTATTTTTCTTTACGTGTTCTGTTGTGTTTCTTTATTTTTTTCTGCGGGCTCTTTACCCTGTTTTTGCTTTTTCTTTTGGGGTTTGAACGAATTAATTTTTTCTGCTACTTTAAATCTGCATCTTCGAGAAATCACCAGTGGAGTCTTGAATTTGAATGTGGTGATGAATTTTTTTTGGATTTCAATGTGCTGTAGTAAAGTTTGTCGAAGTACACAAAATCTACCTTTGACAAAGACGAGCAGACTCATTCATTTCATAGATGGTCATTTAGATTTTGTACAGAATTTCATGTTAATTATAATTAGCTTTTTAACCCATTAGTTTAGTTCCTGAATCAATGCTAAACTAATTATCGTCTGATTAAATCCCTATTTAACAACCATTATTTTAAAATTTATTTTTCTACGAAAGTTAGGCTTTGGCTTGATAGAGGTCACCACTCTCCATCCAAATCTGCTTCTCATTTTCAACCATAAATTCATACAATTAAATATTTTGTACGTAAAGTCAAAATTTTTCCATACATTTTAACCACACATTCTCCAAAACTTCATTATCTAAAACATTATTTTTATCAAATAACGGCCACCAAACATGGCCTATTTAACATCAAATTCAGCTTGATCACTTAAGTCCCCTACTTGACAACCATTATTTTCAAACTTTTTTATTTTACATACTTATTTTCAACTACATATTTACATAATAAATATTTTAAAAGTAAACTCAAAATTTTTTCCTACTTTTTACCACACATTCTCTTAAAAATCACTATTCAAAATTCTATTTTTCACAAATAATGGTAGTCAAATAGGGGCTAAATGCGTCGGAGGGTTTTTGTGAGATTTTTATTTTTAATTTTTTTTATTTTATTAATCATCTTTCAAGCGAAGGCATTATCTTTTTAATCTGTTTACAAATAAGGATGTTAATGGAACGGGTGGTCGTCCCATTCTCCCGCCTCCATCGAGGATTTTTGGGGATCCAAGACTCATGTATCATCCTGTTTTTCCATTTACTTTGTTAACAATATTTTATTTTTTTAAAAATATGATTTAAATTAAAATATAAATAAATAAGAGTCGAGTGGGACCAAATCACGTTCCCCATGTTGGGTTTTAATTTGTCATGTGAGTCTACATATGTAATTAAGTGTATATTAAATGCTATCTTAATGTTAAACTCGTTTAAAGTGATCTAATAAAAAAATTAATGTTGTGGGCTTTGCGTATCTAATTAAAGTATGGGCCATAATCAAGAACGCCCAATTCAATATTCAGAATCAAGATCTAATATTAAAGAATCATTCTCAATGAATCAAGATATGTTCTGTATTTAATAACTTTTTTGGTGATTTGACTAGAGGATCTTGGCAATTAAGATAAAAGTATTTTTAAGTTCTTAAAATTTAAAGTTTTATAAAATTCTACAAAGTGGTATCAAGCAAACTCCATGTTAAACCATTGAAAATAAAGAAAATTTTAGTGTTGAAATTCATTCTTTGAATTTCTAAAAATTTGGAATGTGAATTTCAAGTCCTTAAGTTCAAAAATTTAGATTTTTTTGGGTAGTTTTCGAAAAAAAAAAAAGTTAACAGGGTTAGCCAGAGCATTGTAACACTGCATTTTGTGATTACAGCGCTCTGGGGTTGTCCCCCGACAATGTGATCAGCACTGAGGCGCTGGTCTTTCAGCTCTGTAGTATCCATGAAGCTGCGATGCCCAGGTTCTGTAATTTATTTAAAAAAAAAAAACGAGGGCAATCAAATTCAAATCTTTGTACTAAAGTGTTTTTTTGTTTTGTTTTTGTTTTTCAGATTACTAGTTTTCTAAAATAGATTAGTTGAAGTAACAGTTGCTCAAATAACTTCTCTTGCCTAAATTGACTTATTTGGAATATTAGGATGATTGTGTGTATTTAATTTATGCGAATATTCACCGACTTAAATGGAGATAAATATTTAGCTGAATTATATGCACAAGTGTGGTAATATAAATTAGTGACAATTGTAAAGTTTTCATTATGTGAACATTAAGTTGGTCCAAAGATAAACTTGATGTTTGACAAATTTATTGTCAATATATGATTACTATACCAAGAGTACCACTTACAAATTGATATTTGTGTCTAAAGATTAAATATCAATGTTGTACTTGGTTTTCATGTGATGGAATCCACCATTATTTGAAATTATTGATTGTCTAATACAAATTCATGTGAACATGTTATTTTGGTTTGGGTTCTCTATTCAATTATCCATGCACTTTTACAATATCTGTCCATATCAATTCAATTCCTATACTTGGACAATTATGATATAATTTGATTTTGGAAAACATTTGATGGAAATTCGGCAAACACCGATTGTGCAGCAGCAGAAAGAAAAATATGTTTGGCATACCAAATGTCGACTAACATTTATGATATTTTAACGACTATAACATTCATATATGTACAACATATAAAAAATTGGGGTCTCGACGATAACGTTTGAAGTACGAAATTTTTTCGACTATGTTGAACAGTATTTTCGAAACCGACCCAACGCGGTCTACTGAAACGGATATAACATTTTCTTTAGGTAAACTTTAAAGGTAAATCAAAAGATCACTATTAGAAGATTTATAAACCTTTCAAATTCCACTAATTTCACTCTAAAACATACATCGAAGCTCGAGTTATGCCATTTTTAAAGAGGATAGAATCTGAATTATATGCATAGTCAATCCAACATTTCTAAATTATAGTTGACGTGAAAGGTATATAAAACTAGATGAAATAGACATTTAAACAATTTTAAAAGTGTTGTCTAAGTGTTCATAAAAGATTTACATAACTAGATTTTTACTAAAAAGTTAAAGAGCATTTCAAATTGTCGAGCACTTGCCACTATGCTAAACCATTGCCATACCTCGAATTAACCTGTAAAATTAATTTTTAGTAGGGGATGAGTACCACAAGTAATACTTAATAGGAAACGCTTAAATAAATGATGAAAAAAATACATATTCTAGAAATGCAAACTTTGGTCATTTGTGTCACCGTTAATTTTGTAAAGCAATTCAATAATCAAACATTCCACTTACTCTCAAGTTTTGGTAAACCCTTTCAAAGATGTCTTTACTCTAGGGAAAAGGTTAAGTGGAAATTATGTGTATATAATGGTGGTTTGTGGGAGAAATGTGGCTAAAGGAGCTAAAGGAGGTTAATATTTTTCAATACACATGAAGGTGCCGGTTTTTGGTACATAATTAGGAGTTTAATTTGATGAGGTAGGGTGGTTATATAGCTAAGTTAGTGGATGGTAAAAAAAAAAAAAAATTTAAAAATGGGTTGCCTTAATGGAGAAAGAAATCAGTTTTGAAGGTTTTAAAATATTGAAAATTGGAGCAAAACGTGGGACAAAAATATTATGTTTAAGGGATGTTTGGCATTAGGCCTGTCAATGGATTGAATTTTGATCCGAATGCGATCCGAATACGATGAAATTAATGGGAGATGGATTTAGAGTCTCAATCCGATAACCCGATCAAAATCCGAATCCGATAATCCATTAACTAAATTGATCAAATATGGATATAGGTCAATCCGATCCGATAATAATCCGATCCGAATTTTTATAATAGTATAATATATTTTGTAAAAGCATGCTTTTTTATTTTTTTACTTTTTTTAACTGTTAAATGATTTTTTAAAAAAAAAAAAATACAAAGAGACGTTTTGAAAATAGTATAATATTATTAATTGGGATATTTATAGAGTTTTTGATTTTTTATTAATTAAAATAAGTTGGAAAAATAATTATTCTAATTAATAAAGTAAATAAAAAATCAAGGGATAAGTGAATTATAATTTGACTAAACCAAAGAAGATTTTTTAGTTTTATTTTGTCCCACATCGGATGTTTACTACAAACACATGGAAATTGTAGTGTATAAATAAGTGGGTTATTAGTTATTAGGTAGTTCAACCTTTTGGGCTTTTTAATTTATAAACAAGTCAAAAGGGTTTAAGAGGTTTATTAGTTTCTAATATTAAAATTTTAAAATTTAATCAAAAAATTTGGTTTCGGGTCATCCGATTTTTGGACAAATCGGTCATTTGGCCGGTTTTATACCAGTTTTTTATTAAGTAGGTTTTTAGTATTAATCAAACCGGATTTTGGCTCGGATTGGATTTTCAGATCGGATATCCGATAATATAACAAATCGGATATGGATTTAACAATCAAATATCCGTCAGATTATCGGATCGGATCGAATCTGTGAATCATTCTTATCAGATCGGAATAAATGTATCATATCTTGATTTTAAGGACTTGATATAGGTGATAATTAATATAGAATGGGTCGTTACAAAATAATGTAATCATACCAAAATAAATGTTTGCCGTTTAAAAGATAATTTGGCACCTTACAAAATTTTAAGATAAGTGTACGCAACTTTACTATCGTGACCAAAAATAATTAATTTGGACTCTTAAGAAATGTCGTAGCAATGTAACCCAAATCATTTGCAACTTCTACAAGCAAAATTTCTTCTAAAATGAAAAATAAAATTTTTTGATCACTATAACTCTCCCCACTAAAAAAATTTCCGTCTTCGAAATTTAACTTACTTATTTAAGGAGGTGGGGATACTTGGCTAAAATGTCTTCTTGTCTTTCCCAAGTAGCTTCATTCTCACTATGTCTATCCTATTGAACTTCGACTAGCGGAATATTTTAGTTCTTGTTGCGTTTTTTCTATCGCAAGTGTACAATATCGTAACAAGTAGTATAGTGGACCTATGAGTCCGGATTATCGTTCCCATGAGGACTAGATTTAATGCTTAAATTACTATTTCTATCTCCTATTTAATGGAAACAAATAAAAATAGTGATTTGTTGTGATTTTTAATCTAACTACGTAAAAATATGTGGATGTACACAAAGATTGATTTAAAATTTAAATAATGAATGGATATTAGGGCAGAACAGTTTCACATATTGATCACCTTTAAGTCTCAATTGAAGATTCAAAAGTCTAATTTAGTATTCGATCGAATTCTTCTATTGTATTCAATTTACTCCTCTCGAGTTCTCATTGAGTCTAATTAACTAATTCAATCTCATATCTCTATACCAATCAACTTTAGTTAAACAAAATACTAGTTCTAAGAATTCAATTAATGACCAAAATAATTAGTATAGATATCTCTACACGTTATACTAATTTATGGAATTTTATTATATGGTCTAAATCTCCAACGCATCTCTAGTTGTATTATCTATCTTTCAATGTGTGGAACTCTCATAAAAGTGACAATTGCTTGTATTTATACTCCTTTTCTTGTTTGTGTCGAAAATAGGGTTTCTTGTAGGCTTCAAATGGGCCAAAAAAAATAAAAAAGGTAACATCGGCGCCTTTAGGCGGCGCCGCAGCATCGCGTCAAACTCTCCAATGGCGTCGTAGCGCCTCTAGTCCTCATCCTGGTTTGTGGTGGCTTGGCGCCGCAGCGCTACACCTCTGTCGTGGTGTCATCTAGGCACCACTCTTCTTTTCTTTACATTGTGGTTTGAATCTTTTGCCCCTTTCGTTCATTTTATCTCCTCGATCCATACTAATAGCATTGTTTGATCATTTCTTAGATTTTCACCATCTCATTACTACTACAAACAATACTAATAAATATATTAAAAACGTTCACTACTCATAAAATCTTGCTCATAATCAAGTTAATAATGGAATAAAACTCGTGAGTAAAACACACTCGTCAAATACCCCAAAACTTATCAGTTTGCTAGTCTTCAAACAAACACAAAAAAGGAAAATAACTATGGACACAGACAAAGACTTAGTCAGATAGCTCACCTTTTTGGCTCAATATTGAGAACATTATATCACATTCATGAACAGTCTCAAAATCACAATGCAATAGCTAACCTTCCACTTATTCATTACAAAACTAGTGTGTGTGTGTGTGTGTGTGTGTGTGTGTGAAGAATCAAGTGTAATGCTGTACATTCACAAATTGGTTCACTTCCCAACCTTCAATAGTCAAAATTTTCATTTCTTCTCTCGTGAGATTTTCACATCTCTAAACTTGTTTACTTTTATTCTCTCACCATAGTATAATTCTAAAGTTTAGTTTTACCTATCAATTTCTTACACCACTCTAATTTGGTCTAGTTCAATTGGTGACGTCAACAATTTATTTATGTGATGATTATCCCAATTTATGAGTGTTTCAACAATCTAGTTTATACTAAGTGATTCAAACCCACAAGTTATCTAGCCCCCCTCCCCCCAAATATCAATTCTTTGTGCAATTGTATCAATTTTTTACTACACCCTTTTTTTTTTTCCTCTTCTTGACTCCTATAGCGAGCTTTGAGCAAAAAACTCCCTGATTTTTTAATACCAAAGGGTACTAGGTTTCAAAATACCCATACGGACTTATTAACTTGAGTAAAAAAGATGCAAGCGTGAAGCATAGACTGAATAAGTGCCATGCTTATTTTTTTAAATAAAGAAAACTCCCCAACATTTGGTCATCACCAAGCTCATACTAGTAAGTCACTACTCCACACAATTTTTTTCACATGCACGAAATCAGCACAATCTTAAATCATTTTTTCACCAATTAGAATGTCTCAAATTATTATATTTATATGGTTAAAGCATGTTGTGAATCATGGGTTAAGAGGTCAAGCACCTAAGTCATCTATTTAGCATATGCATATGAACCTTCATGCTCTTGTACGACGTTAAACTTAATTATAATGCATAAATATTGTACTGCTTCACATAAATAGAAAGAAAATTCAACTCAAGCATATAAATCTTTCACAGTCTACAAACTAACACATACTCTCAAGTATATTCATCATAACCGACAAAATCATCTGATTCACACAAGCATGCAAATTTTTTTTTTTTTATAACATAATTCACACGAAATCAAATAATATCACACAAACACAATTACTAAACAAAAGACAACATCAATTAACCTTGATGATTCTCCATCTAAACTTAAAACATACATTATCCTCAATGTGAAAATATATACAAAGGAGGGGTAGGACTTCCCTAAATACATCAGTGAGTGTCATCGCCATTGCCTTGGTGAGATGGATCTTGGTTGGCTGGATGATACGAAAATGTCAATTGTGGAGGAAATGACATGCGGAGATAACAGAGGCCAACACCGAGAAGAGTACATTATGATACTAATACTATGTACACATAGATTCTACAACTGCTAATGTTGATCGATCATTGATACTTGCAGTTAATCAAGTTGATGATGGATTCCATCACGTCTCTATTTATTTCTCAATTTCAACTCTTCATGTCACTGAGTTAGCTGCAATTGCATGGTCTCAATTCGACCAATAATGTCCTTAATCTGCGAACTGACGTCAGGAAGACTGTGCATCCGTGTCCTATGGTGAGGCACTAGAAAATAGCCGTTTGCTAGTGAACTGCCAAATGAGCTTCTTAGTCATAGCTGGTTTAGGGTGAACTATCTTCTCAGCTGGGGGTGTCGTCACAATTTCCCCTTTCCTATATGGAGCTTAAATTAGTGAAGGGTAGCCCAAACCAGCAGTTGTAGACCCCTCTAAGTACATGTAAGAAGTTGGTCTGAATGACCAAGCCCTCATCAACATTGAGGCCCCTCTGAATAACATAGTTCAACAACGCTAGTTCATTTGCCACTTTACTAATATTGTGGCTGGGCAGAAGTTTAGCACAAATGAAATAATACCATGCTTTGTTTTCAGGAAATATACCAGCTGTTGGAAAATTGGTGATATCGGTGCCGTATAGTTTCCATGTGATATTAGGGTAGGCTAACTCTTAGATTATATTAACCGGATTGATTGTCCACTCTTCAAGCAGTCTAGAAAAGTATCTTCATCAATATCTGGCAATTCGTAGAATCGATTGATCGAGTTCATATTAAAACGAATCCACTTACCCCTTTCATAAACCTTTAAATCTCTGTGGTCCTTAACATTGACATAAAATTCACGTACCACTAGTATTAACCCTGGCCGTGGTTGCTTAGTAAACAATTCCCAATTCGTGTCCTCAATCTGCTCTCTCATATAAAGCTCAAGATCGTCAAAACCCCTTTCCGGAATACATTTTTTGTGAACTACCATGTCATTATATCGATTCTTTGCTTTCTCACTCACAAATTTAACGTTGTCAAAAGAGCTTGACAAAGTGGCCGAAGATTTCGATTTTTAGGTGGCATGGAGCACTTTGAAAAGCAATAATATCAATCAAGTATATCCACCACAAGCAAACCCAAAATGTCCCAAAAACCACTATAAACTTCACAAAATATGATGAATGTTCGAACTAACACAATTCTTGCAACAAATCAAGTCACTACTAACATCTCAATCCCACAATAATGTTTGTAAATACCTGAAATAAGTAGGCAAAATTATCAATTAAGTCACAAAGGAAGTAAAGTTTTTTTTAGAAATTTTGACAAACACCTTGCATTTCTTTCACAGTTCGAATCTAAAATTTCCCTTAACTTAATCCCAAACATAAATTCAACATCTCAAAGTGTCAAACCACCACAATCTACTAAAATCAACAAGAAATTTCGTACTTCATCTAATCACCAAGTGTAATATAGCATAAATTAGGAGAAAAAAAAGTGAAAATACTTATCCTTCCATGTGTAGAAGCCCACTAAGTTGAAGATATGTTGAGTTGTAAGATCTATGCAATGAAAGAGGTGAAGATGATGGGTTTGATATGTATGGAAGAGATTTGTATGTATGATAGGGAAGAAGAAGAGAAAGAGAGGTCAGGTGTGAGAGGGATTTGGGGAAGGAGAAGTTGAAAAATAAAAAGAGAAAGGGGGAAGGCATCTCGAAGGGTGTGGCTCTGTGGTGTTGTACCAAAATATTTGTTTTTACCTTGCTTACTCCTTCTTATTTATTGAATTTTATTTTTTCCCTTCACTCAACAACTTGGTTCCTATATCCCATCTACGCTTAGTGTCACCCTCCACTTGGGATTTTCCTACAAAAAACAATGAGAGTGTTACGATTCTAGGATAAACAATCAAAGAAACAACCAATAAATTAAAAACTACGAACTAAGTAAGGGATGCTAATATTTCGGGATAGCTAGTTTAAGGCTTTCTTTAGCAGTGGGAAAATCCTCTACGTAGTGCTTGATGCGTTGTCCATTAACCTTGAAATTTTCTTTTGTTGGGGTGTAATTCAACTGCACCGTAGGGAAATACTTGGGATACTGTGAAAGGTCTGAACCATCTTGATTTCAATTTTTCTAGAAAGAGTTTAAGCCTAGAATTGTACAAGAGCACTTGATCTCCAACTCTGAAAATTTGTTGTCTAATGTTCTTGTCATGCCACTGTTTTGTCCTTTCTTTGTAGATGGATGCATTTTCATAGGCTTTTCTTCTGAATTCTTCCAATCTCTTTTGAATTCTTCCAATGCATGAAATTGTAGTATTCTTGTTTATTTAGCCTTCTCTAGATCCATGTTCAAATGCTTCAATGCCCAATATGCTTTGTGTACAAACTCGACTGGTATGTGGCACACATTTCCAAATACTATACGATATGGCGACATCGCGTCTTGTAAGCCGTGCGATAAGCTCATAAATCATCGTCCAATTTTTTGGACCAATTTTTTCTAGATGCATTCTTTTCAGCTGTCTGTTAGAATTTTCAACCCGTCCACTCGTCTAAGGGTGATAAGGTATGGCAGTTCGATGTTGTACCCCATATTTATAAAGCACTGCCTGGAATAACCGATTGCGAAAATGAGTTCCACCACCACTTATGATGGCTCTTGGTGATCTATAACGGTTGAAAATATGTTTATTTATAAAATTTACCACCATCCTTGCATCATTAGTAGACAACGCCTTGGTTTCCACCTATTTGAAGACATAGTCCACAACTACTAGGATATATTGATTGTTACCAAACAATTAAAAAGGTCTCATAAAATCAACTCTCTATACATTAAATATTTCCACCTTCAGAATATTGTTTAGTGACATCTCATGACAGGCCGATATGTTTCCCGTTCTTTGACATTTATCCCATGATCTGCAGCAGTCTTTAAGTAATGTTGGCCAAAAGAAAACTGCATTGAAGCACATTTGTTGCTGTTTTAGTAGGAGCCAAAGTATCCTTCATAAATTGAAACATGAATCTTCGAAAGAATCGGTTTCATATTATTCTCTGGCACATATCTTCTGATAATTCGATCTGCCCTCTTCTGTATAAATTTTGATGCAAACCTACGTAGCAACGATGACTACAAAATCCACAACGAGATTGAAATCAAACCCTAAGAAAGCCAATGAACAAGGTTTCGGATTTAACCGAAAAACGATGAAGCAAGCAAGCAACAAATGATGGATTTGTCGACCTCTTGATTACACAATTTATGAATCTAACTCGGATTTGTGAACGCCACAAGATAATAATTTTATAAGTTCGATTTGAACGTCACAAGAAGTGAATTCTTGATAAGTTCGGGTTGTTCAATCAAGAACAAGAATTTGGCGGCAATTGCCTCAAGAATAATATCTCAAATAAATTCATATCAAAAGTCTCCTTACAATGAATAATACAGATACTATTTAAAACGAAATTAAACTCTAAGATACAAAGAAGTTACTAAAATTAATAATTATAGTTAAAATAAAAGACTTCGCGCAAAAGAAAATTTCTTCTCCCCGGATCACATCATCCATTCTCTCTTCAAAATGATTCGTCCTCGAATCTGTACCTTGTATGCTCAAATTATAGCCTTTGTTTCCAATCATACAAGAACATGGAATGATCCATCTCCTCTAAGATACAGTTTAGATCTCTTTTGATTTCATACCAGTCTCTTTCGTATAACACCCAATAACCATCACATAGATTAAAGTGTGCTCGTCCCAACAGCTCCCTATTGCAAGTTTGAGATGCTCCAAAAACTATCCCCGTCGGTGAGTAACCGTGCTTCCCCCATGTGTTACCCTGCCTAGGTACTTGTAGAAATGACTCTTCAAATGGATTCATGTCTCCCGTCATTTCACCTTGGTATTTCCATCTACTGCATATGAATTACTTTCATGGCAACTTCTTTATCTCTTCAGTGATCACAAAGTCAACCTCCGGTAATGAAGAAATTTCCAAATTGAGATAGGATTGATTAGTTTCATCTACGAGTGGATGCTCAATGTCTGGATTAGGTAGTATTCCAATAAGCTCACTTTCATGGACGCCAATAGCATACCTTTTTTCTAGTTTTTCTTTATCGATTCGATGACGAACTCACCACAGTAGCCTCTTTTCCCTCTCTATCCGTGTGCAATCCACCTCGCAATGCTAGAACAATCAACGCACATGTGCACATGCTTGCATACGCATGCCTTCTTTTCCTCTTTTTAATGTGCACACACCTTCGGCTGCCATTAATACTAGTCCTCCATGTTTCCTTCTATTAGGCCCTTGTTTATGTTAAGCCAACAAAATGAGCCGTGTTATAAATTCAGGCTATATCTAAAATGAATTCAAAGGTCAGGGATTCAACTGTAATTTTGCCTAATTAAAATTAAGGGAATATTGGTCTTTTTCATAAAAAGGGGCCAATTATGCATCAAAAACATAGTTCAGGAACATCCATGCCAAAAAACAAATGTTACAGGTCATTTCGACATGGAAGGGAAAAGTTAGGGACCATTTGCACCAAATTCTCTTACTGGAATTAGCTCCTAATTCATTCTTGTAAAACTTTTTTTTTTTTTGGCACATTTACCTTATTGGGTTCATCTATCCTCAAATTCTCTTTGTAGACCTTGAATTTTTTCTTATTATTATTGAAACATAGTGCTAAAACTATATCTACTTTCATGACCTACGGGAAGACGAGCTCCAAATTATAAAAGGAGGTATAGAAATACAAATTTTAATGATTTAATGTACGGTAGACAAAATTTGTTGACTTGCCAAGACTTAAACCTTCATTCATTAACTTAATCAAATCAAATTGTGACCCCATATATATTATTATCCAAGGTTCTAAATAGCGTAATGCTTGGAGATCAAGTTAAGAGCTAGACGACCTTAGACAAGATTAATGCGTAAAAATGTGATTTCTTATTTTAATATTATTTTAATTTTTAATCAATAAAAAAATCATTTCATAATAAAAATAAATAAATAATAAATAAATAAAAAATTGTAATAAAAAAAATTAAGTAATGCGCGCCTAGGCGCGACTTATCACGCATTATCGATTAGCACTTCGCGTTGACCGTCATATTTCACGTCAAGCGACTTTGCTTGATGTTAGGGGCGCGCTACGCACCAACCACGTGCCTTGGCGCGCTATTTAGAACACTGCTATTATCCCATGGTGATAATAAAGCAGATCAAGGGGAAAAACCTCTAGCTTCAACTAAGGAAAAAATGTTAATCATTAGTCATCGTCCCCGACTTCTACTCTATCTCCTACTTTTATCTTCGATCTTTAATTTTTACTAGTTAACTCCCCAGTCTTTCATGAGTTGACAAGTGATACGATCCTCTAATTTTCTTTTGCTTCGAATTCTCCATTGACCTAGTTCACTTGGCCTAGTTGGACCTCTTCTTCAAACTCCTTGTTTGCTGTATGAACAATATTATGTAACATCGCTAATATTTAGCATTGATCCACAGACTCATTGTTCAATAACTCAAAATATATTTCTACTTAATAGACAATGAAACAGACGAGTTTACTACCATTAAGCAATACTAGTGCTACATGACATTATTCATATTGCATTAGGATGTGTAGTTGAAACTACAATTCAATGCTATACACATAGCAGCAGTGGAGTAAAACTACTCACGTGGAAATACATTGAAAAGTCACCCCAATCGAGCAGAGCTACTATGTGTCAAGTTATATGACGAGGGGGGCAACTCAAGCCTAGTCGAGAAAAGGTATTAGAAGTCGAATAAGTGTATTCTATTTTGCATAATGCAACTCATTCCAATTCTAGTAAGAGGTTCTGAAGGGGAAGTCTCTTTATTCCCTCTAAGTGATAATGTAAAATATACGAATTATCCAACCCAAAACTAAAAAGATCCTTCTCCAATAACTAGAAAACAACATTATCCAATGTTGACATTTAAAATTATACATTTTCAAACATTTTGCAGCTCAAAAAAATTTGTGTATTGACTAATAAGTTATCGGTATTGTACACTCATCTATCTCCCCGTCTCTCCCTTCCTCCCTCTCAATTTCACAACAAAAAGAAAAGAATTAAAATAAAATAAAATGAGATCTTCCTCAAGTTTGCTCATAGAATAAAATGTAGGCTTCACAGTGAAGAACTTCCTCTAAGGAAACCTCGTGCACACAAGCATCATTGGCACGATACCAAATGCTATCTCCATTCTCACCCTTGGCACTTCTTACATATGCAACGTAGTGGCCACCTCTCATGGTCCCCAAATGCTCCACCACTCCAACCAGACGATACACATACACGTCTCTTTCAGTACACCTGTAAATAAATGAGTAAAATTTCAGATGGTATCACAGATCTGATGTTAGGTATTAACATTGTCTGTAAAGTTGTTTAGACAGTAAAGATCAAGATAAACTTCAAGCAGAATAGGAGAAGAAATTTTTGGGCTAGAACTTCTATTCCCCAATCAGATTAGCGTACTAACTGAACATAGAGTGTTATGTCTTTTCTGATAATATTATCCTCGAGTCAACAGAGAGCTAAGAATTTAGAAGCCCACTAAATTCACAAAAGCATGTATAAAACCTTTATTCTTCTTAGTATTACAGTTCTAACATTAAGTTTTGACAGTAATTGAAACAGTATGAATATATGGCCAAGGAGGGGGTTTTTATGTAAAGCAACATTCCGAACTAACACTACGAAATGTACAGCAATGTAAAATAAGAAAGCTTAGTGATGCTCCATTCTGGAATGGGATGCAATGAGATCATAGGAGTGTGTATTCTTTTCAATATCAAAGCATCAGGGAATAAAGAAGTAAACTTCCCCAGCCTTCTCTCAGCCATTTGCAGGTAAACCTGTCGGGAAGATATGGCTGGTTTTCCCACAAACCCATTCACAAAGCAGGGTCTGAAAATATGAAAACAAATACTCATTCTTAAGGTTCCCAGATTCTGCCTATGACCATAAAGAAGGCCAGAAGTAACATGTTAGAGATGCTAAGTATTCTTCTCTCTATATATATATTAAAAATTGATTTTCCACTAAGATTGATGTCAAATACATTGATTCAAGTATATTCACATAATCCAGCATTTAAAGCTTACAGAATTATATGCCGTCTCTCTTCTCTGTTTTTCCCCCCTTCTCACAAGTTCCCTATAACACATTTCTAATTTTTAGGTTTTCCACAAACTTCATGGAACTTGATGACCTTAAAGAAAAACTAAGAATCATACAGGATAACCCTTGCACATCTGATCTACAAAACAATATAATGCATCAACATGCAATTTTTCAAAAAAGTATCGACGTGCCAATAAATTATTCAAAATTCTTCATTTATATATATAATTTTAGTTTTATACTTATTAATTTTTCTTGTTGAAATCTTTTGAATAAGAGTATATTATAATAACTCGGAGTAAAACTATATATTACTGATACCAAAAAAGAAAAATAACTATGGTAGATTGTTCGAGGAGTGTCAGTATCTGATACGACATTACACGTGTTGGATAACGACATGTCATCCTAGTTGAAGTGTCCAAGAAGCACAAACGGGGGGGAAAAATAAAAAAAAACCCGCTTATCCAATGGTACTCATTGAGATGCCTAAAAGAACTATAAACCTGTAAAATTATTTTCGCCAAATTATCAACTGCAAGACAGGAAGCGTTTAAAATCATATCAGATAGGGATCTTGGCAATGTATTGGAACAAGAAACTTATAGAGAGCTTGTACATAAGAAGTTAAAGCTGGATGGATCTGGAAAACTGTCAGAATTTGTGCTGATAGATTGAAGACATAAGATATGTGTGGGAAGATTTAGCAAAAGTTTTGACCACTAAGTTAATATTTGATACAGAATTGGCTTCGGGAGACATTCAATTAGAGATAAAGATCTGAAAGAGTCCTGATCTAGTGTGTAGCAGTTGATGAGAAGCAACAATTCAGGGCAGTATATTTGATTGTGGAGAGAAGTTCAGGAAGCTGCAGTCTAGAAACGTCTTAACATTTAGAACTGTTAGATCACTTTCTTATGCTGTTGGAAAACAGGGGGCTGAAAATCGCATCCTCTGCCAGGGATATTAATAATAACCTGGGCTTTTATCAAGTACCAAGTATAGGCAAAGGACAACATCATATGCCCCCTTTTATGCTTGTTATGGAGCTTTTGGTTGAGAGAAACAGATTTGATTTTGATACTGCTCGGGATTTTTTGTGGAAGGATTATATAAAATTAAGGAGGATGAGAAGTTCTCAATTCCTGAAATTAGAAGTCATGTTTAAGTTAAACAAGCAAGTTCCTCAGTCACACTATACCAACCTTGCTGCCTCTGAAGCCCAAGAATTAATGCGGAAGAAATATGTTGAAGACATTGGCATTGCAAGACATTCTACAAAAATAGCAAACAATCTGTCCCAGACAGACAGTACAAGTGAAGGTGAAAATCTAAATTTGTTGACAGACAAATATTTAATGCTATGGATAAATATTATTCACAGTTCTTTAATACTGTATTTTAAGCTTAATGTGGCTTATCCAAATACAGACACGACCTTTTTTCTGATTTCTTGAGAGAAATGCCATCGGTAGACATTGTGCACTCTTAATACATTGATGTGCTCTTATGATGAAATATCAATGAAAGTAACCAATTTAAATTATATTATGAAATATAAAAGCCATTACTTCAGGAGCTAACAGCATAAACATGGCGAAAATACATTTTAATAGTTACAGAAACAAAAGTACTAGTTTTTTCTTCACCATGTTAATAAAGTAGCATTTTCTCATTGAAAATTTTGATGAAATAGAAGTGAATCTTATTATCATTAGGAAGGAAAGTAAAAGGAATGTACACTAACAAAAATTGTAGAAGAGAACAAAAGGTCAAGTGAAATCATACCTGGGATTCATGTATCTTTTGAGATCAATTGTCTCTTTAAAATTCACATGGCCATTCAATTTACTCAATCGACCTCGAGCATCTTGGCTGAACCTTTTTAGATGGATTGTCAAGATAGAAGGAGCCTTATCAATGAGTATCCTCTTAGTTGCATCCCTCTTCACTTTCAACTTTTCTGAATCCACATTGTCTTTCTCACTTACTTCTGATTCACTTTGTTCAGAAAACTTATCAGTCTCTCTAGATTGAGTTGTATCGATGCCACTTTCACCACTGAACTCATTTACAATGCAATTACCACCATTTTGGCAACTCGAACGTGAAACCTCTGCTGGACCAGGACAGGCACTTGCGTTATCCGGTTTTCTGTCTTCTAACTGGGGAGCTATTGGATTCAAAGCTTGCGGATTGTGTACAAGCATTGAATTTCTATTATCAATAACCTCTATGTTCTTTAAGCTGTCATCAGATGCGTGAGGTACATATTTTTCCACATTCCCAATCACATATTCTACTTTAGCACAATTTTTGCCTTGAGTCAATGGATCACTTGGATTTCTATCGTCAAAATCATGTAGCGCAATTTCTGATCTAGCTTTTCGTAATTTCATCCTTAATCTAACCATTCGTTCTTGTAAAACTTTTGAGCAATTATCACATTGCCAACCATGTTCATCCTTGGAAAGAAGTTCTGGCTTTGTGAAATAGGCCAAACAACTCTCTATAGAAACTGGAGCATCAGTATTATCAACCTCATCTTGATCAGAACCACTGCTATTTCCAACACCAAATCCACTTTTAATGACTTCACTAGCCTCAGAACCTGTGTGATTGCTTTCAATTACAGCCTCAGGTTCATTAAACAAGTCTCCAAATCCGTCAAATTCTAAGGAATCTTGTTCACAACAAAGAGCCGAAGAGGAGACCTCAATTTCTCCTTTTGATACCTCAGCAATAGTTGGGGCATCTTCTTTGTACGGAAGCAACAGAACTTCAGAATCTTGAATCTGTAATGGCAATTCCTCATCTCTCCTTGAAGAACTGACATCAGAATTTGAACCTTTATTGCAAACCTGATTGCAGGATTCTGAGCTACCCTCTAAATCAGTATCATCCTGAATAGCTTCCTTGATCACGGAACATTTAGGCAAACATTTCTCATCAGATTGTGAAACCAAAATATGCTCTCTGGCAGATATACCTTGCTCAAGAGAGTTCAACAGTCTCACATTGTCTGAGGAAGGTGCTGAGGTCAAAAGTAGTGAATTGCACTCTCTACTAGATTCCAGAGAATTCAGATAAGTGTCATTGTTCTGATGAGCATTTTCATTAGCTGTACCCTGGTTTTCTGAAAGATCGTCAATTTCTGAGGCCGTATCAATGTTATCTGGTACTGCATTTGGCTCAAGGTATTCTAGCCATGCAAAACTATCTGGTGAAGTTGACTTCCCTCCAACATTCTCAATTCCTTGCTGGTAGTCAGGCTTTTCCATAGCTGAAAGATCCCAGGGTGACAAACCCATATCATTAGCAATATCATTTGTGTTAGTGGAATCTGATACCGCTAATTGCTCTGCTGGAAGTAAACTCGACTGCATCTCACCTGAAAACTTGTCACCACTTGATTGGTCAGCAACACTTTGAGCTGGTAGTATAAATGCATCTTTGGTGACTTTGGAGCGAATTTTTCCGCTTCTTTTCGGAGGCAATTTTGGTTTCTTGCCTCGAGAGACTGCCTGCACCCTTTTGGATGGAGGCTTCTTAGTAGGGACTGGCAGTGACAGGTCCAAAAATTGCTCATAAGCAGTTGAAGAGTGCCCACATTTTAAACAACTAACTGTGCTAGAAAGTTTCCCACCAAATATAGCATCCACAAATGTGGGATCTGTGTCCGTAGATTTCTCATCGTCCTGAGATGAATTGATTTGCTTTTTTGCACTCAATTCTTCAGTGTACAATCCATCGAGCAAACATCGAAGCAATTCGTGACTATCGTGTTGCTGAAATCCCCTAAACTGAGGAGCCTTGGAACAAACACTACCAAATAAAGACCTCGGATCTAGCACACTACTTATACCAGCTTCTGGGCTGGTTTCAAGGAAAAGCTTTCTCAGAGCAGCAGTAAGTGGACCAACAGATTCGTCTAATTTTAAAAAGTAATCCCGTAATTTATTTATAGCCAATAGATTCTGTATAGTTGAATTAAAGAAACATGTATTCCCCAAATTAACAATACCTGTAGCCGAATAATTACCTCTTCTATCTGAACCAATCGATACAGAGTGTTCTTTTATTCCACCAGTCACACTGCCAGTCCCAAACCACACATCCTCAACATCTGCATTAGACCCTTCAGAAGGTCGCTCCTTTAGCATTTTTGCAATTTCATGTAAGACATCATTGTGTTCATCTGATTTTTCAGCTGAAATCAATGTATTGCAAGGAAAACACCACCGCAGTTGAGGATTTTCATACTGGACAGCCAGTGGATGATGCCTCTGTTTCGCATGTCGAACTGCATGACTTTGGAGCGTGGTTGGGAATCCCACGCCTCCACAGGAGAGATGTCCACATTCCAAACAAACCCAAATTGCTTTAGACTCCGATTTTGAATCCCTCCCTCCCTTCTTCCCATGCTTAGCTTTTCCTCTGCTCGCCTGTCTATCCGCCAAAGTAACACGACAATCTTCACATGCAATAGGTTCTGACGACCCAAGTTTAGAAGAAAGATTCTCCAAATTAATTCCCTTGACAATATGGGAACATACACTTTTATCATTTACAACTGTGCCTCCACTCTCATGAATTTTGACATTGTCAATGCCTTGTTGGCAAATTGGTTTTGGAGAAGAGGAAGAACCTCGTTTCTCCTTTTGACCACTTCTTGCCTTCTTCTTAACCTTTTTCCCCATTATTGCCTATAACCAAATGGAAGCCAACAAAGAACCATAAACCCTAATTTAAAGTGTAAAACCAACATAATATTCAAACAAAAATAAAAATAAACACTAGAAAACCGTAACTATCTAAAAATCAATCCCAATTGATATCTTGCACTAGAAAAGAAAAAATGTCTAAGAAGTCAACAGAAAACTTATGCCATGGCACTGCAAAAAACCTAGAAAGAAATTAAAAAAGTTAAACAAAGAGTTTGATTAATTTCTCAAATCCAATATCCAATCTTGGAAGCTTATAAATACTTCTAATCCTATTAAGAGGAACAAAAACATAATTATCAGACACGAACAGTCATCAACTCTAGCAAGTTATTATCCGTTAGCATCTAAATCATTTAAATGAAAAAATAACCCTTTAAAGATCCAATCTTTCTCAGATATACACAACGGAGTTTGAGCATCTTTTAAGTTTCAACCCTTTATTTGTTTAATATTCTCTTCTTCTTCTTCTTCTTTTTTTTTAGCAAGCCCAGATGGATGGATTTCTGATTGCAAACATATTAAAGAGCCCATACCTATAGTTCACGATATCAGCAAAAAAAAAAATATTGTGTCAATAGCACCAGAGATATACCTAAGAATGCGAAGACACGACGACAGATTTTTTTCTCAAGAATCCTTTTCAACGAAGTGTTGGATATATATGGGAAAATCGTGTTTAAAGAATAGTAGGATCTATAATGAGAAAGAAATGGTTTTTCTCACAGCCCTTCTGGTTTCTTTTCCCTCTACTCTACCTCTCAGGGGGAGAGAGATAGAGAAGCGGTAATGGAGGTAAAAAGTGAAAACGGTAAGAAGGGTTTATTGGAGATTATCCATAATTTTTGTTCGTGAGATTTTCAATGTGAATTAATACTACGGGACTATTTGATTGCCCCTATTTTTATTCCATTATCTTTTGTCATGTTTCATTGCAATATTTTTTTATGAAATTTTAATTTCACTTTTAGCTCACACACTTATATTTTTTTTGATTTTAATGAATTTCAATTCCTTTGATTTTCGTGAGAATTGGTCTCACTTTATTTTTTTTTTCCATTTTTTCGACAATTGAAACAAAATTTATCTCCAATTGTAAAAAAAAATAAAAATTATTCATTTCATTGACAATTTTCATAGAAAATAAAGCCAAATAAATGGTACTTGGTATTTTAATTTTAATTTTAATTTTTTTTTTGCAATCCAAACAAATTTTATCTCCAATTGTAAGGAATTATATAATTTTAATTGACAATTTTCATGAAAAATAAAATCAAATGAACACCACAAGATAGGAAATTTCGACATTTTTTAGGTGAAAAATTATATCAATCAAACACAATTAATTGACAATTCCCAGTAAAACAAGTTCTAAATAATTCAATTCCCTACAATTTATTTTCTTTCCACCCAAATTCCATCTTTGAATCAAATGGACGCTACTTGTACATGATTATGGACAAAGTTACAAAAACAATTGTTTTGATGAAAATAATTCTATTTGTACACTCAAAAGTGTACCAAATTGTTTACTCCTTTTTACATGTACGAGGGATTCACGTGAATAAAAAAAATTTCAGAATGTGGTCTTCATCTCCTATTATGAGTAGTCGATAAGGGATTAAGTAAAAAAAAAAAAAAAAAACAAAAAATATATATATATATATATTGTCTGTTGGGTTTTGATACCCAATAAATCCCCCGGGCTATGATGTAAACTCGGTTTTATAATCAGTCGGCTTTAGCCAAATGACTGAACGTTGGATTGACACCACCGTTGAAATGTCCCGACTCTAGAATTTATTAGGGTCGTTCGAAGTAGCCTAATTAATTAGAGCTGCTCATGACCCATTCTCCACCTACTTGGACGGCTCATTTATTGGAGGCCCATTTATCTTGTATCCCACTTTTTTGGTGCTAATTGGGCCTCGACCCAATTAGTGTGACCTAACCTAACTTACCTTATTTAGTTGGGCTTGGGCTATATTTAACTTGGCTCTCTCTTTCTCTCCCAAGACAGCACGCCGTTCTCTCAACTCTCTGTGATTTCTTCCTCGCGTCCTCTTGCTACTTGGTCTTCTGCTGTGTGCAACCATACTCTCCTCTTCTCTGTGTGAGTGTCCCTGTGTGTGTGAGGATTGTGGGTACCTAGTGTAGCAACCGTAGGTGGAGAAACTTGGTTTGAAGGGTCGGTTGGTGATTCTTGGTGGTGTCAATCCGTTGGAGTAAACTGAGCCCGGGTTTACCTTGTGGTGGTCGACAATTTCTCCCAACATCTGGTATCAGAGCTTGGCTTGAGGGATTGGTGGAGAAATCGACCGGATTGAAGGCGCCGAACGCGAACTCCACCATAGCTGAACCTGCAACCTCGAATTCCGGCCAACCAAGTGACGACCCAGTGAAACCAATACCGGAATTGGACTCTGCAGGTCGTGGGCTCCAATCCTAGGCGAAGAATTCATCCAAAAATCGAGAGAATCGACCGGGTTGATTTGAGGGACCGAACCGAAAAAACCCAAATTCCGGCCAAACCTACTCCGGTGAACGAACGGAGACCGGCGTTGGACTCAGCAGGTCGAGGCGCCTCCAGTGGTGAAGCGCGTTTTTCCGGCGACTGTTCCGGCGGCGGCGGCGCGTGGCTGCGTTTTTCGGCGAGCTTTCTTCAGGCAGAATACTCATTTTAATCTCCTGAACGTACTGATATTATTTGTTTAGTGTTTCAGGTTACACAGGAAAAGTTGGACGATTTTGCCCCTGGTGGATAGTCGCGTGCATTGCAGTCTGCATTAGTTGCTGATTGCGTTGATACATTTGCTGAACCTCTAGGGCGAATAGTGGTGGCCCTAAGGCAGCAAATTCGCATCTCTCGTAAATTACGGACTCAGAAACGTCCGCTCTGGTAAATTGGCTGAATCCTTTACATTATCGCACTAGCAGATCATCGTGTGGGGTGATCATTAGGATTGGGGGTTGCCATTGCTTGGTAACCATTGCTTGTGCTAGATTTTAGGATTACTTGCCCTTAATCTTCTGTGATTAGACATACCCGTTTTGTTGCATTGTTTATTCCGCTGCGTTGTTATTTCCGTTAGAATACCTAGACCTTACCTGTTCGAACATTCCCTTGATCTAAGACCTCGCGAGTCTTACGAAACCCTGGGAATCTAGAACGGCGTATATTGTCTGTGACCCTAGGACTACTTTGTGTGGTTTGTCTCTGTGATTGTGATTCTGTGTTTTTTGATTATTTCATAAGATGACAAGTCACAACTTTGATTTGGGGATTTTTAACGGAAAAGGTGATTTTTCAATCTGGCAACAAAAGATGAGGGGTATTTTGGTCCAACAAAAAGTTTCAAAAGCCATTGATGGCAATTTTTCAGCTGATTTTTCAAAAGATCAAAAAGAAGAAGCCGATGAGCTTGCTTATACCTCAATAATTTTACATTTGTCTGATGCTGTTTTAAGAAAGGTGGGTAAACTGAAAACCACCAAAGAACTTTGGGAAAAATTGGAAGAACTGTATTTGCTTAAATCTACCCCGAATAAGCTTTACTTACTTGAACGCTTTTTCAGTTTTAAAATGGATCCTTCAAAGGATCTTGACGACAATTTAGATGTTTTTAATAAACTTGTTCAAGACATTGCTAATTGTGACGAGAATGTGTCTGAGACTTATAAGGCTATAATTTTGCTTAACTCTATGCCTGATTCATATAGGGAAGTCAAAAATGCTATTAAGTATGGTAGGGACACTTTAACACCTGAAATTGTCATGGACTCACTTAGAAGTAAGGAGATGGAGCTTAAAGCTGAAAAACATGATAAGAAGAGTGGTGAGTTGCTTATGATGAGGAATAGGATGAAATTTAAGCAAATGAATTTGGGTAGAGCACAAGACAATAGTGATTCGAGTAGTGACTCGAGTGATGAGGATTATAAGAAGAAGGGCAAGGGATGGGACAAGTCTAATGGTAGAAGGTGTTTTAGTTGTGGTAGAACTGGATATTTTATTAGGGACTGTCCTAAGAATAAGGATAAGCAGAGGGGTAGGATGAGAGATGAGGCGAATGTGGCTATAGGGTCGAGTGATGACCCTAGTGAGGTTTATTAAGTGCAAACCTAGTTACTGCATTGCATCTGTGTATAATCCTTTTTTGCATGTGTGTGAGTACTTGATTTTGTTGCATGTTGTATGTTACACTTTCAATGTGTTTGATGTGTGTAATTGCATGAATCAATGTGACTCGAATACTTAGTGTATTTGTTTGCATGCATAGTGGGTTGAGATTTGTGGCGTACTCTGTTTTGCTCTGTAAGTGGTGTGAGAAGGTGGTGGTGAGAAGAAAGATAGGCAGCCATTATCTCCTTTATCTTTGTGAGCTTGTGTGGTTTGTGAGATTATGTGAGGCAGCCGTGTAGGGTTCTCTTCCTCTTTGTGAGCCTCATTTGTGAGTGTAGTGAAGTAACCAACCATTTTCTTTTATTCTCGTTATGAGAGCCACCTTCACCCCTTTCCTTTGTGGATTTTTTGAGCATTGGTGATTGGAGTAACCTTTTGGTGTGTGGGTGGATTTTTTAAATTGAGCCCTAACCTTTGTGGTCACCAGAAGGTATTGTCTTGCCACAGTGAGTTTGTGATGCAATTGGCAATGTGTTGGATGTCTATTGGTGAGGTGGAGTATAGATGCCTAGGGGTACATTGTGGTTTGTACCGGGGGATGTGTAGTGTGACATTTGGATTACGAGTGGAGATGTGATCAAATGTCTAGAATCCTTTATCAGAAAGAGACCCTGATCAGGTGGAGTGTGAGAGAGGACACTTCTATCACTTCTGTTAGGTGGAGCCCCATTATCCACGTAGTTTGGGAGAAGTGATGTGGTGATAAAGGATTATCCCAAGAACTTAGGATCTATTGTGACTTACCAGTTAGACATGTGTTGAGTGATTAGTCTAGTGAGCATGGTGGAGCGATGAGTGGAGATATGTGTTCTCGAGGTGAGAGTAACACGGAATGGGATAGGATAAGTGTGGAGAGATCTTTTCGTGGGGTCATTTATGCATTTGTTGCATATGTGTTAACTGTGTGTTGACCCGTTGATTAACTGAGTGTTAATCTGTTGTTCTGTGTGAACGTATTTGGAAAAGGTCTATGTGTTATCCTATAGTATATCGGCATCGCATGTTTTATTTGCTCTTGACTGTCACTGTGATTATCTGCTTCTACTTGTGTGTTTTTTGACCTTAGCCCTGGTGAGTATATGGAGCAGGTATGGTATGTGTTTCAGGTTGGAAACACGAGGTAAGGTCTGTGATCCCAATTTTACCGTTTGTTTGATTAGGCAAGTATGAACTGGGTGTTTTGATTGCTTGCAGGTTTATTGGGCATCAAGGTGGAGATTTGTTGGGTTTTGATACCCAATAAATCCCCCGGGCTATGATGTAAACTCGGTTTTATAATCAGTCGGCTTTAGCCAAATGACTGAACGTTGGATTGACACTACCGTTGAAATGTCCCGACTCTAGAATTTATTAGGGTCGTTCGAAGTAGCCTAATTAATTAGAGCTGCTCATGACCCATTCTCCACCTACTTGGACGGCTCATTTATTGGAGGCCCATTTATCTTGTATCCCACTTTTTTGGTGCTAATTGGGCCTCGACCCAATTAGTGTGACCTAACCTAACTTACCTTATTTAGTTGGGCTTGGGCTATATTTAACTTGGCTCTCTCTTTCTCTCCCAAGACAGCACGCTGTTCTCTCAACTCTCTGTGATTTCTTCCTCGCGTCCTCTTGCTACTTGGTCTTCTGCTGTGTGCAACCATACTCTCCTCTTCTCTGTGTGAGTGTCCCTGTGTGTGTGAGGATTGTGGGTACCTAGTGTAGCAACCGTAGGTGGAGAAACTTGGTTTGAAGGGGCGGTTGGTGATTCTTGGTGGTGTCAATCCGTTGGAGTAAACTGAGCCCGGGTTTACCTTGTGGTGGTCGACAATTTCTCCCAACATTGTCAATCAGGGGCTGTCATTTCAGCATCTAGAACATGCTCTGTTCAATAGGGCTTTTCCTTACAAAATAATATACTACATGGCATTAAATTATAATTTAATTGATTTCATTTTCTCAATTTTTTATTTATTTTTGCTCTTTTTCTCTCTTTCAAGCTGTTTTTTTTTACTCCCTCTTAATCTACACATCATTCTATATAAGATTATGTACAAGTAGCATTACTCGTGAAATAATTAGATTTGTTGTTTGAATTTGAAAACTTTCTAGTTTTTAAAATCCTCTCAAAATTTAAAAACAAAAATATTCAACTAATTTAAGAAATAAATGAAATTTAGTAAGGTCTCACTACCTTTAATTTGATATCCATCAATAAATTAACACGCTTCCTTCAAGTACAAATGAATTTCACTGGTATGCCATACACTAGCAATGTCATCAGATTATAGGAGTCGTAGTTTCCATTGTATCAAATATAAATCCAAGATTTTAAAAAAGTTTTCGAGTGATAAAAATAAAGTTAAACTTCGGTGCTCCATATTTAGACATGGGGATGTTCGTGCATACCATAAAGCGTACAAACCTACATTGCACAACTCAACAAGACCTCCGTCACGCACTCTAGATTTTGGAGGTAGTTAAGGAAAAAGATATTAACATGGATAAAGATTACCAATAACAACAATATCAAGTTGCAATAAGGTTTGCACCATATGAAACCCTGTATGGCAAAAAGTGTAGATCTTCAAGAGTCGGCAAAAGAAGAATTTTAGGACCAAAACTTTTCTACCAAATGTTTTAAGCAAAAAAATGAATTAAATAAAGAATGATGTTAGCCCAAAATTAGCAGGAGAGCTATGCTAATGATAGAAAAAGGGCATGAGGTTTTCGTGAGACTGGCACCAACAAAGGGGAGAAAGAAAAATTAGAATCAAGCTTACTAATTGCCCTTGTCATCAGGGTTACTAGTTGTACATTACATAATCGGTGTGTCTATGCTCACAAGGTATATTGTTCATCAAAGTCTTGACAAGTACCAGTACAGTTACTTCACTTTCAACTAAAATATACTTAGATACATGCATCTCTTATGCAATCATGAATTGCTTAAAAAAGTGTGCTACATTAAAATAAAAATAGATGATGTTTAAGAAAAAATCTCTCTAATGCAAATTGACTGGGACTATGTCAAGATGATGCGGAAGAGAGAAATAAATAATTTCTAAAGATCCGTCTAAATGTAAAGACTCTGTTATACAGAGCTACTCAATAAACTTTGAACTTATTCTCTTTTATTAAATATATATTTTAGTTATAAATTCTCTTTTATTAAATATATATTTTAGTTATAAACGAAATTCATAGGAGATGAAATTTGAACATGATTGTATATTTATTAGACATCATTGTCACGTAGACTATAAGACTGTAATATATAGAATGCATTGGGGATATTATTAGAAGACAAACACAAATGGTAGAGAGATGCTAGTACTCTACTTATAAAGATACGAATGCCTTTATCTTTATCTCTAACGTGACATCTCAAGAAAGTAAATCCATTGGAGACATTATATTGGACCATAAAAGGTGAGAGTGAAGTGTAGATAGGGGCTTGATGAGTGCATCGACTAATTGATTATTCAATGTTACACGAGAAATGCAAATGTCTCCAAATTGGTTGGTGTTTGGACTAAGCGTACATAATCATTGACAAATAATAATGTGATGAGTTTATTGTCCCGTGATGAATAATTATTAACTACAGTTCACTAGTGTTTATCAAATTCGATATTTTTAACACAAAAGACTTGGTTGTTTTTATAAATATCTTAAATTAAACTGTGAAAGCTGTAAAGAGTGAAAACTTTAATTCTTCACTTGAAATCCAATCCAAGAGACAAAATTCCGCTTCTTCAATGTAAAATTCTCTCTTTTCTTGCTCTATTATGACAAAATTGGCCTCTCTATAGTTTTGGACGTGTTTTACAATTTATAGGATGCCAAAATATTACATTGAATTGTTGTCACAACAAAATAGGAAAATCATATTTCCCCCCTTTTTTGTACTGAGGCACGTGCTAAGACATAGTGGTTGAAGTGCGCACATAGGGTGGTTTCGGCAGCCGAATAACATTCAATATTTTTCCAATTCAGACTATTGAGAAAAGAGAGACGATTGAGATGATTCAAAATACATTGAATAGCTAACTCAAAGGACTACAATTCTTCTAGCAATATCATTTTTCAATTCAAATATTTTCTATATCAAAAATGGGTCTCAATCTAGAACTGAAAAATATGGAGTATGATTTTTCAGCTGAAAATTGATGTGTGATAATACTTTGACTATATTTCACCATTTTGACTTCTTTTATCATCTAATTGACCCCTAGTACATCTCAATCTTTATCTTGAGGTTCGATACAACTTTTGAGTATTTTCACTTTAGTCCCTGAACTTTGGACTCTTACAATTTAGCCCATTTCACTAATTTTCTCCAATTTTGTCATTTATGTCGATTTGTACATAATAAACATAATACACATAGAATTAAGCTATAATTAATCAAATAACCAATATATACTCTTAACTTAAATGCTCAAATATTTGTTTGTCTTCAAAAATACTATAACCTAACTCAAAACACAATTGGTTAGATCACATACCGTTGGTCTCAGAATTGAATTTTCTATGAAAATAAAATGAATAATTTCAAAATCACATTGAAGAATCGATCTCTATCCATTCAATGTAAAACTCGACGTGTGTCTAAAAACCTAAGTAAAACATCACAAACTCATGCTTGGTTTAATTCCTGACCCTCAATAGTCAAATGTTTTCTTTCTTTACTTGTGAGATACACACCACCAAACTTATCATTTTCACTCATTTTTTGAAGTTGTGATCCTAGGCTGAATTTTAGATAATTATAATCATTACTCTGTCTAGTTTGTATAGATGTCACCGGTTACAATTAAATACATTAATAACTAAGGATGCTCCTACATTTTGACCACTTTGACTTCTAATACTCAACTGGGTTAATTATCTCTTATTAAAGGTTAAGATCTTTCAAACAAGTGTTTGGGGGCACAATCAAAGTATTTAGTGCGTCTTCTATTTCATGCAATTTTGTTTTTTTTTTATTTTTTTTTTCAATTATGTTGTGCGTATTCTGTTTCATTCACTAGATTGATCCCTTTCCGAGTTTTCTTTTTGAGATTTTCAATAGGTGTCCTCATTGGGATTTTTTAAAGTAGCTTCACAACATGATAGCTTTTCTCTTTTTATACTATAACTAATGCAATGTTCCTTATTAAACACTTATTATTAAAAATTAACCCATAACTTCAGATTTTTACTTAATCTCCATCATATTATTCTTAGACAATCTACATAATAATTTCATACATGGAATCCCTAATGATATCAATGTTTTCCTACACTAGTTCAATCATCTTCAAACTATCTTAAAAGTGTTTTAGGGATGTATGTAATAGTGGTCTTTCTTGGTTTTTAGCAACTAGGTTTTACTACTTTTAACCTATTTCAAAAAAATGAACCAAAACACTTATTCTTGATGCAAAAAATATAAGTCTCATGCGTAAGTAAGATCAAGTTTTACCTGAATCAGCATTAATCCCAACATGTAATATTTTCACCATTCCTAGTTTAACACATAATCTCAATATATACAACATTATCGGTAAGGCCATCTAACCCTCACAAGTCACAAGCATAGAAAGCAATAAAAAGCATAAAATAACATGTTTTTCTGATTATTTTCACAATACACCATACAATAAGCATGCAAAAACAATTAAAACACATAAAATTGAAGCTACTGCAAGTAGGATCATGCGCCTCATCTTTGGCTACGTATTGTCGTCCTAAGTAGGGTTATGGTTTCCGTGGATCCACCGGAAAATTCAATTACAGATCTGGGTAGAAAAAAATTCACCATTTGTTTTTTGCACAGCTTCGATTTCTACATGTTTCCACCAATCCTCTACATTTTTAACACTGATTTAGCACAATTTCTACATACTCATATTTATTTTATATCGTGTTAAATATGAATTACGCTTTCATGTATTGCACTTCACTTTTTAATTAAAAAGTGACATACATCACTTCTAATTAAAAGTCTCGCTTAATTTCTATAGTATTTTTTTTTTTTACTTTCAAAATGTTTTTCATATGATTTTTTAAAAGGCTCGTGATTTTAGAGATATTTCTGTAAGTTGCCCTATAAGAAAAGAGAGCTATAGGCCCGTTTGACAAAGTTTCTACTTTTGCTTATGTTTTTGTAGAAAAGCTTTAGAATAAAGTTGTTTTCATCAATACTCTTTAAAATTAATTTTAAAAGAGTTTCATCTTATGGAAGAACGTTTAGTGGAATTTTTACAAAATTAATCAAACAGCTCAAAAAATAACCTTTTGAATCCCAAAAGTTCTTTGTAACTTTTCAAAAACCTTGTCAAATGTGCCCAAAATCTCTCCTGAAATGTTAAATATCAAATAATTAATACATGATATTTCATAAAATGTCACATGTAACTGATTTTTTAGTTACTTTTAGATTTTTTTTCCATAGAGTTAGAATTTGGAAAATTTACATGTATAACACAAAAGATAATTCCAAAAATACTAACACATTTATATTATTCGTAAAATACTATATTCTATAACATAAAATTCCAAAATTACTGAATTACCAAATTAACCAAAATTGTGTGATCAAGAAATCTCCTAGACATTCAATATCTCCTAAAATGTAGGGATTTATTATAGAAACAATTGGATTGACAAGAATGTATCCAAATTTCAGTGTGTTTAGAGTAGGAATAGTTACAGAATTCTCTCTCTCTCTTTTGTTTTTTTTTTAAAAATCAACTCGTAGTCCTCATCAAATATAACTTTTTCAAGGCATTAAATAGTAGAAGACATGTTGCTATAATATAACTTGTAACGATTTTGCTCTGTTGCCCACAGTGGACGATATAAGGTATGCCCATCGTCAATGAGTGCGTGCCAAGTGTCCCACTAGTGGGGTCATGTTTAAAAAATCGGACACTTGACAATGTCTAAGTGGTAGTGAGCAGCATAAGGTATGTCCACCGTGGACAACAGAGCAGTTCTGTAACTTGTAATGTCTTAACATTTTTAAATATATAATAATTATTGTTATGTGTACAATATAGTGCATATATTTCTATCATATTGTTCCTATATCAACTATGGCACGTCTAAACAAGTAGATTATTATGTAATTTATGAAAGATGGGATGTTGCGAATCATGCTATATTCTTATGTGATTCTTGAACAATTATTGAAGTATATATAACATTTTGTTGCATCCATCAATCATATATTGTTACAATGTTATGTTAAATTATTGATATATATGTGTACGACGAATTCCATGTATTACAATACAGAAATCATTACAAATTGTATTTTTGATAAATACAAGCGAAAATTAACCTTCTTGTAATTGCAAAATTACAAGATCTTCTGATTAATGATGTGAATGTTTGAAGACGAGGGGCCACGTGGCTTGAATTATGAATTTCGAGATTTGTTGAGAACTTAACTTGTTCGACACTTGAATTCTGGAGCTTAGATTTACACTTCGGAATTTGGACTTGAATTTGATTTGATTTGAAGAAGACTTAGATCTTCTTGGATTTGACTTGACTTGAAGAATATTTTGATCTTCTTCGTGTTCGCCGGACTTAGACTTGAGAGAATTTCTTCAACACTTCGTGATTCTATTTCGCACTTTCCCTTGTAAAATGTTATGGGCCTTTTGGTCCTATATATATGGAAAATTCATGATCAATTTTGGTAACCACTCAATTAATTTAATTAGAATGATTAATTGAATAATTGTGGATTTTGAAAAAGTATGGGCTTTTAAATTTTTATGGGCCTTAGTAGGCTTTAATTTAGTAAATTTAATTGGGTTAATTATTTAAATCCATTAAATCCATTTTATTTATATATTTATTTGTGATTACAATATGGTAGATTACTTAGTGTATTTTTTTGTCACATTTTGTACCATTGTATTGTTTACTGAAATATGTTAAATTTGGTACTTCGGCAACTGACATATACTATGTTTGTGATGTCATATAGATATGACATCGACGGTGATCTAAAAAGCTCCCATAGTGCGATAAAACCGCCCAAAAATGGATAATTTGAACTCTAAAATTCTATCGACACCTAGTGTCAAGGATCGCAGCTTCACTTAGCCCCTTGACCCATCTGCATCAGTAGTTTGCCCAACTTCGACCGCAAATCTTAAATATTAGTTCAAGTTTGAGTTGTATTTTCATTTTCATTGTAATAGTCATTTTATTTATAAGAGTTGAGTATGATTCCTTATCATTTTAACGTCTACTCTTGTCACTTAGGTTTTTGTTCCGCAAGCTATTACAGGAGGTATTAGTCTTTCAAACAATTTTTCAAGCTTTCTGGTGTTCGTCCCCTACATCAGCCATTGTAATTTCCTGCTTTCAGCAATTGTAATTTTCAATTTTTAAGCAATCCAACATCAATTTACTTTCAATGCATTCAAATTCTCTATTATAAGATTTCCACAAAATTGAAATCAAAATTTTCTTTCATCCCGGCCGAGAAAAAGTGGAAGGTAGTCTAGCGGAGCAGACTATTGCCGCACGTTGTCCCTTTATGTGCTAAGAATAAAGGCACTCCGTGAAAGTTGGTATCAGAGCTACGGCTCATGACCTTCGATAAGAAAGCTATGGATCCTATTTCATCACACGCCACTGAAGTGGTCGATGTTCAAAAGAAGAACACTAAATAGCGCGTGGATATGCTTGATGAGACAACTATTAGGTTGTGCTATGCTATGGACGACCTCGATGAAAGGGTCGAGGCGTCAGAGGCGGAAATTCGTGAACTACACATCCAACTGGATGAAAGTTGAAGGGCTTGCACAACATTGACTGAAGTTGTGGCAATCATTCCTGATCTGCAGGATGAAATTGAAACATTGAGAGCTCAATTACGAGTACTCCAATGGAAGGTGGGCAATGGGCAAGCCCCCGCACACTAGTATACTCATAGACTTAGAATTCCTGAGCCGTGTACCTACGGAGGGGCACGAGATGCAAAAGAAGTTGAGAACTTCTTGTTTGACATGGAACAGTACTTTCTAGCAGCTTCAATTGAAGATGAAGCAAGAAAGGTAACCACAACTACCATGTATCTAGGTGGAGATGCAAAACTATGGTGGCGGTCCAAATATGCTAATATTCAGGCTGACATGGTCGAATAGATTCTTGGGATCTCCTCAAGGAAGCGATTAGATCACAGTTTTTCCCAGAAAATGTGGAATATCGGGCTCGACGAGTATTGCGGGATCTGAAACATACAAACTCCATTAGAGAGTATGTGAAAGCCTTTTCAGGGCATATGCTGAATATTCGTGATATGTCAGAAACTTGTTGCAGGTGTTGAGTTGCCTCTAGCAATAATGGACAACCAACATTTCGTCTCGCGCGTAAAAGAATATCTTCAACCGAGGTATGTTGGGGTAAGTCGAAACACTCTTCGTTCAGATACAATAGAATATTTCATTCACACAAAACAACAATTGATCACGGATTTACAAAAAATATGGAGGTGTTATATCTTTAACTTTAGACTTGTGGGAATAGATTAATAAAAGAACTTATATAGCTGCAACTGCACACTACATAGAATCACTTTGGTGCATGTATAAAAAAAATTATTGCTTTTAAAATTATTGAATTCCTTCACAATGCTAATAATATATTTAATGCTATTATTACCATTATTAGAGAATATAATTGCGAGAGAAAAAATCGTTCGTTGACATTCGATAATGCTAGTGTTAATAAACCAGTCATCGATAAATTGTTAAGGGTATTGCAACTTGAATTTGGTAGTTATTTGTTTCATATTCGTTGTGTGTGTCATATTTTAAATTTAATTGTGCAAGATGACTTGAAACATATTAAAGATGAAATGCAAAGAATTTGGAATGCATTAATATATATCACACTCTCCCCTACCAGAAAACAAGTATTTCAGGATTTTTGTACCGAAATTAGGGTGATGAATTCGAAAATATTTGTTACTGATGTAGGGCATAAATGAAACTCCACTTACTTACTATTAAAGTCATGCGAAAGTTTTGAAACTTTCATAACTAAGTTTTATAACAATATGCATATTAGAGACGAAGACGACACTATTTTAAATGAATCCGATTGTATTTTAGCTTTAAAACTTAAAAATATTTTGAGTAGTTTCATGAAACTACAAATATTTTATCTCGAGTTTATTATCCAACTAGTTGTATGGTACTTGAACGTCTTTATATAATTGCGAAAACATTTCATAAATATAGAAATGACCCCGACTTTATTACAATTATATTCTATGGAATTAAAGTTCAGAAAATATTGACAGAACTTGCAATGTTATTTCCTTTAGCATGCATCATGGACCTCCGATATAATTTATTGTGGACTAAATATGTAATTGAACAAATTTCAAAAACTTTAACTTTTGATACACCTATCACGTATAGAAATTTATAATAAATTTTAAGTGAAATGTATGAAATATATGCAGAACGAATGGGTACAAATATTAGTCGAGTACCCTCTTTACATGCTCCTCCCACATCTATCGAAGAAGATGACGCTGAAATAATGAATTTGTTCGAAAGTATTAACACGTATATATATATATATATATATATATATATATATATATATATATATGATGCAAATGCAATACGTTCATATAGTAATACATTGTCTCCTGCTTCTGCATATAATCAAACAATTTCAAATCCATTGCCTTTTGAATTAATTGATTACTTTAATCAAATATGCTTGCGAACAAAACAATTTAAAAAAGTTCAGAAGAAGTTATCGAATTCTGGCGAAGGTATGAACGACGATAGCCAGTGGTTTCTGTAATTGCAAAAAACCTATCAACAACTCCGATTAGCACTGTAACTTCTGAGTCTACTTTTAGTGTAGGTAAGAGAGTTTTGTCCGAGGTCAGGATCCGACTAAAAGAAGATATTTTGGAAACATTAATGTGCATGAATGATTGACAAGACGTTCATTTCCGAATACATGATAAATATGTCGAAATTGCATGTCGTCAGGTAATTGATATTTAATTGAATCATATTAATCAATTTTTTTATTTATTTTTTATAATATTATTTTTAAATTTCTTTAAAAAGTTACACATTATAAGTTGTTCATGTACAATTTTTAACTCCGCCTACTTGAAATTTAAGTAGCCGGTCTAAAACTCAAATAAAGGAAGAGGGTTAAATACTTAAATTGTTAATTTTTTCTCAACAACTTTCTTTCCACCAACTTATCCAATTCATAACATTTATTAATTCAATTATTATAATTCACAACAACTTTCTTTCCACCAACTTGGTTAAATTTTAGTTAGTACTACATGTTTACATTTTAAATTATTTTCTCAAGCAACGTTGCGTGTACCTTTGCATATAATCTTCAAAGTGGATACCTTCCGAAAATTGAAAGGTAATGTAATGATTACCCTTTCAATTGTCAAAAGTCATCAACTTCGAAAATTATATGCCAAGTATGTGCAATGTTGGTTCAGAAAATTTTTTTGTTTAAAATAAATTATTTTATCTTTTTTTATATACAAAAAATTTACGATTTAAAATTACTCTTTTATTTTCCATTTTACCTATTTAAAAAAAAATTGAAAATGACCGAGCTCGCCCAAAAAATCAATGAGCTGAGCTTAGCTCGACTGGTTGCAAAACGAGCATGAGCTCGTGCGTCAAAGAGCCGAGCATTGCCATCTCTAAGATTTCCAAGGTGAAATTTCCTCTTGATAGGAAAAAGTATTAGGCCTAGGGACGTCAACGAGTCGGGCCGAGTTGGCCCGTGCATCAAAACTCAAGGCTTGGGCTCGGTTTGAGTAAAATTAAGTCAGACTTTTTTTATTTGAGTCGAGTCGAGCGAAATTTCGGTCAAACAATCGAGGCTTGACCCAAGCTTTGGACGATTTTATTTATTATTTATTTGTAAAGTGCAGCCTGCAACTGCTTGTGCTATCTATTTAAAGGCAGCATAACACTATTGCCTATTTAAAGGTAGTTGCTGCCTTTTTTATGAGCCGGTCTGACGAGACGCACGGGCTGTCCCGGATCTACCGAGCGTCGAGCTGGTCCGACTTGGACTTTTTCTAGGCTGAGCCACATGCGACTCGAACCGGCAAGCAAAATTGCCTTCCCTAGTTGGGCCTGATGGGAATGCCCTTAAAAGACTAGCTCTCTCTATTTGGACTACCCAGTCTGGCTAGCCCAACAATAGCTGTGTCAAGCCCATAAGCTTTGAATTGAAATTAAGATGGCCAGTTTGCCTCTGGACTAATGAACTTGGATTTAGATTCATTTTTGAATTTCTTTCAAAGTCCATTTATTTGGAACATTGAAATCCATTGGCTCAAAAGGATTCAAACAAGAGTTCACAACATTACCCGATTTATCAAATATTTTTGACAAAATAATCCCAACTTTTTTTGGGTTGGCACTTGAGTTCCAACATGTTTTTCACTATCGTGTAGTTAAGATTGAATTTTTCGACACAATTTCACCTTTTGAGATGGTTTTTGATTTTTAATATTTAAACTATATTTATATATACTTGTTTAAATGAGGGGTAGTCTTTTCTTCTCAATCAATTTAAGTTTGTCGATTACAAAAACTGTCCAAAACAAAATTTTTGTTCAACTCAATAACGAAAAATGGTTGGAAATCTAATTATTGTAATCTACCTCGCTTTCAAATATCAAAACTATCCTCATATACAGGAAGAATATGAATTGTTTTTTATTTACCTTTCGTATTCATGTTCGATTTAAATTATTATTCATCATATTTTTATTTTTGCTTCTTGTAAAAGAATTTCCTAAAAAGGTTACTTTATATCAAGTTTTTCAAAAAAACTCTTCTAATCAAATAAAGCACTTTCAAGAAATTATCCAAAAATATTTAAAAGTAACTTTTTCGTCTCGAAAACAATTTTTGACTTTAAAAAAAAAAATGCTAAACGGACACTTTAAGTTTAATTTCAATCCTATTGTCTCTTAACTTTCTAAATATGAATTAGTTAATAAAAAGTTCCCTTTTCTAAGTTTCCCAAGTTACCATCCTATCATTTTTGGGCAACAAACCCCAAAACTTTTATTATAAAATTATCTCTTTCGTCATTGCCTAGTTAGAATCTCGTTCTTTTTTTTTGGTCATTAGCATGCGAGTAGATAAAACTAATAAAGAAACATGAAATAAATGAAATAACTAACTAACTAAGAGTATCTCTAAGAGACTCTCTATTTTTAAAGAGCATATTTAATAATAAGAGAGCAAAAAGAGGTTTTTTATTTTTATAACTTAAATATTACTACTCCCAAAAATTATTTATTATTTTTCTCTATCTTTTATTTTCACTAACTTTCCTCCAAATTATTATATTATTTTTTTTCTACATTGAAATTGAAATAGTTTGAGTACATTAAATTATAGAGAGTGAGTTTGACTTTTCAAATTTAGAGAGTCAAATTCACTCTCTATTTTAAAATATTAATTAAAAGAATCTTTTCGAATAAAATTTTAAAGATTAACTCTTTAAAATAGAGATGATCCTATATTTAAAGAGTCACTTGAAAATACTCTAAATACCCATATAGTGAAACTGTTTTGTATGCTCCACCATTAAATGCTTATTAATTAAACACACTTTTGTCATTAAGCATAAACATGGTCGGATTAAACTAAGTTATCCAAGGATTCCACATGTCAAAGGAGAATGAATTTGGCAAAAGGAAATAGGAATAGCTAATTAGGTCTAACCACGCAGTCAAAGTCTACTCGACAAGAATTAATTGCTAATGAAAATTCCCATTGGCATCTTTCACTATCATAACCACGCCATCGTAAAAATGATTGCTCAAAATGACAATGAGCAGCTACACTATAAGTTTTGTACTCTCAACTAAATCTTTAAATTTAGAGCGAAGGTCGAGTAATAAAACATTGGTGAAAATTTAATTCAAGAGTGTTTTGTCGTCTGAAGTTCTTGCCTTTCCTTTTTCATTTGACCTTAAGCATTATTAAGAGTAAAATCTCATAGAATTTAAATGTTAAAATAAAAGTAATCATCATATAGAACATAATTTAAATCTTTTAACAATGTTAACCTTTTTAAAAGAAAATGCTTAATATTGTATCAAAGTCTTCATTAAAAGTTCAAACAAGCAATTAATCGTCTAAAGCTCGGATCGGTAATATAATTTTAGTAAAATTTCACATCTTTTTAATAGGATAATATTAATTAACATATTAAAGTTTGAGTTGATCTTTTATATATTTGACCTTTTAAAAATGGAAAAAGCATACAATAGTATCACGTATTCATTGTCACTTTTGTTAGTGTTAGATCATTGTAATTGGCTATTCTGTGAACAAAAGGACCAACTTGAACATTTTAAAAGTTTAGAGACTTAATTGTAAAGTTTCACAATTGGTTGTATAGTGTAGGGTTCGGGATCCAAATTTGGAACACAAAAGAAACTCGCCGAATTTTCACTAGCTGCTCGCGGGAGTTATGCTCGAGCGGATGAAGCAGAACATTCAGCACTCGACCTTCGCCCACCTGTCGCTTGAGTAATAATGCTTCTCGCTCGAGTGACCAATTTACGGTCAGCCCTAATTCGTGATTTCGCGAGATTTTTATTGGCCAAAGTTTCCATATTCGTTCAATATATAAAAGGGGGCGCTGCGCATTCGGGAAATGTGTGTTGAACATTATTCATTCAAGAGAAAACAATTATTCTCTCAAGAGCCAAAACATTCAACAGTTCAATCACCCCATCTATATGCGTCATTCGGATTGAAAACTTCAAAGTCTTCAATCAATACATTGGTGCTATTCTTCACTTGGATCTGTCAGGAAGATTGTATCATCAATTTGGCTGGCTGCGAAGATCAAGGAAGAAACTTAAGAACGAGGAGTTCTTGGTGGATCTACTGAGATTAACTGTGTGAAGAGTCAGGAGTGGAGTTCGTGTGCTTACTTCAGGAGGGTTGCTTTACAACGAAGAGCTAAGATTGGTGTTCGTGTGCACATTTCATGAGAGCTGCTTCAAACTTCAAACATGAGATCAGAAAACTTATGTCGTCAACTTTACTGGTGGTCTATAAGTTTATAATACAGTTTATAGTAGATCTTTGACTGACAAAGTGCTCGGAGTTTTTCCCACGTTGGGTTTCTCTGTGAACAATTCTTGTGTTGTTTACAACTTTAATTATTGCTTTCATATTACTGCGGTAGTTCAAAATAGGATAAATTGAATTGGTTGATTAATCATCTAGAAACTAATTAAAGTGACTTGTTGCTTTGGTTAGATTAATTCCGCACATAAGGTCAAACTAAAAACGGGTAATTAGTAACGATTTAGCGCTATCCCGTAACTTTTAGCTTTCATATTAGAGTTCTCTAACTCCAATTCAAAGTTAATCAGCTAAAAATTAGTGTTTAATTAATAAAGAATGAGCCATATACATTTCGACACATAGAACTGTCCTATTTTGTTGGAGTATGACCAAAATTCCTATTTAGAATAATATTGTGTTGGTTAATTGATAAAAGGAATAAAAGTCTTCTTGGTTTGAAAGTCTGATTTGGAAACGTAAGTTTGATTGGAAAAGGGCTTTGCAATGGATGAAAAGGGCTTTAGAGGTTTTGGGCTGGGAGATAGTGCCTAGGCGATGGGTCGAGGCGCCTAAAGTTGAAGAATGGAGGCAAGGAGCTGGTGCCGGCCAGTGGCGCCTATTTGGAAAAAAAGTCTCCTATTAAGATTTTGATTGAATTTCTTATATTCTACTTCATCCAAAACACTTGTAATGAGTTCAATATATACTCCACGTAATATAGCCTTGAGACAACATAGCATAATATTGTATACCATTGAGAGGACATCAAAGTGAGAGGATCTAGGTTATAGAAAGAGACTCACATGTTTCAAAATATGTTGAGAGTCTTGCGAGATCATTTTTATACTTCTTTACCATTGATCATAGTTAATTCTCAGCCTCTGCCCGTGATTTTCTCGAATTTGGGTTTTTACATAAATCTTGTATTCTTCTGTGATTCATTATTTTCATCTTGCCATATTTCTTATCTTTAATATTCATAACAAGTGGTATAAGTTCTATCATCGGGTTATTGCAAATTGGCTCAATCCAGAACAAATTGTATCAGAACCAAGGATTGAAGTTCTTGGGGAGGTCCCGTTTGGTTTTGTATTAAAGCAATGTTTGATGAACTCGGAAAGAGATTTGATTGTTTTGGGATGACAAGTATGAAATTTGAAATTCTGCTTTTGGATCGCACCACCAGATTTTCTTTGTGGAAAATCAAGATGCGAGCAGTTCTTGCTCAACTGAATTTAGATGATGCTCTATTGGGGCTGGATAAGATGCCCTTAACTTTGACATGGAGGGGAAGTAGCGTAAGGATTGCATGACCCTATCACAAATACATCTTCGTCTTTCAAATCGAATTCTTTAGGACGTATTAAAGGAGAACATTGTCGCTGCATCATGGATGAAGTTAAAACATTTGTGCATGACTCAGAGTCTTACCAGCAAATTGCATCTAAAATAGTGAGAAGGTAGATCTTTGGAAGATCATCTATCTGTATTCAAGGAAATCGTTGTTGATTTGGAGGCTTCAAAAGTCAACTACAATGAAGAGGACTTAGGATTGATTTTTCTATGCTCATTGTCGACTTCATATATGACATTCGGAGACATCATCTTATATAGTCGAGATACTCTAACCATTAACGAAGTATATGACACTCTTTATTCTAGAGAGAAGATGAAACAGCTAGTCGTTGGTTCGGAGGCCCGAGTACACGGTCTTCTTGTTCGTGAGAGAGATTTAGGTGGTCATGGAAGGGGCATGTCTAATGCTAATGACAATGATATAGTCTATTATTTCTGCAAGAAGAAGGGGTACAAGAAGAAAGACTACTCGAAGTGGTAGAATATGAAAAAATTAATTTCTACAGATCAAAAGAAACAACTTGATAATTCCAATGAGACTAGTCTTGTAGACGAAGATTACAGTGATTGAGATATTTTAGCTATTTCTAACAGTGACTGCAAACCTTACGAGGATTGGATTCTTGATACTACTGCACCTTTTATATGTGTTTAAATAAGGATTGGTTTGCAACATATGAAATTTTTACAAGGGGTTCCGTAGGAATAGGAAATAATTTGCCTTGTAAGATAACTGGTATTGGTAAGGTCAGAATTAAAATGTTTGATGGGTCACCAAAGATACTTGGTGATGTGAGACATGTTCCAGACTTGAAGTGAAATGTTATCACCTTGAGTACTTTTGATTCAAATGGGTACATGTATATTGGTAAAGGCGGAGTTCTCAAAGTTAGCAAGTGTGCCAAAGTGGTGATAAAGGGATATAGGAAGTCACGGTTATATGTCTTGTAGGGTTCTACGATCACGGGGTATGAAGCAGTCACCAAAGGAGATGTTAAACCACAGAAGAGGTTCAATGAGACTAATATGGTTGCTTATGGTTTGTTAAGCGTTGGCTCAAATGGAGCTGGTAGTGATCGAGTTGCTTGTGGGGATAGTTCGAGTAGGTTTTTAAATCGGTTGGAGTTGGTAGTGAACAGAATAATTTAAGCTGGTTTGGGCCCAATGTAGTTCTCCTGATAAGTAGGGCTTGGATTTTTTTTCTGTAGTTGTTGCATATAGGGACATGATAGAAGTGGTCGAGTTATGTATTTGGAGAACTCTTTTCGGGGAATTGCTTGAATAAATAATTCCTTACATTGAAATTTGTGTCAATGTGGAGATTCTTGGAATTTGACCTATATTCCTATTTGGATTATGATTTGGGTTGGTTAATTGACAAAAGGAACAAAAGTCTACTTGATTTGGCAGTCAAATTTGAAAAGAGATCAAAATTCATCAACATTTGAAAGTTTGATTGAAAAAAGGACTTTTAAATGGATGAAAAACCGATTTGGAGGTTTTGAACCAGAGATATGGCACCTAGGTACCGCGATTGGCACCTAAAGTTGAAGAATCTAAGCGCTACCCGTTCAGGAGAAAAGTCTCCTATTACGATTCTGATTAAAATTATTGTATTCTACTTCATCCAAAACTCTTGTAATGAGTTCCTATATATACTCTACGTGATATAACCTTGATATAACATAGAAAAACATTGTATAGCATTGAGAGGACATCAAAGTGAGATGATATAGATTATAGAGAGATCCTCGCATATTTTGAGATAGGTTGAGAGTTTTGCGAGATCTTTTTGTACTTCTTTGCTATTGATCATAATGAATTCTATGTCTCTGCCCGTGATTTTCCCGTATTTGAGTTTTCACACAAATCTTGTATTTTTGTGTGATTCATTATTTTCATGTTGCCCATATTTTTTTATCTTTAATATTCATAACAAACTGTATAAGTTCTATCACCAGGTGATTGCAAATTTGCGCAATCTATAACACATTTGTTAGCCAATTGCCCTTTCTAGCATACAATTTTTTATTTTTATTTTTTCCTTTTTGTGCACCAATCTATTTCTAAAAATCACATGGTCACTTCGACCCACTTTTTTCAACACAATTAATTTGCTGTCTAATTTATTTACTCATAATATTATAATCAGATGATAATATAATTGATAATCTTAATTAGTCAAATATAAAAACCATAAAAGCGCACTAAGTCATAGATATAATTGAGTTTGATTGGTGGAAGTCATGATGAGAAGATGGACAAATTCAACTGAGTTTTCACAAGAAAGGATAACTTTTTTTAATCAAATAATAATCAATTTCTACATATTGCATACATGCATGCGTGCTCACCACTTAGCCTCCCTTTATTTTGGATGTAAAATAAATTTTAGTTGGAACTGTTATAAATTTAAATATTTTTATTGAATCATCCCATTTTAAAACTTTAACGGTTGAAAATTACATGTATTGATTCATTTAAATTTTATTTTCAATAATCTCCTCATCCAGGGGCGAATCTAGCATTTCAGTTCAGCTAGAGCGGAGATGTTGACCGTTGACCGTAAACAATCAATGATCGTAATAATCCGATCGTTCATTAAAATTTAATTAAATAATATTAAAAATTATTCAATATATATGTAAATGCACTAAAACGTAAAATATATATATATATATATATATATATATGTGTGTGTGTGTGTGTGTGAAAATATAATTCAATACAATCCGAAATTATAAAAATAATATACGATGCAAACCGTTTTGGTTGAAAAACTAGGTATAGACTTTCGATTTGGTTGAAAAAATCGTTCCATAATCTGCAAAATGTCCCAATTTAATTTTCAATTAGAATTTATTAAAAATTCACAATTCTCACTTCTCAGTACTAACTCCTAATTTCTTTTTCATATGAATTGAACATTGATTCACTGATTAATAAATAATAAGTAATATTAATACCTAATAAATAATAACAATTTTGACACTTTCTTCTATTGGGCCTAATTTTGATAAACAATTAGAGGCCATCTCATTACCCAACAGCCCAATAAAAAAAAGAACAAAAAGGAAAGGAAAGCAAAGCTCTTCTCCAGTTGTCTTGTCCGATTGTCCCCTTCTGGCCTTCTTCCTTCCTGCTTCTGGATTTCCGTCCTGCAATTACAAGATGGGGAAATTGGAGATGTAAATTGCTCACTAGTCACTGCCATGGAAAATGTTTTATTCCGGCGTCTCTTCTTCTTCTTCTTCTTCTTCCACCTTCCCGGCTTCTTCTTCCACCTTCTGCCTCTACAAGACTGCAACCCGGCGCCATAGTTCACTCCGGCGAATCCAGCTAGAGCGACCGCTCTAGCTCGCCACCCCCTAGATTCGCCCCTGTCCTCATCTGCATCCTAAATTTTAACTTGCACCATTTTATCAATGGTTTTGCATTTTGAGATATTACATGCTCTAATATTGTGTTAAACCACTTTATTAAATATATAAGCCATTAAAAATTACATAGAGGTCTTTGGAAGGAAATTCTACTCCAAAATCAAGACACCTTGAAGAATCAGAAAAACATAGCAAATGCAACTGATCTTCGATTTGCAAAATGAAAGCCCAAATTTTATATTCTCTTTTCAACACTTCACCTACTTTTTCTAAGTATGAAGATATTGGTGATATTTGTAGTATATATGACTTATGAAAATGTATATGCATATATCTAATAATGAAATGCATAATATGAAGTAGGGACATTTAGCTTAGATTTAATTATAATTCTCTTTACATGAAATAGTTTAATGAGTTTAACACTCTTGTCTAAGAAAAATAATTTTTTTTTTTTTAAATATTATTTTGATAAAGACTGACAATTAAGGGTAAATCCCACAATGATCAAATATGCAACTATAACCAATATATAGGGTTTGAGCTACTCTTTTTAATAAAATTGAATAGAACTCTTAATCTTAATATCGTATTAGAGTCCATGAATACATAATGGTGTCCCCGCCCCCATGTGAGGGCGTGGACACCATTATGTACAAAATATTATGTACTCTAAGCAAGATCCTTTAATTATTTGGAACTGGCTGTCACAATATGGAACTTTTTGACGTGGCTGATTAATGAGAATGAAGAACACGTCTAAACACTAATGAATTTTGAGAATATCCGAGGATTTGAGGTTAATAACGAAAACTAGTAAATGGATACAAAATTAAGAAAACTCTGAACACTATTTTATTCACACAAAAGTAAGAATCATTTGGGAGGAGCATGAGGAGGGGGCCCGGGTGGGGGGGGGGGGGCGGGGGATTTCATATGTGTGCATTTCACTTTTGCATATCATCTTCTGTGCATTTTTCTCATCTTTACATTTTTTTTATTTTTTTATTTTTTTAAGAAATTTTTATCTTTACTTTTTATGTGGGACTTATATTAGCACTGTATATATTCTTTTTTCAATTGGGGCTGTAGCGAACAGAAGTAGCTAGTATTGTGTATGCAGGCCACAAAGTTCAAACTCTGAGACATTAAAAATAAAATAAAAAATTATAGTCATACATTTTGATATACAACACCGGACAAGACTACGTGGTAAAACACAAACGATTATAACATTTTTCTTCTTTAATATTTTTCGATAGTACTGTCTAAATTACCAAAACAAATGAGCTAGAAACAAATTATTTAGTTTGAAAAACAAAAGTGGTTGCACCAGTCTTACCTGTTGTCAGCGGCGAATCAAGCATAAAAGTTCAGCTAGAGCGGAAGTTGACTTTGACCGTTGACCGTCGACAATCACCCTATACGACCGATCGTTTATGAAAATTTGATTAAATAATATAAAATCCAATTTACTGAGAGAAATGACCAGAATGCTACTGGCCAAAATGGTCAGAATGCTGGTGGAATCTCAATATAAGAAAATAGGGACAAGCTGGATAATCCCTTTGTTGGAGTGGCTAGCAAAAAAAAGGGAATGAACAAGTCTAATGGCCATGATCAGGTGGAACGGCAATGACAAACTCAAAGGAAAGATGAATGATGTACGTCCTGTAGCAATCAAGAAAGATAAGAAGAGGATAACCCCTTCTTGATATCGAAATGATTCAGGAAGAAGGGAAACTCCCTACACTAGCATTGAGGTTCGCCACTTCATGTTCTAGTATTGATTAGATGAAGTTGCAACAATTTTTGAAACTTCATATTTGGATTCATTTTGATTCTTTTGCTTTGAATCTTTAGATCTTTTGTAATGTTTGATTTATATGCCCGGGGATGCCCGGAGCAATTGTATTTAAAATTTTGATCAATATATTTATTTACCTGATAAAAAAAAATCAGAGATGTAATTAACACCACTACGAAATTGTACTAAATTTCAGGCATCAATCATACTTTATACTGGGGGGTAAAAATTCCCGATATCGCAGAAGTAAATATACATATCAGAACTTGTAAATCAATTTTCCAGAACCAAGCATCAATCCGATTAAAATCCAATTTCAGATTTACAACATCCAATATATCAATATCCAATATCCAAAATGCCCAATTTAATTTTCAATTATAATTGATAAACAATTTCACAATTACAATACCCAATTTCACAATTACAATATACAATTTATCAATTCCAATATCCAACATCACAAAAACAACAAGTAGAGAACCACTGTGTCTCACACATTCACACGGCACTCACACAGTCAGAAATCAGAACTCAGTCTACGCTAACGAGTCACAGACTCACAAACTGAAACACCGAAATAAGCACAAACACAGTCAGACTCACAGTCTCCTTCTCAAGATCACAGACTCACACAGTCACACTCACACTCACACAATCACTGAATCACACACGTAGTCAGCCACAGCCAGTCACACAGACAGACAAACTCGCACTCACACATGACACAACTCCAACACGGCAACACACAACCAGCGGCGAGCCGGCGAACAAATCACAGAAGGAAATCGAACTTACCTCCTAACTCCTAAGTCGAAGTTGTGGCGATTCTGGCGATTGGCGAAGAAGAGTCGCGAACCCGAATCCGACGCCGGTGAACTCCAACTCCAGTCTCCAGTCTCCATAGACCACAGTCCACACTCCACAGCCACAGTCCACTCTCCAGAATCAGAAAATTTGGAAGAGCCTGTATAAAGGGTTTGGCAAATGGCAATGGCGCCGATTCGCACTCGCAAGTCGCACAGTCGCCTCTTCTCTCTAGCTTAGGTTTCAATTGCGATTGGGGGAGAAATGAAATTGGATATTGGCGTTTGGGTTGGGTACCGTTTGGGTATGAAATTGGGCCAATTGTTTTGGGCCGGTATTGGTAGACGGGTGACTCAAGTTAGAGGCCCAATTGTTTATTTAAAAAACCCAGCCCGCCCAATCTTCTTCTCGTCTTCTTCACCAGAAACCAGAGCTTCTCTCCATCTCTGATTCTCCAAGCAGCTCCAGCTCCGGCAGGTCTCCACAGAAGCCCAAAATATCGGCGAATTCCGCTCTAGCTCGTCTATAGCTGGATCCGCCCCTGCCTGTTGTATTGTCATATTTCATACAAAGCTTAAATTATATGGTGCTGTTGTAATGTCTCTTGAACCCGAAGGTTTTGTAGGTAGTTTCGAAAGTTTAAAAAACCCAATATTTTATAAGTACAAACCAAAAAGTAAATTTGTATTGAATTCTTTTCTGGAAAACTATTTAATTAAATTTCACTTAACGAGTTTGCTGATAAATTATTTTCAAATAAATAGTGAGAACAAATATTTTCTTAAAAAGAGTCCGAATCAAGACTGATATTTTTCAACCTTCTACAGCCACCAAACATGCCTTGGTAAAAAAAGCTGCCAAAATTCTTATACACTAGGCTCATCCTCAATCATGTTGTAAAATAAATGATGGGATATAAATATTTGTACATTGTGTGTGTATATATATTCAGTATTTAGTTACATTTCTTGTATAAATGTAATCTATATAATAATAAAAAGCACGTGAAATAAAATTTTAATTGGAATAACAGTGAATGCTGTACTTGTTTCCAAATAATTTTGGTGGTGAAAGGGTTGTTATGACAGATGAAATATTAAAGTTTAATCTGCATGAGCGTAATTAAACAATGCATGGAAAAGAATTTTATGGTATACACTCCACGAAGGAAAAAACAAGATAAAAAGAAGAAGAAGAAATCTGAGGCAAGTGAAATTTCACTCTTTCCAGAAGACAAT